>CM069918.1:55405193-56790997 GCA_036172225.1 Cryptocoryne crispatula var. balansae
AATTTCCGTTTCATTCGCGGGGAGAGAGAGGGGGGGAGAGTATAACAGAAAATTTTATGTTATTAATATATGTAATTTTTTGCGTAATTAACAAGATGTTATTGAACAATGATTTTAAAATTTTAATTTTAATTTAATCCTAAATTATTTTTGGTCATCTGTATATAGTTTCGTATTAAATATTTCATAAAATAAAATGAAATGGCATATAAAATACGTAATTTTTATTTTTATTTTATTCTAACAATATCGAGCAAGTTAAATTTAATGATAGGAAAGAAACAAACGGAGAACATAAGTAAAAGTAACTTACGAGGTGTTAGTTTGCGTGATGATTTGAGCTTTTATTATAATTTTATGTTTTTGAAATAAAACTTTTTAAAAGAGGTATGTGACAAACAGGATAATTTTATAATTTTAAAATAATTTCCTTTTTTGACAAAAATAGGATCTCATCTCTTTTTTGTTACCTTCTCCCCACCCCCCCACTCTCCCTCACTTTGTTTGGTTATATACGGTAGTTGTTCTTTTTATTTTTGTTAACACATCTTTTCAAATATGATAATTTTTTGTCATTAGTTAATTCATATTTTATTTTATTACAATATTTTATCATGAAAGTGTAAAAAACAATATTGTCTAACCAAACATCTCATTAAAATATAAAAAATATATTTTGTGGAGGATTGGGGATTGACTTCATTACTTTTTATACGGCAGCCGGTAATTATCTAATTTATTGACTAAAACAGTGTTGTTATTGGACCTGAAAGTCAATTATTAATGTTAACTTGGGCCGAGGCGGACCGCAGTCCTACGACCGCCGTCGTGACATCTTCCTCCGTCTTTCCATGTTGTCCGGCGGAAATCTTCGCCGGCGACCTGCAACCGCAAGTAGCTTTCCAAGAGCACAGTTTTCCGAGCTTCGGGACGCCATAAGAGCTCCTCGCCGGCAGCAGACAAGATGCGCCAACATCCGAGCCATGGCCTTCCCAACACCCGCAGCACGCTCAACAACCGTGCTCGGCATCATGGCTCTGTTCTCGGTCTTCTGCAACCTCCGCCACCTTCAGCCGGCAGCGGCGCTGTCTCTGCCGGAGAGGAGCGCGCTGCTGGAGTGGAAGGACAGCCTTCGGAGGCACGGACCTCTACTCCGTTCATGGTCCGCCGACCCTAACACCAGCGACCCCAGTACCTGGTGCAGTACGTGGCGCGGGGTCACCTGCGGCGGCGGCGGCGAGATCAGAGACGGTGGCCGCCTTGCCGTGATCACGGCCGTGCGTCTTCCCCACGCAGGCCTCGTCGGAACCCTAGACGCCCTCAACTTTTCCGCCCTGCCGGGGCTAACGACTCTCCAACTCCGCGGCAACTTGCTCTTCGGAAAGCTCCCCCCCAACCTCGGCGGCCTCTCCATGCTCACCACCCTCGACCTGTCATTGAACCGTCTCTCCGGCGAGCTGCCGCCTTCGCTCGCCCGCCTCTCTCGGCTTTCGCACCTCGACCTCTCGTTTAACGAGATAACCGGCCGGCTGACGCCGGCCTTCTTCTCGAACTGGACGTCTTTGGTCCACCTCCTCCTGCAGCATAACGAAGTTACCGGACCGATCCCCCGGGGAGCCGGCTCCTTGAGAAGGCTCCGCCGGCTTGACCTCGGCGAGAACCAAATCGTCGGCCGGATCCCCGGCGAGCTAGGAACCCTCGGAGCCCTCCGCCATCTCAATTTGCAAGGCAACAACCTCACCGGTCCGATCCCCCTTTCTCTCGGCCACCTGACGGAGATGACCACCCTACGGCTGGGCTCCAACCAGCTCTCCGGCGAACTGCCGCTCGAAGTAGCCAGGCTGTCCCACCTGGTCGAGCTGGATCTTTCTCACAACCAGCTCACCGGCAAGCTGCACCCCCAATTCTTCCGCAACTGGACACGTCTCGCCGCCCTGATTCTGCCCTTCAACCAGATCTCCGGCTCAATTCCGGCGGAAATCGGCGACAGCCTCCATAGCCTGGTCTCCCTCGACCTGAGCAACAACAACCTGACCGGCGTTATACCCGCCTCGCTTGGCCGCCTGCCGATGCTGCAGCTGGCGCACATTGGCTACAACCTGCTTCACGGTGCGATCCCCTCGGCGATAGGAAACCTGACGAAACTCCGTTCTTTCTACGCCGACGGCAACCAGCTCAACGGCGGCATCCCGCCGGAACTGGGCAACCTCGCGGATATCACCGACTTACTGATCAGAAACAACCATTTGACAGGGCCGATCCCCAGCGCCATCGGCAACCTCACCAAGCTCCGCCGGTTCTGGTCGTTCAACAACCAGCTCTCGGGACCGATTCCCTCAGGAATCGGCGGCCTCCGGAGCATCTACGAACTGGACTTGAATGGCAACTATTTGACAGGGCCCCTCCCGCCGTCCGTCGGCAACATGACATCCTTGGTCTTTGTATACCTCTATAATAACAACATTACCGGCAACCTGCCAGCGGAGCTGGGTAAGCTCGAGTATCTGTCACAGCTGCAGCTGTCCGGCAACCGACTGGCCGGTCAGATCCCCGACACCGTCGGAAACTGCACGTGGCTTACCCACCTTATCCTCTTCGACAACCAGCTGCAGGGCCCCGTCCCGGAGTCCCTCGGAAACCTGCGGAAACTGCAGCGGCTGATGCTGTTCAACAACCGATTGTCCGGCTCGCTGCCGCAGCAACTCGCGAACCTGACAGAATTGGACACCGTCGCATTCACAACAAACCGCTTCGTGGGTCACCTGCCGCCGGATCTCTGCGTCGGCGGGAAGCTTCGGATCTTGTCTGCCTCACAGAACCGCTTCTCTGGATCCATACCCAGAACCCTCGGGAACTGCAGCACATTAATTAGGCTTACGCTCTACTCAAACCAGCTTGAAGGGAACATCTATGAAGACCTGGGAACCATGACCGGTGTTACAGGGCTTGACCTGAGCGACAACAGACTGTATGGAGAGCTGCCGCCCAGTTTGGGGGATTTCCAGAAGCTAACCGTGCTTCGGATCAGTAGCAACAGGATTACGGGGAAGATACCCCGCGCGCTGGGACGGCTCTCGGTGCTGGAGAAGCTTGACCTCTCCTCCAACTTCCTCGCCGGCGAGATCCCAGCGGAAGTCGGCGGGTTGGTCTCTTTGTTCAACTTGACTCTGGGGAGCAACGAGCTGAGCGGTCCGATTCCGCCGGCGCTGGGGAGGCTGTCGCGGTTGGAGGTCCTCGACCTGTCGTCCAACAGGCTCGCCGGGCCGGTGCCGGCCGAACTAGGCAGCTGCGCCAAGCTGATCTCCTTGGACCTCAGCGGCAACGCCCTGAGCGGGAGGATACCATTTCGGATCGGAAACCTTCTGCACCTTCAGGCTTCTCTGGATTTGAGCCGCAATCGTCTCTCCGGCGAGGTGCCGCCGGAGCTCGGGAAGCTCGCGATGCTGGTGCGGTTGAATCTGTCCCGCAACCAGTTGACGGGGTCTGTCACGTCTCCTCTGACAGGTATGGTCAGCTTGCTGGCCGTTGACCTGTCCTACAACCAGCTGGAGGGATCTCTTCCGGACACCGCTCTGTATGCGAATGCCCCGGCGTCGTGGTTCGCGGGAAACAGGGGTTTATGCGGACCAGTCCAGGGCCTTCCCCGCTGCAGCTCGCCGTCGCCGGCCACGAAAGGAAGGCGGAGAAAGCTTGCCCTGCCGGTGGTCATCGTCGTCGCGCTGCTCGCCGGCGTTCTTCTTCTGGTAGCCCTTGTTGTAATTGCTCGCGCGGTGATCATCCGGAAGAAGCACGGCGTCACGCATCATGACGGCGACGATGGTGGAGATGTCGAAGGGGTATTTCCGACGGCGGCGCCCTCTGTGTTTGCGATATGGAATTACGACGGGAAGCTGGCGTATCAGGAAATCATCGAGGCCACGAACAATTTCGGGGAAGAATACCTCGTCGGCAGGGGATCGTACGGGAGCGTCTACAGAGCGGAGCTCGCCGTCTCCGGCGAAGTGGTGGCCGTCAAGAAGCTCTACCTGCATCCGGAGAGTGAATCGCCGGAGGAGAGGGATTGCTTCCGGCGAGAGATTCGGGCGTTGTCGGAGATTCGACACCGCAACATCGTGAAGCTCCACGGGTTCTGCTCCAGCACCCCGGCGACGTTCCTTGTGTACGAGTACGTGGAGAGGGGCAGCTTGGCCGTCGTCCTCCGGGACGCAGCCACGGCTGCGGAGCTCTCGTGGGAAAGGAGGGTGGCGGCCATGGAAGATGTGGCCAACGCGCTGGCGTACATGCACCACGACGGCGTACTCACCTTGGTGCATCGAGATCTGTCGAGCAACAACATCTTGTTCGACGGAGATTTCAGGGCCTGCGTCTCCGACTTCGGCACCGCCCGGCTGCTGAAGCCGGAGTCGTCGTACTGGACGGAGCTGGCAGGGACGTACGGATACATCGCCCCAGGTTCGTATATATATAATTCAAGCCCTCGTCTCTCAAGTATTTGTCATAATAATCTTCAAAAAAAATATTTTTATAATAATTATGAAATTACAAGCGTACACATTAAAATTTATAATAAAGTAACATAACAGTGTAGTAAAACTAATTGTACATAACTACCATAAGTGCATTATCCAACAAATTGTATTTGTGATACTAGTCTATACGTACAACAACAACAATGTAGTAAAACTAATTATATGAATACATTTTAAAATTTCTGTGTACTGGTATACGTAGCGTTAGTATTCTTACGCATACTATAATTACTCTGTTTACATACTCGGAATCCCCTTACATACTCAACCATTTATACTTAGCATATCAGTATACCCATACCATATATACTCAATGTATCAAACACAATTAAATTTATTGTACTCAACAAAGATAACTAATTAGCATGATTATATTTACATAGCATTTATTATATGTGTACATAACTTGGCAAAATTATATTTAATAAGTATATTAACTAATATAATATCGAATAACTTGGCATGATATATTGAACAGCATGTTAAATAATTTAACAAATTTATTCTCGTGTATGGGTGTTTTAATAATTAATAATTATTGTGTTTGTAATTGAATCAATTAACCTAGATAGAATAGAACCCATCTCAACACACGTGTCTGTCGCTAATCCCTCTCCTCTGCTTTGGTATTTAGCGACGGATTTACTTTTCGTCGCTAATCCATACCATCTCCGTGGTATTAAATAATTAGATGCCCAACTTTCGTCCCCAAGCTAACTTCCACGGCTTTGCTCGAACTCCGGCAGAATTCGCGTACACCATGAAGCTGTCGTCCAAGTGCGACGTGTACAGTTTCGGCGTGCTCGTGCTGGAGACTCTCCTGGGAAGGCATCCGGGCGAGCTCCTCTCCGCGCTGACGACGCCGCCGCCGCCGGGGCCGGGCGGCGGGGGGACGGCGGTGGGCGACCTGCTGGACGAGCGCCTCCCTCCGCCCCCTGCCGGGCAAGTCATGGAGCAGACCATCCTGCTCGCCGGGATCGCCCTCGCATGTGTAAACCCGGACCCGCAGGCCCGGCCGACCATGCGCCAGGTGGTGCAGCAGCTCAAGGCGACGGCGGCTGAAGGGAGCCGGCCGATCAGATGAGGGGTCTGCCATTTACCAGCCTTGTCTTCTTAAGATTCTACCGACTTCCAATTATTCTACAGGGCCATCATAAATTATTATCGTTGTTACTGTATTTAATGGGGTTAATTAGTTGAGCTTTTAATTAACTGGTCTTTGAATGATGTATCTACTAATTATAAGCCTCTACAATCGCCAGAAACAAAGGCTTGAAATGGACCGGACGGAGAGAACTAGTGGTCGGAAGTCTTCCTCGTCGACGTCCGGTCCGGACCGGACTGGCTCGGTCAACAGTTGAAAATTCCACCGGCGATGGTGATCTATTTAAATCGAAAATTATTATAATGTCAATTTCAGGCGACCTGATCAGCTTCTCCAAAGGGGATGTCATTGGAATGTATACGTACATGTTGAGCTCTCCCAATGTTTACAAAAGGATTTAATTAATCGCAGTCTTCCAATTCGATGGATTGATCATAAACCGAATATATCTAAGGGAACATTGATTACCGGTCCAAATAAGAAACTGATTATAACCCCTAGTCCATTGACCAAATTTCGTTCACCGTAGATCCGAAATTCAAAAAAAAAAATTAACGTTTGGTCCATTCTGTCGCTGTCTGTTTCCGTTCGGTTAACTTCTTTTTCATTTTCCTATTATACCCTTCGGAGTCGGAGATCTTTTGCCCGTTCTTCGCTGCGGCCTTGCCACCTGCGATGGTGGAGTTTTCCTTGTTGTTTGTGGGATCATGAGCACATGTTAAACGAAGAGAAAGCATAAAAATAATAAAATTAATTTATATCAAAAATTATGTCCGATAAAAATATTGATACTATTATCTTCATCGTGTCATCTTAATTAAATGTATTTTATAATTACAAAACATTATTATATTTGGAACTCTAAACTATTATGATTACAAATCTATTTATTATATCTTATTTATGATCACAAAATATCGATATGTTTCAGGTATAAAATTATTCACTCTATTGATATAAAAATTTAAATATAATACAAATAATATTTTGTGATCACCTATTTTTATATTTGTTTTTTGTTGTATGCAAAAAAATAATATAAACAATATTTTATGTTGACATATCAATTTATAATTCATCAAGTATAAATGTTAATTTTTTATGTTTTAAAAATTCGATTGAAGATGTTATCAATTTAGAAAAAATTTATTTTACACTTTATTTAATTTATAATAATTAACTTTTGATATTTTTAGATCTGTTATCTATCCTATCATATGTCCCGTCAAGAAAGTGACGTCAAAATAGAAGAAAGTACGGGGCGTTAATTTAGATGTGGTGCGGGGTCACCTACGGCGGCGGCGGCGGCGAGATCAGAGACGGCGGCCGCCTCGTGCGTCTTCCCCACGCAGGCCTCGTCGGAACCCTAGACGCGCTCAACTTTTCCGCCCAAAATGACGTTGTATTAATAGATGAGATACAAAAAAGAATTTAAAAAGTTAGAATAATAAAAAACATAATAATTTTCAACATAAGTAGAACTCAAACATTATTTAACAATTTATTTAAATAACGTTAATCATGTAATTGAAGAATAATGAATGAAGTGGACATTAGATACAAGAGTTTTTCGTGATCATAAAATTAGGTTAAATTTTAGTGAAAAAATTATCATGCAAAATATAAGATACGCAATGTTGTAGAATGGTAAATCTTTGACTATAAGGAAAACATTATTTCAAAACAAGTGTAACTAAATTGAGATGTTAAAGATGAATAAGTGGTCACGATAGATTAGAAAGAATAATAAATAAATGTATTAAAAATATAAAAATAATAATAATTGCTGACAAATTGAAAGAAGACATATCAAGATGATTTATGTATATTTTAACATACATCTAAAGCTCTGATTAGAAAAGTAAAAAATATTGAAACAAGAAAGACCTAGTAGACCTGGGTCAACATGGAGAAGGATAATTTAATATGACGTGGATGATTTAAAGTGACCAGCTTTGTTCCTTTGGTTTTGCATCACCATATATATCACAGAAGGTAGATTTTTTGGGCACCCCATTACGAGAAAAAGAAGATAGAAAATTATCAATCGTTTTTTTGGTCAGAAGCAAGCAAAAACACTATTACTAAGAAAATAATATACAGAGCGTACAAGAAAACAGAACACATCAAGACCGATCATCAAGGAACACCCGGTCCATCAGATCATCCGGTAATCCCTTGATAGAAGAAGTCCAAGGATGAGAAAGACCCTTTCGCAAAGCCCATTTCGCCAAAACGTGAGCAGCGTCGTTTGAACGTCTAGGGCAAAAAACGCTGGAAGAAGCTCCCTCTCCAACTGGCGTCGACACCTGTTAATGAGGAAGGAGGCTGGCCAGATATCTAATCCATCTCTCCGGATAGCATTGACGGCTGTCAGAGCGTCACTCTCAATGATAGTCGCACAACGATCAAAGAGGTTCCTAAGAACAAGCTTCAAAAATTGTTGCCGCTTCCAAAACGTGAGGATCTGTAAAACAAGAAACACTCGTCTTCCAGGTAATAACCCTTCCCTTGAAATCTCTGATTAAGATCCCTATTGCACCCTTCATAGCATTTGTTTCTGCATCCACATTAATCTTGACATGGGAAGGAGGAGGTGGTGAACATTTTGGAACAGAGAAACATCCAATAGCATCAATTTGATTGAAGAAAAATTCTGCGTCTCTTTGTGCCCTGTAAGAATCCAAACAGGACTCTTTTTTTGTAGCTTTAAATGATGTTTCACATCTGTTTTTCCATAGTTTCCAGATAAGTGATATACCAAGAACTCCTCAATAAATAAGATGACTAATTTTCAACGTAATCCAACCAATAAAAACGAGAATAATCTCGTAGAATCCCTGTAAAAGCCAAAGATCATTAAAACCCAATTGTGAATCAAACCAAACCGCCCTGCTCCTAGGAAAGATGAAGAAAATATGTTTAGTACTCTCTTGAGGAGCAAGGCAAATAGTACATCTATTATCGATGTAAGGGCATCGTTTAGCTATAGCCTCATTTGTTGAAAGCATTCCGTGCAAACCCTTCCAAAGGAAATAAATGGTCTTGACAGGAAAGATTTTACTGAGTTTAGGATGTCATAATTTCCTCCACGTTAAATGATCGGAACCTTCGGGGAGAATATTATAGTTAGAGAAAAAATTGTAAACTAATTTGGTAGTGAGAAAACTATTTTGCGAATACCACCACATCAATTTGTCCTGATGCTCATCTGGGTGAATAGGAGTACTTAGAATTCTGGCTGCAGAAGAAAAATCAAAATTCTTAACTAAAATGTCAACATTCCAGTTCCCTTCCATGATTAATTCATTAACTGAGATTGGTCTACTGACAATTCCAAGTAGAGGAGATGGAGGTCCTTTCTCGTCTAAAATCCACTTATGCTTCCACACATTAATTAATAAACCGTCATTAATCTTCCAAATACTACCTCGAAGAATGTCTGGCCTAACTTTAAGAATGTTCTTCCATACATCAGAACTACTATAAGTAGCCCTCATCTCCCAAAAATTATAAAGACACACATATTTGCTCCGAAAGATTTTCACCCATAATTTATTTTTGTCATGAATAAAAGACCAAGCAAGTTTAAGTAATAAAACTTTATTAACTGTGGTCAAATCTCTAATACCCAAACCTCCCCTTAACTTAGGCAATTAAATGGATTCCCAACCACGAAAATGAATCTTCTTCTTTCCATCAGCTTGATGAGCCCACCAAAACTTACTTTGACAAGTTTCAAGTTTCGGAATGATAGCTTTAGGGATTCTCTTTAATGACATAATATGAATTGACAACTATTTCAGAGGAGATTTGATGAGAGTAGTGCGCCCTACAATAGATAGCAGATGTATTTTTCAGCTAGCTAACCTTTGCTGAAATATATCCAACAATCACTTATAATGATTAATTCTATGGTTGAAAATCCCAATAGGTATGCTTAAATAATTATTAAAGGAAGAAGCCTTGGCTAAACTAGTAATAGCACATGTCTGAATAGAGACCTCCTCCGGCACATTCTTACTAAAGGTAGTGCTAGATTTTGCAAAATTAATAGACTGGCTCGACAAAGATTGATAAGTGTGCAAAATACCTATCAAATTCCTTGTTTTTTCTACCGTAGCATGACCACACATAACTATATCATCCGCATACATTAAATGAGTAATAATAGGACAACCTCTATTTAGGAAAATCTCTTTGAAACAACCTTGATTAACCGAATCCCTAATAATATTAGAAAGAGCTTCAGCACAAAGAATATAAAGATATGGAAAGAGCGGACAATCCTATCTTATCCCTCTATAAGGTCTAAGCACTTTAGATCTTGTCTCATTCAAATTAAGGGAATAAGTCACAGAAGTTACACAATTCATAATAATATTAATGATCTTCCGCAGAAAATCATAATTTTCCAGCATGAACTCAATGAAATCCCAATTGATTCTATCGTAAACTTTGAAAATATCTAATTTTACCATAAACTTACTAATTTTAGCCGATTTAAACCGGAAGGAATTTGTAATCTCATGAACTATAATTATATTATCCAAACCTATCCTTCTCGGAATAAAAGCAATTTGATTTTCGAAAATCAAGTCCAGTAAGAAGACTTTAATTCTGCCAGCCAGCACTTTTGTAAAGTTCTTCAGTATGACATTATAAAGATTAATAGGGCGATAATGCTTCGGAGCCATAGGGTTATCTCTTTTAGGAATGAGAGAAAGAATGGTATGATTTAGGCCCCGGAGAATAATATGCAAAGAAAACATGGAAAGAATTAAACCAATTATATACTCTTTAGTATCATTCCACGTAACCTAAAGAAAAGTAGGAGGAATACTATCTGGACCTGGTGCTTTATCGGGTTTCATTGAAAGTAAAACATCCTTGATTTCACTCCGAGTAGGGATAGAAAGAAAACCCATATATATCAATGTCAATCACAAAACAAAGGTTGGTGCTGTTTTTTGGCTCCGTACGTGAAAAATGATAAATTCATGAAAACCCATATATATCACTTGTGCCTTTTTGGTACGGGGATATATATAAATATATTCTGGTTGAGAAGTAGATAAAATCCGAACTCTTATATATGCTTTGGCAAGGTGAATCAACTGATCATTTTGGGAGAGCTAGGCTGCCGATCTGGGTAGCTCCTGTATCGATCCTACCTCTTTTGATGGGATAGCTTGATCCAAAACAAAAATGATTCAAACAGAAAATGCTTCCAGTAAAAATGTGACGAAAATAGCTGAGTCGTTGCTCCTGTAGTTCTATACTTGTTTCCGTTGATCCTCTTAACAACCAGGCGCTAAAAATGAACCAACCATTAATGATGTTTTTTTTCTGTTTGATCGAAGACATATATAGAGGTAACTATTGTTTCTCTCATTCCATAAATAAATAAATATATATATATATATATCACGCTCCCGGATTTTAACTAGGTGTGCAAGTAGCTCGAAGTTTGACTCGGTAAAAACTCGACTCAGCTCGTTTATTATGTTAAATGAACAAGTTTGACCAAAAAAATAAAACTCGACTCATTAAACGAGTCGAGCTTGAACAGATTCCTACTCGGTTCAATAAGCTCGCGAGCAGCTCGATTAAATATTATATTATATATTTATTTTTAAAAATTAAATTATGAGTATTAATAATTATATATTATCACTTAAATATATTAAATAATTTAAAATTTGAGTTTAAACTCATGTTGAGTTTCATAAATGAGCTAAATCTAAAGTTTCTCAAATGACTTTTCAATGATTTTGAGTTTTATAAATGAGTTTGTATATAGCATAAACTTGAATGTGAATTGAATTTTAGTCTAATTACTAGAGTTCGAGTTCGACTTGGCTCAATTAATAAACGAACCGAACTTGAACAAGGGTTTCACATACTCGCTCAAACTCAAGCTCAAACTCGAACTCGTGTAAAATAAACGAGTCGAGCTTGAACACCGTGCTACTCGACTCGGCTCGGCTCATTTGCATCTAGGGGTGGCAATGGACCGGGCCAGCCCGTGGGTTCACGGGCTGGGCTAACTTCAAACTAATATACGGGTCTTCAAATTCAGCCCGCGGGCCGTGAGCGGGCCGTCCATCGGGTTGTCGGGCCAGCAGCACTGTCATGAGCGTCTGCTGGGCGTCCACGCAACCGGGCTTCCCGTCGCGAGGCCTCCGCCGCACCTCCCCTCCGCCTGCCACGGTCGTCACCTTCGCGAAGAAGTCCCGAAGATGGAGACGCCGCCCTTCGCCGGAGGAAGTTGATATCGGCGAACCGGTCGGAGAAGCCCGGGCGACGAGCGGCGAAGAGCTCGACTTCCTCGCGGCCCCGAACTCCGAGCGGACGCCATCGCAAGTGGAGAGAGAAGCTCCCGATAAGCCGCCTCCCCGGCCTCCATCCTCTTCCTCGTCGCGTTCGGGAGATGGGGTGCCCTTGAGGGGCCTGGACGTGATCCGGGCGCTGCGGCGAAAAGCCGCCGCCGGTACAAAGCAAGGCTCCGGCACCGGAAGTGGAACCGAGAGGGCAGAAGCGCGGTGCAAGGGGAAGCGGCGTAGAGGGCACGAGCAGGTAAATGTTCGAGACTTCAGCAATGTCCGGCCTTTGGATATCAAGAGCGATTGGGGCACTCGCACTGGACGAATCGGGACAGGCTTGTCCAGGAGCTTCGGAGCAGCGACATCTCTATTCCGATTAGAGAGAGCGTGTTTCTGTCTCGTTGGAGACATCTGATAGGGTAGGATGCTGATATTGATAATGGGAAGGGGAAAAAGACGAGTTTTTGCTGGATTCTTATGATGTCCGTTGCAATTCTAGTCTGTAAGGCATCGTTTGGTATTGGGATAAAATTAATGGAAATAGGGATAAACCAATCTTCGTGTTTAACCCTATCCCCATTACGTTTGGTTTAAGTTAGGATAAGTTTAAGGATAATCTTATCCTATGTTTGGTATGTTAACAATAAATTCTTATCTAGTAGTGCTGGTGCCCCCCCGGTTTCATCCTCCAGGCCCACAGACAGCGCCGGATGGGCGCCAACGGAGCCCCCCCCTCCCCGAGCCACCGTGTTTTTTAGAAAGTGATATTTTATAAGGGGGAGAGCATTTATAAAAAAAACACATGAAAGACCACAAAATAAAAAAATTGTCTAACCTTTTTCCCCAATAAGAAACTCTAAAAAAATCGGACTTTTATCTTGATTATCAAACATTTAATTTTGAAATTTTTTTAATAGAACTATTTTGTATAAAAATCATTTTATTATGTACCGGTACACCCTATAAATATTTACTTCTAGTCATTTTTAATTAAAATTTTAGTTGTCAACTTTTTTTTGTTTTTCTATTTTTCTAAACATGGTGTTAACTTTCTAAGAGTCTCATTTTTTTTAAAAAAAGTTTTATATTTTAAATATTTATATTTTAAAAATATCACTTCTATTAATTAAAAATATGTTTTAAATTAAGCTATTATCTATTTATAGTGTTATTTTTAATAATTAAATTAATTAATATATGATAATAATATATTTATGAGATAAAAATTCAGTCGAGTCGGGCCGGGCCGGGCCGGGTTGGGCCACGATAGTATTTTTTATGGGCTGGGCCGGGCCGGGCCAACAATGTAATGTGGGTCGGGCCGGGCCGGCCCAATACTCATTGGGTCGGGCCTTAATCGGGCCGGGTGCGGGCCGGGCCGGGCTTGGCCCATTGACAGCCCTATTTGCATCCCTAATTTTAACCCATACACACGCAGTGGAACAATAGCAATAATTCGAAGACGCGACAGTGAGATTTAAAAAATTAAAACTCGTGTTATAAAATAACCCGACAAATATCTTAAATACAATCATTAATTAGCTACCATTCCACATAAACAATTACACGTCACATAATTCGATTAATACATCCAGAAAAAGGTTCACATATATAGCTGCAAGTGGTCCTGTATTAAACAAGTTTAGCCTAAACAACACCATTAGTTTAATACATTTTCAGTAGGACTCCTGCTACTTTTCTAATCAACAAGCAACATATAACATAACCTTATATCACCTCAAAACACGGCGGTCACTCTTCTTCAGATCCCCTCATAAGGGTGAGGTCTTTCACAAATTCTACCCCAGGTGAAAGATAATGACGATGTCCAGAGATGTTCCCAGCGGGGAGACACGTTTGTCTTTACAAAATCCCCACTGAAATCTCAGGTGTTAGTCTTCACAATGAAAAAAAATCCCTTCAACTTGTCATCATTTGCCTTTGTCAAGTTATTTTTGACAAAAAATTACAACTTTGAAAAATAAATTAGATATAAAAATATCATAGTATGCAATATTTATGAATGTTTAATTCAAAATTTAATCAATCATTTGCTTATGAACCATAATAAAATATGATACGAATGTGTTTGCCTTAACTTTTACACGTAAAAATGGAAAGACGGTCGGTAGTATTTTTTTGCCCTGTATTGATTCGTTTTGCAAATTCAAAATCTTGTGTGTGATCGTTCTTAAGTTCATTTGTTCAAGGAATTGAATGATCGTGTGGATCAACATGGTGTTGGGCGCTTTAGAACACCCCAGATCGACGGTCAGTTCATGTCCAAACCGGCTAAGATCTTATAATGATTTTTAATGCTAGAAACATATAAAAATGTAGGAATCACCAAAAAATTTAAAAAATTATGTTTCATTATATCTTGTAAACTGATTTTAAACATATGGTTCTTCTATTTTCAATATTTTAAGTCTCTTTTGTTTATATACTATGAAAGAATGGTTAAATGTATTTGAATAAAAACCTATATAAAAATAACTATTCTAAGATACTAAAAACAATATGATTTGTTCATAACTTAAGTTATTTACCTTTCTAAGATACCATTTTAAGATAGTATCTGCACATACAGCTTAAATTATTAAAACAATTAAAATTATACATCATATAAGTGAGTATTAAAAATATATTTGCCATTATAAAACATTGAAAATACTTCAACATTTTGAGCACACGTGGGAAGCACATATTCATTGACTCCTATAATCTTGGAAATAGCAGGTAAAAAATAAAAAGAATTGCACAATCCCGCCAAAAGATGCGGATATAAGGTTAACTAGAAAATTGAAGAGAAACACACGTACAGATGATTAATATAAACGTCGGTACATGAGAATATATGGACGGCACCTTGGCAGTTCGACGTAGATTAATTAATTATTTTTCACGAGCAACAAGCATTTTTTTTTACTTAGCACTAAGAAGGGTGTGTGTGTATGTAAAGAGTCTCAGCTGTTGACCTGAGATTGCATCTTCAAATTATTCACAAAAAATCTTATTTAATAATTTGAAAATTGAAAATTATTAAATCACACGTTAAATGAGTTTTATTTTTGTAAATAATCTGAAAGTATAATCTCTCGTGAACATCTGAGAGTTCCCACTCTCATATGTAAATACACACAAGAAGTAGTGGAATAGGACCCTACTTGTTATTTGAACTCGATCTTGTGTTGCCAGTGTTACCCAGGAACGAATACAAGACAACGGCGACCGACTGCGCGCAGCCTCACAACAAACATCATCGATCTCGTCGGACCTGTCGAAACGATGTAGATTGGAGAAGGATGTCTCAGACGGCGCCGTCGTCTTGACCTCGGCCGTCCCACCGCTCCCGCGGACCAACCATCCACGTCTCAGCATCTTGGCACTGCATCTGGCGAGAGGCGTGTATCGCGCTGCCGACAATCCCATAGACGTTGGAGCAGTCACGTCGTACCGAAACCGCGGGGTTTTTTCGGGAGAACGCCGCAGAAAAGGAGTGCAAGAAGGACTGGTGGATTATTACTCTCTCCCTCTCATCTCCAAGAAACGGATCGAAACAATCCTCCCTTTCTTGCGCGCCCGATCCTCCTCTCACTCCAACGATCGAAGTCAGCCCCTTCAATTGCGGGCATCCCTTGATCCGGATGTAATCCAGCGAAGGTAGAAGAAGCGGACCGTCACTGATCGCCCTCAACCTCGGCAGGTCGTCCAGATCCAGTCCCTTCAATCTCGGAAAGAAGCTACCCTCCACTTCGCCGCCAGCTTCCAGCTGATCTCCTCCCGCCAGCAGTACCTCCAAGCCTTCACAGCAGTGAACAGTGACACTCACCAGGCTGGGCAGGTGCTGGATCCACGTCAGGTCCTCGAACCCGTGACATCCACGGATCATCAGCTTGCGCAGCCTCCGGAAAGGACGACAAGGCGGCGGAGGGACGATAATCCCCGCCCGGCCGAGACAGCCGAGATTCAGGACTTCCAGGTGCTGGAGCTGCGTGTCGCCGCGGGGGAACCTCACCTCCTCCAGCTCGGAGATGTGAAGAAGAGTCAGCAGCTGCAGGCCGTTCAGCTTCTCTAGAGCCTCGGCGAGGACGGAGGCGCTCAGCTCCCCCGACAGCGAGAGAAATCTGGTGCACTTGGACAGTATGTTGGAGCCCATCAACTTCTCGACACCAGCTGATCCCGCGTAATTCCAAATTTCGATCCCAAGCTCCTCCAGCTGCTCCAACGAGCGCTCCATGCCACTCAGTGTGACTAATTGGCCGCTGCCGTCTCCTTCGTCCCCGGTGGCGACATGGTACTTGCTTCCGACGATGTTCAGCGTCTGCAGCGCTGTCAGTCCCAGGATTGCCTCCTGGGGTATCCTTTCAAGTTCGAAAGTACGACTTAGATCGAGCTGCCTCAGCTTGACCAGGTTTCCCAACTCTCTGGGTAAGGATCTGATCTTTGTCCCCTGCAGATTGAGATAACGCAGGCCAACAAGCAAGCCGATCTCTTCTGGGAGCTCTTCAATGTCGGTGTGTGACAGATCCAGGACTCGTAGTGCAGGCATGAACTCGAGAAGAAATCCACCTGATGCGACAATCAGTGGCTTCTCGATGTTTCTATACCTTAGCAGAAGAGTCAGTAAATTAGGGCAATTGGGCACACGGGAGGGCAGCTCCACACTACTTCTGTCAAGCTTCCCACGCAAAAAGGATATCCTTTTAGCTCTCTGCCACAGGTCGACACGCCGGGACAGACGACCCCCGGAAGCTTCATCACTCCCTCGATCCACCACCAAGTAGTAGTCCGACGTTTCTCGGCCAATATCTTCTTCTCCGTTGGTCAGCCACAGCGCCATGTCCCGGACCACGTCGTGCATCTTAACGCACTCACCTGATCCGTCCCAGCTCGTCCCGGCGCTCTCCAGCAAGCACGCAGCTTTGAGGCCTCTGACGACGTCGCGCCCCTTCCGCCGGGCTCGGTCGAGTCCACCACCCCAAGACTGATTTGTTGTGTCGAGAAAACCCTCCCCGACACAATATTCAATCAGTTCCTCTGTGTCGATTTCATAATCTTCCGGGAACAGGCAACAGTACAGAAGGCAGTACCTCATGAAGTTATTTTCCAACTTGTTGAAGCTGAATTTTGAGAACGGAGAGCACATTTTTCTCCATGTCCTTCACCTGCTCCGGCGACTCCCTCAGCTTCGCTGCTGCGTCTTCCCATTCGTCGACTGTTTGGGCACCGGACATGGCACGAGCGACCGTGATGAGTGCCAGCGGAAGGCCACCGCATCGGTCGACGACGGTCTTCGCCAGAGGCAGCAGGGTCGACGAAGAAGAAGATCTGCCGACGCCGCACAGGTCCGGCACCGAGCCCAGGTTCAGGTTGAAGAGCTCCCAGGAGTCATCTACATTCAGAAAGCCGACATTGATCGATTGGTGTGCGCCCATCTTGTTGCACACATCTTTCGACCTCGTCGTGAACACTACCTTCGACTTGCTGCGGCAATTCTCCGGGGGCCGGGGAATCCCGATCTCGTTGAGCTGGAGCTCCTGCCAGACATCATCCAGAAGCAGCAAGAACCTCTTCTGGCTGAGCGCCTGATACAACGTGTCCCTCCTGTCATCGTTGTTCAGCGCCGCCCAGTTCCCCCCCGTGCGGGAGAATCCCAGCCGGACGCCGATCTGTTCTTGCAGCCTGGAGATCTCGGCATTCTGGCTCACAGTCACCCAGATCACCACATCGAAATGACCCCGAGCTTCTTCAAAGAACTCGTTGTTGAGCTTTGTCATGTAGGTGGTCTTACCAGACCCACCCAGGCCGTAGATGCCGACGACTCCCACAGCGTCGTCTTTCAGCAGATAACCCCGGAGGGGGGTCAGGACTCTTTCGGCGCCGACGATCTTCGTCGTCGCCGAGCTTGCAACCGGCACAACCGCGTCCGGAGGCTCCTCGAAGACCAGGTTGCCCCCCAGGCAATCTCTCTCGTTCTTGAGCTCACTCACCTGCCCCAACAGGTCGACGGCGGTCTGCCCGAGTTCGTAGTTCGAGGAGAGTGAGCTCGGAGAGCACGTCTGCGTGAAGGTCCGCCGCCGGCCGAAGGAGTACCGGAAGGCCCCCACGGTCTCCTCCAGTTTGTCCACCCTCTCGAGCCACCCCGCAACCCGCCGGCTGCGCTTCATCTGCGGCCGCCGCTCCTCGATCTCCACTTGCCGTAGGAGGTCGTCTCTGATCTCGCCCAGCCGCCGCGTCTCCGTGGCTAATTTGTCGGCATTCTTCCCCAGATCGATCAGGTTCCTTGCCCTCTCCACCGTCCGGCTCGACAGAAACGAGACGGCGGCCCCCGCTGCATCCTGCAGCTTGGGGAGTATGTACGCCGTGAGGAACTCCACACAGCCCATTAATCGGGAAGCTGCGCTGCCGGAGAGAAGGAAGCTGGGCGAAGGACGAGAGTGAGAGGCGTTCGCCGACGCAGAAGATGAGACAAAAAGAAGTGGATCTGGATCTGGGCGAGCGGCTCTTCTCGTCTCGTTGCATTCCGACAGTGTGATTAGTCAACTCGCCTGCCAGCTGGGTCCACGTCGGTAGGTGCTCACATCACGTGGAGCCGCTATTTTTTTCTCGCAACCCCCTCAATAATCTTCCATATTTATTTCCTTGGAAGCTGACCCCGTCTGCATCCTTCAATTTACATCTCCGAGTGAACATTTTTTATTTGTTCATATGTCCACACTGATTCTTGTATTTTAACTAAACTGTACGTACCCTTGGGACTTACGAGAAAACCGACTTGCGTGATCCGTGGATTCTCTGGGTTGTTGCGGGCACAACACAAAGCTTAATTATTTGTTCATATGTCCACACTTATTTGTGTTTCCATCGTCTCTAGGTTGCTACAGGGCTATCGTAATTAACTATGCTCTTAGAAATGTGTCTATTTTACTTGGCGTGCATGCGCACCATGTATTGGTGGTGAATTTTAGATGAATAATAAGGTTCTGCAATGAACTCCGAACATCGATTGCAAATTTAAGATATTTTCTTCTTGGACATAAAAAATTTATCTAGTGGAGTCCCCCCCATCCCCCAACCTTATTTGGTCGTAGGTAGCTCTCAATTTTTTTTTCTTGTTACCGCATCTCTCCGACAATTTTATATTATTTCTCGGTTTACATTTTATTTAAATACAATATTTTATCTTTAAAATGTATACAATTTTATTATAGAGGTAAATAACCTGTTAAGGCCAAACACTCTCTCTTTTTTTATCATCTGCGCAGCAGATGCCCAAGGGCGATCCTGGGTTCGATCTCAGGAGGGAGCACTCCCAGGGAGAGGAGATGTCCTCAACAGCTAATTCCATTTACTCTCACAGCTAATTCTAGTATACTTACTGAAATTTTGTCTCAATCCAAAAAAATAAAAATCCGAACTTTATTAATCTCTTACTTTGTGATAATGAAGTAGTTGATTTGTGTAGAATATTTTAAATTAAATAATTCTGTGTTTACATAAAATTAAATTACATATATATGTTACATATTTATATATATTACTTATATTACGTATATGATTAAATTTAAATAATTCATCATTACTTACACGCAACTTAGTTTATCTGTATGCGACAGCAACACGAATCATTTAAGAATAATTAAAAAGTAAATTATTCTTTGCCTCGTATCTCTTTATTCCCTTCCATGTTATGGATCTCATCATGTTTATTTGCGGAATAGATGTGTTTAGGATGTTTTTAAAATGGGAATCTTTTCATGTCCTGACGTGGGATAGAATGATATGATTATGTCATTTAAATATGGAAAACATGTGGATTTGGCAATTGTATCAGGATAATTTCGTGAATATGTAGATTTGACAAAAAAATTGAGAATTTATTTATGAAAGAGAGAATGTGTAGGTGTAAAGGTTGACTTGGTCAACTCAAGGATTATTCCGGACTCTTCTAGGCACATCCAATGTGCTCAAGTATCTTCTAGGCACATCTAGAGAGTGCTTAGATATTTTCTAGAGATATCTCAAAAAGGTATCTTCTAGCCAAATCTAGAGAGTTCTTACCACCCCTATATAAAGGCATGAGGAGGGGGCAAGAACACACATAAGCATGACAAGGCCAAGCTAGCAAGAGAGAGCCATCACCACCCTATTCTCTTCTTCTCTCTATTTCTTGTATTCTCTTAGGAGATATCATAGAGAGAGTTTGAGGGTGTAAAGGGCTTCGAGTCTTGAGAGATTCTCCATCCTTTGTACTTGTTTCTCATATAGTGGAAGTCGTTCGTCTTCGCCCGTGGACGTAGGAAGGCATATCGCCTCCGAACCACGTAAATCCCGGTGTGCTCCTCTCTATCTCTACTTCTCGTATATATTTTGTTTATTCATTCTTTGCAGAGTCGGTATATTAGTTCCGCACTATATCAGTGATATCTACCGCGATCCTCAACAGTAGGCTTTCTAGTTATTGTGCATGCTCAAAATTAACCAAAAGATGAGTAGTTGAGAATTAGAAAAGAAAAATAATAGTGGAAACAGAAACAGTTGTGCTTGAAAAATGATAATTTATACACTCTACCTATTTATATATGAATATAATACATTCTACCTATTTATACTCATATTCTCAATGAGAAGCTTGGCTATTATGATAATTATTTCAGCACGTGAAAACAGTCACTTATTTTATTGAGGTGGCCGACTTTTGCTCCCATCATTTGCATCATGATAACATGGAATTAAAGATAGGTGTTCTAGGCATCTAAAAGTGAACCATTCTCAGTCCTGTTGGATTTTAGGCTATAATCCAAAGTAATTAAATAATTTAGTGTTTACTTAAAATTATACTACATATATATGTCGCTTATATCATGTATAAATTAAGGGACTGTCTATTTTTTTAAAAAAAAAGAACACGTACAACTTAATTTTAGAAAGTTCACTAAGATATAAGAGATATTTTTGAGGTTATTTAAGACACATAATCAGATAATCTAAACAGCCAAATATTTGACCTAATAAAAATCAGAAATATGCGAACACAGTCTATAGGCCAATTAATTTGTATGCAACTAGCGCATGCATGCACGATAAGAAGTGTCCAACGGTCTTTACCAAGAATTACTTCATAAGTTAATTTGGCCAGTATAACTAAAAATAAATATGTCAATAATATTTCAAGATCCTTATGATCAGTACCCCTTATAAACCCATAGATCACCATGTTTTGAGAAGGTCTAGATTGAATTCAACCAAGATGAAAAAATAGATATGAGATCTACAAATATATCTTAAACACGTACATTGTATCAAAAGAATATGTTCTCTATCATTTTGTGTACAAGAGAATTTTCTCACCCGTTCAAGCTTCTCCCCCTATCCTATATGTTCTCCAGTCTTTATTGTATTAATTGGGTTAGTTGAGCTTTTCCAACTGATCTTTGAGAGTCAGTTTGGCATTGTGAGAACCTCGTATTTTAATTTTCAAAAATGATCTTCGTATCTCCTTTGTACTACTTAATAAAATAGGTGATAAACATTTAAAAATATTAGCTAGTTCAACGATACATTTAAAATCATTAGAACCAAGGTTCGGATTCTTTGAAAACATAATTTTGACCCCTCTCCGCCAGATGGTGCGAATACCCGACGTTAACTTACATCGAGCAACTACTCGAATGCCCTTGATTAGCTGTCATAGCAATCCGTTTGGTAGAAAGTGCACATCCACATAAAACAAATAAATCAGAGGGTCGTAACCTTGTGAGCCTGATGAGATGCGAACACGTTGCGTTATAATTTTTTTATTTGATTAAGATGTGATTTTTTTTTAGATTTTTATACTTTGATTTGAATTTGATTTAATTTCTCAAGTTTTTTATTTTAATTTGATTTTTCCATTAATGTTTTGATTTAATGGATTGAGTTTGATTTATTTGTTTTGTTGAATTTCAATTTAATTATGATTTTATTTTGGACTTAAAGTTTAGTTAGATGTATTAAGTATCTTATAATTTGAGATTTAATGATTAACGCATTGATTAAGATCATTTAGATTCATATTGCTTAAGTTGCGACGTTGGTTTCAATATGTTCAATGTATTTTTAAACTTTGATTAAGTTATTTGAGAGTATTTTGATTCACGTTCTTTCATTTAAATTTATGATCATTTTTTTTGAAGTTTAAGGATTATTTTGGTGAATTTTTAATGCCCTTGAGATTGTTTATTTAATACCCGTGGGTGTTATTTAATTATTGTCTGATTAAATAACTTGATTTCGTGCGTTGAGTATATTTTAGATTTATTTTTAGGTTGTTTAAAAAAATGATTTTATAGGTCCAAATTTGACGAGCAGTTTCATTATTTTTTCCCTTATTTATTTAATTTGAGTTCACATCCTATCCGGTCCATCGGACTAACGCTCGGTGTCCAGCTGTGGTGGTTCACATCAGCACTTGAATGTCATTGAATTTCACTGCACGTCGGGTTACATCGAGTCAGTGCCGAAGTCCAAGGTTTGGAATTTCTCTTCCCCGACGCGCTTCTCACAAGATCGGAGGAAAAATCAGCATTTCGGCAGCATACCTGCCGATCCTCGATCGAGTGGGCTCACATCCTGTACGACTGAGTCTTTTGACTTGTCGCACCCGGGGGGGTGGAATCGTGTGCAACGGGAGCATGTCTGCGCCCCCGTCCAGGAGCGCCTACCCGGGACGTAGCCGGAACAGGACGCTCAAATTTTGACCTCACCCTTATCTAGTATAACATACCGCATTCCAATTTTTATTTAAATTTTTTTTTGGTCAAGATTCTCTGAGTCTGTTGCGAGTTGAGTCTGCCAGGTCGAAATGGTCCTCAGGCGATCCAAGCGGTTTCTGTCGGCCCAATGGACCCTTGCCGGACCCTTGCCACGTCGAAATGGTCCTCAGCCACGGCCTTGCGCCTCGCCGAGAGTGGGAAAGGAAGGGGAAACGGCTGCAGGAGATTGTCGTCGCGGTGTCCGGAAGAAGCTGCCAAGGCTACCGGGGGTCGACCCCCCCCCCATATGCGGAACCTCCCCTCGGCGGGAGGGAGGTTCCGGAGATGCCGTCGCGAGAAGCCTCCGCGGGAGGAGCGGGCCAGAGCTGCTTGGAATCGAGTCCCCTTCGCGGCACTTCTTGCCACCGGAGAGGTCGACGCACGAGAGTCGCCATCAAGGCCGGCTCTTGCTAGCGCCGGCTCCCTACATCTCCGGAGCTGGCATGAGATGGCGCAGGGGCTTGCCACTGCTGCAATGGGCGCCGGCAGACACATTGCTGGTGCCGTCACGATCTGCCATGGGAGGCTTCGCGTCTGCAACCGGCGCTCGGGAGGCCATGGGAGGTGCCCTCACGAGAAGGGGCCGTCGGCGGAGTCGCGGGCACCAAGTCCCCTTGGCGGGAAAATAAATATTAACTGGCCGCACACGAGACTGGTGTGCGGTGACGGAGCTGCGGCGCAGCGGCTGGCGATTTTCTTTTTCTTTTTTATTCATGAAATAGATATAGAATAAATAGGTATCGGGAGAGAATGGATTTAAATGGGTTACGATCCTCCCAATTGGGCCTTGGCGAAGGCATGGCATCTTTAAACAAAAATGATATTAACGGATTGAACTGGGATATTACATCTCTCCATATTATTTTTTTAAAATGAAATTGAGTGTCCACGTGCATCAAACAGATTTTAAAAATAAACTTGATTTATCTCCTAAATTTCGAGGACAACTTAAGTTTATTCTCGACTTAATCATATACCAAACATTCCCCCAAATGTATGACATCTACCCCTTGTTTTGGGGGGGCATGCTCTATGTAGGGACCGGATCCTCTGTGCACCTCGGTGTGCATCACAATGCACACCACTTCTTAAATTCATCTAATTACGAGATCAAATTAGTTATTTTAATCATTTTTAAGACCGTGAATATACATATATAATATGTGATGTTATATTTTATGGAAATCAACATTAAATATATTTTATACATATTTATTTAAATTAAAAATATAATTAATTTACAAAATAGCATAAATTGAAAAAATATTAATATTACTTCTTTTTTATCAATACATAATATATATTTATATTCACAGTCTTAAAAATGATTAAATTAATTAATTTAATCACATAATTAGATGAATTTAAGAAGTGGTGTGCATTGAGGTGCACACCGAGGTGCACAGAGGATCCGGTCCCCTCTACGTACGGTCTCTAACACCAACAAATTTTAAGGATAAACTTGATTTATCCTCAAGATTAATCTTGTACCAAAGGGCCTCTGATCGAGCCCCCTCTACTCTATGTGTGTGTGTATATATATATATATATATATTTATATTTATTTATTTATTTATATACTAGTCAAGGTCTTCCCGGTCGACGATGTGAACAGGCGAAAATTCCACGGACGATAGATCTATTTAGATGGAAAACTATATTTAAGTAAAAGGATATTTACTTTTGGGGTATATATATATACATATACCAAACGTATATATATACTCAAACTAATATGCGAACACCAGTCTATAGGCCAACGCAAACTAGGTTATTAATTTGTATGCAACTAGCGCAAGAATTACTTCATAAGTTAATTTGACCAGTAGTATTACTACGATAATAAGTGTCAAACGGTCTTTACCAAGAATTACTTCATAAGTTAATTTGACCAGTATAACTAAGAATAAATATGTCAATAACATTTCAAGATCCTTATGATCAGTACCCCTTATAAACGCATAGATCACCATATTTTGAGGTCTAGATTGAATTCAACTAACACGAGAAACTAGATACGAGATCTACAAATATATCTTAAATACGTACATTGTATCAAAAGAATATGTTCTCTATCATTTTGTGAACAAGAGAATTTTCTCACCCGTTGAAGTTTCTCCCCCTATCCTGGATGTTCTCCGGTCTTTATTGTATTAATTGGGTTAGTTGAGCTTCCAACGGGTCTTTGAGAGTCAGTTTGGCATCAAAAAATGTTGGGAATAAACTTGGGTTATCCCCTAAATTTTGAGAATAACCTGAGTTTATTCCCAACTTAATCATATACCAAATATTCCCCAAACGTATGATATCTACCCCTTCTTTTGGGGGGCATGCTCTACCGTCTCTAACACCAACAAATTTTGAGGATAAACTCAATTTATCTTCGAGATTAACCTTGTACCAAAGGACCTCTGATCGAGTCCCCTCTGCTCTATGTATATATATATTTATTTATTTATATATTAATATACTAGTCAAGGTCTTCTTGGTCGACGTACGTCCGATGTGGTGTGAACAGGCGAAGATTCTACCGAAGCGAAGGTCGCTATTTAGATGGAAAATTATATTTTAGTGTCAACTTCAGGGTGACCTGACCTGATTGGTATCCAAAGAATATCTTTTATTTGAAATATCTTCAGGGTGACAATTTTAGACCAGCTCTCCCCTTTTTTACACACACGATCGAGGCCAAGAATCGGGGGGTCTGAAGTTTTAACTGATATGATATCTCTCAATTATGTATTATTATACGCAGTTTTCCAATAAGATACTGATCCACAGAATATATATATATATATAGGTGATTCATGTTTCGGAAATTTAATCCCACGTCCATTATTCGAAATCTTTTAACATCACGCCTACTTATTAAAAATTTTATGACTTCCGTTTCATTCGCGCAGAGAGAGAGAGAGAGAGAACTAAAAAGGTTTACAAAATGTATTGCAAGCTCCTTGCTGATTATTATTTTTTGATATTGTTATGCTTTCGTCAAACTTTTATTTCAAATTCTCAAGATCAAATAGCAGTTCAAAAAATTAATAATTACATTTTAAGAACAAACAGTGTCGAACACAAATTGTTCCAAACAGTATGACAAGAAAATTTATGTCATCAATATATTTAGTTTTTTTTGTACTCAACATGATGTTATTGAACGGTGATTTTACAATTTTAATTTTAATTTAATCCTAAAATATTTTTACCCAAGTATATATATAGTTCTGTGTTGAATCTTCTTAGAATAAAATGAAATACCAAATCAAACGTCCCCAAGCGAATTATACTTTGTGAAGGGTTCGGAATTGACTGAATCCTACAAACACACTGACGTTTCGTCTTTGGCGTCATTGACGTTTCGTCATTCCGTCGTTGCGGAAGCTTCCTCCACCCGAGGATTAAGATATTCCGTCTTTCCGAGCTTCGGGACGCTATAAGAGCGCCTCGCCGGCAGCGAACAAGATGCGCTCACATCCCAGCCATGGCCTTCCTCCCAGCCCGATCAACGACCGTGCTCGGCGTCATGGCTCTGTTCTCGGTCTTCTGCAGCCTCCGCCACCTTCAGCCGGCAGCGGCGCTGTCTCTGCCGGAGAGGAGCGCGCTGCTGGAGTGGAAGGACAGCCTTCGGAGGCACGGACCTCTACTCCGTTCATGGTCCGCCGACCCTAACACCAGCGACCCCAGTACCTGGTGCAGTACGTGGCGCGGGGTCACCTGCGGCGGCGGCGAGATCAGAGACGGTGGCCGCCTTGCCGTGATCACGGCCGTGCGTCTTCCCCACGCAGGCCTCGTCGGAACCCTAGACGCCCTCAACCTTTCCGCCCTGCCGGGGTTAACGAGTCTCCAACTCCGCGGCAACTTGCTCTTCGGAAAGCTCCCCCCGAACCTCGGCGGCCTCTCCATGCTCACCACCCTCGACCTGTCCTTGAACCGTCTCTCCGGCGAGCTGCCGCCTTCGCTCGCCCGCCTCTCTCGGCTTTTGCGCCTCGACCTCTCGTTCAACGAGATAACCGGCCGGTTGTCGCCGGCCTTCTTCTCGAACTGGACGTCTTTGGAACACCTCCTCCTCCGGCATAACAAAGTAACAGGACCGATCCCCGGGGGAGCCAGGTCCCTGACAAGGCTCCGCCGGCTTGACCTCGGCGAGAACCAAGTCGTCGGGCGGATCCCCGGCGAGCTAGGATCCCTCGGAGCCCTCCGCCATCTCAATTTGCAAGGCAACAACCTCGCCGGTCCGATCCCTCCGTCTCTCGGCCACCTGACGGAGATGACCACCCTCCGGCTGGGCTCCAACCAGCTCTCCGGCGAACTGCCGCTCGAACTAACCAGGCTGTCCCAGCTGGTCGAGCTGGATCTTTCTCACAACCAGCTCACCGGCGAGCTGCACCCCCAATTCTTCCGCAACTGGACACGTCTCGCCGCCCTGAGTCTGCCCATCAACCAGATCACCGGCTCAATTCCGGCGGAAATCGGCGACAACCTCCATAGCCTGGTCTCCCTCGACCTGAGCAACAACAACCTGACCGGCGTCGTACCCGCCTCGCTTGGCCGCCTGCGGATGCTGCAGGTGTTCTACGCGGACGACAACCAGCTCACCGGCGGCGTCCCGCCGGAACTGGGCAACCTCGCGGAGATCACCGAATTAACAATCAGCAACAACCATTTGACAGGGCCGATCCCCGACGCCATCGGCAACCTCACCAAGCTCGGCCGGTTCTGGTTGTTCAAAAACCAGCTCTCGGGACCGATTCCCTCAGGAATCGGCGGCCTCCGGAGCGTCGTCGAACTGGACTTGAGTGGCAACCATTTGACAGGGCCCCTCCCGCCGTCCGTCGGCAACATGACATCCTTAGTCTTTCTATACCTCTATAATAACAACATTACCGGCGACCTGCCGTCGGAGCTGGGTAAGCTCGAGAATCTGTTACAGCTGCATCTGTCCGACAACCAGCTGCAGGGCCCCGTACCGGAGTCCCTCGGAAACCTGCGGAAACTGCAGCGGCTGATGCTATTCAACAACCGATTGTCCGGCTCGCTGCCGCAGCAACTCGCGAACCTTACAGAATTGAACGCCGTCGCATTCTGTAAAAACAGCTTCGTGGGTCACCTGCCGGCGGGTCTCTGCGTCGGCGGGAAGCTTCAGCACTTCTCTGCCTCGCTGAACCACTTCTCTGGATCCATACCCAGAACCCTCAGGAACTGCAACACGTTAATTAGGCTTACGCTCAACTCAAACCAGCTTGAAGGGAACATCTATGAAGACCTCGGAACCATGACAGGTGTTACAGGGCTTGACCTGAGCGACAACAGACTGTATGGAGAGCTGCCGCCCAGTTTGGGGGATTTCCAGAAGCTAACCGTGCTTCGGATCAGTAACAACAGGATTACGGGGAAGATACCCATTGCGCTGGGACGGCTCTCGGTGCTGGAGAAGCTTGACCTCTCCTCCAACTTCCTCGCCGGCGAGATCCCAGCGGAACTCGGCGGGCTGGTCTCTTTGTTCAACTTGACCCTGGGGAGCAACGAGCTGAGCGGTCCGATTCCGCCGGCGCTGGGGAGGCTGTCGCAGCTGCAGGTCCTCGACCTGTCGTCCAACAGGCTCGCCGGGCCGGTGCCGGCCGAACTAGGGAGCTGCGCCAAGCTGTTCTTCCTGGACCTCAGCAACAACGCCCTGAGCGGGAGGATACCTTTTCGGATCGGAAACCTTCTGCAGCTTCAGGCTTCTCTGGATTTGAGCCGCAATCGTCTCTCCGGCGAGGTGCCGCCGGAGCTCGGGAAGCTCGCGATGCTGGTGCGGTTGAATCTGTCCCGCAACCTGTTGACCGGCTCTTTCACGTCTCATCTGACGGGTATGGTCAGCTTGATGGCCGTTGACCTGTCCTACAACCGGCTGGAGGGGTCTCTTCCGGACACCGCTCTGTATGCGAATGCCCCGGCGTCGTGGTTCGCGGGAAACAGGGGTTTATGCGGACCGGTCCGGGGCCTTCCCCGCTGCGGCTCGCCGTCGCCGGCCGCGAAAGGAAGGCGTAAGAAGGTTGCCCTGCCGGTGGTCGTCGTCGTCGTCGCGCTGCTCGCCGGCGTTCTTCTTCTGGTAGCTCTTGTTATAATTGCTTGCACGGTGATCATCCGAAAGAAGAAGCACGGCGTCGGGCAACCAGACGGCGGCGACGGTGGAGATGTTAAAGGGGTATTTCCGACGACTGCGGCGCCCTCTGTGTTTGCGATATGGAATTACGACGGTAAGCTGGCGTATCAGGAAATCATCGAGGCCACGAACAATTTCGGGGAAGAATACCTCGTCGGCAGGGGATCGTTCGGGAGCGTCTACAGAACGGAGCTCGCCGTCTCCGGCGAGGTGGTGGCTGTCAAGAAGCTCAACCTGCAGCCGGAGAGTGAATCGCCGGAGGAGAGGGATTGCTTCCGGCAAGAGATTCGGGCGTTGTCGGAGATTCGACACCGCAACATCGTGAAGCTCTACGGGTTCTGCTCCAGCACCCCGGCGACGTTCCTTGTGTACGAGTACATGGAGAGGGGCAGCTTGGCCGCCGTCCTCCGGGACGCAGCCACGGCTGCGGAGCTCTCGTGGGAGAGGAGGGTGGCGGCCATGGAAGATGTGGCCAACGCGCTGGCGTACATGCACCACGACGGCGTACTCACCTTGGTGCATCGAGATCTGTCGAGCAACAACATCTTGTTCGACGGAGATTTCAGGGCCTGCGTCTCCGACTTCGGCACCGCCCGGCTGCTGAAGCCGGAGTCGTCGTACTGGACGGAGCTGGCAGGGACGTACGGATACATCGCCCCAGGTTCGTATATATATAATTCAAGCCCTCGTCTCTCAAGTATTTGTCATAATAATCTTCAAAAAAAATTTATTTTTATAATAATTATGAAATTACAAGCGTACACATTAAAATTTATAATAAAGCAATATAACAGTGTAGTAAAACTAATTGTACATAACTACCATAAGTGCATTATCCAACAAATTGTATTTGTGATACTAGTCTATACGTACAACAACAACAATGTAGTAAAACTAATGATTAAATTAGATGCCCAACTTTCATCCCTAAGCTAACTTCCACGGCTTTGCTCGAACTCCGGCAGAATTCGCGTACACCATGAAGCTGTCGTCCAAGTGCGACGTGTACAGTTTCGGCGTGCTCGTGCTGGAGACTCTCATGGGAAGGCATCCGGGCGAGCTCCTCTCCGCGCTGACGACGCCGCCGCCGCCGCCGGGGCCGGGCGGCGGGGGGACGGCGGTGGGCGACCTGCTGGACGAGCGCCTCCCTCCGCCCCCTGCCGGGCAAGTCATGGAGCAGACCATCCTGCTCGCCGGGATCGCCCTCGCATGTGTAAACCCGGACCCGCAGGCCCGGCCGACCATGCGCCAGGTGGTTCAGCAGCTCGAGGCGACGGCTGAAGGGAGCCGGGCGATCACATGAGGGGTCTGCCATTTACCAGCCTTGTCTTCTTAAGATTCTGCCGACTTCCAATTCTACGGGGCCATCATAAATTATTATCGTTGTTACTGTATTTAATGGGGTTAATTAGTTGAGCTTCTAATTAACTGGTCTTTGAATGATGTATCTATAAGTCTCTGCAATCGCCAGAAACAAAGGCTTGAAATGGACCGGACGGAGAAAACTAGTGGTCAGAAGTCTTCCTCGTCGACGTCCGGTCCGAACCGGACTGGCTCGGTCAACAGTGGAAAATTCCACCGGCGATGGTGATCTATTTAAATCTAAAATTATTTAAATGTCAATTTCAGGCGACTTGATGATGACCTGATCAGCATCTCCAAGGAGAATGTGTCACGACCCGGATTTTTAACATGCACAGCGGAAGATAATCCGGCGAAGTAACGGGGAAGAATATCGGTCTGGAACCAAATAAGACTAAAATCATAATCAAGATTCATAATTCCAAACTTTACAACATATTATCACCATAAACAAACACCTATCTAAACAAATTAAATACCGACATTGAATGAGTAATCCACTAGCTCCTCAGACTCCAAAACACCACTACGCTTCTGCTGCGCTAAACCTGCACCCCTGAAAATATTAACAACGGAAGGGGTGAGTCACAACAGACCCAATAGGACTTACACCCGAACTACCCCACTATAATAATGATTCTAGTGGTATACAATACATAATAGCCTAAAAATCAGATTTAATACATAGGGTGTAAACTAATTATATATCTTTAATTAATTGATTAAAGAATCAATCAACTACCCCACATGATGACTAGATTTTAAATGCATTAGACCAACATAACCTACACATTAAACCACTCTAGGTATGCCCAGAACACATAGACCTGACATAAAACCAATGACACATCTATAACATACCATCTATGCCAATCTACACAACTAGACACCTGTCTGAGTAAATAACATGCTCCATCAGATAAATGCAGTCACATCACAAAATTAGCACCAGATTTACCATATAGTAGGAAGTAACATATAGTAACTAAATCCCATAAGCATTCCCTGTGCAGAAGTCTTAGGATGAACCGCAGATTCGGGATCGAAGGACGCACTGCATTCAACTAACCTCCGCCTGCCCACGGCCACTAATTTAACAAGACATTTCCAACACAATGCAGCTCACTGCACTAACCACATTCCACGTCGGACTGGTCTTCCTCTTTTATCTCCGCCTTCTCCCTGCACCCCGTACGTTGCCCTCCTTTTTTCCTCGCCTCCTTCTCTTGCCGATGCGTTCCCTGCACCACTGCCCAGGCATCACCTTCGGTGGCCTCCTCTTGCGTCAGCCCCCTGTGTCGTGGTCATCCAACTGCACCTTCGCCGGCACGCAGCTGTTACATCCTACTCCTCTACTTGGCCGCGAGACACCCCCTGCGTGGTCCCACCTTGTGCACCCATCTGCGTCGCCACTGCCCTGTCCAATTTCTCCCCCCGGCCGCCGTCCGCCCCGGTGCCGAGCGCCTCGACGACACCCGCAGTGGATACGTACCTCGACGGACGGTGGCGAGGAGGCTAGAGATCCCTCCATCGCCGTGGCGCCGACACGAGTCCAGTAACGGTGACTAAGTTCAAGTTCCCATGGTCCGAGCGATTCCAGTTTGTCGTCGCGGCAGCGCGGCTCGAGTCGGAGCCAACCTGGGCGGTGGCGCTGCCTTACGTCGACCAGGAGGGCCGGGCTCACTAGAGTACTTTTGCCCTCGGCGACTCTCGCGGACGCGCCTTTGTTTTCTCCTCTGCCGGGGATGTCCTTGCCGCGATCTCCCCGCTCCTCCATCTTCTTCCCCCGTCACGTACGGCCACGGTCGCCTTCTTTTCTATCCGCCGTAACGAGAGCCTCCTTAATTATCACAGGCCACGGCGACGGCACCATCATCGTCGCCCACCGGCTCTGGGAATCCACTTCTAACGGCGACGACTGGCCCGTTCTCGTCCTAGCTAGGCGCCTCCCGCAGCCTCCTCCGGGAGGGCGATCAGGCCACTCCCTCCATTATCGGGCTGGAAGCCCAGCAGATCGGCAGGCTCAAGTACATCACTGCATCCGATCTGTAATATTCAGATTTTTATATAGAATAAATACTATTTTATATATATATCCCTTCCTATTTTACCCTCATCGGAACCCCCCCCTCCCCAAATTCACCTGTGCCCTAGCAGCCCCCGCCCCCACCCTCGATGCCCCCCCTGGTTCTGCCTTGGCCGCCTGCCCCTTGGCCACCCAGCTCCCGGCTGCACAGCGGCCAATGGCCAGCCGCCCCCTCCGCCCTCAACGCTCCCCCCCCCGGTTCTGCCTCCTGCCGCATAGCGCCAGCCCCCCTGCCGCCCACCGAGCCGTCGGCCTCTGCCCCCCTTCCTCCGCGCGGAACTGCGGCGTCTCTCTCTCTCTCCCTGTTTTCTCTCTTCCGCGAACCCCCCCCCCTCAGCCCGCGCGATCCCCCCCCTCCAGCGCGCTTAGCCTTCCTGCCGCGGCCTACCCCCCCCCCAGCCCACCGCCGTCTCTCCCCCGGGCCGTTGGCTGCGTCGACCGGCGTTCAGCTGCCCCCTGTGGCCGTCCCGCCCCCGCTTCTGCCTCGCAGCTGTCTCACCTCCGCCCCCCTCTCATCGTGCCGCCCAGCGCGCAGCACAGCGCCCAACCCCCTCCCCCTTGTCGCCCAGCCCCCTGCCGCCTAGTGCGCAGCGCCCAGCTCCCCCTTGCCGCGCAGCGCCTCTGCCGCCCCCTCCGCCCTCGACCATTCCCCTTGCGCGCAACCTCGCGCACGGCTGCCGCCGCAGCTGCCTCCCCCACCAGCCCCGGACATCTGGCTCCCCTTCCAGCCCGCGCCCCCCTCACAGCAGCTCGCCCCTCCTCTGTCATCGCGTTGTCCATCGCTGTTCACCCGCGCATGCGTACGCAGCCGAGCCCTCCAGGCCCCTTGGACCCTGCCTCCCCTCTGTGCGCCGCCTCTTCCTTCAGCATGCGCCAACAGGTGCCGCCGCATCTCCCCTCCATCCAGATTGCTACAGTGAGCAAGTTTTGCTATTTTCCTATTTTATATTTTCACTCCGTCATATCCTCCTTATCTTTCTACTCGGATGCTTGCAGTTAGCCTTGATTGAGGGAGAAGAATGTTTATCAATCGGTTCAAGACCCGTGCTAACCTCGGAATAGAAATCGTCGACTCCATTCCGGTAGGCATCCCGGACATGTCTATTATCACTAAATTTTTATTGAAAATATTTACATGACTTGTAGATAATAATGAAATAGATAGATGTGTGATTTAGAAGAGTGAAGTTATCTTTAGTTGTCTATTTTGATTTATTTAGTATGTAATTGCAAGTCAATTAGTGATGATCGTATAATTAGCTCTATCATAGTTAATTGATTTTATTCTTGCACGATATGTGGTAAACTTTGATTATTAATTGTCAACCCTATGGATTATGATTAGTTCTCTTAGTCCTTGATTTATGATTTATATCGTGCTTAATGTGGTAGGTTAATCAAATTAGAGAGAATCCGATTTAATTATTAAATCTGAATTTTCTTGCAACACTATCAATCTTTCATATTGTGGTTATTTTAGGGGTCTACGTCATGTCGATGTTGGCATAGCATGCTTATGTATAGAATGCCGTTTTGTTTAATCATGATAGATAGCGTGCTAGTAGCATGAGCGGCAAGTATCATGTCTACGTGTGTCTTTTGTTAGATTGTGAAAATGCATGGTTTACTAGCTTGTCTATTGGCTATCATGGTGGTAGGGTCTTCATTTTAAAGGTGATAGTTTGTCATCGCAAATTTGTTTCATATTGTATGAGATTGATCATTGCATAGTATGAGATGCATTGTGATGCATGTGTGCATTAAAGAAATTTAATGAGACCGAGCTATACTGGACTAGTAGTCGTGTCCGTGGGCGTGGAGCTTAGAACCGTCTGGTGCATCCTTCGATCCCGGATCCCGCGGGTTATCCTAAGTGCCACCCTGCCTAGGTGCACTACGGGATTTAGCTTAGCTATACAATTACTCTATATATGGTAGATCTGGTCATAGCTCGTCGAGATCGCAAGACGACGCTTTCCTTGCGAAAAATGAAAATGTTAATGTTTCATGTAGTGGATAGATGCACCGTAGAGTGGTATTAGTGTTAGCATTTATGTTGTGTTCATTAGTTCCTTTAAGCATGTATGTTTGGTATGTTTTTTGCATGGTAAGTCATTTAGTCGGTGTTGCATTGCATAACCTCTTCATCTTATTAGATATACTTGTGAGAAGTCCTCTTTGGTCCTAGTGGTTGATAGGTTATGGTTTTATGTCTAAAAAATTGTGGAATGTCCAATTATATATATTGTTTAGTTTTATATGGTATGTATCAAGTACAGGTTGGGTATTGTATACATATCATGTTAGGGCCTTTGGCTATCCAATTTGGTGGATGATGGGATGTCTACTGAGTCGTTATGACTCACTCCAATCCGTTATTATATTTTCAGGAATCAGGTTTAGAGCAACAGAAGCTTGGTGGTATGGACTCCAGAGATTAATTTGAGTGGTTATTGTGCAATTTAGACCGGTATATAAATGCTTAGATTGATTTTTTATTACGTGATTTGTGATAAATGGTTAGTGTTAGAACTGTGAACTGGGACTTCTGTCTTCGAGTTTTTCCAAACCGATGTGTTTTTGGGGTTGTTTCCCCGGTTACGTCGCCGGATTGTTTTCCGTTGTGCAGGTTGATATCCGGGTCGTGACAGCGATCGATCATGGCGCGCGGCCGGATCAGGGTCTTCAGAGAGAACGGCACGCTCTACGGCACCGCGATTGAATTCAACTAAGACGAAAAGAATATATATATATGAGATCTACAAATATATCTTAAATACATTGTATCAAAAGACTCTGTCATTTTGTATACAAGTTAATCGGAGAATTTTCTCACCCGTTGAAGTTTCTTCCCCTATCCTATATGTTCTCCGCCTTTATTCTAGCTAGTAATTGGGTTAGTTGAGCTTCCCAACTTGGTCTTTGAATATATGATATCTACCCCATGTTTTCGGGGCATGCTCTCTAGTCTCTGACATCAAAAGATTTTAAGAATATATATATATATATATATGGATAAGTTAGTTATTCACGGTGACTATCTTAATTCTCATGGTATTTGGTTTGAGTTCGGATTACCTTGTCCTTTGTTTGGCATCATATATGATTTTTAATTTTTAAATTCATATTGTTATGTATATAAATTATTTGACTGTTAACATAAAATTTGAAATTTATATCATGAATAATACATAAATGGTAATACAGATTATTTCATAAAATATCCCATATACTAAATGGGATGACTTATCCCTCACTTTATCTTTATTTTTTGAGATAAATAGGATTTAGTTAATCTAGGTTAAGTCTTATTTTATTTGCAAAACAAATGGAAAATTAAGGATAACCTAGATTTATCCATGGTTATCCTCATACAAAATATAACCTAAATTTAAGAGATAAATTAAGTTTATTCCCAACTTAGGGTTTATTTGGATCTATCTAAAACAAAATCAAAGTAAAACATTTTCAATAGAGTAACTTTTCTGAGGAAAACCAAAATATATTCTAGTATTTGGTTGTTTGCAAACTACTTTTCTTTAGAATTTGACATAGTAAGAGTTATAAAATAATATAAAAAACCAAGTACTTTTGTTCTATATATTTTTAAAAATAATTTTAAAAGTAAATCAAAAAATATAATTTTTAAAAATTTATTTTGAGTAAAATATTTTATCGCAAAAACTGATTTCTATGAAATATTTGATCCTATCTTTTTATGCCACAAGAAAGGAAAAACAAAGGAAATATTTTACAATGAATCAGATTTTCAAGGAAAAGAATATGCATCTATTTTATTAGTTACATCCGAAGATATTTTCTGGAAAATGACATCAACTATTTACTTAATTTCAAAATATTATAAGATTATTTAATAGTAGATTGTTTAATATGCTTTTAATTTTTTTTGCTACAAAATTCTATTGTCTATACATATTTATTCTTAAAAACATTTTATGTTATATTTTAAATATTGTTTATATCAATACTCGTAATTTTATATTATAAATTATATTTTTAATTAAAAATATCCACCTACCTTCCCATGCATGGTGTGAACCCGTGATTGTCTTCCATCCATAAAGATTAGGGGTGAGCACAATTGGGTTTGATCTAATTTAGATTATTTTTTCCGAACCGAACCGAACCGTTTTAACTTTTAACCTCTCTAACCGAACCAAATCAAACCGATTTCAATTTGGTTTGGTTTGATTTAAATTGAAATATATAAAAATATTTTAATTAATTAATTTTTACATATATATAACGATTTCAAGTTAAAAGTAATCAAAATAAATATTAATTTATTATAAAAATTATATTTTTATTAATATTATATTATTTTTAATTAAAACGGTTTAAATGATTTAGTTGGTTTAAATCAATTTAGAAGATTTTCACACTTAACCCAATCAAAAATGATCCGAACCGAGTCGAATGGAACCCAACATGCTGATTCGATTTAATTCTTAGGCTTGAACTATTTATAAAGAGTTTGGGGGAGCCTGGGAGGTCACCCCCCCCCCTTCCTGGTCTCCCCCGAACTCATCCAGAAAACGGTGTACGCCGTGTTGTAGCGAAAGCCAAAATCGGTGACCGACTTTGCTGGTCACTTGAAAAAATAAAATAAAATTCAGCTGACCTTTACCTTACATGCAGCTAGGGATGTAAACGGGTCGGATTCGGTAGCGGAATCAAAGAATTCGATTCCGATTTCGATAAGGGATAAGGTGTTCCGATTTCGATTTCGATTCCGATAATTTCGGAATCACCATGTTCCGGTTTCGATCCGATTCCGATTCCGTTATCGAAATCGAAATCGAATCCGATAATTTCTTATTCCGATATTAAATATTAATTTTTATTCAAAAAATCATTAATAATTCACATATAATTAATAAATTTTGATATAATATTTTAAAAATTTATTTTTATCATTTTATCAATTTATATATTATATTTTATAATTTTTTTGATTTTATTTTAATTATTTTTACTTATATTTATTTATTTATTATCGAAATCGGATAAACGAAAACGGGATCACCTAATTCCGATTCCGATAAACTATCTGAATATTCGATTCCGATTCCGATAGTTTATAAGATACAAAAACAATTTCCAAACCCGTTAATTTTTATTGAAGTCGAATCAAATTTTCGAATTATCGGATTCCGTCGCCATATTTTACGGGGATCCAAACGGACCCTTAATCTTGTACCGAACAACCCCTTAGTCCCCTTCCAATCTCCCATTAACAAAGACTCGAAATTGACCGCAGGAGGACATATGGCTGTCAAATTAAGTTTTCCTGGTCGACGTCCGATCTGGACTAGGCTTGGTGTGAACAGGCGAAAATTTCACCGACGATGGTCTATATTTAGATGGAAAACTATATTTTAAATGTCAATTTCAGGTGACCTGCCCTGATTAGTTTCCGGAGGATATTTACTTTTGGAGTATATATACATAAACACCAAAAGTATATATACGCACAGAATATATACAATTATATTATACGCAGTTTTCCAATAAGATATTGATCCACAGCATATTTATAATTCTCATGTTTCGGAAATTTTAATGCACGTCCCTTGTCACGTTCCAGATGTTAACCTACACAGCGAAATAATTCGACAATATAATTATAAAAATAATCCATCAAATACATCGATTTGAAAAAAGTGAAGATAAATTAGATCTCAATTCATAAATCCACATATTCTAATCAAAATACATTACTATGACACAATTTAAATAAAATTATATACCATCTAGATATAAGGATCATCCAATTATTTTCTCGAAAATTGAACCATCATATGTCTGTTGCGCTAAAATTGATTATCTAAAAATTTGATAAGAGAATTAGAATAAGTACGACAACTCAGTAGACACCTCATTAATCAGATAGCTAAATAGCCCTAAATGTTAGTTGAATAGGTACCTAGACCTACACCCTTTATATATAAGTATAGACTTGTCAATACATTAGATATTTGACTTAATTCATGTGTTTTACACTATAAACCAACACTTATAATCACACCGACCAGTACTTATAATCACCTCAAAAGTGACCCGAAATGATGAGATAAATATATGCATGACCACATACTACATGCTATGAGACATTTCATATCTACACCATACAACACAACATGATAGACGACAATATAAACACATCACTAAACAACCACTACAATACTATACAATATATGCACACATCCTCTAATGAAAGATCACATTCACTATGCCATGTAATATATGCGCCTATCCTCTAACAATTTTTCTTATCGGCAAGGAATGCGTCGTTTTACCATCTCAACTAGCTAACACTAGATCTACCATATATAACAATACCATATGGCTAAACGAAATCTCACAGTGCACCTAGGCAGTGGTGGCACTTAGAATGTCCGTAGAATCTGGGATCGTAGGATGCACCAGACGGTTCTAACCCCCCGCTACCCTCGGGTCACGACTAACTAGTCAGGTATAGCTCAGTCTTCCATTTCAATTAATGCATCGTGCATTCAAACAACACATACCATGCTATAACCAAATATATGCAACATCTATGAACATAAAATAAACATATACACAATTATTGCCATGCCAGACAACCATGCTCAAAATGAACTAAAATGAGACAATATCCACATATATAAACACTTAAACATGATCAAACATAAATGTAACTAAGTGCTGAAAAAATTAATCGCCACATCATCTAATCTTGTTAACCCATCACCACAACTTAATAAGTTCAACTTAATCTTTACGTGCTAATATATAATTGGGTGACAAACTAAAAGGAACAATATTATACTATTAGCTAAGCATGATCTCATATATACATAAACAAAGATACAAACACACACCATCACAACTACACATATCTATCTTATTAACTCATGTCAACTCACAAATTAAGTAAGAGGTAGCTACACACACCTTTTAATTAGAATGTCAACTCTATGAATCAGGGAAGATTTTAGCACATAGATTTAATAATAATGAATATACATGTCAAAGATGTCTACCAGAACAACAATGAAAAACTCAAAGATTGACGATTGAAAGTAATATCGGACGTTGACGATGCGTTGCACGATTTGATCCAACAAAGCTCGCTATGTCCCTCCAATGAGATTGATGAAAATAAGAGATCCGAATGGAGATATAGGTGATCGGACCAAGAGGGAGAGAGAAGAAAAAATAAGTGAAATAGACAAGAAGATAAAGAGAATTGAAGAGAGATAGGAGAGAGAGAGGGGAGTTCACTGCGCTAGATAGGGGGCCGGCGCGCACGACAATGCAGGGCGGATGCTCGGCGAGAAGACGGTTAGCACACAGCGGGATGCAGCTAAGTTGACTCGATTTAAGTTCGACGAGTTCAAACTTAGTTTGTCGAGCCGGTCGTTTATATAAACAAGTCAACTTAGCTCGAACTCGAATCAAACTCATATTCGAACTCGTTTTTAAACTCGAGATTGAACTCATTTACTTAAAGTTCAAATTCAAATATTAAAAAAATATTTTAAACCACTGTTTAGATATAAAAATATAATTATTTAAATAATTAATTAATTAATTAATTGAATACTTATATGAGTATTTAATCAAATATTTAAATGAGCTACGAAACTGCTCATGAATTTATCAAGTCGAGCAAATCTCTGTTTAGACTCGACTCGTTTATAAGTCGAGTTTTTTTTTTGTTCAAACTCGTTTATTTAACTTAATAAATAATTTGGGTTAACTTTTTAGCGAGCCGATTATCAAATTATTGTATTGGTTAGCTTGCTACCCTGTGTGGCTGAGTGAGGGGGAAAAAGAACCGAAGGCAGCGTGCAACTCAGGGTACGAACGATAGGAGAAAATCGGTGGAATAAAAAGAGATTCAAATAAATAAAAAAACAACTTAAATATTAGTTTAATAACCCCTATTTATCTATACAGACATATTAAAATAATTTAAGTACACAGCGTAAATATTTAAAAACATTATAATAATAGTCTAATTAATAATATAAAAATATGGAATATTACATTCCTTATTCGAAATCTTTTAGCATCCGGTCTAGTTATTAAAAATATTAATTTCCGTTTCATTCGCGGGGAGAGAGAGGGGGGGAGAGTATAACAGAAAATTTTATGTTATTAATATATGTAATTTTTTGCGTAATTAACAAGATGTTATTGAACAATGATTTTAAAATTTTAATTTTAATTTAATCCTAAATTATTTTTGGTCATCTGTATATAGTTTCGTATTAAATATTTCATAAAATAAAATGAAATGGCATATAAAATACGTAATTTTTATTTTTATTTTATTCTAACAATATCGAGCAAGTTAAATTTAATGATAGGAAAGAAACAAACGGAGAACATAAGTAAAAGTAACTTACGAGGTGTTAGTTTGCGTGATGATTTGAGCTTTTATTATAATTTTATGTTTTTGAAATAAAACTGGTTAAAAGAGGTATGTGACAAACAGGATAATTTTATAATTTTATAATTTTAAAATAATTTCCTTTTTTGACAAAAATAGGATCTCATCTCTTTTTTGTTACCTTCTCCCCCCCCCCCCCACTCTCCCTCACTTTGTTTGGTTATACACGGTAGTTGTTCTTTTTATTTTTGTTAACACATCTTTTCAAATATGATAATTATTTGTCATTAGTTAATTCATATTTTATTTTATTACAATATTTTATCATGAAAGTGTAAAAAACAATATTGTCTAACCAAACATCTCATTAAAATATAAAAAAAATATTTTGTGGAGGATTGGGGATTGACTTCATTACTTTTTATACGGCAGCCGGTAATTATCTAATTTATTGACTAAAACAGTGTTGTTATTGGACCTGAAAGTCAATTATTAATGTTAACTTGGGCCGAGGCGGACCGCAGTCCTACGACCGCCGTCGTGACATCTTCCTCCGTCTTTCCATGTTGTCCGGCGGAAATCTTCGCCGGCGACCTGCAACCGCAAGTAGCTTTCCAAGAGCACAGTTTTCCGAGCTTCGGGACGCCATAAGAGCTCCTCGCCGGCAGCAGACAAGATGCGCCAACATCCGAGCCATGGCCTTCCCAACACCCGCAGCACGCTCAACAACCGTGCTCGGCATCATGGCTCTGTTCTCGGTCTTCTGCAACCTCCGCCACCTTCAGCCGGCAGCGGCGCTGTCTCTGCCGGAGAGGAGCGCGCTGCTGGAGTGGAAGGACAGCCTTCGGAGGCACGGACCTCTACTCCGTTCATGGTCCGCCGACCCTAACACCAGCGACCCCAGTACCTGGTGCAGTACGTGGCGCGGGGTCACCTGCGGCGGCGGCGGCGAGATCAGAGACGGTGGCCGCCTTGCCGTGATCACGGCCGTGCGTCTTCCCCACGCAGGCCTCGTCGGAACCCTAGACGCCCTCAACTTTTCCGCCCTGCCGGGGCTAACGACTCTCCAACTCCGCGGCAACTTGCTCTTCGGAAAGCTCCCCCCCAACCTCGGCGGCCTCTCCATGCTCACCACCCTCGACCTGTCATTGAACCGTCTCTCCGGCGAGCTGCCGCCTTCGCTCGCCCGCCTCTCTCGGCTTTCGCACCTCGACCTCTCGTTTAACGAGATAACCGGCCGGCTGACGCCGGCCTTCTTCTCGAACTGGACGTCTTTGGTCCACCTCCTCCTGCAGCATAACGAAGTTACCGGACCGATCCCCCGGGGAGCCGGCTCCTTGAGAAGGCTCCGCCGGCTTGACCTCGGCGAGAACCAAATCGTCGGCCGGATCCCCGGCGAGCTAGGAACCCTCGGAGCCCTCCGCCATCTCAATTTGCAAGGCAACAACCTCACCGGTCCGATCCCCCTTTCTCTCGGCCACCTGACGGAGATGACCACCCTACGGCTGGGCTCCAACCAGCTCTCCGGCGAACTGCCGCTCGAAGTAGCCAGGCTGTCCCACCTGGTCGAGCTGGATCTTTCTCACAACCAGCTCACCGGCAAGCTGCACCCCCAATTCTTCCGCAACTGGACACGTCTCGCCGCCCTGATTCTGCCCTTCAACCAGATCTCCGGCTCAATTCCGGCGGAAATCGGCGACAGCCTCCATAGCCTGGTCTCCCTCGACCTGAGCAACAACAACCTGACCGGCGTTATACCCGCCTCGCTTGGCCGCCTGCCGATGCTGCAGCTGGCGCACATTGGCTACAACCTGCTTCACGGTGCGATCCCCTCGGCGATAGGAAACCTGACGAAACTCCGTTCTTTCTACGCCGACGGCAACCAGCTCAACGGCGGCATCCCGCCGGAACTGGGCAACCTCGCGGATATCACCGACTTACTGATCAGAAACAACCATTTGACAGGGCCGATCCCCAGCGCCATCGGCAACCTCACCAAGCTCCGCCGGTTCTGGTCGTTCAACAACCAGCTCTCGGGACCGATTCCCTCAGGAATCGGCGGCCTCCGGAGCATCTACGAACTGGACTTGAATGGCAACTATTTGACAGGGCCCCTCCCGCCGTCCGTCGGCAACATGACATCCTTGGTCTTTGTATACCTCTATAATAACAACATTACCGGCAACCTGCCAGCGGAGCTGGGTAAGCTCGAGTATCTGTCACAGCTGCAGCTGTCCGGCAACCGACTGGCCGGTCAGATCCCCGACACCGTCGGAAACTGCACGTGGCTTACCCACCTTATCCTCTTCGACAACCAGCTGCAGGGCCCCGTCCCGGAGTCCCTCGGAAACCTGCGGAAACTGCAGCGGCTGATGCTGTTCAACAACCGATTGTCCGGCTCGCTGCCGCAGCAACTCGCGAACCTGACAGAATTGGACACCGTCGCATTCACAACAAACCGCTTCGTGGGTCACCTGCCGCCGGATCTCTGCGTCGGCGGGAAGCTTCGGATCTTGTCTGCCTCACAGAACCGCTTCTCTGGATCCATACCCAGAACCCTCGGGAACTGCAGCACATTAATTAGGCTTACGCTCTACTCAAACCAGCTTGAAGGGAACATCTATGAAGACCTGGGAACCATGACCGGTGTTACAGGGCTTGACCTGAGCGACAACAGACTGTATGGAGAGCTGCCGCCCAGTTTGGGGGATTTCCAGAAGCTAACCGTGCTTCGGATCAGTAGCAACAGGATTACGGGGAAGATACCCCGCGCGCTGGGACGGCTCTCGGTGCTGGAGAAGCTTGACCTCTCCTCCAACTTCCTCGCCGGCGAGATCCCAGCGGAAGTCGGCGGGTTGGTCTCTTTGTTCAACTTGACTCTGGGGAGCAACGAGCTGAGCGGTCCGATTCCGCCGGCGCTGGGGAGGCTGTCGCGGTTGGAGGTCCTCGACCTGTCGTCCAACAGGCTCGCCGGGCCGGTGCCGGCCGAACTAGGGAGCTGCGCCAAGCTGATCTCCTTGGACCTCAGCCGCAACGCCCTGAGCGGAAGGATACCACTTCGGATCGGAAACCTTCTGCACCTTCAGGCTTCTCTGGATTTAAGCTGCAATCGTCTCTGCGGCGAGGTGCCGCCGGAGCTCGGGAAGCTCGCGATGCTGGTGCGGTTGAATCTGTCCCACAACCAGTTGACCGGTTCTGTCACGTCTCCTCTGACAGGCATGGTCAGCTTGATGGCCGTTGACCTGTCCTACAACCGGCTGGAGGGGTCTCTTCCGGACACCGCTCTGTATGCGAATGCCCCGGCGTCGTGGTTCGCGGGAAACAGGGGTTTATGCGGACCGGTCCGGGGCCTTCCCCGCTGCAGCTCGCCGTCGCCGGCCACGAAAGGAAGGCGGAGAAAGCTTGCCCTGCCGGTGGTCATCGTCGTCGTCGCGCTGCTCGCCGGCGTTCTTCTTCTGGTAGCCCTTGTTGTAATTGCTCGCGCGGTGATCATCCGGAAGAAGCACGGCGTCACGCATCATGACGGCGACGATGGTGGAGATGTCGAAGGGGTATTTCCGACGACGGCGGCGCCCTCTGTGTTTGCGATATGGAATTACGACGGGAAGCTGGCGTATCAGGAAATCATCGAGGCCACGAACAATTTCGGGGAAGAATACCTCGTCGGCAGGGGATCGTACGGGAGCGTCTACAGAGCGGAGCTCGCCGTCTCCGGCGAAGTGGTGGCCGTCAAGAAGCTCTACCTGCATCCGGAGAGTGAATCGCCGGAGGAGAGGGATTGCTTCCGGCGAGAGATTCGGGCGTTGTCGGAGATTCGACACCGCAACATCGTGAAGCTCCACGGGTTCTGCTCCAGCACCCCGGCGACGTTCCTTGTGTACGAGTACATGGAGAGGGGCAGCTTGGCCGCCGTCCTCCGGGACGCAGCCACGGCTGCGGAGCTCTCGTGGGAGAGGAGGGTGGCGGCCTTGGAAGATGTGGCCAACGCGCTGGCGTACATGCACCACGACGGCGTACTCACCTTGGTACATCGAGATCTGTCGAGCAACAACATCTTGTTCGACGGAGATTTCAGGGCCTGCGTCTCCGACTTCGGCACCGCCCGGCTGCTGAAGCCGGAGTCGTCGTACTGGACGGAGCTGGCAGGGACGTACGGATACATCGCCCCAGGTTCGTATATATATAATTCAAGCCCTCGTCTCTCAAGTATTTGTCATAATAATCTTCAAAAAAAAGTATTTTTATAATAATTATGAAATTACAAGCGTACACATTAAAATTTATAATAAAGTAACATAACAGTGTAGTAAAACTAATTGTACATAACTACCATAAGTGCATTATCCAACAAATTGTATTTGTGATACTAGTCAATACGTACAACAATAACAATGTAGTAAAACTAATTATATGAATACATTTTAAAATTTCTGTGGACCGGTATACGTAGTGTTAGTATTCTTACGCATACTATAATTACATACTCGGAATCCTTACATACTCAACCATTTATACTTAGCATATCAGTATAACCATACCATATATATTCAATGTATTAAACACACAATTAAATTTAATGTACTCAACAAAGATAACTAATTAGCATGATTATATTTACATAGCATTTATATGTGTACATAACTTGGCAAAATTATATTTAATAAGTATATTAACTGATATAATATCGAATAACTTGGCATGATATATTGAACAGCATGTTAAATAATTTAACAAATTTTATTCTCGTGTATGGGTGTTTTAATAATTAATAATTATTGTGTTTGTAATTGAATCAATTAACCTAGATAGAATAGAACCCATCTCAGCACACGTGTCTGTCGCTAATCCCTCTCCTCTGCTTTGGTATTTAGCGACGGATTTACTTTTCGTCGCTAATCCATACCATCTCCGAGGTATTAAATAATTAGATGCCCAACTTTCGTCCCTAAGCTAACTTCCACGGCTTTGCTCGAACTCCGGCAGAATTCGCGTACACCATGAAGCTGTCGTCCAAGTGCGACGTGTACAGTTTCGGCGTGCTCGTGCTGGAGACTCTCCTGGGAAGGCATCCGGGCGAGCTCCTCTCCGCGCTGACGACGCCGCCGCCGCCGCCGGGGCCGGGCGGCGGGGGGACGGCGGTGGGCGACCTGCTGGACGAGCGCCTCCCTCCGCCCCCTGCCGGGCAAGTCATGGAGCAGACCATCCTGCTCGCCGGGATCGCCCTCGCATGTGTAAACCCGGACCCGCAGGCCCGGCCGACCATGCGCCAGGTGGTGCAGCAGCTCAAGGCGACGGCTGAAGGGAGCCGGGCGATCACATGAGGGGTCTACCCACTACCAGTACCAGCCTTCTGCTGGCCTCCATTTCTGCACGGCCATCATAGATTTTAATGTATTGTTTTTATTACTGTTATTATTGTTAGGTTCGATAAACATCTGGATGATGATGCAGGCAATGAGAGCACGGAGGGTAAAGTGCATGAACTCATGCCCCTCAAACCAACTTGTTCTCGACACCAATTTCTGTTGTGACCCGAGAAATATGAAGTTTCTTAGGGTCCGTTTGGTTACACGTAATATTAGAATTTTAGGATATCTCTTTCATGTAATCATCTTTTCAGGAAAATTAAAATCAACGTAGTTTATTTGGCAACACGTAAATCATTTTCTGAACAATCATGTTTTACTGTAATAAAAAAGAATTAGAATACATTTTATTTCACTTTAAAATTTATTATTGAACATTTATGATTTATAAATTGTGAATATCTTTTCAAGTTAGTTATTTTTGTTAGTTCAAAAAAAAAATTTACATTCAATTTTATAATAAAACTAAATTCTATTTATTAAATTTACGTTTACACATAATGATATAGATCTTGAATAAAAATATTTATTTAAATAAATAAGTTTACAAAATTATTAATTATATATTTAAATAAATATTTTATTCAGTTAAATAAATCACTATATATATTTATGCATGATCACAGTCTTACATTTTTAATGGGACTGTTGTGCAGAAAGCGGCATACGCCTGGTTCCTGACGGATGCCAAAATCCGTAAAATTAGGAGTCAAAGGAGTTAGTTTTACATTGACTCCAAATTTACATGCAAACAAATGAACTTAGCAAGCACATTTTCGGGAAAAGTTATTATTTCAGCGCATTTTTTGGATAAACAAACGGACCCTTAGCCTCAATAAAAATCCAAACCAGGTATTACTGGATGAGAGCGGATCCCCTTAGTCAATCCTTCCAAGCATTTGACCGAGAGGATAGTATCACTCTTTGAAAAAAGAGAGGGAGACCAGATATTTAATACCCACATAAAGATAAATGCATCCCTGTTGAATATACGGCTCCCCCAACCTCATGTATGAAGGTAGAGATGATCTCTGTCAAGCAACTCCGTTCCCAATGCCCGGTTTGGGTCTAATTCCATTCCTTAATCTCCATCAAGATCAGCTAAATTCACTGAGAATCAGCCAAATTCGATCAAGAACAGATCATCTCAGCCAACATCAGCTAATCCCAGTTAAGCTTTGGCCATATTAAATATGTTTATTCTTTTTTCAGTTACCATTTCTGCTACAAAAGAAAAACTTCTCCGACATGATCACTTCTTTCGATCAAATGAACAGTCTATCTGCTCCTTTCATGCGAAGGGTTGGGCAACTTAATCCCCTCCCACAGTTCAAGTCAACGGTAAGAAGCTTAAAAATAACAAAATTTATGGCTGCCCAAGTGATCTGCTATCTGTGAAGAAGAAGCATCGTTTCTAAACAGAGAGACAATCCAGAACTCAGATGTGCGACGGAAATGAACTGCATACATGTGCATTTCGGCAATTACCCGACAAAGACGAGCAAAGATTCTACTATTTCCCTGAAAGCTCGAGAAAGTACAAGTGCATACCACTTTATCATCGAACCATAACAGTAACTAGTAACGACAATGATATTCTTGTCAAAAGACAACTAAGATACGGCAAGGGGGCCACCAGTCAATAATTACAGAAACCCAACATTATGCCATTCAAGCTAGTCATTTCTAGCCTGCCCACCAGGTTTGAACATGCGGAATTCAAAATTCTTAACCAGATGTGTAAAGTATAAGGTATATTCATAGAGAAAAAAATATAAGTCTGACACTTGGAAACAACATAGCAGCAAGCCACCATTACCAATCTTAAACTGATCTACATACAGCTGAATACAAAATTGGCATCCACAAGATTTTTGCTTGTACATTCTTTAGTAACCTCCTAGTTGTTGCTTTGAATATCCGTACCTGCCAGGTATGCTGTTATTTCCATAGGCTGGAGGAATGGTCGCTGTTCCGGGACAGTCTCTGGCCCAGTGACCAGGTTGCTGGCATTTAAAACAAGTACCGGAAGCACTGCCATTATCAGTTGGCAAGTGAGAAGTTCTGCTTGCATAGCCTCCAGAATTAGGCTGATCCACCATCCCCCTCGCGACCCTAGGACAGCTTTGTGATGTATGACCCATAGAGCCACAAGAGCTGCAGACAGTTTGCATCAGTGTTGCCCTTGTCCCGGAAACATTCTGCAGCGTACCACTGTTGTAAGCATTCATATGCCCCGTCACTTTCGGTACTTCTGTGTGGTACATATCACTTCCGCTGCTGCTTCTTGAAGTATTTGCAACAGGAAATGCTCCAGGTTTTACATCCATGGTTTTGTTATACCCAACAGTTGTTGCTTTTCCAACTTCTGTGGTAGCATTCTCCACCCTTCCCATGCAAGAAATCCTATCAATCAGGGTCAGCAGATACTTGCACTCGGCTGACGGATTTACCTTTTCTGCTCTCACAACAGTGGATTTTACTCGTTGTTCATCACTGAAGGTTTCCTCTTTCACTTTCAACTTGAATAAGTATTCATTAAAAAGGACCCTTCTAATGATTTCCGCAAATCTTACATCATCTTGCTCCTCATATTTCAGGAAATATAATTCTTTTGCAGTGACACCCATGATTTCCTCACCAGACTCCTGAAATGCCGTAACCCAAGTCAAACCAGTGTGGTCCTGTATCTGCAGTTGGAGAATGTATCTGTAATCACATTCTGGAAAAGATCGATCGCACCTTTCACACCGCCATGTTCCATCTCCATTATTATTGACCTTTTTATTGCATGGCCTGTCTCCCACCATCAGTGGACAAGCAGTGTAGCAAAAGTTATCAACCTTTATGAAAGTAACTGTTGCTCTTAACGTGATCCAATCTGGCTTTTCTGACCTTCCCAAGCCTTCATCTTTAATTTGTGAAACAGTTTTGCGTGCATCCATCCTTGTCATGGTTGCTGAATCCCTGGATATCGAAACAGCAGCAGAGTTCTTTCCATCTCTATCATGCCACTCATGCAGCCTTTGTGCATCTAGAAGATCAGGTTCTATGAGAAGTTGGCTTGAAGAAATTGTTCCAAGTGATTTCCCACTGAAGTCACTGACACGACCAGATTTAACTGCCAAAACCGGCAAAACACCAGAATCACACAATTCTTGCAATTTTTGACCCTCTGCATTGCAAAAATTTCCCCATAGAGTCACTTCTACACTACGGCCAGACATATCCTTCAGCTGAAGTGTTCTTTTGACAGTCTCAGTACCATTTTTCCTAAGGATTGAGGCTGTTGGGTTTATGGATGACACAATGCCTATAACATCTACAATGGAATTATTTTCAATACCTTCAATTTCACTAATAGGACGGAAGTTGAATTGCACATGGGGTATGGAACCATCCTCGTCAGGACAAGGTTGAACTGTGGAAGTAGACTCCAGAAAGATTTCATAATCGCTGTTTAAATGATTAAAGCTCCTTTGAGCAACAGGCTTCAAGCTTGCCTTGGAGATTAAGTACACTTTCCCAGCCTCAATCTGATCATAGAACTGGTCAGCCACTAAATTGAAGCAAGTAACTCGGATTTCTCCACCATCCAAGTCAAGAAGATCGAAGGAAAAGACCTTGCCCTCACCTCTAGGGTTGTTGTATCGTCTAAGGTCCCCTTTTGATGTTACTCGAGCTTTAATTGTCCACCTACCCTGGTATGGATTCAGAGAAGATATTGGAACGATCCGGGGTGGTGCATCATTCTTAGCTATTGGTCCTCTGTTGACAAACAATTGAGGTTGTTGATATGCAGACTGAACTGGACGTCCATAATTGTTGATGGGAGGTCGGGTCACTACAGTTGGTCCACTATTTAAAAACTTCTGATGATGACCAGTAACTTGAGATGCCTCACCGTACGCTCTAGGTCCCAGTTCCGCTTTATGGTACAGGGAACCAGCAGCATTAGAAATATTCTGGACAGGGTTATTTCCAGCAGACGGCAAACCACTGTATGGACTATTATTCATCATCGTTTCTGTCTTTGGCCGCAAATTATTGCCATTAGTTGTAATTTGCGGTTCAGCAGGATTGCCAGCTGAAAGGGGGCCATCATGCAATCTTGGCCCTCCAGCTGCAGTATTAGTCTGTTGTGCAAAAGATGCTGGTTCTGGAGGCCGTACCTGTGAAGCAGCAGAACTAGCATCGTAGATTCTTGGCTCACCAATAGTATTGCACTTCTCGAGAACAACCTCCAAGCTAAGGACAATAATGATCCTGATTTTATATGAGATTGAACAGAAATCAAATTATTGGGTACAGAATTTAAAGCTTAAAAACAAGGTAAACATAAACCAATAAGTTTCCACATTCCTGGGTGAACTAGTAATTAATAGACAATACTACAAAAATGAACTTTGCATTGTCATTTCACTTATTGAACCTATAGTTACCATTTTGTATTTAAAAGTAAATACACATAAAAGAAACCAATATAAGAATATGATGAAGTACAGCCAAGCTACGAGAGAAAATGCAGAGAGAGCTGAACATCGTCCTACATGAGTACAGCATCCTTCCACGAACATAGAACAGCTTCGTATACAATTAATAATAAATAAATGACAAGGTTAGGGCAGATTGGAAGCACATAAGTGACTTCAGTCAGAAAGGAAGTAACTTTTATCATGCAAACGTTAGGACCTGATTGACGAATACATTTGACTGACCATATTTCAAAGATAAAAAACATATAAACAGATCTTACGTTTCAACTGCCAACTTTTTATAAGAAATAAATGTCACAAGTGCTATACACCTCATACTGACTAAATGTTCTATGAGCAACCATGAATATTATGAAATGCGCAAAACTCACGACCACTATCTGCAGGCATGTGCTCAGCGCTGGACATAAGCAGGGATTCCGGTAAGCACAACACTAATACCAACACGATATCCTTCATTGAAATATAAGACAACCGGTATAAGTCAGGGAATGACCAACTTGTGATGACGAAATCGCTAACGTGATCGCTGATCTAACATGGCCATCGATAAAAAAAAGTTAAAAGATTCCCTACTATCTATGACTGTAGCTCTCCAAATACTTTTCAAGATTAATACCGCAGGAACCTTAGAAAGGATTGCGAATTCGTATGCAATCACAGGTTCGCCCGACTCACAGGCTTTGCCTGTGATTAGCTGAACCGAGGTCTAATCCTTACCTTACCGTCCACCTTCTACTCGCCGTATCTTTATCCCCGTACACAGGTCTTCACCACCCAAAGACATCCGAAAAGAGACGAAAAAGAGGCATTTGCAGATGTGAAACCAAAAATGAATTGGGAAAAGACGAAAGAGGGAAGGGCGGACTCACTTGCGGTTCTGGATGAGGTTGCATATGAATTCGCTCAGCTGAACGACCGATCCTTTCTGTAGCTGCCCCGACTTGACCATGGGGTTCATTTGCGTCGCCAACATCGCCTGCTGAGCATGCACGCCGTCCGAAAGCACCATCCGGAAACGCTCTGTGGTGTTCTGCACCGTCTGCACCAGTTTCAGGTCCACCACCTGCAGCACGGGCTTCATGCCCTCCGCCCCGCCATTGGTGATATCCGCTATCGCCCCTGCCGTCAGGCTAACCCCTTCCATCCGCCCTAACCTTCCTGAACCCTCCAATCCGAAGAAAACCTAGAAAAGAACCGGGGAACGTACCAGATCTGCACAGGGTTCCGCCTCCGATCAGGGTTCTCCCCCAGTTTCGTGCGCGAGGAACAGGAGGGGAAGTTCGACGGGGGAGGAATTTGAAAAGCCCTAGCGACGGCCAGCGGCGGTTTTGGTTCGTGGGATGGGAAGAGGCGGTGAAATAGCAGGTTCTGTTAGATGTTCGGGGTATTTTCGTAATTCTAGGGGGGATTTTATTCCCGCTGCCGAGCGGCAGTGGCGGGAAAGGCGAAACGATACCCCCGCACGTGTAAACAACGCAATCACGCCACGTACCCCAGACTCCGAATCCCCCTTAATCAGACGGATCGGGGATCTACCGGAAGTCCGGAACCAGATCACCTAACGGATCCTCCCCACGTACCTCTCGGATCCTCCTGAGGCGAAGTCCGCAGTCGAATCCGATATACCGGCAAAAGATCTGGGGCTGCTGGGTACCATAAAATTTTAGGGATAAATTTACATTATCTCTTAAATTTTAGAGATAACTTAAATTTATTCTCAAGCTATCTCCGTGTCAAACAGGCTGCGTTCATAGTTACATGTTCAGATAAAATGATTACTGTGAATAATTCATTTTTACAGCTTTTTAGAGAAACGAAATTTATCACCTACCAGAAATTACCCAAGAACTGTTTTGTTGATTAAAAGACAAAAGGTTTTGTTTTTTTTTCTCTTATCGGCTATGTGAAATTCTCATGACTGCAAAGTCGACGCACCTTGTTTCTCCTCTGCATGTTTTTTTTTTGGTTGTTAGAGATTCAATCATTAAAAATTCTCACCATAATATATCGAATGTGTTCTTAGATATTAGATTTTTGGAACCTCTCGAATTGAAATATAACTTTTAGACTCATTTAATTGGGGGTGGCAATGGCCTTTCGAGCCCGGTTAGCATAAGGCTAATATATTGGTTTAAAATTTTGGCCCACGGGTCTCAACGGTCATCAATTGAATTAAACTAGTCTTAACTTTTACTACATAACTCAGTCAACAATTTCATTCTACTTATTTTTAATTATTATCTGTATTATGATAGTATAATAAATTATTGAATTTAATAATAATAAAAATTGTATGAAATAAAATTGGCCAAGCAACTAAATGGATCAAGTGGGCCCGTCTGGTAATTTTTAGATCACACCTTAATTGGGCCGGCTTCAAGTGGGTCAGCCTGTTCATTAACATGTTAATAAATTTTGTTTGGCACCAAAATTTTTTGAGGATAAACCAAGTTTATCCCTTAAATTTGGGAGATAAATTTAATTTATTTCCAAGTTATCTTCGTACCAAATATGACCTGAAAGTCTATTCGGCTAGAGTGATAAAATAAAATGATACCAACTAATTAAGTAATTAATTACGGTCGTGGTTAACGTAGCTCTGGGCCTATCAGGCCTCTTGTCGGGCCAGCCCATAGTCGCCCCATTCACTCATAGCTTCGCTTACGCCTAGGGTTTTATAAAGCAGGAGAGAGCTGCCACCGGCCGCGAGGGCGGCGGCGTGGAAGCGAAGGAACTGAGCGAGGGCGTCGGGTCGGCATCCGGAGGTACGGTGCCTTCCTCATTTCCGGCTTCTCTCGATCCTGCCGTTTCTTGGACGGTCTCCTGATGGACTTCCCGTGTTGTTGCCCAGGTGCGCAGCCATGGTGAAGCACAACAACGTCGTCCCCAATGCTCACTTCAGGAAGCACTGGCAGAACTACGTCAAGACCTGGTTCAACCAGCCTGCCAGGAAGACCAGGAGACGCCTCGGTGGGGAGTCTGCTGCTTAACCTTCTGCCTCCGATCGGCTCTGCGTTTATCTCCCCATTTTCGCCGTCCATTTTTGTTGTTGCGGGGTGTTTATGTGCTCTCCGCGTTGACGAATTGCAGCTAGGCAGAAGAAGGCTGTTAAGATTTTCCCGCGACCGACGACGGGGCCGCTTCGCCCCATTGTGCAGTGCCAGACGCTCAAGTACAATATGAAACCCAGGTCAGGGAGAGGGTTCTCTCTCGAGGAGCTTAAGGTAAAAGGCCGTGCCTTGGCGGAAATATTGGTAGTTCACTTTCGGTCTCAGCTTTGTGCTTCTTTATCTGCTTTCTCGAGGGCGTACTGGTGAATCAATGAGCCAAACCATTTAGTTCACTACCCTGGCTTTTACGTTGGTACCCATGCCATTGTTCCACTGATGCACCGGCTATTCAGGCAGCAGGAATCCCCAAAAAGCTAGCCCCAACCATCGGTATTGCAGTGGATCACCGCCGGAAGAATCGATCGTTGGAGGGACTACAAGCCAATGTACAGAGGCTCAAGACGTACAAGGCGAAGCTAGTGATCTTTCCCAGGCGTGCTCACAAGGTTAAGGTGAGTTGCCGGTGCTCATCTTGTTCAAGACATACATGGTGTCAAAAAATATGCGATATAATTTAATATTTTGTTGTAGTTTGATGTTGACATGGCACCAACCATTTCCAAAAGGGAAAAAAATGTAGTTAGATTTTGCTTCTCTTAGGGGCTGTTTGGTATAGGATTAACTTGGGGATAAACCTGGTTCATCCCATCCCCCCCATAAGTTTTTTATGCCAAAGATGTTCTTAGAGACCATTTCGAACTGGAATTTGTCCTTGACATATTAATTCAGATGCTTTCATGATGTGCTAGCATCACGATCCTCCTGTTTCGAAGTCATGATTTTAGTTTTAAGCATCTTGTTTTATACTTCAATTAACTTTCTGAGATCCAAATAATAAGGTGAAATGAACACCATTGCAGTGGACCATGCTCCATGCTTGATTGTTCACCACGATGAACATCAGACAAGCACTGACGCACAACCCTTCTCATCTGTTTAAATAACCTGAAGCACTAGTTAAAGTTTAGATTAATTTCTTTTTAAATCTTTTTCTCTATCTTCTTTCATCTTTTGGTAGTAATAGTAATTAAGGCCTCGACCTTAAAAAAAACATCATGCTATGCGCTTCTATGTTGTCTTACTAGGACTTGATTTACTGTCACAGGCATGTTCCATCGTTTGACATTTATGTGCATTTTGTCCGTGGTTACCTTCTGCCCTATTTTACCAATGCAATTTAGTAATTTTAGTTTTATTAGGCTTTATTTATCAACTTTCTGTAATACAAGGATCAATGGAGACAACTATGAAGTTGATATATTCTTTGGAGAAATCAACTCCTATTCTTTCTATTGTTTTATACTTTTTTCTGTGACAAGAAATGGTTAGGTTGATAGGAATTAGGGATGCATTCTCTTGTTAGGCCAAGGAGAAAAGGAAGTTTCGTTATCTTCTCCTCCGGTCCTAAAGTCTCTGCTGTACCCTACTGTTGTCGTACCATGATGCCTAATCACATTGAACGTGTCTCGCCTTCTTTCTTATGCTTTCAGGCTGGTGATTCTGCTCCGGAGGAGCTTGCAACTGTTTCCCAGGTCCAGGGTGAGTACATGCCTATTGTACGGGAGAAACCTTCTGTTGAGCTTGTCAAGGTTACAGATGAAATGAAGTCCTTCAAGGCCTATGCCAAGATCCGTGTGGAGCGCATGAATAAGCGCCAAGTTGGTGCAAGGATGAAGAAGGCTGCCGAGGCAGAGAAGGAAGAGAAGAAGTAGATGAATGCAAAATTTTCCTTGATCAATGTTCTTCAATTTTCTTATTCCATTAGTTCTTAATGGTAGTTATTCAGCTGAACTAGACTTCTGAGGGTTCTCTATGATGCGTTTCTGGCTGTGGTGGCATGTTTATCAAGGATTTGGTCTCATTGCTTTCAAGTAAGGTTGAACTAATCTTGTTTGCTACCCTCTCTGCTTTCAAGTATAATCGAACTACACAAGTCTGATTGTTACCACGACTCTCTAGTATTGTTATTTAGGAACAGTTGCTACCCGCTGAACTCAAAAAACCAGGTTTACTTGTGTACACAGTGACAACATGACTTTGACGGTATGGTAAATAAGTTCACCAGACCGGTGATTTTCAGTTTCTTTTGGTATCATATGTTCCCTGTATCGATATTTGGTATTGCCGTACTTCACTTCTTTGCAGTCAAACAGGGAAAGCGTTTCTTTTGCATCTTTGGTAGGTTATCTGACCATTTTGCGTTGATGATGCGTTCCAATTATCTGACCGTAAGGTGAAGCGAGTTCTTGTCTGGATAAATGGGGATACCGGTCGGATGATTGTAGCATACTTCGTTTTCTACTACCCCTAACCAGATCATTGCTACCCAGCCCCTGTTTTTGAAAGTTTCCTTCCGGCTTTAACTTGTTTGGCTGCTTCTTTTTTTCTTTTGGCAACAGTCTGGCAATTTTCTCGATGACTTATATTTATTGTTTATATTTTGTTATTGCAGTTAGTACTCTGCAGGGATGTGTACTAGTGTCCCTAGTGTCTCGGGCTGAAACAAATTAATGTGTAATAAAAATAAATATACTATTAATGATGAAAATATTCATATTTCTTGCAACAAAATTATATATGCTTTGATTTTTTATTTTGAACATGTAAATTAGTGTCATACGTATTTAAAATCTATCGGACGCCATATTTCATTCATAACCTCGTTTGAACTGAACCCAACAAAGGGTCCGTTTATTTTCTTGTGTGATCCTATGTTTGCAGGGTTTTCCTGGAACTTACATGAGCCGCGTCATCTGGTTGGCGCTAAGAAGTTAGTCAACAGAAAATAAATTCATTGATCCAAGAAAATTTGGGATTTTGGCATCCAGAACATTTGTTCGAAGACTATTTTGATGGAAGTGAATTGGGTCATGAGGTCTCTCCAAGTTCTTTCTAACAATATACAATCAAAGTTTTGGAACTGAATGGCTGTTATATGTCGTATATTTTTAAATTAAATAAGAAAATATGCTTTTAGGATACAAATTTCGAAACGCGACGGATCACGTCGAGAAGTAGCATTCTCTTGCCAAAGCGGCTTTACTATCACACACCTTCGGTTCGGTTCGGTTCTCTTAAATTGCATTTTCAAGAAAACAAAAAGGAATTTGCGGGTGAAAATCTTCTTCGAAACGTGTTCCCTGAAAGTATCGTCGTTTACTTTGGTTTTACGTATAACAAAAAGGCCCTCGGTCGGACAAGTTGAATTGGAAAATGGAAATACCATGCGGCTTTGAAGGTACCAAATAGGATTGTCAAATCCAACAGAACGCCACAAAACCAGTTAAATTAAGCAGGTTTGAAACCGAAAATGGAATAAAAATACCGACAATTCTATCTTTTTTTTTTCAGGCACTAATATTTAAACGAGACGATCTTATGGACTGTAGAGATCCAGAATTGGATTAACCGACTAAGGATTCAAACCGAAACGAGATGATGCTGCTTAATAATCTGACAGTGCAAGGTAGATGATCTTCCAGCCTGGGTGTTAGATGCACGGTAAAATACTTCTCTTTATTTTTAGACAACAGATTTTGTTAAAAAAGATGTTTGACAATCAGACAAATATTAAAAAGTTAGAGAGATTGGAGACTTTTTCCTTGTGTTCCCTCACCTTTTTTGCCATACCTGCCCTCGCGTTAGAGAGAAGCCTGATACCAGGACAATAATTTTTGTCAAACGTGTACATGGATTGCCAAAAACAAGGGGGAAGAAAGCCTGGCCTCTTTTTTGGCCAAGAACGGAGTTCTAACATGTTTTTGTAACAAAATTCAATTTAACATGCAACCAAAAACATCATTAACGTGAAACTATGCGCACCCTGGACATCCAATGTAGCTAAACATGTCGTACGTATAGTTGTCGAGAACCGTGATGAAATCAAGCTGAACAGTTTCAATCAAAAAGGAGAAAGCCATGCCTTGGAATCAGCTTGAGCCGTCAATATGGATCTCCAGTATGTGAGTGTTGGCAGTCAAAAAACCAAGAGATGGTGTGTAATATAATTTGTCAAAAGTCATCTCTTCATTGTCAAGGTCTTTGAGAGTATAGTACCAGGGAAGGGACACCAGAACTATCATATATAACATTACTACACAATAAACTAAAATGTGCTACTGTAGACCATAAACAAGCAATGCCCCAACACCTGCAATACCAGCCACCAGCCCTACAATGACACCAATTGGCAGACTACCACCGATGGCCTTCCCGGTCTTCACATCATAACGAGCGAATCTCTTCTTCGGTGCCGAGCACTGAGGGCAAGTGTAGCTGTCGGGCTGCAAATGTGATGGCACCGTGCCATCCAGACAAGTAGGAAAAATCAGTCTATGGAAGGAAAGCATCATGCAAGTCTACTGACAAGGCGAATGTTAATGATCAGAAAGGAAAGAAAAAAAATATGGATTTTGTAGAAAGAAGCAGCATCATGACATATAGATATAATAATATTGCAGTTGCACCGTTCCTTTGTCCTAAATAATTCCAAACAAAATTAAAAGTAGAAAAACAATGATTGAGAGGTTCTATTTAGAAGCTAAATAAACTAAGTGGGTAATGAGCATTGGAGCCTTCATGGGAATTATACAACAGCATGTTTCTTTCCTTTCCTAGTGACAAGAACATGCATCGAAGATCTTAAGGCCACTAAGCCAAATTCTGTTTGTTTAACCCTGAAGAAACAAACATGTAGAAAGTAGAGAATCACAATGATGCTAAGGAAAAAAAACTTGCCTGTTCTTCAAAAGGTTTTGGAAGGAAGTAGATGAATCCACAGTCCAAGCATATATGTGTAGCCCTAGCCTGCAAAACATAGAAGTTAAAGGCCATCATAAAAACATAAGGGCCAGAGCTATACATTATCGAAGAAAACAAAAAAGCCTTCAATAAATGTGATATTGCCTTCTGAGCTTCCGTCAGGGTACGGCCAAAACGTGGTGGAGCAGGCCTCTTAGGCAATCGCTTTACGTCAACCTCTGCACCTCTGCCATATTAACGTGTAAGATGAAAATAAATCAGAACGGTAAGAAAGACCATCTTGTTGAAAGATGACATAGAAGCATTCTTTTTTCATATCAAAGGCACCATGATACAACTTTCTAAGGCATCATAAAAAAGTTAGACACATAAGAGAAGGTACAGACTCTTCAAGACCTAAAAAGCATACAAATATAATATACTCTTGCTTGCCTGAGTGACAGTACACAGTTCCAAATGTGTGCGATAAATGACATCTCGAAGATAGCCACATAGATAGACTACCATTATTATAGCTTTATTTCATGTGCAATACCCGAAACATGTATGGAGAAAAAAATGCCATTCATACTGCCCCACTGTAGCTCAATAAAGCTTCATATGCAGAAGAATGACAACTTTTATCATCAAAATGAGAAACAATATTAACATTCAGCCCATGATACAGTCTGGTTTCTGCCATTTTAATTATATTTGAATTAATAGCTGCACTGAGGCTGGCAAGCTGAAATCCTTATTGAACTTCATTCAAACACCGAATTTCTCGTAAAATTTCTAGCATTCCACGAAAGAGAAATAATATGAAGGTGAAGGTGGCAAAAATGAAAGAAGACAGGTGTTTCATTTCATTTATGACATTGCTGCAAACTACCTGCTTACTACAAAGTAAACTGATTCTGGCTTCGCTTGAATTGCAGTTTTTGTAAATCCTAGCTTGTCTGCTGGCCAAAGTTCGTCTCCAAAGAAGCTGCTCGTGTATAGAACTTGGTCCCCTGCTTTCAATCCTGACTTTGCTGCGTTTCCACCACCATCCACCGCCTGAAAGAAAGTTCATTAGTAAAAGTTAGTAAATCTCAACTGTATACATTCATTTATGGAGGCGAGCACAGACATAAACATATAATAATTGCATTCTTATTCTTAAAAATAAATGAGGCATTTAGTTTTTCCTCCTGTCATCTCATCCACCATCTCACCGAATTTTGGTGCTGCAAGTGTGTGGCATAAAACTGAGGACTTAAAGTGAAACACTAGGCCCATATGTTGCAAGCCAGTATTTTGAGATGAACCTTTTCCACTGCATTTTCAGACAATATCCTCTGGGGACAAAGAACATGTGGCTAATGAGAAATTTATGCAAACTAATTAACACTTATTGAAATGATAAGCGCACATTGTATGGTTTGAGAAACAAACTAGTCTTGCCATATGATAAGGTCACTTTAAAATTTTAAGCACTTCCAGGGCAATTGTCTGATCCAAACAATGAATTGATGCTTCCCATCCATGAACTACAGAATATGACAAACTGCCAGTCACGATTAGCCATTGCATGCGGATGAATCCACATGCAATAATGACACTAAACCATGTAGACGAATGCCCAATGCCCATACATCAAAATATGTTATCTCTTGAGACCAGTGTTTATGAAATATCTAACTAGTAATATAGTGGACATAGACATGGACTAAGGTTGCCATCAAAGATGCATGAACTCCTTCCCCCCTTATCTTCATTACTGACTCTTTTTTAGTACATGAAAACCAGTTGATAATATTAAAATATTAGCATCCTTCATCTTGTCCCATTCTAACCTGTTTTGCTACTGACTTAAGTATATTGTTCTGATGAAAACCAAGTCTTGCATAAGCCACCACATTCTTATTGATAATATCATGAATGTGATAACCAAATCTTATGCATGCATAAAGAGTATTCTGAACAAGCAGATTTGGCAATGCATCCACACTGCAACCGCTATTTATGTGTACAAAGATAAATAGATCATCAATTTACCATTATGTTAGGCCAAGATCTACAAAATTTAAATAAAAAGATATTTCATTTCCTCTAAGATGGAAAAGCCCACATGGCACATGGGGAAAAGATCACTTTCTCAGGGATTGAGGAGAGAAAAAGTTGCTTCGCATTGCCTAGTCATTCAAGAAGTTTTCTCGACGACCTTTGATAACATAGGCTCCAACAGAATAAAATGGGAAAGGAAAAATTGTACAGAGAGAAAACAAAAGGTTGAAAACAACAACCTAGACGATGTATGAGCTATCCACCCGACTGAAATCAATTTCTCAGAGCACGTCACGAATAGTAACATTTCGATCCTTGAGTGACATATCAAACTGTTTCTCCAAAAGCTTTCTCTAAATTGAAAAAGGTAACGAGCAGAATCATAAGCATCTACACTCCAACAGATGTGATTACTAGACCGATTAGCCTTCTTCGGTGTAATGAACATCCGGAATTGTGGCTTGCCCCATACTTGCGCCATCGCAAACTAGGCAGATGCAGCCAGGCAGCAGAAATCTACTCGTCAGATAATTACATCAACTCCTGTACCCCGCTACTCGGACTGATAGTCGCGAATGGAAATGGAGAAGTATAAACCTGAATGAAAACTAACAGAGTCCAGAAACGTAAAATAATTCAAGGGTAGCAGAACTCACTGTGATGACGACTCCACCGCCAGCCTTCTGCCCCAAGGTGAGACCTAGAGGCTTGTCGACCTCCACCTCTATTGTCTTAGATGCACCCGCAGTCCTCGCGCTCACCTCGAGCCCCCTCTTCGGAGGGCCCGAATCAGTCCTCTCCAGGGGCCTCTTTATCTGAGCCGTGGAAGACAGTACCCTTCTGGCGTCAACCAAAGGAGTTCCATAGAACACGGACTTCTACACAACGACAGGTAGCACGGACGCCATGAGTAGCATGCTATCCTTCCTAGTGCGGAGCAAAATGTCACCCTGAGAAAGAAAGGCTCACCTGGGCCAGAGGGAGAATGCATGGATTATGTGTCTTCCGGGAAGAAGAGGCAGAGGAGGCGCCAGTAACTACGGCCGCGGCGGCGGCGGCAGCGGCAGCGGCGGCGGCGGACATGTTTGGAGTGAGGTCGCCCACAAAGGAGTGGAACAAAGGGAGTCGGAGCAGATAAAGGGGCGACGCGCTGGGAGAACTTGTGGTCGAGAGGAGACCGACATCGACATATCACTATGTCAGGTTGGAGGAACAGAGGCCACCGGAAAGGGAGAGCGAGCGAGGCTCCCAGCCCCGCTCCCTCCATAGAAAAGGGCCACCTTTTTTGCGCCGGAGGAACCGCCGTGCGGGTCGTGCCAGGGGGGCGGGGGCTGGGCTCGGAAAGTTAGGAGACTTGACCGAAATTTGACTTTGGTAAAGTATATGTAATAATAATACATGGAACATTAAAATTACTTTCGTGAATAGGAATTCCCACGTAGTAATCTACATACACAAAATATAAAATAATAAAATTAATATCACGCAAAATACAAGAAGTATGTCTCTGACTCCTTGCTAAATGCAAGGAAAAGTTACACATATGGCTTTTCTTTATGAAATATTATTTTTGATATTTTGAATAGATTTATGGGTATTTGATTTATGGGTTTCTTACATATCGATTATGAATTTTAAGTGAAGTTTCGGATATGTTCCTACATTCATGATAACTTTTTAAACTTCTTAAAAGATTGATCCATTTCGATTATGGTATGTACAGTTTAACCTTGTTAATTTCTACCATTATTTTTTAATGTTCAACCTATAAAACTATTAAATGATATCTCTATTCCTTTCATAGATAGAAAAATATAAGTTCGTAAAAATATTTTCGGTTGAAATAGATGGACTCAAGTTAAGTTAAGTTCCAGGTTAAAAAGTTAACAAAAGAAAATTTGTTAACATAGTAAGATCTCATACCTTGTTTGATTAGAGTTTTATTTTTGGTACTATATGGATATTGATATTAATATTTTCAAATGTTGGAGTATCAATATCAAAATTAATACAAATTGACACCTGTATCATATAATATGTTTTGTTTGTACTCAAAATTTTAAATTGATACAATTAATCAAACACTTTTTAATAATTCTATCATTATCAATTTTAAAATTGATAGTGATAGTGGTACCTAATGTCCTAGTTTCATTTTTTGGTACCATATCAATATTGATATTAATATTTTCAAATGTTGGAGTGTCAATATCAAAAATAATACAAGATGACACATGCTTTGTTTGCACTACAATTTTTAAAATTGATATTGATAGCGATACCTAATGGCCCGTTTGGTTAGAGTTTCAAATTTGGTACTATATCAATATTGATATTGATAATTTTAGAGGTTGGAGTATCAATATCAAAATTGATACGAATTGACACTTGTATTACATAATGTGCTTTGTTTTCACTACCAATTTCAAAATTGATACTATTAACCAAACACTTCTTAGTGATTACTAGGAATATCAATTTTAAAATTGATAGTGATATAGGTGTCAAATAGTGTTACTAAACAGGGCCTAATAGTGTTACCAGACAGGGCTTAGGTCACAAGTTCATAGAGCGAAGTTGCTTTTTTTTCCCAGACCGCATAAGATTCCAAATGTTTTTCAAGCATTTAATTTTCTAGGGATCGATGGATGAAACATATAATTCTGAGGACTAATATGTAAAAAATCCAATCGCCTTTGAGCTCGGAGAGGTGGAACCCTTGACATATGAGAAACCACAGTTTTTTCAAATCTCCTGGAATTTAAAATATCCCAAAGAGAACAAAAATAATTATAAAAGACATTGGTATTAGTATTACACCCCTTGTTTCTTATCCTTCAATTTATTTTTGAAATCAGCTCAAATCCATCCAATCAGCTGTCACGCCCCGGATTTTTAACTTGCACAGCGGGGTAATCCGACGACGCGACCGGGGAAAATTAACCCCGTAAAAACATCGGTTTGGGAAAAATGAAGACAACTAGGTCCCAGTTTATACATCCACATAATCAAATTAAATACATTGCTATGCTATAATCTAAACAAATCTAATTACCATCTAAATTACAAGAATCATCCAATTTGCTTTCTTGGGAATCAATCCACCTCGCTTCTGCTGCGCCAAACCTGATTACCTGAAAATTGATAAGAGGATTGGGATGAGTACGATGACTCAGTAGACACCCCATCATCCGCCAAATCGGATAGCCAAAAGACCCTATATGTTAATTAAATAGGTACCCAGACCTACACCAATTATATGTAAATATAGGCTAGTCAATATATTAGATATATGACTTAATCCATGTGTTTTACACCACCAACCAAAGCCTATAATCACACCAACCATCACCTATATGCATCATAACATGACCTAGAAAGATGGTATGAATGTATGCATAGACACCTACTATATGCTCCATATGATGATATACTACAAATGAGACACACCATACATACACCATGCTACATAACCTGATACTTGACAAAATAAAATACATCACTAGACCATCTATACCATACCATGCAAAATATGTCTATCCTCCAACAAGAATCACATTCACACATATGCACCTATCCTCTAATAGATGCACATATCATGTACACATATTTTCATTAGCAAGGAATGCGTCGTCTTGCCACCTCAACTAGCTACCACCAGATCTATCATATATAAATACCATATACTAATCGAAATCCCATAGTGCGCCTAGGCAGTGGTGGCACGTAGGATGCCCGCGGGATGCGGGATCGAAGGATGCACCAGACGGTTCTAACCCCTCGGCGCCCTCGAGTCACGACTAACTAGTCTGGTGTAACTCAGTTTTCCATTCACAGTTTCAATGCATCATGCATCCACCTCAATCATGCCATGCCATGATCACCAATATGCAAGATCAATAAACATCAACAATACTATGCCATGACATAACAACACAACTATGAACATTAACTTGAATATAGACACAACTAATCCATTCTAGACAACCCTGCTAGAAATAAACCAAAATGAAACGACATCACATATAACTAACTAAACATGATTAAATAATGAATATAACTAGATGCTGGAAGATTAATCACCACACTAACTAATCTTGATAACCTATCACAATTTACTTAGCAAGATTAACATAATCTAAATATGATAAAAAGTAACAGGATGACAAGCTAAAAGAAAGCATATTATACTATTAACTAAGCATGATCTCATATTCACAAAATAGAGACATAAACATATATCACATGATACTACGCACCTCTATCTAATTAACCCCCGCTAACTCACAAATTACGTAAAAACATAACTACACACATCTTTTTAATTAGAAGGTCAATTATATGGATCATGAAGAATTAAATATGAATTTTTAATGATAGTAGCCACGTCAAGGATGCCTACCTGATCGACGTCGGAGAAAGTCGGGAATTGGCAACCGAAAACAATATCGAACGTTGACGACGCAGCGCACAAATCAAATCACTCAAACAAGACGGGGTTCTCCCTTCTCCAAAGCTGCTGGAAAATACAATTAGAATGGTGGGGGGGTTATGCCATTGATCAATGGAGAGGGAAAATAAGGGGGATTATATGATCGATAATCAAGAGAGAGAAGAAGAATAGGAGAGAGAGGAGAGGAGCTCACTGCGGCGATAGGGGCGGGGTGCACCGGCGGTCCATGGGGAGGTGGCGCACGGCGGAGAGCCGGGCCGGCGCACGGCACGCGGCGAGGCTGGCCGCGTCGAGGCGGCGGCGGGTGGCGACGGCACGAGCGGGCAACGCGGGTGGCGACGGCGCGCGCGCGGGCGGCGGCGCGGGCGAGTGGCCGCGCGGCGGGCGGCGCCGGCGGGCCGCGACGGCCGGGGGGGGGGTCGACGGGCTCGGCGGGGCTGGCGGTGCGAAGGCGTGAGGGTGGGACGGCAGCCATGGGCGACGGCCGGACGGCTGGGGCTGGCCGGGGACGGCGACGCGCGGTTGCGCACGCGGCCGGGCGATGGGGCGACAAGCGATGGGGGGGTGAGCAAGGCGGCGCGCGTAGGCGGCGGTGTCGCACGGCGCGGCGGGGAAGGCGGCCGGGCGGTGGGGGGCGGCGATGCACTCGCGGGGTGGCGGCGAGAAGCCGCGGAGGTGGCCACGGGGTGGGCGGGCGCCGGCGAGCCGCGGCGGCGGGGGTCGACGGGCTTGGCGGGGATGGCAGCCTCGCGGAGGGAGGCGACGAGGCGGCGACGGTGCACGTGTGGGCGGCAGCGCAAGGGGTGGCGACGTGGCATGGGCGGCGGCGACCGGTGGGCTGCGGCCGGCAGGGCGGCTGCTCGCGGGTGGCACGCGAAGGCGAGGGGGGGGGCAACACCAACGCGCGGGCGATGGAGAGAGAGAGAGAGAGAGAGAGAGAGAGAGAGAGATCGATCCGTGGGGAGGGAGGGAGAGCCGCACGCGGTTGCGTGGGTTAGCGCCAAGGGAGGCGGCTGCGTGGCTGCAGAAGGGGGGGGATGGCGGAGAGCGCGAGGCCGCGCTGGCACACACGCGGCGGGCGGCGATCGCTGGCTCGGGGTGGACGGCAACCGGTAGGGGTGGCGCGGGGCTCGCGCGGGCGACGTCGGTGCGCACTCACGCGTGGGCAGCCGACGGGGTTGTGCAGCCAGCGGGCGAGGCGACGGCAGGCGGCGCGAGGGTGAGTGGCGAGCGGTGGGGACCGGCTGGCCGCGGCACGCGGCGAGGCTGGCTGCGGCGAGGCGGCGTTGGGTGCGCCGGCGGACGAGGGCGGCGACGGAGAGAAGATAGAGAGAAAGCGGCGATGGCGTTGGGCAAAGAAAAAGAGCATTCGGAGGAAGGGGAGAAAAAGAAGGAAACGGTGCTAGGAGAAGAAACCGAAAAGAGGTAACGGCGGGTGAAATAACTAGGATAAGAGAGAGCTTTAATTGGGGAGAGAGAGAATATTAAAAAGACTAAATAAATATTTAATATCAACTATAAATGATCAACTAAACTAATAAGACATAATATAAATAAATAAATAAATATATACCTTTCTATATAAACGTCTTAAAAATAATTTAAACACCATACACAAATAATTAAAACACAACGATAATAGCCTAAATAATACTACGAAAACCCGGAATATTACAATGTTTTTCAAGCATTTAATTTTCTAGGAATCGATGGATGAAACATATAATTTTGAGGACTAATATGTAAAAAATCCAATCGCCTTTGAGCTCGGAGAGGTGGAACCCTTGACATATGAGAAACCACAGTTTTTTCAAATCTCCTGGAATTTAAAATATCCCAAAGAGAACAAAAATAATTATAAAAGACATTGGTATTAGTATTACACCCCTTGTTTCTTATCCTTCAATTTATTTTTGAAATCAGCTCAGATCCGTCCACTCAACCAAGTGCACATGTAAGTGGCAAGAGAAATCAATTATCTTAAAATGGGAAAAATGCTAGAGAGAGTCATTTTATGTTCCCCTAAATAATATCTACCTTGCAACACAGAGGGCCTGCAGTGGCATCTCCAAACTTGTTAAACTCATCTTATTTGTTTTGACTCGATCTATGTCTATCTTGTGAATCGATATATAAAAGATCGGACATCATCGGTACCTTTGATTAATGTCCGAGAACCAATAACTTAATTGTGGATCACTCGATTTTAAATGGTTAGTTAATTATGATTTATGTTTCTTAAGAAAAAATATAAAATTAAGATTTTAAACATCTCGTTAAGTCAAATTAATTAAACACCGTGGAATAAAATCTGAGAGGAGGCTTAAGTTTGATGCCATCCATCAGCATAATATTTTTTACATAGAAAAAAGTCCAAGAAGGAGGTTGCGTTAAAAAAAAAAGTTCTTAATTTCTTACATAATATTTTTTTTAAAAATATAACAAAATCTCAGTTCATCATGCAGCAACCTACCCCGTTAGTCTTGTTCTCTTCAACTGCCCTGATTTTCAAGATCGTGTAGGTGCAGCTTAATGTGTAGTTGAGTGGTAGAGTGTTGAAACTGATAGTATACCTGGAAGAGTATCAATATCAAATTGATACGTATTGTTTACGCCAGGGAACTCAAAACCGGAAGTAGTCTTGCTCTTGTGCCATACAAGGATGTGACAGTTCTCTCTTCCACGCTGAGACCTGGGTCTGACGTCTAGGGGTGCAAACAAGTCGAGCTGAGTTACTGATTTATAAAACTCAAAATTAAAACAAAATTTAGTCATGAAACTCCAGATTTAACTCATTTATACAGTTCGAACTGAGTTCAAACTCAATTTTTAAATAATTTAATATATTTAAATCACAATATACAACTATTAATCCTCTTAATTTTATTTTTAAAAATAAATATATAATAAAATATTTAATCAAGTTATTTGCAAGTTTATTGAGCTGAGTAGTGTTGAAGTTCGATTCATTCAGTAAGTCAAGTTTTATTTTTTCTACAAACCTGGTTATTTAACGTAATAAACGAGTTGAACCGAATTTTTATCGAGTCAAACTTTGAACTATTTGTTAAGTGTATTGGTTCGCTTGCCCACACTCTATCTCACATTAATCATAACAATAAGGATGACAATATTAATATATATCACAGTTTTTTATATATTTATTTTTTATAATTACGTGATACTGTAAATATATCACGTGATAATGGCAAATTCTCTTTAAACTTAAATCGTAACTGCATAAAAATATAAAAATAAATCCATGTTAACCTTTATGGGGTGTTTGGTTGCATGATAATTTTTTGTACACTTTCATGATAAAAAATTGTATTAAAATAAAAAGTGAACCAACTCATGACATAAAATTATCATGTTTGGAGGGATGTGATTACAAAAAAGAGTAACCACGGCACATGACCAAACAAAGTGGGGGGACCACAAGAAAAAAGAAAGAGGTGAGACCCTCTTTTTTTGTTTAAGAAGAAAATCACTTTCAAAACATAAAATTGTCATGGTTGTCAAACACCTCTTTTAACAAGTTTTCTTACAAATTTTAAAAATTAAAATAAAAACCTCAATTATCATGCAACCAAACACCCCATTAACGTTGAACTACTCACGTCGTTAACCCAATATACCTGGTTTGCATCTCTAACAACGTCCAACCACACGTGAATCACGTTCATCCCAATCTTGGTGTGTATTTTTATGACTTGCAGCGATAACATAGGGAGATAGGTATAATTTAACCGACACAGTGCTTGGTTACAGTGTTATAAATGATATTACATTAATATTGAAATTGATATTTTTAAAGATATAATATTAGTGATAAATTTGACACAGGCGGCACTTATATCATAAAACCATTCATTTTCTTTACCATGAGGTTTAAAATAAGTATCAGCAGGCAAATATTTTACGATGACGTAACTCAATATCAATTTCAAAATAAATAATAGTATTATTATTTCTTAACACTGTCTCCGAAATGAATATATTTAGTAGACATGCATGTCATGAACGGAGACCAGAGCTCTGAGAAGGTTTCTGAATGTCATATATGGTCTTAAAATAAAGAAAACGCATAGAGAGTAAAAGAGAAAAAATTAATAAATAAATCTGATGATTTTAAATTTTTTTATCTATCGCAACAATGATTGGTGGTTCATGCGGGCCGCTTGAAACGCGGTGTCGCCTGTCGCCTGTCCTTCCCTTCCCGCTCTCTCTCTCTCTCTCTCTCTCTCTCTTGAGCCTTCTCCTCCCTTTCTTCTTCTTCTTCTTCTTCTTCTTCCCATCTCTCCATCTCTGACCCACGCGCACCATCCTTTCCAGATGGACATTTGAAAAATCGTGCTGGCAGCGGCAGGGGGGGCCTGCTCGTCGCGTCGCCCTTCACAAATCGGCGTTCCCTCGACACCATCGCTCGGAGGGAGGGGCGCAGAAGGGTTGGAGAAGGAATGGCGGGCCTGGCGGCGGCCTTGGATGCGTTCCTCGAGACCGCGAGCAGAGCTTGCTGCAGTCCTCTCGCCGCCTTCCTTCAGATCCAGGTACTCCCTCCCTGGTTGGCAGCTGGCTCGCCGGCTGGATCTGTCTGCGTGCGGGAACGTGGCATTTGGATCCGAAGGTGTCGGATGCCAACTTGGCGCATGATTTATTTTTTCCATCGGTTATCCCGCCCGAGGATGTCGTGTTTTTACGACGTGTGCGAGGATGGGATTCGTGGGAAGTTGGAAGTTCTTCCGGTGGTTTTCTCGTAGAGGTTTTTCTTTTTTTTCTTTCGCTTGCTCTCATTCTTTTGTCGACATTGGCACCTATCAGGTCGCTTCCAGCGTTCTGTTGCCGACTCTCTCTTGATACAGCAACATTTACCTGTCGCGATCTTTGATATTTCGTGACGTTTGAGATTTAGGTACTTTACGCTTATGTTATAAGTGGAACGAGTTATTTTGGCTCCAACCTGTTTTTTCCCCGCGGATTGGAAGTCGGTCCGCAACTATTGGAGTCAATATTTTGTCAGTTTCTTCAATCTGAATCCACAAGAGACTAGAGTGCACACTGAGCTTTCTCACCTTGAGAATTAGTTTCTTCAATCTGAATCCACAAAAGAAGCCGCGATATCAAAAAACGACTCGAGTGCCTTATTTTCTCTCCCTTCTTTTTAATAACGAATTTAAAGCAAGAGGTTGGTCGAGAGATATTGGATGTGACTGCAAAATTGAAAGGTCCTTCCTTCTCTCCCTTGACGTTGGCAGTTTACGGGTGGCACTGTACCTGTTCAGGAATTATTACTTTGGATAAGCTCACTATGTCAATCGTAGGTTGCTGAAATTGTCTTAATTTTTCCTGGTTGACGATTGAGTTGGAACCAGGATCAACTCGAAAAATATTTACTTTTAATGGTTCAGGATCGAGTACTCTGTATGTCCATTCCAAACAGTTATTAGCTACCTCCGTATAAAGATTTTAACCATTCTAGTCATATTTATTGTCTTTCCAAGTTAATTCAGGCCTATCCCATATTCCCATGCTATATCTTTTTCTACTATCCTATTACACGTTTTAACTGGACCCTCAGGCCTCAATATGCTACCATGTTCGAAGTCTTTTACTTCTGTAGTTGTAATGCCCTTGTTCTTCTTGAGCGAAACATGACAACTTTTTTCACAGTAAAAAAAGGCAGTATGAAATATTCTCATTTCAATTCGCTGCATAGATGTAAAACATCTATGAAATTCATTCAACATCAAAGCAAATTACCAAATTCATGCATATAATTGTTCTGAACAAAAATATCCAATTCAAGACAAAACAAAATAACCATATAACATGCAACCATACAAGATCTTCCAATGGGTGATTTTACTTTGCAGAAAGCACTTCTCCTTGCTTGACTTTCCTTTATCATCTGCTGACTGAGGCCTGTTTAATAACGTGGTACTTGAGATTATGGTAAACTATGAACTTGATGCAAGGTCCAGTAAGATGCTTTGAGTTAATTTAACTGTCCTTGTTGTCTGTAAGAACAGGGCAATGGCCTGCAACCTAATATCACAGAAAGAAAGCATTGTTAAAAAGTCCTAGCTCTCCACTTCTTCAGTCCTAAAAGGCTATGTTATCAAAGGCAATCAAGGTTACTACCTAGGCGACTAAGCAAGGTTAGGCAGCCCCTTGCCACCTTGACTCTGGCCAACTGTCTAAGTGGTCACATCATGTCTGTTGCCTCTGGTCTGGCGGTGCCTCCATGCCCTATTTTGGATGGAAAGGCAACGGTTCGTCAGACCCTTGGACACTACAGAGCACAGATTTGCAACTTAAGGTGGATCACACCCTGGCTGCTGAGCCACCCCCTTTTGAGTCTGCATAATCCAAAATGGACCTGTGGACACTTCGTTTTCCCTGCCTGAATACAGCATGGGGAAGGTGCATGGCTGCCCCTCCCTCTCTGCCGCCCATCCTCCACCCTGACCTCTCCCCTTCCCACTGTCCTGAAGACCACATTTCATTCAATCAACTATCAAGCGTACATCGGATGATACAGCAAAAAATGCTCCCCAGTTAAGATAGTAGCAAGAGCTAGAGTGATACTTAACAAATTTAAAACTTCAACCATGCCTCTTTCTGACCACTCTAACTTCTTCACCCTCCTTTCTCTTTACCTACTACCTTCCGACCTCTGTATCTTCTGTTGGGTCGTCTCTGTTAGCAGATGCAATGGTGCATGACAGTTCAGGTGTGTTGAGTGGTCCCTAACATCAACCTCCTCTTGCCTCTGAGTCGCTGACTACATTAGCTTCCATGTCCTGAAGTCATCAGAGGATGTCTTTTGTACTTTTATTTGTGTGCCAATCATCTAGACTTGAACAATGTAACAGTTTCAAAATAACATTCCTGCAGTTATATGTTCTGGAGTTTAGTTTACAGGGCATTATCATGATTGCAATATGCTTTTATATGAAAATGTAAAGGAACAGCTGCAAATAAGGATGCAACTGTGCAAGAAAGCATCCACAAATCATTCTGGCATGATGAACGAGGCAGTATCTGCATCCATAGATTAAAGGATGCACTCAGCCCAAAAATTTGCATGCCAAATCCCTTGTCAACATTTTAGAGAGTTTGCAAAAACCTTCTTCTTATGCCCTTCATTTGATACCCGTTGCTTAATCTTATTTATCAATTAGAATTTTCTTCACAATGCCTTTTCCTCATTGCTTAGCTCTTTCTGTTTTTGCTTTTTTTGTGCTTGTTAGGCACAGAACTGGCTGAAAAAGCTATTGCTGTGATTTATGTGCTCTTATGTTTCTATAATATGAGGCACCTTTTGTGTGTGTGGGACCAGATCAATCTATTTAATCAAACTGGGGTAAATGCTACACATGCATCACCCCCAGATGGGAACCTGCAATTCATGGCAGCCGTTCTCTTTTTGTTTCCAATATTTCCCCTACTCAGTGGCTTGTTAATTTTGTTGGAAAAACTCTGCTAGCCACTTACTTATGGTGGAGGTTTTTGCTTACTTTTATGTCCCAGGGGTGCATAATCTGCTTAACACTTGCTATCGGTTGGAGTTTTGCTTCCCATGTTAGGTAATCTGTTATTGAAATTGATCACATACACTAGATAGCCATTGATACACCCAGTTTCTATTTTTTGTTTAAAAATACTTGCAATAACAATTGTTCTGTGTCGCAGGAATGGTGTAATACAACGAATGAAGCGTGGAATTCAAGATGGCAATCCTTTTGCATTTATCTGTGAAAATATCAAGGATCTTGAGCATTCTGCTCAGAAAAGATTGCCAAGAGTGACAGTGATCATGCCTTTGAAAGGATTTGGGGAGCATAATCTGCAGAATTGGAGAAGTCAGGTTGACATTATCTCTTATTCTCTTAGAGATAGATAATAGCAGAGAATCCTTAATCTGTAGTACATAATGCATGTACTGGACAATAATTTTGACAGAAAATCTGGTATGGACCTTGTGCTTTTGGCATGTTCATTTACACCATTATCATTTAGGTTGAGAGCAATTAATGCATTTTTATTGTCATATCTTCATTAGATTGAATTTTACGTGGCATACTTTCTATGTCTGAGAAGGTGAGGTGCTTCTCTTTGATGTCCATCGGGCATATTTCATAGCCTTTGAATGTCATTCCAATATGATAGTTCATACAAGTGTGATTTTGTTATGGAAAGAAGGATTCATCATGAAATTGATTTATTTAAACCGAACCACTAATCTTAATCGATGCAGCAATCATGTTGTAGCTGACAATCTAATGTACCTTGGTTTGATTGACGATTGCCGTGTCATTGTGAATTCAAACACCTACTCTCTATGATGATATCATGCTGCTTTATTTCCTGAATATGCCCACTAAAACCGTCATGTTTACCCTGTTCCCTTTTATTGCAGTTGCCTTTATATTGAATATTTTACAATGATTGATGTCTCAAATTTATCTGTGTTGCAGATAACTTCTCTCTATGGAGGTCCTTTGGAGTTCCTTTTTGTTGTTGAAAGTGTTGATGATCCTGCTTATTATGCTGTTTCCTCGTTATTGTCTGATTTTAAGGTGAACAATCCAAATTTTGGTTCTTATCAACTCATCGACAAAATGCAAAAATGTAGTTACACTGACTCAGGCCCATAGGGTATGGGAAAGAAATGAAAAGGTGTTGACATCACTTGTTCAACGGCCGGCCTTTACCTGTCCCATATTGTTTGATATTTGAATGGTTATGATGAGATAAAAAATGAGAGCAACTCATCACTCATTTGGTTGATATGATGGTAGCACTGGGGATAAACAATTTATGCATTACATATTTGTCTTTTCTGTCAATTTAATTTATTTTTGATACTAAGAAGTGTGTTGTATACATATATTCTATAGTATGTTAAACTCCCAGCTGCGTTATGTGGCTCTCGCGAAGCGAATGAAAGGGTGTTCCTTGAGCTTTCTCCGCCAGTGGCTCATGTAGTGGTTGGCATTTTCTTTCCATGTATGGCTCTGTTTCCATGTTCAACTCACTTCTCCCTTATATGGAGTTAGTTACTCCTGGATTTCCTGCCCCTAGCTTGAGCAAGAACTATGCCATAGATTGTGTATCATAATAAAAATGTGTTGCACATTTAGTAACATTTATATATGCTATTAGTCTACTTAATACTTTATAATATGGAACATCATATTATTCCACGTGTTTAGTGGCAAAACCCAGATTATTCATTATATAATGTAATTACCATTTATATGAATTACGGCTAAGATATTATAATCCACCTTAAAAATGGATATATTATGATATAGTGCAATAGTATATTCCATATCATTAATATGAAATAAGGATATGATTTACATAGCATGCTATTTAACAATGATAACTATGTTATATTATAAGTTATTAAAAACCCTAAAATAAGATTATAAAATATTCATATGTAAAGCATATTCAGTATAATAAACGTAGTTTATGTATATACAGTATTAAACAATATGTATCTTTATATAATTTGTTAGTTTATGTTATTTGGATAGCAAAAGGCATTGTCAGACATGTTAATGCGCCCCTCGTTTACAGGTGCTCACCCACCATGATTTAACTTGTTCCCACTTGGACCAGTATCAGTATCATAATGCTGAAATATGGATACACCCAGGCCACTGCATTCAGATGATATACCCGATGCACTTGCTCCTACCAAATGGGAATTTGCCACCACTATCGTCATAATGAAATGGGGCAAAATGTCTCTAATAATGTGCACATGACACATCTATTAACAAGAAACTAGTCATTTCATTTTCCTCTCTGATATTTTCTTGGACATTTTTAGTTCAACTAGTCATTTCATTTTTCTGTTTAATAGCTCAGACAGGTAATGATAGGCACCATTTTTATGTTGTGCAAAAAGTACTTGACAGTTGTGGTTTTCTGATGAATGTCTTGTTTGTTTCCAGGATGGTATTGATGCAAAGATTATTGTAGCTGGTTTGTCAACAACATGTAGCCAGAAAATCCACAATCAGTTAGTATGTGTTTTTTAAAGCTATTTCGCTGTATGAAGCATTTATTCAAACCTTTTGATGATATCTTCTTTTTCATATTTATGTACAATCTATACCTTTATTAAATTGTAAATTCATTCACCTATACCAAAAAGGAAATTTTTCAGAAATATATAGACAAGCGAGCATTAGTTTTGCATGCCTATCTGGATATATTTCAAAATATAACTATTTCAAAGAACCAAGAATGGATGAAGATGGGACAGTAAACATGATGATCTTCATCTTCTTAGGAGCTAACAAAAGAAGGTATTCTTTACATTAGCTTTAGTACACTCAGAAAATGTTGGAAGTGAAGGGACAAAGCTAACATTCCTTTCATTATACAGTCTTCTCTCCTGAAGATGCTTTTGTTTCTTTTTGACCATCAGATAGACCAAAAAGTGAATTGAAGGAGTAGCCACCACATGATGAGATCCCTTTTTCTGTTGCAGGCTTGCAGCTTAGGGGAAGTATGCTGCACACCTTATTAGCCACGGAAGTCCCTAGATGTGAGCTATCATCAGAGTGAATAAAAATCAAGGCTAGCCATACTTCCGGTGTTGTCACACACTCCTAGAACAAGTGAATAAACATCAAGGTCCACATCGGTTCTTCAAAAAGCCCTAAAAAACGAAAAGAAAAACAGAAAATAAGAGCCTACATTTGGGGCAGATTTTGGCCCCAAATCAGGTCATATTAGGGCACTTTTGTTCCTGGCCATGAGACTGAGCCAATTCATAGGTAACTTGATAAGTTCTTTGCAGTCTACTTCTCTTCCTGGGAGATGCGTTCTTGATAACTTTATGGCAGTGCACTAATGCTTGCATGACTGGAGGCTCGGCCGCTCAGGCGAAAACAATGCATTCTATTGAAGTTGGACTTTGAAAAAGCGTTGATAGGGTCAAGTGGTCTTGCCTTTTCAGAATCATGCAACTTATATGTTTCAATGATAAGTGGATTACATTTATCAAATACTGTGTTGGTACCACTTAATTTTCAGTAGAAATTAATGGGCGAAGTTTTGGTTTCTTTGGTACTTTGAGAGGCTTAAGGTTAAGGCAGGGTGATCCAATGTCTTTCCAATTATTTGTCTTAGTGGGCTAAGTCCTAAGTATGTTGTGGAATAAAGCAGAGCAATACAATTTGATTGAGGGTTTTGTGGTCGGAACAAATGAGGAAGGGGTCACCCACCTCCAGTTCACAGATGATATTTTACTGTTTACTACAGGGAAACTTGATAAGTGTATAAATTTAAGGATCATTATTTTTTTACTTCAAGTAGTCACATGGTTAAGGTTAATAGAGACAAATGTGAGCTCATCGGCATCAATCTTGGTGAGGATCAGCGTCTTAGTGAGCAAAAAATCTTTAAGATGCCTTGTTTTTATTTCCCTATTAAGTATCTTGGGTTACCACTATTAGACAAAGGAACAATAAGCAAAGATTGGCATTATGTAATTTAGAAATTTGTAGGCAAACTAGAGGAATGGAAAAGTAAATTGCACTCCTCGGGGGGGGGTCTTTCCAAGACTGTTCTACAGAGCTTACCTCTTTAGGAATAGAAAGGTAATAATGAGAAGAAAGGGTTGCATCTAGTCATGTGGAACTATGTTCGTAGAACCACCAAGGAAGGAGTTGGACTAGTTTCTCTTGGGATTATGAATGTGGTGTTACTGTCTAAATGGTTATGGAAATTGAACCAGAATAGAGATGATCTTTGGGCCAGAATTGTCTGTTCTAAATACAATATCGGGGAGAATGGGTCTTGGATAAGAGATTTCAGGAATAACACCAGAGTCTCGAGCATTAGGAAAGGTATTCTTCAAATGTGGGATTTTTTCTACTCCTCTTCATCCATTGATGTGGGAAACGGGATGACAGCATATTTTTTGGGAGGATCAGTGGATTGGTCATGCACCCTTAGCACAAATGTTCCCCACTCTATTCAGTATTTGCCACAATACTTATGCTATAATCGCAGGGTATTGGGATTCAAATTTGAAATAGAACATGTCACTTAGAAGAAATCTCGAGGATGATGATATTGGAAAGCTTGCAGAATTTCTTACACTTTTTGATGATCACATGTTCATCAATAGCAGAGAGGATAAACTGATTTGGTTACCGGGTAGCAAACATCACTTTTCTGTGAGATTTGGTCTGAGCAAGACTGATGAGGGGTGGAGTTGAAGTCTCTTGGCACCACATTGTATGGAGTCAACTGGTTCCCATTCTCCACTATACTTACTAGATGTGTTTTCTGCAGTACCAAGGAGGAGGATATTAATCATATTTTTATTAAATGTGGTGTTATTAATTTTGTCGGCAGGCCTTATTTTGGAGCTGGAATATAGTTTGGATGGAGCCTACAAACACAATGATGCTTCTCAATGACTGGATGAGTCTTGACCCATGGTCTTCTCATGCCACTCTTTGGAAATTTGTGCTTCCAGCCATGTTGTGGTCTATCTGGTGCATAAGGAACTTCAGGATGCTTGATGACCAGTTTGAGAACCCAAAAATGATCCTTTTTCTAGTGCCTACCTTTGTGAGAGATTGGTCAACGACTTACTATGGGAGCTTTGAGGGTGTTACAGAGCTGAAGGACTTCAAGCATTTGTTCTATCGATTTAGGTATTTTCTAATGTAACCTAGCTCTCTTCTACCACCTTGGTAGATGTGTTTAAATGTCTTTTTTTTATTTTTATGCTTTCTTCTTTTATTCAGCTGTACTCTTGTTCAGTTTAATGGTCTTTGACCATTCGAAAAAAAGAGAAAAGGGGCATTGTGACGGTGTTGTGTCATGGCAGCAAAGACACGGTTACTTGCCTAGGGATTCGTTCGTATTAACTAACGAATATGCCATATCGGGTTCATCGGGACCCAATATGGCCAGTAGGGGTGCAAACGAGCCGAGCCAAGCCAAGTAGTATGGTGTTCGAGCTTGGCTTATTTATGTTACATGAGTTTGAGTTCAAGCTCGAGTTTTGACAAGTATGTTGAATCCTTGTTTAAGTTTGGTTCATTTATTAATTGAGCCGAGATGAGCTCGAGCTTGAGTAGTAGCTGGACTAAAGTTCAATTCACATTGAAGCTTGAGTTATATACAAACTCGTTTATAAAACCCAAAATTAATGAAAAGTCATTTGTGAAACTCTAGATTTAGCTCATTTATGAAACTTGATCAAGTTTAAATTCAAGTTTTAAATTATTTAATATATTTAAATGATAACAAATAACTATTAATACTTATAATTTAATTTTAAAAAAATAAATATTTAATATAATATTTAATCGAGCTACTCGTGATTTTATTGAGCCAAGTAAAAATCTATTCAAGCTCGGCTCGTTTAATGAATCGAGCTTTATATAACATAATAAACGAGTTGAGTCGAATTTTTATCGAGCCGAGCTTTGAACTACTTGTTGAGTGTATTGGTTCGTTTGCACCCCTAATGACCGGACCAGGTTACCGGGTCCTGATGGACTTGGTAACTTTTCTTCCAACCTGAGCTGCTGTGGCGGCTGGGGAAAGGCTGATTCTAGTGACAAATAGCCGGAATTGGCCGATTTGGCCCATTCGGGTCCTGATCCAGCCCAATTCGGCTGTTTCCATCTGAAGATCGGCATGGATTGGGTCTCCTGGCCAAAATCAGATCGAAAGGTTCTGATCCAATCCTGGAATCAGCTGATTCCTATCTGGATCGGTCGATTCTTCAATCCATGGTTTCATTTATATGGCAGAAGTAAAGTGTCCTGCAGATCGTGGCCCGAAGATGTGATTTATGCCGGCTAGAGTAGCATATTGCCAAAAGATCCAATCAAACAAACAAATTCAGCCTTAAATGGCCAGGCCATTTCCAAAAACAAACATTTGCTCCCACTTAGGTGGACTGCTGTGATGCATGAGGATCTTCCGTGTCCCAAACGCATGCCATAAGTTATGATAAAAAAAATCTATTTGAGTGTCTCGTAAAGTCTTCAGTTTCTTTCAAACTCTACCCTTTTCCCTATCTTCATATACACACATATTTCATGGGAATCATGTTGGTAATCAATCAAAAGCATAATGCTTCAGCATTGTCTCCCTCTTTCCATTGTTCTTAGTTAAAGGCACTAGGATTCTTTTTAGTGCCCCTATTGTATAAATCTCAAATCTTGATTAGTTTCTCATTACTTTTGTCCTGTCCACAAACAATTGAAGCCAATGGTTGTCAATCAGTGATCGATTACACACTTCCAATTATGAGTACCTATAGGCAAATCTTTGGGTTGTCTCTGCATCCCTACCTCAAAAAACTGTATGTCCCCATAATTTACTTGTTATTCTTTACTAAAATTTAGTCTTTTAATAATTTTAATATTTTTTAATGGTTTTCATCTGTTCTTCCAAAACAAAAATCATGAGTGAGCTTTCACTTAAACTTTGTGAAACTATTGTACAGGTTGGTGTTCAGAAAATGCATAAAGAAAGCAAGTATGTCCTTTTTCTGGATGATGATGTTAGGTTGCATCCTGGTTCAATTGGAGCCCTTACTGCTGAGATGGAGAAAAACCCAAAGGTTTGTTTCTCAGATCATCTACAAGATATCTCTAGAAATGACTTTCATGATGTGTTTTCATGTGAATCTGATTTTTCTTTTTGCCTTGCAGATATTCATTCAAACTGGCTATCCTCTTGATTTACCTTCAGGAAGTTTGGGGAGCTACTGTATCTATGAGTATCATATGGTAAGTTTGCTTGTGGCTATAATGTCCCTCATTTTCTGATAATTATTAAATTTGCAATCAACATCTCTTCTTGCTTTACATTTCATGAAAGGTTTGCATCCATGAAGTGATGCATATTCTTATCTTTTTTGCTGTTGAGACAGTTCCTTACAATCTCTTTATGCATGCAGCATTTTGCTTATTGGTTAATAACATTGATTCGCTACTGTTGATAATGGTCCTTAGAGTTAGTATCGACATTTTGAAGTATGCTTAACATATGTTTCTTAAGAAATTTATGTGTTCTATGTTGAGGTGAATGAGGTATGAAATTATCTGATTTTTAATCCTATTACATGTGGGGTACTCCTTTGATGACTGGCCATGCTAGAGATGAACTGTACCAAAATCATGCTCTGGCGTTGTCCATTCCATCTTTATGTCACCACCACCATGATCAACATCATCACATGAACTGATAAACAACAACTTAACCCAGCTCACAATCAAGGTCATCACGTCAACTCCACCTTTACTTAGCTCATCACATCCCCTCAGTCATTTGATACATCCATGTTAATTCTAATACAGCATCCATGTTCTTAAAATGGGTGCATGACAGTGACAACTGGACATCGCATATAGCTGGAAGGATATATACTATTGGCAAGGATGGAGCCAACCAATCATCATAAATGAGTCATGGTAGATACATGCACAATTCATTGGATTCTCTAGTGAATCTAGCAACCATCAGCATGTTAAATTTACTTCAAATGTATATTACCTTTGGTCTCATGATGTTTATCGAATGTGAACAAAATGTTAACTGCTTTTTTGCATTTGTCATGTGATCCTGTGGAGCTCCTTTCTTCAGTTCAGACAGTTACTTCGTGTAGTATTTATAAGTATCTGACTGGTTGATCCTCGGTGCTATAGACTTGTACTATTGTAATACAATTGATCTTCAAATTGAGGTTCAATGATTGAACAAAGATGCATTCTTATGCTGTGCCTGCTGCGATCACCCGTTTGGTGGTTTAGCAGTCACTAGGCAACTGTAATCTATTGGTACAAAGAAATAATTGTGGCTTATGATCTTTATGTCAGAGCTGTGTTGGCCTTAGCAGCTAGAAGTTAGGATCACTTTCAACAGAATGGCCTTTCAATTGAAGGTCTAACAGAGAACTCAAAAAATATAGTTGTAAATGTTGTAACAGGATTACCGAAAGGCTCAGGAATCAACACAAACATTCAGGAGCTGCAAGTTGCCACCACCTGGTTCTAGGAAGAAAATCAGCTGGTGCCCTGGTGGACTGATATTTGCTAAAAGGTTGAAATGTCATGTGATCTATAGCTATCTCATGTAATTCCAGTCTAAGCACCCACTTTAACTTCATTCTATGGGACTGAGCAGTGAGAACAACGTAGATGAGGATTCTTAGCTTCTTTGGGAAATGCTATTCTAGCTGCCTGATGCCTTGCACTGAAGCATAAAGGCGTTGGATCCATAAATTATAACAACATTTCTTTTTCCTGGAAAACCATGAAAATAGTCTAAAGTCTAAACATCCACATTAGGAGCTGCTAGTTACAGGATAAATTTAAGCTACATCCATGAAAAATTTTGTAGTTAGTCTGTGTCCTATTTTTCTGTTTTTCAGTTAATCTTCTAATTTTTTTCTGTTTATGATTTAGTCTCCTAGTCCTTATAGAGGCTTAACTGTCTTTTGTTTGTATGATATTCAGTTGATGTCTGATATAACGTATAAGTATGTACTGTCAGGTGCTAAAGGCTTTGTCTCGGTCATATTCTTATGACAAGCACTTGTGTCCCTCATCTTTCAGAATTTGATTGTAAAAAAGAGTGAGATATAACTTTCTCTTCAAACTGTGTAGCCTCAGACATGTGGCCCTGAGGGGATTTTTATTGGAGCATGGACATGCGTGAAAATGCAAGAGTGGAATGTTTAGCTAGATTATTCAACAAAATTTTTAATCTTTATAAAGAGTACAAAAATATAAAAGTTGCTTACATTATAGAGAGATTAAGCTCATCAGCCATATTGAATTATGACAGAAGTATAAAGAATCATTTTCAAATGTTACAACTATCTTGACTGGCAATTTTACATTATGACAGATCATTCTAAAAGGAAAGATATATTTCACATTAGGAGCATGATGGATAAAAATATAAAGGTACTACAGAAGATTGACACATGGTGTTCATTGATCAGAGGTATGACAAAATCTCAACAGATATTTTGTGGTGGATGTTAGAATGAAGAATAGTGCTTATTGGGTACTTAGAGAAGTGTCGCAACATGTATAGTGAAGTGTGAACTCGATGTTTTCAGATAATTTATATTGATTATGACATCTGTATAAGTGTTATGAGTTGGTTTAAATGACCAAAGGTATGAAACCTGTGTATGTCAAGACCATGTGGATCAAGGATAACGCAGTTAGGGTGCTTGTACACCTTATAAAAAAGTCTAAAACAAATCTTGAGTTGTAAATGCAGATTACAGGTCCAGGATTGCCAGAAATAAAAAAAGGCTAGTGATGATATATCCTTCATGCCATGATCAACGATGGATTTAAAATACAAAAGCAGGGATATTTTGAAGTGCTGAGGCTGAAATATAATAATAGTGCTTATTCAGTACGTAAGTGTTGAACGTGGTTTTTTTCAGGTAATTTATATTGATTATGACAGCTGTGAGTGTTATGAGTTGGTTTAAATGGCCTAGAGTGTGAAACCCATGTATGTCAAGACCATGTGGATCAAGAATAACTCAGTTTGGGTGCTTGAACTTTGAACACCTTAGAAAAAATCTGAAAAAAATTGAATTGTAAATTCAGATTACGTTACAGGTCCAGGATTGCCAGAAGTAAAAATGCTACCAATGAATTGGTGATATACACTTCATGCATGATCGACGATGGAATTAAACTACAAAAATAGGTTATGTTTAGGTGCTGAGGCTGAAACATAATATGTTTTTAACTATTGCAGATGGAGATTGATATCTTGTTTGTTTTGATATAATCATTGTCTTTTTCTACCACACAATGATGTTTTATGGTAGCAAATGCTAGGTGATGAAGGACGGATAACTTTTTGTTTGAGTGTTGTGGAGATAAAACTATTAAGATGCATGTACAAACATAATTGGATTAAATCAATTTCATGATGAATGTGCAAAAAAGGTGTGAATAAAATAAATCGTGAACAAACTAAGAGGATAGAGAATAGATTAATGTGGTTTTAATAGATTAGATTCAGACTTAAAGAGGCTCCCATTAGAAGGCTGAACATAGCGGAATGATGCAAGTGATCCAGAAATAGGAGGGAGGGGTGAATGGCAGTAGGGAAGTTGTGCAGGCGAGCTCGAACAGGGGATGGAAGGGGTGTGTGGGGGATCTCCACGGGGTGGGTGCTTTGCGTAGGGGGTCCGGAAGCAAGAGGAGGTTATCAGGGTGTGTGGGTGTTGGGAAGGGGAAGGGGGCCCGCTGGCACCGGAGGATGAAGATAAACAATGAAGGGGGCTCTGATGGAAGGGGAAGAGAAGGGAACCAGAAAGAGGAGGATTGATGGGGAGGGGAAATTGTCGAGAGTGGGAGAGGGGAATGATACTCAGGTTTTCTTCATTTCGTCCATGCACATGGGTACATGATTCAAGGGCCTTTTTTGTAGACCCATCGATACAAAATTTGAAGAAAATCTCCAAAAATTGGTCAAACTACACATACATCACAGACTTGACATATATTAAACCTATATCATATTTTTAACTCCTAGTTTGACTTTGACACTCCTAACTTAAACTACTAAGTAGATAAGTCCCAATACTATTAAAATAATATTATCTCTATGTCATTGTCGATTGAATCTGATTGTTGGCATGGAGTCTTCTTGAACCTGTCTGCCATACTCACGATCCAGCCGAAAATGCATCACATTATGCCTTTGGTAGACCTTTCCAACCTTCCAAATGGCTTGGAACCCTTGATCTCATAGTTCCATCAAGGTCAACTTAACAAGGTCAGATTGGCCTAGATTGACCAATACGACACCATTTGGACAGTCCTCTGGTCACCCTCTAACGGACTACAGGATTCATTAATATGTGATCCACCACTTGAAGTTGCAGATGCGAGTTAATAGATTTCATATATCTGGTTTGATCCCTTAGAATCAAGTGCCGATCTTCATCTTCCCTGTTCAAAATTGTGGGGAAGAGCAATCAAAGCATACTTCCACCCTCCACCTGCCACCCCTCCACTCATTGTTCCTGATTTTTTTTATTTTCATTCTTTTTTAAGAACAGATTCAAGTTGATCTTATATTGGTTTGAATCAGCCAAGCCAGTCTATTCGTTCTTGATTCAGATCAAGATCATCCTTTGCCAATCCAGGGTCAATTCCGACTTGGAAATCCTTGGCCTTTCTATTTTGGGATTAAGATTCCATTGAGTATGATGGTTATCTCATCTTTTTTTTAGCATGAAATTTACCTTTTTCTTTGGCATACATCAAGTTGGTTGGTTGTATTTTGCATTTCTTTTTTTTTGCCTCCAATTTTCTAGGCAATTATTATCTAACAGAAGATTATATAATTTCAGCCTTGTTCAATGGGCTTTGCCACTGGCGGAAAGACATTCTTTTTGTGGGGAGGATGTATGATGGTAGAGTTCATGTTTTTTTTGGCACATACCACAACCTTATACATTGCTTCAAAGTCTTCTCTTATTACCTTATGATTACATGTTCTCAGATGCATGCGGATGACTTCCGAAATGATGTTCATGGTGTGGTTAGTGGACTTCAAGATGGTGGATATTCTGATGATATGACCTTGGCTGCGATAGCTGGTAACTTATTACATTTAGATGAATCATCAAAGCCACATGGGGACATCTCATTGTCTTTTTCTTTTTAAATAACTTCCATTTGTAAAACAAACTGAACTACTGTAATCTTTAAACAACAATCAAGTTGATCACGCATGTCATACTTGCCTATGTCATTTTGTGCTCAGTTTGGCTTGTTCACACCTTAATATATTTTATGCAAAATCATTAATTTACATGCTCTAAACATGTCTTAAACTTAATGTTTGTATTGTAACTTTAGATGCTACTAGTACTCTGTGCCTGTGGTGTCTGTTTATCTATGTAATCCAAGGATCTACAAGGTCCTATTGTATTTTTTGTCATCTAAGGGGAAAAATGAATTCTGTTATTGATGTCCTTAACAACAACAAACATGAAGTCATCCAAGTTAATTATCTAAAACCAAAAAATGCAATTTAAACCCAATAACTATCTAGAGAATGCAATATGACAAGTAAATGTTGTTCCAAATTTTTAAAACTTCAGCAGCAAGGAATTCATGGTTGTATCGGTATTGTGTCTGCAGGAAGCAAAACTGATCCAGGATCAGCCTTGGTCAGTTCTTCAAAAAATTTAAAAAATAATAAAAAAGGTACAAATCAATCTTTGATGCAGCAGCAGGCTGGATCGAATGGTATTGGCCACTTTCATTGGCAGGGGCCAGGGGGTGGCAGCTGTCGCCTGCACCCATTGATTGGATCGGCACCCATTGATTTGATCCTTGTGCCAATCCCTGGGTGGAATCTCAATCTTGGAAGGAGTTTCTGCCTGGTTTGGGCTCTGAACAGTCAGATCAGCTTGAATCATCCAATTTTTGACTGATCTGACCCAAGGTCCCAAATTGGGGTTGGATCACTGCAAGGTGGCGGTAGACCTGCCACTCCCTTCATTTTCTCCATCCTACACTGGTATTGCAATGCATATCAGGTCGACCCTATATGCCAGGATCAGTAACTTGAAGTTACCAGTTCACTGAATATCGGGTTTGTGTGGACCCGATACAACTGTCTTCTACACTGCAGAACAATGATCATCCTCATGGAAATTGCCACACCTCTAACCTGGATTGGTTCAGCATTTTTTATGTTTTTATTTTTTTTATTTTCAGAACAAGTCATATAAGATCCTGAATTGAATTTCCTTCTGGTGGATAAGCTGGCTGATCCAATCCTGTTCCAGATCGGGATTGGCCTTAAACGATCAGGGTGTCAATCCCAACCTGAAAATCCTTGCTTGATAGGGCATATCATTTTTGTTCTTTCAATCATGGAGAGCTTCTGACAACTTTAAACTTTATCTCATTCAGGGGCGCACAAGAGATTGATCACATCACCTCCAGTTGCTGTTTTTCCTCATCCTCTTGCAAGTGATCTTAGCTTTTCAAGGTTCTTGGTCTCTGTTCCCAATTTATACTTCATGCATTACAGCTATGCCAAATTTCTAATGGCAGCTAATCTGAAATCATCTATATGCAGATACTGGAATTATCTCAGGAAGCAAACGTTTGTTCTTGAGTCCTATACGTCAAAGGTCAATTGGCTAATGAACCGTGCATTGTTTTTTTCACATTGTTATCTATCTTGGGGATTTGTGTGGCCATACTGTATAGCTCTGGTACATATAGCTGTTGCCCTACGAACAAGATATATTGATTACCCTCTTGAGCACGCAATTACATCATCCTTTGGTAAGTATATTTTACTTTTCGTGGACAAGGTTTTTTTATTAGGGCTACGAATGTATTGTATTCCATAGCAAAATCACCTTATCTAATTTTGACCCTGATAACTGTAGGGCATTTTGATTCTCATTATGATCAATTTGTAATCTTTCATTTTTTGTTCTGATTCTGATTCAAAACTGAATTTGGTAATTTCTAAAATATATACTATGCATTATTTTTATTTAGGAATCAGTTGGTTAATCACATTAATTACTAAAATTTAATATAATCCCTTCGAAAGTTTAAATTCACCTTTATTATCACTTGATAAATCATATTTTTGTAACGTACTTATTTTGTAATACTATAATATTATTTTTTAGTGATGCATTAAAATTTTATTGACATCGAAAATGGCAACAAAATCACTTCTGATTTTGATAGCTTATAGGATACATTAATTGGTTCAGAGTACGTTGATTTTTATTGAAAGCAAATCAGACTTGAATCTCAGGTTCTGTTTACATCCCTTTTTTTCATGGAAAAAATGCAGATCTTTCATATCTCTTAATGGAGGATCAAGGATAACACTTCAAGTTTTCACACACTTGCACAGGCACATTGAAACAGACACAACAATTAGATAGATGGAAAGATAGACAGAGAGAAATATTTTTGCATTTGCTTACTGCTTTCTAATGTTGATCTGCTAGGTCTGTTACTGACAATATGCTTGGGTACATGCACCATTGTGGAGCTGTTTTCAATGTGGAACCTGACAAAGGTGGAAATTCAGTTATGCAACATGTTATCACCAGAAGGGCCTCTTGTTTCACTTGGTTCATACAACTGGGGACTTGTAAATATCTTCCCTTCTTGTTCATATTGCAGTTTATATTCTTTAAATTATCAGTTTGCAACATACTTATTCCCATCAATTCATGTGATTCTTGCTGATGTAATCACACAATATACGTTTCATTTGATCCTGAAGCCTGATGCATTATGGCACTTGACAACTATGTGCAGGACCTATTTGAATGCATGCCTTTTTCTGTATCAATTATCATAAGTTTTTGTTCGATGTTTGAAAGGATATTGGAATCAGGGTTTTACCAAGGCAAGGTAAATCAGATATTGAAGTCGGTTCAGCTAGTCATGGACTCATGGGTCAATATGAGTTTGATCCTGTCTTAAAAGGTAGCTATTAAAAAACTCCGGGTCAGTTAATTGCCTTAGGAGTGGTTGATCTGAGTGAATCCAAGCAGTTTGTCTTAGAAATAGTAGATCCTGATTGACAGAAATAGTAGATCCTGATTGATTCCAACCAACTGGGCCTAGGATTGGATTCATGAGTTGGGACCCAGCCAAGACTGATCATGTTGGCTGATGATATATGACCCACATTCCATGCAGCTTATTGTCCATTTTATTTGTTTAGCTTATGTTCAGGATATGATGTACAATCTCCTATTCAAAGCGACTAATATGCTCATAGTTGATGAACTATTGCTTGTGATGGACAGGTTTTTCTTGCTATGCTAGTGGACAATTTTCTTTATCCTATATCTGCAATTCGTTCACATTTTTCACAATCTATCAATTGGTCTGGTGTTCGGTACTACCTGAAGAATGGGAAGATAAGCAAGGTATGCTGACCATAAGCTTGTTGATTGTAATGCTTGTCTTTTCCTGCGTAAAATCATTGGTCACTATCGCAATCTTTTAATTATTAGCTAATTTTTTTATGTCAGTTACTGTTTACTGATTACTCATTGGATCTTTCATGCGTTAGTTTGGCATTAAAATGACTGTTGAGCTTTGTCCTGGTTGCATGAACAACAGTTATTTGTGGCCCTTTATCGGCATTCTGCATTCCTTTAACCAGTGCTTTAATCATTATTGAGAAAGACCTCAGAAATTCTTTTACTGACGAGGAATTATACATGGCAGAGAAAAAAAATCATAGTGGTCATTTGAATTCTCACCTTCACTTTTTAAACAATATAGTGATTCATATTGTTTACCCCAAACTTATTGTTACTATTAAGTTCCCAAGTTAATGGACCGCCCCCTAAAGCTCTTGCTTGCTAAGACCAAGGAAGGAATAGTCGGGGGTCGGCTCCGGGTCGGTCGGCCCCAAAACTGACCCGGGTCGGTTGGGGTCGCGACCCGGGTCGGGTCGGGACAAAAAATAATAAAAAATTCATTTTAAAATAATAACTGAGTCGGGGGGTCGGGGCCGGGTCGGGGTCGGTCGGCCCAAAAAGCGACCGGGTCGGGCGACCCGGCCGACCGGGTCGCCGACCCGGCGAACCATGGCTAAGACTACCAAGCAGACTGTGGGGGTCATGCCATTGGCCAACTCTCTCTGAATCTTTCAGACCAAGTGGTGAGAATGTTCTGACTAGATGGCCCTGCACTGGTCGTGTCTTCAAGTATCCAGACCAAACGGTGGGAACGTTCTCGCTGGTGGGTCTTGCCGCTAGCCTTGTCTTCAAGTATCTAAATTGAATGATGGAAATACTCTGACTGGATCACTGGAGGACCCTGCCACTAGATGTCTTCAAGTATCCATACCAAAGATGGAAATGTTCCGATTGGAGGGCTCTGCAGCTGGTCATTTCTGATCAAACGGTGGGAATGCTCTGACTGGAGGGCCCTGCCGCTGGCAGTGTCTTCAAATATTTGAACAACTAAACAGTGGGAATGTTCCTAAGTGGGGGAGGGGTTCCTGCTGTTGGCCAGCAAACCTTCTGAATCGAGCTGTGCGATTGTACCGGTCCCATTGCACTGTCAAGCCCATTGGTTCGACCCAACAAATCTCAAGCAAGACTTGATATGGTGGGTCCTTTAATTTTTTGAGATTAGAGAGGTAAATTAAACAATTAAGATAAATAGCATCAAACGGGAAAAAAAATTCAAAGAACAAAAAATATAATGGTAGATAATAGTAAAAAAATAACACAAAAATGATAAGAATAATAAAAAAATCACAAAAAATAAATATGTACCGAAAACACTATATTTTTCTAATATATTCATTTTTATTCTATCTAATTTAATATGACCACTCATCTATCTTATCATTTTTATTTCAGCAACACTAATTATCAAAGCATGTTTTTCTTTTATTCTATTTCTTAGGAGGGTTCTAATTTCCCTAACAGCCCCTAAATGAGCTCAATTACCCTTAAATTGCCCGTTTGGCACCGGACACACACATATATATGCAAAGGGACCTTCAATTCCCTTGAATGGACCCCAAATCTGTAACTTGAAAGACTTAGAATCCACTCCGAAGGACACTTGCGACATACTCTCTCACTCCAAAAAACAAAAAAAATGGAGAGGGACATTGTGAGAACCTCGTGTTTAAAGTTTTTAAGTATGTAGCTCCTTTGGACTGCTTAGAAAAATAGGTGATAGCCTATATATATATATTAAGCGGTCTGACGATATTTGTAAAATATGTAGAACTAGTGGTTCGAGTTCTATGAAAATTTGATTTTGACCCTTCTCCACCGAATGGTGCAAATATCCGACGTTAATTTACATTGAACAACTGCTCGAACGTCCTTAATTAACCATCATAACAGCCTGTTTTGGCGAGCATGCACATCCACATAGCATAATGAACTCATTGGAGAACAATTACTTTGACGTTGTTTTTTTTATTTGATTTGAAATTGGTTTTGTTTGGTTTGAGATGTAAATTTCAGATTTGCGTTTGATTTAAATCTTTATGTTAACTTTGAAGCTGACAACCTGTTGTGGTACCCCTTGCTCAGGCTGGCATTGAAGGCCACCCGACTATGCCCTTGGCCCGTTAGACGGCTTCCAAGGGATGTCGGACTGTCACCCTCAATCCGATCTTTGCAAGGGACTGCTGTCTTTTTTTTGGCTTCTGCAGGACCTGTTTTGGGGCAGATTTTACGGGCTGTAGAGATAGGTGGGCTGAAAAGGGGCTAAAAAGGGATCTGCCGGAGACCGGTTAGGAGTACTGCATAAAGAGCAGATTTTGGGCCTGTTTGAGACTGTTCAGAGGGCAGGAAACAAAGGGGTTTGGGTGCCTCAAAGGGGCTGAAGTGGGGTTGTTTAAGGGTAGACCACAAAGGGGGGCTATGTAAGGGACCGTTTGGGCAGGGAATTGAGAGCCCGTCCGGAGTAGGCTTAGCCCGTAGGACGGTTTCCAAGAATCTCCTGGTCATCACCCTCACCTAAGGCCCAAAAGGGAGTGGACCAGGGGTGTTCGAGGGACCGGTTGAAGACCTGTTTGGGGTCAGTTGAAGGACTGCTCAAATGGCATGTTTGGGACCTGTTTTCGGTCAAAATTAAGATATGGTTAAGGGATCAAAACGAGACTGAAAGGGGTCTGAAATGAGACTGTGCAGGGGCTGCTCAGGCAGGCCGAATAGGAGATTGTGTAGGGGCTGAACAGGACTTGTTTTGGGGCCTGTTTAGTGGGCCGAACTGGGGCTGGAAGGGGGACCTGACTGAGGTCTGTTTAGGGGCCAAGTAGGCCTGATTAAGGGTCTAAGATGTGGGTTGAAGTTAGGTCTGTTTGGAACCGGAAAATGGGACTGTGTAGGGGCCAAAAAGGGCCTGTTTTGGGGTCTGTTTAGTGGGCCGAACAGGGGTCAGAAAGGGAGCTGAAAGGGGTCTGATTGAGGGTTGTTTTGAGGGACCGAACAGGGAGCCTTTTGGGAGCTTTAGTGAGCCGAACAGGGAGCTGAAAGGGGGTATTTAGTGGGCTGAACAGGGGGCCGAAAGGGGCTGTTGGCACTCAAAAATAGTTACGTATGATGAGGGATATGCCACATACGTGTTTAAAAAAAAGAGAGAGAAGGGAAAGCAGGCCAGCAGCTAAAGGAGGATCGGTTGGGCCAGGAGCTGAGTAGTCAAAGCCTGAAACAGCCCAATCGGGCTTGCGGTCCATGGAACTAGCAATCATTGGCCCATGGATGCCATCTCTTCTATAACCAGTCCACATCAAAAAAAGAGAAGAAAAAAAATAAATAAATAAAGGAAGAGAAGCTGTCGGAGTAGGGAAGGAAACTGACTCCCCGTCGGATTCTACCCGGAATCAATGCCAGCGACGGCAGGGAACTGCCGTAAGGAGGCATATGAAGATAAGAAGGCAAAGGGGGGTCATCCCATAAGCTTTGGGATTGCTCCGAGTCCTTCTCGGAGCCGCAACCCCTATTTCGGGAGGTTTCCCGGCGGAGGAAGGACACCACCGAGGCCTATAAAAAAAACCCAGCATCCAATGCCTTCGCCCGCGTGAACAGACCCCAGAGAGAGGAACCGAGAGGCTGAAAAAAAAAGAGAGCGAGTGGAGACGAAGAGAGTAGCCGGCCTGATAGAGAGAGAGGGAATCTTCGTGGAGTTACCTGCTGCCGTGACCTCCCTTTGTCGTCGTCGGGATCTTCTTCCTCCCCTGGCAGCACCGGCACTTCACCTTTCGCCTTCAACGGACACTGTCGGAAGGAGACCAAGACGGGAGAACATCCGCCGTCGAGTCGCGGTAAGCAAGGTCCGTCGAGTTCCCTTTCTCCTTCGGTCGTCGCCGTCGCGAGTCCGTTTCCTCTCCGGCGTCGCCATCGGAGGTTGCCGGCAGCCTCGCCGCAGCCGCTGGGTCCTCCGGAGTTCGGGAGTGGCGGCCGTGAGCGCGGAGGTCACCGTCGGGTGTTGCCGAGGCCCGTCGAGCCCGTCCGCTGCCGTCGTCTGGTCGGGAGGGGAGAAGGGGCGCCGGGTTTATATATTTTCCCACTTATGTCCAGCTGGCACATGTGAGGAGAAGGGGAGGCGCAAGCAGCGTCGGATCCGGTCAAAATAGGAGTGGGGCCCACCCAGGAAAAAGGAAGCAAAAAAAAAAGAGAAGAGCGGCCACGGCGGCGTGCCGCGCGGGTGAGAAGCTCCCGCGCTCGCACGGGCAGCTGTGGAAGAGTTGACCCGGGGTCAACTTCTGGTGGGGCCCACGAGGAAAGAAATGTGAAAAAAAGAGAGAAGGAAATGGGGCCGGTGGACACAACAGCAATGGGCCCTAGGGGAGCCCGCGGAAGGCCCAATACCCCGGTGAACAGTGCTCCGACAGGAGCTAAAATAATAATAATAAAAAATAAAATATTTTAAAAGAAACAATCAAGTTGAAACTTAAATAAAAATGCACATAATTAAATTAAACAAACCGAGGCGAGCATCCGGCCGGCTAAAAACCCGCCTCATGGTCTCGGCATAACTTAAAAGAATCAAAACAAATGGGAAAGCAATAGGCCGGCTTTAAGCACGCCTCTTGACCCATAATTCAAAAATAAAATAAAATAAACAATAAACATAAATTAAATAACAATCTACTTAATTAATCAACAAACCGAGACGAGCATCCGGCCGGCTAAAAACCCGCCTCATGGTCTTGGCTTAATTTAAAAGAATTCAAAACAAAGAGGGAAAGCAATGTGCCTTTTTTAAGCACGCCCCTTGACCCTTTAAGGTGGACATACAAATGTCTAGTTAAAAGACCCCAATGTCTTACCATGCCCCAAGAGGGAGCTGTTTTGCCCATTACGCCATGGGGAGGCTGTGCATGATCAACATGCCAATATGCCCAAACCATAGGCTAGATGAGGAAGACCAACCATGGGATGAGTGCTGTGAGAACCTCGTTTTTACATTTTTCTTTCCAAAAGATGATTTTCGTATCTCCTTTGGACTACTTAGGAAAATAGGTGGTAGCCTATAAATGTATTAAATAGTCCGACGATACATTTAGAAGTACTAGAACCGAGGTTCGGGTTCTTAGAAAATTTAGATTTGACCTCTCTCCGTCGGATGGTGCGAATATCCGACGTTAACTTACATCGAGCAACTACTCGAATGCCCTTGATTAACCGCCATAGCAAACTAGTTTGAGAGAACGTGCACATCCACATAACAAAAGATAACTCAAAAGAGCCTAGCCTTTCGGGCCTGATAAGATGCGAACGAGTTGTCTTAAATTTGTTGAATGTTGATTTTATTTGTTTTGGAATTGATTTTTTTATTTAATTTGAGGTTGGTTTTATGTGGTTTGAATTGTGAATTTTCAGATTTGATTTTTTATGTTGATTTTGAATTGTTTGATTTTTTATTTCGGTTTGAATTGGTTTTGGTTGCTTTTATTTTAATTGGTTGAAATTATTTTTGTTTGAGTTTGGAATTTAATGGAATTTGATGTTTTAAGCAATTTGACTTATTTAATTTGATTTAAGATATTTTTGTTGTTTTCTTATGTCGGTTGATATTTTGGTGTCGGTTTGAATATGTTCGGTGTGTTTTAAGTGTTTTGAAGTTTTTATTTGATTTGATTAATTTTAAATTTCAGATTGTGAATTATTTATTTTTTTGTTTTATGACTGATTATTAGTATTTTCAATGTGATTTGTTTGATTGTTTTGGATTATTTAATTTTCAATTGATTAAGAAGTGAGTTTCTATTAAATTAAATGATTTTAATTGAAATTTCCAGATTATTATAAATCTGATTTTTCTTTCATTTTTCGGATTTAGTGACCTTTTTTTAAGGTATTTTCAGATTTGTTTTATCTTTTTTATTTATGTTCGGTCCGCATCTCATCCGGCCCGTCGGGCTAGCATCGACGCCCGGTTGCAATAGTTCACATCGGCACTTGAACTTTGCATTGATTTCATTTCATGTCGGTGTACATCATGTCGGTTTACATCGGAGGCTTGAAAATATGAAAATAGTCATCTCTCTTCCCCCGGGATAATTTTCCATAAGATCGAGAGATGAATTCGGCATTACGACGGTATGCCGACCCATTCTCATTCAAATGGATATTTACCCTCCGACATGTCAAGTCTTTCGACTAGCCATGTTGGGGGAAGGGTCCGTCTGCACTGGGAGCGGGTCCCATGCCTACGCCCGGGTCGACATACCGGAAGCTGGTCCGGGCTAGCCGCCCAATTGTGGAGCGCCCACGGTGTGGTGCTAACTCCTTAGATTCTTTATTTCATGTTCAGATTTGATTTAAAATTTATTTTGTGTCCGATGGGCCCAATGGGCCGGTCCTTGTCTTTCTTGGCCCGGTTGGCCGGCTTCTAGCTTTCATGGGCCCAGTCGGCCTGCCTTATGCTTCTTGGGCCCTGGCGGCCTGTTTGGTGCTTTGACTGAATTGTCCATCCTCTGTTTTGTGCCGGAATTGGGCGTTGAAGATTGTGAACTCTTTGGCATCGGTTCGGGGCTGAAATCAGGCCGGTTTAAGGACTGTTTCAGGGGACTGTTTGTAGACCGGATAGAGCTTGTTTTGGGCCCAAATAGGGGGCTGTAGCAAGGGGTCTGACTGGATCCTGCTGGAGACTTGAACAGGGGACTGTTGAAGGGGTCTTTGATAGAAGGAAATTAGGGCCACCCGGCTTAACTCTTGGCCCGTCTGGCGGATTCCAAGAGGCCCGGGCTGTCACCCTTATTCCCTCTCATCAAAGAGGCTAACCGGTTTACTTTGAGGTGATGTAAGAGATGTTTGGAGGGGCCTGAACAGGGGGCTGTTGAGGGAGTCTTTGATAGATGGAGTTCGGGCCACCCGGCTTAACTCTTGGCCCGTCCGGCGGATTCCAAGAGGCCCGGGCTGTCACCCTTATTCCCTCCCATCAAAGAGGCTAGCTGGTTTGCTTTGAGGTGTTGTAGAAAGTGTTTGGAGAAGTTTATGTAGGCCGAATGGAGTCATGTACGGACTGTTCAAGGGTGACAGCAAGTGGGTCGAACATGTGGCTTGATTTCAGCCCTATTTAGGGGTCTGAACAAGGGCCATTTAGAGAGGCAAAAGGTCTGATTTTCGGACATGTTTAAGGGTCCTGATCAGAGGGCAGATAGAAGGCTTTTGGGTGTCCTGATTGAGGGACTGCAGTGGGGCGGACAGAAGAGGCTATGCTTGCTGGTTTTGTCCCTGCGCAGGAGAGAGGTCAGTGGCCTGCTTGGCCATGTAAGGGGACCTCAAGGGGATGCCTGATGCACAGATTGGAAGAGATAGAGGTGAGGGTAGACTGGCCCAAGGGGGGGGAGGAAGAAACAAAGAAGGGGAGATGTCATGGACTACATAACGTGGATTTGCCCTCACCTTCTTATTCCTTTTCTTCTTTTTTTTGCTGCTGCAGGCGGAGGCTGTTCCCCCTGGTGTTGAATGACGCCCGCGTTGACTCCCTCTCTTTGGTGGACGTTGGCTGCTGCAAGGCGTCTCCTTCTCCCCTTGGGTTGACTGCTATCCAGAAGTTGCTCCACTCCACCGTAGGATGAACTGCCGTGGCTAGTGGCTGGGCCTCCAACCGATGCTGCCGCAGGCTCTCCCCCTCCTTTTTTCTTGCTCCTGTCCCCTGGCTACCAAAGAAGGAGATGAGGAGAAAGGAATGACCGTCGGTTGTTTTCTTATTCCCCTTCTAATTTTCTGCCGAGAGAGTCTTTCTTGGGTAAGTTGGCCAATCGGGTCAGGGAATCCGGGGACGAGCCTCGCGCGAGCCCTGCCCTTTTTGGCAAGTTTTTTTTGCTGGCCACGATCCTTCATTTTCTCCTTTCTTTTTTTTTTGAAATACTTTACATGCCAAGGTAAGAGAGAGATATAATCCTCATCAATATCTCCTAGATCATAGGAGACAATCGGGAGAAGGCGGCTGACGTGCTGGCAGGAGGAGGGAAAGGTGGCGGCTGATATTTTTCAAATTGGCTCCGACCTAATTCCCATCGTGTTGCTCCCATCCGACGGTTTACATTAATTCTGATCAGAATTAATTTAATTAAGCTCCAAAATATCCAGAAAAATCCAGAAGATGTCCCGATAGCCATTGATCTTGTGTACCATCAGATCTATGGTTAATGACTCTCCAATTGTCTGAAGATCACCGATTTGATAGAATTCCCGATCGGTACGATCTCGGCCTTCAAAAATTCCGAAAATTGTATCTAAAATACAATTAAATAGATATGCATCAGGACTTTAGTCTTCACCACAAATAACGTTATCTGCGAGCGGATTGGACAAAATTGCCCTTATCTCGAAGTGTGTGCGACTCCGCAAATTTTTGAATTTTGTCCATAACTTCCCAGATATAGATCGGATTGATGATCCGACTTCAACATTGCTCTTCTGGATGTCGGGCGGACATTCTAGTGGCGTCGGTTGTTAATGGGCCTGCTTGGATTTGTCTAGGCCCAATAGGGGCAAAACGGTCATTTTCTCGCCCAGAGTCGGATTCTGACATTCAAAGTACCGTTGCGAAGCTTGTGACTGAGACAACACCGCGTGCCCACTGGCTTGGTCATTTGGGCCCATTAAGCCCCACGAAAATTGCCTAAAAGTTTGCTTTCACTATTTTACCCATATCTTTCTGGATATGAGTCGGATTTCCGATCTGACTTCAATGTTGCTCAGGTTGGAGTTGGACGGACCCAGTGATGTGCCAATATGTCATCGGATCTGTCCCGAATTGCCCAAACCTAACAAGGGTGAAAGACACCATTTTACCGTTCGGGGTTCTATCGAAACCGGATTCTGACAATTGGGGTACCGTTGCGAAGGTCTCGACCGGTACAGTCCTATGGACTCACTTGTTTTGTCTTTTGGGCCCAATATGCCCCCAAAAAGGTCACCTGAAAATTGACTTTCAGTGTTTTCCCTATAACTCCTCAAACGTGGGTTGGATTTCTGATCCGACTCTGGCATTGTTCATCTGGAAGTCAAGTGGACCTTCTGCTGGTGTCTGATCGTTATTGGGCCGACATTTGGTCGGTCGGATCCAATAAGGCTTATTGGGCTTATTTGGCCCATTGGCCCTAAATGCAATGAAAAATGGATCCAATTTGCCTGCTCGGTTTTATTCAATGTATTTCGTTTGAAACTTGTCAATCTTTGGTGCTGTGACATTTTTAGGTGCCAACAAGTGCCCACAAACTTATCAAAAGCCGGGTATGCTCAACCTTGAACCGGTTGGGAGAAAACTTCATGTGCCTATCAAAGGCAGGACCATGTTCAAATTGCTGAAATGACAGGACAGATTTCCATATGCTTATCAAAGGTTGGGATGTGTTCAAGACAACATTCAAGACTGGCACATACTTGATCCCGAATTGAGGGGATGTCACAGTTTTCTTGTAAAAAGAAAAGGAGCAGGAGGACTTGTGTGAACTTCAAGCAATGAAGAATTCAATGTTCAATGCAAGGAGAAAACAGTCCCGGCCGGAACGAGTGAATGCAAGCACATTGAAAACTGAACATAAATCTGAAATTTCAATAAAATAAAAAAACAAGACATTTAAGAAATCTGAAAATCCTGTTAAGAATCAAATGCTGAGGACCTGCCGTCCGATCAAAGAAAATTAAATCTCAAGTTTAATCAATACGGGGGTAAGCTTTGCAGCAAACAGAACCGCCAGAGATCAAATCTTTTCCAAAATCCAATTTTCTTATGCAACCTGTAACATAATCCATCAACGGAAATCAAAACAAATCTGGCTCAAATCAGAACTGACTAATTCAGATCAGACCCAAGTTAAACCTGAAAATTCTGAACCTGTAAAATCCGAAATCTGTTGAATCTGTAAAATCACAAAACCAGAGGTCTAAGACTTGAAACTGGAATTTAAAACAGAGTCTGAAAAATCTGAAATCACCTCTGAAATTCAAAAGCCTAAAATCTGGAGTCTAGAAACTGAAATTTTGAAACGTAAAATCTGCAATTGAAACATCTGGAAATTGAAAATCTGAATACACCATAAAATCTGAAATCTGAATTTGTACGGAACCCATTTAAAAACCTGCAATCTGGGAATCAATTAAAAATGCAGAATCTGCAAGAAATATTGAGTCTGAAATTTGAAAAGATCAAAAATCTGAACTTTGCATTTAAAACAAGGAACCGAAGGCTGTAAGATATGCAGAATTTAAAATCTGAAATTTGAAATCAGCAATCTGAAGTCTGTAAATAAAAGAAATCTGAAAGTTTGAGGCTCATAATGCCTGCAGCCGAAAATCAGGAATTAAAGAGAAGAAATCTGCAATGTGCAGAATTTATAAGAGACTTGAAAATCTGAACTTTGCAACTGAGGTCCGAGATTTGAAACAAATCTGGAAGCTCCAAATCTGAAAAATGGGAAGTGCAGAATCTGAACTCCAAAATCTGAAATCCAAGCCAACTTGCAATTTGAAATCTGAAATCTGAACAAACTTGAAGATAGCAAGCTGAAACCTGTAAAATTGCAGAATCCATAATCTGGACAAATCTGAAATCTGCAGAATTTGAAATCTAAAGTCTGCCAAGTCTGAAATTCAAAATCAGATCACTTAAATCTGAATCAGAAAATGCATGCACCGAACAGAATCTACCAGTTTTGCAGAAATCTGAAAATAATTCACTGAACATAAAAAATCCCAACATGTTTAAATTAAACTCAGTCAAGATAAACCTGTTTGAATCAAATTAAAATTTGAACCTCACATCTAGACAAGAAACCGAAAACTGTAGATCTGAAGAATTCTAAGTAAAAAAAATCTGAAATTCGGAAACACCAACCAAATTCAATTCAAATCCAACTCTTAAATTAAGCTCAAACAAATTAATCCAAACAAACTTCATTTTAAGCCAAATCTGACTTGAACAAATTTGAATCAATCAAACCTCAAAACAAATTAACTTTAACCAAACAAATCTTTTAATCAATCAACCCAATTCAAACTGAATTCTCCAAATCAAACAAATTCAACTGAATTCTAATAAATGCTGAAACAAACTCAAATCAAACCAAATTCAATATAACCCAAATTTCTCAAGTTAAACCCATTCCAGCAAACCATATTCCATAAGCTGAGCCCAAATCCCATTCAAAAATCAAGCAATAAATAAATTGTCTCAAACTCAAACCAAATTTAAATCAACAAACAAATCCAAATTGAATCAAACTTAAATAAATTCAATTAAGATGAACAGATCAAATTTCAACCCAAACTAAAAGCAATTCAACCAATTAAATTCAACTCAAACTAAATTCAAACAGATTCAAATCGACCAAACAAATCAAAACTCAAACCAACAAAATTTAATTAATCAAATCAATTCAACTCAAATCAATTTTAATCAAAACCAAACTAAATTCAACACATTAAGTGCTTGCATTCCATTAAGTCCATGGGGTTGTTTTCCTATGTTCATATGTGTTTGTGAATGTTTATTTTGTGGATGCATGTTTTTTTTCTACTTCAATGGATTGCTATGACGCTTAATCAAGGATATTCGAGTTATCTCGATGTAATTAACGTCGGATCTTCGCACCATCCGACGGGGAGAGGTCAAAATCAATTTCAAAGAACCTAACAACCTCAACATATAATTTTGACCATAGTTAGTACTTTTATGGAATACCATCTATTTTCCTAAGAAGTCAATGGTAAGGTCTAATCCAAATTCAAAAGGAAAATGAATTTCCAAAATGAAGAACCAGAATTTTAGATTTTTGAGGTTACATCAGGGGCCTGTCCGGGGATTGAGCAAGGACCAAACAGAGGCTTATTTGGAGTAGACCAGTGGGCATTGGGATGTCGGTGTTGATGAAGGTCAGTTCAGGCCATGAGAGGGATAGATGAAGAAATGAGAAGGGGTGGAGGAAGGGTACGCATAAAGGGCTACATGGCTGGAGCTTGCCCCTTCTTCTTCTTCTTCTTCCTCCTCCTCCTCCCTCTTCCTTGGCCACGGCTGACAGGTGGGCTGCGCACAATTGGGCAGCAGGGAGCTGGTGGCGTCCAACCTTTTTTAGGCTTGGCTGGACATGTTCTTTTACATATGCAAATCAAGGAAATTGTGGGATATTTTTGTGACTAAAATATTTTCTATTCTTGTATAATTTTTATAAAAGAGGCCTCAAGACCTCATTTGCACATAACTTAACCAAGGGTTAGCTTCCAACGTGAAGGCTCTCCAACGGAGGAGAAGAAGAGGAAAGCTCCAAGGGTACAAGGCAAGGAAGGATAACAAGAATAAGACTTCTACTAGAAGGCACCATTGCCAAAGTTTCATTGGGTTGAACTGAATGGTGAGCACCCCTACTCTAGCATCCATCAAATGCCGGCCCACATCGAGCCATTCTGTTGAGCCCAGTACGCGTCAAGTTCCTGCTTCACCTCCCAAGTGATTGCACTTGCACATCTGGATTTGGGCCCTTCCTTGGTTGACCATGTAAACACCAGTCGAACCAGTTTGATGGTGCCAGAGCTGAACAAGGCACCACCTTCTTTCAGGTAACCAAATAATTCAGAAATTTCAATCGCCCAGCCCAGTCCTGGTCCACTCCAAGATCTCTAGGAGAGCAGCCAATTTGCCCAACTTGTTCAACCAGGTGTGAGCCAATTCATTGAAGTCCGATATAAAATCATAGGTGGTGTCTTATTTTCAGTCCTGCATCACTATCTTATTGCAAAATCTCAGCAAAGTCTATCTTCAGATATGATATCTTTCATCACCGTATGCAACAGTATGGGTCCTATACTTCTATTATGTTGTGCGTACGAAGAATTTTCTTTTCAACTTTAATGGACCTTTAAAATCACATAGATGACAAAATTTTCTTGGTCAATCTCCACTTTCAACAATCTTGTTAGTGCTAAAATAAGGTCTTAATTGTTTGCCCTTGATGATTTAAGTTGTCTGATTTAGATGGTTTGGAGGGTTACAAACAAGAAGAGATGCACGGCTGGTCCACAAGCAGGAAAATGTCTCTGCCGGTCAAATTGACCAATCCTTTATTAAGGTTCCCACGCAAGGATGCGATTCACTCTTGATGAGTATAGTATCAGATTTGAAGACAATGGGCTTATTGGAGTATGTAATTGGATTCACTTTATGAAACAAATTTCATCAACAAAAAGAATTTTGTTGGAACTTAAGAACTTTTATTAATGAATTATTGATAACAATTTGTTAAGAATTAATTCACATTTCTGTGAATTAAGTTTTAGAATGGGCAAGGGTGGGACAGCTGACGAAGGACACTTGAAGGCCGATTGAAAGGTTGGGGGGTTTTTGCCTTGGCAACTCCACTGCCTTGTGTTTAATGTGAAGTGTGGTATTTATCGCTCGTCTAATAAGGTGTTTGGTTACTGTTTTTTCTTTCTTTTTAACATAAATTTTAAAAATAAGAACGGTAAGGTGTTTGGTTGAGTTTTTTTTACTCCTCTTCTTTTAGAAACACCACAATCCTTTTCTTAGAACTCTCTTAAAATTAAAACAAGGAAGGACTTGTTTTATTTCCATGAGAGACACGGAGGCGGAAGTGGGAAAGCTGGTTGCGTGGAGACGGTCTTTGTGCGGTAGGAGTTCTTCACGCGTAAAGGAGACGATCGATCATCCGAATGTCTGTCTTCGTCGTAGTCTTCATCGTCATCGTCGCGGAGAACATGAGAGAAGTGGCATGTGGAAGGGAGTGCATTCCACAACACAGTTACAGATTACAATGAGGGTGCCGTGGGGTGGGGCTGTGGCATATCAAAGAAGGGGGAAAGGGGCGCATGGAAGAAGGGGGTGCGAGGGAGGGGGTGCTGCAGAGCACGGAAGGGGGGCTTGTGCGCGGGTGTGTGTGTGTGGGAGGTGGTGCAACAGGGAAGAGGGACTTGTGCGCGGGTGGTGTGTGGCAGAACAAACATGGAGGGGGGGGTAGGAGTTTGAAGCCCTCCCTCACCATGTCCCCGATCTCGGTCGAAGACACTTCCCATGATGTTGTTTAGCGCTGCCGCCTGGAGGTGTGGGCGGAGGCGGACGTTGCCCACCTCCGCTTGCTCTGCAGCCACCGAGTCGAGCATGGTGGCACAATCGGACTGGCGGCTGGGCTTGTGGGCAGCTACGCAGTGGGGAGCGAAGAGATGGTAGGCCGCGATACGGCGGGGGAGGTGCTAGTGAGCACCGCGGGGGGTGAAGCCCATGGCACAGGCAAACATGAGCTTGCGAGCGGAGCGCTTGAGGGGGTGGTCAGCGAAGCTGGGGTGGGACAGGATCTCACAGGCGATGGCGGGATCGGAGGAGACGACAGCGGGGATCTTGCAGATTGAGAAGGCCATGAGCTGGGTGGCAGAGAGGGCGTGGTGGTTGGGAAGCTATTTCCTGGGTGGGGTGTGGCAGAGCGTAGTCAGTTGGCTGCCATGGTAGAAGTCCCGGATGATTTTAAAAACATAGCCAAACATTGTTATGTAAATTTTAAAATTATTGACAATTTTTCCAAACACAAAAGAGTTATGCTTCTCTGGTTTTAAATTCAAAACTGAGAGATTAAGTGTTTTTGATTTCAAAAAAAAAGTTGTATCAAATTTAAAAGTGCTTCCAAACACCTTATAAGTGCCTGCCTCCACCTAATTCACCATCATCGCCTGTTTGTCTATGACTTTCTTTGGTACTCCAACTCAGAATGCGCATGGTTGCAAGTAGGGTTGACATGGAGTTAGCGAGGGCTAGGATGGGAAAATACAGGAAGAGTATGTTTTAGAAGTCTCGAAGGGGATTAATTTATTGTCTAAGAAGCGTGGTAATCAGTTTCTGTTTTCTTTTTTTTGGGGGTCCAAGAATTTATGTTTTCTGGCTTTCAAAATACTGTTCACTAACTCGTTTCTAATGCTCACATCATTATGAATTCGAAACTGCATCTTGCTCATCCTCCACTCCAAAATAAAAGGAAAAAGGTTCTGACAAGATTATATAAACCATCATTCAACAGGTTGAGAGAGAAAATCTGAGAAAAGTTACAAGAAGGATTTCCATTTTTGGAGTCTTGAGTATGATGAACTCATCCATTCCCAATTTTAAGACCAGGGCCTGCATTTTTATTCTACGATGCATAGGGCATACCCTTTTATATAGCTGTTGACTTTGAATCAAATGTGTAAGTTTGTATGTGCAACAACTAGGATAGAGTGGAAGAAATTAAAGTAACCCTACCTGCACAAAGAAAATTGACACTTTTTGCCATTGTCGAATTTATTACTTTTCCATGGAAAAGTGGGATGAAATTTGTGGTACATGCAGCTGTGAATCGAAAAGGAGTATATGCTTCTATTCATTTTAGAAATTTCATTGTCATGAACCCTTATTTCCCTAGTTTTGTCTTAAGACTATAAAACTTTATCTTTATCTTTAAAAATTTCTTGGGAAATTTTTGGGCTATAGGGAAAAAGTCTTTTCTTATGGAGTTCAATACTTTTCATCCTTCGTGACGGAGAGAATAATACGAGTCTTTAAAGAAATTTAAGAAAATTTTAGGACAATTTTTATTGAATAGAAAACTTCTTCATCATCAATACTTTGTGGACTTCAACATGAATAACTTTTCAGTAGAATTAATTTGTCTCCACGATATCACCTTTCTTTCAGTGAGTTATTCTAGTGTTATCTAGTTCATGAGGTTATTGCTTTGTCCTGTTGCTCCGTTTCTCTCGTAATTGTTTTACCCAATGCTATTTTGCAGATTGAAAGATGTAAGGATCCAAATTACTCTGATTTGGGAGGAAAGCATCTATACCGGAAGAGCAGCTGTGCGCCCAAACCATCTTTTGTCAGCTCTTTGCTTAGAGGCGTCTCGCAATGGCACCAACCTAAGAAATTCGACAGTTAGAAGCCCCATGTTTGGATCTGTGAAGCAATTAGTAGCTTAGAGTTTATTGGTATAGCTTCTCATACAGGGTTCTTTGATTAGTTTAAATACCAATTCAGTCATTGATAACTGCATTTGATTGAAGTTGTCAAATTTTGGTGGTACGATCAGTCTTGCAACGCTATACTTGTAGCATGTTCGTTACAAATTAGTCATTCTGTTCTGTCCATGTTTGCTGTCTTCACAAAGCGCATTTTCATCATATCAAGACTCAACAGGAATGCCTTCTGCAATGCTTTAAATTTTCCTGCTTCTGTAGATCTTACATTTGCTAATCAACCATCAAAAGGAAACAAAATTCTGTGGTGCATAGGTTTGTATTTTTGTGCTCGAGAGCATCTTCCGGAAGTGGGTACAAAAACTTATGGGGTGTTTGGTTGCATGATAATGGAGGTTTTTATTTTAATTTTTAAAAATTGTACTAAATTTTTTTAAAAGAGATGTTTGGTAAACATGACAATTTTATGTTTTGATAGTGATTTTCTTCTTAGACAAAAAAAGAGAGGGTTTCACCACTTTTTTTTCTTGTGGTCCCCCGTTTTATTTGGTCACATGTGGTGGTTACACTTTTTTGTTATCACATTCCTCCAAACATGGTAATTTTATGTTATTGGTTAGTTCACATTTTTTTAATATAATTTTTGATCGTGAAAGTCTATAAAAAAATTATTGTGTAACCAAACACCCCATTTGGTTCTTCAAAATTTGAAAATCATAGATCGCGAACCATATATGCTTCAAGATTCATCTGCTTCGTTCCCAAAAGCTAGCATCAAGCAATTAACGGATGCAAGGAGGATTATCTGAAGGATTTCAGCGAGTTAGCAGGGGAAATTGTGCTACCTTCTATTGTCTTTGGTCCCTGTGCTTAAGGTTGAAGTCATAGCATATGTTTCTTAATTACTTATCCCAGGAAATCAAAATGTTCTATGGGTGTCATGTTTGGGGTTAATGTCTTTCGCATCATATTTGCAGATTCCTTTTGTAACTCGATTACGATGATGTAGCTGATGAGTATAAACTTCAGAAGTGCGTTTACTGTCTGTTTTAGCATGTGAAACGAGCCAGATGTGAGAGACGGAGAGTAGATACAGATCAGTTCATGTAGCCTGAACACAGTTTTAAAGAAGGAAAAAATACAGAAAAAATTGGTAACGGTGCAAATTTTATTTTTTCAAACAATATGTTAAAAAAATTTATTTATTGGGTCGTGCCAACCTCGGCTCAAGTCTAGTCGGGTCAAGGATCATAATTGGACGGGTTAGCTGGAAACTTGATCGGGTCTCGACAAGTTACTTGACCCAGCAAACCATGCAACTAAGGAGGTGTTTGGTTGCATGATCATTTTTTGTACACTTTCATGATAAAAAAATATATTAAAATAAAAAGTGAACCAACTCATGACGTAAAATTATCATGTTTGGAGGGATGTGATAACAAAAAAGAGTTATTATCGTTCATGGTCAAACAAAGTGGAGGACCACAAGAAAAAAGAAAGAGGTGAGACCCTCTTTTTTTATTTAAGAAGAAAATCACTTCCAAAACATAAAATTATCAAGGTTGCCAAACATCTCTTTTAACAAATTTTCTTATAATTTTTAAAAATTAAAATAAAAACCTTCGTTATCGTGCAACCAAACACTCCATAAGTATTTATTTATATCACAAAATAAGTGTGCGTTTGATTGGGATTATAGGGAGGATAAATTATGAAATACTATTTATCTCTCCACTTTTCAAAAAATGTAGTAATACCTATAAGGCTATAACTAATCTTTTTAAAGTTTTTAAGAAAAGTTAAGAGAAAAGATAATAGACGAGTCTATGTGCCTATTCTTTAGAAATCTGAATGGTTACCATCTAAATGTTGAAAAGAAGTCTAGTAATTTGAATGGGATTATACCACGTTAGACATTTAAATAATTAAACCTCTTTTCATAATCTCAAACAAACACATTTTAATGATAACTCTTCGCTAAGAATGCCAGCGACAGTTACTCATTTCCCCTCGTGATGTTACAGACACTTGTTCCGTGTCATATTTTTTTACAGAAAATGTAGACAATGCACAATATCTTCTATCATAGGTCCTCACAGAAAATCTATATTCAAAATTCTGAATATAGTGATAGCATCATATGCTTGTGGTTCATGGGGTGTTTGATTGTATGACAAGTTGGGAGAGACTTTCTTTTGTTTTCTGTGATCAAGCACTTTTTTATTTTGATATATTTTTTATTTTTTATTTCAGTATATAATTTTATAATAAAAGTGTATACAAATATTGTGAAGCAAACACTTCAAAACTCAATATATATCTGAGTTTCTATCCATCACAAGGGGCACCGGAGAACTGGGTCCTAAAACATGGGAGGGTGGTTAGGTAAAACAAAATCACGCTAATGGGGTGTTTGGGTGCATGCCAAATTGAGTGTCTGTAACAAAAAATTATCTCTGTCACATATTTTTTAAAATATATATATATATTTGACAATCATTATAGAAATATAGTTCTAACTCGTTTGTTTAACATTTCTCGTGACAATTTATGTCCCGGCCCAAACCATCTTATATTATATTTTATTACAAACTTGCATCCTGAAAATATTAAAAAATATTGCGCAACCAAGCACCTCATAAAGTTTTTTTTTTTTTTGCTCGCTGTTTTTATGCTCAAATCACAGCCAGATAACCCCTCCCCCAAAATCACAACGCTTCAAAAATAATTGGACTATTAAAAATTAATGTTAAAAATATGAACGGACTCATTTCATCGACACCGTTAATTGCGGCTCAACCGATTTAAATGCCCCAGATAGGTACATTTTTTTTCTATAATTTCTGTGGACTTTCGAGGAATTTATCTCCGGTCTTCCACTTCATCATTTTCCATCCATCCGATCGCCATCAGACGGTCAATCGACCCTCGCGAAGCCATCAAAAATCTCGGGCGCGGCAGCCCGCGATACTTCGCCGAGATATCGTTGGTTCTTTCCGTGGGCCGTCTGTTATTTAGAGACGCACCACGGTCTATCGCGCCCATCCTTATTGGACCGTTCTAATACGCCGCGGCGTGTTCCGTCCATGTCTCCCCTCGCTCGGCGGTTCCTCCGTCCTCCCGCCGGCCTCCCCCCGTCTCTCCCTTTCTCCCCCCCCATCTCTCTCGATCTCTCGACCGTTCTTCTCAAGGCTCAAGGTCGTCTTCTTCCTCGCTTCACGAGGGAATCTGTGAGGGAATCTGTTGCCATTCCTACTGCCGCTTCCGCCACGTCGTGGGCGAGTTTTGATCACCACAGAATAACTGCGGAGAAAACACACGAAGGATTGGAAAAGAAGACGGCGCGGGGAGGGAGGGAGAGGACGGCGATGGTAACCGCCCCTCTGTTGGCTTAGCGACGTCGGAGGAGGGCGCGGACGGAGATGAGATCTGCTCGGATCTGAATGGAAGCCCACGCCGGAGAGCTCACAGGCGGCATCACCAGCGGATCGGTGAGCACCGGCGGCGGCGATCCCGCCACGCGGCGGTTCTGCGGCTTCGATTTCGCCCTCGCGGGTGGCTGAAGAGGCCATCTCTTGTCATATATCGTGCCGTTGATGCGGTTCTTTTATTGTTCATGTGGTTACGCGTTCGTACTGGTTAGGCTTTCGTCTATAGCGAGGGAGGTGGAACTCGCGCCGGGAGTGCGGGTGGGATGGGATCTTCGGAGGGGGCGGATGGAGGGATTGGGGTGGACTGCGGCGTGGGGACGATCGTCTGGGTGCGCCGTAGGAACGGATCCTGGTGGCCTGGGAGGATCTTGGGGCAGCACGAGCTGTCGGCGTCTCACCTCATGTCGCCGAGGTCTGGGACGCCGGTGAAGCTTCTTGGGAGGGAGGACGCCAGCGTGTAAGTGTTCAGCTCTTCTTTTTGTTTGTGCAATTATTGTTCCTCCCAGTTCTTAATTTTTGTGTTGACGGGGATTCCTTCTTTTTTTTTCATAACCAACCTTAGCTGCAAATTTTTATTTCTTTCCTCGAAGTGTCATGTTTCTGTCACTAGTTTTCTAATATTGTTCTTTGGTTAATCAAGATGGTAATGACGTGATGAGCTTAAATAAATAAAAACAGTAATGTTCGGAGGGGTCCTTTTTAGAGAAAATCTCTCCACGCATTCTTTTCTTCAACGAATTCCTCCTAGAGGATTGATTCATCCCCACTTGCACGAAGACGACAGCTGAAATATAATCATGGCCAATATTTGAACTAATTTTTTTAGGTTTTCGGGATTTTTATATTCTCGTTATTAAAAGAATTATTGTACATCACGATGCTATGGAGCAGTCAGATTGGGAACATTTTTCTTGTGAGAAGAAAAGGTTTTAACTTGGCAACGAAAATGTTCTGCTTGTTCAATAATACCGTTGTGCACAATTGCTTGCTAATTTTATGTTAGACAGCTAATCTGGATGTTTCACTTAATAGTGTCCTAGGACAGCCAATCAGCACATATTGAGGTGGGTTAGGATTAACTTGATTGTAAGAAATGTGGACAACAGTTCTTGGTATCATTTTCGGTGCTATTTTATTTTTAGTTTTCCTTCCCAGATAGTCTTCTTAAAATGGATTTACATTATTTCCTCCAGATCTTTTTTACCCACCACAGTCTACATCACATTCTGCTTCCAAAATAAAATTGAAAATTGACACAGGATGCCGGTGCTTTTCCACCTTTGTTCGTTCTTGTGTTAGGCTAACTTCCCGTTCCTTATTGGGCCTGTAAAATTCCTTCATTCAAGTAACACACTTCATTCAGATTTATCCTGAAAACATATTCCCCAAGCAAGAAATTCCAACTTTCTGATGAATATCACCCACAGGTGCTCCTTTTTGAGAAGACGTGCAATACAATTTCTTAAAAGATTTCTCTTTGTATACATGTAGTTTAGTCATTTCTTATCCCAAAGACAAGGAGTCCATAGAACAGCTTATGAGATTCACATTGGTCAATATTTCTTTCTGCATTCCTTAGATATCATTTGAAGGTATTGTCATTTATGAGGAGTGTGCTTATTTTCAACTATACATCTGGATGAACAATCTTATTCTGTACTCAAATCTCCAAGGACACTTTGATATTGGAGATTTATCAATGAATTGAAGATGAAAAAGCTAGCTATCCCTTCCCGTTTTTCTTGAAGGCACCAAAGCTGCCAACAATTGACAGGTAAGCTTTGGTAGTAAGGAGCATTCTCCTCCCCGGCTTTCTACTTATTTTGTTCTTTCTTACTTGCTGTACTTCCTTAGTACTTTCAACATTCTTTGTACTTCGGGGGGTTACATGACATTAGGATTGATAAAGGGTTGTTTGCCTAAAAAAAAAGAATTGGGAAAGGGTTATCGGAAAGAAGGAATAGAAATTGCAGGGATGGAAATCCAGCACGCTTTCAGCCATGGAAAAATGGGCCCTCACATCCTTAGTTCTCTCAGCTGAACCCTTGTACTCCATGTCCATATTCAGGGTACTGAGGTCAGTTTGTGGAAGACAGTAATCTCTACATGAAGCTTTCTTCTGGAAAGAAAAGCATCCGAGGGAGAGAGGGCTGCATTTAATCAAAAGGCAAAATACCTGCTGAGGTGGAGTCATTTGTGTCCTTTTGACAATTTTAACAAAGCCCTATTGATTAAATGGATTTGGAGGTTGGATAATGAGGAGGCAAGTCTCAAATCAACTCAAGCCTTAGTCCAAAATTATTTGGGGTTGGCCATATGGATTCTCTTTCTCCACTCACGTCCATTTTTAAATGATCTAAATTGTATTGAATTACCCTCCTCCAAGTTAATATAGGTCTACCACACTTTTTTTGTTATTTTAATATTTTCTACTTTTCCAATTGAAGCCTCCTTTTGTCTACGTTTTATATGCCCAAACCATATCAATCTCTCTTCTTTCAATTTGTTCACCATTGTCGCTACTTCTATTTTCTCTAATATATTCATTTTTTATTCTATCTAATATAGTATGATCACTTATTCATCTTAACATTTTTTATTTTAGCAACACTTATTTTAAAAGTATGTTTTTTATTGTTCAACATTCACTGTCATACAACATTGCATATTTTGTAGTTGTACGACAAAATTTCTTTTTCACTTTAATAGAATCTTACAATCACATAGAACCTCTGTAGCCAATTTTCATTTCATCTAACTTGCTTTAATCATGTGATTAACATCTTCATCATATTATTTATCTTTTTAAATAATTGATCCAAGGTTCTTGAACTCGAGTCTTTTGAGACAATATTACACCATCCAAACTAGCACCATCACCCACTTCTCTTTGATTTTCATTAAATTTACAATGCATATATATTATTTTAGTTTTACTTATCTTGAAACTCTTAATCTCTAAAACCTTTTTCCACAGTTCTAACTTTCTATTTGCTTCTATTGTTTCATCTATCAATACAATATTGTTTGCAAACATCATATATCAATATACATTGTCTTGTATAGCTTACGTTAATTCACCCACAATTAATGAAAAAAAGTAAGAAATTATTGCATACCCTTGATGTAAGCCAATTGAAATAGGAAAATTTCTTGTTTCAATGAGGAGGAAAGTCTATGGTCGAAAATTGTGAAAGCTAGATACTTTATCAATGATTGATATCGGATTACTAGATTATAGACAAAGTGAAGGGGACCAAATGGTCCAAGTATGGGAGGATATGTAGGCCTTAAAGGACTTGTATTGTTTGTTGCTCTACAATGCTACAACTCAAAGATGGACACAAAATGAGGTTTTGGGAGGACCCATGGCTACTAGACGTTATCATCACTCAAAGATTTTCAGATTTCTATACCCTAACTATTGACAAAGGCAAGTTAGGGGTTCTAAGAAGCTGCAATAACGAAATGACCATTTGGGAGAACTGTGGATGAGTTGTTGATGTCGAGGGCAAGGATGGAGGAGTTGATAAAGGACAAGTGGGGTCAACCATTGGTCAGGGTTTATCCTTGCCAATGCCACACCTTAGGCTTAAGGTGAAATGTGGTGTCTAGGGTCCAGGTTAACTGCCCGTCCTCCCCTAATTCACTACAGGGGTGTGTTTGACCACAAGCTCTCCCCAGCACTCCACTAACTAAGACTGCACACAGTTGCAGTTGAGGTGGATGTCGGGTCAGCAGTGGCCGGGGTGGGTTTGTCCAGATTAATAAAAAAATAAATCCAGATTTGTATACTCTAACCATCAACAAAGGCAAGTTAGGGGTTTTCAGAAACTGCAATAAACAAAGGACCATTTGAGATATTTAGTTCAGAAGAGATCTTCTGGGAATGCGCTTCGGTAACTTCTGCTGTTGATGGATTTATTTCAAATTAGTATCCTATGGGACATGAATCTGATCTATGTTATCTGAGGCATGAGGTGCTTGAGGCAAGGGGAGGGTCACCTCACCTCAGGCACCTGAGGTGATGCAGGCACCTCAGGCACTTGAGGTGATGTATATTTTTAATGTATTTAATAATATCTAATTACATATAACATTAAAACTTTTGAAGAAGAATAGAACATGCTCAAGTCGTTAAAGCTTGCGTGTAGCTCAATTAAATACTCAATTAAAATTTTATTTAAAAATATAAGTTATTATTAGTACTCAATAATTATATAATGTCAACTAAATCTATTAAATAGACTGAAATTAAATTAATTTGCGTTTAAGATCAAGTTTAGATGGAGAATGAGTTTGAGCTTCATAAATGCACACAAATTTGAGCTTCATAAAAGAGTTTAAGTTGAGGTTGAGTTCCAGCTTCATAAAATAAGCCGAGCTTGAGCTCAAGTAGAGATAGATGAGTCGAGTGCTCAAGTTCAAGCAACATGGTACTCAGCTTGGCTCTTCTCATTTTCACTTCATCTGCAAACCATGCCAATAAGGGGGAGCCTTTCTCCTGTTAAGAGAAGATAGTGTTAGATTGTATTCTTCTGTTTTTTGAGACTTTGAAAAATGTCAGAAAACTAAGACACTGCACATAGGAGGAAAGTGTGGGAAGAATAGTCTTCCCACCAGGAGCAATTTGCACAAAATTTTTATGTCTCTGCCCACAGACTTTGTTTTTTGTGGCGGCAAGGAGGAAAATATTGATCGTCTCTTTTTCAGTACGGGATCATTAACTTTCTGTGGAGGATTGTGTTCAAGAGTTGGAACATTGCGTGAGCGGAGCATGCAAACACCATGTCTTTTTGCAGGCTTGGCCTAGTATGAATCAGGGTCAGGGCCTTGTGATGCTATCCATTGGAAGCTAGTTATACCGGCCATGTTGTGGTCCTTTTGGCACATGAGGAACATCCACATTTTCGAGGAGCAGTCTGAGAATCCTAAGTTGATCTTTTATCTAATGTCTTCTTACGGAAACTCTTAGGAGGCGACTAAGTTCAGGGATGTGTTCTTACTTTTTGGCCCTCTATTTGTGTAGCTTAGGCTTTTCACTTCTCTACCTCCTCAGAAGTTGAGTTTTCTTCTCTCTTACCTTTTCTTGCTGCCATGGTAGTGTACTGTTCTGTGTTTTATTAATAGAAAAAATTGGTCTCTAGACCTTCTTTAAAAAAAGATACTTCCTTAAAAAAAGTTGAGTTTTCTTCTCTCTTACCTTCTCTTGCTGCCATGGTAGTGTACTGTTCTGTGTTTTATTAATAGAAAAAATTGATCTCTTGACCTTCCTTAAAAAAAGATACTGCACACTTGAAATCCTTGGGAACATTCATTTTTCTCCAGTTTATTTTTATTTTCTCCCATGAAATTGCATGTACCGCAAATTTATATATGGATACATAAAAGGAGGGGGTGTACAATAAGTTTGATAGTCACCAGGGAGCACATCCCTTCAGTGTGCCGCTTCTATTGGTCAAAAGGAATCAAGGCCTTAGTGACACCTATGACTGCATAGAGATCAACCCCTTTACCTGCTGCAGTCTTCATTATCGTGTGATTGCGATGCGCCCCTCTGCCGTAAACAAGGAATTCCATGTTGGGATTGGATCGGCTGATCCATTGGAAGCAAAGCCAATCTTGGGTTGGTCTGGATTGTTTTCTAAAAACTTGGAAAAAATGAAATTGGTGAGAATTAAAGACCCTAATCTTTTCCAGGGTGGAGGGATGGCTGATCTGGGTCAGATTGGGCCTGTTTGTGGTGACATAAACCCGCTTAGGGCTTTTGTGTGTGTGTGGTGGGGGGGTGCTTCGCCGCCCCCTTCACTACCTATCCAGGTGGATTGGGGCAGGATCAACTGATCCTGGACGAATCATCCACTGGATTTGGGGTCCCCTGGATCAGCTTATGCCAATTTGGATTGGTGGAATTTGCAAACTGTGACTTTAAAAGAGAAGCTGCTACTCTTCTATGTTGTTCCCACCCTTGTGCTGCAGAGACATCGCCAGCACTTCTCTTCCCTCTTTCCACTGGCAATCCAGCTCGGAGCCTCTCCTATCACTGACAAACTAATATTTCCATCTTCTGCAGTCACAGGTCGTCATGGAGCTCTCTCAAATCATTACTTAGGTACATCCATCTTTCATGCTTCGCTCGCCCCTGTCTGGGCAAGTTGCTGCTGGGCTGCCACCCTCCATGAACTAGCCTGACCTAGGGCTGATAATTTGGTTCTACAAGCAACCGCCTAGCCATTCAAGAGTGTTGGATTTATGATGGGCTTCTTCATGTTCCTTCCAATTATATAGCCTCACCGAATCTTACTAGCCATTAGGCTCAAATCAATGCTGTTACACTCATCATTTCGTTTCTCTGATTATCTATCCTCCTGACACCATATCTGTTGATCCGAAGTATAGGCTGAGGCAATCCCCCCGAGGTATAGTCAGTTGGCTTACCTTCTTCAGCTACAGGTGTTTTGTTACAAAATTGATGTGAGAAAGGGGCTTCAAGCATGGGCTGATTCTGTTTTCACACATTCTAATGGCAGCGGCAAGGAGCTTCTGAGTAAATTGGAGGACTTTCAGTAACTTAATGACAAAGGGTTGATATCGGAAGAGCTCAAGGGGGCTTGGGAGGATGTTAAAGCTGAATACAGTGAGTGGAGTCTCAGAGAAGAAAGCAAATGGAAGCAAAGGTCGAAAGAGTACGGCTCAAGGAGGGGGATAAGAATTCAAAGTTCTTTCGTACTCAGGCTTCTATAAGGAAGATAAAGAATATGTTAGATATTTTGTGGGTAGATGGTAACTAGATGAGAGGATCATATCATATTAGCTTAGCTGCATCTACTTTCTGTGAGAGGTTGTTCAGGGAGGATGCTAGTTGGAGACCTTTGTTGAATGTTTTATATGCAGAACTGGTTGGATGATGCTATTGTTGACAAACTTACCAATACAGTCACTGAGGATGAAGCTTTTGAGGTTGTTAAAGATATGGATCCCTATGAGGTGCTGAGACTGGATGGGTATTTTGCTGGTTTTCATCAGAAATGTTGGTAGATCATTAATGGTGACTTTATGGCCATGGTCAAGGAATTTGAAAGTTGCCCAGAGAGGATCAAACTGCTGAATTCTTGCTCCCTGGTTCTTCTTCCCAAGAAGGAAAATGTTGTCAATATCAAAGACCTCAGACCCTTCAGTTTGCTAAATTTTAGCGACAATTATTTTTTAAGTTTTGACTATTAGGTTGAGCAGACACATCCAAATGTCAATTAGTCCAGCCCAATCAATCTTCATTCTTGGTAGGTATATACTTGATAATTTCACAGCAGCCTATGAATGTGTGCATGACCAGAAGTCGAGGAAAAGAGACTGTCTAATACTCAAGTTAGATTTCGGAAAGACTTATGATAGGGTTAACTAGAATTGTCTTTTCAGAGTTATGCAAATATTACTGTTCAAGAACAAATGGATTTATTGTCAGTCTTTTGGCTTCTTTGGCAATTCCAGGGGCATTGGACAAGGGGTTCCTCTAGCTTCTCTTCTCTTTGTTCTAGTGGGGAACTCTTGAGTTCTCTTTGGGCAAGGCAGAGAAGGTTGGGCTTATTGAAGGGATTGAGGTGCGGATTCCAACAAGGCAGAGCAGGTCTCAAAATAAATAAGGAGAAATGCAAACTGATAGGGATAAATGTGGAAAACTCGCTGAAGGAGTGCCTGGGTCAGATTTTTGAGATGTCTTGTACTTCATTTCTTATCAAGTCTCTGAGGTTGTCCCTGTCTGACAAGGCTTCTAAACCTAAAGATTGCAGTCTCTTGTGGACAAGATTGATAGAAAACTGCAAGGCTAGAATTGTAAAATATCATTGGCTAGTGGGAGGTGGATTCTATTTAAAAGTGTGTTGGAAAGCATCCCTTTGTACTTCTCCGTCCTCAAAATTCTTAAAGGGTTTTGCAATAAAATTGAGAGCTTGAGAGCCATTTTTTTATGGAAAGGGTAGGTTGGTAGAGGTTTTCATTTAGCTAGCTGGAATCATGTTGGAGTAGAGAAGTGGCTTGGGTTGCTTCCATTGGGGAGTGTTAATAAGGCCCTTCTCACTAAAGGGTTGTGGAAATTCAACCAAGAGAGTGACTCCCTATGGTGCAGGATTGTCTCCTCCAAATATGGGGTGTCGACTAATGGTGGTTGGGTTTGTGACTTTAGATTTTGCAATAGGCTGTTAGCGATTTGGAAAGCTGCATAATTGAGATTTATTCTGGGCTTCTTCCTTTATTGTTGTGGGCAATGCACGAAAACTTGCTTTTGAAAGGATAGATGAGCTGAAAATGTGAAGCTTATGGATTGTGTCCCCTTGTTATATAATCTTGTACTTGACAAAGATGCGAGGGTGTCCTGTATGTGGGAAGACGAGACTGCGGATGACAAATGGTCCCTACTTTCAGGAGAAACCTCAAGGATGAGGAAGTCATTAAATATAAGCTGTGGCTGGCTACCTTAATAAGTTCTCCTGTACCTCTTCCCAGGATGACAAGTTTCTGTGGACTCCTAATGGGAGTGCCTCTTTTTTGATGAAATCTATTTCTATGAGATTATTTTGGGGGAGGTGTAGAAATGCCTTGGTGGAGGCATGTGTGGTTGGCGTTGTTCCCTCCCACGATCAAATTGTTTTTGTAGAAGATTTGTCGACGAAAACTACTTACAAAAGTTCACCTTAACAACATTTTGAAGACGAGATTGTGTGTTTTGCGGCTATCCAAAGGAAGACATCAATCACCTCTTTATATGATGAGGTGTCATTAACTATCTTTGGTCCATATGCTTCATAAGTTGGAATTTACATTGGTAAGACCCTGCATCAACATACTTCTCTTCTCCATCTATGGAGCAATTATTGTCCGTGGAGTAGAAACCATCTTTGTGGAGTCTGCTTCTGCTTGCCATTTTATGATATATTTGGAAGACGTGAAATCATAGAATTTTTTGCGAACATTTTCAGGACCCCTTGTATATTCTTGTGCATGCCACTTTTTTTGTCAAGGTCTGCTTCTTTACCCATTCAGGGTCTAAGGTGGACGCAAAGTTCTGGTCAACCAATGGTTGGTTTGGATGAGTTTGTGTTTGTAGTTTGTGAGTTGAGTTTTGTGTATGGGATTTTTTCTTCTGTATTCGTTTTCCTTGCACTCTACCATCTTGGTAGTGAACAGGTAAGTTTAGTTTTTTGGTGTATTTTTGTGGATTCCCCTGCTATTCTCCCCGGTGTAAGTTTTTGCTATTTATTTCAATGAATAGTGACATTTGTCACCTTCAAAAAATACATTTGCACTGGAAGCCGCTACCTACCATGCTCTCTCTCCCTCTCTCTCCCCTACCATTTCCCTTTCTACGCAAGAGGACAAACCAGCCAGTCTGTTGCTATCAGATGAAAAAGGGGGATCTGCAGCTTTAGATGACCCCCTTGTTGTGTGTGTGTGCGGGGGGGGGGGGGTCCATGTGATGTGACTACAGCCCCATGCCTCTTTCCCAAATTGTGGCTATTCTTGAATCTTGATACCTTCTGGCTAGAAACTGTTCCAGCAAACCCTTAGCTTCTGTCTCCACCATCACTTCCAGCCTTCTTCTTCCTACTCCTTGGTACAACACTTTCTCTTTCTGCTTGAAGTTGAACCCTTCCTGCTGATTGACTGGGTTCCTTCTCAATGGTTACCCATAATTATAACGTCTAATTCTGAGCCTAGTGGGAGTGGGATTCATGCAAGTTAACGCAAAGGATGACAAACAATTAGTCTTCTGAAGGGCAATGATCTACACTTTTGAAGCAATGAAATATACACTAGAGGTGATCCTAGGTCCTGCTGACAGGATTGTGGATGCTGCAAGTAGTTAAGATCATACTTATTGAAAGCAATTTACCATGTTCAATCATCTAGACTCACCTTGAGCATAAAGTAATCTGCATGTAGACCTGCTTAGTGGAAGTGACATTTTCCTTACAAAAGCTCATTGTTAGACTAACATTGAGAAGCTTTTCATCATGACATAAGAGCATACCTATGTCCAATTGTCCTCTCTGTCAAACAGTAATGTTTGAAAGTTCATAGTTGAAAAGCTGCCATTGTATATCAATATGTCATGCTTTGTTATTTTATTTAACTAATTCACTTTTTTTGTTTGTTATTAGTAGCTACTGGTATCCTTGACATGGTAAGAGTTTCTTTTCATATTTCTTGCAGCATCTTGTCTTCTTGATGTTCCCCTGCTTGGACTAACTAAGCTTTCCATGTGCTTACATGCTCATCTGTTTTCCTGATTGGTTGTACTACATTTTATTAAGAAATGGTTTTATGCTTATGCTGTTTCTAAAGGCTATCTCATTTTCCTTATTTATGAAAGGATGCAGCATGTCAAATTGTCTTGCTACTTGTCACTATACTTGCACGTTCCTGCTTTAGGCAGTCTTATAGACAGTATAATCCATTTTTTTGCCAAATTTCATATTTATTCTTTCTTTAGTTTTTAATTCAGTTACTTGTGCTGAAATTTCATTGAGGCTTGGTACATGTTTTCTCTCATTGATGATTTTGAACCATTGTTCTATCATCTTTTGTGAATTGCCATCTTCACGTTTCTGACCAGCCTTTTGTTTATTCAATTTGAAAAATGCATAATGCTTGTTTTTTTCTTCAGGGATTGGTATAATTTAGAAAAATCTAAACGTGTAAAAACTTTCCGGTGTGGTGAATTTGATGCTTGCATTGAAAGGGCTGAAGCTGCTCATGGGGCTCCTATAAAGAAGCGAGAGAAATATGCACGTAGAGAAGATGCAATTCTTCATGCACTTGAGCTTGAAAAGCAGCAGCTTGAAAATATGCAACAGAAATCAGGAAGTATGTCCAACAATCCAAAATGTAACAATTTTGCTGCTGTAAAGAAAGAGCTAACTAGACAGTCCCCTCTAGAGTTGCCCCCCTTTAATGGTGCATCCGCAGATCATGGCAAATATGTTAATTCCAACTCACTCTCACATTTAAGAATGTCCTCTGAGGATCTCATTGCAAGCAGACTATCGCATGCTGAGAATAGTAGAAGTGGTAAAGAAATGAGGTGGGACTATGAAAACTTTGAAGCCATGCCAAGAATGAGAGGCTTGCAAGATTTTGGCCTTTGTATTGCTCAATCAAAGAGAAAGTTGACTTCCCATCCTCTTGTATTTGAAAGGAGCAAACATCCTTTGATTGACGATCATGTTGATCTCCTTCGTGATTCTTGGAATGGCATGGGAAGTGTGAATACTGATGGTAGCAGCAAAAGTTTAACTGCCAAAAGGAAAAGATCACAAAATAATTCTGTAGAAGATTCACTTAATAAAAGGCGTGATAGACGCCGTCGACTTCTTCAAGTGCTAAAGAGCAGTGCGAAATTACCTGCCATGAAGCCTGTGCAAGCTAATTGTGATGCACCCTCTATCTTAGAGGGAGAGGAGCAGCAGCACACTGTAAGGAGTGGATGCACCAATTTACCAACTGATTCCACTGAGGTCTTGGACCTCAGTGGATATTCTTTGGATCAGATGCAAATGTCACCTACCCACTTTGTGTATTCTAATGGTATTCATCAGATTGGTTCATTGCCAGGTGAGGACACATCATCTGGATTTTTTGGAGTAGACGAGACTAGCTCATCAGAGGAGGAACATGTGGATACTGACATAGAGGAAGGGACAACTGAGCTTGAAGGTTGCAAATGCTTATCCTTATCCTTCATTTGTGTTTATAGTTTCTCTAGCTTAGGCAAGAACTTGTCCTTTGATGTGTTTTATCACTGCAATCTTTATATATGACATAATTGAGTTTTACTCACGCTACACCTTAAGTATAATACAAATTTATGCATAGAACACATTTGCTTTCATTTTTTGGTATTTTGACCAACTCTTATCAACTGATGTTATTTATCACGTATTGAAGTTGCATCGTGTATTTGCCAGAAAGATGATTTGCGGCTGTGATTTCTCCTCTAGAATGAATGCTTGTTAATTATTCAGACAGGTTCTAACCTTTTATTTCTGCAATTTTAGGAACATTTTTACTTTTTCCATGTTCCTATAGAAGAACTGGCGCACCTTGACTTACTTGAAATGCAGGCGGTGCGTGAAAGCCATCAAGAGTTGATCCAGAAAATAACATCGCACACCACTTAGCCTAGTCAGCTTTTTCTTGAACCATGCAACAATATCTCTTTAAGCTCAGCTAAACTTGAGTTCTAGGGCAGAAAAATAGTACCTTTCATGTCTTTGCAGCATGTCATAACCATTGTTTACCATCTTGGAAAATGAAGCGAGATATGGCCTTATAAAAATAGGGGAAAGAATTAGAAATATGTATGTAAAATAATACCCATACATGTACTGATATACACAAGCACACTTCATAAGACACACCGTCCACATGGATTGTCCCATGTGTCTCTGTGCTTGAAAAAGGTTCTAGTTACAATTAATTAGAGTTTTGTGCCAGTTAAGGAGTGTATAACATATCTTCAGAAATATTTTGTATGGTGTGCACCGCAAAAGATATACTTACTTTTCTGAAGATAGCCATAATTAATTTGTTTTTGAAGCTTTTGATATCACGGGTTCATAAATGTACAATGTGCTATACCAAAGGATGGTTGTCATGACCATGGAATGCGGGGTCGCAACCCCGCCCCAACCCGGTCGATTTTGGGGCTGACCGATTCGGTTCCGACTCCAAGACCCCGACTCCGTAATTAATATTTTTTTATTATTTTTGGTGACCCCAGCCAACCCGGGTTGGTTTGGGGCCAAACCGACCCGGTCCCGACTTCCTACCCCACCTCCCTTGGTCATGACAACAAAAAAAATTTGGCCACTAGTGAAGCTAAAGATTTTCTAAGAAGTGAGAAATTACAATTCATACGAGGTCTAAGGTATGCCAACTCACTTTACAACAATCAGAAGAGGCAATAGAGTCAGCGAACTTTATGAGACTTCGAAGTATATACTTATGGGGTGTTTGGTTGCATGATAATGGAGGTTTTTATTTTAATTTTTAAAAATTGTAAGGAAACTTGTTAAAAGAGGTGTTTGGCAACCTTGACAATTTTATGTTTTGAAAGTGATTTTCTTCTTAAACAAAAAAAGAGGGTCTCACCTCTTTCTTTTTTCTTGTGGTCCCCCACTTTTTTTGGTCATGAATGATAGTAACTCTTTTTTGTTATCACATCCCTCCAAACATGATAATTTTATGTCGAGTTAGTTCACTTTTTATTTTAATACAATTTTTTATCATGAAAGTGTACAAAAAATTATCATGCAACCAAACACCCCATTATAGTTTAAACCTTAAACCTATTTAAATAGTTTCAAGTGATGACGAAATATTTTAGTGTAATGTCAATATCTTTGATGGGTACCTGTGATTTGTCGGGCACCAAAGCTGGCACCTTTTGATTTTAACCTTTTGTGAAATCAAAAAGGAAACTTATTTATGAAGTTTTTACAATTCCGATGGAGCTCTCTGAGGTTTTTCCTGAGAAGATGCACTGTTCAACTTCGGAGTGCCCGTTCAACTTTCACTTGTTTGGTATGTGGCATCTTTTTCATTTTACTTTGGTGCATTGCTTGCTGCTGGTTACCTCACTTTTAGTTCTTCATGGTTGTGCAAACTTTGCTTGCAACTTCTTTGGCTGTCAGTTCTTGCAATTTAGTCATTCATATAAACGATTTTTTCCCATTGTTTCTTACTTTTTTTTTAAGATCCCATTGTTTCTTACAAAAGAACTTAAATGATGGTGCTGCCAAAACACATGTTCTATTGTTTCTTTTCTGTTTTTGCATGACTTTTCCTTGTATGCAACTTGTGAGATTGATTCCCCTTATTCTTTCTTTTCAGACTTGGAATTAGGACATGTTGGAGATGGGATCTCTATCCCCAAGTATGAAGGAACTCTAGGAAATCTTACCAGCAATATGCTTCCTAACTGTCACCCGAGCAACCTTTCTAATGATGCTGCAGCTGAAACTGCTGATATGGGAGTTTCCAGATGGCACATGAAGGGCAAGCGTAATATTCGAAATTTGACAAGGCGTACTGCAGATGTATTTGATGGAAAGGTTCCTCCCATGGTATCAGATATTTATGACGGTTCCCCTCACGGAACAGGACATGAGAAAAAAGTAAGTATGGGCAGGGAAGAGATGCGTAGGGATCTTATCTGTGACTATGATGAGGAGTTGAATCTTGTAAATGATGACGGAATTGCTGAGAAAAATTCTGACAAGTTGGTGGGATTTGGCAAGCAAGCGTATCCCTTGCTGATAAAATCATCTTCTAGAGACCGTGCAGTTGATGTTATTAACTATTCTGATGAAGATTCGCATGAGATGTTTGTATCTAGCTGGGAAGCTGATGAGCTATGCCAATTGAACAGAAGAGAATACTGGGGAGAATTAGACGGTTGTATGGGCCCACTCTTCAATCATTCTTTCAATGTTGAGAAGAATTTTCCTTTGGTTGACGTCAATCTAAAAGTTCAAGCAAGTTACCACGGGGAGCATGTGCCTTTGGTTTCTCTGATGAGCAGATTGAATGGGAAAGCAATAATAGGGCATCCCATTTTAATCGAGATATTGGAAGATGGTTCTTCTGGCACAATGCTTCCTAAGAATTGTTTAGGGATGTATACTCCTGGCACTGATGAACATGCTGCACCGCCCGTTTGGAGGACTGGCAGGAGGACAGCTATGCAGCGTGTTCCACGGACTGATCTTGCTCAATCAGTTATGGAAGGGGATGAAGGTGAACTTGATTTCTTTTCGGATGGGAATGCTTTGTTTAAAAAGCCATGCTCTTCCCTATCTCGCCCCAATTCGACAACAAAGAGCTCCCAACAGGCAAAAGGAAAATCTCATAAAAAGATGAATAAAGGAAACTTATCTAGCCAGAAAACTAGAACACTGTCTTCTCTTGTGACTGAACATAAGCGCGCAGGTTCAAATGGCAGTGTAAAACCTGGGAGAAGAAATGGAGCCCTGGTTGGGTTGTTCAAACCGGACGGTACAGTTCCTTTGGTTGCATGTGTTCCCGTGAAGGTGGTTTTCAGTAGGATACTGGAAGCAGTGGGTAGACCTCCATCTGCTGGCACTGCCCACCGGGGACTACATGCTGATTTGGGCGAAACAACATCATAGCAGTGGGATTACCCCTTGTTGATTGTGATTGGATATCTGACAATTACCAGGCCCATTGCCTCCGACCCATGAATATTGCAGGACTGGGAACCTAGAGCACGTCCGAACTGTTAGATCTCATACAGGTTGCTTCCTCAACCACCTTCTTTGTTGCTAGCTCTTCTAACGCCTGTGTAGTTGAAGTCCCTGCTCTGACAACGGACTATCCTTTCAGCTAAAATTTTGCTAGTACGAAGTCGCCCACTGGCAGCTGATTCGGTTCGGTTATCAGGCAGGGGGCTGGTCATGCATGGACCCGTCGCGTAAGGCCAGCAGCCCTCTTATTATTTGAAGGATTCAAGTGCTGGTAGAGGCCGACTTTGTAAAGTACTGAGTTACTAACACCGTCTTGTTTGTTAACCTCTAATTCTACAGCTTGCTCAAGTAATGAAGCAATCGGCGTACTCTTCCATACAGACCGGAGGTTGTGGAGTGGTTCTCCCATGGTTAGAGCTCCTAGCTTGCCAGGGGAAGTCAAAGAGCTTCTGCCTCTCGGAAGGGCCAGATGTCTTACGTCAGTCCTGTGATTATTTCAGATGAATGTAAATTGTGTAACGTCGTCGATGGTTTGTGAAAGAATAATGATATTTGTCCTTGTTACTTGTAATTTTTTGAACATAAATACATGATCACAGAAGCCGGTACTGGAAGGCCGGAACAAATGAATCGAATACCTTTCGAGCGGCAACTGGGTAGATCTTCGCAAGTGCGATGGACGATGAATTTGTGAATGAGTGGAGAGAATATTCTTCGATCCATGATGGTGAGCCTTGTTATAAAAATGCGCATTTTATAACAAAATTTGTTGGAGAAAATGTTCTGCAAAAAGTATGTTTCTGACACAGGATATCTTCTTTGTTTTGTGGTGTCCCACTTTATAATAGTTTTACGATATTCTACCAAGACATGATAATATCGTATCTTTATTTCATCTTAGGCTTTACTTTCATACAAAATCTTATCCTGTGTACAAAAATTACCGTGCAACCAACCAGACATCCCATGAGATGGTCGTTATTTAGTCTCTTTAACTGTCAAATATCTTTTAACGGATAATCGAGAAATTTCTCTTATGTTGACAAATGATGATCTCTTCGTTCGTCAATATATTATTTAAATTCAACCGAGACATGAACAAGTGAAAGTCCGGGTGTACCGGTAAAGAGAGCCAAGTAAGTAAACTATTTGACTTGAATATTTTTTCAAATATTTTCATGTCCTATTATATGTACATATTTAACTCAACAAACTTAATTGATTTGTTCTGTATTAATTCATGCTTACATCTCAAGACTCTAGCCTGGAAGAAATTTAATCCGATTAATTGAATACATATTTACGTACGCCTGTATTCTACACACTACAAGAATAACTTATTCGGAGTTTAAATTAGCTGAATTAGGGCCTACACTCAATTACTCGAATATGTAATTGTTGCTAATGGGGTGTTTGGTTGCATGATAATTGAGGTTTTTATTTTAACTTTTAAAAATTGTAAGAAAACTTGTTAAAAGAGGTGTTTGACAACCATGACAATTTTATGTTTTGAAAGTGATTTTCTTCTTAAACAAAAAAAGAGGGTCTCACCTCTTTCTTTTTTCTTGTGGTCCCCCACTTTATTTGGTCATGTGCGGTGGTTACTCTTTTTTGTAATCACATCCCTCCAAACATGATAATTTTATGTCATGAGTTGGTTCACTTTTTATTTTAATACAATTTTTTATCATGAAAGTGTACAAAAAATTATCATGCAACCAAACACCCCATAAGCATGCATATATAGCTACCTATAATGCATATATTTATACTCATGTATAGGTAAGTTTCGAAATTAATAAAAAAGCAAAGAAGTCCCACGCTTTTTCTCTAGAATGAGGACATAATAATATATAGGTTATGAATATTAAAACGTGGTGGAAAACGAAAGAAATATATAAAAAAGTAAATAGAAAAACCTGCGGGAAATTAAAATATGGCCTGGTCTGGTCTCGTCTACTGCATGCCGGGAAACCGGAACGCCGTGCCACTGCTGGTGGACGCGACGGCGGAGAAGCCCATGCAGGCGCCCGGCGGGACGCCCAGCAGCGACTCCGCCGCCGCCGGACTTTCCGCCGCCTTGTTGGCTCGTTTCGCCACCGCTTCCCTCAACTCCACCACCGACTTGCGCAGCCTCTCGAGCTCTTCCAACCGCAGCGCCGTCAGGCTCTCCTCCTCCCACCACCGCCGCCCCGCCTTCTCGGCATCCATCACCGCCTGCACCTCCGTGCACGCCGCCCGCAGCCTGGCCTCCCGCTCCCGCGCCGCGCCCGCCGCTTCCGCTCGCGGCGGCACCGCCCCGTCCGCCGCCCACGGCGCCTCTTGCATGAAACGGGCGAAGACCGAGGCCTCGTCGGGGCTGGCGAAGATGTGGAGCTTCCCCCCGGGGGAGTACACGAGCGCCGCCACCTCCGCGCCGCAGTGAATGCAGAGCTCCCCCAGCTTCTTGAACAGCCCCGTCCGGCGCTTGGAGAAGGTGACATGCCTTGCCTCGCTGTTCTCGATCCGCTTGATCTCAATCTTGCGGCGCCCCATCGATCGCGCTGTAGTTGAGGGCGTCGAGCAGACGACGGGCTCCACCGTCGACCTTGAGCTCGCCGCCGGCTCGAAAGAAAGGCGCAGAGACGGCGATTTCGTCGCCGCGGGGATGAGTCTACTGACTGTGGAGTGGCGGCGGCAGCATGGGAGAGGAGAGAAAGACCCTGCTGGTAGAAGCTTAGGACGGCGGCGCTGCGGCGGCGTGGGGGAGAACCGTCCACAGCTCCCGTCCTCCGCCGACGGGCGGGAGACGGCGGTATAGAAGGCTCGCCGGAGTTTCCATTTTTCTGGTGATGCGGATCCGAATTCGGACTCACTTTCCTTCGAATGCAGACCCGTTAGAGAGGTCGGATCTACCTTCCTTCGTATGCAGCCCCGTTGGAAGGCATGGACTCGGATGCAAGTATGTAATTAGGGTAAACCCCCAACCTTCTATTTAAGGGGTGGCCGCAAGCCTTCGATCGATTAACGCGATCTCAAATGAACTGAATAAACTGAAGTAATTTTAAATAATGTGCTGTTATAAACTATGCCATTCTTGGTTTTTATACTATCCGTTGACAACAGATCGTTTTATGCCAAAATTGTTTAACGTATCAAGAGTCAATAAACTAACTGTTAATTATTCTTCATTGATTTAATACAACAGATCGAACAAACAGTTGTCATCAAAACATCCGACCAAGTTGGGCTGATGATCTCTAGTTTCAAATATACCGAGATTGAGGATCAAGAAAGAATCAAGATCAGCATATATATTTTTGAGGTACGATGAATATAGATAACTAAAAGCTAGAACTACATGCTACTGCTGCCGCCGGACCCAGTTACACAGCAACCCCGATGCCATATATAATAACAAATGAAGCATGTCTTTCAAAAGGAAAAAAAAACAGATTAAGCAGCTAATGGGGTGTTTGGTTGCATGATAATTTTGTGTACACTTTCATGATAAAAAATTGTATTAAAATAAAAAGTAAATCAACTCATGACGTAAAATTATCATGTTTGGAGGGATGTGATTACAAAAAAGAGTAACCACCGCACATGACCAAATAAAGTGGGGGACCACAAGAAAAAAAGAAAGAGGTGAGACCCTCTCTTTTTGTTTAAGAAGAAAATCACTTTCAAAACATAAAATTGTCATGGTTGTCAAACACCTCTTTTAACAAGTTTTCTTACAATTTTTAAAAATAAAAATAAAAACCTCAATTATCATTCAACCAAACACCCCATAAGATTTTATTTTATTATTTTTTTGATGGACGGGGCAAACCCACCACCTTTACTCCCACTGATTCGACCTCCACATCAATTACAATACATTGGATCAGATCAGGCCAATCAGATTTTCAATCATCCCATACGCAACCCAGCCTGAACTACCAATCCAGCTCTGCGGATCAGAGGGTATCACTCATTATCAGTCAGTATGGCCGATCTGATCTGGAAGGGTAGACCCAATGACTTACCCAACAGCTAACTGGCTCCGATCGGATCAGATCACAACCAATCCAAATCGGATCGGCTAATACTGGGCAATCCGGATCGGTCAGGACCGGGCTGATCCAGTCCCATGGCCGATAATTCCTTCCCTTAAATTACAACCACAGGTGTGACATTGGCAAGGTTAAACTTCTCGAGCTTTGGGTCAGTCCTAATTATCATTTATCAATTACTCTCACTCGTGCCCTCTTATGTACTCAGAAGTAGCCATAGTTGTTAAGACGGCCAAGGCGATCAAGGCGACATAGTACCGCCTTAGCGATAAGGCGAGACGTTAGGCGACGCCTTATTTTATATAGTAAAATAGATAAAATAATAAAGATATAAGTAAAAAATGATGCAAAATAACTTTGACACCATGCAAATCAATCAATAATGTGAGAATTGCATAGTTACATAGACTAAATAACTTGACAAATTAGTTAAAATTTCTATTTAAATTATATCATCTATTAGTAAACACTTAAAAAATCATTTAACCCTAGCTATTATTCATCAAAATGTTAATTTATAGTCAAATTAACTATTAAAACTAGTTGTTTTTACTCTAAAACAACTTAATCATATGATATTGACACTTAATTAACATTATTTATTATTAAAATAAATAAAATAGTTATTTAAGGCAATGGGCGCCTAGGCGCCCATCGCCTTGCCCCCCTCTGGGGCGCCTTGTCGCCTAGGCGACGCCTTGAAAACAGGGGAAGTAGCACTACAGCCAATTCATAGTGCATATAAATCAGCGAGCAGTCAGAGCACCAGAGCTTCAGTCAGTCCAATCATCTGGCAAATCCTTGCAGAGACCTACAGGTATGCTTTCATTTCGAATACATCAACAATTTAATGATGATCAATGACAAAGTCAAATGAGATGACCAGGAGGCATGAAGAAATTGTTTTTCATGCGAAGGCTATTTTTCAAGGAAATTGGCACATAGTAGTATACAAAGCTGTTAAAAGAGAAAGAGCCCCAAAAATAACTCTTCATGACGTCCAGAAGTTAAAAAAAAAATGCCTAATTTGAGCCATGACAACCAAGAAATCGATCAACATCCCTGGCTACAGACTGAGCAAGGGCATCAGCTGCTTCCTGTGTAGACGCCTCTGCATATACACGTATCACATCTTCTGTACCAGATGGCCTTACAAAGCAACGACCTTGACAGTACTTGGCTGCACAAGATTTCATGGAAGGAAACTAGTGCATTGGTGACCGAAGTGAAATCCGGGAAAATCAAGCATGTAGTTTGTAAAACATGAATAACAACGTTCACAGCGATCTTTGGCCCAGGGATGTTAGGACAAGTAACGACAGCTTTTCCCAAAGTGTCCTTATAATCACAAGTCTAGTCCTACGGCAACAAATAAGGCATTCTAAGCAACAACTGAAAATTGAAAGAATACAATGACGTCTTTAGTCATATGTTACAAATAATATATTGTTAAACATTTTTCAGTTATAGCTAGTAATATGTCACTCGTATTTATCGTTTTTTGTCATGAAGATCTAACACCAGATGGACAACCTTTCTCAATCAGCTAGAGCTGGATTTGGACCTGCTAGAGCTGGATTTGGACCTGCCACTACACTCACCAACCTATGTTACACAACACACGAGAAAATAACAAGTTTACTTGCTTGGCACTTAAGAACAACCCGATGAGATGAGATCTGCTATATTCTAAGACAACCATATCAGTCCATATGTGTTCAATTTCCAAACTTAGAATGTTATGTCTGTAGACCTTCTTTATCCTTAAACAACGAAACGTGATCTAGTCATAGGAAATTTGTGGTTACCAGTCTCCGCATCAATGACCTCCTGCAGACCAGAAGGCATCACAACTTGCGTTTCTGCATTTGCAGTGACAACAGCAGTCCTATCCACAACTTTTACCTATTTGTCAAATGCACAGTAAGAACCAAGAAAAAGCGGTAGAGCAGGCCCAAGAAAAATGATGATGTAATTTTTAAAGAGACCTCTCTTGACCAGAAGGATAAAATATGAACTCACTAACCCATTTAAGGGTATTTGGAACTTGCAATGGAAATGAATTCTTCACTGATGCAGTAGTATGATGCATGAATATGTTTGATCCCATAGGACCTGAGATCCATTTGTCTATTTTCTAAAATTCTATGCATTTTCTGTCATTTATAAATTCAAACGACAAATAAATGTTTCAGAAGATTTATGCTTCCTTCCAGTCTCTACACATAAGTTTCAAACTAATACTTGCTCTTCAGAGTGCTCAATATTTGCTACCTGTTTTTACTAACCCTTGAAAACTAAAAACAGCTGTGCAGAAATTTCTATGGCTATGGGATGAGGGTCAACTAGATACTAAATTTCAGAATTAAACTTATATCCAGACAAACTTGAGTCCCTAAAAACAAGTTAAGGACACTGAAAGTCATGTTGTCCTATACAATGAGCTTTCCATCCATAAATGTTCTATACTGGGTACAGAAAAAGTTGAAAAACGAGCGATATTGGTCCATCCTCCTGACTCAGTGCAATGGGCTGTAATGTAACTCAAAGAACAGTATACATAAATTTTGGCCAAAGAAAGAAGCATTAGGCAATAGCTGGATGTTCTTAACGCAAGTCCAGTTAACATGTATCCAAATTGATAAGAGAATCATGGAGAAAGAAAATATGAGAACTTCAAATCCCTTGGAGTTCATATGCTCCAAGGGAACTTTATACAAGACTGAGCAGAATAAATGGGAGCATATGCTCCTCGTGACAGGATCTAAGACTAGAGTTCTGATTTTTGAGTACCCTTTGGAGTTCCAGATAACCAAGCATAGTTACCTGGCGCATGGAGCTGCAAATCTGAAGTGAGTTTAATCTTGAAGATATATTCTAAAAGTCTATACAGCTGCAGAGATCCACAGTATAGAACCTATAACCCTCGTTTCTCAATTTTGTTTTTTTTTGTTTCAGTTCTTGATTTTTTTGGTATTTTCTCATTTCTCCTCACATTAAGCATAAAGATTTCAAGGTCAAAGGCACATTTGTTGTGTTTCTAGCTCTCACGATGTTGAATAAAAAACTGACATGAAAGATAAAATGAACTAGAAAATAGATATTTTCTCAATATATGCACATTATGAAAGGAATGTGGGTTCTCCTGTAACTAACAGCTTAAAAGATGCTGCAGTAACAGTATGACAGCTGCAATTGACTGGAATAGAGACAAACATAAATCCTCTTAGTTTTGAAGACCACAAAACAAGAGTTTGTTCAAAAAATATGACTCCTTACTACGAAAAAGCATGTATAAGTTTTACCAAGAAATTAACAAACCTTCAGCTGTCTGCTGGGAAGATCTTTGTAGAGCTTGTTCCAATCTTCTATTGACCATCCCATGTATTGCAAAATGGCCTCCACCAACAGCAAAACGCTAAGTGCATCTCCAACTGCCTGGTTGATCAGTTGACTGACTGACAATAGCCTTAGCACAGCCTTTTGGCACTCGGAGCCTAAGCGATAGATGTTAATAGAAGTAGTTTATCCAGTTTATCTTTAAGCGATATACGTTTATAGTAGTTTATTCAGTTTATCTATACCTGGAGAAGAAGAAGCAAGTTCCTCATTTACAAACTCCAGCTCGTGTAAGAATTTATCTGAAAATATAATTGTTCCATGGCCATTGGCTTCAAAATAGATACCGATATCATACTCAGAAGCCTTCTCGTGGAGGTACTTCACACCAGTGGGTGTAAACACAACCTTCAAACCTTGCAGTTTAAGGTAATCTGTTGAAGCTCCGTTTGCATATGCAGTTTGCACAATACCAAGACTTGGAGAAAGCCTTTTTGTTGTTTTCAGGGATTCATTCTTGTCCAGGATGGTTAGCTGCTCCCTGATAAACAATGCAAATAATGATAATATCTTATCTCCATCAACAAGATCAACTTTACCATCATTGGTTTTATTTACACAGAAATAGACGAGCCTGTCACCATCACCATCCAAGCTTGCACATCTGAACAGAAAAATAGATCAATGTTCGGAAAATAAATTGCCCTAATACAAATTAGAAATGGAAAATAAAGGACAATTTCAGAAAATGAGCATGATAATAGTTCAGACCTTCTTCCGGCATCACCTGGACCAAAGCCATGTGGAGCAACTTTCTCCTTCTGTACAAAATCAGCACCAACCCCATCATTGAGTGTCCCTTCTCCATCCTTTCCAGAATTTCTGATGTGAAGTTCCAGTCCTGTCAGCATCTTATTCAACTCCACAAGCTTTTGTCCACCAACGCCATTTGCCCCATCCACCAAGACAGTCGCATCAAACATATTAGTCACAGCTTGCGAGGGAATCAGGCTTATCAGTTGTCTACACTTCAACAAGGACAAGAGAAAGCCATAAGACGAAAAGAAACTAGAAAAATGAAAGCCCAAACAACCGAAAGTCGAGTCACTAGACGCACTTGAAAGAGCTTGATAGTTGCGTATAGTAGTCAAATTCCGCCACCGTTCTGCCTTGATTTCTGCATCGAACCATCCAGTGAAGTTGTGGCGTTGTTAAGATTCCCATGTCAATTGCAACAGCACCAACTATAGCAGCAATGCCCTTCGGTCAAGGGACGAAAAAGGAGTATCAGTCATTTCCTAAAAATTGGGCAGCTCTATTCAGGAGAGGAGAAACGAAATCCGTAAGGAACAATATGAAACAAAAAAAGTATCGACTTTACGTGTTTTGCAGCTTCTAGCAGCGCTTCCCCGGTGGGCCTTGTGTCCCTTCCCACAAGGACCTTAGCCGACTGTTCTCCTCCAAAGGGGATGTCCTCCTCCACAGAAAATCTGAGCACCATCTGTAGCGCAAATCAGTTAAGAAAAGCAAGCAAGCAAGAGGCTTCATGTAGAAACTCTGCAGGGAGACGACGGAGAACAAGAATCTCGATCACCAAATTCAGACTTAGATAGAAGAAGACTTCAGATTAAACTAACAAAAAGAGGCAACAATTCACGACGAAATCCATCCAATTTGTGCATATTGGAATCTAGCCGAGGAATACAAAACAAAAAAAAAAAAATTTGTTCATGCTCACTTGGATCAGGTCCTCGGCGCTGGAGGCATTGGCAAGAGCATCCGCGAACGGCTCCCAGCGCTGCGTCATCATGCCCCCACTAGGATCGGCCACCTTGACGCCGTTGTCTCGCACGGGGTTGTGCGACGCCGTGATCATGAGCCCCACAGAGGCGCCCCCCATCTTTAGCGACCTTAGAGCTGCCAGGATCCCCACTCGGAAGACCGTCGGGGCAAGGAGAGAACCCTCCGCCCTGAACCCCGCCGTCCCATACGACAGCTTTACCCCTGCAGAAAATGAAGGGTTTCAGAAAGGTGCCACCTTTGGATTCCCGTGGAACGGATTCATGGACGTCGCTTACCGGAAAGGGGAGGGAAGGCGGACGCTGCTTGGAGCAGCCGCCGCCGCCGTTGCTCCGACATTTCTGCACGGTGATCGAGCGACCGGCATGTTCTTCTCGACATAAAGAGAACTGGGGAAAATTAAATCAGATCAGACCATGAACACCCCCTAGATAGAAGCCTACACAGTGCGCTAACGGAGGAAGGCGGAGGCAGAAGGGATCGCTGCTCTGACATCGAAGAAGTGGTCTATCTATCTCCGGTGGATCAACGCCGCCTCTACTACACGCTCCAAAACTACCGGCTATCGCCCGGGAAGGTCGTAGCACTCTCAATCGCGATGGCGATGGAGAAAGAGCTGGCCTCCAACGGCAGAGGAGCTGGCCGCCGATGGAGGTGGTGGCGAAGAGAGACCCACCCACGGAGGTGCAAAGGATCCGGAGGAGGAGAGACCTGCCGAGGTGCTAGAGTTCGTCGAGAGAGAGAGAGAGGCGATCTGGAGAAAGAGAGACCAATCGACGCCAGCACTGATTTCAATACAAGTAGAACCCTATAATGGTTTTGATAATTCTGTCAACTATTAATTTTAAAATTAATATTAGTATCCTTCACCGTCAATTTTAAAACTAATACGGATGATACAGGTGCTTAACATATATATATATATATATACTCTAACCAAACATGTTATGAAGTATCAAACTTTGTAAGTAATTAATACACTAAGTACGCTTCAAATCATCCAATTTCTTCTGAGTCTAACAACCTTACATGATATTCTAAATGTCGTATGTTTTATGCGTTGAAGTACATCTCATCTTGATTTTTCTACTTATCATTCAAGAGATTTCAACGTAAATTTAAGTACATGATCACGAAATAACTTTTATATCCTCAAAGATAAAATATAATATATGACAACTAATTGGAATATTTTATTAACACGAGTTAGTCTTTTGATCTAAGCCTTATCATGCTCCCTTTCGTTCATATCTACTGAATGAACACAATATTTATCTGAATTGAATAAGTTTTATTTTACTTATCAAAATAAAATAAAATATTATCATATTTAGAGTAAAAATTAGCATACCTGATTTATATGACAATTTAGGTCAAATAATTTTTAATATATTCAATTTTTAACTGAAGTATTATTATATTTGAAATAAAAATATCGACTATGAATTTATTTATTGCATCGTATTTATTACATCTTATTTTCATTATATAATACCAATATATTTAAAATAAAAAATTATTAAATTTGATTAATATCAAGATTTAAATATAATATAAATATTAAATATTATTCAATTTATTACATGTCGATTATATCGAATTTATAATTACAGAGTATATTATGTTTAGAGTTAAAAACTATTATATATGATCCATAGAAAGATGTTAATTATATATAAATTAATAAATATTCGTATATTTTGATATCACGGCACTTATGCGATTTATAACTATAAAATGTTATTATGTTTAGAGAAAAGATTTGGTATATCTGATTTATAATTCAAATTTATTATATCTAATCTGTAAGCACAGATTATTAACGGTAATTTAATTATTATATCATGTTAATCACATATTTTATCACTTCAAAATATTATTAAATATGGAGTAAAAATATTACGATTACAAACATATTAGTTTTAAACTGCAAAATATCAATATGTTTGGAGTGAAAAATTATCGTATTTGATTTACATCATGACTTAAGTACGATGCAAAAAATAATCCATGATTGTCTATTTTTTAGATTTATATTGACATATATATTTATATTTTATCAAATATCACGATCAAATTTAATATTTTTAAATAATTGATTAAATATTTTACCATAGATCAGATTTTAAAGTTTATGTAATAAGCTTAGTATCTTAAGAAAACAACGTGTCAATCGGCAAGATTGATTTAAGGATTTCAAAAGGCCGGGCAAAAGAAATGTTTTACTGAATTTTTATTAACGTCCCTGCCTCCGTAGGTTATCATGTTTTCAATCCAATTGGAATTATATAAAACCCGACGGATTCGTGAATTATGGGATTTCCTCCTCCTGCTCGATCTCGATCTTGTTTTCTTATTTTTTTTGGAGACCGTGACTTTCTCCTCCTCGTCTATAAATTGAGGCCAGCCCTTTATGTCTTTAATGTGGAGTACAAGTACGTTTACAAGAGTGCTCAGTCAGTCTTATTCTTCTCGGTGCTCGTCGGCCTTTGGGGTGCTGTCCGTAAGAAGGTATCATCGAGAGTCTATTTGAGAGCTACTCCGGAGGAGACGATCGCCGTCGGTGTAAGATCTCTCCACCTATTTTGCACTCTCATGTTATAATGATTTTCTTTGCTCTCCCCGTGGACGTAAGAAAAGACTTTGTTTTACTGAACCACGTTAAATCTGATGTCATCGTGTGGATTGCTTGATTGCTGTCGTACTCCTCATTAATCACCTTTATCGACGACGATAACACGAGATTTGTTCCGCTGTTATTTGCGAATCTGTAATTATTTTCTTAGCGCCGATCCTTCTCTTCCAAAGTTTGATCCCGAAGATTTCTGCTAAGGCACTTCTATCTATGATCCGAAGAAGGAGAAGAATTAATTCTTTGGCCTTCATAATTCAGTTTTGGCTTCTCGACATGTATTATTATATGCCGAAAACCAATCATGTATTTCCGGTCGGCTTAGATATAGATGGACGGCACAGGTTTTATATATCCATTGGATTTATCTTAACTATGAATATTGAAAATTTTGGATATGTTCTTCTCATGAGGCTCGTATCCGATGTTAATTAAGGTGAGCCGTCTGATTCGATCAAGGCTCCTCGTTCGTACCCTGATTGATATATTAATTGTTGTATTTGCACACAAATTAATTAACACAAGTTTGAAAGCATCTATCGAGTTGTATGCTTTCAACGAAGTCTGAGCGGTACAACGTCCAGACTCATCTCATTTATTTTATACGAGTTTGAAATCGAGTTCTAACAGATATGTTGAACTTTTGTTTGTTTATTATCGATCGAGTCGAATCGAACTCGAGTAGTAGCTGGATTAGGATTCAGTTCATACTTGACCTTAAGCTACATATACAAGTTTGTTTATAAAGCCTAATATCAATAAAAAAAGTTATCCGTGGAATCGTACAGTTTGTTCATTTAAGAAACTCGATCTAAATTTAAACTCAAAATTTATATTATTTAATATGTTTAAATAGCAATGTATAATTATTAATATTCGTAATTTAATTTTTAAAAATAAATATTCGATAGAATATTTAATTGAGTTACTCGCGAGTTCATAAAGTTGAATAGGAGTCTATTCAATCTGTCGAGCTTTACTTTTCATTCAAGTCTGCTCATCTAACATAATAAACGAGTCGAGCCTAATCTTTATCGAGCCGAGTTTCGATCTAGTAATCTCAATGTATCGATTTGTCCGCACCCTAACAGTAATTAGCTTTTTAACTGTCATATTAAGTTAATGATGTTTAAGACGAACAAACAAATTATAAATAAAGATATGTGATCACATATGCGGCTGTCCTGCTGCGCCCACATGATGTGTAGCCCTTTATCATCATTTTAAAGCACAGAAGGCACGTTAAGCAAATCTAAATTAAGAAAAATTTAATGGCAGATAATTGCCTGTTAGATGGCAACATTCTAATTGTAGCCGACCACCGCAAAGTTGGCTCAACATAAACGCATTTATGAATCTCAAAATTACATTTATCCATGAGACTCTCTGAGCTCAGATTAAGTTTGAATTCAACTTATTTAACATCATATAAGTTAAATATTTTAAATTTATTATTTTAAATTTAACTAAATAGTTAACGAAGTTGGAACTCAAGTCTTTGTGTTCGGCAGATTTCTACTCAGGCTCACCTCGTTAAGCAAGTGAAATTTAATTTTATTTATTTAAGTTTATTCATTTATCGTAACAAACAAGCCAAATCAAGCTGATTCTTGAGTTCATATACTTTACATATGACTTCCTTCAAGAAACCTTTTATCTTCATGAAACCTTATAAATTTTCATATCAGGAATCAACCACTATTATTGGAACCCGGCCAGATTAGAACAACTACTCTGTTCTCTTCCCAGATCAGCTTTCCCCGAGCCGGTCGATCGATCGGCATACGATGGGGAGTAATAAGACACCGCAAGTTTTCGGATCAGAAGGAATCATTTTTGTTCTTGAACCACGTTCCAACAGATTTCTGATGACAAGTTACAGGGACGACGCATCTACTACAATAATTCAAGCATCAGCATCTTAACAAAAAAAAAGGAGTTTCTTGACCTTTGCGCCACCGACATTCAAGCAGCTCCACCGAACAAAAGCGGTATCCATGCATTTATGATTTATGTCCCATCGTGGAAAACAGAAGCGAAAAGCAACCCAGAAGCCTCCTCACCACGAACAGGATGAATATGCTTTGATTGAGGCGGAATGATCTTCATAAACAGTGATGGTGACATGGTGTAATATAGCAACCCGAATGACCATCAAAAGCTTCAGCTCAAATATGCATCAGAAGACGGGGATTGAAGCTCTCCAGGTAAAAGAGAATTCCCAAGACAAAAAGTAAAGCAGGCAAGAACTGTCTGAGGATGTGGCAAAGAAGTATGCACACTCTAAATCATATTAAGGAAGTGCAGGAGGAAGGAGGAGGCTGTGGTTGACAAAAGAGAGATCACAAGTCACTGGCAACATTCTCACTTCACAAGTATTACAAAATAAAGAACAGCATGTTCACGATGGGACAAGGAAATGAGATGCAGCAGGAGAGGTGGGAAGGCAGAAAGCATCTGCCAGCTGCCTGGGCTTTTGAAAGACGGTAGGGTATGTCTTTTACCTCACAGTGTGAGCAAAACAGCGGTCAAATAAATAATAATAATAATAATAATAATGAAAAGCAACGGGCAGAAAGAAGTTCATATGAACAGACTATTTTTTCTCTTGCGACACTCCTGTCATCCAATCAATCTCTACCGACACAAGGCATGATGTTCTTCCGGACCAAAAGGATCAGATCAACAACAGCAGTCTAAAAGTTTGAAAAGTGAACTTTACACCGCGGAACATCTTTCCTTTCTCGGCTGTTTCAGAAACAATCAACTTAAGGCAGATACAACATCTAGATATCTTTGAATGTTGATGGCGGGATTTAGCAGTAGAGATCAAAAGAGTCATTAAAGAAAAATTATCTGGACACTTTGATGTAGTTTTTTCGTCTCTTTTTTCCTCCATCATGAGTTCGATATACATGCTTTGTACTATCTTAAATTTGAAAAGAGGTCTGTATCATTTACCTTCTCTTACAAATATACATCACTCCAGAAATATTTTGTTTACAACTCAGATGCCGGTGGTCATAAATAAATAAAAACCAAATGGACATTCCGTTGATCCTAAATAAAAAGTCGCATAAATCAAACTGTACAGATTCGCTGCCCTGGTCCTTGGCCTCAGCCAGTAAAACATACATATATAGAGGGCAACTGCAAGTCGTTAGCCCTACTTAAAAAGAAAGTAACTTTAAATGAACGTCCATCAAAATATTAAAATATCCTCAATCATGAAGTTAGAATACATAAATTTAGAAACAACCTCCTCTATTGGGTTGTAAAGCATCGAAGAATTAGATTTAGGTTCCTACTGGGAAGGTCATTTCTAACATTAATGCAATCCTTTAATTTTAGAAAATTTTTCTCTGACTTACTAAAAATATATAGAATTAGAAATAACTTCACGTATATTGCTATTTCTGTTTTAATCCTTTTAAATAACCCAAAATAAAATTCAGGTCATACAATCTATGATTTTTATAAATTTGCAGACATCAAAAAACAAATAAATACAAATAATAAAGATACAGTGAATTCTTCTGATTTGATATGTTTTTAGAGAACCAAATTAAAATCCTTGATCTTATTATAAATGAGTATTTTATTATATTATCTGCTTCATCTTGTTTTTATCAGGTTAGTTTCTACACGAATAGGGTGTTAATAGATAGTGGAAATTTTATTATATCAAACAGGCCTATCTAAAATTTTAAAGACAGGTGATTTTTCCAAGCAGATCAACCACACATTTCGCCATTTTTAAAATTTATGCCACCATGCAATGAAACACCAATTTTCAAACAAAGTATCTTAAAGAAAAAGATTGAATGCTAATACAAAATAAATGACTGCCCCTCACTATCTACCTATCAATCTATCTATCTATCTATCAGGAAGGCTGATGCCACTATGAGTCATCACTTTCTGTCACCCTAAATTTCTTCCACAAATTCATGTTAGCAATGAAAAAGTGAGGCTTGTCACCTGGATGGGGCATCAGATGACTGAGTATTGAGTGCAGGATTGGAAGGGATGGATGGAAGGGTCCCATTTTCTTGAGGAAGCGGTGAACCCCAATTAGGTTCCACATCTGATGGTTCCACTACATAGACAGCACCATCACTCATTCCCATTGCTATTTGGTTTGGCTCAGATGGATGAGCTGCAATCACCATTGGATACACTGCTCCACTGTCAAGGAGAAAACAGAGTACATCTTAATGGCATGTGTTGATCGAAGGAAAATATTGAATCAAAGAATATAGAAACGAAAATGGACTCTATGGCCCACTACATTAAATAAGGTTCAACCTCATAACTGATCACGCAAGTGCCAAGGTAAGTTTTAAAGACTTACCCACTAACAGATGATGAAATGTACGCCGAAGGCACAATTTGGCATCGGAGCCTTAAGCTCTCTGCATCAAAAACTCCAACTGCACCGTCACAAAATCCAGCATAGACAAGAAAGCCATCACAAGAATAAACAGCACTTGAGATGGGGGCTTGGAGTGTTTCCCGAGGAGACCACTGCAATTGAAAGGACCAAGAAAAATGTCTCTTAAACAAGGAGCAAGATGAAAGATGCCTAAAATAAGAAAAACACAGAAAGGGCTTGGAATTCATTTGCCTTGTGGGATACATGCAGGCATGCTTGCCCACACACACTACTACATATACACACACGACGGAACATTAGAAGTTTACAATAAGCATACTGCTTACAAAAGCTTGTTAGAAGAAATAAAGCTGTGACAGAAAGCGTAAAAAATTTGACCCAATTTCAACAAGACATGTATGCCACCAAAATCAAAACACCTAAAATTTTTTTCTCTATCTGCTTCGCAACTGCATTCCTGTATCATTCCTGATACTGAAGGCCCTGTTTGGATAGAGCATTAGGCACCTACACTAATATCATTTTTATATGTCATACTTAACATTCTAATGTTGTTGTATCTAGTGTTAATATCTGTTAACACCCATATTTGTAAAAAAAATAGGGAGCCACTTCCTTATGAAATAGAATTGAAGGATTGTGGAGGATGGCAAACGAGATATCTAATGCTGACAGAAAAGGAGGGAATTAACATGCAAAATGCAGTTGATTTATCCGATGGATATAAAAGACTTAGTCCTCCAACTATCAGAATCAAAGCTGTCAGGACAGCTGAGGTGTCCAACCAGCGCCCATTTCAGGAAATTAAATAAAATTGGAGTTGTGTATGGTGATCAGGCACCTCTGCCAAGAGAAAAAAAAAAGAGATCTGCAGTTGGATCTAGTGGTCCGATGGAACAGGCTGCTGGGTGCGACATTGATAGTAGCAGTCTCACGACGTCTGAAGACAGTGGGAGGAACCGTCAGATAGGGTGAAGAGGATTAGAATCTTCCTAGATAAGAATACATATCTAGGGAACGCCACATTTGAGCAGAACGGACAGAAAAAGAGGGAGAACCAGCAAGGGCTTCAGTGGCAGGATCAACTATTGATTGATTCCCACACTAGGTGGGATTCTTCCAACGATAAGAAGTCCTATAAGCATAGAAAGATTGCCGGAGTAAGGCTATCGGAGTCCTGAAAGGGTTGGAATTGATCCCGTGTACAGCGGATCCTCCCAAATCCGTCTCAAGTTCGAGGCCCCTTGTTCGGCAGGTTTTCCAACAGACAGGAACAAAGAAAGAAAGGATCGTGAAGTTAAGGGAAGTCCATCCCGCGTACAGCGGATCCCCTCCAAGTCCGTCTCGGAGTTGGATGCCCCTGTTCGTCAGGTTTCTCAACGGAACCGAGAGAGTGGGAGCCTATAAAAGGGCAACCATGGCCAACATTGAGAGGGTTGGAAGCCCGACAGAGAAAGAGAGGCATCGAGGAACTGAGAGAGAGAGAGAGAGAGAGACCAAGAGAGACCGGAGAGGAGAGTCAGGAGGAGTTACCGGAGCCTTCCGTCTTCACACAACGCCGCCGGATTCTTCCCTTCTCTTCTCCATCAAGCCTTGCAGCACTATCAGGTTCTCCTTCACCTTCATATGGCACCGGCGAGCCTTCCTTCTCCCGTCGAAGCCGTGGAGTTCGGTGTTTTCTCCACACGCTATTGCTCATGCCGTCAGAAGCTGCCGCGCTCTTTTCCAGTTGCCACGGATGCCGTAAACCCTTGCAATCTCCTCTAGCAGCATAGTAGAAGGCCCCTGCTTCCCTTGGCCAGGCCGGCAGAAGCTTTCCCAAGCCCCCTTCGCTGTCACCAGATTCCTCTTCCGTCGTGAGTGAGCGAGCTGCAGACGCTGTCCGGGGTGAAGAAAGGAGAGGTCAGGGGATTATTTTCCCCCGACTTATGTCCGCGGCGGACATATGAACAGTGGAAGGGGGCCCGCCTTAAAAAAAAGAGAGAAAAAATGCACCGCGTGAGGAGGCCGCACGCGTGCGTGAGACGGCCGACCGCGAGAAGCAGCTGCAGCAAGTGTGACCCGCGGTCAACCAACAAATGGGGCCCACCAGGGAAGGCTGTGACAAAAAAAAAAGGAGAGGAAGAAGAAAGCGGGCCGGCCCTTGTTGGACCGGGCCCAATGAAGTCCTTGGAGGAACAGTGCTCCGACAGTGGAATTTAAGTTTTAAAATCCATTTAATTTAAACAAACCGAGACAAACATAAGGCCGGTTCTAAACCCACATCATGGCTTCGGCTCAACTTAAAAGAATTCAAAACAAAGGGAAACCAAGAGGCCGGTTCTAAACCCACCTCTTGACCCTCTTCTTAAAGTAGACATCCAAAGGTTTAAAAAATGGACCCCAATGCAGACAGTTCATCAACTCATAAAGGAGTTATGAAAATCGACATGAGCTAATTTTCCACAAGTCTATCAAAGACCGGGACATGCTCAATCTCAAGACATTGAAACAGATTCCATGGTGCCTATCACAGGCTTGACAGGAGTACGGACCTATTTTATTCTATTCTTATGTAAATCATGTCAAGGCAATGAAGAATTTATGTGAATGATGATGACACTGTTATGGGAAACTGCTGCAGTCCCATGAACTTGAACGATGCAAGTATCATCACTAAGAACAACCAGTTACTTCAGAGAATTCCAGGAATTGGGAGCCAGGTAATCAAATCTTAACCAAATTTTCAAAGTCAAAATCATGAAACCCAGGTAAATCAAATCAAAAAACTCAACCCAGATTAAAAATCAGGTCTACGTCTAAAGTCTTGCAGAAGAATAAAAGAATTCCAAATCTGAAACTCAAACTAAAAAAAAGAGAAATGAACAATCCATTGAACCTAAAGGGCAGTAAGTCAAAGCCAAATCTGAATTAAGTTACAAGTTCAAGCTGGTCAAGGCATGCAATTCATGAAGCAAGACTGGTTTGAAATTTAAGATGGGTCGAACCTGTGTACTGAATTCAAACTGATCCAAGTTAAATTAAAGTGTTAAGTCAAATCCAACCCAATTCAATGGCATAAAACCCTTAATAAACTGAACAATCAAATCATAAAATGTATGCTCCGAGCAAAAATCTGTAAGATTTACAGAAATCTGGGCACTTAAAGCTTGAACTCAAAATAAAAAATCAGAAAACAATAAATCAACCCATTGAAATAAAAAAAAACCCAACCTGACCAAATTAAACTCAGTTGAAACAAACCTGTTCAAATCAATTTGAATCAAATTAAAATCAATCCCACGGTTGAATACCATAACAAATTCTAAATCTGAAAAGTAAAACTAAATCTGAAGCATGACAAATTGAAGATCAAAATCACATTAAGCTGAAAATAAGAACATCAAGTTTTAATAAGTTAGTTCAAACTGAAACTAATTTCTTTAAAGTCAACCCAACTTTAATTAAAGGTCCAGATAACTAATACACAATTAATCTAAAGCAAACAGAGGCTCTCAATTAAAACTCAACCAGTTTTAACTTAATCTCAAATGATCTTAAAGATTAAATCCATAATCACATAAATAAATTAAATCACCTGAACTATACTCAATCTGTAAATTCCTGAACTCATAAAACCAACACATTTCAAGAAACCTGCAATCCAATCCAAATGACATACATCTTAACCGGAAATTAAAATAAATCATCAGGTAAACTCTCAATGATCACCTGTCAAACTCAAATGAAAACCTAAGATCTGCAACTTAAATCCTTGTATAAATCAAAACACTCTTAATCAATTAAACCCATAAACAGAATCTGAACCAAACCATAAAACGAACCACAAATCCAAACAAATCTCAAAACAGGACATAAATCAATCTTAATTAAACCAAACTTGATAATGAATCTGTAAAAGAAACTCCAAGTTTGAAAAAGAAAACTAAATTCAAGCCAGATCTTAAAATAAGTTTCAATCGATTCAAGCAAATCAATAATCTCAGATCTGCACAGTCTGAGTGATTTCAAACAAACATGTTAAGCATCAACTCCAATTTAATTTCAACTAAACAAATTCAAATGGGTTCTAACTAAATAAATTCAATTTAAACCAAATCAAATTAAATCTGTAAACCAATCTGTCCAACACATGCAAGTCAACTTTAACCAAACGAATAGGATAACAACCCATTAGCAAAACCCAACTTCTTAAAATAAGCTAAATCAGATTTTCAAGCAAACTTTAAGTCCAAAGACGATCTTCAGTCTGTCAAACATTAAATCAAACTTCTTAAATCAAATTCAAAATTCAATTCCATTTCAATCAGCTCAAATCGATTTTCAAACAAGAATCAAAACAAATCAAATTTCTTAAATTCAACTCAAATCAAATCAAAACTCACAAATCAAATCCAAATGAATCAAACAAACTAAATTCAACCCAATAAAACCAATCCAATTCAATTCAAACCAAATTCAAAACAAATTAAATACTTGCATTCCATCAAGTTCATGGGGCTGTTTCCTCCTGTGTGTGAATGTTTATTTTGGTGTGGATGTATGTTCTTCTACTTCAATGAGTTGCTATGACGAACAATCAAGGGTATTCGAGCGTTCTCGATGTAATTAACGTCGGATCTTCGCACCATCCGACAAGGAGATGTCAAAATCAATTTCAAAGAACCTAACAACCTCGATGTATAATTTTATACATATCATGGACCTTAGTTAATACTTTTATGGAATATCACCTATTTTCCTAAGGAGTCAACGCTAAGGTCTAATTCAAATTCAAAAGGAAAATGAATTTCCAAAATTTTAAAGTTTTAAATTTTGAGGTTACATCAATATCAAAATTGATACTATATTAAAATATTGAGACCAAACAGGCTCCAAAAAAGCCTGAACTTGTCTGTATAATCCTGAAAGCCAGAACATTTAGAAAAGAAACACAGGTTGAACATATGTTGTTAGTCATATTCATATGAATTATTATCACGCTCTTACTCCTATCTGATGTCAACTCTGGGGGATAAAAAGCTTAAATATTTGAAAGCTTCGTAAATTCATTAATGAAACGGTAAAGATTTTGTACACAAACATGTCACAGTCAAGGAAAATTAGATGCTTTTTGTCAAAGATTAGAAACTAACCGAGCATAAACAATCAAGCTTTGTGTCGTAGATAGCAATTTGGGTTTCATGTACAACTAAGACCTGTTTCTGATCATTATGTAATGTAACTCTAGTTTCACCAACAAGTGGGCCTGCACGACCTGCTGGTGGTTGAATAAATCTAGCCCTTCGGTTCTCCCAGCTGTCCATGCTCCAAACACACAGCTGAAAGTTTGACAGTAAATTGACCAAAAATGTTAGAAAGAATAACAGATATCAAACAAATTGTATAGCATGGACCTAAAGAAGTAAATATAAATTTTACATTCATTAAGAAAAATAAAGATATGTGAAAAGCTTCTTTTTCTAACATATTTTTAGTTTGTCATCTAAAAACAAGGATAATGCTATGTATTAAGGCAGTAAGTATTCATCTTCATTAATTACCTGGGCATCAGCACCTGAAGATACGAGGACATTTAGAGACTGAGAAAATGCAAGGCCGGTCACCTTCTTCTGGTGTCCCTTCAGCTTAGTTTTGACCTAAAAATAAAAAATAATACAATAAAAATAAAGCATGTCCAACTGTGATATGGTTTACAAAACCAAATTATTTATTACCTCATCCACTCGAACATTGTATATTTGAATACTAGAATCTTCCATGCCTATGGCAATGATGTTATTATCTTGAGGATGGAAAGCTAAGAAGGTGGCTGCCGGAGGTGGGGGCATGAAAGTTGTCATTACCTGCAAGAGAAATGTAAAATGCATCAGATGAGTAAAAGTTCTACTTCAAGGGCAACATTGCGATCAATAACAAAGCAAAAACCAAACCCCCACTTGCCCCCAAAAAACCAAACAGTGGAAAGAAACATACCTTAAATGTCATCATGTTGAACAATGAGACTTTTCCACCAGATGCAGACATCACATATGAGTCATTCTTGGACAAAGCAATACATGAAATTGATTCATCAACGTGGCAATCAACAGTATCATTGGTCATGTGAACTCCACTGGCTGGTTGCCATAGCTGGGGCATAACAGATGGAGTGGACTGCAGATGAATAACCTTGGATGTCACTAGAAAGAAATCCAAAAGCCAGAACTAGAAGATAAGTATCAAGTGTGTCAACAAACCCAAGTTCTTTTTTTCTGAATATGGACTGTACCAGACGTCATTAATAAAAGAAATTATGTATAAGTAAAAAGCTTAAGTATCCCAAAAAGGCAAAAAGGACACCCAAATATCAAAGCTTGATCAACATACCTATAGAGAGAGAAGTATACTAACCTTCCCAGACGAATTTCGCTCACTGCGCTGCCACTTCCAAAGCTTATGCACGGCATTAGAAGCAAGGGCCAGGACAGCTGAACCAGAGTTAGTGTACAATAGCCTTACAATCTGCAATTAGGAAATGTCAAAATTCAATGAACTTACTTAGGCATAGATGCACATAATATAAAAGAAAATATTAATAAGCTTTTATGTACCTAATAGGCTATTACATTGAAAAAACTAAAAATACACGCAGATAAGTGGATCAGAAATGCCACATAAGAAATTCTTAAAGTAAAACAGTCACAAGAAAAAAAGAAAAACACTACGGAATACAACTAAAACAGGATATGCTCCACTGCAGTAGACTGTAAAGTTATTTGATAAAATTAGTTTTGGAATTCAGTAAACCCCTTCATATATTCTATTAACAATAGTATTTGCGCACCTCCTATTTTATGGATTAAGATAAAACAGAAGAAAATAAAAAATGGAACTAGAAGAGTTCAACTCATCAGAGAGTAAGTGGCTTAATCATTTTTCTAATTTATCTCGTCGTTCAGGGAAACTAGATGAAATGCATCTATGAAATAACCAATTTACACAACAAAAGTTTATGCCATAGCTGGGAAACAGCCATAACTTCTGCAAATAAGTCTTGCTTAGTCGCTGCATACCTTCCCTGATGTAGTTGCTGACTCTGGTAGCTTTATAGCTTTAAGCATATTTGGCTCAACAATGTCTGCTAATTTCCAGCTTTTAATTTTCTCCAGATCATCTGCTATCCTTGGTTTAACATCCAACGCCCTGTTACCTTCCAGTGCAGTCTGCGATATTTCTATGCTAAAATTTAGATGTCAATAAATACTAAGAATAGTTTGATCGCAGAAAATGTAGGGAATACATTACCAGGCTGACAATAGGCATTGGAGTTTTATCTGACCGATCAATACTTGTGGCCATTGGACCAGAGACATTCGCGATGCTTCCTAATGCACTGACAATTGATGGCTGTCAAAATAGATATATGTTAATAGAGAACAAGTGAGAAATCGCATCCACTGTGCTATACGGCCAAATAGAGCAAAACACATAGTAGCTAGAAGGACAAGAATTTTCAATAGCCTTGAAAATTCAAGGAATTCAGACACTACGACCGATTCAGTACATAATATCAAATTCCTGATTGGTTTATGATTTGTCTAGAGAAAATAACACGAAATATAAAAAAAGTGAAAATATATAATCAAGATGGATACAGTAAATTGCTGAAATATGACTATGACAATACATACAGGCGCCTGACAAATACCAACTGTTATGTGTGAACTATAAAATCGTTCATATAGACAAACTAGAAGAGGCAAATAGTTCACCGAGTAAATTATCCATATAAAACAACAAAGTGGATCTAGGCATATGCCTGTTCATGTCTATGTAAAATCAACAAAAGTTGCACAATACCAAGTCACCAACAAAGCAACTAAATTTCCATAGTTCTTGTTGTTTTGTGGCTCTGTTTCATCCAAAAAAGGGAACACAGGATACTTTCTTGTAAAAGGACTATTGAACATAAAAAATGGTAAACTATAAGCATATCAAGTCTTATGATGTCATAATTCAGCTTCTCCCAAAATTCTACTCATCCACTACCTTGTTATTAACTTGTTGTGAAGAACCCCGAGAATTTTCATAAGCTCTATTCTCCAGCATCCTTATCAGACGTTGACCATCCAAATTTGCCAATATCTTAATCCCGTTGTCATTAGTAGTAACTGCAAGCAGTGATCCTTCCTTGTTGAATCTTAACCGAGGACTTGCCTATATAACAGGAGTAGAAAATTTCAATGCAATTTCTAAACAATGGCAAACATGCCAAAACCATGAGTTGTTCATACTAACAGATAAGCCACCATTCACATCTGTAGATGTTAACATATCTTTATTGTCCATATCCCAAAATTTTATATGGAATTCATCTCCAGCAGCTAGAAAACGGTTCCGGGTTGTATCAAATTGAACAACACCAGTTGAGGCTGTGGTACATTTCCTGAATCCAGAATATGTTCTTTTGATGGATCCCTCAGTCTCGTTCCACTCAACCAAGTGTGATTCACCATCTTTGCTTGTGCCACAAGAGAAAAGCCTGCACGGAAAATATAAGAGATGTTCTAGTAAACAGAAAACTCCTTAGCATAAATATAAATTAGGAAGTTTAAGCATGCTCTTCAAATTTATAAATATGTAGCTTACAACTCACTAAATAAACGAGATTATATAATAATATAACTGCACCTTGTCCCATCAGCACTGTATGCCATTGTGGTACACGAAAGTCCAGGTGCATCATAATCAACTCGCGATCCCAAGCAGTCATAGAGCCAAGCCTTGATTTTGCCATCAGTTGCTGTTGAAAAAATGAACTGCAGACAGGGCTAAAGTTGGTACATACTAAAAATCATACGAATTTATACATATCTTACAGTAAGGACTTCAAACAATTTGTTCCAAAAATATTTTTTCAGGTTTATGAGACTAGTGATTTGAGTTAGGAGACGTTATTAGGTTTAACTCTCTGCCAACCACAACCGGTTGATCATATTTCCAAATGCAACGAAAAAGCAATCCAGATTGTAGGAATATTGCCATATCACATAGGCAACAAGGCAGGATGTCAGTCAATGCCTTCTGTTTCATGAGAATTATTCGATAATATTTGCTACACAAATATTAGCTTGAAGTGGTGCAAATAGCATTAATAGTGATGGCAAGGATATTTTGAGACAAGAAAACATAGACTAAAGAACATAGTTGTCAAGGCGACAAGGCGCCCAAGGCATTGAATGGTACCGATTCCGCTTAGGCGACAAGGCGGCCGCTTAGGCGGTTAAGGCGGTATTCAAGAAAGGCTGAGTCGGGAGGTTGTTATATATATAAAAAAACATAAATAGAATTATATTTTTTATGTTATAATTGAATATAAGTGTTTTATCGATGCACATAAGTAAATATGATGTGTGTGTGAAAGAGAAGAAAATTAAATAAATTTTTTATAAAATTTAAGTATATAACTCATTTATGATTATAAAATTTATATATGTGCAATAGTATAAGTGATGGTAAAATATTGTTATAATATTATTAAATGGGGGGAGCGCAGAGTAGTCGCTGAAAAAAAACTTAATTAAGTATATAATATATGTTTATAATCATAAATCTTAAATATGTATGATAGTATAAGTGATAATGCAATATATTAATATATTTAAACTATCATTAAATAAGTGTCCCTTGTGAGGGGGTATCAAGGGGGAAAACCCCTCAAAATTACTTTTTTAATGATGTAAAGATACCCAAGGTGCCTTGTCTGGGCGCCTAGGCTGGCGCTTTGGCCTTGGGCGCCTTTTTGGCCCCAGACAAGGCGCCCTTGGAAAAGCGCCTTGCCGCCTAGGCGGGCGCCTTGACAACTATGCTAAAGAATAAGTTACAGTAATTGGTAAATAAAAGACAACAAGAACTCAAGAACCAAGACAATCCATGTACCCATAACATATAAAAGGTTAAGCGTTGGAACAGAATTAGTGTAAAAATACAATTTTACAACATGAAAGGAAGACATATGCAGCCAATTAAGTTAAAAAATTCAACATCAAGCATTGTAGACTGTTGGAACCTCAAAAATCTCAAAAGATTTTAATATCTTTTGTTTTGGAAATTCATTTTCCATTTGCATTTGGATTAGACCCTAGTATTGACTTCTTAGGAAAATAGATGGTATTCCATAAAAGTACTAACTATGGCCAAAATTACAATTTGAGGTTGTTAGGTTCTTTGAAATTTATTTTGACCTCTCCCCGTCGGATGGTGCGAAGATCCGACGTTAATTACATCGAGATTTCTCGAATACCCTTGATTATCGCCATAGCAATTCATTGAAGCAAAGGACATACATCCACAAAAATAAACATTCACACATAGGAGAGAACAACCCCATGAAATCAGTGGAATGCAAGAACTTAATTTGGTTTTGACTTTGTTTTGAATTGACTTTTCACTTGCATCTGATTGATTAAGTTTGACTTGGATTTTTTTTGATTTTTTTGAAAGCGTGATTTTAGTTTGAATTTGAGTTTGTTTAAATTGACTGAGATTTAGATTTGGTGTGAATTTTAATTTCATTTGATTTGATTTAATTTAATTTGAATTAATTAATTGATTCAAGTTTGTTTGGAATGAACTTTGTTGGAATTGAGTTTAAATTTTGGTTTGGTTTGGGTAAAACTGATCTAAGTTGAATTTGTTTTTTGGATGAATTTGATGCTCTGTAGGTTTATGTAGATTTCAGACTTTTAAAATGATTTGGGTTTGAGCTTGGAAATTGAATTATGTTTAATTCAGTTTGAATTGGTTAGTTGATTTTAAGTTTAATTTGAGTTTTGGACAGTTTGTTTGACCTATGAAATATAGTTTGTTGGAAAGGGTTTAATTTGAGAAATTCTGGGTTATATCGGATTTGATTCAATTTAAATTTGTTAAATCTGTTAGAATTCAGCTGAAATTTATTTGATCTGGGAGATTCAGTTTAAGTTGGGTTGGTTGATTTTAAACTTGATATGAATTTGGTTTAGTTGGAGAGAAATTTAATTGAATGTTTCCAAGTCTGGATTTTTACTGTTCCAGGCTTACTTAGTGAAATGAGAGTTGAATTTGATTTGAGTTCAATTTTGTTAGATTTCAGTTAAACCTGCGGGTTTTTGACAGCTTCTGGGTTCTCTTATGCAATTCTCAGATTTTTAGCTAGCAATCAAGAAGTTCATATAGGTTTCAAAGTTGACCTGGATTTCAGATTTTTGGGATTCAAATTCTGCACTTTCAGTCCCCAAACTTCTATATTCTAAATTCTGCTCAACCCTCTGCTCCTTGTTTGGACGCAAAGCTCAAATTCTGACCTCTTCAATCACCAAACTCCAAATTTTATCAATTTAAACTTCAGATTTTGAAATTTTTTATGCTTTGCACAAATTCAGATTCATTAAACCTCAGACTGTCAGATTTCTACACCTACAAACCCCAAATTTCAAATTTCAAATTTATAGATCTTATATTCTGCACATTTTCACAGCCCTCGGCTCTTTGTAAAGTCCAGATTTTTGATTTCTCCAAATTCCAGACTCCCTGCAGATCCTGCATCTTTTCTAATTGCAGGTTTCCTTAAATGGATTTCTGCACCAAAACAGATTTTTTTTAGAACCTCAATCTTTTAGATTTCGGATTGTTTTAATTGCAGACTTTATATTTCAACATTTCAGATCTCCCAGATTTCAGATTTTTGAGATGGGTTCTGGCCTCGGGCGCCCAGGCTCTAATTTCTGGTTTTGGTTTGTTGCAGATTTGGGTCACAAATCTAAGTCTGGCCTTAAAGGTTTGAGAATCCGGATTAGGTGTACAGATCCATAATTTAGATTCTCTTACTTATGAATTCAATCAAGTTTGTGATTTGTTTGAGAGTGTTTTTTGATTTGGGAATCTGGTTGTGTGAAAATTCAGATTTTTAGACTTACAGATTTCAGAATTTTTAAGTCTTTTTACCGGCTTCAAAATCTTTCAGAATTCTTGAAATCTAAATGTTGTAATAATTTTTTTTTAACAATGCCAACTTTAGACTTGCATTCCTTCAATTCCATAGGCCATTCTATAGGCTCAAATGGCAACGATGAGATGCACAATTCAGAAATTCCATTTATTGGCAGATCTGAATACATATTACACATGGGATCACAAGAAATTTTAGCAAGACCCCTTTCCCTCCAATTGTTGAGACATACCCCTCTTAGTAGGTGGAGTTTGATACTCCCTACTTTGGGGGAAAAGGATCGGTGGAAGATGGGAGCTTGCCCATTTCCCCGTCCGGGATCAAACACACCGGGGACATGCCCGAGTGCCCGTCCTTTGAGGTAGCCTATATGGAATAGACTAGCTCTTAATTGAACTTCTTTTCTCAAATTTTGATTAAGTTTTTTTTTTAAAGGCCTTGATGGCCGGTTCAATCCTTATTGGGCCAAGGTGAACACTTAGCACTTTGAAGGCCCTGGCGGCCAAACTGTCTTTGTTGGGCCTTAAAGGCCTGTTTGGGCTTCATCAAGGCCCTGTCGGCCAGCTCTCTTGGCCCTGATGGCCTCTCTAATTCTGTCCGGAGACTAGGCTTGATGACTTGCTGAAACCAGGCCCTGGCGGTCTGATTGCCGCTGTCCAGAACTAGGCTCGGGCTGTCTCAAAGAGGTCCGCAGCATTTGGCCCTCATCTGATCCAGAAGATGGGACCGGATTGATAGGCTAAGGGACTGTTCAAAAGCAACTTTGAGTGACTGGTTTAAAGAGGAAAACAGGCTCTAGCTACTGCCTGTTCAGAGGTCTGTTTGGAGTGATTTAGGATTGGAAAAGGACTGATATATATAGACAGATTTATGGGATCTGAATGGGGTATTGGAAAGGATCGAATGGCATAATTGGAGAGCTTGTCCAGAGGGGTTTTGAAGAAAGGCTTAAAGAGAAGGCTTGAAGAGGGAAGGGAGATGTGACCGGACCCTTGATCCTTACCTTTTTTCTCTTCTTCTTCACCTTCCTTGACCTCTCAGCAGCAGTACGCAGCAGTTCCTTGAAGCTGTCACCTTTTTTTTTTCTCACACAGGTGCTCTCCTTCTTCACGTGAGAATGCTCCAGCCAACCTTCTCTCTCTCTGGCAGGTCTCTCTTAAAGAGAGGAAAAAAGTCCAGCGTAACCTCCCCCCATCATGGAGGAAGTGAGGGTCATGGGAGTAGTGGGCGTAGTGGGGGGAAGTTCAGTTTACTACCCCCCCCCCCACGTTCCTTTTTTCTTTTTTTCTTTTTAACCCCTCCTGAAAAATCTGGGAAGTCAACATTTGACTTGGCCAAGAGATGGGCTGTACGTGGCTTCTCCCATTCAAGTATTTGATACCATTAAGACCCACTAAGACAGGATCCAATAACTTAAGTTATGTCAAATCTGGACCCTTGATCTAAATCTGATCATGAGATGGCATCCTGGCCCTTCTTTACTTCCCATGATCCAATACCAATAAGAAACCATTAAGATAGGATCCAATAACTTTATCAAATCTGAGCCATTGATCCAAATCAGCCTTCATCTATTTCAATCCCAGCCCTCCTTTATCTCCCATAATCTAATTATTGCTGTGAAAATAATATGAGAGCACTTAAAACCCTAAAACAGGTTCGATCCTCCCCTGATTGACCCATCTGTTTCAAAAAACAGCAGCCGGTCTTCATTCTCTCTTCAGCTCCAGGTCCAGCTGGGTGTGCGCCAACAAGTCTGCTGCGGGATTCTCCCTTCCTCTTCTTCTTCTTCCTGCCATTAGGTGCTGCTCCTGCCATCGGCCCCTGCCCAAGAGGCTGCTGCTGCCATCGGACCTGCCGGGCTGAGGTGTGCAGGTCCCCTTGCGACCAGCTGAGGCTGTCATTGCTGCCATCGGTGCAAGGCTCAAATATATAGCCCTCTTGGGTTAATATTAACAGGCTTGTACCTATCCTTCATTCCTATTTCTTCTTTGCCTTCTTTTTTTGTTTAATCTTAATGGTATTCTGCTGCAGAAGGTGCGGTTCCCTCCCCTTCTCACTTTTTTTTTTGTCATGATCTATTCTCCTCTCTTTTGGCCATCCTTTTTCCCCTCTGCTGGCACCATGATGTCCTGCCCATGCTAAGGAGGGTCTCGGCTCATGTAAGGCATGTATAATTTCTGATTTTAAATGTATACCGAGGTCCTACCTTAGCTATGACTGCATACTGGCCGGTGGTGTTTGTGTCTCAATTGATTATATTGGGGTACCTTGCATATAGAATTTGAGTTCCAACAAATGCCCCCCACGGGTGGTTGTTTGCAAGACGAGAGTCGGCAAGGAAACACCCGTGTAACCAAACAATTATATTCCTTCCTTGTACTTCACGTATCTGATCCTTCCGCCTTCTCCTCTTTTTTTTTTAGGTATATGGCTAGCCAAGGAGGCTCGAGTATTCTTCCCAAGAAACGGGCAGCACGCTCACGGGATGAAGAGGGGCCTGATTTTGAGCATTCCTTATCCATTGGCCGGGCTGTCCAGAAGGTAATTATGCCTCCACCAAGTCGGTTAATCCGCTCCAAATTTGGGCAGCATCACTTTCACCTCGCAGCACGGGAACCTACCGGTGAAGTCACATGTGCCGGGCCGGTTGAGAGATCCCGTATTCATCGTATTGACGGCCTTTTTCATTATGACCGATCCGACCATTATCCTGTGCACTATCCATCCGAGGCAGAATTACTGGAATTTATTCGCCTCCCTTCTCCTTTGGGCGACACAGAAGGAACAACAAAGTTATCTCTCGAAGAACGGCATTTTCTTGAGTGCGCTATTCTTCAGGGCAGGGACTTATTAATGGGGAATGTGGAATACTCACATCTCTCCTTTCCCCTTGGGTTACCTCATCATGATCAGCTCCCACCTCGACGTTCATTGGGTTTGCTTGGAGATACTGGAGATGATTATATTTCCATTCGAGACTTTCAGCCTGGTATATGGAGACTAAACAAGCAATGTGATTCAATTTCTTCAGCTCGACGGCAAGGTTTATTTCTCCAGCCTTGCACTCCACGCTATAGTGAGGAAGGCTATGATGGACTTTGCTTGATGGATGCCATCCTTTCTCAGAGTATTGACAGTTGGTATGGCAAATTGTCAGTTCAGAGTTCTCATCGCCCCCGGTTTGGTGCCTGTGAATAGCTCGAATATGTTCTTGCCAATTTCTCTGTTCGCCTAGAGCGAATTGGGCTGAAGTCCGCAGTGGCTGCAGCTTTGTATGGCTATCCTCGCCACGAAGGCTACCTTCAAGCATTCTTTGGAGAGATTCAACCGACGTTGGAATACCTTTGTCCTTGGAAGGTGAGACCTCTCTAGACTTATGGAGCTTTCATATGCTTTCGGGAATTTGCCCGCCATTCATGGGGCTCCTTATGAGGAAATCGTTCTGGATGATCTCCATCGATGTCAGACCACAGAACAAGGAAATTACTATTTGTCATACTGCCACAGGTTCTTGATCAAAGTGTGGCGTGATTTAGCAAAGGCGACTCAAACAAGCACTGTAGAAGAGCTACCGAAAGTTAGTTGTGATGCATGGTTGAGGTACTTCTATGGGGGCCCTTATTGTTATAAGCATTGTTTTGCCCGGCCAGATAGAAAAAGAACTGAATTAACTCAACTTTCGAAAATCAGTTCTAGTCCATTGCCAGCCAGCCTGGAGGGTCAAATAGAGACAGAAGATCCTTGGGAACTTGGAGAAATCACTCATCTGGCAGCTTATTTAACTTATTGGCTATGTACATTCGCGATCCCTTTTGGTGAAGCAAATGCCATCCGAGCTAGTGCTATCTACCCTGCTTGTCAGATGGCGACTGGGCAACGGTTAGCGGTAGCTCCTGCAGCCTTAGCGGCGGTATACCATTCCTTGGGAGCTGTAGCCATTCATCCTTTCCCGCGTGATTGCAACGTGGTAATGGCTACTCATTATTTGGGTGCATGGGCAAGTTCTTTATTTGACGGCCTCCCTTCAATTGAGACGGGTGCGGACCCTCCCAGGGCGTTGATGCATAGGCTCATTGATAAGCCTGGGCAGCGTTTTGATCGAGAACTTTTCAGAGGGCGCAGTTTACTCTCCTCTTTGCCTAAAAAAGATGCTCGCGGCTTGAGATTGGACCACTGTTCCAAAGGTTACCGTCCTTATAATGTCGTAGAAAAGGGCAGAGAACAGCACTGGATTGATCCACTCCTTGGTCATCGTTGGAAAGGAGCTGGTTGGGAATAGTATTTAAGTACCCGTATCAGCGTTTTGGTCTTCCGCCAAGGGAGACAAGTGATTCTGGAACCTTATTTTCCCCACAGATTTGGTAGAAATTTTGGTTGTGATCAAGGGATGCCTCCTAATGCAGATTTTGACATCCCTTGCCGAGTGTATAAAGAACCAGATCACCTCCTTATAGCTGCTGAATGGTGGAATTTCTTTCTCCGGCCACATAAGGGTAGCGCTGTCCACATTCCTCCTTTAGGTGCAACAGGTGAATTTGATGTGGTGTACGGTAACTGGTGGGTCCACCATAGACCCAGACCTTAAACCAGCCAAGACCGATCTAGTCACATTTAGATCAAATTACCAATCAAAAGGATATGTGAATCAGTTGGAGTCAGCCAATAAGCCTGACTTTGCCAGAATTCACTGTAAGCAAGGGTGTATTCATAGCACAGTGATTGGCGCCTGGCAGATTGAGTTATTGTAAGCATTAATCTATTCCAGAATTTGGGGGAAGAAGTAATGGGTGTTAGGTGCTCCAGCGATTCCAGAGCAGGGAGTGGAGGTCCTGCAGTTGATGGTGTGGCACCCTTTGACAGGGGCTTGTACATTGGGTCTTCTGGTGCTCCTGGGGCTCCTGGGTTCTTTGGGAAGATTGTTGGATTGGGAGATCCCGCTAATGTGGAGTCTTCAGCAATTGGGGTATCCAACTCCGGTGACTGTCTATGAATTTTCTTATTCCTCTCTAAGATTCAATTTCATTGGTCAATAGCTGTTTCTCAGTCTGTGAATATGTGGACTTAATATTAACAAGTATACCTGGAAAAGTTAGTGCAACAATTACCAGCAAAATCCTCAAAGAAGAAAAAACTTTTTGTACACCTACATAAAAGATGTATCACAAAGCGGAATTCATCTTTTCCTTTGCTTCCCAGCAAGACTGTTTACCTGAATAGACTCTTTGTAATGAGGACAAATGGAGTATACAGGAGCATCATGACCTTCAAAAGTGTATTGCCTTTGCCCAGTTGTGGCATCCCACACCTGTTATTGACATAAACAACATTATGATATTAAGAAGAAATCTAGTTCTGTAGTTTTCATTTCTTACCACCAAGGTTAGAAGTTATAACCTTAATTGTCTTGTCATCTCCACATGTGACTATAGAGAGGCACTTGTTGGGATGAGAAAATGCTATGTCATTGACACCTCCAATATGAGCATCAATCTGTTCTGCAACTATGAATCAGGTAAACATATTTCTCTCCATTTTACAATGACGGGGCAAAGAAAGCATAAAAAAGTAACTCACTTCCAATAGTGGCCTCAATTCACCATTTGGTGCAAAAGCATATGTCTGAACAATATGCTTTGAAAAACCAACACCTTTATGTAAATCAAGGAATGAGTGTGAGATTGCTAGTAAGTAAAGCTGACCACAATAGATGAACTATAAGTAAAGGGTGGGTGAAGAAATGTTTCAAGGTTATTCCATAAAGCATACCAAGCATAGACCCATCTGGACTCCATAAGCATCGACTTACAGACACCGTCGCATCTTTCATCAGCGACGCCTGGAAGAATGAAATTGAACTCTTCAACAGGAGTGGCACAAACAGGTAATTGGTAATGCCTGGCAGGTTAGACATATCAACCAGAAAACAGACATCAAGAATGCAGTTGAATGGGTGGCAACATGCCTGTAAAGGCATTGAACACACTGAGACATCCCAAACTTTGAACGCTTTATGAGCTATCTTTTCCCTTGATCCCACCTCCCATATTGCAATATCACCAATATTTGTCCCAACTGCAACAGAAAGATTATAGTCAAATTTTATCCATTTACAGACTTATCAATAACTCACTGGTGCAATGCAACAAAAATCAATCACCTAAAAGAATCATATGTTGTTGTGGATGGAAATCGAGGCTTGTAACATTTGAACCTTGATGAAGTGTCCTAACCATCATTTTGGGGATATCTTCGGGTGAATAAACATTGGCATGATGTGCAGGACCAACAAATGAAACCTTTAAAAATGCAGCAAGATCATGACAGAACAGATTGAAAAGCAGCACTTTTAACTTGACATCAAAAATAAATTTAAAATTGTAAAATAAATAACCTCTTCTGACTGGCCTGTACGCACCCGCTTCATCAAGTGTTCAGAGTCAGCTTGATAATCCATACCAGGAGCAGTTGGTGGAGTCCTCGGGTGTTTTAGGAATGAAGCTGTACCAAATCAAATACGAATGTCAGAACAGGTACAATGAAGATGGTGCAACCAAATATTTGACAAAAAAATGCAGACCAGCATTTGGAGGTGGCACAAGACCCAGGGGTCCAGAGGCCAAAGCAGCATGCGGCAATGATTGATTAGCACTAGTCATCCATCCTGCAAGTGCATTTGATGGAGTGACAACTGGTTGGAATGGCTGTTTAAAGTGAGCATTTGTGAAAGGTTAATTATCAGCATTAAGGGCGCCACAGATGCTTCCTTCATTAGACCAAAAAAGTATACTTACACTATGAGTACCAGGAAGGAAGGCACCAGCCTTGGGAATAGGTCCAACAAGAGGGCTATTGGCAGGAGGTGGTGTACGAGCTCCATTAGCAGGGGCACAGGTGTGATCAGTGAAAAGTGTCTTAATATCTGGATTTGGTCGTGGGTTCTTGCATAGCTGATGCTGCCAGTTGAGACTATAAAAAGTAATCATTAGAATGAGGATATTAACACAGTTTGGCACAAAATAAACTACAGTTTATTCTGGAAATGGTCAGAATGACCATATTATACAAAAAAATTTGTTTATAGACAAGAAATGAATGTGATTATAATTTGATGGTTCACATATAAAAAAATGATGTCATGCAGAGGAAGCAAAAAACGCAGAAGGTTGAAGGAAGCAAGAACCTCTGATTAATCAGAGTCCGCAATCGAGACGCTTTTATTGGAGGAAATGCAAGCTTGTCACGGAACAAGGGATTTGCTTCAATCAGCTTCTTAAGCTCCACAAGCATTATATTTCGTGCAGACTTTGTGTCTCCATACTTGGAAAGCTGCTCATTTTGCCTTCACACACAGGATTTAGTAAGGTTCACAAGCAGGTTTTAGCAAGGTCCCGTGACAAGTCCTCTTTAGAGATAGAAGAAAAGTGATTCAAAAGAATAAAGACCTAAAATTATCAAGAGTCAGCAATTGAGTTATCTCCTTGAAGAGCTCTTCATTGAAGGACGCAAATACCTTCAGATCCTTCACCAAAATCTCAACGGCTTTGCCTCGGTCATGCCTGGGAAAAGATCAATTAGTCAGAGGACAATGGTAAGGCCATGAAAATACTAAACCAACCAAATGAGACAAACCTATCAAGGGCTTCGAGATACTTCTGTTTTCTAATCTCGAAGAAGATTTTCATTGAATATCGATTGTCTTCTACCTTGGTAAACCCACCGAGGCACTTCTCGACCTCATCCCACTCTCCTGCCTGAACCAGGTCCTCGAAATGCTTCATATTAAAGAAGAAGCCCGACTCCTGCTCCAACCTGCGAAGTCGGAGAGGATACAAGTAAACAGAGAGAAAGAATCGCCAGACAAAAGGAACGGGAAAGAACAGAAATTTTGTTTTCGAAGTTGTTAGCGCTCCACCATGCGGCTGAAATAAAGTAATGTTCACGGGAAACTGAAAAGGCAAAACGAATGCTTACCTGTGGACGGTTTCCTTAAACTTCTCCTCATCTAAAAACTGAAGGATCAGGAAGACAAGCTCCCTACTCAGGGAAGACATGTTCCCGGTCGCGCCCAATCCCTCCAGCGCAAAGATCTGATTTTTCAGACAATAGGAACCTCAAGCCACCTCTCTTCTCCGCAGCCGGCTTCGACGACAAAAAAATGGGTTACAAACAAGGCAACAACCAGCTACTCCTTAAGCAGATAAGGCGATAAACGGCATATCCAGTAGGAGAAACACACACCAGAAGCACACCCGGGTCGCTTAGACCCACAAAGACGCCTCCTTTCTCCTGCCCTGCCTTCGCTTTCTAACATAAGATGCAAACCCAAATTGCCCAAGCTTCGGCAGGAAGCAAAACCGCGCCGCCACCTCCTCCCGGGCAGAGAAGACGTCACAATCACGAGGCCTCTCTCAGGCTAACGACAAAAAAAAGAAAAGAAAAAACGCCTCCGAACTGTAGCAGCGAGATCTGCCCCAAGCACGGAAGGAAAACCGCTATGAAAACCCAGAAAGAAGAGAAAAAAGATAGAGAGAGAAAGAGAGAGCTTGATCCGCGGATGACCTCGAAACAGAAGGGCCGACCCGGCCAGCCGAGAGAAAAGCGGCCGGAAAGTCGAAGCACCAACTGAACGGAGAAGAAGAAGGCGACGAAGACCCCGGTACTTCCAGCAGCTTTGCCCGCAAAGACCTGCCCACCCCCTCCCCGCCTCTCAGACTTCTCCTCCGCCTTCTCCTCACCCCCCTCGCCTACGTCTCTCCTCTCTCTCTCTCCTCCTTTTATACTCCCCCCTCCATCTCTCTCTCAACATCTCAATCACCCTCTCTCCTCTACGCCATTTTTTATCTCGAGGAGCTTTGGGGGGAACACCACCCGATTAGGTCGCCCTCCGGTGTCAGTTCCGCTCTGTACTCCAACATATCGCCCCGCCCTTCTCCATTATTACGCGACTGGCCCCCGCGGGTAACGACCGTCTTACCTCCCCGTCTATCCGCCTCCATCTCTCGCTCGTGCGACGCCGCTGCCCCCCACCAGAAATCTTCCGGTTGGTCCCAACGTTCCTGTCCGTTTCAAACTTTTTGGCAATGATATTTATTATATCGGAATCTGATCGGGACAGTGGTGGTGTTTGACAAGAGCAGATAAACAAGTCCGGCGACGGCATGTTCGAGCATGCACGTCTCCGAGTGCCGGGTCTTCCAATCTTGAGCTCATCCCGACGAGCTTTTTACTGGGAAATGGAAGATTTCTGGGGCCGGATTGTGTGTGTTTATATATATTGTATTGTATGAATATGAAGATGAAGATGAAGATGAAGGTATCGCCTTCGTCCCTTCCCTTGAAACAGCTAATTCGGAGACGCTGACAACGCCGTCTGCATGAAACCACCCACCAAGGTCAACCGAAATGACTGTTTGACACCTTCAAGAACCGGCCATTTTCAAGCTTTTTTTTTGTTTCATTTAGGATCGTCCACTGTATTCTGGCTCGGCCCAAAACTGGTGGTCACTCGGGTCAAACCTCTTTGTAAAATATTTTGATAAAAGATTTTTTTAAATTTAAAAAAAAACATAACAATTTTTAAAGGTCAGTTGGGTCTCTCTCTATATATCTATAAATATATATACACTATTTATCTGTACCTGATTAGATCACTGTGAGTAATTTTCGTCGATCAAACACATTTTTTTCCATTTTAACTTGCTAAGTGTACTCTATTAACAAGTGAAGAAACCGCTGTAAATAAAAAAATCTGTTATGCATTTGATAGAAAATGTGTTTGGATTCAAGTAAAAATAAAACAATGAAAATATTTTCAAGAGTTTTGTTTACAAAGATTACCAAAAATATATATTGGTATTTGCTTTTTTTATAAAAACTGAATCTATGTAAAATATTTCTACCCTTTTCTTACAAGCATGCAAACACATTTTCTATCAGATGGGCCTTTGGGATGATTTCCGTGTGAAAATGGTTTTAATTTGTCACTTATTTTGTTCATCCACAACCAGATCTGGCCAGGCTATTCAGTACTTACATGATAAGGCAATCTCCAAAGTTTGGGGGATCAGCATCAAGAATATATGCATTATTGACTAGCATGTTAATTACAATGCCTGAATTTATTTAATAAGGATTCTTTATCCAAGAACGAAAGTACCAAATGATTTGCTTTCCTTGTAGAAAAGTACTGTTGGAGTGCAAAATGGTGTGCTCCAAGAAGATAATGAGCATTCCATGCACCAGCATCTCTATCCCTATATATTAATATCTATATGTTTAGCAAAAAATTTTGCATGGTAGTGTTCGAATAATTATATGTACCTACCAAAGATTACTGATTAATAGAACTTGTTGGCGTTCACCTATTACTGTCTGCACTTGAATGGAGGTGCTTTATTAAAGCTAAGTATGCCACTTTTCAAGATAAACTTTTTAATTGAATACAAATATATAGTGTATCTCAGTCTTGAAATTGTGGTCTCTAATTTCCAGGTTGAGGTGTTATATCACCGGAATTCTGACAATCACCTCCTTCATCATATTCTAGCTAGATGGAAAAAGATGAAACTTGTGGAAAATGACATAAATTAGTCATGGATGGCATATCAATTTTTTAATTTTTTGTAAATATTTATTAATTGTACTTCAGATCAGGCTTCTTCCATTCTCCCAGCCCATAATTATCAGAAAAGATGATCACGACTATACTTGATATATATGCCATTACTCCTCCAAGCAAGTCCCCAGTGTCATGTGTTCTAAAATAACGCAAGAAACACATTATGGTTGAATGAGAACTTAATAACGGCAAATGCCAAGATTTTGTAAAAATATAATTTAATTCATAGCTTCTTGGAGATTACAAGCTTTCTTGAAAGGAGTAAATTGTCATTAAACCCTGAATTGGAAATGACATCAAGATACGTCCGAGGAGGGAGAATAGGAATATAATGGTCATAAAAGGAAGGAGGACAATAGAGCATGGAGGATATTTATTTTATACACAATGGTGACTTGTGAAGCTGCATATAGTTGAATATATGGTTGGTGAGGTTCCTTGACATGATGGAGAGCCCTGCTTGTAGTTCATACATCTTTGACCCATTATGGTTAGGATGGGAGCATTCCGTATTCGAAGAATGCAAAACCTAACGACAATTCAAACTCCATAAATGTTGAGGACAACCGAATACCAAATAGGAATCGTTCATCTCTTTGCAGACAATTATGCGATTTTCTCTCACTATTGAGTATGCATAGTGTAACGGTCCACTAGAAGATTAGGATTCATGTTTCTATAAGAAAGACTCGACCAAGTTTAACTAGAATTAGGATTATACCCAAAATCGGATCCTGGGTCCACAAGATTAGGTCTCCAAAGTCATGATTCTTCTTACAGGCCTATTTGTCAATTCTAATATCAAGTGAACCATATCTAAATTATTGTGATTAACCTAACTTCCACCCATTTAATGAAATGTCTAGCCTTTGATTTTTCAAAACATTAGATTTTCAAAGAAGTGTTAGGTGAAATGACTGAATTACATATGCATTTAAGTGATTTGCTCTGACTTCTCTTCTTTGGAGATAAGATATTTACGATTTCTTTTCATACAATAAGAGATTATATATGTGTTTGAAATTTTATGAATCTAGTTTTTAGATTTCAACCCTCTCCATCTGACGGTGCATTACTTCTTCTTCTTCTTTTGGTTTTTTACATGAAAGTTAAGGAAAGACGAAGAAGAAGAAAAGTGCATATCCAAAATTTATGAACTATAATATGAAAATTTGAAAACCATGTCGACAAAGAAATATTAACAAAGAATCAGCTTGCTTTGCTTGCGTCATTAATCGGTTCTAAATATGCTATAATAGGCGTACATGTTAGTCAATTAGGCACTTAATAAACTGAACTTGCTGTCTAATTAGACATCAAGTGCAAGGGACTCAAGTAGACAACAAAGATGTTGATTTCGTAAATAAGCAAGGAATATCTGTGAGAATTTTTAGATTCAAAATTCAAACATATACAGATATGTAAAAAAAAAAAAAAACTTCGGCCAGCTAAATTGTCAAGCCATCACATCTATATGTAGATACAGGTATGCAGAGTTTATGAATAATATACCCAAGTCCACTTGTTTACTCGGTGTAATCAGTGGATCTCGCTTGAACATCTATTTTCGGTGGTATTTTAAAATCAGCTAGAAGAAAATCATTTATATGCACGATACGTACGCCGAGTACCTGCATGCCGGTCAGTCAAAGCGCAGGCCCGTCGAACGGGAGCAGAGCAGTGCCGGGGCCCACGCCCGCTGTCTTCTGCTGTACCTTGTACGCTCTCTCTCTCTCTCTCTCTCTCTCTCTCTCTCTCTCTCTCTCTCTCTGTATATACATATATTTGATTTTTTACGTATACAACATTATAAATGATCTTATTTGCACACGAGGGTACCTATTATTAATATCAGGTTAACAGGTTTTTCCCAACTTGAAGCTGATTGAACTACCATGTTCATGGTGTACACAGTTCTGTTGGGTTTAGTTACAGTTTTTTTTTTCAAATTGAATCGAATCGAATCATGTCATCTAATCGAATTGAACGGAACACATTCAATTCGGTTAGGTTGGATTTAATTTGGTTTAAAATAAAAATTTTAAAAAATATTTAAATCAATTAAAATTTACATATGTATTGATTTGTAAGTTATGAGTAGTTAAAGTAAATTTTATTTTATTGTAAATAATATAACAATAATAATTTTTATTAGAATAAATAATTTTTGCAATGTTTTAATTAAATGGGTTAGAATAACTTGAATTGGTTTGGATCTATTTGGAAGATTTCCAAAGTGAATCGAATCAAATGAGGTTCAAACTGAAACGAACACGCCAGTTTGAATTGGTTTAATGGTTTGAACCGTTTAATGGACGCTCCTAACTCTAGTTCCATTCTATTTAGTTTAATGTGACTCAAATCGTAAATAAATTATATGTATCATAAAAATCATGAAAGATAGATAAAGCCATATTTAAAATATTTAAGTCAGGAATAATAATTTCCTATTTTTTGCCTATAATACATATTTAGAAGAGAACAATATCAAGATTTATGTACATAATACAACTTGACTATGGTCCGATTTGTTTCAGCTTAATTGATGTTTAATATCGACATTAAATCTTTGATAAAATATTTGAATATGATAGTAACTTTTTATAAGTCACTTAATTTTTAGTCGTTCACTGAGATTTTTTTATTTTCAAAGGTAAATAATCAATATTTTATGTTTCACAAGATAAATTAAAAGTTTAGACATTCCATCCAGAAAAATTAAACACTGAGCAAGCTGTGTTTGATATAATCCATCAATCTCTAGCGTCACTTGGTCAAAGGTGGAATGCAGAGTGTTTGATTAGGAAAATCTTAATGGGGTGTTTGGTTGCATGATAACGAAAGTTTTTATTTTAATTTTTAAAAATTGTAAGAAAACTTGTTAAAAGAGGTGTTTGGTAACCAAGATAAATTTATGTTTTAAAAGTGATTTTCTTCTTAAACAAAAAAAGAGGATCTCACTTCTTTCTTTTTTTCTTGTGGTCCCCCACATTGTTTGGTCATGTGTGGTAGTTACTCTTTTTTATAATCACATCCCTCCAAACATAATAATTTTATGTTATGAGTTGGTTCACTTTTTATTTTAATACAATTTTTCATCATGAAAGTGTATAAAAAATTATCATGCAACCAAACACCCCATAAGTAACCTCTAAGGAGCTATATGATGCACGGTTAATTTAGGGATACATCTAATTCATTCTCAAATTTTAAAAGATAAATTAAATCTATCCTCTAAATAATTCTGTAGAGAATGGACTCTTGTATCTTATATAAAGGTACGTAAGTCCCTTAAAATTAAGGATCTTATATAGTGTTCGGTTGAACGATAAAATGGGTTTTCTTTATAATATAATCCAGTAACAAAAGTTGTAAAAAGATTGGACAATCATATTAAAAATATGATTATATGCATGGTTTGTTAATGGATAAAGAAGGGGCGAGAGTGAAACCATTTTAGTGTTCCTTGGTGTGGTCCTTCGCACATTTTCTTAGTTACTAGTCAAATCACGTGCTTCGCACATGTTCGAATAATATATTATATATTGATTAGATATAAATTTATAAGATAATTTAGATAAATTTTAGATAAGAACATTATAAAAAATTAGTTAAATTATAAATATTATAGTTTACTTTTCAAATATACACATAAATAAGTAATCAAACTGACATTGATTTGAGCGACATTTATATGAATTTAACAACTTTGATTTATAAGGATTTTTTATAATATTATAAACAACACTTCTTTTATATTATTATTATTATCATACTTATTTATTTGCAACCAATGTAAAGATTGATTGATTTTAGTTAGTTATGATATATTTTTATATTTCTAGACTTATACATTCCAAATGAAAATGAAGGTAATTTTGAAAGCAAAATAAGATGCGGAGAATGAAAACATCCATCACAACCTAGCAAGAAGTAAATATTACAACATAAATTATCATAGATCAATCCAAAATAGGTAAGACAAAAATATTATGTCAATTAAATATGGATTAACAAAAGGCCACTCATGCTTTTGATACAAAACTTTTACTTAGTCATCAAAAATCCGAGTCATGATAAGCTACCATCCGTGCATGAATACATCTCAAAGAAGCTATATAAAGAGGTGAGCAAGGAATATGTTTTCAAATTTTACTTTGTTCCTAGCAAGTCAGATTCCGAATTGACAACGTTAATGTATCTCACCTAACAAACAAACTTTCCACTTCACAAAAAAAAATCATAAAAGAAAGAAAGTGGGATCCTCTTGCATCAACAATAACAATGCAAAAATGTTTTTGGCACACGAAAGAACTTGAATGGGAACGAACATTTAGATCTAGTATAATTTCCACTTAAACAAAATTCACCTTATGATGACATCACCCGATCCCAATTGAATTAGGAATAACAATTAATCCAAATCTTAATTGGGTCTACAAAGCCTAATTCTCTGGATTGGTCTACTACTGAGATCCATAGAAATTGCTCCAAATCCTAATTGGGTCTACAAAGCCTAATTCAAATTTTCAGCTAAACTTCAGAGATTAAAATTTTAAATTTGAGAATTTCCTTTTTAGTTAAGAACTTACATCTTACTTTATTTTATTTTTACTTTTGACATTTTAGGTTTACAATGTAAACTGACATTTTTCAATTTTAGGAGAGCGGTGTTTTCTACATGGACGAGGTGTCATTCTCCGTGCATACACCGCCTAGATGTCCTCTTTACTTCACTCTGGCAAATCTCCTTTAGAAAGGCAACACTGCAGCCTTGCACAGAGAGGAGATTGGTGTTTTCTATATAGACGAGGTGTCATTCTTTGGTGCATACACCAAGCCCATAATGCAGGGCATATGGTGTTATGCGGGATGCAACGTGTTCTACAAGAATAGATTGCTGACGGAGGACAGTTGGTGGAAGAACTGGAGGACGAATCGAGTGACTCAATGTTGATTGGACGATGGGGGAGACAGGATGAACAAACAACATTTGCCCAAGCAAACCAACCAAGAAGGGAGAGAGAGGGGGGGGCTACTGCTAATCGTCAATAGAAAGCGAGAGGGAGAGCGAGAGAGAGAGAGAGAGAGCGAGAGAGAGAGAGAGAGAGAGAGAGAGAGAGAGAGGAGAGAGAGAAACGATGAGGAGGGAGAGGCGATAACGGCGAGCAGATGGGGGCAGAGATGGCGCCAAGAGGTGGAGATGGAAACAGAACGTTGTAGAGATGCCAAGAGGGCATTTGTAACACAGTGAAAATCGGACGATTGGACGAGGGGACAACACCTCTCGTTCACGTAGTTTAAATAACATATTATATTTTATTTTGAAGGTAATATTTTAGATAGTTTGTGGATTTCATGATTATTTATTTAAATATATTAGTTAGGTTTGAATTAGAAAGCACTTAAAGGTTTTTAATTGAATATGAGAGAGTTTGAAAATTTAGTGAAAGATCCAAAAGTAACTACTTTGATGACTCACTTCACAATATGTTCTATTAAAATATTATGAGATTTAAAGGTACTACTTTGATGACTTAGTTTGCGATACAAAGTTTTCTTATTTATTTAACTCTCTCAACTACCAACATCTTCAATAAAATATGAGAGAGAGAGAGAGAATTGCTCAAATGATAACATTTTGTATTACAAACCAAACATGTATATTTACATGAAATGAATGGTATAAGTCAAATGTGCTTTGGCCATCATAATGGAGATCAAAGATAATGTTGTGTAGCCCAAGAGGAAAGTAGCTAACTCCTACTTTAGTGAATAAAAAATAATTAATTAATAGATAGAAAATAGAGAAATTTGCAAAGTAGAAAATTTTAATTAATGTAAAAAATATATATTATAGAAACATCAAAAATCTGAAAGTTATGAAATCTAAAAGAATTAAAAGGGTAGGGATTCAAAATCTGGAAACTTCGAAAACTTCGAAATCTGAAAAGATTAGAAAAATGAAAGTTGAAAAGATTGGAAATATAAAAACTAATTAAACACTTGAAAAGTTCAAAATTCTCTTAGGTTTGAAATAGATACATGAAATATTGACGGTCTAAAAAATGTGAAAGAAAGAATTTTAATCTAACCCAACCAACAGAGTTTTATTATTGATTTTGTTGTATTTTATATAGAAAAAATACCACAAACAATTTTCATAATGGGATGTTTGTATGCATGGTAAATTGGGATTTTATTACCATTTTATATTTTTGTAACACAACTTCTTACAAGTGGTGTTTGACAATCATTACAATTTTATGGTTTCAAAGAGTTTTACTTTATGAATAAAAAAAAGCAAGTGACACCTTTTTTTTATCTTGTCATCTCCCACCTTGTTCAGTCATATATGGTATCCACTATTTTCTTATTATCATATCTTCCCAAACTCGATAAATATATTTTAGTGATTAGTTTACACTTTATTTTGTTACAATCTTTTATCATGAAAATGTACAAAATATTATTGTGCAATCAAACACCCTAAGTGATGTAAGAGCAAAGTTAGGTCGTGAATGAATACATGCCAAACAAATTTTTAAATTTTATAATAGCGTAATGTAGTTTATAAAATTTAAAAATAAAATCACATAAATAAAAAATCAAGTCCAAACACTTTATGAATACATATAATTAAGATGCTGTCAAAATTTCATGTTATCTGGGAATCTATTAGTAAAATATTTTGTAATTTATCATCATTATGTCCTAAAACTATTCGACCGTTGTTGATTTCACAATTATAAAAAATATCCCGTCATATTATATTGTTGAATCTTGTTTGACAACAATAAGTACTAAGCAATAAATAGATTTATCAATAAGATTATCATTTTTAGATGCTTTCATTTTTTACCTTCATTTAATTTTTTAGTAAATACATATTTAGATATTTTAATTTTATATCATACTTTAATAATGATATAGCATTTATATTTACACAAAATACATTTGTAATACCAATAGATAAAATAATAAAATGCAATGCTAGTTTTATTTTAAAAAATAGATAATATCAACTATGCGGTGTTGACAATTATTATAAAACAAAGTTTGTAAAAATAGTGATACATTGCATTTCTTACACACACAAAATAAGACCGTATAAAGAATAATAATAATGTCAGATGTTAAGTTTAGAGTTCAGGTACACTTTATTAGCTATCAATATAATAAAATATCATTTTAAAATGTGACGAGAGTATTGAATTTTGGTAATAGATATTTCTATTATTATGAAAAGGGTTAAATTATTTTGAATAAATTGAAACTTTGTCCTAATTTTGATTTTTTACAAAAATAAAAATAATTTTATTTGTGAAAATATAATTTACATTAATCTATACAAAAATAAATTAATAAAGGTCATATTATTATTACATCTAATCTAGCATATTTAGTATTTACTTTTATTTGTATTCTTTATATAACAAAATTTTAACTATTTATATATTTATTTATCACAAACCTAAGATACTATTAACCACGAGTTCACCATGAATGTATTACTATTACATTTAATCTATTCTCATTAATATTTATTTTTATTTTGTATCCTTTATATAACAAAATTGTAACTATTTATATAGTTATTTATCACAAACCTAAGATACTATTTCGATTCAAAGAAAAAGACCACGACGAGTCCATGGTAAATATGGACAATAAAAGACTATTTTTCTGAAGTATAATAAAATGATATACACCACCAATCAATTGAATAGTGATAAATCAAAACTGTGAGGAGAGAGAATGTATCTAGACAACAAGAGAGGCTATATGCTTGTCGACGAAATAAGGACTCCCACTTCTAATAGATAATAGATATATGGTTTTTGTTTTCCTACCTCACCAAACATAAGAATTCCTATATTTTTAATTCGCTTATATTTTATTCTAATGCATAATTCTATCATGGAACCGTAAAAAAGATTATTGCCTAACAAAACGTCTCTCATTGGCCTTTTCTTTTATTGAAAAATGGTAGCGTATATGTCCAGACTTCCGGGTCGATAACATGTCCCTCTCTGTCTCTCTCTTGGATAACAAAAAAATGAGTTCGGATCATCTTATTTCTCCGGTGAAGAGAGTTCTCTCGGTCACAAATAAAAAAAAAGATCACGATACTAACCACTTAAGTGACGAGTTGTGAGTTATTATTAAGGTAGTGATTCAACCTCGTCGGTAACGAGTCAATGAGTCAGTAAACAGTCGTTGAATTGCTATCCATGTATTGCACACATTGTTGAACTTAGTACAATTCACTACCGACGAGCAGTGAGTTAGTAAAGTGTCGATAGTGATTTAATCTTGTTCAGTTACCGCTACCCACAGTTACCACTACCAAGGCTCCCCGATCCTCTTTTCTGCCGACGGGCCTTCCTCTCTTTCGATCCCAAGTCAACTAACTAGCTAGGGACGTACAAGTGGAGTGGAGTACCATTGCTGAATAATAAATTCTGGTAACACATATATACACCACATCTTAGAGCTACGAGCGTACACAACTTGATTTTTGATTTTTTTTTTCAAAACTGAACGGAACGGAACTAAATAGTTAAATAAAATCCAACCAAACATTAACCTTTATTTAGTTTGGTCTATTTGAGATCGAAAACTAAACAGATAATTATACTTTTTATTGTAATTTACATGAATTGATTTACTCACTTCGACCCGTTCCTGAAAAAAAAAAAATTCCAAAATCAAATTACGTATTCTCCCAACAGTTTATTATGAACACGATCGGTTTGGAATAGCATAGATTTCATTTTAGAAGTTAGAGTTTTTAAATCTGATTTTCAGTTTTTTTGACAACCTGCACTCTCGTCAAATCCGACTTCCAAAAAAAATATGTCAGTATTAAAAATTGTTTTTTTTAATTCTTAAAAAATGTTTTAAAGTGTTTTAATTTAAAAATTCTTTTCATGTGCGCATTGATCGCCTCCAGAAATAAGCAACGGAAGGAAAGATAGATAAATAGACGTAGAGAGAGAGAGGGAGAGATCACGTACTCATATCAAATAATTAATCCTAATATATTTAACAGATGTAAATCCACCACCGTTTATTTTATAAGCATAGATAATATTTGCGACAAAAAAACAATACACCATCATTTTTCTATCGAAAATAAGTTTGCTGATGTACCAGTCCTATATATTCAGGGTTTTTTTTTCAATAAGATCACACTACTATTTACATATTATAAATCTAACCCACTAAAAGTTCTTTTTATAAATCTAACGCAAGCCAATGTGTCAATGCCGCCTTATGTAAGAAGTTGATTTCTCGACTTATTTCGAAATAAAAGAAATGATTGATTAACATAAGTTCGGTTTATTAATAAAAGATAAAATCGATGTCCCAGAACTCGATTTTAAGGTCGGTGGATAAATGTTTGACGTATCGCGGGATTTATCATCGCTGTAATTAAACCCTTTAAAGTCAATGTTGACTTCCGTAAAAGTTGATTTCCCTTCACGTGCTCTTACCTCGCCCCCCGACATACATTATAGGAGAGGGGATCACCTTAGGTGGGCTCCCGAGAAAGCTCACCTCAGGCCACTCACATGTGGGCATTCAATGCATGATATGATGGGTCTTAAATGTATTGACATGATGGGTATTGAATATCTATATGTGAGTAACCTGAGTGGACTCCCTCGGGAGCCCACCTGAGGTGATTCGCTCTCTACATTATAGCCACCAGCGGTATGCTGTAATTTAAAGCACATAATATCAAAAAATATTTATGAAAATTACAAATAAAGTATTTTAATGCTGTATATTAAAATATTATTCTAAATAGAGATGTGAATCTACACGTACGCCAACAGATAAATATATATATATATTTGGACAGTCTCATGCAAGCATACGAAAAAGGAAAAAATGCATGGTGCTGCCGTAATCTTGATTGCTTCCTGCCGGATCCTACTCATAAAAAATAGTAGATCACCACAGTTACGAGAAGAGAAAGTGATCTGATCAGTCTCTGATAACAAATGACCACCACGATCCTAACAATTTAAGTGACAAATGGTAAATTAATAAGACGTTGGTAATGATTCGATCTTTTTCGATAAAGAATTAGCGAGCATGGATGAAAATTATCAGTGATGCCTCGTTAATTTCTTATTGAATCTAATAAAACACGTGATCGATGATGTATAACAAGTTATTCAGATGTGAGTAATAGTTCAACTCTTTTCGATAATGATTCATTACACATGTCATTAAATGGTCAGTTAAATAACGTGTGAGTTGGGATCATTTTTAGTTAAAGTCTGAGACTTTACTCTCTCCATCTGGGGATGGGGATGACCTGATCCACTCTCCTTATAAAAATGGGGACAACGTTCGTAGGATGCAATTCTCATATATCTGTCTATAAATAGAGAGAGAATTCTCTCACGCCATTGATCCTCCACTCTTGCGCTGCGGATAAGAGGGCAGAGGCGGAGATTGTGCTGCGGCGGAGGCGGAGCAGCGAACCTCCGGCGGCGACCATGGAAGACGACGGCGGCGACGACGAGCAGAACTCCTCCGGCGACGAGCTCTTCTCCACGCTCCCCAAGGACGAACGCTGGATGCCCCTCTACCAGTACCGGGGGTTCTGGATCCTGGATCTCTGGCTGCGGGGAACGCTCGCCGCCCAGCGCCGCCTCGCCACCCGGGACGACGACATCTTCGTCGCCTCCTGCCCCAAGTCCGGCACCACATGGCTGAAGGCCCTGGCGTTCTCCGCCGTCCATCGCCGCCGCCACCGCCCCAACGACCCGCACCACCCGCTGCGCACGGCCAGTCCCCACGACTGCGTACCCTTCCTCGAGGAGACCCTCGCCGGCGACCCGGACCCGGGGGACCTCGCCGCCATCCCTTCTCCCCGGATGTGGAACGTCCACACGCCCTACTCTCTGCTGCCGGCGTCCCTCCGCGAGTCCGGCTGCCGGATCGTCTACGTCACCCGTGATCCCAAGGACGTCTTCGTGTCCCTCTACCACTTCGTTTTCAAGGTATCCTTCCGCGGCAAGGAGGCGCTCTCCGTGGACGAGGCCTTGGAGATGTTCTGCTCGGGGATCTGCCCCTACGGACCGATCTGGGAGCACGCCCTGGAGTACTGGAACGAGTCCCTGAGGCGACCGGACAAGGTGCTCTTCCTAGGGTACGCCGAGATGAAGGGGGACCCTCTGGGCAGCCTCCGGAAGCTGGCGGCCTTCCTGGGGCGACCCTTCTCCGAGTCGGAGGAGGGCGAAGGCGTGCCGGCCCAGATCTCGGAGCTCTGCAGCTTCGAGAGCCTGACGAGCATGGAGGTGAACAGGGAGGGCGTGCTGGAGAAGTACAAGAGCCTCAGCGTTCCGACGAACTCCTTCTTCAGGCGTGGCAAAGATGGGGACTGGAAGAACCACCTGAGCCCGGAGATGGCGGAGAAGTTGGACACGATCACCGCCGGGAAGCTGCAAGGAACTGGGCTGAAACTCGCTTGATCATCGTTCTCTGTGTCTGAATAATTAAGATGGCTACGTCGTCGTAGCGTTTCGGATAGAATAGAAAAATGGTGACGTCGTAGCTGTTCAGAGACTACTTCTGTGTCCACACCGCCGTGTCTTTCTTGGATAAAAATTTGGGGAGGAATAATAAACGGGGGGCCACACCCTCTTTGAGTACGTAATCAGCCCCTGTCCAATCGAATTTCTCGAATTAGGGAGAACTTATTATTTAAGAGGTTCGATATATCTTTTACATCGCTCCATATATACATGCGTCCACAATAAGATTGTCAAGTACGTACGTCATAGTGTTTCGATCGAGAAAAAAAAATGGTGATGTGTGTTGTCTACCGAAGACATCGACGGAATCGATAATATATATGTGCCTCTCTCTCTCCAATAATATATAAATTGAGGAAGAATCAATGGACGGTCCCCTCTTTGACCCAGATCCGATCAAATTTCCCATATTATAATCATAGATGCGTTAATTTTCTCGAGTTTTCGGGAGGACTGGGTGTAAAAAAAGTGTTTAGCATGGTTTTTACGAATCTTTATATATTTCATCCCAATTTGGGCGGTAACCGTTGGAATCACCACGAAAATGACCAGATCCGTTGAAGAAAATGAGTTCACCAGAAAAATCATTAACAAAAAAATTCCATTCTCTTTAATCCGTTGACATCCGACTGATTTACCATCCGATTTAATTTCATCTCTTTTCATATATATGCACAACTCGTTTTTGCCCCCTCTTGTCTTGCCCCGGAGTCGCTCTCATCTTGGCCAGCCGTCCGAAAAAAGGTGACTACTTTTCTTCCCTCGGAGTCCTTTCATTGATATTTTCGATGAAAATCGAAAAAGGTGTAAAGAAAATTCGATAATTCGAAATTTGACTGGATTCCGATAAAAAATTAATAAGTTCGAAAACTATTTTTATATCTTATAAATTATTGAAATCGACATTAGATATTCCGATAATTTATCGGAATCGGAATCAAGTGATTATGTTTCTGTTTATCCGATTTCGATGATAAATACACAAATATAAATAAAAAAATTCGAATAAAATATAATATATAAATCGATGAAACAATAAACATAGAGTTTATAAATATTATATCGAAATTTATTAATCATACGTAAATTATCAATGTATTTTTGAAAAAAAATTAATATTTAATATTAGAACCGAAGGTTATCGAATTCGATTCCGATTTCGATAACGGAATCGGAATCGAATCGAAATCGAAACATGGTGATTACAAAATTATCGGAATCGGAATCACGACAGCTCGACCTTTATCAAAATCAGAATCGAATTTTGTGATTTTACTATCGAATCTGACCCGGCCGTTTTCACCCCCAGTGTGAGATGGTATCCCGAAAAAAAATAAAACGGATGATAAAATACTTTTGAAAATGGTCACAGCAGTACTAGGTCTAAAACGGACTAGTGTGTACTTACGGATTTTATAATACCGAGCTCTCCCAGTCCCACCTGCGCAATTCTCTCTCTCTCTTGCTCTTCCACGCCTCCCCAGTCGCCTCCGCCTTCTTCCTCGACGAGGCGGTCCCCGCCCTGCCGACTGTGCCCGCCTTCCACGTTGGGGCCCTAGCTACCGGGGACCCCTTCCCTTCAACCGATCCCTCCCGACCACCAGTGCTGTAGAGAGCACCACCGGCGGCGTCCCGTCGCTGGACGTGCTTCCTTCCTTCCTTCCCAGTAGCCTACAGAGGTTGCCCGATCTTCTTCTGCCGTCGGGCCTTCCTGATCTCTTTCAGTCCGAAAAGCCAACCAGGGAGCCGTAAGATTGTTACACGTACATCATGGTTTCAATAGAAAAGAATGGTGATGTATCGTCCGGCGAAGGGACCCCGCAGACCCAGCGCCCTCGTCTCATCTCCATTGTCTCCCCCCCTCCCCTCCATACTTGCTTTGGTCGGCAGAAGCTTCTGTCGGCAGAGCAGCAGCGACGGCGGACCCCTCGCTCTGGTCAGATCTAGTCTAGTGACTCCGATAGATAGATAGATACGCAACAAATGAAAACAAGTCCTCGTTGTTCTCTTATTTTTTTGAGACGTTTTCATTCACATTTTTGTCCCATCTGTATTTACTTGGAATAATAGTCGCGTGCTAATATCTCTTGCACTTTTTCGATCATTTTGATATGATTTGATATTTTCTATTTACTTAGAATGATAGCCATGTACTAACATTTCTAGCTTGACGAATTAATTATGTCGAGTGATTCTTGATATACGCTCATTATTCGTGAAATTATAATTATTACTATATTCTGATAGGTTAATAAATTCTTCACGTACTGTCAGTACTATCCACGAGATACATTATTATTCATATGTATTTTCACTGTCCATGAATTGTATAGATATTCTTTTATAATTTTCATTATTCGTGAGATATATGTATATTCGTATACATTTATTATCTTCTAAACAATCTTGTACCAAACAGAGAAAATCCACGTGTGAGTGGAACCCTAAATAATTTTAAATTTTATTATATATATACTTAGTACTAGTTATTAATAATTAAAATATTTATCAAACATTAAATATTAAATATTAAATATAAGAATGTTATTATATTTTGGATAAGTTGATTTTCTTAGTCAGTTCGATCGATTTCAGAAAAAAATCCAAAATCAAATAACGTACAGTCCCAAGATTTGAACCTAGGCCTAACAGTTTATTATGAACTGGATTGGTTTGGCATAGCACAATTTCATTTTAGAAGTTAGACATTTTAAATCTGACTTTCAAAACACTATGAAATATACAAATCAAATTTTTTTATCAAATGAAATATATGACATTTTTTATCAGATTTTTTATATACAAATCTCATATATTATTTGTGTATAAAATAGGGAGAGAATTCTCTCGTGTTGAGTCTTCTTCCGCAGCGGATAAAGAGGGGGCAGAGGCGGAGATTGTGCTGCGGCGGAGGCGAAGCAGCGAACCTCCGGCGGCGATCATGGAAGACGGCGGCGACGACGAGCAGAACTCCGCCGACGAGCTCTTCTCCACGCTCCCCAAGGACGAACGCTGGACGCACCTCTACCAGTACCGGGGATTCTGGATCCTGGATCGCTGGCTGCGGGGCACGCTCGCCGCCCAGCGCCGCCTCATCACCCGGGACGACGACATCTTCGTCGCCTCCTGCCCCAAGTCCGGCACCACATGGCTCCGGACCCGGCGGGGGACCTCGCCGCCATCCCTTCTCCCCGGATGTGGTCCGTCCACACGCCCTACTCTCTCCTGCCGGCGTCCCTCCGCGAGTCCGGCTGCCGGATCGTCTACGTCACAGCCCCCCCCCCCCATCTACCAACTGTCACCGCGCAACCCCTCACCTAAACCCTTCGCCCCCATCACCCTAAGGGTGTCAACTGTCAATGGACGCGGCCCGGCCGGCCCAAAGTCGGTCCGTTTATGATCTGGTTCAAATTGTATTGGATCGGCCCAACTCGACCCGTATCATATTGTTAGCCCGGCTTGGTTCAGTCCGCAAAAATTATTAACTTGGTTTGATCTCACTTTTTAATTAAGTTATGACAAAAGTTTCACCTCACTTTGGCCCATTTCGACCCGTACATCGGCCCAGTTAATTTTAACAAGTTATGTGCGTCGACCATTGCTACTTCGTCGTCTAAGAGCATGTTGTTTGATGGCACCGCAGAGAACTCCACCCCTTGCGGGTGGTCGTTCTTAGACATGAAAGATTGAAGGTCTAGGAATCTTTTGAATCTAAGTTTCAGATTTGAGGATTAATATCAGGTTTGACTTTCTAGTTTTTATCCTTTCCCTTCGGATATCAATTTTGAATATCAGTTTCAGAATTAGGTTAATTGTAAACTTTGTAATCTTAATTATACAGAATATGTTATACAGGTTGTGTGTACGTGTTATACAGGTTGTGAGAATAAGTGTACAGCCCGTACGGGAGAGAAATAAGCCATAAAGAAATTGTTTGATAAAATGTTTATCTGAATTTTTTAGATGCAGAATTTTTTTAGTTGTGCTTTTGTTGCTTGTATCACAAAAATAAGTGTAATATCAGTTTTTTATTTGAACCGATTCCAACTATTTGATATTTACTTTCAGGTTTAAAATTTTCATAATTTGACCGGTTTTCAATGGTCAACGTGAACCGTTGACCCGAACCGAACCGAACGGTTCGGTTCGGTTCGGTTCATTTTCGGTTTGGCTCTCAAGAGAACCGGTTCGGTTCGGTTCGGTTCACCTTAACGGTTCGGTTCGGTTTGAAAAAAATTGGACTCAAACCGAACCAAACCGAACCGTGAACAGTCCTAGGTGGTCGTTCCCCAGCCATGCTAACCAAACTCATGTATCCGAGAGCCGTTCTCACTATGTCAACTTATGAATGCCTATTAAATTTAATTATTACAAATAACACAAATAAATAATAAGTTAACTTAAAATATATTTTAAATTAATAAAATTATATTTTTGAACCATAAGTATTTAATACATAACGACCGTTTTTTTTGAAAATAAGAGTCTCAGAAGAAAGTTAACATTGTCTTTAAAAATCAGAAAAAAAAGATTGAATATTAAGAGTTCGATTAAATTTTTTTAGAAGTAGACATTTATAGGGAATACTCTTACCTGATAAAATAGTTTTTTTAATATTTTTATAAAAATATTTTTAAAAATTAAATGTTCTAAAGTCATGATAACATTTTGATAAGTAAACAATAAACAAAAATAGAGAATAACGATTTGTTTGGCTTGAGAAAAAATTTTGTATAAAAAATAGAGTTTAAATTTTAAAATTGATGATGATATAAGATTATCATGGTTGGTAAAAAAATAATATCTTAAAAAATAATAACTACATGTAATAAAATGGATAAGAATCACAAGATGAATTTTATCCTATCCAAAGAGCTATTTAAAAAAATCTTGTTTTTAACATCGAAAGTATATTTTTTAAAAAAATATTTTTAAAATAAAAAAATAATTTCGATGCCAAGAGACATCTTTCATGCATACACTCTTTTGTGTACATGGGACTACCGAATGACCAATGATCGGGCGAATGGCAAGTGGAAAATGTTTTTTTTTTTATTAGCGTGGTAACTCGATGGGCAACCCACTCACGGCCTGCGGGCCGAAAGTGAAGGCCCACATATTAGGCTGAAGCTAACCCGACCTGTAAACCCACGGACCAGCCCAACTCATTGCCACCCCTACATCAGCCCCAAGGCCCCCTCACCAAACCCCTCCAATACATACCTCTCCCCCCCACCCGCCCTTCAGCTGCATCCTCTCCATCCACCACTCGCTCCCATGCTTCTTCTGTAAACCCCTCCGACAGATCTGCCCCTTGGCTCCCCCCTCTCACTTGCCCCCTCATCTGTCCTTGCTCCTCACACCCCTTTCCAACAGATTGGCCTCCTCCCCTTGTTACCCTTCCTTCGGCTGCACCTAGTTGAAACCCTACCCTCCGACAGTCACAGGCCATCCTTACTCCTCTGGACTGCCTGAACCTCCATCCCTTACTCCTCCGACAATTATATATATATGCTCACAAAATCTATCGCAGCAGTCCCCGCCCCAGTCGTCGTCGCTCGCCCTCAACCAAGAGCTTTAGTAACAATATCTCGTTTCTTCGTATCTTGAGGGGCTTTTTAGTTAGGGAGGGAGGACTCTAAGTTCGGCTGTCCAAGTGTGACTATTATTCAAATGTTCTAAACAAATATATTTTTAAGTATTTTGTCTCTTTTATTGGAATCATGGAGTCCGATTTATTTATGTGTCTTGTCTTTGGTTTTCACCGTTATCTCCCGATATCTCGTGGTCGTGTTTTGTGTTGGTATCTTTTCAAATTATCTTCGTCTGGTCTCATTGCAGTTATCAAATTCCTATATTTAACCATGTAGACATTTACATGTGTTGGTCAACTCGTGGCTACGTTTATGTTTGTTGGAGATGATTACTTCTAACAAAATTAGATTTAACATCGTCCTGTGCTGTTTTTCCTTAGAGTTTGTTGTTGTAATATTGTTGTTGTACTCTTCTCTTTATTAATATGAATATGTTATTTGTGAAAAAAAAATATTGCCTAGCGAAGACGTCCGTATCAATAATCTCTCTCTCTCTCTCTCTAATAATATATAAAATGAGGACAAATCAATAGGTGATCTCCTCTTTGACCCTGATTCCATCAAATTTTTTATATATAATAATAGATGAGAGGGCATCACCTCAGTCTCGTGTTAAAGAGAATAATCTTAATCTTCAATCAGAAAAAGTCACGACTTCGAGTCACTTAAGTGATGACGGTTCAATATTCGAGTTCAGAGAACAATTACTGAAAAGAGTTGAGCGGTTATATATATCCGTCGATAACGAGTTAGTAAGATGTCAATAACGAGTTAGTAAGATGTCTCCATCTCGGCCCTGCCAACCTTTGTTGGGGGCCATACCCCCGGACTCCCAGCAGGTATGCATTTTGCTGATTGAGTGCATTTTAACAGAAGTTACATTTGACCAGCAGAAGTGCCAACAGACATACGTGTATGATGATCAACTCCAAGTTTTTTGGGCAAAAACTTAAACATAGTTTACAAATTCGAGTTTTAACGAGTACGTTGAAATCTTATTCAAGTTTGATTTGTTTATTAATCGAGTTAAATTGAGCTCGAATTCGAATAATAGTTAGACTAAAATTCAATTCATATTCAACTTTAAATTATATACAAACTCGTTTATAAAAATTAAAATCAACAAAAAATTATTTGTAAAATTTTAGATTTAACTCATTCATGAAATTTAATCTAAGTTTAAATTTAAATTTTAAATTATTTAATATATTTAAATAATAATATATAATTATTAATACTCATATTTTAATTTTTAAAAATAAATATATAATATAATATTTAATCAAATTACTCGTGATTTTATCGAGCCGAATAAGAGTCTGTTCAAACTCAACTCGTTTAGTGAAACAAATTTTATTTTATTTTCAAATTTATTCATTTAACGTAATAAATGAGTGGAATCAAATTTTTATCAAGTCAAATTTCGAGTTACTTGTCAAGTATATTAATTTATTTGCACCCCTACGTGAGCTGCTCTTATAGTGGGTTCTTTGCTCCATACTCGATAGAACAGAACTAGAGATATTGATCAACAGACAAAGTAAGTTCATTTTCACAAAAACAGCAAAAACTAAGTGGCACCAGTCATCTTCTAGGACCCGCCAAGGGTTTGTATCTGTCAAGCGTAGATATTATTTCACCCCTTATTTCAAACATCCGATGCCCACCTCCAATGGCCAATTATCTCCTATGGCAGAATATTCAATCCAATAAATTTTGATTGCAAGACAAGCACACAGTCATGCATTTACCTGTGATGGGACATTAGGGCATCTCAAACACTCTGCTAGTGATATAACCCGAGACAGTTCCGGCTAAGAATATAGTTAAGTAGACTATTGGGTCCATTCACTTTTATGTAAATAAATAAATAACATTCAACCAGAATATTCATTTCATACACCGAATCTTGAATGAAATAACTGAGTATAACGTTGACAGGAATCCAAAGAATAAATAAACCTTAACTGGATTTATATTTTTGTTCTGCCCAAAATTGAACTGCATATGTGACACAAACAGTAGCCAAAATTCCACGGCAGAAAAGCAAAGGATTATGATCGTATTGCCTTAGGATATCATTTACATGAGAAGGCCCTAAAGAGATGACATGCCCGGGTTTGTGTCGTGCAACAAAACCAAAGACGATGCTTACGCAACATCAACAAACTCTATCTCGACAATAAACAGCTCCTTCCCGTACTCCTCGGCTTCAACATTCGCTCAAGGCATTGCCGCTTTCAAACTTTTGGCTGCCAGCTGATAATGCAAGCAAACGATCTCAGTTGCGCCATTAGATATCACTCTTCATCTGAATCGTCAAACGTAATTTTTGTGGATTTTGGTGCATTTGCATTGATCTCTTTGAAGTGAGAACCGTAGAGTTTAGATTCCTGAAACATAATAGATCAAAACAAACTTGAACGCCAACAACATTTCTCAACTTAATCAATGTCTATGTTGCACTTCTCGTTTAGCTACAAAACTTGGGCATCGCTACAAAGAAAACAGAAGATATTGTACACAACAACTCTGCACTGGCAATAGTTCGGCGTTCCTGTATTGCTTAAACTTGAAGGAATGCCAGCATTGGCAAAATATACTACACTACTTTATAGGCGGGACAAAAATAATCAACAGATGTCTAATCAAGAAATCTACATCCAGTAAAAACATCTGGTTTAAAAGAAACTACCTAAGTGGCCTGGTACATTTGTTGAATATCCTGCGTGATACAAATGGACCCATGGTTCGCCCGGTCGCGACCCAGTCGGGTGGTCCTGACCGGCCCAGTCGCGACCTAGTCGGGCCAACCCAGCCAGTCAGGTCGCGGGGTCGCACGACCCGGCCACATGACCGTTGTGACCGTTGCCAACGGATGGGAGGCCTCCCCCCCATTCAGCCCCTGGGGGGCTATTTAAACCAGAGTTCAACCCAGAAGACCGACAATAGGCTGAAGGAGTACTCGATGATGTCCCTTTGGCTGAAGAATTCCAAATCCCTCCCTCCCTAGCAAAGCGACAAAGGACCGGAGAAGGAACTAGTCGAGGTACACAAAGTAGAAGAAAAGGTAAACTTATGACTGATCCTTTTGATATTGTAGATGTTAATACGATCGAGAAGATACGCCAGAGCCAAACATCCGAGTACAGTACCAGACTTCCGAGGATTCATCGTCAAAGAGTATCAACGATAATGATACTGGATACGAGGGCGCGGGCGCAGGCATTTCACAAGTACAAAGAACCTCAGATCCTCCCATATCTCCTACAACGTCACTACGTTTTACCGACGAGGAGCAATATATCCATGCGACCCAAGACGCCGATCATGATATAAGATCGCAAGGTGGAGGAAGTCACCATAGCTATGGAGCTGGAGCAAAACATCACGATGCCTCCAACTATGCATATTATTTATCTCAAAGCTCTTGGTTCCCTACATACGGTCAAAAATATTATAAAATGAATTATGTAGAGTCATCATATACTTCAATCCAATCGACCTATAGTTATGGTGACTCGTTTAGATCAAGTCTTAAGATAGTTTTTCGAAAGACTGACAAATATGATCGTCATGTGTACATGTATCAAGCTTTGTACTCAACCTAAATGACATGGGGAGAGTACATAAACTATCTACAAAATGTAGAATACGTCACGTTAGAATAAAGTTGATGTATTATTCGTTTAAATCATGTCATTTATTTTTCTTAAATTTTTATATATTTTTTTGGATTTTTTTTGCATTTTTATTGATTATTTTGAATTTTTCAAAAAAATAATAATAAATTGGGGTCGCGACCTGGTCCGACCGGGTCAGCCTGGGGGTCTCATGACCCGGTCGCGATCCGCGACCTAGTCTTCCTTGAATGGACCTATTCTGAAAGGACAATATAACGTCCAGAAGCAGCCGAAAGCAAAATATGTTGGGTCATTTCACCTTAGTAAAGGGGTGCATCCATGTTCATCGTCACTAGAAAATACTAGTTGGGATTATTCATCATCCCATTTTCTGACGACCTGTCCCTCTAGTGGCATATTCATATACCACATTTCAACCTTCAAGAATGATAGAAATGCAAGAACATACAGCAAAGAAACTAAAATCCCAGACGAACGATATTATCTGCTAAACAAAATTTTAAGTGTCTCAAGGGTCTAATACAACTAGGACTTTCCAATCATCCTGTACCACATTCAAATTGTTCCTAGTAAGTTGACATAATAACCTGGTCCACAAAATGAGACAAGGCAAAATGCCGACTAAATGCCTCAGCTTGGCCAGAATAATCGATTTGCGTACCTAGGGCAAGTCCATGACCTTGACTTCCCTCGGATGGAATTGATTCTTCTGTCACTAAGAAGGATACCTAACCTAAGTATCATCCATTCCCTCTCATTCTCTCTCCATATACCTCTTCTAAAGTGTATTCTGAAATCTAAAAATAATGAGTGCAGGGATTGACCGGTTGGGGTCTAAACCGAGATGCAGTAGACTAATGCAAGATCAACCTATATTTTAGAAAAATATAAGAAGCAATAAAGAAACAAAAGTTCACTTGTCCAGCTGTCAGTCAGCAATTCTGATTATGGAGCACCAGGATCACAACATGGCAGTCCAGCAGACTTGGCAGACGCGCCTACAGGCAAGCCAATGGCAGCTGGCTCAAGTTGCAGACTGCATACCAACACAGGCCCATCATGAGCTGATCAGGATTTGCTGATCAGCAAATCCAACTCAAGTCCTGGATACATATTTGGATAGAGTCAAGGCAAGTCAGACGGTCCTGAGTCAGATCACGGTAGACCGGGTCGGGAATTGGGAATGGGTCAGCCTGGCCCAACCCGAGCCGGGTCAGCCTGGGTCCAACCAGATTTGAACAGGGTCCAACTGGAACAGCTTAGATGCCAGCTTTGAATTTGAAGAAAAAAATTACAAAAAATATATATCCCTATTCAAATCTTAGATTTTGAGAACAATTTGTCTCCTAGACCTTGTGTCTTCCCTGATAATTTTCATCTCTGCATTCTAGACAATAATCAAAACGCTACTTGTATATAAAACTTCAAAATCTAGACTATAATAATAAAAAAAAGATTGAGAAAAGAAAATGTAGACTATTTCTCTAGATGAAGCGACACGAATGTCTCCTTGAACGGATGATGAGAGAGATTTTAGAGTGAGTGAGAGAGAATTGAGGGAAGGTGAGGAGTGAAAAGGCCCCTTGGGGGCCTTGGAGGGCTTGGAGCATCCCCAACCGCCGTTGGCTACCCAGCCGACCATGTCGCACTGGGTCACAACCTGGTCACTGGTTTGTGCAACCCCAGGCCAAGACCTGCCCAGTTGGGCTTAGGGGTGGGCACAGTTTGGTTTGGTCCGGTTTGAACCATTTTTTTTTCAAACCGAACCAAACCGAATCAATTCGATTTGGTTCGGTTTAAACCACAAAAATAAATAAAAATATTTAAATTAATTATTTTTTACATATATATACTAATTTTATGTTAAAAATAATGAAAATAAATATTATCTTATTATAAAATTTATAAAAATATCATTTTATTAATACTATAATAATTTTTTTATATATTTTTTTGATTAAATCGGTTTAAACAGTTTGGTTTGGTTTAAATCGGTTTGGAGATTTTTCAAACCGAACCAAACCGAAAGGGGGTCCAAACCGAACCAAACCGAACCGAATAGGCTGGTTCGATTTGGTTTCTCGGTTTGAACAGTTTTGTGACCACCCTAAGTTGGGCTCCTGGGATTACAGCCGGGATGGTCAGTTAAAAAATGACCAGATCAGGCCGGATCATGCCTTCCATGAGTCAGATCACCCACCAAGGATGAGGGGAAGGAGACATGTCAAGATTGCGATGGCCTGGCCAAAGCTTGGTCAGGTCATTTCAAAGATTAGTAGGGTGCTTGGTAAAAAACTCTATATACAGGTGGTTTTATTTTTCAAAACTAACATGTTATACCTCGGAATAAATTTCAGAAGTAAAGAAGTAGATGCTGACATGTTTGGCAGAAGTAACCCAATTTTTAAAAATTATATAGAAATGTTTGGTTACCATGCAATCAAGTGCAAACTATAGAACAGAAGCAAATTGCTTCTGCAAAACTGAAAACGAGAATTACATGGATACTAATATCAGCACAAGCAGCATAACAAGTGTAATTTGCTTCTAAAATTAAGCAAAGGACAACCTAGAATTCGATTGATAATGTCTTCAGGACAAGCAACATAGAGCAATTTTCTTCTGTAAAATTGGCAAACGGTAACCAAAAATTTGAGGATTATGTAGCTAACATCAGTGCTCAGGTGGGAGCAAAGAAGGGTAGTAGGTGGAGGAAGTTGGAAGGTAGAGCTGCCTACTATTCCAACTAATGGGAACAAAATACCGGCAGCTTAAGTCTCAGGAATGGGACCAAAAGAGTGGCAGTAACTAAGATACTGCTGGCACCACGTCATAAAGCTTCCTGTTGTCGCACAAAGATAGCTGCTGCAACTCCTTGAAGGAGAAAGTAGAAGATTTGAGAAAGAAGAGATCAACTTAGGAGGTGTTGGGAGGGGCGGACTGGAGTCAGAGAAAAGCAGCACAATCATGGTGCAGCGGTGCTAAAGAAGGATGAAGTGCCCAAGAAGGATCAGGTGTGGCGAATGACAACAGCTAGAGAAGGGAAAGAGACCGCCTACATGCCACTGCACTAGAACTTGATGTCACCGGTCACCACTGTAGCTAGGTATCGTATAGAGTGCAAGGAATGCATAACCAGTGATGGTTTTTAGTTTTAAACCATTTGTCATTAGGGGTATGTCTGTAAATCTTCCCTTGATTAATATTTCTTGTCAATTCAAAGTTCTATAAAAGAACCGATTCTAGCCGAACCGATCCCGAGGGAATCGGGGGTGAGTCAGTCCCCCCCCCCCGAAAAAAAATCAAGTCAGCATATGCCAATCCGTTCCCGAATTCAGTCCAGTCTAAGAACCATGCCCCCAATGTAAACTGGCCTACTATATGTTGGAACCAAGTGAATGCTAGGTTTTCAATGACTAGATCTCAATCATCCATTTAACCAATAGCTATTTTATATCCACTGCATGCCCTTGACTTGGGCTTCATCCAAGGTACAAGATCTGCCTGCAAGAAAGAAGCATTGCAAATGTCAAAACATGATTTGCAGGTTTAATGGAGATGAACATCAGGCAATTGGATTATGTAGAAGAAACTTTCCTTAAAATAATTTAAAAAAGAACAGCCAAACTGAGACCTTGATTAGTTTAGCCTCCAAAGCAACTGAGACAGAATGGTCTAACTCGAAAGGCGGCTGTTATTTGGTTGTCTATCATTCAATTAAACCCAGTGCCAACATCTCAGTCCCAGCAAAATCATGAGTTGCGTACTCTTCTTTGGTATTCACATCCCTACTTTTCCTGGACTTCGTTTCAGAAAAACCTGATTATTCATTTTCTGAAGTAATAACTGGAGGCAAACCAGAAATCTGCCTTTACCCTGTTGTCAGCCAATTGATTGATGCAAGCGTGATCTAGTTAGGAGTCAAACCACAATTCAAGGTTCTAATCCCTTTCCACCTCCTTTACAGCTAGACAGAGATGTAAATTCCACCACCAGCTCTATACAAAGAAATGAAACTGAAGAATAAAAAGGTCCAAAATTCAAACTGCAAGCTTTTGCAATATGAGATACCAGAAACATGAATACACAAAAGAAAATCATTCTGTGTGCATCTATAATGGTGTCTGCCCCACAACGCTTCACAAAGCTTAAAAGCAATTTTCTAAATTTTCAAATTTTGGGTGCACAAATGAGAGATGCACATTATGAAAAAGCTGATATAAAAATAAGAAGTAAAAATAAAACACCTCATAGTTCAACATATATTGTTAAAACTTATCAGTCATTGTTTTGAGCAATTCCTCTCATTAACCATGGATTCAAGAAATGTGTAACTTTTGGAAGAAGATACCTTCTTCTTGACGTGGGTGCCAAATTTCAGAAGTTCTGCTGGTACAATCTGTCCAGCTTCTCTTAGAACATTTACAAGTTCTCCAGCAAGGCCCTGCATTGACAAGAGGGTAGAACATAGATACAAAGTTCCATTTGAAGATTATACAAAGGTGAAACATGATATAGAAAGTTTACCTTATTACCATGTGTGAAAAATGTATGTGACACACCTTTCTTACCAGCTCGCCCTGTTCTCCCAATCCTGTGTACATAGTCTTCTGTAGTAAGAGGAAAACTGTAATTAATCACTACCTCAACATCAGGAATATCTAATCCCCGAGAAGCAACATCAGTGGCAATCTGTCAACAAAGAAACACATGATACATATCAGTAAATCATAATCATCACATATATAAAAAGAAAAATAAAGAGTAGCAGCAAGAAATTATGCAGATTCCCATGTTTCCAACTGACATTGTTGTTGATTGTATCTAAAAATGTCTAACGACATAAATCTAACATTAGTAACGAGCCTAATCTCCGACCTGTAGTGATGTATTTACCAATATTTGAATACAAAATTAACTTACCGGGCTTCTGTCAAATTAAGAAATTAAGTTTGATTGTATATATCCTCTTTTTATTAGTTTTATGTTTGTATTCGTTTAAGTTTATGAAGGTGACAAAGCCTATCACAAGATAATTAACAAAAATTAAAATATAACAATATAATGACAATATGAAGGGCTAGGAGGCCATAGATGGTGAATGATGCCATGAGATATGAAGCGGTGCTCAACGTCAACAGTCTCTCAAGCTGCCCCAGAAACAATGTATTCTGAGCATGGGATATTAATTATGTTACTCAGAAGAGAGCATGTTGGGAGTCTAGCTCTAGCTCATTTCCATAAGAAAACCTGATTTTGAAGAGGGAACGATTGACAGCTCAGAAACGGTTACTAGGAAAAAAAGATGCCAGAAAGACATCTCTATCCCTACATTCAGCCACCAATAACGCCAACATCATTTGTTTCCCTCCGCCTTCCATTTATCTAGTCCATCAACCACTTTTGCATGTCAGTGAAGAGAACATATGTAAGCATGGTTAAGCCCAGACAAAGAAAAATATCTTATTATGGCATCAATGTGCAGCAGATGAACATTGCACATAACAGTCTACAACCTACCACCACACTGCTCTTCAGAGTAAAGACCATGCTCAGCCATGACACAGGATTAATTTAAACAAAAAATATTTACACCCAGATTGGAGTACAAAACGTAGATCATGGATAAGACATTGGAAACGATGAGGAGAAATAAAAGCTAGTTGCACTCAGCTGCATCTGATACGCTTCCATTTTCTAGAGTGAGTGGTACCACTGTAGCGTAAATTGAGAGAAAAATGCACAAGGATAATATGTTTGGTTACGGTTTTCCCTTCTTTTTAACTTAATTTTTTTTAAAAAAAAGGTGTTTGGTTGCATTTTTTATGTCCTTCCTCTTTTTTAAAATCACTAGACCTTTCTCTTAAACTCTTTTAAAATCAAAACAGAGAATGACCTGTTTTGTTTTCGAGATAAACATGGAGAGGGCTCCTGACTCTTGCGACAGATGCGGAGATGGGCGACACAGAGGAGGGTTGCGACGCAAGGGGGGAGCCCCATCTCTCTATCCAGCGGAGGGGGTGATGTAGAGGGGGAATGCGAAGGGGGGGTCAAAAATGGATCCGAACAGCAAAAATCTCTTCAGAGCTATCAGCTGTAGTGATAGAACGTCTTTGAACTGTACGTGTAACTGGTCCAACAGGATGAAGACAAAATTTAAACGGTCATCGTGGAAGATCAGTCAATCAGCTTCAGATTGTGCTATGCAGTTCCATTTTCTATTTAGGCGTCCTTCTTCATAGATGCCAATCTTTAAAGGGTTTGGTTTCTTTTCTATAAACACTTTTTAGAGAGATTACAGCCTTTTTGTAATAGACTATTTGTAAGGGCCAATATGTTAAAGGTTGGTCTTAATAGAAAATCCCGTCATGTTCTCCAAGAAGAGAAGGATATAAGAATGAAACTTGGAGCCCTTGCCCTTGACTATTGGGAGCTGCGCCACACCTCCCCCCAACCTCTCTACCTTGCACGTTAGCCATGGAGTCCTACCTCCTGTCTCCCCTCCCTTTCTTCAGGCCTGGCCAAGGAAGTCTTCCCACCTCTCCCACTGTCACGTCTCGCAGCCACCTTCTCTACCTCTATTTTCTAATCATGCAAACCACCATGAACTAACACCAACTTGTTCGTCTTCCCCACTCACCCAAGCTGACCAAATGCATAAGCCAACGCAAACAGAGACCCCTCTCCCTTAAATATCTGTATGATCATGCAATCCCCAAACAGGATCCCCAATCCTGCTGAACGACCTCTTTCGTCTAGATCAAAAATGTTTTTATTTTCCGTTCTAAAAAATTGAAAAACGGGTAAAAATCATTAGAAAAAAGAAAACACCCTAAAAATTGTTTAAAAAAATGTAGAATTTGACCACACTTTCATGCCATTATGAGCAATTCAAAGAAAAGTGGATGTAAATTAACACCAATGATTATTCCAATAACAAGTCTACATGGTACAAATGATGTACAATACAAAATATATATTCATATCACCAATATCTATAGAACTAGCCTAGGGACTCCTTGTTTTCTGAAATTTCCGAGATGCTCCATAAAATTATCAATGATGATTGACCCGTATCCATATGCAAGTAAAGATTCAACCATCTCATTAAAATCATAGGCACCATTTTATGTGGGTGTTGTGGGTAAAATATATGGCTACAAATCATTAGGGGGTTATGGGATAACATTGAGATAGAAAACACCAAAGAACCCTAATTAATTCCGACACTAATTTTGACCACTTGAATGTTAATGTTGGCTCAATCATCAACCCCCACTCCACTTATACATGCACTGGTATCAGATCCTCTATCTCCATCTTCACCTCCAATCAAACCTTCTACATGTTGATTTGGTGGAACAAATTCTTCTTCATTATCATATGAGAAAGGCACTTGGGTACTAACAGTGGGACTCATAAGTCTTCGCCTAACCACTAACTTCATTTTCTTCCCCACTTCTTCTTATGTACTAGCTTCAATATTATGCTGGTAGGCCTTATTCAAAAATTTAAATCTACTTGTCTTCTGCGATGTCATATGAGTAGGAGGAGATGAACCTAAACCTGAAACATCATAGGAAGTTGGAGTTGAAACCTCACTAACAAGGATTCCGGAATCGGAATCGGAATCGGAATCGGTTGGGACCAGCATAATAGAGAGGTTGGGACCGATTCCGATTCCGATTCCGATTCCCAGAATCGGCCGGAATCGGCCGATTCCTGGGAAGGAAATCGATTCCGGAATCGGTCGGAATCGGTTTTTTTTTTTGGATTTTTTTTTTGTCAAAAAAATTCAAAAAATTCAGAAAAAAATCTAAAAAAATAGGAAATGAGTTAGAAAAATTTTAAAAAATCACCAATGCATGATATCCACAAAACCACATCATACAAATACTAATGAGAATCAATTGAAGACTTGAAGACTTGAAAGTTAAGTACATATTCCAATTCCATTTATTCAAATATCAAAGAGTTGATACATCATCAAAAAAAAATTACATCATATCAATCTACTACCAATATCTAGGATAAAGATGTGGGTCGTCCTCCTCTCCCTGCTGCTCGTGACGCTCCTCCCTCGTGCTCAGTCTTGAATACTGTCCGGGACCATATCCATATGAAAATAATGCCGATGCCATGCCATCAAGGTCGTATGGATCGGACTGCGGGACGACCGGGACGTAAGCAGAGGATGGTGGAGCTGGTGGTGTAATCCACTGCTGGTCAACCTGGCCAAATGCTGGATACTGTGGCTCCATAATATAAGATGGCGGTGTCCGCTCATCCGGCGTGTAATACGGCTTTGGAAACCGTGAATCGGGTGACTCGGTGCTGGCCGATGGCCGCGTCGGCGGTATACACTCCTCGTCATCATCACCCGAGGAGTGAGAAGGAGCCTGCGTACTGTCATCTGGGCTGACAGGACGCCTGACCTCTAACTTCCTTCTCTTTACCTCTTCAGCCATCTCTGAACTACCAGAAAGTCCGGAACCCAAAGTTTTTTTCAACTTTGCAAATCCTCCCATTCTCCGTGCAGTCACCTTTGTTTTCGTTCTCCCCGGACTGCGAATGGGCTGGGTAGCGGCTGCTGGGACTGGAGCTGGAGCTGGAACTGAGGCTAAAGCTGCAGGTGGCTGCCCCATAGCTGCTGGGGCAGAAGAAGGCCCTGCCTGAGTCTGAGAAGTAGATGGAGGTGGAGCTGGAGCATCCTCCTCGGCTTCAACACCATCCAACTCTCCTTCTGCCCATGCACGGTCATCGGGATCAAACTCAGCTGCGTGATCCCTGGCTTCCCTCTCCTCTATCCAGGAGGCAAGTGCATGCTCCTCCTGGAAAATCTGGTCCATGTCCACCTCCTCGGGTGGTGGTGTGGCGGAGGAATGCCTCTGCTCGTACGGGCCACCTGCGAACCGTGCAAATCGCTCCTCGCTGATCTTCTGCCGATCCTTGATGTTCTTTATGCGCAGCCTCATGTTATAATGACAGAAGACCAGCTTCTCCAGCCGGTCTGAGGTCAACCTGTTCCTCCTTTTGGTATGTATCAGGTTGAATGTACTCCAGTTCCTCTCACAGTGGGAGGAACTGGTGCTCTGGCTCAGAATCCTGATACCAATGGCCGCAAGTGGATTCCATCCACTCCTGGTGTTCACCTGATACCAATTGGGATCAGGGTAAAATTAAGTTTTAGTAAATAAAACAGGCATAATGTCAATTTTAATTTAAAAAGTGATACCTGCATGTAAAAACCATTTGACAATGTGACGAACGGCTCTCTTTGCAGCCGTTCCTGTAGCCTTCACCCCTTTCATTGCCTGCTTTATCCCCATCTGCCCAGCACTTTGTTTCCTAAATAAAAACTCGTCACTCGGTGTAAATCGAGTGCTGGTAGAAGTGGAACGGCGGTACGGCTCCTGTCTCCTGGGGTCAGGCTCTCGGTCCCAGCCCGAGGTCGGGCGAGCCGATGCTGATCGGCCCAAAGCTGGGTCAACTCTGGACCCAGACCCTCCTGCTCCCCTCCTCCTGTCCTCCTCCTCAGCAACTGCACGCTTGCTAGCGTGCCTAGTACGTCTCAGCTCGGAGTCCGTGGACTCGTCCTCGCTCTCTGGCTCCGGCTGAGCTGCTGCCTTCCCCTTGCCTTTCCCTTTGGAGGTAGGCAAATCGCGGTCCCTCCTCCTCTCGAGTAGCTCGTCCTGCAACTCCTCCCTCTCGCTCGATCCGAACGGCCCGTTGAGAGGCTCCCACCGTCATGTATCCTCTCATCTCCTCACTCTTCTCCCCGGGCACCTTGTCACATTTCTTTACATTCCCACCGTTCCGCAATATGTTGTTTCGGCGGAACACCCCCCGTTCATCTCCTTCCCGCACCACTTGCACTGCACCCTCTTCCTGACTAGGTCTACCATATGCCCGTGTTCCCAACCCAAGTCGGAAGCACGTGCTTGGTCACCTTGATCGGCCAGTGCTTGTATCTGCAAAAATTGTAAACAATGCACTAAAAATGATTAGATAACATAAAAAATGATTTAGACGCTGTTCGGGAAGCGGACAACCCAAGTAACACACCATTCGGTATGTTTAAAGGCTTACGTAGTTGCCGAAAATCGTCGCAAATTAACGTACGGGATATCCGGAATTTTTCCCGTGCAAAATGAACTTAAACGGATAGTTTAAAACTTGGACGGACTTATTCGGTCGGAAATCACAACGTTTAACGACGCTCGGACTCGTCGGAGACGCGTAAGAATGGACGTACAAAGTTTTCGGCGATGAAATCTTACCAAAAACTGGTCAAAGATCGAAGAAGACGTTGATTCAAGGCGGATCGGAGCTTGGATCGGCGGAATCGGCTGAAGGAATCGCTGGAATCGCCGGAATCGCCCAGGGAATCGCCCGGGGAATCGCCGAAATCGCCGGAATCGGTCTTGAATCGCTCCGGATCGACGGATCGCTGCTGAATCGCTCGGATCGACGCCTGGATCGCCGGATCGATGCCGGAATCGCTGAGGAATCGCCGCGGAATGGCCGGAGACGAGCCCTACCGCCGCGGGATCGAAGGAATCGACCGCGGCGGTCGATTCCGGCCCTTTTAGGGCCGGAATCGATTCGATTCCCGGTCCAGAATCGAACCGGGAGTCGAACCGGGGCCGGTTCAACCGGTCTTCCATCGGAATCGGTCGGATCGACCGATTCCACAACGAATCGGTCGGAATCGGATCGATTCCGACCGATTCCAGTCGATTCATACCGATTCCGCGGAATTATTCCCGGAATCGGTCCTTCCGCCAGGAATCGGATCGGAATCGGTCCGATTCCACCGATCCGATTCCGGAATCGGTCGGAATCGGTCCGATTCCACCGATTCCGTAATCTATGCTCACTAGGGTGTTCTTCTTGGAAAGGAATTCTAAGTAAACATCATTTTGCAAATCTTGTCACCTCTTTGCTCAAATAGACCACCTCCAAATCTTGCAAACTTTTCTTCAGATATTCTTTGACAGTCCTTGCAAATCACTTTGAGAATACATCTACTATTTTTCACATGGCAGCTGCTTTGTTAAGGATTGGTTATAGAAATCCTCGTCTTTAGTTTTCTTTTTGTTTCGGGGAGCACTCTTTAGTCTATTTACCATCCTCTTGGTAGTCGGTACTTGGTACCAGAGTTACCTTCTCCCCTTCCTTTGCTTTTTTGTTGTATTTTTATGCATTTTTTTGTACCTTTTCTTTGAATCAATGACTTGTGACGTAGTGTCACCTTCAAAAGGAAAAAAAGAGGTTACTTTTGTAGATGTTGTGGAGCCCCAATCTCTTTATATGGCTTTACTTTTTTTTGTACCAGGATTAGGGCTATACTTCCTTAAGCATTTTGATGCTTCTCCTTTTCATGAATTGGACACAGCAGGACAACTAAAGAAGATGTATGACTTCCAAATTAACCATCACAAGTTGATACTGTTCACTTTTTTGGAAATTTCACAATGAATGTGATCATGGTTATCCCAAAATTTGTAAGAATACGGTTTCCTTTCTTGTAAAAGGGTATTAGGTGCATCAATTAGATCATTCCATTTGGCTTTATTTTATCTTTTTATTTGACAGTTTAACCTACCATTGTACAAATATAAATAAAAGGACATCTGGAGAAGTCAGCATTGGCTAGAATGTTTGTTCTTTTTCGTTTTCTCAAGAGTTCAGCTTTTTTTTGATGTCATCTAGGCTGAATCATGTTGTAAGCAGGATTCTGTTTTTTCTGGTCCATGCATGGTCTAACTTCAAATACCTGACTTACTAGCCACTTTTAATTTTGTTTTTAGACACTCTTTTGACTTGAAAAATTCATGCTAATCATAGAGAAGTTCTTTTATTTGAAGTTATGCACTCAGTTTTCTATTTTTTATGCAGGTTACTATTCCACATTGAGGAACAATGTGCGCTCTCGGGCATGGGGGGCTGGAATCGGCTGTAGCTTCCGTGTAGAGAGTTGCTGTATGGTGAAGGTGATAAAAAAATATATATTTATTTAATATTTTCTATGTGATTAGCTTCTTTGTGAAATTGGTAATTATTTATTCATGCACATTTCTTGAAGATTGTTTTGATATCCTTATGTCGACACCTGGAATTTCAAAAAAAAAAAAGAGAAAAAAGGAGCAGGAAGAGAAGACGACGAGGGATGGAGGTTAACCGGTGGGCAAAGGGAAAAAAGGGGGGAAGCCACATAAATGGGCAGGCGGCAGGCTGCTTTACCCTAGCCGCCTAATGGTCGAGTGCGCAGGAGGAGAGGATCCCCTTTGCAGGATCCGGAACAGAGGTTCAACCCCTCTACCGGTCCTTACGGCGACACCCTGCGCTGACTAGGGGCTCGTCCAAGCTCCCACGGACCTCCGGAGGAGCCCCCGCACCCGGAAGACAGCTATAAAAGAGAGCCGGAGGGTCGTCGCGGAAGACCAGAAAAAGGGTGATCGAGAGGAGCGCAAGGGTCGGCGACAGAAGGGAGATCAAGAGAGAAGAGAGAGAGAGAGAACCGTAGTCGCCGGAGCCGCTGCCTTCCCTCCTTCTCGCCGGAGCTGTCCCTCGCGAAGCCGTCGAGCCGTCGCCTCCTATCGCAAGCCGCCGCGGACGCCGGAGGAGGTCTCCTCTTCCTCCTCCATGCTGCCGGATCACCCTCCCTCCTCCGTCGGGCTGTCGCCTCCTACGCCGTCGCCGGGCCTCCCGTTTCCGCCGCGTCCGAGCGGCAGCCGGAGGCGGAAGCCGCCGCGGGGCGACGTCGCCGCGAGGAGAAGGCCCGTCGGGGGGAATAATACCCCCGACTTACGTCCGACGGTGGAAAACCACCGCGGGCCCACCAAAAAAAAAAAGGAGGCGGGGGGAAAAGAAGCGCGCGGCCGACCGCGCGAGGAGGGCGCGGGGGCGCGCGCGTGCGATGGGAGAGGCCGCAAGGAGATGCCGCCTTAGAAGTTGACCCTAGTCAACCTTCGCGTGGGGGGCCCACCCGAGGGGGAAAACAAAAAAAAGAGAAAAGGGGGAGCGCGCGCGCAAGCGCGCGGCCGGGCCGCCGAGGAGGCCCAATAGCCTTCAATGGACAGCGCTCAATCTAGACATATTCAAAAAAAAATTTTAAAATAAACAATCAAATGGAATTAAATGAAAATCTATCTTCTTAATCAACAAATCGAGACTAGTTGGGGGGTCGACTAACCATCCGCCCCTACGTCCTTAAGGTAGACATACAAAGGTCATAAAAAGACCCCAATGTCTTACCATCTAGCTATATATGAGGCCGTGCATGATTAACATGCCATTAAGCCGATTATATGCTAAAAAAAGAGAGGATTGGAGGAAATACCCATAAGTCTATAAGGACCGGGTATATTCCCCATAAATTGACAAGTTCATCACATCCAATGAGGATTGAGTGAAGATGGTCTCAAAACCATCAAGTTGTAATGACATGGGAACAAGCAATGAGATGGCATGTCCGGTATACAAGTAATTTTGAGTGGAGGATCAATAACCCCATGGAATTGAGAGGATTGCAAACAAAAATGATGAATTAAACAAAACCTGAAAACTTAAATAAAAATCAGGGACCGGAGCCTACATTTGAAGGTCCAGGACTCGCGGTTGAAGAAAATCTGAAAAGCCTACAAATTTAAAATCTGAAACTTATGTAAGTCTGAGATTTGGAGACTAAAATCTGCAATGTCCGTGAAACCCAGAAACCTCTAAGCCTGAAAATCTAAACTAGATCTGAGGTCCAGACCTGAAAAATCAGAAATTGGAACCTAGAAATCAGAAGCCAGAACCTGTAGAACCCATAATCAGAACCGACTAATTCAGATCAGACCCAAGTTAAATCTGAGAATTCTGAACCTGTAGAATCCAAACCTGTAAAGCCCAGCCAAATTAAAAATGTGAAAGTCTAAGATTTAAAAACTGAAGTTTAAAACACAATCTGAACTCTAAATCTCTGAAATCTGAAAAATCTGAAATTTGAATGTGCGCAAAACCCAGAATCTGTAAAGTCTAAGATCTGTCATATCAACAAAAAAAAAAACTCTGAAACATATAAAAATCAGAAACATAAAATATGAAATATACAAAATCTGAAACCTAAATCCGAAGCTTAAAATCTGCAAGAAATCAGAAATCCGAACCCTGAATTCCTGAAATCTGAAGGTTTAAAATTCGAATTCCAAAGATTTGAGGTCTGAATGTCATATTTGAAGATAAAAATCTGAAATCCAAGCAAATTGGCAATCTGGAAGTTGTAAAATTCAAAATGATCAAATAACATCAAAGTAAACCTGTAAACAGAAATCAAATCAAATTAAACTAACAAGCAAATTAAATTCAGATTAATTCAAATCATAAGCATAGTCAAATCTGAAGTTAATAGCTAAAACTTTAACCAACTCAAGCACCAGTTTATCAAAGCTAAAACTATTAATCCTTAATCAAACAGAGTCCGTTCAAACCAAAAGTGAATTAAAATCCATAAGCAAAATTCAATTTCTAAATTAAGACATATCAATAAGAAACCAGTAAAGTAAATTTGAATTAAATAAACCTAAATCAATCCAGCCAAATTTAAATAAATAAATCTAATTAAACTGAATCTCATCCAACAATACACCTGAGATCAAGTCACGGTAAATCATCAAGATACTAATAAAGCTCCAATCAACCATAGCTGAAACAATCTAATCTTGTGAATCAAACCCAAAGATCAACTCTAACTAAATAATTCCAACGCAAGATAAGCTTAAGTTAATAAACCCATGATTCAGATAATCTGGAAGTAGATATCCAAACAATTCAGATTCTGTAAGTTAAGCTTAAATCCTTTTCAAATTAATCAAATCGAACCAAATCAAAACCTCAAATTAAACCTAAGCCAAGCTTAATCAATAAATTTAAATCTTTCAAATGAATTCAACCAAGCTTTAACTAATCAGATTCAGTCTAGAGCGAACTGAACTTTAAACAAATTCAACCTCCCAGATTCAATTCACATTAAATTGAAATCTACGGCTCAATCCCATTCAAAATCAGACAGTAAACAAATTGTCAAAATTCAATTAAACAAACTCAAATTCAAACAGAATATAAATCAACAAATAACTCACAAATTAGTCAAATTCAACTTAAATCAAATCAAATCAACCAAAATTCAAACCAATCCAATTTAAAACAAACTAATCCCAAATAAAAATTTAAAAAATAAATTAAGTGCTTGCAGTCCATCAAGTTCATGGGGTTGTTTTCTCCTATGTGTTTGTATGAATGTTCATTCTTTTGTGGGTGCGTCGTTCTTCTACTTCAACGAATTTCTATGACGGATAATCAAGGGTATTCGAGTATTCTCGATGTAATTAACGTCGGATCTTCGCACCATCCGACGGGGAGAGGTCAAAATAAATTTCAAAGAACCTAACAACCTCAATTTATATGTACAATTGACCCTAGCTAGTACTTTCATGGGATACCATCTATTTTCCTAAGAAGTCAATGTTAAGGTCTAATCAAATCTAATTCAAATTCAAATGGAAAATGAATTTCCAAAACAAAAGAAAAGAAATAAAATCTTTTTTAGATTTTGAGGTTACATCAATTGGCACGCCCGGTGGGACCTCTCCTTCCCTTCATCTCTCCGTTATAGCAGTCCAAGAAGATATGCATTCTTAAATCAAATCTAAACTCTCTACATCTAACTAGCTTGCCTTGTCTATTTCAGGTAAGAAAACTGATAAGATGTCTTCGAAGGGAGTATTCTGGACTGAGCACTACGTGCACACACGTATCAATGGGGAGCTGGCATTCCCCCCGTGCTCGGTCATGTTCGGAACATATCCGGAGGTGTACCTACCCCCGCATCATCTAGGCGTGGAGCTGGTCACACCCATTGCGGATCCAACCGACATCAACCCTATTAGCCAGATTATTCTGGCAGCTCAAATGATGGGGTCTGATGAAACAGAGCAAGTCAAAGAAGAAGAACCGGTGCAAGTTCAAGCACCACTTGCTGTCAACCAAATCTCAATTACTGATTCTCAACCACAAGTTTTAATGACAAAACAGAAATTTTTCTAATATGTCACTTTTCAACATATTCTTTCTTTGTGTATAAGATTGAATGTGCCATAATTTTTCTCACTACGAAAAGCTCATGCTTTGGCTAAATATGTGAACTGCGATAGCAACAAGAGAATTTCATCACTAACTTGTATCCACCACTTAGTTAGAAAAGAACATTACCAATATAAGTATCTATTATTGTCATTTAAATATTCAACATGTGGTCAATGTGATATGCACGTACCAAGAGAAACCTTGTCATATGACATCTCAAATCTAGATCTCTATATACACCAATTCTCATCTTATATGATTGCATCTGAAATGTCACATGAAATAAAAATAAGTCCTAAAAACTCAATTAAATGTATTTTTACTACTTTTTACTTACTTCAAGCTCCGCTATTACTCTATCTTGCTAAGTCCTAACTAGACATATTACTAACAATGTACCGCACATCACCTCTGCATCATTGCATACTTGTTAGTCGTATTGCATCTTTGAGTTTAAGAAATATCATACCACAATGAAATCCCACAATTAACACATTACTACATAATGTAATCATGAAATATAAACATAAACAAATATCTACTGCATAAACATCATGGTGAAGTGTCTTATCCCATATGTTATGTATAATCTTCCACCATTTTTGATAATGTTTTGAATATTTTTATTTGATTTTCATATTTGCTTTGTCTATTGTTTCGTACAGGTATCCCATTTGATTTGTATCATTAGAATCCACCAATCTCAACACTTGTACAATAGGTTCTATCACAGACAAATAGTACTAAATTTTCTCCCACTAACGATTGTCCATAATAAGATGCTCTATCTTAACTAAGATCTCAAATTGGTCCATTTTACTATGTAGATCAGCCATGTACACGACATATTCCTGAGCTTGAATAAATCTTTTTAAATCAGGTATGCCCTCTCATGATGTGTATCAATCTAAGATGATCATACATGAAAGATGTAAATAGATAAGCTTGACTCACTAAGGAGCTCACAAATGGTTCCTTCCCAATATACTCTAAAATCAAATCAATGGAATGTGCTGCAATAGGAACCCAAATTATAGGTTCTGACATTCATCAACTTTTTTACTTGCAACCTTATATAAGATTTTATTGTCAGTCACAAATTGAACAATGTTCTCCTCACATTTCCTCTACAACATCATTTTTAAGAGTAAATAGGTCAAATGCATTCTTAATCTAGCCCGATGCATCGATACTTTTCAAAAATGTTCGAGTCCTCAAAACAACAAATAAGAAAGTTTATCATGGATCTCTTTGTGATTCCTGTCCATCTATCATACATAACGATGCAACTCATTTCCTTTCAGACCGCCTTAAATCCATCTATCCATGTGAACAACTAATCAACTTCTGCGTCTAACCTACTCTCATAGATGTATTTGAACATCAAGACTTTCAATAATGATCCAACATCACCATAACATCAATCATAGTCTGAAAATAAAAATTGGACACTACAAGGGATGGGACATCTACATTAAGATAAAATAAGACATAAATGTTAACATCCACTCAAAATCATCTAAGACAACTATGAAATAAGTTAAAACTAGATCTACCTACATGCAAAAACCATTTACAACTATGTTTGACCGCTTTCTTTGTAGCATCTGCCGTTGTCTTAACTCCTTTAAAGACTTATTTTATCATCATTTGAGTTCTATCTTGCTTCCTATGCATGGATGTATTTGTTAATCATACTAAGTATGTGACCAACAAAACTCACTATCTTTGATGTGACCAATAAATTCAATATCTCTGCTTAAATGAGATATAGGGCAAGTGACTTCCACATGTGAACACCTAGTAGTATTTAGTGGTGCAAACAAGCCGAGCCGAGACGAGTAGTATGGTGTTCAAGCTCGGTTCATTTATTTTACACGATTCAAGCTCGAGTTTTAATGAATATGTTGAAGCCTTGTTCGAGCTTGGTTCGCTTATTAATCGAGCCAAGTTGAGGTCAAGCTCGAGTAATAGCTGAACTAAAGTTCAATTCACATTCAAACTTAAGCTATATACAAACTTGTTTATAAAACCCAATATCAATGAAAAGTCATTTGTGAGACTCTAGATTTAGCTCATCAATGAAACTCGATCTAAATTTAAACTCAAATTTTAATTATTTAATATATTTAAGTGACAATATATAACTATTAATACTCAAATTTTAAATTTTAAAAATAAGTATACAATAGAATATTTAATTGAGCTACTCGTAAGTTTATCGAGCCGAGTAGGAGTCTATTCAAGCTTGGCTTATTTAATGAGTGGAGTTTTATTTTTTTATTTAAAATTGTTCATTTAACATAATACACAAGCCGAGCTAAATTTTTATCAAGTCAAACTACTTGCCACGTGTATTGGTTCGTTTGCACCCTTAGTAGTACTAGCCATAGATCTTCCTACTCCCCTTGTTCTCTCTTCATCTTCACAAGCTGATGCCTTACTTGACTACATTGCTCTCTTGGCTTGTGCCTCATCTTTATCTTCTGAACTTGATCCATCAATGTTAACTGGAGCATTTCCTTTACATTTTTATGGGTTCCAGATATGAGATTTGTCTCTTCGTCCGAGGAGCTCATCATGCAACTTGGCTCTTTGACCAATACTTATCTCTGTGATGCTCTCCTGTTCAAATACCACACATTTCTTCTCTAACCATCACCGACACTTTGTCACATTTCTTGACATTCACACTAATAACAGCAATATGTTTTTGAGACGCAAAACACCTTCATTCATTTTTTTCCCGCACCATTCATATTTGACTCTCTTTTTGTCAACATCTAGCAAAAATCAAAGTTGTCATCGAATATCACAATGTGCAAGGGCATCATACTCTTCATCCGACATTTTCTCTACATATGAAACACAAAAAAGTGATATTAATGTTAACTGAAATTTCAAAAATTTTAAGAAGAGGAGATTTGAGAATTCCGGACAAGGGGCCTGGGGGTACACCTAGACCCAAAGAGGGGGAGGATGGGAAACAATCACCCCGGGCTGACTCTGCGAGGGACTTCTAGCTGCACCCGGACGGGCCAGACCCAAAGGGAAGGCAGAACCAGGAAGAGGGGCCAAATGGCCAAGGGAGAGGAGAAAACCAGAGGAAGGGGCCGAGGGGGGGGCACACAAGCTAGCCGTCTCCACACAACAGCCAGGTGCGCAAGCTTTCCTGCACAAATCCCAATGGCAGTTGTGTCTGTCTCTCTCATCCATGTGTGACCATCGATGCAGACATGAGACATGCCAATACTCCCCCCACCCTCTTTCACATCCACACCCCCTTTGCACGGACAGCCACACCATGGGACCACCGTCGTGCCTTTCAGCAGCTGCACCTGCATGAGCAAGGATCGCGGGATCGGAATCGGAATCAGGATCGGTGGGTACCGATCCGATCCGGATCGGATCGGATCGGACCGATTCTGACCGATCCAATGGAAGAAAATCGATCCAGAATCGGTAAGCAAAAAAAAATTGATCCGATTCCGATCCGATCCGATTCCAGACCGATCCGGACCGATTCTGGCCGATTCGGACCGATTCTGGCCGATCCTGGCCGATCCGACTGGAATAGCAAAAAATGAAAAAAAAATGATTCGATTCCGATTCTGATTCCGATCCCGACCGATTCGGCCGATCCGATTCCGATTCCGATCCGATCCCGACCGATCCGGCCGATCCCGACCGATTCTGCCGGAACTTTTTTCCGGGTCGGTCCTTCAGCCAAGAATCGGATCGGCAATGGCCGATCCGATCCAGGAATCGGCCGATTCCGATCCGGATCGGCCGATTCCGCGATCTATGTGCATGAGGGCGCCTCCCTCCCAATAGTTGGGTCTGGCTACACCTTCAACTCTCGTCACCTTGATCAAAACTGGTAGGTCCATACACTTGCTTCGCAGATCACACAAGCTGAATGAGTTGGCACCAGCTTGTAAATAGGCTACGTTTGGGATGATAAAAAATTTAGTTCTGTTAGCTGAAAATGATGCCATCTGTGTGACTGTTTAGACTCAATCAGTTTCTAATTGATCCTGATGTTCACATTGGTTAAAGATCTTCAGCCAACTTTTGCTCTTTGTTCCATGCCATATAGAAGTTAAAAACAAAGAGGCCTACCATTAGAGGGCATTTCCCATTCTTGAACAATGAAAGAGCCTCAGTACGAGCATGTTGAGCTTTATCTCCATGCACAGAAACTACCTTCCAGCCTCTATCAAATCAGTGCACATCTGTCAGAATTTTTAGTGCAAGCAATTGCTTATCAAAAAACAAAAAGAAAACATCAGTGTATTAAACGAATGTAGCAAATCCAAAAGAGCAACAATCATTCCTTAAATGTAAAGCATGATAACACTACCTTCTTTGAAGCATTGTTTCAACACGAACTGCTTCTTTCTTGTACAAGACGAAAACTAACACCCTGTTCCTGACCAAATAAAGTTTAAAAGGACACATAAGATATCATTTAGAAACACGACATTAAGAAATGACAAAACCCACTAAACAATTAAAACTGGTTGAGGTGATCATGTAAGCAACGACAATGAGGTAAGAAAACCTCATCACCTTTGACCAAATCACTGTTGTGATTACATTTTCTACACAAGGAATTTGCGGTTGGAATCAGCCCATGAATCAGTCAGCACTGGTTCTGAGACAGTCAGCATATAATCAGCCAGGATAGGCCAAGTTTTTGTGTAGCAATTTGAATATAGCGCAGAGGTAAGGAAGGTACAAATGAAATACATACAAACAAAATCTCGCAAGAGCAGTTAAGAATGCAGATCCATACAGAAAATTGATCGGTTCAAGCCGGTAGGCGCAGCCCAACAATCATAAAACACAAGATGCACCTAAGTTATATAAATACCCTATCCCACCTTTTACAAGATAAAAACCAGAAACATCTACAAGATCTGCATCATTGAATAATCTCTGATATCTAGAATTCCATACCTCAAAGAACCACAGATAGAGCCACCTTCCATACCGTGTCCCATCACAGTCTTGGCATATTAAACATAGACCTAAGAAGGCTCTAGTTAAAAAAAGTAGAAAATTTAAATAATTGAAACAAAAAAGATGTGGTAAACCTAAGTTAACTTGAAAAAGGGTAACTCGATATGATTTGGATGAATTGAATAAATCTGAAAAAGTAACCCAAAATCAACGTGAGTGGAGAAGAAAATTTATACAGCCAAACCCAAATAATTTAGGATTAAGGCTTGAGTTAGAGTTGAGTTGGTTTGGGTTGAACCAGGATGAACCAGAAAATTTTAAATCTATTAAATGTTTAATTCGTATTGGGCCCATCCAATATTAGCCTGGTGTAAAAGAAATTACTAAGGCCCACTAACTAGTGAAAGCACATTGAGGCTCACACTGTGAAACCCCAGTAGCACATCGTGGAACGCACACCCCCAGGTGCTTCTAATCGGTTTCTTTCCATCAGATTTTATTTAGTCTCTATATGAAACTATAGCACATACCAGCACCAAACAAGACAGCTGCAGCCAGCAGCCTGCACGTGTCTCTAGACTCCCCCACTCTCTATTTCATATGCTAGTATTTCTACAAAATCCTCTTTAATTTCCACTAGTTTCATCTGTTTTTCAAGACCAAGACAAGAAAAAGCTGACGGGCATCCCCAGAGGAGGTCAAGATCTCATACTGCAATCCTTGCTGGCATTGACCGATCACTAAGTAAATCTTAATTCCAATTACCACCAAGGACAAAAGGCATCATTCCCAAACGTTTAGGTTGGATTGTGCAAAAAATGTAATTAACAAGGAGACAGATTCTCCTTAACGTATTTCATACTGTGTCAAAGACACGACAGAGTAAAGAACCTTCTGAAGGAGCATCGTCTACAACAAAAGCACCAGCTTTCAATTTGATGTGGGACAAAGTCAAGAAGCCACCATCTTAACTTCTCAACATTGTTGCTACCTAAATATACATAAATATATAATATATATGCATACAAAATACACTTGAATATAAGATAAGAAGCTCAAAACTATATCTGCAACTGGCCCAATATGCAGAACATAGGTGGGGACTCCCGAAATGGTGCCAGTCAAACTACTGTAGAGACTAACTTATGGGTGCAGAGAGAGGTGAATCAATCGAGTAGCACCATGCAGCAGCTGTGGAGTGGCATGCAAGAGGGGAAGACCATGGCAGTTGTAAAGCGGGAGGAGATAAGTGTGCAGTGAGTGGAAGCAGGGATCTAGGCAACCTATGAGAAGTAGGGAAGAAGATAGGGGCGTGCATGGTTCGGTTTGGTCCAGTTTTGGGCCATGTCTTTCAAAACCAAATCGAATACACTGGGTATGTTCTGTTTGGGACTGAAAATTAATTAAATACTTGAAATAATTATTTATTTATATAGTGATTTTTGTTAAACTAATTAAAATAAATCTTAATTAAATTGGTTTGGTTTGGTTTGGAAGATCTCTAAACTGGCTGAACCGAACCACTTGTTCAAATCAAACCGGACAGTTTGGTACAGTTTGGTAGTTTGGTCTGATTAATGCACAGCCCAAGAAAGAGATGGGAGTGGAGCATGGCCTCCAAAGGACATGGTTGTGTGACATAGGGCAAGGCAGGAAAGTGGGTGCACTAGCAGGAAGCATGTTCTGCGGGCACACGACTGCCGCGAGAGGAGAAAGGATGATGAGGGGATCAAGATCCCCATTTTGTGCACAATGTGAAGCCAACATTGTTTCACAGAAGTTGGACTATAATGTGCGGGCACTCAGACGTGGAGACGGTGCAACGTTGACCAGGCAGGAAGGAGGGTGTGTGCGCATGAAGAGCAGTGCCCCATGGATCTCCAAGAGTGGGATTGTGGCGGCTGCTGCAGGCAAAGGTAACGCACAGAAGAGAGAGCACAGTGGGAAGAATAAGACTAGTGCAGACAGTCTGGTGGGCACAGAACTGCAGTTGCTGAGATGCCAATTACTGGGAAACAGACGCAGCAGCTGAACTCTGCTCGCAGCAAGTCACAGGGAGGCCGCCCAGAAGGGAGTTGTGTTTGGCTCCAGTGATTGCTGGAACAGCACCGAGCAGGCTGCCAGAGGTGGGAAGGCAAGCGCTACATGGAGGATCACATAAAAGAGAACAGTGTCAGCTGGGATTCAGGGGGCACACTTGTGGCTAAACGACTACCTGAGTTGGAGAAGGCCCGATGGTGTAAGATCAACCAAGAAGGAGAGCTTGATTGAAAGTGTGCCGCATGCACAAGAGAGAACAAAACCAGGAGAGAAGGTTGGGAAGTAAAAGATACCAACCACCTAGTGAAGAGAGAGAGAAAGGGGGAGACAGCAGATGATGACCACTTGGTTGATCAAGAGAAATAATGGGAGAGAAGAAAAGAGTGAAAGACACCAATGCCAAGGGGATGGACAAGAAAAAGAGAGAGCAGATGAAGGCCATTCTAGCTGAACAGATACATATATATATAAAGAGAGAGAGAGAGTAATCGAGTACATGAAAAGTTTTGTAGACTCCGTTGTAGACTCCCTGGTTAGCTAGAGCAAGGAAAGCCGGATCAGGGGTCAGCCCGGGGTCGGATTTATTTATTATTTTTCCAAAAAATGTAAAAATATAAAAATTACATAAATAAAAAATTGAAATTTTTTTACGTATACAAAAAATATATATACATAAATATAATTATATTTTATGTTATAATTAAATATGAGTGTTTATATGTGAATATAAGTAAATATGATTTTTTGTGATTATGTAGTATTAATATGTGTTGGAAAAGAGTTAATCTCAAGTGAGAAAGTAAAAATGGTTAAAAAATAATTTTATAAATTTTGATTATGCATCATATATTTATAATCACCACTTTTAACCATATGTATATTATAAGTGATAGTAAAATATTGTTATACTATTAATAAATGGGGCACAAAGAATTCCCGGATTGACCCGGCCTTCAATGGAATACAGATCCAACCACAACATTTTATTTCAAATACACACGACTTGTACAAAATATGAACATTCAAAATCAGACATTAAAAAAAAAGAATTGCACTTACATCCATAATAATAACTTAATAAATTTGCAGACTTCAAGATATACTCCTGCATTACAGTCCAATCATACCATGCGCACCACAGATATTTCAAAATCACTCACGCATCAAAGTTGCTTTCGCATCAAAATGTCTTTCTTCAGAATTGGAACCATTTTATTTACTCAGGCTCTTTATGCGAGATGTTTAACATGCTCTCCTTATTTCAATTCCAAAAAACAAGGTTGTTTGTTACCCTTCATCCAATAGTGGAGCAACGCAACTACAAGCTTATTCCTTGTTTGACACAAAATGCAGCAAGCTTGCAATAATATAAAAATGAAAAATATCAACAATAAGTAGCACTTTATTTTTTCGATTGAGACAGTATTCACATTCATCGCAGTATTGTCCTAAGAGGGTGTCCTCTATAAATAAACCACGGTAAGTGAGATTAGATAAAAGGGAATAAGGATCAGTGATTAAGAACATACTAGATACAGAAACAACACGGTAATAAAATACCTTTGAGATGTATGATATTTCTCAAGCAATGCAGCCAAACGTGTATCACGGGATCGATCATCCAAAACCTTAAAATATGGCCATGAGACAGTTAGACTTGCAAAAATATAACATAGAACTACCAGCCAGCACAGAATAGATTTTTGGGCCAACCTCAACTATCTGCATTACGTCATGATTTGCAGCCAAATCCTCAGAACCCACAACAACCTACATCATAGAAATTGTTACTAATGAAGTAACTAATTCAATAAATGTAAAATTGGGTGAATATGCCTACCTTAACTGGGTTAGGATCCATAAATTCCTGTGCTAAACGATGAACAGCAAGAGGCCATGTAGCACTGAACATAACCATTTGGCGAACTAGAAAATAAGATGATATCAGATTTCATACAAGCATAGGATTTATAAAGTGGTTATTAGCTGATAGTGACAAGCATGCCAAATCAATCCAACGCCAACCCACACCGTGAAGACTTAAATGCACCAGATACTCAAAAGTCATCTAACAAGTGTAAGTTTCATAGAATGTCGTAACATGCACCCGATAATCAAAGTCATCTAACCAGCAAAGTTTGTAGAATAACATGGAAATTAACAAAACCAAAAAAACAAATCATTCTGCATATTTCCTGTGAGCTATTAAATGCCATACTGAGTACAATTAGGCAACAAACGAACTCAATAACCATAACAGTCCACAGAAGGTAAAGATGACCAACCATATTACAGTCTCAAATTTTACAAAGAGAAAAGGGCAAATTACCACAAACCTGAACATGCTTGCCCCAGTATGGAACGAACTTCTGGTTCAAATCCCATGTCAAGCATCCTATCTGCTTCATCTAAAACCTAGGTTAACAAGAATCTAGATCAAACTTCAAGGATAAATACCATTCGTCTCTCAAACACAAACATAGATACAAGTTAGAATTGGTAAACCAGCAATCATTTTTCCCAAAAATGAGGCACAGTGATCAAACAGTTTGTCAGAAGAAAAGATTTCAAGAAAATAGCATGGCTACATCATTAAGAAAGTATTTAAAAGACCAACCATAAGTGATTGAATATGTCAAATCCTTGTGCGGACTTGTGCAAACAGAAAACCATAATATATACGTAATAATCTATAAATAATATAGTAATCAAGTTGCAAACTGGACACCATGTTTGCAAAATCTATCAGTTTCAGGATCAAACCCTACAAAAGCCTGCCTGCCTTTATTATCATTGAGAAAGGTGGTTCATCTTCCCTACATCTCGTAGACAAAAAGACAATACAAGGCACCAAAAATTTAACAGATTTCATACTTTCTCTCGTTGCTCTACATCTCAATCTGCATACAACTACAAAAATGGTTTGCCATCTCGCGAGATTTCGTTCTTGAGAGCCCTGCGAGAACATCCGGTCAAAGGTGCAGCCAAGATTTGACCTGAAATGGGTTGGATCGGAGCAGAATCCAACCTAAAACCTATCTGTAGGCATTTTTTCATTTTTTCTGATTATATTTTAACGTAAAATATATCCCACACAGATCTAATCTGATCTCCCCAGATTTTCTCAAGAATATCGGATGATCTCTTCTCTTTCACCCTTCCAAGGTGAAGCTGAGATCCAATATGACAATCCTTGATTACCACAATAGAAAAAGCTAACTCAGTAGATAGCCAAGATAAGCTTAACTAGGCTATTCAAGAAGAGCCAGAGAGATGGACATTAAGAGAAGCTAACGGAAGACTCCACAAGAAACAAGAAGTAGAAGTTCTATCCACTTGTTTGAAATTAGATGAGGTTAATTTTTTGGACGAAACTGGAGAGGCCTATGCAATAATAAGGTAGGCAGAAGAATCTCGCATTAATATCTTGAGAAGTTCATTATTAAATATCTCTTGGCCATTTTAGATCCCAACCAGTTTATTTTAGATGATACCCTTCTTTAAAAAAATTACACATAAATCCTCATAATTTTTGAATTTCTAAATATTACTTTACAAAACTATCCACTCTTTTAAAGAAAGGAAGGGTGTGGGAGATGGAAACTAAGGGTTTTCAAGTAGCAGTGACTTATTTTCAACAACAGAAGATTGATGAACTCATCAGGATTAAGGGCACATTTGAAAATACGAATAATTATAGGCACTAATATCTAAAAATCTCTTCTTTTGGGTTTTTGTTTTTTGAACTAAGACAACTGGTCCACTAATCTATGTAGATTTGTTAAATTTTCCCCAAGAATATAATTGAAGCCAATTTGACTTCTACATTTTTTAAAGAAGGTCCAAGGACCTAATTTCTATTAAAGTGGAAAAAAAGTTACAAAGTTAGATAAAGAGGACCTAATTTGATGTTTACTTTTATTGCTTTTAAATATTATTAAATAATATTTTATTCTAATAAGATCTATGTTATCAAGGGTGGTTGTGATGAGGACACTCGTGCACGCGTCTAGTTCGATCCAGCATACATTTACCGACGGCGTCGACATCCGGTCATGTCTTTGTGGATAGATGATGAATGAGCATATTATTCTTTATTTTATTTTTTATTGATTAGCTCACAACATATTTTGTATATTTTTTGATATTTATTTTGAGTGGAGTCAGGCACATTTCATATTTGCATACTTGTTGATATGACATATACATAGGGGGATGGACATAGAGGTATAGATAAGAATTTTGAGTTTATTTGATCTTTTGTCATAGGCCTATATAAGGCCCTCATTATATATATGGTTGAACAAAAGAAATGAAAAAAAAAACCCAGTTACTCTCTCAGTCGCCCCCCCCCCCACCTTTCTTAGGTTACTGTGTGCCGTGCCGCAATAGTTCCCCTTCCCCACCTCCCGTAGAAGATGGGTGACTCTCCCTCCGGCTATCAGGTTCACCCCCGCAAGAAGGCGGCTGCCTCTTCCGATTCCCCAGTCCCTCTTTGGTCGCCTATCGCTCTGTCAACAACATCCGCAGCAGCCCACCGCATTGATGGCACTTCGCCGTTCCAACAGTTCAGTCCCGCGTCCACCAACCTCCATGCCGTGACAGGATTTCCACTCCTGCCCTGCGTTATGATTCCTCCCCCCTTGCGCAGCCTGCTGCAGCCCGCCAGCACTATAATCCCCCTTCTGCGCAGCCCGCGGTTCTGTTCGCCCCCTTCACAGCAGTTCTTACCAGTGCCCGGCAACAATCGATTCAGCGGACAATCGTCCCTTCTGCTAGCTTCAAGGTGTCTACCAGGCCAATGTTTTGTGGTGGTATGGATAGTCGACTTCCTTAGCAACGGGAACGCAGGTGCGTCCCTATTCAGTTATCATTGCTTGCTCATTTATTATACACCTGTTTGCCGTGTCGATTATGTGAGCTACATGTTGTGCCAATTAAACATTACGCTGCCAGGTTACTCGTGATTATGTGAGTTTTGCCTAATTTGGTTAAATTAGATCATACTTTGAGGAATCAATCCTCGGGTATGTTTCTGTTAGTAACTTAGTACGTAGTCGTTATCTTGGTTATATTACACTTATTTGGCATATTGGCATATCTGCATTGATGTTTATTGCTAATTACGGTTTGAAGCCGGTCGGTCCCGCATCAAGTTGAAGAGGCAACAAGGCAAGGAGAGGCCTCAATGCCTCGCTCCGTCCCTCATCGCCTAGGTGACCCTCCCCCTTCACCCCAACATTTCCACCAACACCGCAAATGTCTTTGGTTCCTCATGGACCCATTAAGTGGAGATTCGCAACTTTAAAAAAAACCCGGTAGGATGTTGGGCGGTTCAGTGCTTCAAGGCTTCTGGTTCAAGGCAACCCGGTACGACCTCCGCCCAACATCTTCTTCCACATGCCCATAGTAGAAGAATGTAGGAGAGGCACCCCAACTATGATCACCTCCACCACCCAAGGCAATCGCCTGGAGCACCAAAGGCGAGGCAAATTCTTCCTCACCTCAAGCGCTTCATGCCTTTGATAACATAGACTAAGATAGGTACTTGTTAATATAAGATCATCGGCCACAACAAAATCAATAATACTTTTCTCCTCTTCATTTAAAGTTTCATATCTCAAACCTCTGTGGGCTTTCTTATGTCCATGACAACCACAACCAACATAGCAATTGAGATCTCCAAATAAATGTTTTTTTTATTTATATATCAAGATCATAGAAAAAATGAAAATCATTCTTTTATTCTTAATCCAATACAGAATAATGGGTTCATAAACAAAAAGATCATGAAGTTTATGACAAAAATCAAGCAAAAAAAAGCATAGATAGATTATTCAAATACGCAGTACTCACCACAAAGGATGCATTCTTCAGATTGCAAACACCAATTTCAATCAAATCCTTTAACCGGCCAGGGGTCCCTATGACTATGTCCTGAAATGGTTACAACAAAACATTACTATATTCATCAAGATAGCACCTTAGTTATGATCGATCAAAAATCTCAGGACTCGGGAAAAACCAGAACAAGGGGGGCAAAGGACCCTTCTAAGTCCTAGAATGTGTGATTAGATCAAGTAAGACAAATGGATATGACAACTTTAAAAAAATAGTTTTTAAATAAGGTGGAAGAGCCACCTGACGATCAACATAATAAATTCCAGAAGTATCGCTGTAGACAGTGTCTGCAACATTTCCAGAGAAGGAATTAAAACACAGATAGTGTACAAGGAAGACAGATAATGCAACAATAAATAATATTGCCTTCCTCCCATCACTACAAATACATTAGATAATATATTTATCAACTGCTTCCTACAGTGTAAGGAGATCAAAGTACAACCCAACTATGAAGGAGACACCAAAGATGTTGTAATTCACTGATCATAAAAGGAACAGAGACAGAAAAAGAGGTATCTACCAAAGGGATACTCTCCAAACCAGAACGAACTTCCCAACCACAATAAAAAGGGAAACCTTACCCAGTCCAGCTGACAAAAGAAACAGGTTGCAAAAGAAATGTATGCAGCCTATCAAACTTCCAGGAAGTTACTGACATCACTTGCACTTCGATCCCCAGCAAAAATACCTGAAGCAGCTTCACTGCCTTGAACATATTGTCAACAGCAAAAAATTTTGCCAAACAACCTTCCATTACCAGGAAACCAAATAGCCACAAAAAAGGTTGTAGGCAAGCATCCCACAAAGTTTGAACAAGCAGGAAACATCAAAGACCTTCCCAAGAGATGAGGACTGTGTTGAGAGAACCGCATGCCAGAGTTCTCATAATGCCACAGTTATAAGCAATTTCCTAGTTTTCTTCAAGAGAACAACAAAAAATACATAGCTTCCTTCGTCCATCCTTGATCCCTAAGCCTTCTAGCAGTATACAGCCTTTCCAAGCAACCTTCCACATAATGATCTGAATTTTGATAGGCAGTAGACACCACAGAGGTGCAGCCTCCCAACAGAACATGTTAGTAACAGATTTAATAGAAAAGATTCTGTGCTGCTTACCCAGTTTCACTGTTTACATTCTAGTCTATCGAAACATAATTTGAAGTTCAATAATAATTCCATCAAATGAAAAAAAAATCCTTCACGGCTCAATAATCCCTAGCCAAAACGAAAATTCCAGCTGGGGTTAACCAGAAGAAACGTCTCAGAACAGTTTTATGGAAACTTTCTTACCCCCTTCATTTGTCACTTTGTTGTCTCTTTGTTTATCGAATTTTTCCTTTCTCAAATGGTTAACCTCTTAAGATTTTAAGGTTCAAGCCTCATTCCTCTGTTTTGTTGCTTCTCCCTTCCCTTCCTCCTTTCCTTTTTCCCACACTGGTAATTATGGACCTGACAATCAGCAATTATGCATTATTCCAAAATTGAAGATGACAAATTTTGGTGGAAAGCAATCTTTCACCTACATATAATCAATTAGTACATCACAGAGTATTTCCTCTGCCACCACTAACCAAAATGAAGCAAGCAAAGTGCATTACATCCATCAGCTTGGAAACGTCCCCACAGACCTTGAAGCACCAACTAGAATAGAAATATTGTCCCATCAACCCACGACCCAATTTATAGTACCGGTTCAAGACAACAGAACACAAACAGTATCATCATCTCTCTCAGGCCTCCAAATCCACTCAAAAAGTAGCACTAAGTTGACAACATAAATGAGGATGAGTCTCACAATACCATCGTCAGATCTACAAGTGCTTTCGCTGGACGAACAAAAGAAAGTAATACTCACTTCAAAGCCATGTAAACTTGTTTAAGGATTCTAAAAGAATAAAGAAAATAGAGCCGCAAAAACTTTGCTGCTGCTCAACCCAAGGAAGGAGGCATCAGGCATCAGAATTGGAGTCTGGAAAGACTAGTGCCAATCCAAATGGATTGGTCGATCTAAGAGAATAGAACTGATACAAAATTGCCCAGATTGGCTCTTCCAAAAACCAAAAATAAAGATAAAAGCATAAAAAATACTAATGATAGAATCTGGGCCGATTCCAGTCCGATTATACCCAATCAATCTGGACTGGTTCAGTGTGGGAAACAGGCACTGCCACCCCTGCAGCCAGGCCATCTTCCCACCAGTTTGGGCAGGGAAGAACATCATAATGGGTGCAGGAAAGTGACCTGATCCAAGATATCAATCCAAATGGACCCAATACGAATTCTTCCCTGCCCATTCAGGTGGAGAAGAAGCAGGGGCTGCCACATCGTGCAGCCATTTCCAGAGAATCAGCCAGAAACAGCTGATGCAGGCCGATCTGGGCATGATCTAAGCCGTATCCGGCCAATTCATGGGGAAATCCATTCTTGATTCAGACTCCCCCCAGATTGGGTCAGCATATGCTGACTATCAATCCAAAATCAGCCGATTCAGCTAACCACTGCTCAACTGTAACAATTGACAGTTCTGGATAACTTAAGTATATGCAAGTCTGAACAAGTAAATTTTTACCAGTGCAACGCTAACAAATACACAAACTTAAAAGTAAAATATTCACACATTTTATTCAAACAAATTTTTAGAACATGTCTGCATTACATAATGATGTGACCTCATTCTTAACATATCAGAATTTGGTGTTCCTTTTTTTTGAAAGAAAGAATTTTGCTTTCTATTAACTTTGACAACTATGAAAATAGATGACATTCCATAGAAGTATTTGCTCATGTTTTGTGGTATGTGAATTTAAGAACTTACAAAATAGGTTCCACGGGTCTTCTAAGTGTTGACATAGGGGCTACCCTGTCAGGATGACCACTTGAACCACATATTTATTTGTATGAGGTTGTTTAAGTTCTTTAACAAAAATTTGACATCTCCGCATCAGACTTGTGAAGTTCTAGTGTTAATTATATCGAACAAATACTCAAACATCTTTCATTAACAACCAATGTTGTCAAAGGCTACTGGAGGGCATGCGTTGGATCTATTTAGGAGTTCATTGTCTCCCACGATTGTTGAAGCACTTATTTGGACCCAAGATTGGCTCCGATCTTCAAAAGAAATGACAAGTATAAAGGAGAAGTTAGATGACATTGAGAAACTAGACAATGGTGCATTAACATTTTTATTATTTTTCTCACTTGTTTCATTCCAATATTAATGTTTACTGCTTTGATTTTCAGAGTTTGCAGGTATCGCTGCTGCACCAAATGTAATTGGTATATGATCTTTATTGTTTTGTTGGTGATGGTATGAAGTAAGTATTTTCAAACAATGAATTGAATCAATACCTCTTATCTATTCATCTTATTTTGGTCTTTGTTTTTTAGGAGCAGATTTGGATAATTGCCACTTCAAGTTCAAGACAATAAGATTATGAGATGGACATTTTGATCTACATAAGAGGCATATTTAAAGACATTGGGATGGGTCGGATTTAGTTTAATTTGTGTGTTTGTAATAAATTTAAACATGTTATGTGTTTGTTTAGTTTAGTGTCTATGTTTGGAAGAGATTTAAATGGTTTTTTTATATTTCTATGTGGTGTGGTTTTCTAGCAAACATGAAACATGTATGTGAATTGTTTGTGGGTTTGTTTGATTTGTAGGTATGCTTGATTTAGACTGTTATTGATCTACTTTGTTGGATCATCTATGATTTATCTAGCACTTGATGTATATTTTCTATCTTACAGTTACATATACACAAGCTCTGTTCAATTTTGTTTTAAATTTTGACTCAAAATAAATTTTGTTAGGGCTTTGTTTTAAATTTGATTTTAAAATAAATTTTGTTAGAGTGCAATTTGAATTTTGTTTTAAAAAAGTCATGTTTACAAATTCGGTTCGGTCTGGTTCGATTTGGAGATTTTGCGGTTTGGTTTAGTTCGGTTTCAAGACTCAATTCGGTTGGGTTTGATTTCTAAAAAAAACTCAGTAAACCAAACCAAACCAAACCATGCACACCTCTATCCTGGACGAACCAACTAAGAAGGCGGCGCCAAGGCACTTTCCAAGAGCCTTGCAAAGGCACCTTCCCCCCCCAAAGGTGTCCAAGGCACCACGGCTAGGTGCCCCAGATCTTCGTCAGTGTCCATTTAATAATAGTGTAAACATATTAACATATTTCACTATCACTTATATTATTACACATCTTCAAGATTTTTAATTATAAATATATGGTACATACGTAATCTTAACCCTCTTTTTCTCTCTTCACTTAGTTTATCAAAATTAGCTCTTTCCCAAATTGTTTTTCAAATAAACAATTGCCATTCGCTTTTAGAAAAGAGGGAGACATTCCACTACGTATCCTTCTTTGTACAGCAAGGTTATGAAAAATCATAAGTTTTTTTCTAAAAAAGTACTACCAACTAAAGCCATTTGAAATGATTAAAAAATTATGCAAATAAAATTCCAAAAGTCACTGCAGCAGAAACCCATATAGCAAACAGCTATTCTGACAATACTCGTGGTTGCAAGTTAACTTTCTCCACAACTAAAAATGCAGCATTCCATCGTCTACTATCTTTCAAACTGTACAAAACACATGTAATGCACATTGAACATGATCTCACTGTTGTAAATGGAAGTATAAAACTTCTAATGCAAATTGGTCTTACAACTCCAGCCTTCAGTGAAGTAATTTGTGGTCCTTTAGGGGTGCCCCCATATAAGCAAACCGACTTGATACCACAAGGCGTACCAGCATCAATTAGAACATCAGCAATCTGTCATCAAAATAGTATAACAATAAGTGTTTTGATAAAGCATACAGAAAGTTTTAATTTTTATAAATCATAAACCTCCTATAACATCTCACCTGTAAAATTTTATCATGTACCACATACTAAAAAGAAACGATTAATAAAAGAAAATGCAAACAATGGATAAAAGATAAATTCATAAAACAACAACAGATATGTACACATAAAATGAGTGGTCCAAGATTGAAGGTATACACTACAAGATATATATATATATATATATGGCACTAGAGTTGATAATAAGGCTGCTTAACTTGAAGCATGAAAATAACAACGAGATTGTTTGGAAAAAAATATCATGCACTAAGAATGATCCGACAAGAAGCATGAGAAAAGATGTAATTAAGTTTCATGTATTGGACTGAAGTAAAGTGTATTTAAATTCTGTTGATGCATCCAAGCATGGCAACACTGAAGATTAATTGTAAATTTTGATAGACCAAGTAATAGTAAAAAAGGTAGGATAGCAAATTGTTAAACAGATTATTACACATAATGGAGACCATAAAAAATGATAGGAAAAAAGAAGTTAGACCTAAACTAAACAGGGTCCCTGCCTCCCCTATTATTTTATGTTGCTCCTCTGCGATGGAGCCCCAAGCCAAAAATCACGGGATGAAGGTCCTTGGAGTTAGAGAAAACAGATCTTGAGAACACCTTGAAAGATTGGACCTTGAAAATGTTTGTCCAAGTGCATAGTGTAAAAAAGACGTGATAATCTCTATTTAAACTAAACCAAGAGAAATTACAATCAAGGGGAACCATGACAAAGATAAGTGATGGGAATCAAATCGAAGGTCAACAACCGATTCATGTTAGTAATTGAATCGGGATGCAAGAACCGATTATTAGAATTCAATTTCCTGTAAATTTTGATTTTTAGATTGATTTTAGGTCCATTTGAATAATTTTCTAAGTTTTAGAAATTTTTTTCTAAGATGTCTAGTCTTGTTTCCATTATTTTAGGCATTTTAGAGTCATTAGTTTCAATTTCTAGTTTTAAAATGAATTTCTTTACATTTTAATTGGAAATATGTTGTTCGGCCCTATAAATAGGACCGGGCCCCATTGTACATGGAATATGATGCAATGAAATTTAAACATCCCGTTTGATTCCACATTTGCCCCTGCTGTTGGCTTCTGTTGGCTTCGCGAAGTTTCCTGTTTCCCCGTTTTGCCCCTCGGTTCACTTATCCCCGCGACACTCTCTCTCTCTCGGGTGACGACGCCGATTCGAGCTGCGTTCTCCTCCCTCTCCGGCGATGGCGAAACCCTAGCTCCTCTTTCCCCAGCTTCGATCTCTCTCTCCGGTGCTCGAAATCGTTGGTCCCTTTGGAGAAAAATGTTCCCCTCCTCCTGATCTACGTTTCCCCTCTCTCAAATCTTCTGTTCGAGCAAGATTGAAGGGATTCCGAGTTCCCGTAGCTGCTGTTTCTTCGTCCTCCGAGCTGGATCTACGTCCTCTTCAGCTCTTCACTAGCTGAGGCTGGTTTGGTCGATGGAAATCTCTACATCTGGAGGTATTGTCCCGAATGCGTCCTCCCCGATGGGTGAACTGAAGCAGAACCACATCCAAGTTGATTCCGGTGCTGCTTCTGTCTATTAGAAGTCCCGATCTGCTCGTATGAGGTGTTATTCAACTGTTTTGAACTATTTCACAACTACAAACCGGTAAACCCTATCTCTACGATGCTGAATCCGGTTTTGAAACTACAGATCTGTGGATCTGAGATCTGGATCGAGCTTCTTTGGCTACTGTTTGTGAGTTTACATCAACTTTCGGTTAAAGATTGATAGCTCCTAAGAGTGTTGCCCGGATTTGCGTTCCGTTTGGTAGCCTCTGAGTTTCTCTTCCATGGTTATCATATTTTCGAATATTCTTGAAGGAGCTTACAGTTTATGTCATCCCATTGCATTAGTCGATTGATGATACATGACAGAACTGGTCCGTCTCCAGTTATTGAACTGATTAATTGAATGGATGAGAGTCCTGTCTACTGTTTTGACAGTTTAAGTGATGATGAGTATATTTGATATTATGACTGGTCCAGTCTCCAGTCTTTCCGGTCATCCGGTTTGGAAAATGAGCTCAGCTCATCAAGATTTATTGGTTCTGTTTTCATACCATCAATTGGTCTGCTGATATTGATCCTATTTTCATATCATCAATTGGTCTGCTGATATTGGTCCTACTTTCATACCATCAATTGGTCTGCTGAAGTTGGTTCTGTTTACATATTACCAATTGGTCTGCTGACTGGATGGTTTAACATCCATGGAGGTTGCTGGAATTTGTGGGATTTCGGTTGGTTACATTTTCTGAAAATGATGACAAATTTTCCCCTAGGTTACCCTGGCGTTCTGTATACCCCATACAAAATGCCGGAACCTGTTTAAATCTATATTCTCTATTGATTGGTCATTCAACTGACCTTACTTGAAGAGAAAGAGAAAAGGTCTGATTCCGGGCCTATTGGGCCTAATCGGTTTCCACTGTCGATCTGGTTCTTGTGCTGGATTTTCTGGAATTGTGGTATCTTCTCTTCAATTTTGACAGGTGGTATAATCTGTAAATCTCGGGCAAACTTTAAAGGAGAAGAAAATTACTATTCCTAAAGTGACAAGGTATTTCTTGAATCTGTCTTTTCTCTTGCATAAGTGATTTTGTTTGTCTATTATGCCATATCAAATTTTGCCATGCTCTTGAGTGGTAGGAATCTCTAGCCACTTACATATGTTGTTGGCACACATTGTTGGAATAGAGTAGCCCCTTGTTTGTTACCTGGTCTGGTTATTAGTTGTTTGGAACCATCTCTGATTAGTGTGGATTATTTTTTTGATTACATATGCTTACTGCCAAATTCTTGAATTACTTTAAATAGTGACTGTTTGCTGGTCCAATTTCTAGTTATAACTGATTAGAATTTCCTGTTTTGCTAATTCTGATTTTTCTGAAGTGAAACTGATATAATTCTTTAACTGTGCATTGGTTCCTTAAGTGAAACCCTAGGAACTGAAGAGAGGATCTGCTGGTTTGTCATAAACTTCATCTCCGTTGGATCGACATTCTGATCTCTACGGTAGATTCTTCCTCTTCTACACCTCTTCTACACCTGGAGAATAGCTTGTTCTCTTCGCCTCCTCTCCCTTCCTGAGGATAGCTCGTCCTCCCTTATTCTTCTTCCTATGTTGGAGATAGCTCATTCTTTTGCTCTCTTCTGAATCTGTTGACCTGCGAGCTCCTGATGTGTCTTCTTTGCGCGACTGTATTTCTTCATTCTGGTTCGGTTGTGAGCATATTTCAAGGTCGACACTCCTGGTAGCCGAAGTTTCATTCATTCGATATGAGACCTCGTTGTTGCCGCTTCGTCGATTGTGTATATGCTAAGTTCACTTGCTGAACAAGTTGTGTTCTGAGGCTTATAAGGCCGATGACGATGGGATCTATGTCTTAAGATGTTGCTATTGCTGTTAAAGATGTTATCGATCCCTTGAATATGCACCTGGTTAAAGATGTTGCTATTGCTGTGAGTTCTTCCTCCCTCATCCTCTGGATCTACAGTTCCGCGCTGCTAGATATTATTTCTTGAACAGTTGCTATGTTTGATCTTAGGATCAAAATGTTAGTCGATGATGATAGTTCTACAGATCTGATTTAGCTGCGCATAGCTAATTCTGACCTTGAGAAGAGGCTATATTGTTACTCAGAAGTTGAGTTCTGTTTCCACGTTGTTCTCGATTCCGAAAATTGGTATAGTATTCTGAGTCTTCAGTGTTTCCGTCTGGATTTAGTCAAGTTTTCTTCAAGAGACTGGATCGATTATGTTCGGATCGATTTATTACAATGCTGTGGGATTTAGATCCTGAAAAGAACAGAACCTCTCTTCAGTTCCTGTTTACATCTCTCCGACTACTTAATTTCAGTCTTGGTTTCTTTGATTCTTACCGGTTTGAGGAACCGGTCCTTCTCCGTCCAAGAACGAGTTCTCTCGTATTTGGATTTCTTCTTTGCATTAATTTTGGACCATTTACGTGAAGTGAGACCGGTCCTTATTCCGATCTTAATCGATCTTCTTATTGCTCTTGCTGATTTCTTTGAAATCTTGGTAATGGAATCTGCCGATAGTTTTGTATATCATGAACGTTTGAGATTGGTTCTTTTCCGATCTGTTAAGTCGACTTCGGTTCCTTAAGGTCGCCGGGTTCTCGAACTCGGTTGGTTCAACAAACGATATTCGGTGATTTTCATAGTATTATTTCAACTTCGGTAACGTACATAAGCTAGATTAAGTGGCGGATATGTGTGAATCTGCCTACGGTGTTGGAATGGAAAATGATGAGGACCGATAAATTCCCCATCGCCTTGGTAGCTTCTTGAAGTTGCCGGTGTGAGCTAGTTCTCCACCGGAAGGGAATTCTCCTTTAACACCGGTCTCCCGATTTCCAAGACTCGCGAGGAGATAAATTCTCTGAGTCTAAAATTCTGGTTGCTGTCCCTATTGCTGGAAATCGATATCATTGCTAGAAAATCAAGCAAGGTGCAGTTCATTTTGGCTGTGATGAAAATTTTCTGAGCCAACTTCATTGATACATCCATCTGTTCCTGTTGATATTATTCTGATGATAAATTACATATACTATTGGAAATCTGTTCATATTCGGTCCGTTACCTGCTGGTTCATTTCAGTCTGCCGGTTACTTTTCTATCTGGCATTTTATCTGCTGAGTGATCTGCTCGGTTTAAATTGCTGGGTTCTTAACATTTCTGGTTTGAACTGCTGCTATACTGTTGGAGCTTATTATTGTTGGAATCTGTTCATTTCTGAATTCTGGTCAGACTGCTGGTTCCTGTTATTTTCTGTTTAGCATTATATCTGTTGGGTGATATCATCCGGTTTTTCTGATAACCATGGGACCCCCGGTCCCGTCCCGCATCAATAAGGAAGGATGATTGTTGTCAATAAGGCACAATGACAACACCAACCTAGATCTAGGCTTCAACTCGAGCAACATGGAGAAGAAATTTTAGAGAGATTACTTTGAAACCTCGGAATATTCTAAAACAGCTTGAGTCATTTTTTCGTATATAATCATAGAAAAATATTAACTTACATAGTACAATGTAAAATAAGACAAGATAAGGCATTGGATAAATGCAACAATGGAATTGTGAACATGCAAAAACTTAAAAATATCATCTAACTAAATTACTAATAAAAAAAGAATGGGATCATATCAATGATAAATTTTGCATTATAAGAAGCTAAAAAGTTTGTTGTAGCAACATGTGGTGAAAATAAAGGATTAGCGCTTAAAGGTATTTACATAAACATCATTTGTAATGATGTTCTCATTTTTTGGAGGGGGGAGAGAGAGAGAGAGAGCTTCCCAAGACATCCCAAGAGATTGCATTCCATGTCTCAGTCTGGAGCCGACTACCTACGCCATCCTCTGATCGTCAACCACCTCATGCCACTCATTATCATCAACCTCCACACCCTCTTGTACCTATTCCACTTTCCCTTTCATTACTCCACTTACTCCCAAAGTCAATTCGTCATATACCATCTTGGATCCACTTTTTGTCATGGTATTGTGCTGCTCCTGCCACAAGTTGCCCATGTCCACCAGGTGTACCGCATAGGGGTGGTTGTATCAGTTTGAAGCTGTATCTACACCTCCAGAGAATAGGCAACCAATATTAGACCCCCATCATGACACAAGAAGTGCCAAGATGTATCAGATCAAGTTCAGGTAAGTCAGGTAGTCAAAATTGGACCCGAAAACCAACTTCAAAAGGCACCTCTTCCCAGCCACTTGTTCTTGCAGTTAAACCACTTCAAGCTGATCCACTTGTCCAACACCTTGAAGGACTCTCACCCCTACTTCGTGTCATATTATTTTAATAAACTGGCAGCAAGATCTACTTTTATTCAACAAGTAAAAAGAGAAGATAAAAGAAAAATGTACTAGATATAAGACCACCTCTGAACAATATTGTCGGTAACTTTTTAATGATTCAAAAACTAAAGAATGGACCACACAGACCAAGTATGAGACGCACACAGAAGAGAAGCCTGTAGCTATGAGCAAAGGAGGGAGGAGCAAAAATGAATGATAGGATCAGACTGACGTGCAAATATTTCATCATGGCTACAGTTGAGCCTCCGAAAATAAAATTTCAGTCGTCATCATTTCCCAAAAGCTCAAGCTACACACAGTTATGTAAAAACGTATCTTTTTAAGGTGGCAAAAGCCAGAATTCATTAATTCAAAAGAATATTACATATTACATAATAGGAAAAGACGAAAGGAGAAAATCTACTGAGACAACCGGCAAAAAAACCTATCTAAGGAAGAGCCTCCAGTTATAAGATCAGAAAGAAAATACAGAATCACCGGGGTAGAATCCAAAATAAGCAAAGAACTAACATTTCATGTGGAAGCAAGTAAAGAGTAGGGTAGAGAAAACACCGCCAAACTCGAGGGAAGCAAAAGCGGAATCGGGTCCTGGTCCTCCTGGATCAGCCAGATCGATCGGTCAATCTTCCAGACAAAAAAACCATTAAAACAATATGGAATCAGCCCGGATCAATTTTAACGTTTTTAAATCATAAAAAATATAAAACATCCAAGTGTGATCAATTTGACTGGTATGGCTTATACAAATATAAAAATATCAAATATCAAATATTTGTTTTCTTAAATTTCAATGAAAGAATGATACACAGGTACAATCTTGTGATCACAAAAGTTTCACAAAAACGGGCATGACTCCTCATTTTTCTTGAGGTTGCAATATCCACCATGAACTATATTATCCGAGCCGCAAGGCACCCAAGGTGAGAAGAGGGTCGCCTTGCCTCAGATGCCTGAGGCACCCAATCCAGATATCAAGGATTCTAGGAATCGGCCGAATCCGCCGGAATCGGCCGATTCCTAGGAAGGGAATTGATTCCAGGAATCGGTGGAATCGATTTTTTTGAAAAAAATTTTCATCAAAAAAATTCAAAAAATTCAGAAAAAATTCTTAAAAATAGAAAAAGAGTTAGAAAAAAATTTAAAAATAAGAATAGCATTCATCCACAGAACCACATCGAATAATTACTAATGAACTCCACTTGAAGTTAAGTACATATTCCATTGATTCAAAAATCAAAAAATTGATACATCATGAAAATAAAAAAATATAAATTTACATCATATCAATCTTTTTTTTGGTCATGGCGCAGTGGCCTGCGCGCGCGAGGAAGCCGCCCTCGACGGGGCGGGCGCGGTTCGAAGCCGCGAGCTGCCGCCCCGGAGGGCGGTGGCGTCCCACTGCGCTAGGAGCGCGGGACACATCATATCAATCTACTACCAATATCTAAGATATAGATATTGGTCTTCCTCCTCTCCCTGCTGTTGTCGATGCTCCTCCCTTGTGCTCAGTCCTGTATATTGTCCGGGACCATATCCATATGAAAATAATGCCGATGCCATCCTATCAAGGTCGTATGGATCGGACTGCAGGACGACCAGGACGTAAGCAGACTCTGGTGGAGCTAGTGGTAATCCACTGCTGGTGAGCCTGGCCAAATGCTGGATAGTGTGGCTCCATAATATAATGCCGTCGTGTCAGCTCATCCAACGTGTAATACGACTTTGGATGCCATGAATCAGGAGATTGGGTTACTGCTGATGGCTGCGTCGCTGGTATGCACTCCTCCTCATCATCAACTGAGGAGTGAGAAGGAGCCTGCATGTTGTCATCTAGGCTCATCAGGATGCCTGACCTCTAGCTTCTTTCTCTTCACCTCTTCAGCCATCTCTGAAGTACCAAAACCTAAAAAAAATTTAAACTTTGCAATTCCTCCCATTTTTCGTGCAGTCACTTTTGTTTTCGTTTTCCCTGAACTACGAATGGGCTGGGTAGCGGCGACTAGGACTGGAGCTGAGGCTAAAACTGCAGGTGGCTGCTTTATAGCTGCTAGGGAATAAGAAGGCCCTACCTGAGTCTGAGAAGTAAGTGGAGGTGGAGTTGGAGCATCCTCCTCGGCTTCAACACCATCCAACTCTCATTCAGCCTATGCACGGTCATCGGGATCAAACTCAGCTGCATGATCCCTGACTGCCCTCTCCTCTATCCAGGAGGCAAGTGCATGCTCCTCCTGCAATATCTAATTCATGTCCACCTCCTCAGGTGGTGGTGTGGCGGAGGTATGCCTCTGCTCGTATGGACCACCTGCGAATCGTGTAAATTGCTCCTCACTGATCTTCTGTCGATCCTTGATATTCTTGATGCGCAACCTCATGTTGTAATGACAAAAGACCAGCTTCTCCAGCCGATCTAAGGTCAACCTATTCCTCCTTTTCCTATGTATCAGGTTGAATGTACTCCAGTTCCTCTCACAATGGGAGGAACTGGTACTCTGGCTGAGTATCCTGATACCGATGACAGCAAATGGATTTCATCCACTCCTGATGTTCACCTGAACCCACCACTCAGCTGCAAAAAAAAAGAAAAAGAGAAAAGGTAAACAATTAGCCCATCATCTTCCATACCTTATATGAAAAGAAAATAAAATTTTCATCAAGCTATTACTATACCAGGTGACACTTTGTCGACTGAATATTTCAGATCAGCATCTAAGTATACGCCAACCCTCATCTTATACTTCTGCATCTGAAAAAAATTTAAAAAAAATCATTAGTTGTCTAATAATTAGCTACTCCAAAGTATTGAATAAACTCTAACTTACTTCTATCTCAGGCTCTATCATGTCCTGCTGAGATCGACAGAGACGCTAAATAACAGCTAGTGTACCCCGCATCACCTCGTTGTCGTTCATCACCTGTCCTCCATATTGGATGCGGGGGTTCAAAAAATATCCTACAAGAATTTAATAGTTAACATTTTGAATAAGACAATTATTGAGCAAAAATATGTTTTGAACCAACTAACCTGCAGCTTAGACATCATAGTGCAAAGTCTTGTCCCATCGGTCATCTATGATTTTCCACCACTTTTTGTAACCTCTGAGATTTTTCTATTTTATTTTCAATTTTGCTCGGTCCATGACATCGTATAACGTGCCCATCTGATCCCTGTCATCAGAGTCTACCAACCTCAAGACAACTACCAGTGGCTCAATGATTGCCAAGTAGTAGGCAATCCTCTCCCAAAACCTCTTGTCACTGATCTGCTTCTTAGACCTGACAAGAATTTCCAGCAGATCTTTCTTGTCATGCAGGTTATCCATCATATAGTTATAATACTCCTCGGATTGTATGAACCTAACCAATGCATGCATGTGCCGGTGTAGACTCTCCAATGCAAAGAAATTTGTAGCAAAACGAGTCGGACCATGTCTAACAAGATCATGCCCTCATGTGTGTGATCTCATGATATGTAGCAGACAGGGATGTGAATAAATAAATGATGTGATCGTCTGTGCTTGCCTGACAAGGGTGGATACACTCTCCACCTTGCCTATATCCTCTAATATGAGATCAATAAAATGTGCCGCACAGGACACCCAGAACATGTGCTTCCTCTTCTCCATCAACTTTCTCCCAGCCGCCTTATATGAAGGTTCGTTGTCAGTGACAACTTGAACCACATGGTCCTCCCCGATCTCCACCACCGCATCCATCAGAGAAAAAAGAAAGTCGGCATTTTTATCTTCCCAGAAGCGTCTACCTACTTCAAGAATGTGGTCCCCTCAGAACAATACACCAAGAAGTTTATCATACTCCTCTTGGTGATACCTGTCCACCCGTCGCACATAATTGTGCAACCCCTCTCCTTCCACACCAATTTAAATCCATCCATCCACTTCTTCAACTATTGGACCTCCTCATCCAGCCTAACGTCATATATATGTCTGCTGCCCGGGGCTTGCAAACCCGGTCCAGTCTCACCCACGGCATCCACCATCATATGGAAGTAGGGGCTGGTGGCTGCATGTACTGGGATGCCTACATCAAGTTAAAAAAAAATTGGATCAAGCTAAAATTAAGTTTAAGTAAATAAAACACACATAAATGCCAATTTAAAAGTGATACCTGCATGCAAAAACCACTTCACAATGTGGCGAACGGCTCTCTTTGCAGCCGTTCCTGTTGCCTTCACCCCTTTCATTACTTGTTTAATCTCCATCTGCCCAGCACTCTGTTTCCTAAATAAATACTCATCACTCGGCGTAAATCGAGTACTGGTAGAAGTAGAACGGCGGTATGACTCCTATCTCCTGGGGTCAGTCTCTCGGTCCCGGGTAGGGCGAGCCGATGCTGATCTACCCAAAGCTGGGTCAACTCTGGACCCAGACCCTCCTGATACCCTCCTCTTGTCCTCCTCCTCAGCAAATGCATGCTTACTAGCGTGCCTAGCACGTCTAATCTCGGAGTCCGTGGACTCCTCCTCGCTCTCTGGCTCCGGCTCAGCTGGTGCCTTCCCCTTGCCTTTCCCTTTCGAGATAGGCAAATCGCGGTCCCTCCTCCTCTGGAGTAGCTCGTCGTGCAACTCCTCCCTCTACTCGATCCTAACAGCCCGTTGAGAGACTCTACCTGTCATGTAGCCTCTCATCTCCTCACTCTTCTCCCTGGGCACCTTGTCACATTTCTTGACATTCCCACATATTTCGGCAATATGTTGTTTCAGCCGGCACACCCCCCGTTCATCTCCTTCCCAACCCATTTGCACTGTACCCTCTTCCTGACTGGGTCTACCATGTGCCCGTGTTCCCAACCCATGTCAGAAGCACGTGATGATGTTGCATCACCTTGATCGGCCATTGCTTATACCTGCAAAATTGTAAACAATGCACTAAAAATGATTAGATAACATAAAAATTGCTTTAGGCATTGTACGGGAAGTAGACAGCCCATGTAACACACTATTCAGTATGTTTAAAGGGTTACGTATTTGTTGAAAATGGTCGTAAATCAACGTACGGGATATCCGAAATTTTTCCTGTACAAAGAACATCCAATCGATGTTCAAACAACTTGAGCGGAGTTGTTCGATCAAAAATCACCGAGTTTAACCATGCTCGGAGTCGTCGGAAACGCGTAAAAATAGGCGTACGGGATATCCGGAATTTTTTTCGTGCAAACAACATCCAATCGAATAGTTCAGAACTTAAACGGACTTGTTCGATCAGAAATCACAAAGTTTAACAACGCTCGGACTCGTCGGAAACGCGTAAGAATGGACGTACGAAGTTTTCGGCAAAGAAATCTTACTAATAACCTTCTAAAGAACGAATAAGAAGTTGAATTGAGGCCGATCGGAGCATGGATCGGCGGAATCGCTCGAAGAAGTGGCTTGGAATCGCCGGAATCGCTAGAATCGCCGCCGGAATCGGTGCTGGCAGCACTAGAATAGCCGTGGAATCGGTGCTGGCAGCTGGGATCGACGATGGAATCGCCGGAATTGTCGATTCCGAGCTTCAAATCGCCCTGGAATCGCCGGAATCGAAGGTAGCCGCCGCTTGGATCGTCGGAATCGACCGCGGCGGTCGATTCCAGCCCTAAAAGGGCCGAAATCGGTTCGATTCCCGGTTCGATTTTGGACCGGGATCGAACCGGACCAAGGATTCTGGTCTTCCATGGAATCTCGACCGATTCCACACGGAATCGTCGGAATCGGATCAATTCCGACCGATTCCGGCCGATTCCGCGGAATTCCTACTGGAATCGGTCCTTCTGCATGGAATCGGATCGGATTCCGGAATCGGCCGATTCCGGACCGATTCCACCGATTCTGTAATCCATGCCAGATATAGTACCCTGAATACGCAAAGAACCAATCCTTGACAAAAGTAGCAGACTAGTGAAGGATAACCATCAAATTGTCAAACTACTACTTAAAAAACCTCCTATTTTGAGATCACCAAATGGGCCACAACATAGGAAGCATCAAGAGATTCCACAAGACTGGTACAGGGCTCCACATATCTTTATTACTCCACTGATGAATTAAGCCTTTACACATATAGTTAATTATTCCATAGAAAAGAAAAAATGATTTATATCTTCTGAAGTTGAGTTACAAAAAACACAACTTTCTAATTCGTCTGAGAATAACTTCAATAAGTATGATTTGGTAGGTATCCTAGCCCAGTAAATCTTCAACAAAAACACTCTAATTTTGAAAGGAAACAAAAGAGACCACACTGCTTTCCACCAAGGTATTCAAGCCCCCCCAACAAAGCACGTTACTGACAAATTTAATGGAAATGAATAACCTTTGTTAAGATGCCATAACAACTTGTCTTCCTAAGCATCCACACACATCCACATATGCCCTTTCAAAAAATTCATCAAGCCTAGAAGGCCTCTAATTTCTCCCTCCAACAAGTTTTTCCTGAAAGAGAAAATCTACTTATCCTCCAAAATATCGCTATCCCAAAAAGAACAAAACTTTGATATCCTGTTTCTTGCTACCTTGAACATTGTTGGATACTGACCAACCCAACAATGCTCCCAAAACATGGTTCTCCTATCATTTCCAACAGAAATAGTTGCCCAGGGAAATCAGGCTACAAATGCCATAAGTTGTAACAAACATCATTTGCCAATATTAGTACAGTAAACACAAATTCTTCTGGTGCTTGTGATTACATAAAAAATATTAGGACAATAAACAATTAAATTAAAGCAAGAAAGAATAAACAATAACTGGTTAAAGGTTGTAAAACTGAAAAGAATGAAGAACTAAAATACTGGTAAACAGCCAACTGATTACCTGTGAGACATGTGCAACTGAGCATGTTTGTGCAACAACTAAAACTAGAGGACCCAACAAAAAAGGACAAGCAAATAAAACTGTGGAGATCAGGGATATGGCTGAAATGCAATGACATTTCAGCAATATTGATGATGAACAGTCATCATCAGTTTCTAAGGTTACAACCAGTATGCATACAGAATAATACATATAGGATGACAGGATTCCCTGCTACAAAAATGTATGAAGTGCTGACATTTCTCTTCAAACAAATATGCTTAGAACAATTCAAAATAATGGAACAATTAAACAGAAACATAACCAGAAGAAAGCAAAACAACTCGACAAATATATAAATTATTAGGCACATTTGATACCTAAAGATCAATTCTATCAAGGATATCCGAATACCTAATTGCATACGTCAGTAATAGGGAACAATGATTCCACCAGTCAAATCAGAATAAGCATATATCACATCCTGTGATGTTTTTAATTTCACAAAACAAAGAGGGTGAGGAGCCACAAATTAACTACATGCCTGTTGAGCTAGTTCCCTTGTGGGTGCAAGTACGAGACAGCGAGGAACTGATTTTCTCGATTTCTCAACCTCCTTCCTCCTGAGAATATGCATTAACGCAGGAATTCCAAACGCCAGAGTTTTGCCTGAAGAAGGTAAGAAAGCAATATCGCCAGTCTCGCACGGGATAATTATAAAACGACAACAGACAACAGAAACATTTGACCAAGAAAAACATCAACCACGTAATGAAAAATAAAAGATAATCATCCCGCCCATTGACATGATAGACAGACACAAAGGGTGTAAGATACCTGATCCAGTTGAGGCAATCCCCACAAAGTCCCGTCCATCCAACAAGAAGGGCCATGCATGCGATTGAATTGGTGACGGCCTGACGAACTTCTTACAGCAATCCAGTACCTCGTCGGGGAGCCCCGACTCTGAGAACGTCTTCAAAGAAGAGTACTTGGCATCCTTGGCGTTCTTTCCGGACACGGTTACACCGTTTGCTTTCACCAGCTCCTCCTCTCCTTCGTTATCCTGAGCAGCAACTCCTCCTTCCACCTTCTTTCTCTTCTTCCTGCGCAGCTCGACGCCGTTCTCCAAATCACACATCCCTCCCTCCTCATCTTCTCCGCGATTCTTATTCTTATTCTTCTTCTTGCAACCATTCATGGCCACACCCCCTTCGACCACCGAACCTTCCTCGGCGGCGGCACCGTTCTTCCCCATTTTCTCCTTCTTCTTCTTCTTGCTCTTCAACTTGGATATCCCACAAGCGCCATTGCTGTGGAGGCGTTCTGGCTCGCCTGGGAGAGCTGGCTCGTCGCCGTCGCCAGCAAGCATCCGACCCATGTTGATGGAGGCGGCGGAGGCGGGGGGGCGAGACGGAACAGACAAGCCCGCAAAGGAGACCAGTTGGGTTCTAGGGTTTGCGTTCGGCGCAAGACCGAGACGTGGCTTTTAAAGTGTAGGGTGAATGTCCGGAACACTTGCATAATTAGACGTATACTTCAGAAATTTAAAATATTATTTCTGTATACCTATTATATTTTTTAATTTAAAAATAATAATTATTTTATTTTCTATTTAACACGCGAAAATTTCAATAATAATGCTTCTTAATTGTCTAATAAAATAGCTATGAAAAATGAATGTTTACGGGGTGTTTGGTTGCGTGATAACGAAGTTTTTTGTTTTAATTTTAAAAATTATAAGAAAACTGGTTAAAAAGAGATGTTTGACAACCTTGACAATTTTATGTTTTGAAAGTGTTTTTCTTCTTAAGCAAAAAAGAGAGTCTCACATGTTTCTTTTTTTCTTGTGGTCCCCCGCATAAATGATCATAAATGATGGTAATTCTTTTTTGTCATCACATTTCTCCAAACATGATAATTTTATATCATGAGTTAGTTCACTTTTTATTTTAATACAATTTTTTATCATGAAAATGTACAAAAAATTATCATGCAATCAAACACCTCATTAAGCTCATGAGTATTTGTCCGAAGATGCATGCTGATGAGTATCTGCCTGAAGATTTCTGTGTTGATGGATATTGTCCATAGGCAAAAAATAGTTACGAGAGCATTGTGCTCACCTAAAAGAAAAAAAACCATAATTTTTGTGTTGATGAGTATCCGCCTGTTGGCACTCCACGTTTATGGGGTGTTTGGTTGCATGATAATAAAGGTTTTTGTTTTAACTTTTAAAAATTGTAAGAAAACTTGTTAAAGAGGTGTTTGGTAACCATGATAAATTTATGTTTTAAAAGTGATTTTCTTCTTAAACAAAAAAAGGGTCTCACCTCTTTCCTTTTTCTTGTGGTCCCTCACTTTGTTTGATCATGTGTGGTAGTTACTCTTTTTTGTAATCACATCCCTCCAAACACAATAATTTTATGTCATGAGTGGGTTCACTTTTTATTTTAATACAATTTTTTATCATGAAATTGTACAAAAAATTATCATGCAACCAAACACCCCATTATATTCAGTTTATGTTGATTTTGGCTCTGATTGAGCCGGAGGTTGGTAGACTTAGGTGACATTTGTTTTAGACCTATTTGTTTTGTCTTGGGTGGCGTTTGATTAAGTTTAATTTTAAAATCTAAACTCTTAAATTAACTCTATGGGGTGTTTGGTTGCATGATAATTGAGGTTTTTATTTTAATTTTTAAAAATTGTAAGAAAACTTGTTAAAAGAGGTGTTTGACAACCATGACAATTTTATGTTTTGAAAGTGATTTTCTTCTTAAACAAAAAAGAGGGTCTCACCTCTTTCTTTTTTCTTGTGGTCCCCCACTTTATTTGGTCATATGCGGTGATTACTCTTTTTTGTAATCACATCCCTCCAAACATGATAATTTTATGTCATGAGTTGGTTTATTTTTTATTTTAATGCAAATTTTTATCATGAAAGTGTACAAAAAATTATCATGCAACCAAACACCCCACTAGTCTCTTAGTTGGTGGTAAAAAAGTGATGAAGTTGATTGATATACAAGCGATATTTGTTGTTTGATAAATTATCTAAATCAACATGTAATTAGAACGATTTCAGATTAAGATCACGTATGCACATAATAATAGGATATATGATAAAGAAACACATAACAATTATGACATGGACCGAGAGTTACATTTATAAAAGAAATTAACACACATGATATTTAAATAAATTTAAGATCTTGTTAAGATGAATTCATATCTTATTCGATAAAACATATAATAAGTTTTAATAGAATTTCTTTCAAATATGTATAATATTTTATAGATTGTGTTTGATAAATAATTAAAATTAACATCTTAATAAAAATAATAGGTGTAGCTAATTTTTAGAACATTTTAAAAGTATTGGTTTAATATACTAGTATTCTTAATATAATTATTTTTAATATAAATAAATAAATATATTTAATAATAAAATATATAATAATGAAATATAAACAAAAAGAGCATTTAACTTCTTGTTCATTTAACTTGTTAGATGATGTATCTCTGTATCTCTAATGTGGCCAACATCCGAAGAGAGATAACTTATATTTAACATCTTAAAAATTAAGAGGTTATTTAGACATCAGACATTAAATCAAGAGAGTGGATCATCTCAGTTCTCAGATAAAGAGAGTATCCTCAGTCCCCAATGAAAAAATGTCACGATATCAACCACTTAAATAATGAGTAGTGAGTTAGTAAGACGTTGATTACAGTTCAACCTTGTCGGTAACGGGTTAATGAGTAAGTGAACTATTACTTAACCGTTACCGACGCCTTACAAACTCACTACTGACCTTAATACAACTCGCTACCAATGGGTAGTGAGTTATTAAGACGTCGGTAACTGTTCAACCATTTTTGGTAACGATTCACCCAACTTGTTATTTAAATTGCCAGTTAAGTGGTTTGAGGTCGTGGCCGATCTTCATTGGGGGACTGAGGATACTCTCTCCATCGGAGACATAAGGTGATCCAAACTCTTAAATCAGAGTTAACTTCAAATGTTTTGACAAACACCCAATATTATCTAATTTCTAACCGAATCAGAGATTAGATTCTCATTCATATCAAACAAACTGGCCTAATTGATGTCTTGCCTATGAATCGGCGGATCAGACATTGAGATATTCAGTAATATGTCTAAATATAATAGTAACCTCTTCGTAAACCACTCAAGTTCAAGTGGTTTGCCGTAATCATTTTACTTTCATAGATGAAAAACTAAGACTTCATGTTACACGTGAGAGATCACGTATAAAATTAAAACTTCATACAAATCAAATACCTCTTAAAAAATAAAACGTATAACTTTAATTTATTTCTCATATTTAACCTTTTATAAAGAATAGAAATAATATATATTATATATGTTTAAATAAACATTAAATTTGATTAACATGTAAATATCTTAGTCAAATTGCGTATCAGGAAATCAAGAGATCAAGATTTCAAATTACACCAAAACATACGTCACCTTAACATGTCTTGTTATCTTTTCTTGATGTTATCGTGCCGTTAACTTCTTTTCGAGACTGTTAGTTTAGACGATATCCACACTTTTTTGATATGATCATCCAGTCTCGTGACAACCGTCAAACTCCTCAGTTGGAGTCTTTTTCTCTGTTGTTCGACCGTTTATGCACTCATACGTGCTGGTCGAGTTATGACTATATTTTCGTCTCTTGGAAAAGTTAGTCTACAACAGAACTCCTTCCTTAGTTGGTGTCTGGTTTTGCCTATCTTTTCTTGTTTATGTCTGTTTAATGGCTTATATGTACTCCTTTGCGTTGTTGTAATGAATGGATATGTCTCTTCTTGACCCAAAAAAAAAAAACTAAAAGCTTCATTGAAAAGGCACTGGAGTGCCGCGGCGCATTCATAGCATACATGAGCTCACTAATATCGATAACAAGAGATGACCATCAACCAACCCGATACAAAGGCATCTTCAAGACCCAAACAAACAAGAAGAGAGCGACCATACACAAAATTGAGAGAGATGGGAAAAAATGAAGTAAAAGACAGGAAGGGACTACTCGAGCACCGGTGGGGGTCATTCTTGTCTGACGAAGGGCGAGGAACTCACGTCCGTGCTGTAGAACGAGTCGTCGTAGGTCACATCCTTCTCTTCTTCCCATCTGAGCACCTCCCTGATGTACTTGAAGGCCTCGTCCACGCTGATGCGGTCCCGTGCTCGAGCTTGCCACACGAACAGCTTCCGGTCGGTGAGAGAGCCGTACAAGTTCTTGAACTTCATGGCGATGTAATAGTAGGCCTGGTGAGCCAACGACTGGTTGTTGTGATGCGGCTTGACGGGGCAGAAGTCGTCGAACCACTCGCAAGCGGACAGAGCCACGCGGTTGACCTTCTCCTCGAACACGTCGAACTTGTTGAGCACGAGCACGAAGGGCGTGTTCCGGAAGCACGGTTGCCTGATGTAGTGACGTAGTACATGGTAATAGAAGAAGAACCGAGAGTTACATTGTGGGGGAAAAAAGGGGAAAGAGAGACCATACAGAAAAGGAGTAGTTTTATCATGAACTTCAAACGGAGGAGTGCTCAGTTGATTGGAAGAACCATGAGGAAAATCGTGCGTGTGAAATTTGACGTACTTGATCAATATAAGTACAATAACTAAAACCTCAAAGTGTGATGTCCCATGTATGGCCGGAAGCAAGGTCGAAGACATGGAGAGAGAAGGTCGACAAACACGGCCGTGTGCAATTAGTACCTGATCGTGTTTTCGAAGAGCTCCTTACTCTGCAACATCATGTTCTTAAGCGGTGAGTCGTGTCCATTTCCAGCCATGCCTAACACATCGTAGTCGCTGAGAGAGACGCAGAATATTACTGCACGGACATCTTCAAACATTTCCACCCACTTGCAGCCCTCATTCATACCTTTGGCATTTACTCTGATCAACTGATACCTGAAGAGCAAATATGATGCAAGAGATGAAATTACAAACTTGAACAATCATCATTCAACATCCATATCAGAATTGAAAATACCGTTCATGAATAAATAATATAAGAACCATTGAAGAAGGGAGAACAATAATGCCCATTGAAAACTAATCCATGTTTTTAAGTAACGTTCTATGCATTACCATATCCGCGTTTATTGAAAACCAATCCATGTTTTGAAGCAACATTCCATGCATTATCATATCAGTGTCTACCACCACTACTGAATTGGTGCGCTCTGTTCATTCACATAAAGCTTTCTCGTCGAATGCCATCTGCCTACTTTCTCACCTCATGTTTCACAGCAAAACGGGAAGTGCTTAACTGCTTATAAACTACTCTATCTGCGGGATAGGATGGGCATGAAAAGAAATGAAGTGCATGAGATGCCAATGAAATCACCCCCACTACAGAGCAGATTCAGAGCAGATTGCCTTAGATTAAATGTGAGAATCCGACGAGGAGTTTTGCGCACAACCTGTTGTATCAAAACCCCATGCTGTTATGCTTTAAAAACACTATAGTTTGCATCGATATGTTTTCCAGACATTGTCTCCACGGTCAACTGACTGCACCGTGAATAATTACTCCTATGAAGGTCAACTAAATAGTGCAGGAACATTGACTTTTAGGTGTCAATTTTAAGAAAGGAAAAAAATAGTTGTTCCATACAGAAATTTTCAAGCCTTTGTCATGTTCTATTCCTTATTCCAAGTTGTTGGTTACCAAACCAGAAGAATTTACAAGGCAATAAGTCGCACCTTGTCAGAGGATGTGCTGGAATCTCTTGATTACTGTTATAGGGCTCTGACATTGGACTGCGCTCTTCAAGAGAGAACTCAATAAAAGCCAGACCATTCCCTTGCGTTACCCCTTCTGCATAAAGTATATCCTTCTCGGAAGGTTCATATTCATTGCTGGAAACCTCAATTGCCTGTAAACATATGAATGGCAACACTAATTATCTGCATAAATATATTGGTCATGGTGCATCAAGATATAAATGAAAAGAACAATGAATTTCTGAACTCATCAGTTAAAATGCTATATGAAAATACTACAGTGCTTCAGAGAATCGCCATCATTCAAAAAGGAGAACATTCTGAATATATCAGGCATACTTCATGTCAAACGTTTAGAATGAACAGCATGAAAAGATGCATGAAAATGGTTGTGACAGTCATGAATAAAGCACATAGTTCCCTACAGAAATAATTATCCAATAATAATTCACAGAATTACTCTCCATTGACAGGAAACATTTAATATTATTCAATAAAAGTGTCCCATGAATGAGATTTAAACAACTTTTCAATAGAGCATATAAAATAACACATTACAGAGTTTTTACATGGAGATTGTTCATCCAGATCTTATTGAACCATCTAATTTAAAATCTAAACACGAGAAGGAAGAAAACGGATCCTGGATCTCTCCTGTCTCTAAATAACATAAAACTATTATAACAACCTCCTATCACCTATATGCAAACCAAATTTGACTTAGTAAAATCATGCAAATATGTTTGTACAGACAGATGGACCCCAGCTCAAGCCTTGAAATAAAATGAACAATGACATGTCTCAGATAATGCCTTGATCCACTCTCATTTTCCATTAAATGCTGCAACAACATTCCTGTTCATCTCTACTATTTGGCAACCTTGATCTCAGACAACCTCCCCATTCCTTTATATTCCTCTATACTGAAGGTGATGGGGACATTTTTTTGATATTTTGGGTTTTTCTTTTATTTTTGTGTCCATATGAGGACAAGTCTGTAAATAGGTTGCTTAGAGGTCCTTTCTTTAAATTTTCCCCACTCCTTCTTTATAAGGAGGGTCGATGTACATGGAAACACAAGTAATAGAGTGAATTTTTGGAGCCTTCGGGTTGTTTCTCCCGCGCAGGGGGCTGCGGCCCCATCTTCTTCCCCACCCCGACGATGGAGCGCCGTTATTATCCTTCACCTCCGGCAGGTGGCCGGCGTTTCTCTCCTTCCCCGGCGTAAGGCCGGTTGTCCCTTTCCACCCTCCAGCACCGGCGAGGTCGCCGTTCCCCGTTCTCCCCTCTCATCCTCCGGCCTCCGTGCCGTTCATCATCTTCTTCCCCCTTCTCTGTTCGACAACCCCAGCCAACGATTCCCCCTGTCTCCCGCCTCTCCTTCGGCTCCTCCTTTCCACAGCCATGGCGGGGCCGGATCCAGTTTTTCACCAGTTCTGTGGCGCGAGATCGACGACGGAAGAAGAGGCAGAAGAAGAAGACTAGGCTGCGGGAGCAGAGGATCCGGCGATCCCCGGATCCCCCTCCCTCCGCGGCTCCTTTCCCTGCAGCTTCCTCCCACGACGGCGGCGAACTCCGTAGCTTCCCCCCCCATCGCCGTCCGGCTCTCCGTCGACCGCGAGGAAGCCGGCCGGACAACGCCGCGACCATCCCCTCCTGTCGGCACCGCAGCGCCTCCCTTCCCCTGCCCCGCCTGCACCCGAGGGTCACCGGACGACGGCGATGGCGTCGCGTACGGCTGCGACGGCAGGACAGACGATCGAGCCGCGGGCGAGGACGACGCGCGCGACCGGACGAAGACAACGCGGGCACCGCGCTCGCGTTTTGTCGCGACCCGCAGCCTCGCGGGGCCGCCGCGATGCCTCCCACGTCGGCGGGCGGTCGACGGCGCCGATCGGGCCACGCGACCACGGCGGCCACGCCTCTCCGCGTGCCACGACCCCCCCGGGGTTATTCGCGCGACCGCGCGGCCGGCGACCGGGTTCACACGCGCGGCTGGCTCACGCAACCTCGCACCCGGCCGGTTCGCGGCCCAGACCGGCCAGCCGGCCGGTTCGACCGGTTCTGACCCGGTTCACCCCCGGTTCAGGCCGGTTCAGTGCCTGAACCGCCCGGTTCAGGCCGGTTCAAGGTGTTTTGGGTCGGTTCAGGCCGGTTCAGACCGTCTTGAGACCGATTCGGGCCGGTTTAGGCCTATTTTGGGTTCGTTTAGGTCGTTTAACGGCGGTTAGCGCCGCTTTACTTCGTTTTCGTTTGGTTTAGCCCGGCCTAGCCGGTTTGTCCCGCATCATAAGGTGATTCCAAAAGACTAAACATACACCATACATAGTTATGGATACCTTTAGAATGCAAAACTAAAATTGAACCAACCAGATATGCTTAGTTATGAGGTTTCAGAAACATACTCGGTTTAGAAAATATTCAGCAACATCTGGGAGAAAATGAAGCTCACTTCTCCTTTTGTATGTTTCTTGTACGGCTGGATCTTTCCATATCTCATCAACTAAAGGAGCATACTCACGTGTTGCTGCAGGAAAAAAGGCATCCAAGTCTCCCATGGCTATGATGTCCAGAAGCCAGTCAGAAAACTGTTTTAACCTTGCATTGATATAATACAAACTTTTATGTGCTACGTTGCTTTCTCCTTCACTGTTGCCTTTTGTGTCACCTTCACCTGGAAAAAAAACAACATATTGTAAAGCTTATCATCTGAAGTTAAAGAAAAAGATTACACAGATCTCAATTTACAGTATTACTCAGTCCACATTTTAATGCCTCTTGGCATCCTTCTCCTACCAGAATTCACTATTTCCAGTTTACATAGAAAAGTGGGGCACAAAGGACAAAACAAATATGGGAATCTATCATCAGACAAATATCCCCATGAATACAAAAAGAATATTGACAATTTTTTGGATTTCTGTGACCAAGAGAATAAAATTCAGTTCCAGTGAATAACAAATCACAAATAATTAGATATGATGTGTTATTCCTGAAATGTCACGCTACATTTGGTTTATGATATGCTCACTGCCTGTTGTCAATGGATTATAAAAAGTGCTAGGGTGATTTAAGAGTTAATACTCCTTTTGGTTTTGTGGCCAAAAAGGAGGACCGGCTTTCCTTATTAGAATCTGAGCATGCAAACCAAATTACAATATGAATCTATAGTTAACTCTATATTCCATGAACCGTTGATATCATAAACAACTAAATATTATATTTACATTTCTGGAAAGAGTTCCATGTGGCTTGTATTACATGAATAAATTCTTGGTGAAGGTATAACCATAATTCAAGAAAGAAAGTGATACAATTCTTAACTATTTTTCTACAATAGATATGACCTCATTTTGTCCATTCTCCGAAGATCTGTTTTGACTTGTGCATTACATGTGTCACAGAAGAATGGACAAAATGTTCATTGCTATATACTATCATGATGCTATTGAATTAGTTTTAGATGCATGCAGATGCAAATAAAGGCATAAAACTTGTTTTACAAACATTCTAGGTTTTGAAATAATGCCACAAAAAATGTTTGTGTGAGCCTTGTTTTTCCTTCCAGTGAATGCATAAAAATAGGCTACAAGCAATTAGACACCTTTTTCAAATAATCCAAGAAGTGAATGCAAAATTATGATAGTATCCGCTGAAGGTGCATAGGACCAGTACATTTACATTGTAATCCAGATTGGCCAATCCTACAAACCATGGCATGTAGATAAAAAGACAATACATAAAATAAGGAATGTTTAAATAAAGAAGTTGATTAAGTGTAACTCGATGATAAGATAATAAGCATCGTATTTTGTAAATTTTACCTTCCGCAGGGCATTGATCAGAAGAATCCACTCGAGACTTCGCCATGTCCTCTTCCTCAAATCTTTCCCGTCCCTCGAGAAGAACGCTTATATACTTGTAGATATTGCTTTGGATCATTAGTTTTATATTCTCCTTTTCCTCTTGGGTGAATGAACTTCCATACAAAAACTTGGCCTGCATAGATTTTATGGGATATAAAAATAAATAAGCATTTGAATGAAACGTCAATTTCAGACACAGGCATCTAGGTAAAACTGAGAATAAACAGTCAGTTCTAACGTAGAAAGTAAAGGTAGAAAATATTCTATCACCATAAATCCCTTGAAAACAATGGTTGGTACTTGGTACACTGAAAACCTCAGGACTCATGAATTCATTGTCAATACTAATATTGAACAAATGATGTCAGTTAAGTTGGAAAAAGTCGGCTTCTCTGTGGTCCATACCATAAAAGATTCAAAAAAGTTGGCATGAAATGTAGATCATTCTGACAAATACATTCTACATTTAGTCTGAAGTACAAGAAAGCTGAATCATCATCATAGCATTTCTGAACAAGATAATCCAACATAATTTTTTTGCTGGAAATGATGATCAAGATCAAACAGTACGACATATGAACAGAATAGACCCTGCAAAACTCAGGAAACAATGAAGAATCGACCCCTGGGTAAATCACCAAACCAGTAATTGAAGCATAACATGTAACTTCCACTGAATGCTTTTTGAAAACATGAATTCAATGTTTAAGAACACAGTGAATTCAGTGAACTTTTCCACCAAGTGGTCTATGAGAATGATTAAGAAAAGAAATAAATACACATATCAAGCCAAATGGCTAATAGAAACAAATCAATACCACATGAGTGAAGTTACCTGCTTGAAAATGGTGCTAGTTCCGGAACCTGCGGAGCCAAGTAACAGAAGTTTCCGTATTCTTTTGGGCTCCAAGTGTTCAGGGAAAGGCCTCCCGGAGTTGGAAAAGGCTTCCCCATTGGATTCTGGTGGATTTGGATGTGGTATTGGCAATGATAATAAGGAGCAAAGCAAGCGCGTTGATGCCTGACCAACCGAAAAAGATGTACAGTTATTTTCCATGAAAATTGATGCAAGATAAGATATCTAAAGCATCAAAGACATACGTATGCTATAAAATGGTGAAAGAGATATGGATGTTACACAGTAGCATGTACCTTTTCCCATATTTTCCCTTTAATGTTGTTCTGACCCTCTTCTTCATACTGGCCATCATGATAAACCCAAAAATGTGTGTGGCGGGGACATTGCACCCTTGCAAACTGAAAATATTCATATGTAAGGTAGTGAAGTACAAGATAAAAACATCGTAGAATTTAACAGATTCCTGTTTCTGCCATGTTAACCATGAGAATAAAAAAAGGATCGAAAATGAAGTGGATAACTAAGACATTATACCAAAGGTTTCAGCATTTTCTTTCTAGGTGACTGTGATAGCAAAATGCAGTAGGCCCACTTGCAATCAAAGCAAACAAGGCAAAGATAAAATCATCCCGATAACCATGATATCAACAGCAACAAGGTAGCTAGCCTAGACAGCCAGACATAGTTGTCAAGGCAACAAGGCATCCAAGGCGTTGAAGGATACCGATTCCGCTTAGGCGACAAGGCGGCCGCTTAGACGTCGCCTAGGCGGTCAAGGCAGTAATCAAAGAAGTTTGAGTCGGAAGGTTGTTATATATAAAAATAAGCATAGACATAATTATATTTTTTATGTTATAATTGAATATGAGTGTTTTATCAATACACAAGTAAATATGATGGGTGTGTGAAAGAGAAGAAAGTTAAATAGATTTTTATAAAATTTAAGTATATAACTCATTTATGATTATAAAATTTATATATGTGCAATAGTATAAGTGATGGTAAAATATTGTTATAATATTATTAAATGGGAGGAGCGCAAAGTAGTCACGGATCGACCTGCGCGGTCAGGTCGCGGGGGTCAAGGGGGCAGCGCCCCTTGTGGGGGAGTTGTCCGGGGGGCGAAGCCCCCCAAACCCAAAAAAGTATGTAATAGTATAAGTGAGAGAGAGAGAGAGAGAGTGAAGAAAGAGCTGAAAAGAAACTTAATTAAGTATATAATATATGTTTATAATCATAAATCTTAAATATGTATGATAATATAAGTGATAGTGCAATATATTAATATATTCAAACTATCATTAAATAAGTGTTCCTTGCGAGGGGTATCAAGGGGGAAAAATCCCTCAAAATTTTTTTTAATGATGTAAAAATACCCAAGGCGCCTTGCCTGGGCGCCTAGGCTGGCGCCTTGGACGCCTTGGGCACCTAGGCGGGCGCCTTGGGGGCCTTTTTGGCCCCAGACAAGGCGCCCTGGCAAGGCGTCCTTGGAAAAGCGCCTTGCCGCCTAAGCAGGCGCCTTGACAACTATGCAGTCAGACAAGGATTTACGGGTTAGGATAGTCCTTGGATTGGCCAACTTGGCCAATCTGATGGAAGGAAATCCGATTCAAGATTGACCAAGATTAGTTCTCCTAAAACTTGAAAAAGAAAAAAGAAAAAAAAGATATAGACCAATCCACAGCCGATCTCCATTGGATCGCCACCGGGAAGAGGTGGAAGGACAGCCACCAACCGTCGCCGCCCCTACATACTCCCCACCCTAAACCAAGGAAGGCAAGATCACAATTGGAGACTGAATCAACTAGCGCTGATTCCAATCAAATCCAGATCAGATCAGTAGAATCGGCCGATTCAAGAAAGAAAAACCGATCTTGAATTGGCCCGGATCAGTTCTTCAAAAAAATGTATATATAGATACATTCCTTAAGGGATTCTGGTGTGACAGGATCCAAAGATCGTGAGATCGGAATCGGGACCTAGATCGGAGGGTCCAAATCCAACTTGGATCAGATCAGCCTGATTGGGAGAAATACCGATCTGGAGTTGATCCTTCAAAAAGCGTTAAAAAATCAATATACATATATAATGGACCAAGATCGGATTTTGATCCAATCCCGGTCTTACCAGGTGCCACGGGGGCAACAACAGGGTTTGGGGAATTGCCGGAATCAGTCCCGGATCAAATTCTACCTATATCAAATTGAAATCAGGCCCAGAATAAACAGGGGAATCGGAGACTGGATCAGCTAGTGTTGTCCCACCACCTCTTCCTGTTGGCGATCCCATGGTGATCAGCAGTAAATTGGTCCAGATCAATTTTTTCTTCTTTTGCCTTTTTGAGTTTTGGAAGAACTGATCTAGGCCAATTTTGAATCGGATTGAAATAGGGCCCCATTTCGATCTTTCCAAATCCCAAGGAATCAGTTGCAACAGAAAATTCCTGATCCGATCCAGGCCAATTCCACAGAGGGTTGACTCCGGATCGGCCCTTCTGGGCTGAAATTGAATCAGCAGGGGCCAATCCATCGGGGGGATGCGAGGGTGGATCAGAGTTCCTCCTTAAATCATGTCGGCTTATGTTAATTCTAATTTAGAATCAGCAAATTCCGACCACCCCCAAAACAAATCGGACTGGTTCCTGCTGATTGACTGATCCTGCAAACCATGCAGTTGCAGCCAGACAAGTGAAAATTACCTAATGAAAGAAAAATATTGCAAATGTTTGCAACTGATAAAACTCAACTAACTTTTTCAGAAGTTCTATATTTTTTGACATGATAAGCATTTTTGTAATACTTTCCCTTACAGCAAAGCTAATCAATTACTTTACTATTATAAGGTTACACTTATTTACTGTATCACCAACTATATAATTAGATGACCACACTCATACTGCATCAACCTCCTCACACACAAATATATGTATATATACAGAGAGAAACTAAACTAAATCAATTTAGTGATATTTGACTTGTATATTCTCATCAAACAGGATTCTGGCGTATCCATTCTTTTCACATTTTCTTAGAAATGAATCTCAAATGCCTCCAATACTTGATTGCTGGAGGTCAAAATGATCCCTAGCTAATCCTACATCTGCTATTTGCAAAGGTACATGGCCAAAATGACTTGGTTATTGGTATCTACCATACTAGCAAATTAATAACTGTTGGTGTTATATTCTAACAGAAGCAGAAATAAGAAATAAAAAATATCCCATTTAGTTATAGCTAGGCAAGACAATATAGCTGTTGCTATTTATATGATGCCCAAAGCAGTCATTGATGCAGGCCAAAGAAAGATCTAAATAGCTCATGCCTGAACAAGCACATAACCACCTTAAGCACCTCATATCAATGTTTGATAAAATTTTCAAATACAAGGCACAATTTTACATTTATATATAGACATATATGCTCTATGCACGTCACGCACCATTAGCATGTCTAAACCATACATGAGAGAAATTTGAAGGCAGACAAAGAAAACCAAGAGTATAACAGAAACTACATAGCAAAACATGTGATGTGGCTTTTAAAAGATGTACTACACATCCCCCACAAAAAAACAATCAATAATAAGTCAAATAATTTAGCATCAAGTTCATATAAGAAAAGAAGTTAAATTCAGATTCATCTTGCCATAAAAGGAGAAGAATAACTACAACACGCAAGCATCAAAAGGTTCACTTTAATATACTCGGAAGGACAGTGCCACTTAACCACAATTCAGGTAATTGTTGAAGCCATGTAAACTGTTCACAGTATAGAAATTTTAAAGGAATTAAAAACCACTCGAGTGGTAGTATGCTATAAAATTACCTTTAGCATTCTCAACTCAATTGTTGTAATTTCTCTGCCATTAATGAATACTTTGGTGTTACCATTGCTTGCTTCAGGACTCAAGCTCCTACTGAACTTCAAGTTAGAACTGATAAATTGATCTGGTTTCTCTCCTTCCTGTGTTATTAAAAGAAAGGAACAGGACAAGGGTAAGTCAAGGAGAAAGCATGTCATAATGCACCAAAATCACTCAGAAATTTATGGAAGATGCCCTTGCCTTTCCCCAGAGACCAGATTCTTTATCATACCAATATCTTCCAGGCTTCAACTTCCTGGGAGGTAATGGACAACTCAGCAAGTCAGCCATCTCTTCTGCTCTTAGGGGCATTCCATTGACAATAACTTGTGCAGGTCGTAGCTGATTTGCTGTGCATTCCCTTTCGGCTTTCATGATCTGTTTGACCTCCAAGGGATTGAGCAACCGAGACAACATTCTCGAACTTTTTCCTAGTTTTGTCCTCTTCAGTTCATTTATAGGCTGTCCTATGCAAGTGACACATTTACGCCCTTCCGGCATCGATCCCATTGCTCTTAGTACACAACAACTGCAATAAAGGGCACCACAAACCAGGCAAGATTCCTTGCTCTCCCACTTTCTCTTACCACATCGAAAACAGGCTCGTTTCCTAGCCTCTTTCTTGGAAACACCAACATAAATAGGATATGATAGCCTCTCCGCATCTCCTTCCGCAGTCACTGATTTTTCAATTGGCTCAAAAGTAACCACGGGAACCCTCTTCGTCTCGTTCACATTCTTCTTGGTGCGCCCATCCCCAGAATTGTGTGCGGACCCGCCAGAATCCGAACGGGAAGGTGACGAGGACTCTTGATTCTGAAGCACCGAGACGACGGATTCCGAACTCACTGAGTGCCGTGGGCTCTGGCCGGGGGAACCGGTAAAACCTGCCACGCGCGACGCGGGCAGAGGTATCGGTTGGATCAATGGCGGGGAGAGGGCACCAGCTTGTTCTCTCGCACTGGAGAACGACTCCACCAAGACGGCACTGGGGATCTCTGATTGGCTCAAATCCACGGGATCGACGCGCGGAAGCTCGTAGGAAACCGGGGGGCCGTCGTACTCGAGCGCCATCGAGTAGTCGAGATTGTCCGGGGGATTTGGTATCGGCGTCCCAGGAGGAAGCATCCTCCTCAGCATCTCCTGCCAGTTGTTCTCTTCCATCTTCTCACCCATTTCGTCCCAGCGGAACACCGCACCACGACCTCTGCACTCTGCAGATTCCCAAGATGACTACCAGCAACGCCGAACAACCTACCACCTTAATCCCAGCTTAACAGAGCTCCTCGGAGCACAAGTCCGGCGGGAGAAAGCGAAGAAAGCAGCATCAATCCTCCGAAACGACCAAGAAAAGAATAACGCGAGGCAGTTCAATGGAACACCACTATCTCAGAGATCAACACAAGCACTAGCAGAGAAGCCCAGAGAACAGATACACCTACGGGCATAACAGCAGAAGCAAACGAATCTGGAGCCAAGGGAAGCCAAAGACGGCGACCTCGATCACCAGGTTTCCCGTTGAAAGATCGCGGCGGAGTCCTCACCCCTGCAACGACGGGAACCGGTGCAGCGACTTAGAGCAGGCCAGGAACTGTCGAGCAAGAAGCCGGCGGCGGATGGCGCGGTCATCAGGAAGGGCAGCGGCGAGGCCGCCGGGCGCTTCGCCGGGGCAGAAATGTGGATTCCATGGAGAGCGCAGCCGAGAATCGGTGCAGAGCGGAGTCCACGACAGGGTAGAGACTAGAGGCGGAGCCGCATTTGTTTTTTTGGGTCGCGGAAACCGGCATACAGATCCCGGTGCAGTAAGCTCCGGTACAATAGGATAAACGTGTAACACCTACGTGGCTCAGGCACGGCTCTCGTGCGGTGGGGCATCTCTGCGGATTTCCTAGGGCATCGGCTGTTCCGCAGAAACATCGAAACGCTACCAGAGTACCGTCTCAAGGAGCGTGCCACGTCAGAGACTACATCCAGACGGCGACATTTGTGCGCCTCGTCTGTCCGGTGTCAATCGAATTGCACGGCCCACGTACGTACTACCCTGCTCCGCAAGTCCACCTGTAAGCGCATAGGCCAAGAGCTCGTCCACGTCGCCGTTCCCCGCAAAGCGAGACGTATGCGCCCGGCAAGCTGCGCGGTCGTACTAGACTACTGGTCCACGCCCACCCGCCCGCTCCCAGAATTTAAAAAAACCCAACACTAACTCCACCACGCAAGTGTTGTGGACCCGGCCGAAAGATCGTGATCCGATCCATGCCGTTTAAAATCCGAAAACCGGTATCCAATAGCACTTGTCAGTAATCGGAACGGGGACGGCCGTGGCGTTGGTCCCCCGCCGCCGGGTCTAGCTTTGCGGCCGGTTGACCCGCGATGATTGACATTTACAAGGACGTGGGGGGGCACGACGGCGGATCCCTCCCGTGTGCCGCGACGCGCACGGTTGCGGTGCTTTTACCCGCCCACTTACGGACGCCGTCAGATTTCTAAAATATACCGAGAAGTAGAGGTGGGCACGGTTCATTTTGATTCGATTTAGATCGTTTTTTTTCAAACCAAATTGAATCGAATCAAATCAAACCGAATCACTCTCCCAAATCGAAAGGGAGTCCAAATCGAACCAAATCGAACAGAATGGGTTGATTCGATTTGGTTTCTCGATTTAAATTGTTTTATGCCCACCCCTACCGAGGAGAGTATTTCGTTTCAAGCTCAGAGGCAGCGTGAGCAGCGCTACGTACCGTGTCGCATCTGGGTCTCTGAACGGATCTGCCCCTGGGGGGACTTCAACGCGGTTTCCGTTTTGGCAGGCAAGAGGTTGCTGCTTAAATAAATGCTTCTACCGTCGGAATCTGACCCATTTCATTTACCAATTTCCATTTATCTCTGGCTAATAAGAAGTGAATGTACTGAGCTGGACGGTAAGAGTAAAACATCTAGAATTTAAGCCCATTCTCAACCCATTCGAAGAAAGATTTTTTTTAAAAACTATCCTGTGGTCAGTTCCACCGGACATTTTTTTCACTCTCCTAATATTTTTATCTCTTATTTTTACTCGGTTTTACTACGCTCCAATTTTCTGAACGAAACCCCCCCTGCCAGGGTTTAGGACTGTAAACGGATACGGAAACATTCCGTACCCACTCCATTTAACTATTTGGATAATTTTTATCCGGTTCGAATCGGATAAGAATATAGACCGAATATTATAAGTCAAATAATTTTAAAATTTAGAACGGATACGAATAATATCCGCCTCAAAATGTTAATTAAATATTATTTTATTAAAATTTTAATAATATATAAATACATGAAAATAAAAATTTATTATATAATTATAAACATTAACTTAGTATACTAATATATAATAAAGAATATTTAATTATATTTGTAAATATAATAATTTAAAATATATAATTATATGTTATATATATTATCAAAAATATATTTGGAACGGATCTTAAATGGAGTATTTTTATATTTACTTCGATTAACATTCGAATAATATTCGTACCTAAATATGTTCCGACAAATATCTAAAATCAAATATTGTTCATTAGGTATAAATTCGGAAATTTTATTCGTATCCTTTTACACCCCAGCGGTGCTGACGAGGGAAGGAAGAGTAACGCCACCCGACAACCGGGAGCCACGCCGCCCTCGTGGGCTGGGCGCAACCCCGCCGTCCGGTTCCGGGAAGAGGGAGCGAGAGAGACGGGCCGGCACGGGAGCGACGCGACATCATGGGAATCCGAGGAGCGGTACGACGACGCTGCTGCGTCCGGGACGGCCCACGAGCGCTCCGATCGCCGCGCCACGGCCCATTTGAATAAGATATTCTTATTAAAAAGCCCGGCTAAAATTCGGACGCTGCATGATTATTTTCGTAAAATTTAAATTCTTACGGGGCGATTTAGATTCGCGGGCGTGGGCGGCGTGCCGAGCCCGGGTCCGAGGAGATGGCACGTGAGAGTGCAAGAAGAAAGCGTGCGGGGGGGCAGATCGTCCTCGGATGGCGGGGCGGGCAGGCGGGCAGGCCCCCCCACGGCGAGACAAGGGCGGGATCGGGTGGGGGAATCCGCCCGGCGGGGTGCTCCGCTCGTGCGCACGTGCGGAGCGAACCTTCCGGGCAGCGTCCGAAAGGAGGCTTAAGGGCCGTCGATTCATGCGCATCGAACGGACGAGATTTGCGCATGGGTGCGCACGGTCGGGGAGGGGAGGGAAATCGTTATAATATATACATCAGGTCCGGTTCTTTATCATCAATTTTGTTATAGATGATAGTATGTCAACTTTAATATTATTATTTTTAGAGATTCGAGTATCGATATCAAAATTAACGTAGACCGACACTTGTACTACGTAACATGTATTTTTTTTCTTTTTTGCAATTATAAGAAAGTTTCAAAATCGAGTTCAAACAACAATGGTACAGGTGGATGTCAATTTTGAAAATCAACGGTCATAGAAATGTCTATTGCTGTTACCAAAGCAGGTCTTAATCAAGTATTTTATGCCAATTATATATATCATAAAATAAGGACGTGTTGGAGAATGAATAACTACAGAAACCAAAATATATGATAATCATTTTTAATAAGGGTCCATTTGGTTACCCGTAAAACCAAAATCAAGAAAAATTGATTTTCTAGGATATTGTTTTCAACGAAATGGAAAACAGTTGTTGTTATTTGGTTGATAGAAAATTGTTTTTCCGGAAAAGCATTTTTGACAAGAATATATTAGTGATAGATATAATTTTATGAATATTTATAAAAGTTAAATTTTTATTTATTACAAAAAATTAATGCAAAAAATAATAAGTATAAATAAAATGATAAAATAATAGAAACAAATAAATTAAATAAATAAAAAATTATTAAAATCGTAATTTGTTTATTTTTTGTCAATATTTACTTTATGAATAATTTAAATACTAAAAAGTATTTGGTTTGTTGTAGAGAAAATCAAATAAATATTTTAATTTATTTTTATAAAAAAACGCAAAAATTTAAATTAATACAATTATATATATATATTTTTAAATAGTTTTATTTATTTTTTGGCTATCAATATTTTTATATGATTATTAACGCTTGTATCAGTATAGTCTAATCAAGTTTTGATTCAAACTTACAGGAATTTAGTGTGTGAAAGTACAAACATACTGCAAATAAAATTTTAGAATTTTTAATGTGATATATTATTTTATTTATCTAATAAAAAGTTAAAACTATTTTAAAAATCAATTATTCATATATTTTTTTCAGATTCTTACTCGAAGTTAAAATATTAATATTTGCGTACAAGTATATATATTTAATAATATAAAATTTCTTATTTTATTATGAATAGGAAATAATATATTTTATTTATTAAAATAAATGTAACTTACTAATATTACATTGAAAACGGCGTCCGCCAAATCTGGCCGGATGCCAAAATCGGAAATTGGGGGAGTCAATGTAATTGCCTTTACGTTGACTCCTTATTTACGTGCAAACAAATGAAAGATAAAAATATGTTTTCAGGAAAAGTTGATGTAAGCGATTGTTTTCGGGATAAACAAACAGACCCTAAGTTACTGCAACATATGTATACATTGGTATAGAAGATGCCTCTTATCATGCATTCAAGCGTCCCATTAAGTTTCAAATCTTTCTCTTTTAACTCCTATGTAGCAGCGGAAAAACAAGGTTCCTTTATGCCGAAATTTATGCATCAAAAAGGTGTAATTACCAGGGTTGTGTTTACCTGTATGCTCCTGTAAATGACTGCATGCATCTGTATCTATGCTGGTGATAACACCACCTGTTGACATGCATATGCTCTATACGAAGTTCAGAATCTTGTCTTTGATTAACCCTGATGTTCATATCAATATGTGAAATTTAAAAAATTCTAATGTTTACCAATGTGTAGAGAGAGAGAGAGAGGGGTATGAGTGTATGTATGGTATCAGACTATCCCATAATGTGATCACAAAAAGTGGGTAAATATGTTTGTGTTAAAATATCTTATAATGATATCAAGAAAAAAGTTTATTAAAATATAAGTATCATGCCTGTTCCACTCATAACATGACTTAAAACATTTAACATGAGATCAGAGACAACGATTTAATCTCATGTATATATCTAGAGTTAGTCTGTGGTATCTATATATATGACATAATTCAATTAAAAGGAAATGCACGTAAGGATACATGTTAGAGCAATACTATATCGAGTATTAATTATAAAAGTACTCGATAATCTAAACGCTTTGAAATGAAAGATCTAATTAAGTTTAACATGATATAATTAAAACGCATGAATATTCAATTTAGATCATGTGGGCACATGTATATATATTTGATATTTGACCGGCATAAGAAGATGTCTGATAGCATAATAGTGCATTTAGTAGTATTACAAAATGTGATCATCAAAATATAAATATGATGGCTATATATTTCTCTCGTGATTTTAAGATCTTGAGTTGAATGGCTCATCTAACATTTTTTTTTTATATCGTGCCAAAGCTTTTAAATTTGAAAATGAACAGTGACGACTAAACTTACAGGACACACACATATATATGTGCGTGATTTTGGTAAGAATGCAAAAGTTTAAAGGTTTTGGCACCTTCGCAATCTATTTTAAGCTTTTTAACCGTTTTCTACAAGACTGCAACCCCGCGACTCGGACTGCTGGTTTTGGCGACGCTCGCTCCGACTCCGTCTGGGTTTCCATTTTAATGGCGGACGTGGATTCCACTAGTACTACGTAGACACCATATACCCCCTCCCCCTCGCTCTCTCTGTCTCTCTCATCAGCCTTGTTCTTCGCCTGTTCGTGCTTCCGCGCTTCCATTGCTCGGGGCAGCAGATTGATCGACACAAGAGCATCCCCGCCGAACGAATCTCAGCTCCGCCCGCCAGGTTTCAGTTCTCCCCTACTCTTACAAAATTTAGAATCTTCTTAAAAGCCCATGTTCCTCCGTCCCATGGAATGTCGGGCCAAGCTGCAATTGATATTATTCTGCTAGCCATTGGGGGAGGAATTTTCTCAGATTTATTCACGCCGTGTCACCTCTCCCTGAGACTAACCGATCAGCATCGGTGCAAAGTTTCCTTTTTTGACATCGTCGCCAACGCTAACAGTCAGTGGCTTCTTTATGTGGTGGATACTTCTGTATATCTAGTGCGCTAACCTGAATTCCTTCCTTGGTTATTTGTTGGTATTGGTCACGGTCTCTGTTCCGTTTTCTGTTGTTGCTTACCTTTGTGCAGATAGGTGGAAAAAGATACCATTGTTTTGTCAGTTATGACCGGTATCTACTCCTCCTTTGTTTTTTGTTTTTTGTTTTTTGTTTTTTGTTTTTGTTTTTGGTGTCTTAAAGTTGTTTCGGGAGAGTGAACGATGGAGATTAAATGCTATGCAAATGTGTCTTTTTCATTACTCATCTTGCAAACGTATATTGAGTTTCCTCTGTGCAGAAGATTGTCTTCTGGGTCTTGTTGCTTGTTCTCCTACGTAACTTTAGACACATGGAGGATGATCGGTCGAGGTTTCTGATTGTGGAGGAGTCGATGCCGATGTTTCTTCAGTTTTGTTGGTGATTGTACTATGCAAAAGTTTCTTTGCATCATGTTTGCTTATTTTCTTATTAATTGACAGCATATTAGCATGTGCCCTTGGAGTTAGATTCCCTCTCCCTGTTCCTTCTATTTTAATGATGGCAACTTTCTAGTCACGGGAAGTAGGGAAATACATTTTCTATGTTTTTCTCCAAATAGATTTGTGTTTAATGTCTGGTCCAACTTTCCATGATCTTTGACCGAGGCAATTGCAAGCAAATTGTATTTCTGTTTTGATTACTATTTCATTTATATAATGCCACACCCAATGCCTTTTTTTTTCTTTTTTGGTTGGACATTGTTCCGTGTCCATATCTTTGTATAGAGAACAGTCTACTCATACGTATGCACGTACTCACTGACGTGTATGTTATGTATATAGTTAAACATCGTTGGTTAGTCCATAACGCCATAATATGTCTTTAGTTATTTAATCAATGGATTTTTTTCTATTAGGGTAATTAACATTGTCACCAGTTAATTTCTAACCTTTGAAAAAAAACTACCGGATCAGCGGTTTAAATTGTGATAAGGAATGTGCTGTCGCTCCTGTCCTCTTCAGGTGAGTAGTAGTTTTTTTTCCTGTTAAAACTTACTGGGCAATCCAATTTAAAACCTTAAAGCGATACGTGGTGGAGGCACCTTACATTTCTATGTACTTTTTTGTATTACCCAATATGTGCTTATTCTGACAATTCCCAACGCAGGCAGGAACCTGCTTCTATTGTAGCCAATGCCTTATTTAGTTGTCTGTCCGATGGTTTACCATCTTATTGTGTTATCCCTTCTCTTTAAAAAGAGAGTCCGTGAGATAGAAACTGTCTAAAAACTCCAGTAGCATTCTGAAGGTGTATATTTGACAATTCTACATAAGCGGCTGAAGAAGGCACCTATTCTTTATTATTTTTTCTGCAGTTGCCGTGTATTTGCTCGAATCAATCACCAAAACATATGTTATTTTTTTAATATCTTAAAGATCAATCATTTTGCATATACGTGCCTTTACCTTCACCCACTGTCACCACCTTCATACATATGCATTGGCTTCTTTTGGGACAAAAAGTGCTATTGCAAGTAGAGAATCTATGTGACCAGGTTAATAATTATTTAATCAAAAAGACAACTTACTTGGATCGAATTACAAATATATGATTATTTGTTTCACTTTCAGGTGAATGGTGAAAAATGTACGGAGATGCTTCTCCAACTTTAAGAAAACTTGCAATTAAAATTTTATCGCAGACTTCATCAGCTTCTCCTTGTGAAAGAAATTGGAGCACTTTTTCTTTGATACATACAAAACTTAGAAATAGGTTATCATATTCAAAGTTGAAGAAACTAGTTTATTGTCATTATAATATGAAGCTAAAGGTAAGGAGAATAGAGGCTGAACAAAAGCAAGAAGGTGATACGGAAGAGGACCCACTTGATTATTTTGCACTATTAGGAGAGAATGACATGGATGATCGAGAAAATCCTTATGCCGAGTGGGTTGCAAACAATGATATGGATGAACATGATGGTCGCCCATCTGAAGAAATTGTTAGTGCTGCACGTGAAACCGGAATGGATGTAGATACAATTGTACAACAAATTCTTCAATCATCTTCTGAGTCAACTCATCTTCACAATGATGATCCAACCTCTGATATGGATGCTTCCGATGGACATGGAAGTGATGATGATGGAGATGGAGGCAATGTCCTTCGTGATGGTGGTGCTGACGACGTAGAAGAAAACCAACCATTCCCCACTGATGCTGCTGAGAAAGTTCATCATCAACGTGACAAAACATATAGACGCAAGAAGAGTGCTGGTCCATCACATCAACAAGGTTTGTCACAACTTGAGGAATATGATCTTTCTCACACATTCAGTTCAATGGATATTTCTGATAGGGGATATTATGGATATGGACATTCTCAAGATTCATCATCATATGAATATGAACACAAACATGGATATCGGGAAATGCAACAAGGTTCTTCACTTGCATTTTACAATGAAGGAGATCAATCTTCATATGGATATGGACATACTGCAAGTGAACATATTCCTTCAAACATACCTTATGACAATAGTTATTATGGTTATGGTCATAGTCATGGTCCTTATGGCTATGGATATACAACACAAGATGACTCTTCAAACATCTCTGATTCTTATCAACAAAGATTCAGTTTACCACGAGAGGGAGATCATCAGTCTCATATGTCATGGGTTGAATATTGTGATTTTGTTGGTGATTTTGTGGCACAACAATCACAAACTAACCAACAAAGTGATATATCAGAAGCACACAGATCATCTTTTTGGTATTGAGAGTGTTTCATTCACACAGCTGGTGTGGGAGTGGAGTTTGACATTGAAAGTGTTTTGTGATTGTACATTCACATAATTAGTGTGAAAAATTGTTGTGTTATTTATTTTCATGTAATGTATGTGAATTCATTGATGTACTCCAATCTTTATAACATATTATGTTATGTTTGTCATTTTATACATATTACATATATACATTTTGATCCGAAAATCCGAGATCTGATCTCCCGAGATTTTCCCGAGATCTCTCCGAGATCTCTTCTCTTCCACCCCCCGAGACGAAGCCGAGGTCCGAGACGGCAAACCTTGAGTGGCTTACCTTGCAATATTAACGAAAAATGTTGGGAGTAGATACAAAGCACAACCAAATGCAAATGAAATGATCTAGAGAAAAAGTACAATAAGATGGGGCTGGGAGTCAAAATTTTGAACATATCATGAATTTCCTTGGGATGGCATTTGCCGGTCATCAAGCCATGCAGTTGGAACCTCTGTACAGACACCACTATCTCCCTCCTCTCCCCTCACGTGACTGAGAAAAGAACTTTGGTCTCATGCAGAGAAATGTAAGACACCCGGGCATTGAAGTTGGATGACCCGGGCACTTAGGCCACCCAAACATGATCCTGCAACATCTTCTGCAGTGCCTATGTAAACTAGAATGATTGTTGGAACCTTTGGAAGAGTGCTCTAGACTAATGCGTATCTTTTCAAGTCTACTTGCTGTGGTTATGCTCTCCATTTCTCGGACAAACCGGCAAAGATGACGAATATAGTCAGGATAAAGCTCCAAGTTACAATGCCCTCCTCCTTTGATCCATAAAGGTTCGTAGGGTTCCTTTGCCAATTTCCATAGCCCATTCCCATGAAACCAACTAACAACATCATCTTCCGTTCCCTGTGAACACGTGAGAGTTCAGAACAATTTGTGACGTTTCCACAAAATTGGCGGAGTCATGCAAGTCCTAGCTAGAATTGAGCCTAACCTTTCATTTCGCAAACAATTAGAGGATTGAAGAAATCAAATGTTTAAAACGAACCTAAAGTTACTTCAGATGATGAAGATGCAACATGATTCTGTGAACATCAAAATTTTATAAGAAAAATCACTACGAAAGAGAATTTGAAATCCAGGTGGTGAAACTGTGATCTTTAATTAGTATACAAGCAATATTACTGATATCCAAAAGATCATCAATTTTAATACACCTGTTTGAAAATGCAAATTAAGAAATCATAACTTTTCTAGTCTAAATAATGCCGTATACAGTGGATGAACATCCTCAAATGACAGAATTTTCGATCATAGAATATTGACAATGAATTGGGAAGATTTCAGGACTCTTAACCAAAGTAAACTCCATGTATCATAATTATTTGAAGTCCTTTTTTCATGGCAATTGACAAATCTATTAAAATCCTGCTAAGGAAATATAAACAGAAAATGCCAAGACTTGCGTTAGATTCTCAAGACAACTGAGGAATTAGCTACAAGTTGTATAACAGGAACATTCATTATAGAGGTTGATATGAAGTCCCGAGGTTTTTGAGATTCTACAGGAAGGTGCCTGTAAAGTTTATTCAACTCTCAGAAGGGAGGTTTAAAAATGGTTCTGCATTAATTTTATCTGAGACATCTGGCTGCTCAAGGCACTCAGTTTATTACAGATAATCATCTCTCCCAGCACTTGGCAGCAAGCATGTAGATTCCCCATTTGGGCCTCAATGAACAGGCCCTGCAACGTCAAAGATGTAATATCTTTGACCAACTATGTAAATGTTGTCCAGGAATAACAAAATTCCTTTTTAGAAGTGCAAAGTAACATCATCACCTATGAATAAAGCATGGGATCTTGTCTAGCAGTATGGCACAGGATCTGAATATGGTGTGAAGCAATTTAATTAGTGTTGATGTACTCAATAGACAGACCAGGTCATTTCTTCTATGGTCACCTTTTAAGCCACCACCCCCCTAAAAAGATTGATACAATGAGAATTTCAGAATTTTCACTCTTCACTCTTCATTCTTCATTCTTGCATCAAATTTATATATATGCATTAATAGAACATTAAAGGATGAGTGAAAGAGCGTTTTGGTTTGTGGTCATCTTGCACACATATAGCAGCCTTTTTGCATTTAGGGAACAATCTGTTTGTAGCTTGTTCATTCAATCTGTTCGTACAATATTTGACGATCTCAATGTATGCCTTCCCTAATATAAATCCAGGTACCATATATTGGTACAATCTCAACGCATGCCTTAAGCTATCGTGATCAGACTGCCTTTCTGTACAAATATTATGTTGGAGATAGATCTGAGTTAAGGGACTGAACCGATTTGGTCTCATTCATTCTCACTATTTAAGAACATTTCTAACACATCTTTCTTGGCCTACTTACGACAAATAGATAATGTTAGAAATCCATTTATCTGAAATGTTCAAGGGTAAAGTGTAATACCTCAAGACTCCGCAATACTGATGCCATTTTTAAGATATCAATGGACCATATCTAGAGTGAGCAGTCTAATCCATCCAAATACTAAAAATAAGTTTTAACCATCGAAAGTTCATATGTCACTAGAAAAGTTATAGCATTTTATAATGTTTCAACTTTAAACTGTGGTAACATAGTGAAATTTTATGCTGGAAGTTGGTGCACCGAAGGGCATAACATTCTATAGTTAGCATATCTTGCTAAGGCTTCATTCTCATCCATTGGAGATTATGTCACAGGGCTGCTATAGCTACTGGAGCTTAAGAGATATATATCATAAAGAGAACATGGCAAAAAAGAAGAGGCTTACTGCAGAGATCAGATGTCTAAACAATGTTAATATGTGTCAACAGACGTTTGAGGCAAATGCCAAGGGAGTAAAGCAAGCAGTGACAAGCCTCCTTGCCTCCCCTCCTTGGGGTGGTTGTGGCTCCTACAATATCAAAGGAAACAGAGGCAATTGATGAGACACTTTGGCAAAGCAGCTGCCTCAGTGTGTCTAAATATGCTTTAATGGTCTCCTCTGTAACTGCCAACGTTGAGACTAGTGCCTTCCGTACACTTATTCTCCCTTCACCACCCAGGGTTCCCGAGTTGAAGAACACAATTCAAGGCATGCTTCATGTGACTAGACAAAGCACAAACACATTCCTTAAGTGCACAAAGCACCTTAACGGAGAAGAGTAGAGCTCACGCTAAGCTGGAATATAGTGGTGAATTGGACCAGCTCCCTTCCCTACCATGGAAGAATGTGACACCACAACATGGTCTAATGTGAAAGCTTGGACAAAGTTTGCAATGTGATCAGGTATCTACTGCAGATGCACTGTTGTGTGATCACCACATCTGGTGGAGAAAGCCGACAAGCATTCCATGTACAGTCATAGAAGACAACACACCTTGCACAATGCTGCTTTAGAGCTAAGGATTTGCAATAGAGGAGGATGGGAGAGTGAGAGAAGTAAAGAAAGGAAAAGAAATGGAGGGAGAAGGCTGTCAAGAGCGCAAGGAAGAGCTCACTGCTTCTGGATCTTAAACTTTACCAAGACTGAAGTGTTCGTAGTTCAGTGAACTCTTGGGTATACAAGGATGTATGTCTAAAAAACATGTGCATTGTTAATTTCCATATTAATGCTGCAGCATGTTTAGATAATGATGCGGGACGAGGCGGGACGGACCGGCGACGTAGCGCTGCAGCGGGCCTTCAAGAGGCGCAAAAAACCTAAAAAATGCAGTAAACAAGCAAAACCGGACTTAAACCGGTCAAACGGGCCCAAAATATGTCGAACCGTGCCCGAAACCCTCAAAACAGGCCTGAACCGGCCCCAAAAGTTGCTGAACCGGCCTGAACCGGCCCAAAACATGGTGAACCGGCCGGTTTAGGCCTTGAACCGGCCTTTGGACCGTCGAACCGGGCCGAACCGGGCCGAACCGGCCTTGAACCGGGCTGAACCGGCGGCCTGACCTGGTCTGGGGACGAACCGGTGCCGGTTCGAGCGAGGGGCAGGCCGGCCGGGCGAGCGGGGCGAACCGGGCACCGGTTCGCCCGCGACTTAAGTGGGGTGGGGGTCGTGGCCCCGCGCGGTTGGCCGCGGGGGTGGGAGACGCGGCCGGCTCGCCGGCCGCCGCGTACCCCCGTCGGGTGACGCCCATGGACGCGCGTGGGCGCGTCATCTTCCGCCTGTCTTTGGCCGCGCGAGGGTGAGGGCTCCGCGCGGTGTCATTCGCGTCGACGGCCGCGGCGGCCGCGGCGGGAGGAGGGGAGCCGTCGCCGTCGCCGTTGGACCTTGCCGCCGCCGCCGGCAGTGGTCGAAGGAGCCACCGTTGCGGGAGGAGGAGGATCGGACGCTGCTGGAGCCCTAGCGAGGGGTGTGCTCCCGGAACCGTCCGGCCGGAACTCTTCATCTTCCTCTTCCTTCTTCATCCGGCAAATGGGGGTGTTAGGGATTCCGAACAGAAGGGGGTGGACAGGTGGAGGTACTCCGGGGATCGCCGGAGGCGGGGGTGGACGGAGGGGTGGGGATCGACGCGGTCGGAGGTGTCGAAACGGACGGAGACGGGGGTGAACGGAGTCGGTAAGGGTCGAACTCGAACCGGTGAAGTGGGAAGGGGAATGAATGGCTCAGAGACCGCTGGACGGAGGAGAAGGAGAAGGCACCCATGCCGGAGGGTCGCGAAGAGACCGGTCTGCACCGGAGGTGGAGCTGGACGACCTCCATCGTGGAGGGGGTGAAGAGGAAGGGGCAGCGCCCCAGCACAAGGGGCAGCCCCTAGGGTTCCAAAAATTGGACAATAACCACTCTCTCTTCATTTCAACAAGTGGCCCTCTTAAATAGAGGAGCTTATTACAAACAAGACACCATAAATGACTAATTACATACATGTCCTCGTAAGGACTCAAATTAAAGGAAAATACTAAAACAAACTTCAAATATTTACAATGAAGTCCATAAGGACGTAAACGTAAATAAACCCCAAAATGGACAGGACCGGGTCCCCATCAGATAAGCTACCTACCAGATCTTGGTTACTGCTCTCCCAAACTGTGTGAAATAGATAAATGGTTGCACAACAACTGTTAAATATTGTTAGTAAGAAGATAATGGCTTGTGTTTATTCATAAAAAATAAATGTTTCCCAACACTGGTTTGGATGTAATCCCTGATAAAAGTGTATGACAAACTTATACAAAGAAATAACATTTGCATAAGAATCACTTACATGAATAACAAGTACCGGGCACTTGACCTTCTGAATTTTATATATGTTCTGCATTTGGCAATCAGGTCAATCAGACAAAGAATATCAGTAACATTAAACCCGGTAGACATTTTTTGTACAACTTACTTTGTAAATATCAAAGCAAAAGGTGATATTGGCATTGCAAAGTACACGGAGCCCAGAAAGTATTGCGCTGTGAAGGACAACACCACGCAACCTTGGCAAACGAGCTGCCAAGTGCAAAGTTGGGCCACTACCAACAGACTGCCCATACAAAATCAGATCTTCCTGACTGATGCCATATTCAGTTTCCAGGCACTGGTACACTGCTTCTATGTCTGCATAAGTATCATATTCACTTGGCTGGAAAATGACAAGTACTAAAATGTCAGAAAAATTTCACCCAATGAAGATAAAATTGAACAATATAATGATTTTCGTCATCTTTCAGTGTGAATGAAATTTTTTTTTTGGTTATTTACTCTACAGAACCAAATAGCATGTTTTCTTAGTCCAAGAAAATATAAATCAGGCTAAACTATCACCAGAAACAAGTAAACCTCTCCCAAGATAAATCATGGAATTTTTAAAAGGAGTTGAATAGATGTGCAAGTGATAAATATTATATCATTTGTACAATTTTTTATGTGCACTAGGGACCACATGAGGCACCTTGAATATAATGTCATAGCCAAACTACTGATGTTGGTCTTAGCCTTTTATCAACATGGTCTATTAAGCACTAAGGAAAAGGAGGAAAAGAGAAGTGTTACCCCAAAATAACAGAATAATGTCCGATAAAGCAAGGTAGGTAAGGAAAAGAAAATTACAACAATGCAGATATTATGATGTTATAGAATCTATCAAGATGCAAATTAACCAGAGTGTGTCTCATTAATATACCTTACCGGTTGAGGCTCCATAGCCAGAATAATCATATCTGCAAGGTTTAACCATAGTAGACAAAAGATACTCGAGGATCAGAAAATGTATAAATCAAAATACTGAAGGATGCAAAAAAGGATGACAAAAAACAAAAACAAGAAACAATCATAGCTATTCCTAAAAGAAATGGTGAGAAGTGCCCTTAAAATTATGTAATATGATACATGCACAGGGATGAGTCCGAATCATTTAGGTCCCATGGAATTGTCACCAGGAGCAAATTATCATGTCCTGAGATGGCTCCAGACATTATATACTTGCCATTTGAAAAATATGCACCAAGAACGCTTTTAAAAGGTGACCAAGATCACAATTCATTCATTCAAGAAGAAGCAAGTATAAAGCAAGACAAGGAAGAGAAGAAAGGGAGGGGGTTACAGACAAGAGGAGACCAACAAACCACCACCAAGGCAGTAGTGGCCAAGTAACCTCACCAGCCAATCTCTACAAACACAAGGACTTCCAACTGAACAAATTTTCCAAACAAGACCTCCTGCCTGGAATCTCTGGATAGGATCCAGAATGTGCAAAATACCAATCCATCACAAATGAAGCAAGCAGAAAGAGGATGTGTTAAGATTTCTGAAACTCAACTCAACTCGAGCCTTAGTCCCAAATTACTTGGCATCCACATAGACTCTCTTTCTCCACTCATGTCGATTTTCAGTTACTTCTTCAGAGATAATTAAATCATATAAATCACATTGAATTACCCTCCTCCAAGTTAATCTAGGTCTAACATGCCCTTTTTGTTTTGTTATTTTAATATTTTCTACTTTTCTAACTAGAGCCTCCTTAGGTCTGAGTTTAATCCACCCAAACCATCTCAATCTCTCTTCTTTCGATTTGTCTACAATTGTCACTATTCCTACATTTTCTCTAATATATTCATTTCTTATTCTATCTAGTATGACCACTCAAGGAGGAGTTCTGAAAGACACTCATACCACACTTCCAATTTCTTATTAAGAGTTCTGAAACTGGTCCTAAAAAATTCTCAGATTTCTGGATCTCCATATAGACCATAACACAGCTGGTAGAGAAAGCATCCACATTGTGGTTCACCATTACAAGGATTTGGCCATAGCTGTAACTGTAACAAAGCTACCACGCTGACCAGCTTGACCCCCGAAATACTCTGACTCTTAAGCAAAAGGAGCTAGAGATGGTGAAGAATACCACAACGGAGAAAGATGAAATTAACATAGTGAAGAACACTAAGAACGCCTTTAGTAAAGACCTCATGTTGTTAGGTGAATAAAAAGAAGCAAAAGCTTTATATTATCAGGCACGTGTGCCTAAAGTTCAACTCTCGTTCTTTTAGCTGATATATGCTGAAGGAAAGCTGGGATACATTCATCTGCTCACTAAGAACTGGAAACTGTGCACGGTAACAAGGTATCATGCTTTTTTCCAGCCATCTAAACATCACCGGGTGATGCGTGTGCTCCGGAAGTTTGTGGTTCTTAAAAGAATGTGTTAATAAAAAAAGAAAAAGGAACAAAAAGAAAGGTGCAGAGTCGGCTGACCCCATCAAGTTGACCCTGAGGTTGATCTTGAGCTGAACAAAGAGGTCGTAGAGCTGTCCCAGATCAGCAGCATTGCCATGAGAGTAGAGCACCGTCAGCCGCGCACATGGGTTCCTCAGATAGAAAGCTGCGATCTTGTTGCCTCTCTTCGTGTCCAGAACCAAGACATCCATGGCGGGGTCCCGGGGGATCCCCGTGGCCACCAGCCGCCCGTGCTCCTTTCCTTCCTTCTTCAGGCCATATGTAGAGGGATCCGGCGGAAAAAATGCAAACTTTGCTGCTAACTGAGAGACCGAGCACCCAGGTGACATCGATGACACTTTCGATCATCTACTGCGCAGGAAATGTTGCAAGTCCATCTTGCGAATGCGCTCGAAAGGACGGAAGAGAAATAAATAACTGGTTCTCGGAGGAGGTTTCTGAAGAGAAGAGGAACAAAGTTGGGAGCTTGGCTCAATGCCCAGGAGAGGTTTTCCTCGGGGTTTCAACTTTCAAGATCTGGAGTTCTGGACTTGGACAACAAAATGCACAAGGAATGCTCTATACAAAGCAGCATGGGCACTAACGATCCCTGTTATGTTAGGCTTTTGTGGTACGTGTGTGGACTACATGATGCATCGAAAAGGGAACTCATGCAGCACAGAGAACAGATGTAGGAAGTTCCCAGAGAGATGGAGATTGGTGGAAAAGCAACTTCTCTTTCAGTTCCAACTTTCTTTTCGAAAGAAAAAGAGCACAGAGCCACTCTCAGTCCTTGTTGCTTTCTGATCCACTGTAAAGTTCAACTTTATAGGGCGCTGCTTGCCGGTTCTCTGTGCTCTATGACACGTGTGCGCTGTACCTGTGAGAGAGAGAGAGAGAGAGATAGATAGAGAGGGGGGGGGGACTGGGGAGGGGGCGATTTCTTCAAGGGGAGGACCCTAATCAGAACGCAAAGTTTCTTTTTGGGAAGGAGGAGCAGTCTACGAGCTGCTGCTCTGCATTTAACTTGGATATGTCCCGTTAGGGGAGGAAAGAGAGGAGATGTTTGATGTTAGGGAGATCAAAACAAGAGAAAAAACACCCACAGTCAAGACAAAGCTCTTCATTTTTCCCACCCAAGCATCGGCATCAAGGCAAACATGTCAGAGGGGGGCGCAGGACTACTTCAATAAAAACACCCTTCCCCCGAACAGTACACCGCAAAAAAAATTTAAACTTGAAAAATTTTTATCTTTCCACCACCCTTGCGCCGGGAGCGGCGCCGGTCATCCCGCGGTCAAACCCAACGCCGCGTGTGCCGGCGGTCCGACCGCTCCATGGTCGGACCTCCCCCGCTCCCAGACCACCGTCCACGGACGTTGGTAGCGGCGAGCGGGGGGACCTAGTACACGAGGGCATTCTTGTCAATACGACTCCAAATCCGCCCAGGCGATGACGAAGTTGCGGATCTGCGTACCGCACCGGATCCGTTTGGATCCGCTTCCCGGCACCCGGCTTTGGTCCCCGAGCTGACCCGGCAACACCATCCACGGGTTCTGCTGTCGGGTTAGATTGTATTAATATTTCTTAGGCCTTCAGCCACCCCAGTCTAGGAGATGCAGAGGACTGCAATTTATATTTAATACTACCTGATTGATTGTATGTAATGTAATATGATCGTGATTAAGTATAGCATGCGTTGACGTCAAAGCAGATGTATTTTCAGTAAATATATATACGCTCATTTAATAAGAAATACTGTCAATTGGTGATATTAAGGTGTATTATCTATGCTCGTTTGATAAGAAATATTGTCAGTTAGTAACATTAAGATGTATTATCATGTTAATTTGATTACCATGAGATGGATGATGGGATTAAAGAACATTACGATTAACTTTTTATGGCGCCATTTAAACCACCAAGATATAGTCTTTTCATGATATTTTCCTGCACTGCAAGAATATTTTTTTTTTAAAAAAAGAGCATTTCCTTGTTGCCGCGAAGGCCTATCCATATTATTCTCCAGGACGAATTTATAGACCAGAAATATTTATTTATCCCGCAAAGTAAAACAGCACCAACGCTCTCCTCCCGGTCATGCCTGGGTGAAGGGGTTCCTGCACAAATTAAAAAGCTCAGGGCTTAAAGGATTAAACAGAAAAGAAAGGCATATCCCGAACAAAATACTGATCTTGATCTTCATTCCAGACAGCCCATTTTTCTACCACCTGACCTGACAGAAGGAATAGGTCTTTGTAATCATCGACAAGCATCCTTTTCAAACAAATTTTGCCACAAATATAGATTTTTATAGTAAAAATTCATTTTGTGATGCAAACAAACATGCCTGTAGTTTATTTACATTGTCGACATATCAGAGTACAATAACTCCTATCCTTTCATGATGAAACGAAGCGTCTGCAACAATAATCGATTTTCATTTTCGTAACTAGTTAAGGAAACCTGGCAAGGGTTCCAATACTGGATATTTCTCATAGGAAAAAAAAATACTAGATTATGCTGATATGCTTACTCTGCTGAAACAACAACCGACTTCGAGATGTGGAAGTCGATGATCCAGCAATAACATGATAAGACACGTCGAGCTCTTCGGGTAAAGTTCCGTTTTTCGTGTCAAAATTTGCACGCTTCAGCAGGCGATGATAAACAAATAGACGAGTCTTGACACCAAGAGAATGCCGCCGTCAGGACCTGAAGGCCTCTGCATAGAAATAGCTGCTTCCGTGCCACCGAAAACACAAATAAAAAACTTCACATGGAAGAACAGTTCAAGTGCAACCACTACCACGGCCAGGGGTTCTTCACTAGGGTTTGGCCGAACAAGTTCACCGATTCGTCAAGAAACTGATGATGCCATGTGCAAGAGACTTCAAGCTTCCCCAGACAGTAGGTTTGATTGGTGAGGCTTCCTTACGCTCCAATGCGCTTCTACATATCGAGACAATGAAAACGTATATTAATCTCCTACATAGCATGTCTGAACTATGGCGTAAAATGCTCAAAACCTCGACAAGAACACGTCCACGACACGGAAATGGGTATTGCTAATCATCCACGTCTATGTGGCCATCATGACAAGTAATAAGAAGCTCTGAAGTTGTATCTCCTGGTGTCTATCCTGGCGATAGTATTAGTGTTGCTCTTCTTAAGAGGCTCAACAGAAGGGACTGAAGAGAAAATCGCATTTCCCAAAGTTAGCACTTTAAGAAATATATTAAGACATGGAATCGTTTTATGTTGGAGGGAGATAGTCCCACATCAGACATATTTGACTCGGTAAATTGCTGTGAATCTTCATACCAAGTCTGATGTTTGCAAATTAGTATTAAGAACAGGGCATTATCTAGCCGATTATTAGTTCATGTATCTTACACGTACCATCTTGGTTGTTGGTTGTGAGGGGTAGTTTCTGGAGAAAACAAAACCATGGTTTCGAGGAATGCAAGAAATTTTCACTGTTCGTGTGTTGTGTGTGTGTGTGGGGGGGGGGGGTTGAGACAACCTATGTGAACAGTAATTCGTTTTTCATATCAATGGTCTTAGTCTATCAGAGTATTCCTTTTGAGGAAGAACCATTGCCTGATAAATTTTTTCTCACGAACTCCTTTAAAAGCCCTCAACCATAGTGGCCCAATGGAAAAAGGTAACTGACATTTAACAATTGTCAGCATTGTCAGTGTATCCTGCAAACCCAGATAACAGGTAAGTCATTAAATCTATCAATGGGGGGGGGGGGGGGGGTGAGACAACCTATGTGATGCGGGACGAGGCGGGACGGACCGGCGACGTGGCGCTGCAGCGGGCCTTCAAGAGGCGCAAAAGACCTAAGAAATGCAGGAAACAAGCAAAACCGGATTTAAACCGGTCAAAACGGGCCCAAAATATGTCGAACCGTGCCCGAAACCCTCAAAACGGGCCTGAACCGGCCCCAAAAGTTGCTGAACCGGCCTGAACCGGCCCAAAACATGGTGAACCGGCCGGTTTAGGCCTTGAACCGGCCTCTGGACCGTCGAACCGGGCCGAACCGGCCTTGAACCGGGCTGAACCGGCGGCCTGACCCGGTCTGGGGACGAACCGGTGCCGGTTCGAGCGAGGGGCAGGCCGGCCGGGCGAGCGGGGCGAACCGGGCACCGGTTCGCCCGCGACTTAAGTGGGGTGGGGGTCGTGGCCCCGCGCGGTTGGCCGCGGGGGCGGGAGACGCGGCCGGCTCGCCGGCCGCCGCGTACCCCCGTCGGGTGACGCCCGTGGACGCGTGCGGGCGCGTCGTCTTCCGCCCGTCTTCGGCCGCGCGAGGGTGAGGGCTCCGCGCGGTGTCATTCGCGTCGATGGCCGCGGCGGCCGCAGGCGGGAGGAGGGGAGCCGTCGCCGTTGGACCTTGCCGCCGCCGCCGGCGGCAGTGGTCGAAGGAGCCACCGTTGCGGGAGGAGGAGGATCGGAGGCTGCTGGAGCCCTAGCGAGGGGTGTGCTCCCGGAACCGTCCCGCCGGAACTCTTCATCTTCCTCTTCCTTCTTCATCCGGTAAAAGGGGGTGTTAGGGATTCCGAACAGAAGGGGTGGACAGGTGGAGGTACTCGGGGGGATCGCCGGAGGCGGGGGTGGACGGAGGGGTGGGGATCGACGCGGTCGGAGGTGTCGAAACGGACGGAGACGGGGGTGAACGGTGTCGATAGGGCTGCAAAACGAACCGGTGAAGGGGGAAGGGGCAAGAATGGCTCGGAGGCCGCTGGACGGAGGAGAAGGAGAAGGCACCCACGCCGGAGGGTTGCGAAGAGACCGGTCCTCACCGGAGGTGGAGCTGGACGACCTCCATCGTGGAGGGGGTGAAGAGGAAGGGGCAGCGCCCCAGCACAAGGGGCAGCCCCTAGGGTTCCAAAAATTGGACAATAACACTCTTCTTTTCATTCCACAATGTGCCCTCTTAAATAGAGGAGCCTATTACAAATAAGACACCCTAAATAACTATTTACATACATGTCCTCGTAAGGACTCAAATTAAAGGAAAAGACTAAAATAAACTTCAAATATTTACAACGAAGTCCATAATGACGTAAACGTAAATAAACCCCAAAATGGACCGGATTGGGTCCCCATCACTATGTGAACAGTAATTCGTTTTTCATATCAATGGTCTTAGTCTATCAGAGTATTCCTTTTGAGGAAGAACCATTGCCTGATAAATTTTTTCTCACGAACTCCTTTAAAAGCCCTCAACCATAGTGGCCCAATGGAAAAAGGTAACTGACATTTAACAATTGTCAGCATTGTCAGTGTATCCTGCAAACCCAGATAACAGGTAAGTCATTAAATCTATCATTTCACTTGTCATGTCCGGTAGCATCTTTCCCTCACATGTTCAATTAAAAAACGACAAAGTTAAAATTTCCTTTATTCTCTCTACTTCAAAAAGGAAAAAAAATCTCATGAACTCGGAATTTATACATTCTTGGTCAAACACTTGAAAATTCAGTAGATGGAAAAAGACGTCATTTTCTTACTCAAGGTCCCTTGTTTATGGGAGAAGAAAATACTAGTAAATGCATGACTTGGAATATGATTGTATCTTTCTAGGAAAAGTTTACCAGGTAGAGAGATGGTAATATTTGTAACTAGTATGTATTCACAATGATAATTTCTAATATGAAGAACTCGGTATTTTTTTCTTTTATTCGATGTTTCAGTTATCGCAATGAAATACAAATTAACAACATTACCTGAGAACATCTTCAGTTTCTGAAAGTTCTTGGTTGTACTTCTGATCTGCCATGTTAGGTCCATCAATTCCCTCTCTTTTGTCGTCTGGCTCCTTGGGACATGATTTTGGCATGCTTTGTGTGTCGTTCGAGTTTGCTAGAGCATCAAGGTTTCTACCACCAGTATCAGCCTGAATATAAAAAATATGATTAATTATCACCTTTAATAAATGTTAAAAAGCACAAGATAAATGGCAAAAAATATTGGGAAAAGGGGCACACAAGGGAAACACTGGTCCAGGTTTTTGTGATATTGGGCACTAACAGGAAGATTTGCAATATAGGCCTCTCAAAAAACAAATTATAGCATGATAAGAGGCAGATCGGATGAAAACTCATCTCCATGAGAACATCAACCTTAACTAAACGTGATGACCAATGCTTAAATTTCTAAAATCCCTATTTAACTACAATTTGTACTGAGGAAGAATATTTGCAGCATATGCTTCTGCTTCTGTTTATTCAGCGTTTACCGATGCAGATTTGCCAAATATTTCCCTTAATGTCCCAGGCTTTACCGGCATCCTTTAGCTCACCTTGAAATCCTTAACAACGTCTGGACTTAAATTTGCCACCATCTGAGACTGTACATGGTAAATTTCTGACGAACCAGTGCCCGATTTCTTGATTTCATTAGATGTGCACTTGTCCAAAAAAAATTTCTTAGGAAATCCCCCTTCTTTCATCAAGATAGACTCAGATTTATACTTCAGCTCTTGAAGCATCTCTCTGATGACATAATATGAACCACCAACTTCTTGTCTAGCAAGAGAAGTGCTAGGAAAGTTTCCTGCATTAATAGCCCTATATCTGCAGAGAAATAGAAAAATCGTCAGGAAGAACTATGATGAAACAAGAAGCAAATGATTCAGCTAACACTATGCTGACCAAGAGTGGCATACATATCACTAGACGGTTATAAAATTCAATCCCCTCTCAGGGAAAAAGTTAGGAGAATCATATTTGGACCGGCATAGAGGTGGTTGATGGGCATTTGAGAACTGAGGTAGTAAACTTTTAAGTAAGGGATGGGCAGGAATGCAAAATCGGGAGAATAATGGTTGGACCAGAATGGAAACGGTTGATGAGGTTTTGGGAGCCGAGGGAGGGCACTTAAGAGCGTGGCTAGCACCCAGGAAAGTAGATGCCTCTTGGTGAAATTGCAGGAGAACACAACGGGGAGTAGCATGGAGGAGGGAGGTTGATGGTGTTGTGGGGCAAGGAGGGCAGTGATAAACTGATATAAACAAGGTGAAATGGAGCTATGGAAACGGACCAGGGAACTCTTTCTGTCACTCTCTCTAGATACAAAACGTCTAGTTGGTTTTGAATAAGTAAATGTGTAATTAAACCCCAACAGTAGTAATCGCCGGATCAGAATCGGTACCTGGATTGGTGGGTACCAATCCATTGTAGATAGGATTGGATGGGCTGATTTTTCGGGAGGAAAACTGTTCTGGAATTGTGACTTCAAAAAGCCCTCTAAAATGAAAAAAGAACACAGAATATGGACCAAGAACAGATTCCGATCAGATCTGGGCCCTTTGGTGCCGATTTCAGCCCCAAAATGGGCTGTATAGGCCACCGTGGCAGCACCATGCTGCTGCAGCGGTCTTCCCCACCCTGAAGTGGTCTTCCCCGCCCAACTGCGCTGGCAGAAGACTTGATTCTGGTCCTAATCCAGCCCAATTCAACCGATTTCAGTCAATTTTGATGCAAGATCTTGTTGGGTTGGTTCTCCAAGTGAAAATCGGACCGAGAGTGACTGATCCGATCCCAGAATTGGCCGATCCCGATACAATCCAGCCAATTCTGCAATCAATGCCCAACAGCATATCAAGAGTGATCTCCAGCTTGATTTGCCCTGGTAAAAAGCATCAGATAGCACAAAACACAATAGCGAAGATGATTTTTCAGTAACATTGTCTCAGATTCCTTTCTACCCCAAAATGTTAATAAGGAAAACAGATTCTTGCTAGCAGAAAAAGAAGCTTACTTATTAACAAAGGATTCCAACATAGCACGCCGCTCATGTTTTGGTATCCTCTTTCCTGCTCTGGACTGAATGGAAGAGTCTGAAGGAACAGATGCTGCAAAAGATTTTCCACGCCACTGGATATCTGATCTACTAAAATTTATATCTGAAAATAATGGAAAGTGCAAGAACTCATGAAAGAATAAAAAATATCAACCAGGACCTAATGTTATGAAGAATTTTCTGCACCATACGTAATAGATACAAAAAAAAACCTTAAAAATATGAAAATTAAATCTTGTACATAATGATACCATTTCTAAGCATCAGACAAAAACATTATAGAACATCACGCAAGACATTTTTGTTTTCTTTTCTTCTCCTTTTCCCAAAAAGTGTGGTTAAATATATACCTGCTGGAATGAGAAACGTTTGTGGCATTTTTCAAATAGCGCATGTGCCAGTTGTTTTTATGAAAATTATCTAGCTCTACAGATAGATCTGAATTAATTATTTATGGACTGCCCTGTCAATGCACTTTAGTCAACATTAATCGCATCTCAATTGAAGAGGAGGGAGGAGGTTGCCACAAGCAGTAGAGCCAAACCCAATAAAATAGAGAAGAGGTATCTTGCCAGAGGCCCTAGAGTACCATCAGAGACACTGGAGGCTGGGCGGGTCACCAGTGACCATCCACCATTGCAGCCCTTACCAAGGGGGGGCAGCTTCATTCATCTCTGAAATAGTACCTAGGTACTCCTTTGAGAGGCATCAAAGATGTCAAAGACTCAAAGGCACTAGAAATATCTGAGACTCTCAACTGACGACGGCGGTGGCAGAAGTGATCACCTAGGTAACCGGGGCTGACTACCAAGTCACGGTGAAGAAAGGCATCTTCACCTCACTTCGTCTCATCACCTAGGTGGCCGACTTAACCGTCTTTATAACATATTGAACCAAGAACCTTTGATTTTCCACAGAAACAGTAATGTCCTAAAGGATATGAACAAATGCTAAGTGCTAACAAAAGTATATCATTGATGTGACCTCAAATTTTAACAAAAAGATTAGTTCTCTTTGTTTTGGAAATTCATTTTCCTTTTGAATTTGAATTAGACCTTAGCATTGACTTATCAGGGAAATAGATGGTATTCCATAAAAGTACTAACTAGGGTCGAAATTTATGTTGAGGTTGTTAGGTTCTTTGAAATTTATTTTGACCTCTCCCCGTCGGATGGTGCGAAGATCCGACGTTAATTACATCGAGATTTCTCGAATACCCTTGATTAAACGTCATAGCAATCCATTGAACAGAAAACATGCATCCACAAAATAGGCATTCACACACATGTGGACATAGGAGAAAACAGTCCCATAAAACTGATGGAATGCAAGCACTCAATTTTAGTTTGAATTTGATGGATTTATTTGTGCATGTGTTCGGTGGATTGTTTAATTTGATTTGAGTTTCTCTTGAATTAAACTTGACAGATTGTTTGACTTTTTTTGAATTTCTTTTAACAGATTTATTTTCAATTTGGTTTAATGTTCTGCATTAAGATTTGATGACTCTCAATTTATTGATCTTCTGGTTTGGGAGTTCAGATTTTCTTGAAACTTATAGATTTCTGATTTGCTTGAGCATTTTTATTAATGTTGGCTTATGTTTTAATTAAGTTTGAAGTTGACCCTATTTCATAATCCATGAACTGCCTGGCTCAAAGATGACCGAATTGGATGAGATTCAATTTGTTTAAGGCCTAGTTACAGAATTCTAATCGAGTTCAGAACTGGGTGGAGTTTGATTTTTTTTTTTGGATGTTTTGACTTCTGAGTTCTATTTCTGGGTTCTACAGGTCGGCAGATTTCACACTTTTGTTTTCAGATTCCTCGGACCTAACCTGAATTTCAGACTTCTTACAAATTCTGCACATTGCAGGCTCTCAAGCTCTCGGTTCTTTGTTTTAGATGCAAAGTTCAGATTTTGATATTTAAATGGATTGAATTCAGATTTCAGATTTGCCTACAGACTACTGAAATTCGGACTTGAAATGGATTCTGCATTTTTCAGACTTTGTAATGCACAGTTTTCGGATTCTGCAAAAATTCAGTTTTCCAGATTTCTTCAAATTCCGAACTCCAGATTCCTGCATTTTTTCAGATTTGCAGGCCTTCTGTACCAATTCAAACTTCAGATTTCTCACTGACTTCAAATTTCAGACTTCCGTTCAGATTTTGAGACCCCAGATTTCTCACGGATCTCAGTTCTCTGCCGTATGTTTCAGATTTCAGAAAACGTGGAATCCAGACTTTGAAACTCCCGAAATTCAGATTTTTAAGCTCCAATTTCCAGAAAACAGGCTTTCAGAGATTTCTGCACCAAAACAGTTTTCGGACATAGTTCAAATTTTCAGATTTTTTAATCTCTGGATTTTAGAATTTCAGAGAATTCAGTTCTGATCCTATCGGTTCTGATTTTGAGCCAGGCAGGTCCTTAGCAATTAACAGAATTTCAGATTTCTTAAATGTTTTGATTTTTCATATTGAAATTTCAGATTTAAGTTCAGTTTTAATGTGCTTGCATTTATTCATTCCGGCAGGGACTGTTTTCTCCTTGTGACATAAGTCCGTTGCACCGAACATGAAATTTTCTCTTTTTTTTTTTTTACTTGTTCTCTCAAAATGAGACATGATTTACATCTTGACCAGAAATTCGGTCCTTTGAGTCCTTGATGAACTTGTCATTTCATGGGCGGCATGTACCCGGTCTTGACAGACTTATGGGCATCCCCCACTGTTTTGATGATTGAAAATACCCGGCTTTTGACAAGCTTATGGGCAATCAACTCACTGATTTGAGATTGAGCACACCCGGCTTTTGATAAGCTTGTGGGGACTCCTCTCATCGCCATGAACCTCATTAGCTCATAGTTTGGCATATCGGCATGTTGATCGTACACAGCCTTCCCATGGCATAATGGGTAAGTAACTTCCCTCTTGGGGCATGGTAAGACATTGGGGTCTTTTCAATGACCTTTGTATGTCCACCTTAAAGGGTCAAGGGGCGTGCTTAAAGCCGGCCCATTGCTTTCCCTCCTTGTTTTGAATTCTTTTAAGTTAAGCCAAGACCATGAGGCGGGTTTTTAGCCGGCCGGATGCTCGTCTCGGTTTGTTGATTAATTAGGTGAATTGTTATTTAATTTCTGTTTATTGTTTATTTTATTTTATTTTTGAAATTATAGGTCAATAGACGTGCTTAAAGCCGGCCTATTGCTTGCCCATTTATTTTAATTCTTTTAAGTTCTGCCGAGACCGTAGGCGGGTTTTTAGCCGGCCGGATGCTCGCCTCGGTTTGTTTAATTAATTAGGTGCATTTTTATTTAATTTATGTTTATTGTTTATTTTATTTTGATTTTTGAATTATGGGTCAATAGACGCGCTTAAAAGCCGGCCTATCGTGCTTGCCCATTTATTTTCGATTCTTTTAAGTTATCACGAGACCATGAGGCGGGTTTTTAGCCGGCCGGATGCTCGCCTCGGTTTGTTTAATTAATTAGGTGCATTTTTATTTAAGTTTGAACTTGATTGTTTCTTTTATAAAAAACCTTTCTTTTTTTTTTTTTAAGCTCCTGTCGAGCACCGTTCATACCGAGGGCCATGGGGCCTTCAGCCCTCGTACGTAATCTTCTCGCTTCCCCTTCTTTTCTCTTTTTTTTTAACCCCTTCATAAAGTGGGCCCCACCATGAGATTGGCCCGCGGGGCAACCTTCCTGCGAGCACCTCACGCGCGCGCGGGGGGGGGCCGCGCTGTTTCCCCCCTTTTTTTTTTCTTTCTTCCCCTGTGGGCCCCACCCCGATTTTGACTTGGGGTCAAAATCGAGCCGACGGACGCGCGCGCCTCCTCTTCCCCCGTTCACGCGCCGGCGTGGATGTAGGTTGGGAAAAAATGAAAACGGCGGCCTTCTCTCCTCCCGACCCGACGGCGACCAGCGAGCTCTCCGGCGGAAGCGGGCGACGGCTCGGCTTTGGGAGGGGCTCGGCGACGGCTCCGGCTTCGGAGAGGGCTCCGGTGGACGGCTACTTCGGGAGAGGGCTCGGCGGACGGCTCCGGCAGCTCCCAGAGGGGGTTCTGGCATCGGCGGCCTCGACAGGGGGTTCCGGCGACGGCTCCGGCAGCTTCCGGCGAGGGCTCCGGCGACGGCGACTTCAGGAGAGGGCTCCGGCGACGGCTCCGGCAGCTTCCGGCGAGGCCTTCGGCGAAGCCGGCTTCCGTAGAGGCTTCCGACGGACCCGTGGGCCGGGCAACGGCGTAGGGGGAAGACGACTCCGGTGAGCTTACTGTCTCCTCTCCTTCTCTTGGTCTCTCGATGGCTCCCCCTCGGGGTCTCTCTCCTCTTGGCCGTCGCTTCTCTCCGGGGGTCCGGTCACGCCTCTGCAGCGCGCACGCGGAGGGTCTTCAGGGGTCTCTCGCGCACCGTCCGCCCGCACGAGGGGGGGGTCTTCTTATAGGCTTGGTGCGGTACCCTCCCTCCGTCGGGAGACTTCCCGGGATGGAGATTGCGATCCCGAGAGGGACTCGGAGCGATCCCCGATTGCTTGGGGATCGAGCTCCCCTTCCCTTCCTATCCTCAACCGCCTTCTGGGCGGTTCCTTCTTGTGCGCGGGCACGGCTCCGGGAGAGTCCGACGGGAGTCGATCTCCTTCCTTAATCCGATCGCTCCTCTCCATTTATTCATTTATTTATTTTCGACGTGGATTTCTCGAGCAGGGTCTCGTATAGGAGAAGAACACAATGGGCCAAAGATTTGGGCCATGCTCAGATAGCTAGCTTCATTGGGCTATCTTGGTCGCGACTACCCATCTCCGCCCCGGCCCTTGTCCTTTTGCATTAGGCACCTTTCCCCTTTTTGTTGTAAAAAATTGTCAATGCCCCCCGCGGGTGATTCCTTAAAGACGAAGGTCGTCGAGGAATTCGTCTGCGCAAAACATATGGTTGCAACACTCTCTTTTGTCACCTGTCATTTGCTTGTTGCTTGACTGGAACTTCTTGAATTGCTTGTTGCAAACATTGCTGAACTACTTTCTTTGTTCCATCTTGTATTTATTGTCATCCAACTGCATTATCTTGATATCTTCAGGCTAATGCATTATGACCAAGAAGGTAGTCTCTTGTGCTCGTGCTCCTCGGTGTGGTGCCGATCAAGAGTGTCCTGACGGAGGTCTCGTAGACGAAGAGGATAACTTTGGGACTTCATGTACGTCTGCATGAGGCAAACCTGGGTCCCGAGGGTTGTTCGGGCACACTGTACTCTTGGTATAGAAGATGATAATGTCATTCATTTCCTGTCAAGGCTGAACATGTGTATATTGTACCCTTTTGTATGGGATTGTATAATAAGAAGTTGTTCTTCCCCACTTTCCCATGTTGCATGTTTCTTTGTTGTGATGTTCTTGCTTTTGTCCTCAACCTGATCAATCAATCTTGTGAGGTTCGTTGTTCTTCACACCTTGTTTTGCCTTTGTGTCGGGACAGACGTTCTTTTGTATTGTTGTTTTCTTGATTGTGCATCTTTGGGGCCGAGAAGGGCTTGGGCCTCTTCGTCGGCTTTTAGATGTGACGACCCGTGAGAGAGTATTTTCTTTACTTGCTCTTTCGGTATCAGTACACCCGAGTGCTTGCGTGCCATTCCGGTGCTTCTGAGGGAGCTCAACTGCAAATCATCCTTTGATAGGTTTGTACAGGACTCCCAGCCAGGTGCCTCTCGGGGTCTGGCCAGAACTTCTCTTTTTCTTTCTTTTTTTTTCTTTTGTTGTTTTTGTTTTTTTTTGTTTTTTTTTGTTGTTTTTGTTTCTTTTACCGATCCGATCCGTCTCTTTCGGGTTTTCACCCGGACCGGCCCCCTTTGCTTTTTGCTACATGCCTCAAAAGAGGTTTTCTAGCGGGTTACTGATTTTGCCTAGAGTGCCTTTTTCGAGGTTTTCACTATAGCCGGGTTTTCTTGACATTTTTACCCTCAATCGGTCAATGAGATGAGATCGGTAGTCCGTCGGGCATCTTTATCTTTAGCCCACCTTTTTTTCTTTTATTTTTTTTTTATTTTTGTAGGGAATTAAGGCTTCCCTCAAGCCATGAAGTTGTTTTTAGGCGGTGAGGAATTAAGGCTCCCCCTGGGCCATAGAATTTTGGGCGGTGAGAGGAAGGCTTCAGGCCGGGTCATAGGTTTTGGTGGCTTTGTGCGGTGGATCTGAGAACCGTGGGACATTTGAGTATGAAGTGATCACCTCGGCCCATAGAGTTAATGTTTGGGATGGCTTGATGCCAAGAGAATATGATACGTGCTTGATGCCGAAAGGATTTGCGGGACATATGAGTACGATGAAGTCATACTCGGCCCATGGAGTGTAATTTTGGGATGGCTTGATGCCAAGAAACCCATAAGACATGTGAGTATGGAGAGGTCACACTCGTCTTGTTGGGCAAAGTATGATGGCTTAATGCCGAAAGGATATGGTGGTTTGATACCAAAATGATTTGTTGGACATATGAGCGTGAAGAAGTCACACTCGGTCCATATATGAGCATTGGGTATCAATTTTGGGGCTGACTTTGTGTCATTAGAACTCGCGAGACTTGCGAGCGTAGCGAAATCACGCTCGGTCCATGGAGTATAAAGCATTGGGTGGCTTGATGCCGAAAAGGACCTGTAGACATGAGCGTGAAGAAATCACACTTGGCCTACTAGGTAGAATTTGGTGACTTGATGTCAAAGAGGACCCGTAGGACATATGAGCATGAAGGAGTCATACTCGGCCTGTTAGGTATGAATTTTATGGCTTGATGTCAAGATGAACCCGTAGACGTATGAGCGTGGCAAAGTCGTACTCGGCCTATCATTGGGTATAAGTCGATGGTAATGCTAAAGAGGACCCGTGGGGCGTATACGAGTACGAAGAAGTCACGCCGGCCTTCTAGCGTAGGTTTGATGGCTTAATGCCAAGATAAACCCGTAGGACATATGGCCAAGAAGTTATACTCGGTTATTGGGTATAAGTTTTTGTGGCTTGATGCGAAGACGAACAGGACATATGAGCACGAGGAAGTCATACTCGGCATTGGTATGAATTTGTGGCTTGATGCCAAAAAGGATATTGTGGCTTGATGCCGAAAGAATATGTTGGCTTGATGCCAAGAGAATATGGTTTGTGATGGCTTAATGCCGAATGTGTTGTGGTGGCTTGATGCCGAAAAGTGAGATGACGGCTTGATGCCAAGTTTGGTCATGGTGGCTTAATGCCAGACAATAGGGTGCTGTGGCTTGATGCCAAAGGAGGTGACGATACGATGCCGTGGACGGTATTGTGGCTTGATGCCAAAATGGTTTAGTGGCTTGATGCCGAAAAGGAAGTGATGGCTTAATGCGCCAAAGGCTATGGCTTGACGATGCCGAATGTAGTGGCTTGGTGCGAAAGAGGTATGATGGCTTGGTGCGAAAGAAATGTTGTGGCTTAATGCGCCAAAGAGGAGGTGATGGCTTAATGCCGAATGTGGTGGCTTGATGCCGACGGTGACAAGATGGCTTAATGCCACCGAATTTAAAGACTTATGAATGCGAAGGAAGTCGCATTCGGTCTAAAAAATGAAATATGAGATGGCTTCTTTGCCGCTTGAAGAGTTGTGGGACATGCGAGTATGAGATGATCACGCCACCGCTGTGAAGTATGAATTTGGGGGCAAAACCCAAACTTAAAGCTCGAAGACGCCCAAATGTTGCCGGTGGGAATTTGGGACACGAGAATGGTTCCGTGTCCGACCTTGGTGGCGTAGGATCCAAACAACATTTAGACCAAACGACCGGTGGTATGGGATTTATGAAAACCATATACCGAGAGGGTCATACCGGTATAGAATTGTGATCGCGTGGACCTTCGGTCGTGATGACGTAAGAATTTGGGGACCACGTGTAGGACCGGAAGGGCCGTGATGGTATGGAGATTTGAAAACCATACGGACCCCGAAGGGTCACGTGATGGTATGAATTTTTTGGAAACCATGTGAACCTGGTGATGTGATGGTATGAAACTGTTTGAAGCCATGTGGACATGCAAGTCATGATGGCATGAAATTTGATATGTTTAGAGAAGAGGTGAGTCTCCTCTTTCTTGGACTTTGAATTTCCAGAGTTTCCTTTTTTTTCATTTTTTTTACATTTTTTTTTCATTTTTTTTCAAACTAACTTGACTGCCTTCTGAAAGGTTTTCACCCAAGCTAGTCCCCTTTTTCTTTTGCCTGTACGCCATTTCCGTTTTTAAATAGAGGCTGATCCATTTCGTTTGCACGAGGTACCCTCGTGGTCATCACCTCACTGATTTTTCTCTTTCTTTTTTTTGTTTTGACGTATATTTGCCGCGGTCAACTAATGGTGCAACTAACCAAATCTGTCAAGTTATTTCATTTTTTCTTTCTTTCTTTCTTTTTTTCTTTCTTCTTTTTTTTTTTTTTGAACTTCCTTTGAAGTCCACACAGGGAAACTGTGTAGGGCCGGTCATAGGAATATTGGGAGCCTTGGGGATGGCTTGTATGTGGGCACAGGCATGTCAAAGCCATTAGAGTGAGTTGGGATTTAGGCATGTCAGAGGCCATGGAGGGATTTTTTTATTTGCACATGGGCATGTCGGAGGCCATGGAGACTGTTTCTTTTGTGGTATGTGAGGGCACATGAGCAGTTGTTTTGGGCATATTTGGGGGTAGGTTGATGGCCTACTTTGGGATTGAATTGAAGAGTTGTGGAGGGCTGTCCTATGGACTCTTCATTCCCCAAGCAAAGGGATAGAAGAAGATCCAGCCCTTGGCTCTCTCTTTTTGGGAGATTGGTTTCAGTATTCTTGGAAGTTGGAGTTTCCAAGATCATTTGAAGGTGGGCCAATCTTGAACAGATGAAACCCGTTCTCCTTTTTTTTTCCAGTGCTGTTTGAGGCAAACTCAGCCCTGTTGTCATAACGGGGCTTAAGGACTTGTCCTTGGCCTTGCACGACCTTCTCAGACCATTTGTCAAATCCCTTGACATCAATGAGCATATCGGGACGGATATTGCTTCGCCGGAAGCGGAGACTTAATCGAGCCGCAAACGGCTCGATTTCGCGACGGTGCCGCTTCTTCCCTATCCGAGCTTTATGCTTTGCGGTGGATTGATGGTTGACCACGGCGTTGACATGTAGGGATAGATTTCTTTGTTTGCCAACAAGCATACTTAGGTCGAGTCATTGCCTAGCAAGATCATTGAAAAGGTCAAGTTGAGAGTTGGTCTCCACTGCTTGAAGACATCGGGGCCATTGATTGGCTTCGATATGCTAACTTGAAGGGTGGAGGGTTGCTCCCTCGCCCGATAACAGGATCGACTTACATGTAGTCTCCTGTTGAGACAATGATTTCTTCTTTGTAGTTAGCGCAGATTGGCGATTTTCTGGGGCTTCACTTGTAGAGGTTGGTCCTCTTGCTCCCTGTTACCTTTTTAAGTGGAGAGTTCTCCCTCACACTGTTTGATATGACATGGCTTAGCATGCCCCCGAGTACGAGTAGCTCCGAATCAAGAAACTACCGATTGATGCATAATGGGTCGAGAATTGCTTTCTCTCCCGAGCATAACCTTATCAGGAGATGCCATATAGACATCATTCAGTGAAGGCATAAGATTTGTTCTGAGCCCAAGTGCTATCATGACAGTTGCATCCATTCACCAGATAGAGGATTGATTCCTCACTTGCATGTCAGAATTAGAAGATCGGACCATTGGTTGGTCATCTTGGTTGAGAGAAAGGGCAAAAGGCTGATCTCTCTGTAGCATCATAGGTCGTTGATCGACTGGTTCTTCCTAACTGAAGGATGTAGGGTTGATCCCCTACTTCACTGAAAGCCATGTTTTCGACCATTGATTGGCCAGACTTTGTTGAAGTATGGAGGATTGCTTCCTTACCTGGTGGCCAGTGGACCGGTCACTTTTAGTTGAATGCATTTCTTTCATGCGCAAAAGATTTGTTCCTTGCTCTTTACCAGTATGATGGGCGTCCGGTTGATCCTCAGCCCGAGTTGTACTGGGGTGGCTTGGAGGCTTGCCCCCGGTCAAATGGATGACATTGTGGGTTGACCAGCAAACCAACCAATATCTGATGCATACCGAGTGACGGATTGATTCCGAACCCGAGCATGAAAAGATGCCACATTTGGGCCATTTTTGTGTGGTCATAGGATTTCTTCCAGGACCAAGGAGTACTTTGAAGTTGCACCGGTAACCGGGCAGCATTCTTGCAATTCGGCGAGCATAGGATTGATTCCTAGCCCGTCGAGTTGTCTAGTTGGACAGAACCGTTGATCAGTTGTCCTGCTTGAACTAATGAGTCGAGGGTTAATCTCTCACCCAAAAGGTAATGTCCAGGGATGAAACTGTTGATCGGTTACCCTGGTTGAAGTCACGGGTCAAGGGCTGATCCCTTACCCGAGAAATAGCATGTCTAGCCGTTGATCGGCTAGATTTGTGGATTTTCAGACAGGAGGACTGATTCCTCTTTCCATTAGCAGTTAGGACCACTGATTGGTCAGACGTGACTTGATGGGTGAAAGATTTCTTCTTTCCCCATGCAGCTGCAGCCATGTTGGCAAAAGGCTGGGCAACATCCTTATTCTTTTCATTCAATCGGGCCAGAGTGGCGAAACGATTGGCTAAATGTTGTATGGTGAGCTTCAACCTCATCTGCCTCAACATAATAGAAAGGTGCCACATCCGGGCAAGCTTTGATTTGGTCATCGGATTTGTTCCAAGACCAAAGGATATTTTGGAGCTGCACCGATAACCGGACAGCATTTTTCAATTGGTGAGCCTAGGATTGATTCCTAGCCCATCAAGCAACATTGGGGGATAAGACCGTTGATCGGTCATCCCTGTTGAACTGACAAGTCGAGGGTTGGCCCCTCACTTGAAGATAGCATGTGGGGATAAACCGTTGATCAGTTACCCCTCTCGTTTGAATTATGGGCCGAGGGTTGATCCCTCACCCGAACCATAGCTTGGTGGGCCGTTAATCGGCCAGAATTGCTGATCTTTAGGAAAAGAGGCATGTTCCCTCTCTCCAGTAATAATTGGGACCACTGATTGGTCGGATTTAACTTGACAGGCGAAAGATTTCTTCTTTCCCCGTGTGGGCTTTGCAGCAGTGTTGGTGGAAGATTGGGAAGAAACCTTGTCCCTTTTGTCCAACCGAGCCAGAGTGGCATAACGGTTAGCAATAAGAAATCTTGGAATATGTACTGGCTCTCCCTTTGAGGTGGAGAATTGCTTCCTCCCTGTTTGTTTGATAGCATATCGGGCATGTGGTTTATCCTTGGCCCATGCTGTTGTGGTGCAGTTGGGCAATTGCCCCCAACCAAATATAAAATTATGAATTGTGTTTTTTTTTTCTTGAGTTTGGTGAGCCTTCCATCAAGTCGGATGCAGCATGGGCACCTGATTTCTGCTTCGCCCAAAATTCTTTCTGGACTCAACTGAGAATTAGTTGACCCTGACATATGAGCAGACAAAGGATTGATTCCTTGTCCGAGGGAAAGCATTAACCAAGCCGTTGGTCGACATGACTTGTTGGAGTGTCGAGCTGAAGCTTAACCCCCTTAGTTGATAAAGAACTTTACGGACCGTTGACCGGCCTGCCATCCTTAGAAAGAGGAGCAGAGGGCTGCCCCCACATCTTGGTGGTAGTGGTTCAAGTCAACTTGTTGTCGACTTAACATGACATGTATAAATGAGCATCTTGCCCCCAGCTGGATAGATGACATGAAGATCCTAACCAGCGGTCCAGGGAATGACTACTGCATACCGGGTGGTGGATTGATTCCGCACCCGAGTAGAGTGTGATGATGCCTGAATAGCCTGGGCCATGGCACAAGTATGGGATTAGTTCCCAATTTGAAGAGGAGTACGAGGAGCCTGAATTGCTGGCCAATCAGGCTTGGTTGAGATTGTGGGTTGAGGGCTGGTCCTTCACCCAAGCAGCAACATGTTGGGCCATTGCTTGGCCCATGTCGTCAATTTTCAGATTAGAGGGTTGCTCCTCACACGCTTGATGTTGTTCATCGGCTAAGCAGCCACGATGCATAGCATCTCGGGTTTAAGCCCATGATTGATGGCCCTCGGCATTTTAAGAGCAGGAGATTGACTCCCCTACTTGATCAGCCAGCCACAAAGACTTCATGTCATGGAATGAGGATTGATTCCTCGTGGAAATGGCATTTATGTGGTATATGCCGTTGTCAGGCTCCCCCATCGCATGTTGTGGATGAAGGCTAATAACGGCAGCATTGTGGATTGAGGGTTGTTCCCTTTTTGAAGCAGTTTTGGCATGAACTTGTTGATAGGTTTATCATGGTACACTCATAGATTTGCGGGTTAATCCCTCTTGAAACATCTTTGGTATATGCCGTTGATCGGGCAACCGTGCTTTGATGATTTTTGTTTTCTTGGGCATAAGATTTGTTCTCTACCCAAGCGACATTTGGGGCTTAACTGAAGCCACATTACTTTCCCGGGTCAAGGGTTAATCCCTTACCCAGTTGAAATATCTCATGATTTGAGCCCTCAATTTAACCAACCATGGTGAGACAATGAATTGAGAGATGGCACTTCAATGAAAATGCGGGCCACCAACCAGTCTCAACATCTTTCACTCGGGTGATGGATTTGTTCCTTACCCAAGTAGCATCTGTTTGGAGCCAAACTGATATTCGGTTGGCCGAAGTGTGTTTCTATTTTGGAAACATAGGATTGATTCCTTGTCCTTGAATATGCCGAGCCTTTGGTAGGTCAGTCATGATAGTTTCATGAGTTGAGAACTGATTCCTTCTTGACGTGTCATTTGGCTTGGTCATTGCCTGACCAGATATGACTTTTGGGCAAATGATTTGTTCCTTGCCCCCATTTGATTGATGAAGTTCACCCGGATTTAGAGATTTATTCCTGTGAGATGACGACATCAGCTTGAGTTTCGAGAGATTTCTACCAATTGGCCAGCAATGGTGATCTCACAAATTGAGAATATGTCTTTGGGGTGGCCATTGCTTGACCAGATAAAACTTTTGGGTGAAGGATTTGTTCCTTGCCCCCATTTGGTCGATAGAGTTCTTTTGGACTCAGGGATTTGTTCCTTGCTGAACGACATCTTGCCAGCTTGAGTCCGAGAGCTTTTCTTGCCGTTGACGCCCATTTTTTGTTTGTGGTCAACCTTCTCTTGTTGTAGTTGCCCCGGTGCCATGCACTTGTTGGAGATGGAAGAAATTGGACTTTGCCTTGGCATTGTCCTCCTCGTCTTGGTCGGGTATGAAAAACCGACTTTAGTGTTTAATTGCATGGGTCTTGAGACGGCATGGTAGATGCCTCTTTGACTTCTTTGAGGGTTGGTGGTGACAGAATATATAACCACCTGCCCCCGGAGTTGTTTGTTGGGGAGCTTCCGTGGTAAGCTCTTTGAAAATAGGGTCACGTTGTTTGACCATTGAAATATTCTCGGTGTTGTATGAACTCCGAGAACGGCTTCTTGTGATGCTTGCAGCATCAGGATGAAGTCTTCATGGCGAGGTGATCGGACCCCACTAGGTCTCATCCTTTGACATTTTCTGCCTCCTCCTCGTACAAAAAGGAAACAAGCATGTGTTAGATATATATGAAATTTGGGATGCATGTCTTCTTGGATTGCTATGACGGAGAGATGAAGGGAAGGAGAGCTCCCACCGGGCGTGCCAATTGATGTGACCTCAAATTTTAACAAAAAGATTAGTTCTCTTTGTTTTGGAAATTCATTTTCCTTTTGAATTTGAATTAGACCTTAGCATTGACTTATCAGGGAAATAGATGGTATTCCATAAAAGTACTAACTAGGGTCGAAATTTATGTTGAGGTTGTTAGGTTCTTTGAAATTTATTTTGACCTCTTCCCGTCGGATGGTGCGAAGATCCGACGTTAATTACATCGAGATTTCTCGAATACCCTTGATTAAACGTCATAGCAATCCATTGAACAGAAAACATGCATCCACAAAATAGGCATTCACACACATGTGGACATAGGAGAAAACAGTCCCATGAAACTTATGGAATGCAAGCACTCAATTTTAGTTTGAATTTGATGGATTTATTTCATTAAATGTGTTCGGTGGATTGTTTAATTTGATTTGAGTTTCTCTTGAATTAAACTTGACAGATTGTTTGACTTTTTTGAATTTCTTTTAACAGATTTATTTTCAATTTGGTTTAATGTTCTGCATTAAGATTTGATGACTCTCAATTTATTGATCTTCTGGTTTTGGGAGTTCAGATTTTCTTGAAACTTATAGATTTCTGATTTGCTTGAGCATTTTTATTAATGTTGGCTTATGTTTTAATTAAGTTTGATGTTGACCCTATTTCATGATCCATGAACTGCCTAGCTCAAAGATGACCGAATTGGATGAGATTCAATTTGTTTAAGGCCTAGTTACAGAATTCTAATCGAGTTCAGAACTGGGTGGAGTTTGATTTTTTTTTTTTGGATGTTTTGACTTCTGAGTTCTATTTCTGGGTTCTACAGGTCGGCAGATTTCACACTTTTGTTTTCAGATTCCTCGGACCTAACCTGAATTTCAGACTTCTTACCAATTCTGCACATTGCAGGCTCTCAAGCTCTCGGTTCTTTGTTTTAGATGCAAAGTTCAGATTTTGATATTTAAATGGATTGAATTCAGATTTCAGATTTGCCTACAGACTACTGAAATTCGGACTTGAAATGGATTCTGCATTTTTCAGACTTTGTAATGCACAGTTTTCGGATTCTGCAAAAATTCAGTTTTCCTGATTTCTTCAAATTCCGAACTCCAGATTCCTGCATTTTTTCAGATTTGCAGGCCTTCTGTACCAATTCAAACTTCAGATTTCTCACTGACTTCAAATTTCAGACTTCCGTTCAGATTTTGAGACCCCAGATTTCTCACGGATCTCAGTTCTCTGCCGTATGTTTCAGATTTCAGAAAACGTGGAATCCAGACTTTGAAACTCCCGAAATTCAGATTTTTAAGCTCCAATTTCCAGAAAACAGGCTTTCAGAGATTTCTGCACCAAAACAGTTTTCGGACATAGTTCAAATTTTCAGATTTTTTAATCTCTGGATTTTAGAATTTCAGAGAATTCAGTTCTGATCCTATCGGTTCTGATTTTGAGCCAGGCAGGTCCTTAGCAATTAACAGAATTTCAGATTTCTTAAATGTTTTGATTTTTCATATTGAAATTTCAGATTTAAGTTCAGTTTTAATGTGCTTGCATTTATTCATTCCGGCAGGGACTGTTTTCTCCTTGTGACATAAGTCCGTTGCACCGAACATGAAATTTTCTCTTTTTTTTTTTTACTTGTTCTCTCAAAATGAGACATGATTTACATCTTGACCAGAAATTCGGTCCTTTGAGTCCTTGATGAACTTGTCATTTCATGGGCGGCATGTACCCGGTCTTGACAGACTTATGGGCATCCCCCACTGTTTTGATGATTGAAAATACCCGGCTTTTGACAAGCTTATGGGCAATCAACTCACTGATTTGAGATTGAGCACACCCGGCTTTTGATAAGCTTGTGGGGACTCCTCTCATACTTCATGAACCTCATTAGCTCATAGTTTGGCATATCGGCATGTTGATCACGCATGCCTTCCCATGGCATAATGGGTAAGTAACTTCCCTCTTGGGGCATGGTAAGACATTGGGGTCTTTTCAATGACCTTTGTATGTCCACCTTAAAGGGTCAAGGGGCGTGCTTAAAGCCGGCCCATTGCTTTCCCTCCTTGTTTTGAATTCTTTTAAGTTAAGCCAAGACCATGAGGCGGGTTTTTAGCCGGCCGGATGCTCGTCTCGGTTTGTTGATTAATTAGGTGAATTGTTATTTAATTTCTGTTTATTGTTTATTTTATTTTATTTTTGAAATTATAGGTCAATAGACGTGCTTAAAGCCGGCCTATTGCTTGCCCATTTATTTTGATTCTTTTAAGTTCTGCCGAGACCATGAGGCGGGTTTTTAGCCGGCCGGATGCTCGCCTCGGTTTGTTTAATTAATTAGGTGCATTTTTATTTAATTTATCTTTATTGTTTATTTTATTTTTGTCTTGACTTATGAGTAAATAGATGTGCTAAAAGCCGGCCTATTGCTTGCCCATTTATTTTGATTCTTTTAAGTTATGCCGAGACCATGAGGCGGGTTTTTAGCCGGCCGGATGCTCGCCTCGGTTTGTTTAATTAATTAGGTGCATTTTTATTTAAGTTTGAACTTGATTGTTTCTTTTATAAAAAAAACCTTTCTTTTTTTTTTAAGCTCCTGTCGGAGCACTGTTCACCGAGGGCTAATGGGCCTTCAGCCCTCGTACGTAGCCCATCTTCTGCTTCCCCTTCTTTTCTCTTTTTTTTTAACCCCTTCATAAAGTGGGCCCCACCATGAGATTGACCCGCGGGTCAACCTTCCTGCGAGCACCTCACGCGCGCGCGGGAGGAGGCCGCGCTGTTTCCCCCCTTTTTTTTTTCTTTCTTCCCTGTGGGCCCCACCCCAATTTTGACTTGGGGTCAAAATCGGAGCCGACGGACGCGCGCGCCTCCTCTTCCCCTGTTCATGCGCCAGCGTGGATGTAGGTTGGGAAAAAAATGAAAAACGGCGGCCTTCTCTCCCTCCCGACCAGACGGCAGCACCGCGGAGCTCTCCGGCGGAAGCAGGCGACGGCTCCGGCTTTGGGAGGGGGCTCCGGCGACGGCTCCGGCTTCGGGAGAGGGCTCCGGTGACGGCTACTTCAGGAGAGGGCTCCGGCGACGGCTCCGGCAGCTCCCAGAGGGGGTTCTGGCATCGGCGGCCTCGACAGGGGGTTCCGGCGACGGCTCCGGCAGCTTCCGGCGAGGGCTCCGGCGACGGCGACTTCAGGAGAGGGCTCCGGCGACGGCTCCGGCAGCTTCCGGCGAGGCCTTCGACGAAGACAGCTTCCGTAGAGGCTTCCGGACGGACCTGTGGGCTTGGGGGCAACAGCGTAGGGGGAAGACGACTCCGGTGAGCTTACTGTCTCCTCTCCTTCTCTTGGTCTCTCGATGGCTCCCCCTCGGGGTCTCTCTCCTCTTGGCCGTCGCTTCTCTCCGGGGTCTGTTCACGCCGGGTCTGCGCGCACGGAGGGTCTTCTGGGGGTCTCTCACGCACCGTCTGCCCGCACGAGGGGGGGGGGTCTTCTTATAGGCTTGGTGTGGTACCCTCCCTCCGTCGGGAGACTTCCCGGGATGGAGATTGCGATCCCGAGAGGGACTCGGAGCGATCCCCGATTGCTTGGGATCGAGCTCCCCTTCCCTTCCTATCCTCAACTGCCTTCCTAAGGCAGTTCCTTGCTGTGCGCGGGCACGGCTCCGGGGAGAGTCCGACGGGAGTCGGTCTCCTTCCTTAATCCGACTGCTCCTCTCCATTTATTCATTTATTTATTTTCTGACGTGGATTTCTCTTGAACGGGTCTGTCATAGGAGAAGAACACAAATGGGCCAGCATTTGGGCCATCTGTGAATAGCTAGCTTCATTGGGCTATCTTGGTCGCGACTACCCATCTCCTGGCCCAACCGGTCCTTTTTTAGCTGCTGGCCTGCTTTCCCCCCTTTTTTGTTGTAAAAATTGTGCGCCAACAATCATAAGCATGTTTTTTTAGCATTACACAATATTAAATAGGAATTTATTTGATGTTTCCTATTTTAGGGAGATTCTATAGACATTTTGGAAATTTCCTGTAGGTAAATGGAAAATGTATGATTCCCAAACGTAGTTGCGAGCCGACAAGGCACCTGGGGTCCTTTATAACCTAAACGGTAAGGCAGTGAGAAGAGATAAATGTAACAAGATTTTCATCTCATAAACAATTATACAACACTTTAAGGAACCTTACAACATTTAATAAAATTGACATATAGTAAGAACAAAATTCACCAACCATAGAATTGCTATAAAACGTGGATGATTATCAGCACCATTAATCTATTGAAAAAACTACCAAGTTTTTTGCAAGTGATAACATAACCAACTCATAAAATTCAAAGAAAGTTGATACATCTGTATGTATGTGGTACCACAAATCCAAAAATTATACAATTCAAGCACTTGCGTGAAGATGGTGCCTTGCTTAGACTTAGAGCCCTTAAACAAAAGGATATCGACCAAGAGCAGATTAATAGGTGTTTGAATACACTTTTCTGCTTAAAATAAAACATAAGAGCAAGTACACCAAGACTTCTTTGGCCATGACTACTTCAGTCTTGACTTTTAACACAGTTCCCATTGTTCCAATTTCCTGTTAATACCTTCTAAAGTCTTATCAATTAGAACAACATTATTAGTGAACATCATACACCAAGATAACGGTTAACTAGACTTTACGGGTGGAATGGTTAACTCAACTTTTTAACTAAATTCTAATATCAAAAAGAACGTTGAATGAATAGAGAAAGAGCATTATTATACCTATTTTTAAAAAAATGAGATATAGAAGATTGTGCAAATTATAAAGGGATCAAACTCATGAGTTGTACTATGAACTTACGGGAAAGTTGTTGAGCGATGATTATGAAATTGTACAAATATTTTAGCTAACTAATTTGCATTTATGCCTAGTCGATGTACAATTGAAGCTATTTTTCTTATTAGAAGTTTGATAGAGAAATATCGAGATATAAAGAAAGATTCATATATGGTGTTTATTTACTTGGAAAAGACTTAAGATAAAATTCCAATAGAGGTTTTGTGATGGGTGTTGAAACGAAAAATGGTGCCTATTAGGTATATAGAAATGATAGAAGGCATGTATGATGAAGTAACCACTTACATATACCCAATTAGAGAAGAAATGAGACTTACCTATTTTAATTGACTTACATCAAGAGTCTGCAATAAGTATTTATATTTTTGCATTGGTGGTCGTGGATGAATTGATGAAGGCTATACAAGATAATATATCTTGGTGTATGATATTTGTAAACGATATCATATTTATAAATGAGTCATAGGAAATAGTGAATAGGAAGTTAGAACTATGGAAACGAGTCACATGAGAGAGAGAGAGAGGCTGGAGAACCTACCAGACACTGGAGAAACCGCTAGAAGCATCCCCCCCTACCGAGCAGGAGAGACAACCAAATGAGACCCCTAACGAGTCTCACAATCCACTAAAGTTGAGTGAATCAAATGCACCACCTAGGCAACTGCCTCAACCACCTTTGATGGCAGGGATTTTTCTCAAACTGCCTCCATATCCCCTCAATCCAAGTAGCCCAAAACACCTAGACGACGAGGTAAGTGACGCAGCTCTTCCCCTTCTCCATTTGAGTGAAATTGCCTAGGCAATTGCAGCCACCGCCAACATGGCCAAGGCAGGTGTTTCAGACACCTCATAAAAGGTGTAGAGGGGGCTACTGGAAGCCAGAGGGAGTCACTAGAAGATGCAGGGGCTGGAGAACCACCACCAACCATCGCACCCTTGTTAGGTGGAGATAGTGGGTCCAGGATATGCTTCCCCACACATTCTTCATCATGGGATCCCAACGGTCGTATCTTCCTCACCTGATAAGGGAACTGCTGCAGGATGCAATCCTCCAACCTCCGGCAATCCCCTCAAGGCCTCCTATGATGTATCTAAGCCCTGATTTTCCCCTCTTCCCCTCAGTTTGCACCTACCGCTTGAGGCGGTCATCTGGGGCGTCTTAAGTCTGACAACCAATTCCTCACGCCTCTGTTGACATAGGATGCACAAATCATCAAAGTGGTAAACCCTCAAAAACACCAGCCAAATTCAGCTTCGGTCACTAGACACTTTTTGTATTGGCGTTAACTTTTCGTAAGCAGATAAGCGAATATTGTGAGAAAGCGTTGAGCATCATAAGATTTTCAACACAACAGCAGACAGACGCTCAAGAAAAATGCTCGCCAGTTACACCAGGAAAAGGGAAAGCTTCTCAGAAGTTGCAACTTTTAACAGCAGATGGGGGGAAGAAATAGAGATAATCTCACCCTTTTTGCAGCATGAAAAAGGAGAGGCCCCGGCGGAGGAGACGGCGGGAACACCCCTCACAACTGCCCGCATCATATGCAAAGATCCTGGGTGTGGGTGCAGCCCTCACATCTGATAAGTGGTAGCGATCATGCCAACAATACCCTAGAGCCAAAAATAACAACTGCGAATACAGACGCGGATTACTACGAAGAGAAACGAAGAACCGCGAAACCAATCACCCCCCCCCCCCTAAACCTTTCAGGGCATGCGAAAGCTACAATCTGAAAACCCCGACGAAGACCTTCGAGGACATTTGCGGGGGAAGCAACCATCCATCTCCCATAATGAACCAGTTTAAAACTTCGGCCAGCCTATCTAAATATGCTGCATCAAAGAAATGGAAAATCGACAAGAACCAGCCTTGTGGAAGAGATTCCACGCATCCCGAAGCAGAAGACAGTGATCCAGGACCCGGTAGCAACTGCGCTGAGGGATCGAAAAACAGCGGAAAATGGCGGCGTGAGAACACGGTTGATACCAGGGAGGGAGCTGGTGCGGAGTTGCTCTCCTCGGGGGGAAGGTTGAAATGGGCATGAATATTTCGATCATTTGAGAAATGAAATAATTTAGGTACATTTCGTATGTAAATTGAAAATGATTTTTACGCAATTAATATGAGAAAATTAATAATATGTGCATTATTATGTGAGGCGTTATTTTTTTTTTGGTATTTGGTTTCACGGCAAATTGAGTTTTATCACGAAATTATGTTTATAACTTGATAAAATAAGTGTTGGACAATCATTTTAAAAAATGTTAAAAAGGAGAATCATCTTTTCTTATATTTTCTCATTGTTCCCCCGCCATTTGTCCGTACACATGATTCCCACTCTTGTTGTTATCGTATCTCACGTGATATTAAATCCTGAGTCTTTAGCTATTTTAAATTTTATTTTAATATAAAAGTTATCATATAAATGAATACAAAACATTAATGTGCAACCATACACCCATTCAACTAATGCACCGAGCATGACCCCAAAAAAGATTAAGCAAATGTACAACATAAAAGAAATTAGTGAAATCTTAAAAGCCAACAGACGGAAAGTAAAATTTGTAGACATACCAGAATTATCAGACAAATATTAAATTATCAGCCCTGAACGGAACTTATTCAAAATAAAGTGGTTATTTTAAGTTTAGGAATTTGTATATTTTTAAGATGCCTAAAATTTGTCACACAGGGTCGGACTGGGTTGGGTGACATGGTCGGAATCTGAGCCGACTGACCTGGCCCAACCTAGTCAAGGCGACCCCACAGTGACTCAATGTGGCGTTGTGCGAGTCGGCGTCAGGTTGGATGACCTGACAATTAAATCGACCAGGTCACTTGACACGGTCAACAACCCGACGACCCAATCGACTTGGTGGCTAAGTCTAGTAGCTTTTTTTTTGTTCGGGAAACATCCTTGATACTTTTCACAAGAGACACTACTATCTTGACCCCTCACCATCTTATCACTCTTTAATTACGTGGTTGAAAGGAATCATATATATATATATTTAAACGACTGACTTGAAAACAAACAAATTACTATAAGATAAATATTTTTTAAATTTTAACATCAGTTTTGTTTAGTTTATTTTGTAAACGACACAAAAGAGACCACATAACTAAGATAAAGTTTACAATTATAATACGTTCTTATTTTAGATTACACCCTCTCCTCATGTAATTTAAAACAAGATCTGTTGTTTCAAAATACATCTTGAAAAAATGAAACATGCAGAGTTTCATGATCGACCAAAAGAAGCCCGGAGTGTATCCAAGTGCAACTTCAATAAAACGAGGCCTGTTTGGTACTCAAGAGTGTTAAAATTAATATAACATTCGCAATAAACACATTATCATTAAATTTCATAATATCCAGTGTCAAAATGATGGATACTTGTGGCTAATATTCTAAACAAATGTGTCCTTAACAATAGATAATTGATAGATTTGATAAGATAACACATGAATTATATATATCTCACTAATATAACAGTAACCATATGATTTTATCCTCTCTCTCCGCTTCCAATATATGCACTCCGAGAGCGGATCCCCTCAGGTACCCACCTGAGGGGATTTCCTCAGCCCCCTCACAAAGAAGATGACATGACCGGGACAAGACAGTGATCTGACAGACGTCAGATCACCGTCACCTCAGCCCTTTGTGAGAGGGGCTGAGGGAATCCCTAAAGCCCTCTTGCACTCCCGTGCTCACCAGCTCCGTACAGTGACGTCATCGGGGACCGAAGGGCGTCGCCTCGCCGGCGGCGGCGGCGATTCGGTCGAGCAGCGCCGAGGTGAGCTGCTCGCCGGTGTACGTCCGGCTGGACATCCTCACGGTGACCTGCTGCAGCATGAGGTCGTCCGCCGTCGACACGCTGGCGTACACCACTTCCAGGTCCAGCTCCCTCAGCGCCGCCATCAGCCTCGCCGCCGGGTGGTTCCTCCGACCGCACCGCACCCGCACCGTCGCTTCGCCGCCCATCGTCTTCACGTCCACCTCCGCCCCCGTCCAACGCCCCGCCCACTCCCGCGCCGCGTCCTTGCCGCGCGCCGGCGCCGGCGCCTCCTCCTTCAGAGACTCCAGCCGGGCTTCCAACCCTTCCTTTTCGGCCTCCGCCGCCCGCAGCTTGGAGCGGAGCTCGTTGATGTGGGCGATGGCGTCGGCGAGCAGGGAGGCCTTGTCCATCTTGGAGACGTTTGGCACCACCGCCCGCAGCGCGTAGAAGCGCTGGTTCAGCTTCTCCCGCCGCTGCCGCTCCGCCTCCACGTGGTTCAGCGGCTCCTCCCTCCCGTTCGCCGGCTTCCGCCCCCGCCTCTTCGGCCGCTTCTCCGGGTTGACCGGGGGCGGCGCCGGCGGCCGGCTCTCCGCCTCCCGCATAGACGCCTCCAGGTCCGAGTGGTCCGAGTCGCCGCCGCTGGTGCCTCGCCCGCCGGATCTCATCGTCCTTTCGTCGAACGCCGGCGCGACGACGGCGGAGGCGAACGAGGGCATTCCCTCGTCGGGACTGCTCTTATGTGCTGCCCGAGGCGGCGATTGCGCGACGACGGCGGAGGCGACGACCAGGGAGCCGTCCCCGGCGACCCTGGAAGGGTTTTCCATACTCTCGCCGAAGCTAATCGTCTTCCCGGCCTCCGGCTGGAACGCCGGCAGGGCATTCCGACCGCCCAGCCCGATATCAGAGAAATTGAGCTCTCTCGACGAGAAATCTTGCTGGATCTGAGTGCTACGACCGCCGCAGTGATTTTGCCTCTGCTGATTCGGTGGATCGTGATGGGGATGGTGTCGAGATTGGTTTTGCTGCTGCCGAGGCGGCGACGGCGGCGCTGGCGGCTCTTCGTATTGATTCAATTGGGCATGGGGTTTCGATGAAGCAGAAATCTCCGGAGGCGGTGGCGGAGAGTCCTCGATCTCCACAACCGACGGATCCGAGATCCAGAGGGCAGCGGGGTCGCTGTCCCCCTGATTCTCGGTGTCCATGGGAGGCCCGGCCATCCACATCCCCGTCGCCGGAGGAGAAAATACCTGGCATGCGGCGTCGCCGCCCAAATTGAAGAGCATCTTGACTTTGTTCGTGATGTCGGCGTTCTGGTAGATCAGCTCGGTGGAGCCGAGCTCCACGACGCCGCCTGCGGCGGGGACGCAAGCCATGGTCTGGATGCCCAAGGCCTGCGCCTGCTGCGCGCGGTCGCAGCCTATGGCCGCCAGGCGGTCCGTCCCAGCGACCCACGCCGGAGCGGAGATGAAAAGGACGTGGCCGAGGAGTCCGGCGCCGTTGGGGAAGCTCTGCGTCATGGAAACGAGGAAGAACCACTCCGTGTCGGTGACCTCCTCTTCGATGGCTTCGTCTGCGGGAACGGGGCCGCCGGCAAGGAGGGAGTTGAGCTCGCGGAGCACCTTCTTACGGTGCTCCTGCTCGGCGGCGGAGACGGCGCGGCCGCGCCGCCGCTTGTCGTCGTCGCAGCCCTTGTAGTAGCCGTCGCCCCAGGCTAGCAGGGAGGTGCCGGCCCTAGGATCGACGGAGGCCCGCCAGAAGATGGCATACGTCCAGCTCTCACGCGCTCCCTCGATGAGAGCCTGCAGGCGATGCTGCAGGGAGTCCTGGTTGAGGTAAGTGGCAGAGGAGGAAGCGGGCGGCGGCGAGGCGGGAGCTTCGGTGGCGCCGAAAGGTGTGGGCGTCGGCGGCGTCGGCGGCCAGGATGAAAAGCCGGGGAGGTCGGAGGCGGCGATGAAGGCCTCCATCATGTCATCCGCCGGAGGCAGGTTCATCCAGCCGGCTCTGCAACTTCCGGTGGGGAGGGAGACGGAGGTCAAAGAAGCAGTCTTCCCGAGGGCGCGGAGATGGAGGAGGACGAGGAGAAAGTCGAGCGTTTGGTTGGGCTTCCGTGTTTCGGTAATCGGTTTCTTTCTTTTTCATCGGCAATCCGTTTGGATTCGCTTCTGCTTTCTACTGTGTCCCGAGAAAAATGATTTCGTGCTACGGGCATTATCTCTCTACGGAGACGGCGTGACGTCGTCGCACTAGTAACAGCTAAAATAATATTTTAAAACTGGGTTGATTACTTATCGGATGATCGCACTAATCAAAATTTACTAGCAATTTAATTTGCATTCTCCCTCCCGATATAGATGTATATATATTCACACGGGCGTATATGCCACTTGTATAGACACGCAATAGTTGTGTATATGTATATACAAGTAATATATTGTAATATATTATTAATATGTCTTAATGAATAATTTATAGTGCAATAAATATAAAATATCTGCTTTGTGATTTTAAAATATGTCACTTTTCTATTCACTTTTGAAAAGTATAGATTTTGTAATGATTTTAACCACCGCGATCTATCCCTGGATAGATATAGAAGGCAGTGAGACAAGTTCCTATCTTTATTTTTTAAAAAAAATAAAAGGCTAATTATTACAATCTAAAAATAAAAAGAGAGACAATGTACATTTATACGTGACCACATCTGTTTACAGAGACGTTAATGATTAAGATCTTCCGCATAGTCCCAACCAAATGCAGCCTTAGATCACACCATGGATTTTGGCTGTGAGAAAGTGAAAACAAAAGTTGGAGATAGACCCATCACATGAAATAGTGGACAACAACCCTTCAAGGGAGACCTCTAGCATTTTTGTCACCATGGGACCTAATTAAAGTGGGAGTGAGCACCCCCCCACACACGCACATATTAATATATATATTGCTCATGACCCCACAAGCAAGGGAGTTAGGTTTTCCATGTGTAACCTCCCCCATCAAGCTGATGTTTTCTTTGGACATTCAGCTACATGTTTGCAAGATTATGGGGTGTTTGGTTGCATGATAACGAAGGTTTTTATTTTAATTTTTAAAAATTATAAGAAAACTTGTTAAAAGAGGTGTTTGGTAACCATGACAATTTTATGTTTTAAAAGTGATTTCCTTCTTAAACAAAAAAGAGGGTTTCACCTCTTTCTTTTTTGTTGTGGTCCCCCACTTTGTCTGGTCATGTGTGGTAGTTACGCTTTTTTGTAATCACATCCCTCCAGACATGATAATTTTATGTCATGAGTTAGTTCACTTTTTATTTTAATACAATTTTTTATCATGAAAGTGTACAAAAAATTATCATGCAACCAAACACCCCATTAGAGTTGCAACATTTTTGTACACACTATTTCGACTTATTTCATACATTTAAATGATAATATATAATTATTTATATTTATAATTTATTTATTTAAATAATATATTCAAGATGGTATCTAATCAAGTTGCTCATTTAATGCAATGAATTTTATTTTATTTTTTGGTCGATCGGAGCCTCCCAGTGTATTGGTTAGCTTGAGCCGCAGGGAGAGAGAGAAGGAAAAAAAATTAAAGAAAAGAGTCTGAAAAAAAAATGAAGTGGGCAAGCTTTCGGGACCGGTAGTTTCTCGGAATTTCAATGACTGATAGTTTAGAACACACGTATAACTTTCTATGACGAGATAGAAAGTGCCGCCGTACTTTCGTAATACCTTCTCAAAAATTTACCTTTCGCACAATAATCCAATGCTTGGGGGTATAAGTTCAAAAGTAGGACATTTCGGTAGTCCTCGCGTAAATCCCTCTCGGTACGTAGCGTGTCACAGAAAATATGTATAATAAAAAGATAGACTGCATGACGTGACGTGTGCGACCGACGTGGCTGCAGAACCGGCCACAAAAGGGTGGACTTCGGCGTCGCGCCGGCGGCGGCGCGGCAGGCTCGCTGTACGGTAGCGGGTAGAGTGATATTCTCGCGCCAAGCTTGAGCAGGGGCCCCAACCGGTCCGCCGACGATCCGCATACGTTAAACCATCACGGGGATCGAGGGGGTGTTAGACTTGGACATCCCAACAAGCGACGTTGGGTGGAAATATCATCCAGACGTCTCTTGTACACCCGGTGAAAGCTACAGAAATTTTTTTAGCTAAAAACTAAAAACCGTCTAATAAGGATCAATATATATATATATATAAATGATAGATCTTGCAAGCATTCCACTTGAGAAACACAAAATTGCTTGTCAGTGATTTGCCCTATGAGATGAAAATCGTCTCTTAACATGACTATCATGTGATTATGCGTTAGATAATGGCTAAGATAAATAAAGGCATTTCATTACTTTTGTTTGATATTCCCAGCACGGTGCCAATAAAATCCGAACATCACTCCCAGTATCCGCTTGATGCACTTACTATTGTTTGGCATGAGTTTAATCCTGAAAACAACAAAAATGTGCTTTTCTACCTTAAATCTAACGAGAATTTTCAGATAAGAGAGACCGAGCAAATAAAAACATAAGATAATAAGAAAGTCCAGAATAGGTGTCGAATTTCTTGAGTTGGTGCCTAGATGAGAGAGACTTGAACTACAAATCGGCACTCGGTTCTTAACAAACTCAGTCAAAGACTAACAGATCAAATAGGCTTGATCTTGACTGGGATCAGCCAGTAACCACCCTACTACCCTACATTTTTTAAAAAAAAAAATTCACTTCTCCAGTTTTGTTTTTATTTCAGATTTTGGAAGACGTTCAGATCCATTCTGAATCAATTTTACTTCCAATGAATTGACCAAACCGGCCTCAGATCCACCCCGTCCCCAGCTCAGAATTCCTTGGCTTCATACGAATACAACAGAATCCAAAAAAGATGAGCAATATTGCAGTTGTCTTGACTATTGGGATTAATCAGAAGACGGGAGAACCACAAACATGAAAACAACAAAAATATACCTATAAAAAGAATAAAAACATGCCCCTTGGGTGAAACAAAATCCTCAACTGGAATGTCCTAGTCAACTACTCAACTGGGGATCAAGCCCTTTACCTTCGTGGTCGTTCATGATGCATCGACGCCTATTGCATCTCTAATTCTTTTCTTCGGATCTTTCCTCGATTTGTTTGATCCGCGTTTCCTTGAGAAACGGCTGCCCTCGTTGTGCAAACTGTCATGCATTTGATCCCCATTTTTAACATCATCCACATTCTTAGATGTTAAGACGTCGATCAGCTGCCCCACGTTATCAGGGTCAACCACATTCTCATCTTTGGACGGAGACGTTGAAGTTTCAGGCTCTATGACATGCATTCTTGCAAGAGTGTAATCCAGTAAATACATGCTCCGGGAGAGCCGGTCCATGCGTCCATAATGTCTCTGAGAATATGGTATCAAACCTTCAAGCAGCTCGCTTACACCTTTTATCTGAGAAAGAGCAAACTATCTTTAGTGTCCGCTTCCAATGCTCACATGAAGACCTCAAACTAGTGTTTATATTGGACTGCATTGGCTGGTTAACGGTAAAAGCCGAAGTTGGGTGCTTTACCAAACTCGTCTGCTAAGAAAACAATTACCCTATAAAAAACTCAACATCCAGGGGCTGTTTGGTACGGGGATAACTTAAGGATAAACTTGAGTTATCCCCTAAATTTTGGGGATAACCTGGGTTTATCCCCAAAATTTAATGGTACCAAACAGAGGGTCAAAGATCAGAAAATCCTTTTGTACTAAAAATAAAACGTCTATGATCCTGTATTTGACTAAAGATATATTGATGATATTATTATTTTCAAAAACTAAAACAGAATATGTTACATGATGATAAAATATTGCAAGCTTTTGTGAAAACAAAGATATATAAAAAACAAAAAGTACTCGATGTCTGTTGAAACCTCAAAAATTTTAAAAAAACTTTTAAATAGAAAAAGTTTCTTTTTTCTGGGTTTTGATTTTAGCATTAACGAATATTAAAATATATGATATAAAAATATTAACTAATTTGGTGTGATATTCATACATGGGAACAAGCGATTCCAGAGATCTTCTAAGTGTTGACACAGAAATTATCCTACCACTTGAGAATCTGAATCACCTTTTTTATAAGTTGAGATTATCTGAGTCAAGGTAGGTGGGGTAGGGAGTCGGGACCGGGTCAGTTGGGCCCAAAACCAACTTGGGTCGGCCAGGGTCAAGACCCGGGTTGGGTCGGAGTCGCAAAAAATAATAATAAAATAATAAATTTAAAACATTTACGGGGTCGGGGTCTTAGGTCGGGACCGGGTCGGTCGACCCAAAAACCGACAGGGTCGGGTCCGGGTCGCGGCCCCGCATTCCATGATCCGAGTTATATGAAAATAGATTTAACCTCTCCCCACGAGACTTGTGGTACTCCGATGTTAATTATAATGAGTAACTACTTGAACATTGTCAAAATAATATATTGATTGGAAATCATCCATCCACACAAAACATAGAGATTCAAAGACATATCCCCATGGCCAGATTGGATTTTGTTTGCCTTCTTTTAAATTTTTAGAATTTTGTTTGATTTGCTTTCTTAGTGGATGCCATTTGTCATTGATTGTTATTAGGCCATCTTACGTTTGCTTATTTTTATGAGTAATTACCTTCCCTTTTTGTGTTTTATTGTTGTATTGTTATGATTTAAGTAAATTTTGTTATTAAGATTTGTTCTTATTAACATTATCCACTTAGTTTAATAATTAAGTTTAATCCAACTTAACATGTTTTTGTAAGTCTTCGTAAGTGTTTTTATAAATTATTTTTTAAAATAATTTCGAATTGATTATGTTAATATTATGTTAATGTTTAAAATTTTAAACTATTATTTGATTTGAGTTTTATCATGTATACATATTTAATTAAGTAGTATTACCCATTTAAGTTATCGATTATATTTTTATGTATTATTTTATAAAATAAAGTTGATTTCATTATGTTGGGATTTTGTTAATGATCAAGTCACTATTCGATTTGAGTTATTTATCTCCATTCATCTCTTTATATTTCATGGGGACTTTGGTGTCATTTTGTAACAACATATCATGTCAATGAATAAGAATATATTTCATTTCAAGTTGAATATATAATGTATGGCAGTACATAAGTGAGGAGACATAAAAGCCATGTTCCTCAAAAGTTATAACTAGTTTCCATAATCGAAGTGCATACTTGAGAGAGGATAAAAACCATGTTCCTCAAAATTGAAATTGATTTTATCACTGCAATGTCATAAAGTTTGTATGTAGATTTGTTATGCATTACTCTGCTTTTTGTGTACTTTTCTGCATATTTGAACAATATTTTGTGTACGTAATATGCAGACATGCATTTTTGTCAGCATTCCGACTCTACCAGAATGGATTGACTGTATGCATCCAAAAAGAACTGTTTGCATTTAATATACAGCTATTTTGGGCACATCCAATTTCGGTAGTATTTTTTCTGGTTTTCTTTTCCCTTTTGTCTATTGTTTAGAAGAGTAATCAATGTTAATCTTGAATCAGTTTTTATATTGTTTAGGCAGTGCCTGGCTCTGTTGTTAGAGATGCTCGCGGCTCGCCTCAACTGCCTACATGGTGAGGCAAGGCAAGGTGTTGATAAAACTCCTTGTATCACCGGTTTTTGCCTGAGGCAAACACCTCAAGCGCCAAAGCACCTGCCTCAGTTGACTCCGGCTCCTCTGGTGCCTCTAACCCGGTTAAACATATCTGGTAAGAATTGAATCCGGTTAACATAGACCCCCTTCCCGTTCCTCTCCTCCCGGCCTACCAAAGACCCTCGACATTTGCAGCTCCCAACGAAAACCCTGCCCTCCATTCCGTCGCGCTACTGTCGCCATCCACAGCTGATGCCACCGGCCTCCTGTGCCTTCTCCTATCTGTGCGGCAGTGTGTGAATGATTTGTTTTTTTTCTTCACATTTTCTACATCTCTTTATTTCTTAACATCTTCTAATGTTCACCTCTCGAAGCAGACCCCGAGGCCCCCCTCTCTCTCTATTGCACAAGAAGATCGGGACATCCTCCTCTATCACTCGCATGACTGACATCCTCGAAAAATCTAAATTTTAAAATTGTTGTCAAACATTGTTTAATAATTTTTGAAAATTGTGACACTTCTGCCAAACACACAAGAGCTGTGCTTCTGTATTTTTAAAATTAAAATTGGGGTAGAAGGTGATCTTGATTTCAAAAATAAGATTGTATCAATATTAAAAGAGCAACAAAACACCCTATAAGCATCTTAAATCAAATGGCTGTATAAAAATTTCCAGAACTGATAAACTTAATGTAGAATGTATAAAATTGAGAATTCTTCAGTTAAAACTAAGAACCGAAGGCCACACAAGGGGATCAACCTTATAAAATCAGACCTGCCCGAAAACTTATAGCCCTTGGGATGATGAAGTTCAAGTCTAGAATGCTAATTCAAGATCCGAGAATAATGCAAATTCCTCAGACATTTGGTCTTAAGTCAAGATTCATCCAGATCTTAGCAAATGTATATATAATATATCTAATGCCGCCCTCCTATGCTGTGCCGGCAATGCCTAAACAGCCGCCTTGTCACTTAAGCAGAATTGGCACCATCAAATACCTTGGACATCTTGTCGCCTTGACAACTGTGTCACGGATATATCCATTGTGATAACTAGAGTTTTCTTCATATACTTCATTTTAATACTAGCTTAGGTTAATAAGTTGGTGGTATTAGTAATCTTCAGGTGTGAAGCACTAAAATTCACAATAATTAATATAAACTACCATTTTTAGCACATAAAATGATTTCTCATCAAAGGAGGTGATGAGGCAAAGTGCTCAACGCGAGGGGACTGCCTTGTTGGTTTAACTGCATCTTGCAACTAACTACGTAAGCATTTATATATGTGAAAAATAGAGAATTTAATCATACAAGGACAGTGCATCTATTGAGGATGATAGAGTCTATTTATGAGGAAGTACATCCTAATTCAACTCTAACTGGAGAAAGCAACCCAATTTTCACAAGAAAATATATATGGTTCCCTTGTAAAATTTAAGGAACGAAATCAGAACCTTCAAATATTAGTTAGATATAAAACATAATTAAAAGGGAAAGGTAGATATGGGATAAGATAAAAAAATGGGTATCAACAAGGGAAAAAAGAAGAACCAAGCGACCTGAGGATGTGATAAGATACCTTAATAATTTCTGTTGGACTGAAGGCCCTGAAGATCTGGAATAGAGCAAAATGTGCAACATGGCAATGCTGGGATCTTGTGTTCCATTCTCGTACAAATTCCAGCAACAATTGAAGTTCCTCCTTCCCGAGGGCCCGGACAACCGTTTCTACAGAATCCTCCCCAAGTTGTTTTCTGTAAGTTGGTCCTTGCAGGTAAGGAAAGAGCAAAACAAATAAAATAGCAACAATAAACTTCCCACCTGCAGATTTCTGATAATAATTCACAAATTTTGTGAGGCATACGGAGCTCCAAAGCTAGTCGAATTGTTTTAACATAATCTTCATCCTTTTGAGCATTTTGTAGCTCCTTATCTTTCAATACATCTTCTTCCTGCACAAACACAGCACCTTGAGCACAAGCATGTGATGCAACCTCAATTTCAAAAATCAATTTCCTTTGTGAAAAAAAGATTTCATTTGAATTACCCTTGAATAACTAGGAATAGATGATATACCATAAGCTAATTCGATGATATGTATAAACCCTTGATTAACCACCATAGTAATTTATTTGTAGAAAACATACATCCACAAAAAGTAAACACATAAAAGCAACGGCCCCATGAACTTGATGGAATACAAACACTTAACACGCTTTCAAATTAATTGGATTTGATTTTTCATTTGAGTTTGTTTGGAGGATTTGATTTATTTTGTTTATGATATAATATTTTTTTATTGTCGAGATTATTTCTTTTTGGATTTTATTTGGGTTTATTAAGGTTTATTTAAAGATTTGGTTTGGTTTGTTTTTATCAAGACTTGATGCTCTTTTGACTTGAGAATTTGTTTTAAGTTCTTGTTTCTTTTATGCTTTGGTGAAAAGCCCTTGTGGTTTTCTCAATCTGTCAGAATTTGAAGTTTTGTTTCTGGATTTCACACTTGGGATTGTTTTGAATTGGCTAGGACTTAATATATTTTGGATTGAGAATTTGCATTGAATTTGATTGATTTTTGTCATTATGTTTTTTTTGTTTGGTTTAAGTTTGAGATATGTTAAGATTTGACTTGATTAAGACTTGGTGTCTTTTATTGGGGTTCATTTTATTAAAATTTCAATTTCAATTTCTCTTTTCTTTTTTATTTATTCTTTTTGGGTATTTGGGTTCGCTTTTGAATTGATTGTTTATCTTCTTCAGGTTTGATGTCTTTTGGTTTGAATTTGGTTCGTGTTTGATTGTGACTTTGTTAATAGTAAGCAATGTAATAAACCCTTCACGGTAGACTAAGTGAGGGCATCCCTTACTATCTGGGCCAGGCTGTTTAGCCAGTGAAGAGGGAAACTTAACTTCAAATTGGGTACTGACATATAATGGAACCGTTTAAATTGTTTGATTCATAAAATAAGAAACTAGCTGCAATTAATATCTAGAAAATAAAAATATGGTATTTGGACTAAGGTATCGAGTGTAGTTATACACAGAATACATTTAGCAAGGTTAATATAGCATGTGAAAAAGATCCCCAACATGTTTGAAGCTCCGTTCAAAGATGGAGAAAAATAACTTCGATTGAGAAGAAAAAACGATGACTGAAAGGGCTAAGAGGTCAGCAAAAAAGATGTGTTGTTTAAATGCAAAATGCAATAATACAAAGAGATAAAGTCAACTGAACTTAGGAATATCAAATGTTGTCCAACAATGAGTCAAGAACCACTGACAGGAGTATACATTCTAGCTGGTCTAGTGACCAAGTTCTAAAACTGAAATGCTGATGCAACTAATATAAAAGATGAAATGCAAAATGCAATGATACAAAAAAATAAAGTCCATTGAACTTAGGAAAATCAAATGTTATCCAACGACAAGTCAAGAACCACAGACAAGAGTGTACATTCTAGGTGGTCTGGTGACCGACTTCTAAAAATGAATGCTAACAGCAACTAATACAACTATATAAGACATGGAAGACATAACAACAAAAAAAAGTTTAGACAGATAAAAGGACTAGTAACTTTGAAAATCTTAAAACTAAAAAGATAAAATTGTCATAGCTTTTTACATTCTTTCAGATAAATCAAACAATGTTTTGGTTAAACTACTTCCAAAATTACAATCACCTCTTTTAAAAAGTGGAATTGTACCACACTGTACAAAAGTAAATAGCACAAGATGAAGAAAGACCAAACACTCAAAAGACGACTACACAGAAAAGTTACGCTGCCGTAACTAAGCCAAATGAACTCACAGTTTTACGTGATTCTTCTGCCAAATCATCAGCCGTAGAATCATGCCACAAAATGATCACAGCATCATCACCACCAGTTGCAAGCATTTCTGCCTTTCTTCCTACAGCTAGTGACCAAATCTGCCAATAAAAAATTGTGAGAAAAGAAGAGTGCATGTGCATGATAACAAACAAAATAACCTTCTGGCATGTCTTGAGTTACAAGGTTTGCATACAAAATTAGTGGTGAGGTAACTTCAAGAATATGCTGTACGCATGTACTACATGCTAACATTCTAAGCCAATCCCTATCAACATGTTAAATGTTCATTCATAATGGAAGTCTTGTGCAGAAATAAACAAAATGTCAAGTGTCTCTACCTCTTCCAACTATATATATAACCCCCTATCTACCCAAGCAAGTTTGTCCTTGCCAGTCCTAACTTATAACTTATTATTGTTCATTATCTGCACATACGCAAAACCCAAATTTCAACTGTTGATATAACTTAGTTTGATATGCCAGCACCTTAATGCAGATCTCATTACGTTCTGTCACAGTCACAGAAGCCTATTTTGTTAGTTCTATTTTGAGGATGTGAGGAAAGGAGCTTTATCCTGTTCTATCTGTGGATATGAGTGGTATTCTGTTATTTTCGGACGACAGGAGCTTTATTCTGTTCTATTTTGTTCTGTGGAGAGGCAGGAGAAAAAATGTTCTGTTATAAATATAATCAGGATAAAAATGAAATAGTTCTGTAATGTGTTATGTTTTGTGGAGCTGAGATATTCTGTCTTGTTCTATACAAAAATGAAGTGAATCTTCTGTTTCGATTTGTTCTGTGAAGGATAAAGTTTTCTTCTACTGTGCAAAGCAGTTAGTTGGTCATTTGGGAACCTTGGGAAAAGAAGTCGTTCCTCAAAAAACAATAATGATTGGCGTCTGTTGAAAACTCCCTCCTCACGTGGACTCCACTCTATTGGTTGCAGCTAACTCTCAAGAAAGGCAGGATCTAGATTAGACCCTGGATTGGCCATGGACAATCCCAAACCAGATCAGCTGCTTGGCAGATTCAGATCAGCCAGCCACTCCTCCCTCTTCCACCCATCTGCCAAGGCCGCAATATGGCCCTGAAAATGGGCAGGGAAGATGCAATTATCAGCCATGTGTACTCAGTAAATGGAGGGGGTATCCACAGGTTGTGAACACCCATCTCTCTCTCTCTCTCTCTGACACAGGTCAAAGAATGATGCAACTGAAGACAACATCTGGTTTGATCAGCTTAACAGCATGGTGCTGGTGTTTGCTCTATCACCGCACTGAGGCACCTACGCTCTACCCAAGAACCTACCTCCTAAATACTCAGTACCTTCCATTTACCTTGCCTTCCATGCCCAATTTTCTCCCCTTACAATTCCACATTCAGTTACCAAGAGTTTTACAGTTCTACTACCACACATCTATCATGCTGACCACTGTACCACGGAAAAGGCAGAACTCAGCAGTGGCTAAAAAATCCTAACAGGGGTATGGAGTTGATCAGTATTAGAGAAGGCTTGACAAATCTTGAGATTCCTTTCTGGTTGTGGCTTTCTTAGAAGCAATTTTCAGTTTAGCATTAGAAAAAAAGTTTCATTTTACACATACATTGTGCATCCAGCCTTGGATTAAATATAGGGTACCTCTTCCTTAAGAAATGGCTAGAATCTTCTTACTGTATGGGTGCACTATATTAAATAAGCAAGTTCAAGAAGGATGGACATAGATTCTGAAAAAACTTTAACATGACTGCAAATGCACACCTAGAAAGCATTGGAGGATGTCTTGTCCTTCATGGGAACCTTTTCAGGGGCAAAGTGGATGATTACCAAGTTTATTAAACAAAAGAAAGACAAACAAAGTGGTTGGACTACAAATTCATGCAGCATAAAGAATGAAAATAACTAGAGTTCATATTTATTGTCCACTTAATACAGAACTAGACAACAACAGGTGCTTTCTCCAGAAAACCCAAACTACCAGACACCAAAAATTCAAAAAAAAGAGAAAAGAAGCACGCAAATGAATTGACATCTGAAACCACCAAAATAGCATTAGATGACAACCTTGCCTTCATGTTTGTCGTAAGTGGATATGCACTCACTTGTCTTCACATTCCAAAGCTTGACCAATCCATCAGCACCTGAAGGATCCCAAGTTAAAGTTAACAAAGATATTTCATCTTTTGTGTGTGTATGTGTGTGCGTGTTGGGAGGGGGAGGGGGGCAGCTCCTTTCAGACAGGACTTAGAAGAAAGCAGAGTAGTACCGCATGAAACAATTTGCATTCCTTGGGTAACAAATGAAGCTCGCAGTACACCAGCAGTGTGGCCTTCAAATGTTCTTAAACATGAACCATCTGTTATGAGCCAATACTTGATTGTTCTATCACCAGATGCTGTTATTACGCCTTTATCTACAGGAGAAAATTCTACAGACCAAATCCCTCTTTTATGCCCTTTAAGAACAACAATAGAGACTAGATCTGGAAGTCTCCACACACACGCAGTGCGGTCCTAAAATAGAATCATAAAAGCAAATCAAACTCAGTAGCTCATTAATACAATAATAAGACCGAAACATTCGCAGACCTGACTCCTGACCTGAGAACCACTACAAAGAAGACCATCATCTGGTGAAACAGCAAAACAGTTTATCTCTCCATCATGTGCAGCCACAATAGCTTTTGCTTTTAGCTTAGGGACATCATTGGCCTTTTCATGAAGACTGTTAAAACTCCAAACTTTAATAGAACTTTTAGTACCTGGTGAAGGTGATGGAGTTCTGAGAAGCAGATAAGAAATACCAAGTTAAATGTTTCAAAAATGCAGAAAAAAATCAGATAAAAGGTAATATGTGTATGTTTTTTATAAAATAAGGGTGATATCTGCTTCTATGGATCTCTTTTATCACTTTTTGGGAGGGTGCATATTGCATAGTCATATCTTGGTTGCTAATAGATTTTTGTGCAACACCTTCACTTTTCTGACCATTCTCATACTTGTAAATATTCTTTTTTTTCCTATTAATGAAGTACAGGACCGTCCACTTCCATAGAATGCTGTGAAGAAACATGCTGTATGTCAGTTGTCAGACTTGCTATGCAATGCGCTCAAACAAAGTTGTGAACCTCAGTCAGCACTCATTCTTCAGACTAGATCAACTCAACTAACCAAAATCAACTGGAAGAATATTCATTAAATAATGAAATAAAAAAGAAATATCCTTTTAAACAGAAGATGCAACAGAATTGAACAATAACAACCTGATTTAGTAACTAAATAATATCTATTTTGCATAAAAAGTAAATTTATCCTACCTGCTTCCACTGACAAAAAAGTTCTTTTGTCTTTTGGAAAATGCAACAGCTCCAACAGCTCCCATATGGCCAGTGGCAACCCCTATACACTTTCCGATATCAATATTCCATAGTCTAGCCTGTATCAGCAAGGAAAGAAACAAATCACAAATTTCAACTTTAAGAAGATTAAAAAAGAGAATAATCTATATCAACTAATGCAGACATGATAAAAAAGAAGTATAAGGAGGAGCCTGAAATACACTAAAATATGGCCATATAGACCAGGTCAAATCGTTAAAAAAGAGTCAGTACGCACTTGTAGATGTTTGCCTTACCATCCCATAAACTAAAATAGTTGTAAGTGGCATAATTGCGCTAGGATAGTTAGGCAACAGCACAGTGCTTAGGCTTTCTTTTGAAGGCAACCAAAAACTAATAACAAAAAGTATGAGAGATCAGGACCAAGGTGACCCTGGCAGAATCCACCAAGATCTATCCAGGAGACATGAACCTACATTGAGGTAAGACAAACACAAGGATTCCGACCACCCCATCAAATAAATAAAATCTTTCTAGCCTTCAAAATATGAGTCAGAACATGCAAATCCTGTTGGTTCCAGTCTCCTGATACCAATCCTGAAGAAGCATTCTAGATAGAGAATCCAGTTCAGATGTCAGAAGGTTCTAAATAAATAACTATTTTATTTAATTAATTTTGGTCTCCAACCGAACTAAACCAGTTCAGGCGGTTTGGGAAAAACAAGACCCCAAACAAACCAAACAGAACTGTGCACACCCTACATTTCTGGTAGCTTCTCTCTCTCTCTCTCTCTCTCTCTCTCACAACCTGCTGTCCCCTCTCTGCTCAGCTAGTCCTTCGTCCCCTTTCTCTCTCACAATCCTTGTCAATCACCTTATCTTATCCTCAATTTTTAGGTCTAAAAGTTGGCTGCATTTTTTATTTTGATATTTTAAAGCTGGTCGATACTATTGACATAATGTCCATATAAAATAATAAAATATAAATATATATTAAAATATACTTCACCTCAACTTCAAGGACTTGACCTCACCTCAGACAGCATAACTCAACTTTTCCTAACAGGTTCACGTGACAAATCAGACACCAGTTCTTTTGACTAATAACTAAAAAGAAACCCAACCCTAATATAAAAGTGGGCAAAATCTTTGAACAAGCAGGATCTAGGCACAGTGCACTCGTAGGCACCAGACAAGCACCTTATTGGTGTTTTCATTTAGGCACTTAATCTCCTTGAAAGGCATTTTACTCGACCAATGTATCCAATGTGAGGACGAAAGAATCTGTAGATGTATCTATAGATGTTACCTGAGTAACCTTACCTGCTAACACCAAGATGCTGTTACATAATAAAAATGCATAAAAATTAGAAACATCTATGGATCATTGAAAGGCAATTTTGTAACTCACAGTGTTGTCCTTGCTACCAGTGACCACATAGGTTTCTCCAGTGTTTACAAGACAAGAATCAATGCAAAGCACAGGACCTGTATGACCAGCCAAGACAAAAGAACATGACATGGATGCAACATCATATAGCCTTACCTGCATAGATATCAATAAGCACCCAAGTAAGAAGGTTGGGAACGATGAAGAAATGTCCAAAGCAAAAGAATTTGCTAGCATGATGAAATAAACTGAAGTAGTGTATGCAGAACTGCACATAAGAAATAACTACTAAAAGTCTAGGTTATAAAATGTAAAAGGCAAAATAGGCACAAGAACATAAGCTTAAAGCAACGCCAAAACCACAGAAGCAAGCATATGTACAAAATTTGCATTTTGGAGCTAACTATGATTCCAGTAAGACCAAAGTTCTGTAAACTACTCAATACCTCCTCTGATTGTGCCACCACCGCAAGAAACTGATCTTCCTCCCCTACAAACTTCATGTCAAATACTTCAGCATTGTTGCCAACGAGACGCTTCTGAAGACTTAGTTGGACACCCCCCTCTAAAGTTTGAGTTACATTATATAACAGAAACTGCTGATTGTCTGTTACACATAACACATTTTCATTGAATGGCAATATAACAGCTGATATAAATCCTCTTTTTGAGACATCATTTGAGACTGAAGTCGCATCAGATGACTGCTGCTCGTACAAGCATAGAGCACTGTTCAAAATGTAAAAGAATATTACCGCAACTTGGCCCCATTCAAAAAGAAACTATACAGAAACAAATGCTCAGTCAGCAACATACATACCTTTCAAAGCTCCAAACACGGATAATGCCCCTTTCACCAACAGTTAAAAAATAAACTGATACATGACCACTTCCCTTTGTTGTCCACCTAGTACATTCAGCTGTGTGAAAACAAGCACTCAAAGAAGATCTAGGATTTATCAATTTAACCGTTTCAAGGGTCTCATATGTTGGCACTGTCTTCTTAAAGCTGTAATCATGCAAATCCCACACATTCACAACCTGAAACACAGCCAAACTGTCAGCTGACAAGCGGATCATACAAAACAATAAAGAACAAGTTTAGACAGTTCAAAGTAAGCAGACACGGCATATTACATCAAAAACCAAGGCAGGGCTGGTGCATCAAAAACCAAGGATCAGTCAGGGTCGAATGGTCGAGTGTGATCTGGATTGGCTGGATCAACCAGGACAAATCACAATTCAGATCAAATTAACGTTGGACAAGTTTTATCGTTGCCAAGAGAGAGAGAGATATTTAGAACTAACTACATCAATCTAAGATTTATCACATCGTCATCTTCTCTTTACCCCACCAGTTCTGCTGATTCCTCCCCTGCACCCAACAGAACCTCCTTCCCTGTTCCCCAGTGAACATCAACCATCCATCATCCACCCCGGCTTCATCTCCTACGGCGTCAACCCAGCACCCCAGACCTTGCCTGCTCCATTAGCCGGCGCTGCAGTGCTGTGATCCACCCCCCTGCTGACTCCAGCCCAACGGATGCAAGATACCTGCACAGTCCCCTTGTGCAGCCCACCTGCAACAAGGGGTGTCAATGGGCTTGGCCAGGGATGAAGGCTGAGTCCAAAATATATCGGGCCCGCCTGACCTAGCCCGCACTATATTATTAGTCCAGCCCAGCCTGATTCAGACCAACCCAACATTTCTATCTCATAAACATATTATTATCAAATTTAATAAACATAATAATTAAAGATAACACTATAAACTTTATAATAACTTAAATTAAAATCCATTTTCAATGAATAAAAGTTATATTTTTAATTAAGTTATGTCATGAAGGTTGAGGGTCATTTACTTCGGCCCAATTAAGACTGTGGACCAACATTTTGGGCCTCTATGTTGACACGCAGCTGGCCCAGCCCATTGCCATGCCTACTTGCATTGTCGTCGTTATATGTGCCCGTTCAAGAAACCCCCCATGAAGAAATAGTTCTGACCCATAAAAGAATAGTTCTTACTCCCCTCTCTTCACCGATGCAGTTGCCCACTCACGCATGCCACAATGCCAGTCCTGATGGTCCAAACCCACCATACCACCAAACCACCACAAGGTCCTTCATTCAACCAGCCTAACCACCGGTTCATCCAGCGCATGCCCGGTTAAACCAAGTTTAACCCATTTCAATCCTGGTTTGAGGCCAGTTCAGCAGGTGTAGTTCAGTTTGGCAGGTTCAGAGCCAGTTAACACCGGTTCAAGGTCAGTTCAGCCGGCTTAGTCCAATTTTGACCACTTTAAGTCCGGTTCAGCTCCAGTTTTAGTCGGATCAGTTTAGTTTAGTCATTTATTGCTCTACTTTAGTCGTTTTACTCATTTGTCCTGCATCATTAACGGGTTTCAAATTCATTCGTTGTTGTCAAATATCATATCAGCACTTCGAAATTTTGGATTCCATTTTTACCCCAAAATGATAGTTTGGCCTCCCCAAAATAGTACTCACTCTGTTGTAAGCCATACTCTGAGAGAAAGATAATCTTCAAATAATATACAAAATCATCATGATGGCATCAGAATGGCATCTTTCCTAATAAATTAAGAATCAAATATTGTTTTGCTTCTTCGGCCTCTTTTTTATTTTTAAGCTATGGGAGTTCTATGAAGGTTTTCAGTGTATTAGTTTAGACTTCCATAGCACATTTATCAGTAGTTACCTTAATCTCTTGCTCCTGATGAAGTGAGCCCTTTACAGGATGTTAAACAATAATAAAAAGTGAGTAATGGCAAACAAGTAACTAAAACAAAATATCAGTTGCAACAGTAAGAAAATAAAAAATGACACCATTGATGATCAAGCAAGATCATCCATGAATGAAAGAAGAATTAATGCAGTTTCAGATTGATGGCCATGCCTTGTCTCGACCAGCACTTAGCAATATTTTATCATTCTCTGATATTGACAAGGAGGTAACTGTTGAAAAGTGCTTCTCTAGTACTGCAATGCACTTTTTGCTGTCAACGTTCCACACGCGAACTGTTGCATCCTCACTCCCTGAAAATAGCTAATAATTAGAAAAAATAGTTAGATATGGAATATATACTTGACAGGTGTAAGAGTAAAGTAGGCACCACTAGGAGGGCACCTTAAACAACATGTAAAAAATATATTTAAAGTCTCTGGTTATCAGGTGAACCACCCAGAGAACTGGGCATAATTCTTTCAATAATCTTGGTGTCGCCATTACAAGAGTAAATAAAAACAAAATCATGTGATTAAGAAGACAAATAACTTAATTGGAACTTGAAAGACTGAGGATCTTCATGCTTTAACGACTTGGATGCAAAAGAATTAATATATTCGGAAGTAGAACTTGGATCTTTTGATGCCACAAAAAAAACAATAAAAATTCTGGGAAATGGGTCTTGAAAGTTTGGTTCTACTCCTTGAGCAACCAATTACACTTTCACAGTGTCTGGACTATGGCGATCAATAAATTATGCATTTGGTAACAAGCAGTAGGGTAGTGACGGCATAAAGTAAAGTCTCTAATTGCACCATCTCCGTGCATTCAGCTTCTTACCAAATAAAGAAAATGTTTGGAGATGAAAATAGACTCGTTAATTGGTGTGCTGTAGGTAAACATGATCCAACAATGGAGAAGAACGTAACTAAGGCCCCATTTGTTTTAGCTTAATTAATGTATCACCTCTAAATCAGTCAAAGGTTAGACATTGAAATTTTTGATAAAACGTTTGAATACAAATAATAACTTCTTGTTAGACAACTTAAATTTAAGTGTTTCATAATATTTTTTTATTTTCGGAGGTGAATAACTAAGATTTTGTGTTTTACAAAAGAAATAAAAAATAAAATTAAGATTTTAGACATTCCATTAAGTTAAATCAAATGCCACCTAACTGTCATCCACTTACAAAAAGGCAGTTTGGATCCGGATGGAACATGACACATGTAACAACCCCTCCATGGCCCTTAAAGAAATGAGTGCAGAACCCTCCATCAACGTCCCACACGAGAACCTTCCTATCTGATCCTGCTGTAGCTAGCAACCCTCCGGATGAATGGCACGCCATAGCCATCACCGATCCATCATTGCCCTGTCCAAATACAAATTATAAATTCATAATTACCTGAGCCTAAGACCAAAAATCATTAGCGACTTAGCTCGGAAAACATAAACACTCAAATTTGTCCACCCACTTCCAGCCGGAAGGGGTCTTCGGATTTATACCATCAGAGACAACACATCATCCCTTTCAACTAACTCACTGCATCCCATCACCCAGTAGTATACTAGTGCCAGCTCTGTAAAAGTTTACCTTCCACGATCTGACGCACCTGGAGGAAGCGACCTCCCAGACTCTGATAAGACGGCTGTTGCTGGCCGAGAAGAGGAATTTGTCATCCGGACTGAGGACCAGGGCGGTGACGTCCTCCGTGTCACCGTCGAGAGTCGTTTGGACGGAGGCGGTGGACAAGTCAACCAACTTCACCTTGTCGTCGTAGGCGCAGGCCAGGAAGGAGCCATCGGAGGAGACGGCGTAGGCGCGGCCACTGAAGAATGGCTCCAGCGACCGGGAGCACCGATAGTTTCTCTTTGGTCCTCGATACAGCGGTGTCTCTGCCTCTGCCATCGTCACTATCCCTTCGGACCCTCCTAGGCGGATATGCTCGGAGAGAGAGGGGTGGCGGGGGCCAGGAGGAGGGTGTAGGATTCCGATGTACCTGTCAAATCAGTTTTTTTTTGTAACAAATTAACATAGCTATTCGTGAAACAGAATCAACCCAGCATATCCAGACAAAGTTGATCCCACACGGAGGTGGGTACGGGGAAGGGAGAGCTGCCAGAAAGAGAAGTATCCAGGGCCCATTTTGCCAACAAATGGGCCGTCTGGCGAGCGAGGAACATAGGAAACGAAGCTGAGGACATCCATGTGCAAGACAAATAAACTCCTGAGCAGCCAGCATGCTCGGATCAGAGCGAGCAAGAAGAAGAACAGGGAAAGGATACAGCCAGGACAAGCTGTTTTACCTCGCCCTGTCGCTACTTGCTAGCCATCAAACTTCAAGCGCACCATCGTCAAAAGCCGACTCAAATAAAGAAGAAAACTCGGCGGCAACCAATTCAATCGAGGAGCCCTTGGAAAGGAAAGAAACGGAGAAAATATTGCGCCAGAGAAGAGTAAGAGGATCTCGCAATATAGGTGTTAGCCGTTGGACGGAGAAGAAGGGGGAGAGATTAAACAGACCTTGTGCCCTGGCGATGTCGGTTTTGGCCGTCGGACAGAGGAGCTCGGCGTTGGCGTCAGACAAGAGCCAGCCGCAACCGTGGAGTGCGCGACTGGAGGCAGAAAGGAGACTGCTCCGTGTCTGTTGCGTGCGATGCGGCGTGCGAGGGAGAACGAGAGAAGGGGCCAGGGGGGATAGCAGGGTTTTCACGATGGAGACTCTGCGTATGGGTTCACGCGGACCGTTAGATGAACGGCGAAGATTGGACCGAGAGGGGGTTTTTTTTTTATTAAAAATAAAAAGAGATTCCCTTCTCTTTCCTTCGCCATTTTATATATCTAAAATACAGCGTTTTTTGTCGATAACTGTTAGGAAAAAAAACTAAAATATTATATTTTTCGGGTGTTTTCGGGTGGACGTACTTAAATTTAAAAAATACATGGTTTTAAAAATTGTTAAAGTTCTTGAATTTTTCTAACCGAACGTAATTTAACTTTTGCGCAACCGTGCTCGAGATGGGGTATAATAGGATGTTTAATTGTATGATATTTTTTTTGTATATTTTCATAATAAAAATTATATTAAAATAAAATATGAAATAGTGAATGACAAAAAATTATCGTATTTGTAAAGATGTGATGACAAAAAAAGAGTGAATATTACATGTGAACAAATAAAGTAAGAGATTACGATATTAAAAAAAGGTGAGAACTTCTTTTTCTATCTAAAATTAAAATTATTTTAAAAACATAAAATGTGTAATAATTGTCAAACGTTTTATAAAAAAGTTTTATTAAAAAATTATAAAACTATAATAAAAATTAACTTATGATGCAACCAAACACCCCCTCCCCCCCCATAATGTTTTCCCTTTTTTATATATAAAAAAATGCCTTCGTAACTAGGATCCGCTAACACCTTCGAATCCGAACCTCCGACCACACCGGATCCGACGAGTGAACACGTCGCGGCGGATCCGACCCGCTAATCCCACGCGCGGCTCGGGGCTCGCCGCTCGCGTTCGCGTCCCCGCGCAAACGGCGAAGAAAAGGAGGCAGGGGGGCACTCCCGTTATACCTGTAATTTCCGGGGACCTTTTCGTCAGAGAAACTTGTTTTTCCTTCTCACGAGCACAGGCCTGCCCATCCCTTTCAACCATCGGCAGTCGCCCTTTCTTCGAGCTCTGACTCTCTCCTCTCCGGTGGTCTTCTTGTTCGGCTGTTCCTGTTCTTGATTTCCTCTCATTTGTAGGATTTTACAGAGATCATCTGCTCTTTAGTTGCTTCTGGTTCTTAGAAGGGTCTGACAGCGTCGAAAAGGCCTCCTCAGATACTGCTCATCAAAAGGAGGTCTCGGCGTGGTCTTCTTGCTAGATGCCTCACTCGGATGAATCAGATCGCGGATTCTAGTTACCGGGGGTAAAAGAGAGCCGATGGAGCGTGGTGGTGGCGACACGGAGGCGGTCGCTGCTGCTGTGGCCGGCAGCGGGGCGGGAGGCGCGGGGTTGAATGCCAACGCACCGCCGCCGTTCTTGAGCAAGACGTATGACATGGTGGATGACACGGCGACAGACGCGATCATCTCGTGGGGGAAGCAGAATAACAGCTTCGTCGTGTGGAACCCGCCGGAGTTTGCGAGAGACTTGCTGCCCAAGTACTTCAAACACAATAACTTTTCCAGCTTCGTTCGCCAGCTCAACACCTATGTAAGCATTCCGCCCCAGAGGATGCTTTTATTGACGTCTTGTTGTTCGACGTGATGAAAACAAGGCCATGATTTATATACAGAGGAAATAAAAGAAAGAGGATAAAGTGATTAATTCGAAGGCCTTCATCATTCTACAAGCTAGTATAGAGTTAAATTTTAGCTTTGATAATGTTATATTTCTAGGACTTAAGATACCTCAAGCTATCCGAATTCAACTCTGGATATGTAATTTTTTTGTTACCTGGCATAACAATGAACATAATCACATGCTGTAGGATTTAAACCTACAGGATTTAATTTTGGACTCCCACATTCTACCAAAGTGAGTTAAGATTGCTTTCTTTTGGCAGATCGTACAACTATGAAGTCTTTTGTCCCCGTACTTCAATAAATACATAGTTTATGCGTAAAGTATGAGTGTATGACACAATCCAGAATTGCACGTATGCCCAATTTTGATTGATCTCAGTCAATTCATTGAGTAATAGTCTAACAGGTGGAGCAATGGTAGAGAAATTGATAAAGGGCAATGGGGTTCGGTGCTTTCCAACTCTGCACCCTTGGGCTTCAGGTCAAAGTGGCGTCTATTTTTCTGAGCTCAGTGTCCGTTCCCCCTAGTCCACCACCGAGCACGAGCTCTCCTTGGTACTCTAGTAACTTAGATCGCACAAGATCGTGGTTGGAGTGAAAGTCAGGTTAATGTGGTCAGGGTGGATCTGTCCTTGATTGCATAGAAAATCTTAATTAGGTAAGGATGACAGTTCAAATATTGTATTTTTTTTTCAATCCCCAATCAGAGACAAAGTATGACTTTCTCCATCTAAGTCTTTCTAAATTTAAGAGCACTCAGATATGAAATAAAAAATAACTAAAGAATTGAATGCGATAATAATTAGCAGTCCAAAATAATAAATTTGATATTTAACTAAATAATTGCATGAGTTAAAAAGCATAGAGTCAATTAAGTATTTGGGGCATTGATTGCAGAGTCGGTCCTTGGTGATCCAAGTTTTTGCCAAGGGGGCCGATCCAACCTGATCTCCCACCGGAATCGAGCCACCATGGCCGCCTATATGGCCCCATTTTGGGGCCGAAATCAGCCCAAAAGGGCCTAGATTGGATCAGAATCCAATATAGGCACATATTCTATATATTGTTGTTCTTTTTTAGTGTTTTTTTGAAGAACCGATATGGACCGATTTCAGATCGATTTCTCTTCCAAAAAATCAGCTGGAATTGGCTGATCAGATCGGTACCCACTGATTTGGGTACTGATTTCGATCTGGCGATCTATGATCTGAGGTAACGTTTTTTTAAGGTGACCGGTGACCATAAAATCGGGGTACAATTAGTTGTTGCACTATAAACAGGCCCAAAGCAAAGAGTGCTAACTATCAGTGATAGATAGCGAGATTAATATTATACATCACATAGATGACATTACAACAATAGACCCTCTCCCATCCTTAAGCTGAAGCAACAGATGCCATAGCCCCTACACCCCAAGAGTCTGGCACTTCCTAATCATTGATGAAGACTTCTGTACACCACAAAATGGTATGGATGTTCCGGAAGGTATCCCTAAATATTTTCTTAGTGATACCTTTGTCTGATAGTAAACTGAAGGCTGCTGACTGGGATCCTCCTGTGAAAAAAAATTGTGAATAAGCTCCAATCAAGAACCCCTGGTCCTCTGAATTTAATGTGTGGAAGCTTGCACTACTTGCCATGCTGTGGTCTATATAGCTCACTGGGAATAGAAGAATATTTTAAGAAAGAACCCAAAAGGGATACTTCATTTGATGTCATGCTGTATCAGAGACCAGATGATGGCTCATACCAGCTCTCAGATGGGGGACATGCTTCTTTCAAAGGGACATTTCAAATCTTGTCCCTTTTTTTAGTCTTTTGGGCCCATTTCTACTCTTGAAAAAGTTGCTAGATAAAGTGAACATTTTAAGCAATGAGGAGGAGATAGAAGGCGAAAGCCAGCTCACATGAAATAGTTTAGAATGAAATGAATCTATTCTTATCCAAGTTCAGGTTTTCTCTTTGAAGGTTACATTGATGCGGAACTAACAAGGACCTAGAGTGAAGGACATTAAAGGAAGACACTCTTTAAGAATTGTCAAGAAAATCTTCACTTAAAACAATCGGTTATTTCAAAATTGACTCCTCTCTGTTAGCAATAGAAATTGGACCAACGAACTTTTATCCATTTTAGAAAATAGTCAGGATTTTAAACAATGAAAATTTTCTTAAAATCGAACCACTAGACTTAATCCGCCAGACCCTTAACGAAACCGATTTTCAAAATAGACTTCAACGGGTGCTCGAAAATGTACTCACGATTCACCAACTACCTTGAATGGAACGAGCTAGGGCCCTATGAACACATTGAGCATGGCGTTCGAGACGGATAAGGAACAAAGCAGGGAAACATACAAGGATTTTCTGAGTAAGAGATTACCTCCACACCAAAGTGTGGGTGTCGGCTCGGCTGGTCTCAGTCACGATTCTTATACATCCGAAGACCAAATAAGAGTTACAACTTCAAATAACGACCCACACCTCGCAGGGTGGTAATAGGTCAGGACAACCTAGCAATACGCGAAATAGCGCAGCGGGTTGACGAAACGAGCCAAAGATCCGGCGATTTACCACCAAAGTCCACCGATGAGATGTCGAACGGCACAACCACGCGGCTCGTTTTTGGAGGACGTTGAAGGGATCAGCCACCATTAGGTCGTATTCGGTTGGACTTAAGCCGGACTAATAGGCACCTCCGTAGACTCACCGGTACCTTAGCCGGAATGAGACGAATCGACGGAGACTATCGAGAAACGAAGTCATCGCCTCCAGCCTAGTGAATCGGTGAAAGCGGTTCTTGGATAGGACCGATGTAATATCCCGAGATTTCTTTGGAATGGACCAATGTAGTATCCGAACTGTACTGGAAGGGACCAGTGTAATATCCGTTGCTCCACCTTTCAAGACCAAAGTAACACACTAAGCACTGGAGATGGACCAATGAAGGTAATGAAACCGACTGAACTGATAACCCGGACTTGATATTAATAGACCATGGCATTCATCACATGCCTTCAACGTCAACCAAATAATCATAGATCGGCCCGATCTCGGAGCAGCATCTCGATGACATCATGGTTCTTAATGAACTAGTCATCTCTTCTTGACTTCCGAAACCAAATCTCGAACATGCGGATGAATTCGAAAAGAACGGGCAGCTGCAATCCGAGGTTTGGACTAGTCCGGATGCATCTCGTAACTTGGGGCTATGCCACCAAGCGGATATTCTCGGATCTAGAAGGATTCAACAACTGTTTAAATGAGAAAACGCAGCTAGGACCAGGTCTGTTTGCAGGACATCGTCGACATAAAAAGTCGAGTCGGGAGGTGCACCGGATGCAGAATCGTGCATTCGAACATATTTGGCGGAAACCACAATATGTATATGCGGATACTTGGTGAACGAAGCAGTGAGAGATGCGGAGACCAACGTGTGGTTGGCACGCAGCAGAAAAGGATTCCGCATTAATGATTAGCCGCCGCCATGGATTCAAAGGAGGAACAGGAAGATTCGACCGGTTGAGATCCTCCTTCGTAAGCCGCAGGAATCCGGCGAAGAAGAAGCCACCGAATTGGTAGAGAAGGCCTTGACTTTGCGGCTGCTGAGGACCGCCATGGCTATTAACAGTAGCTGCCGTCCAGGAAGAATGCCATTCGGTGGGAGGTAGAACAGGGCAATATGCGTAGAAAATAGAAAGAAGGTCTACTGCTAACAACTAGATAACAGGAGAAATAAAAGGCATTCGCTAGAACTAAACTCCAGAAGGGAGAACGCTGGAAGAACAGCCGCCTACGAACTAGAAGGAATGCGCTACACGGAAGAAGAAGGACGCTACGGAACAAAGCGAGAAGACGCTACGGGAACAGGAGATGCACAAGCAGGAAAAGCGTATTCTCTTTCATCCATTACCTAAAGTGCTTCCTCGCCCCCCTCTTTTAAAGGGCTGTACAGTGGTAAAAAGAAAAAAGAAAAGAAAAAGGCTAGAGCGTCTTAGGCCCGTGGAAGCAATGTGTCGCGGGTGGCCCGTTGGCGCTTTGTCAGCGGTAAATGTCTTAAAGGAAAATCCTCCGTAATGGACTTAAAAGGAAACTAACTCATTGTGATAACTTGATACGTAAAGCAGAAAATTGAGCCCAAATTAAAAACAATGCTGGCCATTAATGACGAAAAATAAAGAAATTACTTGTAAACCCTCTTTCTTTGACGCGGTAATATTTCCCCGAAACCGGTTTGAGTCAATGTCCCCGTTAATTCCTTCGGTACGAGAGGATTCGACTCGTCGAATCGATCTCTCCGATAAATATGGATCGAAGATGTTGTAAATACGTTCTTGATACCCGAAATCATCGATTGCGGATCTACCCTTGTCGTACAAGGTACCTCTGAATCGGTCCATCAGAGGATGTAATTACTGCTCGTCCATTATACGCTCTACTTGCTCGTATTCAGATTTTTAGGATTAGTGGACTCTCGGAAAGTGTCTCTCGGATTGAAGGAATTAGGTGAGCAAACTCGGCTGGGTAAAGTAGTTGGCGGTTGAAAAGCTATCGAATCGGAGACGTTAAAGGTTAGTAGAATCCATAATCTAATGGAAGATCGAAACATAAGCATTGTTACCAGCCCTTTTATGATCTTAAATGGTCGGCTCCCCGGTTATGCGATTTCTTAACGATCCGGAAGGAAAGCCGTTCGGGACGAATCGATGATAACGAGAATCGCCAACTTGAAATTCTTTTTGTCTTTTGTGAAGATCGTGCCAATTCTTATAGAGTGTATTCTGTGTTTCTATATGTTAGCTAATAAATCCGTACGAAAGCTCTGTGTATTCTAATGCTTCGGTGATGCGGACAATTTATGCGTGAGAGGAGTGTTTACAAGATCAACGAGTCTTAGGCACATATCACTGAAATAATTTGAAGATAACCCGGTGGTTACGGTTGACGGAATCATTATATGCGAGTCGGCCAATGGAAGGATACGGTCCCAACTCTAACATGCTCTTTGTTAGACACCTCGACAAGTCCCACACAGAACGCATTTCACTACATTTGCCCGTCGGTTTGAGGATGATAGGCAACTGGAAAATTTTAACTTTGTGCCCGAGTAAATGCCGCGATGTTTTCCCGAAATAAAGCCATGAAACTTGACATCCATCGTCCATGATAGTCTTAAGTAGCCAATGAAGTCTAACCACTTCGCTTAAAAACAATCTAGCAATGATTGATGCGTCGAAGTCTTGTATGAGAATAAAATGTGCCATCTTTGAAAACTGTCTGCAACAACGAGAATAGAATCATACCTCTGAGTTTTGGGAAGACCTAAGACAAAGTCCGTACTAGAGTTTTGCGGGCAGTCTGGGACGGAAGAAGTGTATAATCCGGTGTTACGTTTCTGAATTTGGAGGTAGCGCGGGTATGACATTGAGAGACAACCTTGGCATCCCTCTTGACAACAGCGATAAAATGCGTAACAAACTAATTCTATGGTCTTATTGCGGCCAAATGACCACCCAGACCCCGATGAAGTTCCCGCACTAAGAAATCTCTTAGTGAGGTACGAGGTATCTGAAGACGATTACTGAAGAGGTAACCATCATGAATGAAAGCACAGAAAATCTCGAGATGGTCCATTAATTGACGGAATAGATGTCGTAGAAAGTGCGAGCGATCAAGATATTCTTCGAAAATACAGAAAAATCAACGATTTCGGCCTTAAATGAATTTAGCGAGAATGACTCTTGCTTAAGAGCACTGACTACGTTTTACTGTTCTGGTTTATGCTTTAGGGCAAAGTGAAAACTGAATATACTCGACAATTTGTGGCTTGGGTTAAGTTTCTTTTGGGCACTGAAGGAACCTCGAAAACCGTGGTCGGAAAATAAGACAAACTCCTTAGACAAGAGATAATGCGAGGTATTTTAAACTCGAATGATGGCGTAAAACTCTTTATCGTAAGTAGAATATCTTAATCAGCATCTTATAACTTCTCGCTGAAGAAAACGATAGGATGACCCTCTTTGTGACGGAACTCCCCGATACGATTCGGAGGCATCGCAGGCAACTTGAAAACCAAGGAGAAATGCGGAAGTTTAAGGACGAGAGATTGGGTCGCTGAGTTGTTTTAAAGAAGCGAAAATGCGAATCGGTGCCTTAGACCGTTGAAAGTTGCGTTTCTTAAGGCGATGCTGTGATAGGTACATTGCGGTCTTTGAATCCCCAATAAACGTACGTAAAAAGTGGCCGGACAGAAAGCTCCCAACATCGTGGATGTTTTTAGGAAGTAGGCCGATCGAGAATGGCTTTGACCTTCTGCGGGTGCAGAAACGCCATCATAGAGACTATGAAGCCCGAAATGTGAGTGGGAGTGAGAAAAAGCACTTGCTTAAAATTCCCAAACAATTTTTCTTCTCTTAAGGCTTGACAAACACATGCAGATGTCCTAAATGTTCGATTCGTGATAGGCTATAAATCGGAATATCATCGAAATACACTACCCTTGGCCCGACCCGATAAAAAGGCTTAAGGATAAGGTTCGTCGACCTCGTGAAGGTCTTAGGGGCATTTGAGAGCCGAAAGGGCATCGCAATTCGTAGAGTCCATCCTTGGTCTTAAAGGCAGTTTTCCACTCATCACGGTCGGCCTCCTTGGTGATATCCGCTCTTGAATCGATTTTAGAGAAAATGACATGACTAACATGTCGAAACGTGTCATCCCAGCGTGGTATAGGAAAGCGGTACTTGACGATGAGTTACATTTGTTGCCCTGCTTGTCAACACGCGTACGCCTGTTCCGTCTTTTTTGGAGCTAGCAATGCAGGAACAGCACATGGGCTCATTCTCTCTCTAATGTATCCCTTTTCAAGCAACTCCTCTACTTGCCTCTTAAGTTCCTCATGGGACTTTGGATCCATCCTATAATGGGGCAGATTTGGTAAGGTGGATCCTGGAACTAGATGCATGGCATCTTTGGACTTCTCTCATAGGAGGCAATTCAGTAGGAAGTTCATCAGGAAAAACATCAGCAAATTCAGTTAGAAGTTCTTGAACTTCTGGTTCAACCTCAGCTTTGGGGTGGGTGTTTATGATCTCTTTGGCAATCGCGTAGAAATCTTGGCCCATTTCTACTTTCAATTTCGAATTCATGTTCTCCCAAGATGTGTAGAAGTCTGGGTATTCCAATGGTGGCTAAAGAGACCTCTTTTCCTTTAGATTTTGACTGAGCTTTGACCAGTTTGGATTTGGTTAAGCTCTCAGTTTCTAGGTCAGATTTCTGGGATGAAGGTTTTCCTTCTGTCTTCTTAGAAGTGTCATTTGGATTAACAGAAGGTGTTCTTTGTGAAGTCGAGTTAGAAGAGTCATTTGAACTCTTGGGCAAAGAAGGTGGAGTAGGAGAGAGAATAATCTGTCTCGTGAAGTGAATTCACGGACATTTGATCTACCGTGTAAGGTAGCATCAACATCGAATAGCCGTGGGCGCTGATATAATACTTGCTTATGGGAAGCACGTGCTGAATGCTAGCGAGAATAAGGGGAAGTTGGATAGGAACCAAGCACCTTTGTCTTGGAATGGATGTGGAATCCACCCCGAGACTACATAGGGGTTAGGATGGTCGGAAGGAATAAGCCCCAGTTTAAACGGTATTAGTGGATATAGCATTAATGCAACTTCCACTATCTCATAATGAGCTTACAAACCTTCCCTTTGTACAAAGAAAGTATGGAAGATAGAGGTTCTCCTCACGATCGTCATTAGAGGCAGATTGGGTGAAAGCACATCTCACCACCCTGTCTGGTTTCATCGTCTAAGAGTGCTTGGATTGACTTGGGTCAATCTCATCTTCCTCGAATTCTTTTAGCGATTCTGATCGGCTTCGACACTCTGAGTTGAAGGTTAGGATCCTGGTTCTCATCTGAATAACCCTCAATGCATAAAGAACGATTTTGTGGACATTGAGACTTGTAATGTCCCATTTTTTCACAACAAGCTCTTGAATCTTCTTGTTATTACCCTGTGCAATGCGGAGTTGTTTTCCCTATCTTCTCTCTTGTAAGTGGAATGCGGGAGTGTGAGAGAAGGGATAGATGTAGGCATCTCGAGGAATATTACATTGGGTTCTCTGTTAGGTGGAAATGAAGGTCTAGGATTAGTGAAATGCAGGACTCTAGGAGGACGGTTGAGGAATCTTTGACCACGAGAATCATGATTAGGAGCTTTGAAGATACTTATGCCTAGGAGGTTCTGTAGTCTGTTGTTGAAATTGTATAACAACCTCATAAGCGTGATCGAGGGTTGAAACGGTACTTTAAACAACTCTCTCTGCTGCGGCCTAAGTCCGCTACCGAATCTGGATAGTGTCATCATCTCGTCTTCACAGATGGATACCACACTTAAGGAGGTAGTCATCGAAACTTCCGCAATATAACTAGATGCACTACGATTTCCTTGGGTGATACTTTGCCATTTATCAACCGGCATTTGTACGTAAGATGAGGAGTTGGTATTTCTCTCTCGAATTTGGCTTTCATCTCCTCCCGATTACGGATTGGTTCTGTTTGTCTGCACTGGCAAAGATTCTACGTTATTCCAATGAACCTTGGCTTTGTCTGACAGAGTTTCATTTTTCGCAAAACCTAACCTTTCTAGCCGGATCATTGTACCCAATCAAAGTAATGATCCATTCACGCCTCCCGTCCGTATAGACCTTAGGGTCCTACAATGAACCCTCGAAAGTTTGGGGCATCCACCTTAATGTTTCTAAGGCATCTCTCTTCGACCTCGTACTCTCTCCTTTGTCTACAGCACCCATTCCACAGACACTGAAAGTCCAGGTGGTTGATATTGTGGTTGAAAAGGAAATGGTGGTTGTGGGAAACCAGAGAGGTGAGGAATAAAATGAGGAGGTGGAATAAAATGAGGTTGTTGTGGAGGAGGTTCACAGAAATTGGGATTCCTCCCTGGAAAATTCAAATTCCTAGGATCCTGAGGGAATCGAGGTGGTTCGAGCCTAGCTGAAGAAATTGATTTCTTGGTCTACAACCTCGGTTAACCCGAGCTATTTTCTAACCCGGTGACTCTTTCATTAAGTTCGCGAAAGTCTGGTCGAAATGGTCGAATACGCTCGGTCATTCCCCTCGTTAAGCCCTCTAAATGTTCGAAAACGGTCGATCAATTGAGCCGGATGGGTTTTTAATAGAATTTGGTTCGAAATTAGACCACGACATGTTGACACAGTAAGATGTCCCTCTCCTAGTGGTCATGCAAACTATATGAACGCAAATGAAAACAAAGTAATTAATGCAATGAATGCAATGTCTTAGACTCTGGCTGGGCTCTGATACCAAGTTGATGCGGAACTAACAAGGACCTAGAGTGAAGGACATTAAAGGAAGACACTCTTTAAGAATTGTCAAGAAAATCTTCACTTAAAACAATCGGTTATTTCAAAATTGACTCCTCTCTGTTAGCAATAGAAATTGGACCAGCGAACTTTTATCCATTTTAGAAAATAGTCAGGATTTTAAACAATGAAAATTTTCTTAAAATCGAACCATTAGACTTAATCCGCCGGACCATATAACGAAACCGATTTTCAAAATAGACTTAACGGGTGCTCGAAAATGTACTCGCGATTCACCTGACTACCTTGAATGGACGAGCAGTAGGGCCACATGAACGTGAGCGTAGGCGTTCGAGACGGATAAGGAACAAGCGAGGGAAACGTACGAAGGATTTTACGAGGTAAGAGATTACCTCGCACAGTATGGGTGTCGGCTCGGGCTGGTCTCGGTCGCGATTCTTATGCATCCGAAGACGAATAAGGTTACGACTTCGAATAACGACCAGCACCTCGCGGGGGTGGTAATAGGTCGGGACAAACCTTGTCTGGAATCGTGAGCTGCAACCGGGTTGACGACGAGCGAGATCCCGGCGATTTACCACAAGTTCTGCCGATGAGATGTCAAGCAGCAACCACCGCGGCTCGTTTTTGGAGGACGTTGAAGGGATCGGCCACCATTAGGTCGTATTCGGTTGGACTTAAGCGGGACTAATAGCGACTCCGTAAGTCGCGGTACCTTAGCGGAATGAGGACGAATCGACGAGAACTATCGGAAACGAAGTCATCGCCTCGGCGGAGTGAATCCGGTGAAGTTCTTGGATAGGACCGGTGTAATATGCGAGATTTCTTTGGAGATGGACCAATGTAGTATCCGGCTTGTCTTTGGAAGGGACCGATGTAATATCCGTTGCTCCGCCTTTCCGAACAAAGTAACACACTAGCGAGATGGACCGGTGAAGGTAATGAAACCGGCGGGCGATAACCGGACTTGATATTAATAGAACCATGGCATTCATCGCATGCCTTCAACGTCGACAAAATAATCATAGATCGGCCGGTCTCGAGCAGCTGTCCTCGATGACATCATGGTTCTTAATGAACTAGTCATCTCTTCTTGACTTCCGAAACCAAATCTCGAACATGCGGATGAATTCGAAGAAACGGAACGCGCGATCAAGGTTTGGACTAGTCCGGATGCATCTCTTCTTGGGGCTATGCCACCGAGCGGATATTCTCGGATGCAGAAGGATTAGCAATTTGTTTAAATGAGAAAACGCAGCTAGGACCGGGTACATTTGCGGGACATCGTCGACATAAAAAAATCGAGACGGGAGGTGCGCGGATACTGGAATCGTGAACATTAAACATATTTGGCGGATGGAAACCTGATATGTATATGCGGATACTTAGCTGAGCGAACGGTGAGAGATGCGGAGACCAACGTGTTGTTGGCACGCAACAGAAAGGATTCCGCGTTAATGATTAACCGCCGCCATGGATTCAAAGGAGGAACAGGAAGATCCGACCGGTTGAGATCCTCCTTCGTAAGCCGCAGGAATCCGCTGAAGAGAAGCCACCAAGATTGGTAGAGAAGGCCTTCAACTTTGCGCTAAACTGCAGGGACCGCCATGGCTATTAACAGTAGCTGCTGTCCAGGAAGAATGCCATTCGGTGGGAGGTAGAACAGGGCAATATGCGTAGAAAATAGAAAGAAGGTCTACTGCTAACAACTAGATAACAGGAGAAATAAAAGGCATTCGCTAGAACTAAACTCCAGAAGGGAGAACGCTGGAAGAACAGCCGCCTACGAACTAGAAGGAATGCGCTACGGGAAGAAGAGGACGCTACAGGAACAAGCAGAAGACGCTACGGGAACAGGAGATGCACAAGCAGGAAAAGTGTATTCTCTTTCATCTATTACCTAAAGTGCTTCCTCGCCCCCCTCTTTTAAAGGGCTGTACAGTGGTAAAAAGAAAAAAGAAAAGAAAAAGGCTAGAGCGTCTTGGGCCCGCGGAAGCAATGTGTCGCGGGTGGCCCATTTGGCGCCTGTCAACAGTAAATGTCTTAAAGGAAAATCCTCCGTAATGGACTCAAAAGGAAACCTAACCCATTAGCCCAATAACCCAATACGTAAAGCAGAAAATTGAGCCCAAATTAAAAACAATGCTGGCCATAATGACGAAAAATAAAGAAATTACTGTAAACCCCTCTTTCTTTGACGCCGGTAATATTTCCCAAACCGGTTTGAGTCAATGTCCCCATTAAATGGGGCAGGTTACTGAACTACAATATATTGGTGAATATTAAGGATACCTTGAGACTGTCCTTTGGGCTTTGGCTAAACAGTGATTTCTTTTTGTGCGTTGTCAAGTGGTCCTACTACCTTCTGAGACAATCCTTTGGCTAAACAGTGATTATCTTCAATCTGTCTGAAGCCATGGCAAAACATTCATTCATAGGTTGCTCTTTAGATTTCTAAGGGATCATGCTGTGATGTACTCATGTAAGTGTCAAAGAATTTGATGGACTTTTGGCCAAACGAGTTTATGCCCTTACTAATTTATTTTTATGAGCTTTTATGGCGAATTGGTTATTTTCTTCCTGGGATAGCTATTGGTAAATGGATGTTCTATCAGAAGCATAGCTGCATATCTAATGTCCTTGAACAAAAAAAATCCACAAGAAAGCTGCATTCATTTTGCTTCACTTAGGGTCCGTTTGGATTAATGTAAAAACAAAATCATGTAAAACATTTTCTTTGGAGTAGCTTTTCTAAGGAAATTGAAAACATAATATGTTATTTGGTTGCATGTAATTACTTTTCCTTGAAAAATAATTCATACTTTAATTTTTCATAAATTATTTATTCTAAAAATATATTTATTTATTTGAACATTGTAAACTATTTTCTAAAAATTATCTGTTTGTAAAATATTATACCTTTAGAGAAGCCGAACGTGTGATTTAATTATTTTTTAAAAAATATTATTTTTGATTCATTTGATGACATGTCAAAGTAAAACATATAAATACTGTATTAATATAAAAGAATATACTATTTATGAAGCATAAAATGTGATCTATCATTTGTTTAATGTGAAAATTATTTTTTTAAAAATACTTTCATACAGGTAGTCATATATAAAACTTTCTTTCAAAGTTTCTTATTAGTTGAAAATTTTATGTGGGCAAATAAGTATATATTAAAATATTATTTAATAATTAAAAATTTTATTTATTATTATAAATATTAAATAATTTTACTTAATAAATAAATTTTTAAATATACTTTTATAAACTAAGATCATATTCACCTTTTTTCCGGAAAACGGCATCCGTGGCCTCCGATCGGATGCCAAAATCAAGTTGGCAGGAGGCCTCCCGTAAAACGTTTTACGGTGACTCCTCTTTTACACTCAAACAAACAAATGGTTTGAAAATATTTTTCCTGAAAAGTTGCTCCATGGTGAAGTTTTCAGGACAAACAAACGGACCCTTACTTTTTATCAAGGTGGGTAGTAAACTTCATTAATGATATAATTATGTGTTAGTAAGGCCTTCATCATATGAAATAATTTCTTGATGAGAAGATTTGCTGCCCAGGTTAAGTGGACTGCAGAATGTAGCAGAAGGCGAAAGACACCTCCATGCCTAGTCATGACAAAATATCAACTTTCCTTTTCCACATGCGTTCTGGTTTATTGCTTCTGTGCATCCTGTCTCCGTAACTTTTATCTCAGTCAGTGTATGTGAAAAAGTTCCTTAGAGAAAATCTGTATGCAGAAAGCCAAATGTTTTTTTCCTGTTGGTTGGCATAACTTTTCATTTGAATTGTTTGATCCAACACCCACAAACACCTCAATGTGTTGCCTATCCTGCATTCTGGAAGTGAACTGTAGCCATACGAGGAATCGCCCTCTACATGAAAAATCTTGGTTGCCTGTGCTAAATTTGTTATGCTACTCACCTTGGATTTTTTTTATTGCAAATATGTAGAAACTAAAATAAAGAAACATCCTTGTGTCTGCTCCTTGTATACATGTGCCTACTGTTCTTGATGACTCAATGCCATTTACATGCATATTACTCAATTTAAAGAATGTTTACCAGTGTCACCTGTCTCTTCAATCTTTCTTTCCCCAAAGAAACATGGTTTGCAGGATTGGCCCGTCCTAGATTGAGATACCCCCCCTCCAATCCATTCCCAAGGGGAACTGTAGCAGCTCAACAGAGCTGAGATCTGCCAGACTTGGAATCGGCCTGATCTCCCCATTCCAGCCAGATACGAGATGGGCCAGGATCAACCCAATATTGGCTGACCCTTTGGCTTCCAGCAGATCAGCTGATCCACTGATCCTGAACGGATCATGGTCAGCCCTGGCCCCTGGCTGTTCCATGGTCTGATCCCAATATGGAATTCCTTGGAAAGAAGCGTTAGTGGACTGTTTGGTGAAAGCTAATAAATGAAGTTTTTGTTAGGGCCATCATCAGAGTTCAAGCCTACCTTATCTTTCCTGTCTTTGTCATTTGCTGAAGTGTTGTGTTCCCGATAGCCTATTTACACACTCATCTCCGTTCCAGGTCCGATCCTGCTCCAGAAATCTTTAGAATAAAAATTAACTGGCTGTTTGGTGAAAGTGACTAAATGAGGGCTTTTTTATTAGAGCCAATGTTGGAGGCAAGCCCATTTTATTTTTCCTGTTTTTGTCATTTGCAGATGTGCTTCGTGTTAAGACATATACAAAGGCTGCAGGGGAAACCCATGACAGTGAATGTATGGCGCCACACTTCATATTGCATGTTCCTACCTTCTTTTTAGACCATATAGCCTTTTATGGAATCCAGACCCTCATTTTAACCAACACATGAAGTTTACCTTTGTTGAGAGCCTCACTGACTCATGACCTCAAGATTCTTCACAACAAAAAGGAAACCTTAGTGTCACACTAAAAGACTCAAACTCAGCGTAATTGTACCTCCTTACCCGAGGCATATGCCTCGATGTTTCAAGGCAAATTTTTAAACATTGTTGTTTCACATCTGACGTTCTTGAGCAATTCTGCATGATACAAATGCAGACATGATACATCTGGATTTTCACTCCAATCTTATATGTGCAGTAGACTCTTCCCTGAAGCTGGAAAATAATGCTTAATATTTGTTGATAAAGCTTTTCATAAAATATTTCATCATCTTATGTCCAGTTTAGTTAGTGTATTAAGAATGATACTATACCAATTTTAATTTATATTTCTAAAGGATAGAATATCAATAACAAAATTGATAAAATGAATATTTGTGTTACAATTAAAGCATTTTTTGTACTACGAATTTAAAAATTGATATTTTTTGGAAGGTGACATTGCCACAATTTATTAAATGCAAAAAAGTAGAATTCAAATACGGTCCTTTGAGTAGATTGAAGGAAGGAAAGAGATCGTACCAAGATAGTAGGGGAGACTTATCTAAAGAAAGCTTTCCACTTATAGATTTTGGAAGTAAAAGACAAGTGGGTTGTGAATAGGCCAAAATGAGCAAAACGGTAGATGGAAGAGCACAAACAATAAAGAATAGAGGATGGTTAGAGATGGAGTCTCATACTAGGGTGATGGAAATCAATTTAGTGAGTTTCAGCTTTCTTTACTGTTCAATCCTGGGAAGGACATGATTGTAAATAGTTTTTTAGTGGTCTTTTGTGATAGAGGCTGCTCTATAAATAAGAGCATGCTCTGTTGAAATGAAAACAGAATACATTTGAGATTTTTGGAAGCCTTTGGGCGGTTCGTCCGTGAGAGGGGTGCGACCCCATATTTTCTCCTCCACTCCCGGGAAGATTTCCGTTCTCTCCTCCACCCCCCGGTAGATGACTGGTTCCTTCTCCTTCCTCTCCTCTTTTCCCTTTGCAGGTCCATAGCTCTCAGTCGACGGCAGATCAGCGTCGTCTTCCTCAGCGGATCTTTTCTTGTTGATGCTCAGATTCAGTCAATCGGCAGACCCCTCCACAGCGTCTGGCAATCCCTGAACCACCATGCTCGTCATCCAAGCGTGCTCAAGGGAGTAGTGGGAAGTTTTAGCTAGAGGCAAATCTGACGATCCCTGGATCTACGCGATTGCCCAACAGCGTCACCATTGCCACTTCTGTGCTCTCCTTCTTCAGTGTCGACCCTCTTCTCCTCTCCACTTCCAATCGTCGGTCTCCACTAACCTCCAACCTTGCTCGATCTTCTTCCCACTTTCCAAATTGTGAGGGGGATGGAGCAATGAAGAGGTCGAGAGAGGAGAAGCTAGAAGGCATTGGAAGGTTTGCGAGGGTGCCACCCGCAAGTCTTCCTCAAATACACCTTAATGACCCTGCACGCTATCTCGAACGGCCACAACACTCTCCGTTGGACACAGCAGGAAGCTGCCATGACCCATGCTCGGTTGAGTGGACAACAGCGCCTTCACATGCACGATGTTGGTGGCCTTCTCGTCATGCGTGCACAGTCTTGTGCAATTGCGTCCAGAAGTTTCCACCGGTTTCACCTCATGCCCAATATTGCATGCTCCCGCAACTATCAACATGCAATGCCACGACCCCTCCTCTTTCAGCTGCTCAGTTGTGGCTGCAACATGAGGCCTCCACAACCCCTGGGGGCATAGATCGCGGAATCGGCCGATTCCTGAATTGGATTGGCTATTGCCGATCTGATTCTTGGCCAAAGAACCGATCCGGAAAAAAGTTCCGACAGAATCGGTCGGGATCGGTCGGAATCGGATCAGAATCGGATCAGAATCGGAATCGGATCGGCCGAATCGTTCGGGATCGGAATTGAAATCAGATCGTTTTTTTCTTTTTTTGCTATTCCATTCGGATCGACCAGGATCGGCCAGAATCGGTTCGAATCGGCTGGAATCGGATCGGGTTTTTTTTCTTACCAATTCTGGATCAATTTTCTTCCATTGGATCGGTCGGAATCAGTCCGATCCGATCCGATCCGGATTGGATCGGTACCCACCGATCCCGATTCCGATCCCGTGATCCTTGCCTGGGGGGGTTTGTCTGCTTCCAGCCATTCGCAGATGACACATGCAACACCTTGGCCTCCCTTCACGTGCTGTCCCACGCGATCAGTTCAAATGTGTGGCCACCTGACATTTTATTTCAGCATGTAATTTTGATTTTATTTCTTTAAATTTCGAGTGTATGTTGCCTCATGGATTAAGTTTGCTCTATTTTTCAAGAATTGCCATATCTTGACAGTCGGTCCAAAAACAACCCCAATTTCTAGGGCTGCAAATGAGTCAGATTCGGTAGTTGTATTACCTATTTCCAATTCTGATTTTGATAAAGGTTTAAGCAATTCTGATTCTAATTAAATCGGAAACATGGCATTTCAATTTCACTCTGATTCCAATTCCTTTATCAGAATTGCCATTATCAAAATTGACATAATCCAATAAATTCTGAAATTAGTAGTATATATCATTTTTTAAATAGTAAATAAATTTATTTTTACTATTAATTTTTTGACAAAAAAATATTTCTACATTTTTAACATTTATATATATATCATAATTTTAATAATTTATATATAATTATTTAAATATTAATGTTTACGTCTATGTATTGATTTTTTGTCGAAAACAAATATGCGGATCTAGAATTGACTATTTTGATTTCAATTCCGATAAGCTATCCAAATATCTGATTTTGATTCTGATAGTTAATAGGATACAAAAATATGTTCCAAATCTGTTAATTTTTATCAAAATCTGATCGGAATATCAGATTCTGTTTGCACCCTTATCAATTTCTGAATAGAGTGGTTCAATGATAATTTATCTCATTGCAGTGAAAAAACAAAGATGACTGATGTCCTCTTTGCCGCAGCTACAAAAAACATGTGGTTGAAGTAAGATGTGACATTCTTGCAGTATACTTTAGTAGGAAATCTGCCTCCTTGAATTTTCTAAGGGAAGATCATGATTTTAGTGAGAAAGAATGGGTTCCAAACACTTTTCCACTAGGCAACATTCCTTCCTCCAAAGTTATGTCATTGACAAACAGACTTAACAAAGAATTTTAAATTTGTCTTAAGGTTCAATTGTACTACGTCATCTAGCCTGTTGATACTTTTAACTTGTCTGATATCTCCAGGAAAAATAAGAAGTTTTCAATCTCTGCCTCAGAATGGAAGGGATTGTGAACGGAGTGGTTGGATGAATTCGTTCAGGAGGTAGGGAGGAAGGTTGGTACCTGTACCTCTTTGCAGGGAGGGAGGACGTTGTCTGGAGATTCCTGAGGAAGGTCAGATGTGACCTCAAAGCTTAAACTAACAGAACCGAAGGCAGCAAAATTCCTTTTTTTTGAAATTGACATAAACATGTCACAATCCATTGAAATAATAGATGCAAGTACAAAATGCTAATACCAATACAAGACAGAAAAGCAAAAGCTAGAGGGAAAGGCAAAAATTTTAAAACATAAGAAGAGAGAGCCATCTGACTGACTACCAAGATGGTAATAGCCGGGAAGCAACTTCACATAAAAACACTTACGGACAAAAAATCTGTCTTTGAGAACAGAAGTATCCAGTGGATGCCCTGAATTAGCAAATGATCAATCCTTGATGAAAGCAGCAGTCTGGTGAAGAATAGTCGAAGACTTATCAAACTGTTCCTCAAATATCCTCCTGTTCTGAGATATCAGACAGGAGAAACACTACATGGGATGTCATCTACCCTCAACTAAGAATTTGATGTGGAATGTTTGGGGGCTCAATGATGAGCCAAAAATCAGAGAGGTCAGGGCATCCTCAAAGAAAGCATGGGCATTGTGTTCTTGCAAGAGACCGAGATGGAGAAGATTGTTCTGATGTTTCTCAATAGGTTGGAGACTTAAGGATAATTGGATGTGGCGGGCAAATCTGGGCTGATTCTGAGTAGTGTTACATACACGTTGGCCAACTGCAAAGCGAAATTAAGGTTGGACAGAATTTTGGCAACTACAGAATAGCTGGAGTCAACACTAGTAATCTTGATGGGGACAAAAAAAATGTAAATATTTGTTTTGTCATTTTTAGGTTTAATTTTCTGTCAATGTCATTTTTTTTACGTTTTTAAGGAGTCTTTTAAATGTTTTCTTTTAAGTCCTGAAATGGACATGTCTGTAAATATTTTGAAGTCTGTCCAGTCTTGTAATCGGACTCCTCTTTATAAGAGGAGGAGCTCTATCGATGGAATATACACAGTGAGAATTTTGGAGCCTTTCCCGGGTGTTCCCGCGTAGCGTAGCGTAGCTTAGTGTAGGCGTAGCCAGGCCGTCTTCTTCCTCCGGCGACTAGCGCCATTTTCCCCTTCCTCCTCGGAACTTCCCATCGAGACGTAAACAGTAGCCTAGCTTATTGGTAGCGTAACACAACGTAGCGCAAGCTTCGTCCGGACGATCTTTAGATCTGGGCAGCGGTGGAGTTTGAGTTTCAGATCTGAAACGACGGAGACAGCATCCGGCGATCCCCGGATAGCATCTTCGACACCAACTTCAACAGGCCGGCGATCCCCGGTTCTGTTCCAAGGGCTGGTCCAGTTTGCCCTCCGGCGATCCCCGGAGCTGCAGTGCTTCGACCTCTTTTGGCTCGGCGCATACGGCAGACAGAAAAGAAAGGGCGAGGAGAAGGGGCGATCGAAGACGGCGACGCAAGCTGCTCCATCCACTGTCGTCGTAGGCCCGTCTCCGCCGCAGCAGCTTCTTCTGAGCACCGGTGGGTTCTGAATCCACGCGAGGTCGGTCGCGAGCGAACGGGATCCCCTTCCAGTCGACACGCGGAGGCAGCAATCGGCGTCCCCTTTTCCCCTTACTCTGTCTGCGCGATGCCTTTGAAGGAATCGACGCGGACTCCCGCCCAGAAATGGACAGAACTGGTGGCATCCTCGTCCGAACGCCGGATTGCTAGGAAGACGACGATTGAGGGCTGCAGGCCACGAGGTCTCGCGCGTGTGGGATCCAGAAGCTTCCGAGGTGCTTCCCTCTGCTCGCGCGTGTCCGGAGGTATGCCCCAGTGGGCCCTGCTGATCCCATGTGGGCGTCCACCACCAAGGCCTCCAGATGGGCTATATGCATGCGTATACAGGACCCAAACACGCGCACGTAAGCCGTTTTCAAAATGGGCCGTGGGTCATCCGTCAACCTGCCAATAGGACGCTGTGGAGGTGGGCTTGGCTGGGCAGCCATACGCAGGAAAGAGCTATTTTGGACATAATAAATCGATTTCTATGCATTTTTAATTAGTTTTACTTAGTTAGCATCAGTTTAATCGATTTAGTTGTTTGAATAGTTTTAAATCGATTTTGTCCCGCATCAAATCTTGTCCAGGATATGCAAAGTAGTTCAGCTTTGAATTGGTATGGCTGCAACACAGCGGCTTCAAGGAGATTCTGATAGAGTCTTGGAACGATCAGGTGTGAGCCAAAGCCGTAGCATGTAGGTGTATGATGTAACCTCAAAAATCTCAAAAGATTTAATTCTTTTGTTTGTTTTGGAAATTCATTTTCCTTTTGAATTTGAATTAGATTTGGCTAGACCTTAGCATTGACTTATTAGGAAAATAGATGGTATTCCATAAAAGTACTAACTAGGGTCAAAATTATGTGTTGAGGTTGTTAGGTTCTTTGAAAATTTGTTTTGACCTCTCCCCGTCGGATGGTGCGAAGATCCAACGTTAATTACATCGAGATTTCTTGAACACCCTTGATTATCGTCATAGCAATCCATTGAAGTAGAAGACATACATCCACAAAAATAAGCATTCACACATAGGAGAAAACAATCCCATGAACTTAATGGAAGGCAATCACTTAATTTGTTTTGAGTTTAATTTGAATTTAAGTTGAATTAAATTGATTTGAATTTTGGTTTAGATTTGATTTGAAAAGTTTGATTTGATTAATTTGAATTTGTGTTTGTTTAAATTGGTTGAAATTTAGATTTGGTGTGTGAGTTTTAATTTGATTTGAATTTGATTTAATTTGAGTTGATTAATTGGTTTAAGTTTGTTTGGTCTGAATTAAATTTGGAATTGATTTGAATTTTGACTTGTTTGCTTAATTTGGATTTTATTAAGTTGGAGTTGGATTTGAGTTCAATTTTGCTTGGTTTAGATTTCAGTTAATTCTGCAGATTTTGACAGTTTCTGGGTTCTCTCTTATGCGATTTTCAGATTTTATGAAATGATTTGGGACGGCTTTGAATTTGAATTTTCTTATGGGTTCGAATGGTTTGGGACCACCTATTTGTGGATCAGTTCCTGGCTTGCTTTGATTTAAATTTAAGAGGCTCAAATTTGGGACGGGCCTGAGTTTCATGATTGCAATATTCTGATTTCAATTTGTTGACTCCCTCAAAACTTTCAGATTTTTTATTCACAAACTGACCTTTTCAGATATCAGACTCCAGACTTCTTGCAGATTCTGCATTTCAAATTGCAGGGCTTTTATTCCAGATTTCTAGATTTCAGATTTCCGAAATGGGTTCTGGCCTCTGATTTTTCAGACTTCTATGCTCCAGACTTTCAGCCTTATTATTTCAGACTCACAGGTGCGGCCTGAGCAATTCAGATTTTTTATGTCTTTTCAGATTCTCTGCATGCCCAGAGATTTCCAGATTTCTGGCATCCGGACTCAAATTTTAAACTGCAGACCTTTTTTTTTTTTTAAAGTTCAGAGATTTTTACTTCAATTTTACAGGTTCGGTTTCAGATTCCAATTTTTTACAGTTTTCAAATTTCCCTTGTCTTGCCTTCCAGGAGTTTCATGTGATTGCTCTCTCCTTGTAGCATCAACATGTGCACCGAATATGAATTTCCATTTGTTTTTCTCAACATGAGACATGATTTACAACTTGGCCAGCAATCCGGTCGTTTGAGTTCTTGATGAACTTGTTGATTCATGGGCGGCATGTACCCGGTCTTGACAGACTTATGGGCATCCCCCACTGCTTTGAGATTGAAAAATACCCGGCTTTTGACAAGCTTATGGGCAATCAACTCACTGATTTGAGATTGAGCACACCCGGCTTTTGATAAGCTTGTGGGAACTCATCTCATGATTGATGAACCTCATTAGCTCATAGTTTGGCATATCGGCATGTTGATCATGCACAGCCTTCCCATGGCATAATGGGTAAGTAACTCCCTCTTGGGGCATGGTAAGACATTGGGGTCTTTCACCAGACCTTTGTATGTCCACCTTAAAGGGTCAAGGGGCGTGCTTAAAGCCGGCCCATTGCTTTCCCTATTTGTTTTAATTCTTTTAAATTAAGCCAAGACCATGAGGCCGGTTTTTAGCCGGCCGGATGCTCGTCTCGGTTTGTTGATTAATTAAGTGAATTGTTATTTAATTTCTGTTTATTGTTTGTTTTATTTTGTTTTTGAATTATGGGTCAATAGACGTGCTTAAAGCCGGCCTATTGCTTGCCCATTTATTTTGATTCTTTTAAGTTATGCCGAGACCATGAGGCGGGTTTTTAGCCGGCCGGATGCTCGCCTCGGTTTGTTTAATTAATTAGGTGCATTTTTATTTAATTTCCATCAAGAATGTCTTTTAAAATCTTTTATTTTTATTTCTGCCACTGGTCACCGAGGGATATTGGACCGTAGCCCATCTTCTTCTTCCCCTTCCTTTCTCTTTTCTTCCTTTTTTTTTGAACACCTTTCATTGGTGGGCCCCACCATAAGGTTGACCCGCGGGTCAACCTTCTTCTCCCACAGCTGCCCCCCCGCGCGCGCGGCTTCTGGCCGCGGCCGCGGAGGGTTTTTTTTGTTCTCTTTTTCCTCGGTGGGCCCCGCGGCTATTTTGACCCGGGTCAAAATTGGACCCCGACGCCGCCCACGCGCCTCTTCTTCTCCCGTTCATGTGCCGACGTGGACCTAAGTGTGCAAAAAATAAAAACCAGCGGGCTTCTCTCCTCCCCCCGACCAGACGACGGCAGCGGCGACTTCGATGGAGCTTCGGCAGCACCCGACGGCGGAAGAGGCTTTGGCGGCGCGTCCCTTGGCCCTTCGACGGAGGTGGAAGAAGAGGCACTCTTACGGCAGGAGTTTCCGGCGACGGAGGGCTTCAATGAAGGGGGGCTTCCGGCGAGGAGGTTCGGCTGGCCAGCGATCGGCTCGACTCCAAGGCTTCCTCCGGCGGGCTTCCGGCGATCGGGAGGAGCTTCCGACGATTGTAGCACCTACGGGAGGAGCTTCCGGACAGAGAAATTTCGCGGAGGGCTTCAAGGTGACGCCGGTAAGCCTTCCGTTCCTTCTCGGTCTCTCGGTCTCTTTCGGGGGGGTATTCGCGCAGCCTCGGGGGGTATTCGCGCGCCGCCCCCTGCTCGCACGGGGATGCTGGGCTTTTATAGGCTTCTGCTCGTATCCCTCCCCCGTCGGGAGACTTCCCGAGATGGGAGTTGCGGCTGCGAGAGGGACTCGGAGCAATCCCAAAACATACGGGATCGACCTCCCCCTTCCTCTTATCCGCCTATTGCCTTCCTACGACAGTTTCCTGCTGTCGTTGGCCACTGAATCCGGGTAGAATCCGATGGGAGTTGGTTTCCTCCCCTAGTCCGACAGCTTCTCTTATTACTTTTTTTTCTTTTTTTTTTGATGGGCCAGTCAGGAGAGATGGGCGTGAGTGGGCCTTGGAGATGGACTGAATTGGGCCTGTTTGGGCCGAGCATGCCATTTTCTTTTGTTTTCTCCCTTTTTTTTAAAAATTTTTGGTTACAACAGTGTATAAAGCTGAAAATACTATTAGGTTGAAAGCACGGGGTGGACAGTGCATGCAGGTCAATGGCAACTGGCAACAACGAGAAAAAGCTGCTAGAAGAATACCTGGCATTGGAATCATGAAGATCATGAGGGTAGATTTACTGTTTGTGCCACAAGATTGTGGGTAATGCTTTGTTAAGAAAACAGTGTTATCAAGTTTGGTGCCAAGTGTTAACATGTGCATAGATCTGATCAGATACATCATTTTAATCCTCCATGATATCTTTTTGTTGCAATATTCCTTGCTAGTTCTCTTAGTCTTTGGTAATATTTGTGATTGCCTTCTAAAACGGTAGCTTCAAGCTTTCTTTTTTGTTAGACAAAAGGGAGAATATACGTGATAAACAAGAAAGTAGAAAGCTACAATCGATGCCCAATTCATTCTGTCCTAACAAAGTACTGCTGATATTGTTATCACTGATCTTAAGAAAATTTTATCCAGTGTCAGTACAGTGGCAATCACTGCTTGTCTTAACTGAGATTTTCGTGGAAAAGGAAAACTTATGTGAACTCTTGTTTTTGCTAATGTTCAGATCATTTTCCTTTTCACCAAACATGGCTATAGTGACTCTATTAACTAATATGTTTATTTTTAGGTTATTTATTTGATGATATTATTTTGTCAGAAATTGATTTCTGTGTTTTTTCTTCTGTCAGGGTTTCAGGAAGGTTGATCCAGATCGGTGGGAATTTGCAAATGAGGGATTCCTAAGAGGCCAGAAACATCTACTGAAAAATATTAATAGAAGAAAACCATCCCACGTGCACAACCCACCACCACAGCCTCAACCACAGAACACATCAGTGGGGCCATGTGTTGAAGTTGGGAAATTTGGGATCGAGGAAGAGATTGAGAGGCTTAAACGGGATAAAAATGTACTCATGCAGGAGCTGATTAAATTGAGGCAACAACAGCAGTCGACTGATCATCAGCTACAGACCTTAGCGCAACGCCTTCAGGGAATGGAACAACGACAGCAACAGATGATGTCTTTCTTGGCTAAGGCTATGCAGAGCCCTGGATTTCTAGCTCAATTGGTGCAGCAGAATGACAGCAGCAGACGTATAGCTGCCGTGAATAAAAAAAGACGACTCCCAAAAGGAGAGAATACATCCCTAGATGGGCAAATAATTAAATATCAGCCCCTAATGAATGAAGCAGCAAAAGCAATGCTCATGCAGATTCTAAAGATGGATGCATCTCCCAGGTTGGACAACAAAAGTCAAACAGATGGCTTCTTACTCGACAATGTTCCCTCGTCGTCAAATTCCGTGGAGGGTGAGCATTCTTCACCTGGCAATGCCAGTTCTACACTTGCAGAAGTTCCTCAAAGTTCCACTTTTTCTTACTTGTCCGCAAACTCTGGATTTCCCTCCTTCCAACCATCTGCTGCTATATCTGAGATCCCATCACCACCTCCTATCACAGAGACGGTTGCAGTGAATAGATTGTCAGGTAGTGCGCTATCTGGAGTTTCAGATAACGTGCCATCCCATAATGACATGACCATGCCCGGCTTTATTCCCGCACAAATGATAATGCATGAGAACCGTGTCAACATTCCGACAATCCCCGAAGGTGAAAACATTTATGGTGATGAAATGTCTGGGGGAGTTGATGATGTAATGCCCCCTGAAGCTGATATTGACATCTTGCTTGACGACAGCTCTAAGCTTCCAGGGATTAATGATTCTTTCTGGGAACAATTTCTGACCGCGAGCCCACTCTCTGGTGACATGGAAGAGGTGGACCCGGGTATGCAGGAAGCAAAGGATTTGCACCAAGATCAGAAGAATGCGTGGGATCATACCCAGAATACGGACAGGACCCAGAATATGGACAGCCTAACAGAGCGGATGTGCCTCCTCTCATCACAATCGAAAGAGTTAGGGGGTTAGTTCTGATACCATCTCCCTTCATGAATCATGGTAGAGGAAGATTCATAGCATAGGTGAAGCTTTTAGTCCAAGTTCACACGATCATAATCACAAATATGAATTACCTGTATCTGGAACACTTGTTCTGCAAGGCATGTGAGCAGCATTCTAAATGCTGGATTTTCCTTTTGCCATGAAGTACTGCAGGGTGCGGCGGGGAGCCAAATCCGAAGTCTCTTTGTATTCATTCCAGGCATTGTAGAGAGGCGCGCAAGTAGGTTTTGATGTTCATATATTCGGGTCCCATGTTTGGTAAAAAAGACGACTTTTCGATCTGTTTGAATGGTTGACCGGTGTCCTTGATTTCGTCGTGCCCACTGGATGTCGACAGACGGGATTACGTTAGCTATCAGGCGATGCTTTGCCTCTCCTCCCCTTCTCACATTTTATTTTATGATTTTCGATGAGAACGTGGCATCACTTTTTATTAGTTTTTTTTGGGTTTATTTTTTATCTTTAAAGTTTAACATTCCGTGGTTTTTAAGCACTGGGCCAGAACTCTTGTGCTCAAAAGTCTGCATCTTTGATTTATGCTAGATTCTTTGGTTCATCCTCGGAACCCCATAGTGATCCAATACTTAATTGACGGCGCTTTCCAATGTACTGTCATTTATACTCCCGGAATACCTTTTATGCAACATGTTTTGAAGTTGTCTAAGTTCTTGTATCTTAAGAGGCGACTTAAAACTAAGCTGGTGTTTATTTAACTTACAGAACTCTTATTTTCATTTCTTACCTCTTTACTTGTGGTAGAATAAGTACTTAGTTTGATTAAGATGCACTCAACGAAGAGAAGATGATTTCACCGTGTAATACAGGCCGCAGCGAAGGGCCATGTTTTAAGTTAAAAGACTCAATATCCGAGCGGTCTTTCACTTGTTTTTAAGAGCTTTTTTTTAAGAGATGTATTTGTGTAATGGTTAAGATATTCATTCAAAAATTAGAGGTTGCTTGAGTTCAATCAAGCACCCAATCTCTACCTGATTCACCTATCTAAAAGAAAATTTGGGATCCCGTACGCAAAAAAAAGAAAAAAAAAGACTAGGCTAGGAAGAGAGGTCAGCATATCAATGTTGGCAAAGGAAGTGGTTGAATGATAATGGAATGTGGGGGTCAGCACCCGGGTTGCGACTCTGACTAGGTCAGTACTAGGTTGTGATAATGGCCCAACCCAGTAGATTTTTGAACCGACCAACTAGGTCTCAACCTCAATCAAATGTTTTTAAAATATTATTTTTTTATTCTAACCCTCATTGACTTATGACCTGTTTGGTTAGAATATCAAAAATGATACTATATTAATATTGATATTGATATTTTTAAAAGATAGAGTAACAATATCAAAATTGATACAAGTTGACACTTGTATTACATAACATGTGTTATTTGCACTACAAATTTTGAAATTGATACTATTAGCCAAGCACCTCAAGGTAATTACCATCAATATCAATTTTAAAATTAATAGTGATAGAGGTGTCTAGTAGTGTTACCAAACAGGGCATTAGGTCCCAACTCCGGCCAACCCAAGTTAATTTGGGTTCAGCCGACCCACTTCCGACCCCGACCTGGCCCAAAGAGGATGCATTTGGAAACCAATATTATTGAGTGGTTAACCAGATTCCTATACTTGAGAATTTTGGTGGACTTGGCCATACGAGCTCATCACTAGTCTACTGTAAGCCATATATAATATGGGCAACATGAAGCAATGACTATCTAGCTCTAAAAATAAAAATAAAAATAATAATAAAAGTTCACATACTTTTCTTTCGGGAACTATAGATGTTACAATAATAATATTTACATGTGAACCATCTATGTTTCAAGCTTAAATAATCACATACATACCTATTATATAAATCATTTGTAATTCCCACTTTGAGTCAACGTCTCTACCATATTCTTGACTCTCAACTATATAAGATATATTTACATAACTCACTCGAACACATTTTATCGCATTATGAAAAATAACATGAACATTGTGTGGGATTGTAATGTTACTGTTTTTAGAAAAAAAAAAAGAAGAGAATTAATTATTATATTTATTATATTTCCCCATCCTTCCCTATTATTCTTCCTTCGGTTACGCCTCCCCCCCCTCCCGAAACCGCCTCCGCGAGAACCCTAGTCTCCTTCTCCTTCTTCTTCTCCGTCGCCGCGACGTCCCCTCTCTTTCTCCCCCCCCGTCGACTCCGGGCCGCCCGCACCCGCCGGGCCACCGCGCGCACCGGCCACCGGAGCCACCTCCGCGCGTAGCCGCCGTCCTCGGCCACCCCGCGCGAGCTCGCCGCCGTCTCCCGGCCACCGCGGCCACCCGCGCGAGCCCGCCGCCGCCCGGCCACCGCGGCCACCCCGCGCAACCGCCGTCCCGGCCACGCCCGGCCGCCGTCTCCGCCGCCCTCCTCCCGCGCCACGCCAAAGACAGCCCGCGGCCACCCCGGCGCGAGCCCGCCGCCGTCTCCCGGCCACCGCGGCCACCCCGGCGCGAGCCCACCGCCGTCCCTCGCCACCCGCGGCCGCCGCCGCGCGAGCCCCCGCCGCCCCGTCGACCGCCGCGCCGCCCCGCGCGCACCCGCCCTCGCCACCCGCGGCCGCCGCCGCGCGAGCCCCGCCGCCCCGTCGACCTGCCGGCCGCCGCCCGCGCGCACCAGCCCCGCCGCCCCGTCCGGCCGCCCGCCGGCGCCCCCCACCCGCAGCAGCCCTCCCCGACCGCCCGCGGTGCGAGCCCGCCGCCCGCACCGCCCGGCCGCACAAAGCCGTGCGCCGCCGTGCGCCCCCCCCCTCCGCGGTACCCCCCTCTCTCTCTCCTATCCTCTCTCCCCTATCGCATGTGCATATCTTTCCTCTTATTATTATCCCCTTGTTCCAACAGATTTTTAGACACCTCCCGATCGATTTTCCGGCCGCCGTCGTGACCGCGGCAACACACTCGCCATCCGGATCGATTCTCGTTGGAATTCCGTGCGCCGTTGTCGTCGCCGTTAACGTAAGGCGTCCCGGCTATTCTTAGCATCCCGATATGATTAATTTAAATCGTTAAAATGTTGTTAGTTAATTCGGGTTAGATGAAATAAAATATTGGTGGGCTACCTGATTTATTAGCTTACGTAGTTATAGCTAACTTGATTTGACCAATGTGATTATTTTAGATTGATTGATCATGCATTGTCATCATATTAGACATTAGATTAGAATACATATTAGCATGTTAAACATCATGTTTTGTATTAGATTATGGTTAGTACAGCATGGTTAATGTCTCGATGACCTTAAACGGTAACCCGATTTAATAAATAGCCGGAGTAGGGATTATGGCATTGATGCATTTAATTTTCAGCTTGTTAATTTATGTAGTAGTTAGATGGTTATTGTTATTGCATGTATTCATCATGATAGTATGTTAGAATTGCATGGTTCGTAGTTTAGAGTATCATGATGTTAGTCAATTGGTATAGTTTGAGTTTAATTTTGGTATGGCATGCATATGTGAGATAGACATTTATGATTGTTCAATCGTATGTCCTATGTTTAGATTATCAGCACATGTTCATGGTTATTTTGATTGGTTACTTGTCCGAGTTATGTATGTGCTTTCATCTTGAGAGATGTAGTATGCGCAGGGCCGCAATGTAATGGAATTCTACTTCACCGGACTATAATTCGGTCCCCGTGGGCGACGGATGAATTAGAACGATCGGAGCATCCGTCGATCCCGGATACCGCGGTTTATCTTAAGTACTCCCTGCCTAGGGGTACTACGGGATTTAGCTTACTATATGTTACTTTTATATATGCTAGATTTGGTGTTAGTTTTGTGAACTACAATGTCCAAGTGGAGCATATAACTTACTCGTACGGATGATTTGTTATGCATTTTGGCATGTATGATAGTGGTTTAGATTGGTCATTTTGTCATGTCGTTATGTAATGCATGCATACCTAGTCTTCTTAAAGCTCAGGTTATGTCAGGTTATTGTTCATTGAATCATGTCAATTCATATGGGGTAGTTGATTGATTCTTTAATCAATTAATTGAAGACATATAATTAGTTTACACCCAATGTACTAAATCTGATTTTTTAGGCTTAATATGTATTGTATACCATTAGAAATTATTAATATAGTAGGGTAGTTCGGGTGTAAGACCTACTGAGTCTGTTGTGACTCACCCCTTCCCATTATAAATTTTTTTCAGCTGAGTTCGAGGAGCCTCTTCCTGAGGAGGACTTTGGGGAAGATTTCGAGGAAGACCTTGGAGCTGATCCAGAGCAGTTTGAGGACCCAGAAGACGAGGAGTTTGGTGACGGGTGATCACCTCGTTCTATCTAGGTTGCTGAGTTTTTCCTTCTATTTGTTAGTTAGTAGTTGTTTGGTGTGATTTTCAGAGATTGTTTTGGACTATGTGTTAAGTCCTCTTAGTTGTTTAGAGTGTGGTTATTTGTAGTGTTTACTTGGAGTTTGAATGTGATTGGAACATTACAGGTTGTTTTTAGATTATTCAGATGTGATGATATGTGATTATGGTTTGTTCTCCTAAACTGTCTCGATATTCCGGATTTATTTTCCGCTGCGCTATTGTATATTCCGGGTCGTGACAGGGATCATGTCAAGTATTTATGTATGATTAAAAAACTCCCATTTAGATGTCTAACCTTGTTAAGTAATTTAAAACCATTCAACGTTTTAAAACATCTATCTCGAATTTATTATGATATGCACATCAATACCTTTCGGTGGTCAACAAGATGATGGTCATGTCTAATGCCCTGTTTGGTTAGAGTTTCATTTTTGGTACTATATCAATATTGATATTAATATTTTCAAATGTTAGAGTATCAATATCAAAATTAATATAAGTTGACACTTGTATTACATAATGTGCTTTGTTTGTACTACAAATTTTAAAATTGATACAATTAGCCAAACACCTCTTAATGGTTCCTATCAATATCAATTTTAAAATTGATAGTGATAGAGATACTTAATAGTGTTATCAAACAGGGTGTAATTTAATATATATAATTATATATGAAAATAGATACACTTTTAAAATGAACCCCCGTTATCTATCGAAGTATATCATCATACGACTCATATACTGGAACAACTCAGCATCCAACCCTTATAAATTTCATCAAAGAAAAAAAACTAGAATATTGTTATTTCATTTTTTTCTCATTTTTTATCTTATGTTAAAAGATTAAAATGAAGATGTAACTTAGAAATACCTTCTAATTAATTTCATGAGCATCCTTTGTAGATGTTTTTCTTTCTTGTTTTGACTTTTGTTATTTAAGTTTTTTTATTTGATATATTAAATCATTGTATGCACCAAGTCTTTGTGTATTTGTCAGCCACTTCTTAATGCATAGCACAAGGTGGTTCATAAATATATTTATTTTTTATAATTAATAAATAATAAACCTAGATTAATATGGATCATATTTAACTATTTTATCGTACACTAAAATATATAGTTAACATGAATAAATATAAAAAAATTTGTAAGTTAAAATTTATTTTGTATTTTTACATATTAATTGAATAAAATTTTAAAGTAAATATTAGTAGTATTTTTTTGAATTAAAAATTTATTCATATTCGTTAGAGGAAGCGGACGCCACGAAAACCGCTTATCCGCTGGGCTCCGTTTACAGCCCACCTCGCCACCCGCGCCGTTCCACGCGCTTCAGCAACGCTCGCAGTCGCACAACGCCGAAAGCACTCTCTTTGGTGGTCCCCACAGTCAGTCAACGCGTCATGTTGGGTCGGTCTCTACTCTGAACGCACAAACCGCATACGCATCGGTACGTACCATAACATTTTCCTCTCTTCGTGCCGAACACGCCGATGAGGGTCCGTCACGTTGATTGATGGACCCGGAGGCGGCGGAGGCGGGCTGTCCTATAAATACCGGGATCACAACCAAACACCCCCAGTCTGGATTCTCGGAAATTTCCGCCTCTGCTCCTGTACGACGCGGCGTCTCCTCTCTCGTTCCTCCGGATTCTAGGGTTTTTCGAGCAATCCCGGATCGCTTGGCGCCCGACGCCGCTGGGTGTACCGGCTTCCATGGCGGTGAGTGACGGGAATTTCTTCTAGTTTGGAAAGAAATCAGGGACCGCTCGTCCATCCTTGTCGGTGCGGGGATGTTTATGCGGGAAAGAGGAGAAGATTGGAATCGGTTCTGACCTCTTTCCGTTGACGTGTTTGATTGGTCCGCCGATGTCAGATTCGGTCTTCTTTCATTTGAGGGGCCCTTCAAGTTTTGAGGTTTAACTCGTGGATGCAGTCTGCGTGACTTTTGTGGATGGGATAGTCGCCACGGTTGCTCATGTTTTCTGTTTTGACCCTCTGTTGGTCGTGCATCTTTTGGAAATGTTGAGGTACTTGGCATGTGGCTGCAGCGCTTGTGGCTCGTTTCTGTGTATCAACGGTGTGTCTGATATTGAGTATAATTGCAAATGATTTCTCTTAGACGGGGTTTCGGGATAGCCACTGAGCAAGCTAACGATTCTGTCACCCAGAGTTAAAATTTTAACCATCGAGCTTTTCTGACTTGTTTTGTTGTTACCATGTGGGAATTGTTTCTCCATTTCAAGATCGGTCGGCATGGTGACATCCAAATTCTATTAATTTGGTTTTTTATCCATTTTTTTGTTATCTGATGGTTATATGCTCGACTAGCACCTGCGATGCTTTGTGTGAATTAAATTGGCAGTACACCTACGCTCTAATGGTGCTGAATGAATGAGGTTAGGGCATTTTTTTATCCAATTTTTTTTCATTCTTCCAATTACTCGACTGGTTGTCAAGACCTCTGGCAGAAACATGAGGTTAGGGCAGTCGTTTAGTTGTTGTGGTCTTACCTTCAGTATTTTTGTATGTGGTTTAGTCTTTATTTGTTTAGGATGTTAAATTACTTCCCTTCATTTTCCTACACAGGGCCTGTTGGAAGTGGCCCTCAAATTAGCCAGGGAGTAGTTCTTATTTGATCTGGATCCGACTGGCTGAGTGGCTGATCCTCTGGACTTCAGAAATCAGCCTGACTTCAATGAGACCATGCCACATGAGCCAATTCCAGGCCTGAGTGTGGAAGAAACTGCCAGGATCAGTTGATTTAATGATGATCAATAAGAACAAAGTGCATACTAACATGATAGGAATGAAATGAGGAAACGTGTGAAAAAAATAAGGACTTCATCAAATATCATTTTCTTCACAAAATAATTATCAGTGACTCGATGGTGTATTGCTCTGTTTTTTTTCTTGTACCTGGTGGATGAACACCTCGCCTTATCGTCTAAGCGACAAGGTGGTACTGTCATTTTGATCACTTTGAAAACTATGATCAATTTAGAAGTTTTTTTTATGATTGAGAATGTCTGCCAATTTGTGCTTACTTTTTTGTTTTGTATCTATATTTGGTGATTGATGACACTGATGAGCGGCCAGATCTCTTCTGCTTGCAAAGTTTTAAGCTACAGGGCCCCATAAAAATCTTTAAACTTGAAAGATGTTGCCATCAAGTTTTTACTGTTTGCTACAAACTCAGTTGCCTTCTTTACCTTCACATAAGTGCATATTTCTGATGGCACATGAATTTTTATTCTATCTTGCTTGTGTACTATTTTTAGGCTAAGACTGTGAAGGTTAGCAGTGTCTCCTTAGGTGCATCAATGCAAGACATCAAGGAATTCTTTTCCTTTTCTGGTGACATAGAATATGTTGAAATGCAGAGGTTCTTCATCTTACTTTGATATCTGTTGATTAATAAATATCCCTTTTCCAGTCTTTCTGATGCGAAGTATTCTTGTTGCAGTGGTGACGAGCGATCTCAAGTTGCATATGTCACCTTCAAGGATTCTCAGGGTGCTGAGACTGCATTATTACTTTCGGTAAATTCTTGGTACTTTTAAACCAAATGCCTTGTGTTGTTTATGCAGGATTGAGTTTTTGTACAAAAAGTTCAATTAATGTACTGTCTTCTGACGATGTTTGTTAATGTTGTGTGTTCTACAGCATAAATGTGATATAGTAGAATGCATGTCTCTAACTCTATAGAACTCAAAGATCCTAGAAATTTGGGTAAAAATTGTAAGAAATAAATAAAAATCATAATTTTCGGGAAATGGGGAAATTAAATAACTTATAAAAATCAAGTATGGCAATTAAATTTCAATTATACAAAATTACATGGCCATTTTTTTGGAAAAAATGTCTTGTGCACCGACAAACATCAATTACATAAGTTAATCACACATTGTTTCACAAATTGAAAATAATAGTACATTTATTTTGAATTTAATTTCATGCATCGTTCAATAGCTCTGATTTTGAAAATTTATTAGGGTTAATATTAAAATTACATGACTTATCTAATTATCTACCAGAGTAGGTAGTTATTATAATATAACTCTTCACAAATGTAGATTATCTTCAAAAGAGCACAAAACTGACCCGGGTCAGGTGGGGTCGAGACCCGGGTCGGGTTAGGGTCGGCCGGGGTCACAATAATAAAATAATAAAATAATAATTTTAAAACATACATTGGGTTGGGGTCGCAGGGTTGGGACCGGGTCAGTCGGCCCAAAAACTGACCGGGTCAGGCTTAGGTCGCGACCCGGGTCACAACCCTGCATTCCATGATTTTAAGGTACCCTTATGAAAAATATCAGAAGAGAAACATGAGGGATGGGTAGGTTAGTCATTTTGTCCGAGGTTAGGTTAGTTTAAGTTGGGTTTAATTAAGTCCGAGTTAATGTCAACTTAAATTGTCAACGGAAGGATTTATTTGAAAATGGGTTAGGATTTCAAGGATTTAGAAATAATTGTCAGACATTCAGGTATTTGCATGGAAATACCCTTGATTAATTGATTTCAGACCTTAATGTAAAAAATCCCTTATATTTATAGGGTGTTTGGTTGCATAATAAATTTTTATACACTTTCATGATAAAAATTATATTAAAAGAAAGTGTGAGCTAATCAATGCCATAAAATCATCATGTTTGGGAAGATATGAAAACAAAAGAGAGTGGATACCATATATAACTAAACAGGGGTGGACCACAAGATAAAAAAAGAGGTGGCACCCTCTTTTTTTGTTTAAGAAGAAAAACTCTTTAAAAGCATAAATTGTAATGGTGGTCAAACACCTCTTTTAACAAGTTTTGTTACAAAAACATAAAATTGTAACAAAAATTCAATTTATTATGCAACCAAAGACCCCATTAACATGCTGCTTACAATGCCCTTGAGTGATGCTGTCAATATCAATACCTTAATCTGTAATTGTTGCTGTGAAGTTGTGGATGTTTGATACACGTGAGTAGAACAATCAATTGGCTCTTGCATTTGATGTTGGAAAAATATTGGAATGGTTGCAGCAACATCACCTCTTCAAAAAGGATGATGCAAAATCCCACTGTGGCAGTGTGCTGCATGTAACAAAATGCAAGACGGTCAGGTCCCAGATGAGGCCTGGCTTGTATTGAGCTCTGCAACATCTCTTGGGATCATACATGCAGACAATGTGGAGAATCTGTTGAAGATGCCGGATTTGTTTTTGAAATCGAGGTGATGTTAATCATGGTAGAGTAGTATCATGGGGTGCAAATATACTGGATGAAATACTTGAACTACAATCTTAGGTCTAACCATTTATCATCGCAGTGCATAAGATAAAACTGACGCAAATTAGTTAAAGTCTTCTGCAAACCATGGCTTGATTTCTTTAAACTTTTGGTAAACTAGAAATTGCGAAATTATGTAAACTAGAAATTGTTTCCAATGCGTCAAATATCTGTAAGCATTGATCACTTTTCTCTTGTTTGGGGATGCACACATTCATTCTTTTCCGTTGTTTCCTTGACAACCATATTTCTGTACCCTCTGCCTGACAGGGTGCAACTATAGTTGATTTGTCAGTTGTTATAACCCCCGCACCGGATTATCAACTTCCACCCGATGCTCTAGCCCCCCCTGTGGTAACTTTCCTCTTAACCTGGAATCCTTTTAGGAGGGGAAAAAGATTCAGATAACACCATTTAACAATTAGTCTCATTTAAGCCCAAGGACGCCAAACCTGCTGGAGGTGCTGAGTCTGCCGTCCAGAAGGCTGAGGATGTTGTTAGTAGCATGCTTGCAAAGGGCTTCGTCCTTGGTAAAGATGTTATCGGCAAAGCGAGGTCTTTTGACGAGAAGCACCAGTTGACCTCCACTGCCACCGCGAAAGTCGTTTCATTGGACAAGAAGATCGGCCTGAGCGAGAAGGTGAGCATGGGCACTTCTGCAGTTAACGAGAAAGTAAGAGAAATGGATCAGAAATTCCAGGTATCGGAGAAGACCAAGTCGGCCATTGCAGCGGCCGAGCAGAAGGTCAGCAGCGCTGGGTCGGCGATCCTGAAAAACCGCTATGTATTCCAAGGAGCAGCATGGGTAACGGGGGCATTCAGCAAAGTCGCCAAGGCCACAGGGGAAGTTGGTTCTAAAACAAAAGAGAAGGTGGAGGCCAAGGCCGAGCAGAGTCACCCACCCAGCTTGGGAGAGGAGTTTGCTCAGGTCCGTCTGTCCGAGTCCTCCAGAACCTCATCCGGTGAGGGCCCCGACAAGCCCCCTCCTGCCCAGGGCTTGATCCTATAGGGTTTTTCAAGCTTGTAGATAAAAAAATGGTTGTGCTTCCAAATTACTCAGTTGCGGATACCTCCTCTGGCGGCCATCGCTTTGTTGTGTTATTTCTGACAGATCAGGAAAACTCCCAACATGAGAGATTATCTGTGGATGTATAGACTGGTCGTCAACTTGTCAGAACTCGGAAGGCCCCGTTGCCCGCTTTGACAAACAGAAGGTTGGACGGTGGCTGGCCGAGTCTGTGTATGCGGGCGATTGGTTGCTGCAAATTGATGTATCGCTTTGTTCGGCTGTCTCGGGCACTAGCCGCTGTCGATATCCGAACAGTTTCTTTTTCTTTTCGGGCAAATATTTGTATGCTTATTCATCCGTTGGTTGTTTTGTGACTTGCGAATCCCTCGGCTAGTGGAGTCGCTCAAGCGATGCCGATCTCGTGCTTATTAGTTTATCACTTATGGGCCATGTAGTTTAGAGTCGCTCTTCCTCTTTCAGACGGAGGACACGAATTCTTGTTTCAGTAATGATCGGATGGCGTACTGATTGAAGCGAAAAACGAAAAAAAAAAAGGGAATTTGATAACAACGGATACTCTACGCGAACTGATTGAAGTAGAAAACAAAAACGGCATTTGACAGGAATTGATTCTCTACTGCTCGTCAAGAGAACATGTTTGCGCATAGGGTATTTCGATGGTGGTCTGCGAACCAACTTTTTTTACAATTTTCGGCTTCATAAAGTCATAACCCGACAGGTGACGGCTCATTCTGTTCTTCTCCTATCGCCGCCGCTGCCTTTCTCGCTCGCTCCCCTCTACAGGAACTGAATAGCAAACAACACGCTATGTACGAGTCGTTAATCCCCATTGGGCGTGACGTATTAACCACGGAATGGGGATCCATTTAAAACTTTTCGGGAACGCCCGGATCGTTTGCACGATTGCTTATTCACCGAGCGAGTCTTGATTGCCTCTACACCTGTAAATGGGTCGGATCTTTTTAGATTAGAATCCGAATTTGTTAAATAAAAGTAAAATCTGAATCTGATTTTGACATTGAGAAACGTTTTGATCTAAATTTTGCCCTGAACTCGTGATCAGCATCCGGATTTGGGTCCTTAACAGGACAGTCTACTCTGGGGGAGATGCGGAGCTTATACCCTAGCAGGCCCTTTTTTCGGTGGGCGGCAGCGGCAGTGGCGAGAACTGGGAAAATGGCACTCCCTGTGTTAAAGACGTCTCGTCTTCCTAGAGAGACGTACGTGCATGGAAGTTGATCCCCGCGAGTATCTCGTGCGGCTGATCAACGACGTGCCATTGCACGGGACATCTCTTCCCCGTGAAGCCATTGCACGAGATTCATCCGCATGAGAAGGTCGAGACGTGCGTACGTGGGACTTCATCCGTACGAGGATACCGCGCGGATCAACTACCTCTCGGATATGCATGGCAGGAGACGTGCGGACGTGGGGTCCTTGTTTGCGCGCCTATAAAAGGGAGGCAACCCTTTCTCTATTCGGACTATCGGAAGCTAACGTGAAGAGCACCAGCTACGTAGAGAGGGAGAGAGCTTGTCCTTGTTTATTTGAGAGTTTAGAGAGAAGATTTATTCTTCTAGAGAGAGAGTTCTACTCATTATATTTTCTCCTTTTATTTAGTGGAGTTTCCGATCGTCGCCGCCGTGGACGTAGGAAGGCATATCGCCTTGTCGAACCACGTTAAATCTCTGTCTTCGTGCTGTGGTTGTCCATTCTTTCTTCTATCTTGATTCACAGGTCGATATTCGGAGTACGACTCGGTTCGTCGGAGTCGTACGGTTATTCCGCTCTTGTTTCAACAAACAGGTATCAGAGCCCGGTTGCTGTTTGATCTACGATGGCTTTCAAGTCGACATCAGCAATGAAGTTCGACATTGAGATGTTCGACAGGAAGACGAAAGACTTCAACATATGGCGGTTGAAGATGCAGTCCTTGTTGGTGCAACAAGGGTTAAGTAAGGCGATAAAAGGGTAGAAGATGCTAGATACAAGGCACGACTCGTAGCGAAAAGTTTTAAACAGAGAGAAGGTATAGACTTCATTGAGGTATTCTCTCCAGTTGTAAAACATTCTTCGATTCGTGCATTGCTTGCTATCGTTGCTATGCTCGACTTGGAGCTGGAACAACTGGATGTAAAGACGGCTGTGGACGCCGGGGAGGTGCCGTCCCGCGGTGCGCGCGTGTTTTGTTGTGGTGTGTGTGTTTCTTCTTCTTTGCGGTTCCGATAGGGTTGGTTTATGTTAATCACGCCATAGACGCGGTTGTGGATGATCCCGACGAACCGGCCTATTACCCCACCTCTTCTCCTTCTTTCTTTCTCCACACTCACCTTGATCCCCAGACTACTCAGCCCTTGATATCACTTGGACATCGAAAGACCGGCCCGGGTCGTGAGGAGAATAGAAGGGAAAGAAGGTCAGACAGTGGGTGATGTCACTAACACGAACTTAACCTATAGAGTCGAAAAGAGGAAGAGGTTGTTGTGGACGACGAAAGATGTGGTGCGTCGTGAGCGGTGTGGGGTATGTGTTTCTTCTTCCTTACGGTTCTGATAGGGTCGGTTTGTGTTAATCACGCCATAGACACGGTCGTGGATGATTCCAACAAACCGATCTATTACCCACCTCTTCTCCTTCTTTCTTTCTCCACACTCACATTGGTCCCCGGGCTACTCAACCCTTGATGTCACTTGGGCATCGAAGGACCGGCCCGGGTCGTGAGAAGAATAGAAGGGAAAGAAGATTAGACGGTGGGTGGCGTTATCAACACTAACTTAACCTATGAACCGAAAAGAGGATGAGGTTGTGTGGTCGCCAGGAGCCAAAGAGGCTCCGATGATTAAAAGAAAAGAGATGCACTGATGAGGGGAAAGAATGACCGGTTACCTCGTTGAATGGGGAGACTGTATGGGTTCTATCTTCTCCTTCCTCGGCCGGCCGGGGAAGAAGAGCCTTGGAGAAACTCGCTTACCTGAAAAGAAGTTATGAATGAAAGCACAACGAAACAACGATTAGAACTAAATAGAAAGTAGTAACTATTCGTAAGAAAGAAAAGGAATGACAAAAGGGGTTAGACGAACCGGATTAGGACTAACTCCTAACTCCTCTTAAGGGAGGACCTGAATGGCCTAAAGCTAAAGATGCATTAGATTATGCTAGTACAATATGCATGATGAAACCCAAACGGAAAACAGAGTAAGGATAAGATAAGGAAGAAGATCGTTGGTGAGCCCGGGAGCTTCTGGCTTCTAGAAGTTGCAGGCGCTCCGACTCCAGGTCGTCTGGCGTCCTGTCGGAGGAGCGCTTAGGTCCTTCGGAGGCAGCCTTTGACACGATCTTCTCTCGGTTCCAATAAAGGGGGCACAGACCCCTGGCCCGTTCTAGGAGACTTCTTGAGACCTTTTGGAATGGCTTTCAATGGCTTTTAATGGTATGAGGAAATTTGGGATGGTCTTTTGGTTGTGTTGAATGGGCAGAGTGAAAGAGATGTAATGGAAGATTGGATGACTTGGAGATGTGATTGTGGACTCTAGTGTGGCTTGGAAGATGGTGGGAGGGTGTTGGGAGGCTCAAGAAGACTCTCTCTGTGTAGTTATGGCTCTGGGAATCCTTTTTGGAACCTCTTAAATGTGGGAGAATGGTCTCCTTTTATAGATGCACAAAAGTGACCCTAGCGCTCCGGCCTGAGGACGCCTGGCGTCGCGGTATTGGAGCGCTTGCTAATCCGCCGACAAGTCGGCGGATCAGCACGTCCGACCATACCTGTCGCCACCTACCACCCTGCGTGTCAGGCGGCGGTTGTCAGCGGAAATCCCGGCACTCTGACAGGGGAGCACTTACGACCTACGGCTGACACCTACAAATTCGGCTCACGCGGAGCCTGTGGTGTCAATTGGCAGGCGGGGATCCAGGTGCTCCGACGGCGGAGCACCTGCACCCTCAGTACGATTTCGACAACGCACCGCTAACCATCTTGAAAAGCCGGCTATCACGGGCGGAAATTCAAGCGCTCTGGCAGAGGAGCGCTTATACCATCGTACGTTCCTGAGTACGACGTTGTCCGGCCGGATAAAGGGGTGAAAAGGCAAGAAATGTCAGGCGCTCTGACGTCGCGACGCCTGGCGTCGCGATGTCGGGACGCCTCCATATTTCCTAAAATTTGGTCATTTTTATGTCAAACCGACTTCTCTGATTGAGAAAATACAAGTGTTATATATAGGAATGAGATTGTACTCTCTGTAATCTGGCCGAATCCGCGTATCTACAGTTGTGTGGTCGCCTGGAGCCAGAGAGGCTCCGATGATTAAAAGCAAAGAGATGAACTGATAAGAGGAAGAATGACCAGTTACCTAGTTGAATGGGGAGATTGTGTGGGTTCTATCTTTTTCTTCCTCGGCCGGCCGGGAAAGAAGAGCCTTAGAGAAACTCGCTTGCCTAAAAAAAAAGTTAAGAATGAAAGTACAACGAAACAACGATTAAAACTAAGTGGAAAGTAATAACTATTCGTAAGAAAGAAGAAGGATGACAAAAGGGGTCGAACGAACCGGATTAGGACTAACTTATAATCCCTCTTAAGAAGGATCTAAATGACCTAGTGCTAAAGATGCATTAGACTATGCTAGTATGATATGCATGGTGAAGCCGAACGGAAAATAAATAAAATGAGAATAAGGTAAGGAAGAAGATTGTTGGGCCAGCTTCTGGAAGTTGCAGGCGCTCTTAAGACGGGTCGCCTGGCATCCCGTCGGAGGAGCGCTTAAGTCCTCCTAAGGCAACTTTTGACACGATCTTCTCCCGGTTCCAACAAAGGGTGTCAGATTTCTAACTCGTTTTTGGAGACTTTTTGAGGCTCTTTGGGATGGCTTTCAATGGCTTTTAGTGGTATGGGGAGGTTTGGGATGGTTTTTCGGTTGTGTGGAATGGACGGAGTGGAAGAGGTGTAATGGGAGGATTGAATGACTTGGGGATGTGATTGTGGACTCTAGTGTGACTTGGAGGGTGATGGGAGGGTGTTAGGATGCTCAAGAAGGGTCTCTATGTGAAGTTATAGCTCTGTGAATCTTTTTTGGAACCTATTGAATGTGGGAGAAGAGTCCCATGTTATAAAAGGCGGGAAATACCAGGCGCTCCACCGGCACGACGCCAGGCGTCGTGATATCAGGGCGCTTGGAGATTTTCTCTAATATTTGGTCATTTTTATGTCGAACCGACTTCCCTGACCGAGAAAATATAAGTGTTGTCTATAAGAATGAGGTTGTAGTTCCTGTAATCTGGCTGAATTCACGTATCTACAACAACGTTCTTACATAGCAAGTTGGAGGAGGAAATTTACATGCATCAGCCTGAGAGATTTTCGATTTCTAGTATGGAAGATCATGTTTGCTTGCTAATGAAGTCTTTATATGGCTTAAAACAATCACCAAGGCAGTGGTACAAAAGGTTTGATACATTTATGTTGAGTCAAAATTACTTACGTAGTAATTATGATAGTTGCATGTATCATAAGAAGTTTTCAAATGGGTTTGCTATATATCTTTTGTTGTATGTGGATGACATATTAATTGCTGCTAAGAATATGTCAGATATCAAATATATGAAATCTCAGTTGCAAGGCGAGTTCGAGATGAAGGATCTCGGTGCGGCAAAGAAGATATTGGGCATGGAGATACACAGGAACCGTGGCACTGGACAGTTGTGCTTATCACAGAAGACGTACATAGAGAAGGTGCTGAAAAGGTTCGGCATGAAGCATTGCAAAGCGTGAGTACTCCATTGACAGCTCATTTCAGATTGTCTGCAGCAAATTCGCCCGAGTCTGAGGAAGAAAAGGAGCAGATGGCATCAGTTCCTTATGCGAGTGCAGTTGGAAGCATCATGTATGCTATGGTATGCACTCGACCTGATATTTCTTATGCTGTTAGTGTTGTTAGCAGATACATGGGAAATATAGGGAAGGTTCACTGAGAAGCTGTAAAGTGGATACTTCGTTATCTCAAAGGTGCTTCAGATGTAAGCCTTGTATTCGAAAAGGGAAAGGATGTTGGTCAGCTAGTCGGTTACATAGATTCTGATTATGCTGGTGATCAGGGCAAGAGGATATCCTTGACAGGTTATGTCTTTACTTTCTCTAGCTGTGCTATTAGCTGCAAAGTTGTCTTGCAGTCTACTGTGGTATTATCAACGACAGAAGCTGAATACATGGCAATAACAGAGGGAGTAAAAGAAGCCATATGGCTAAGAGGATTGGTCAATGACTTGGGTCAAGTACAGGATGCAACTCCAGTGTACAGTGATAGTCAAAGTGCTATACATCTTACCAAAAATCAGATGTCTCACAGAAGGACCAAACATATTGATGTCAGGTATCATTTTGTTCGTGATGTGATTTCACAGGGTGCTATTACTGTGAAAAAGGTGCATACAACGGAGAACTCGGCAGATATGCTGACGAAGCCTATTCCAACGGAAAAGTTTAGGCATTGCCTGGACTTAATTGGCTTACAGAGGATATGAGTCATGCCCGATGGGGCACTGGCGAATACGACGATGATGTGTGAAGCTTGGCACTGAATATGACTGCTTGTGAAGACGAGCCGAGAGGAGAATTTGTTAAAGACATCTCGTCTTCCTGGAGAGACGTATGTGCATGGAATTTGATCCCCGCGAGCATCTCGTGCGGCTATCAACGACGTGCCATTGTGCGGGACGTCTCTTCCTCGTGAAGCCATTGCATGGGATTCATCCGCATGAGAAGGTCGAGATGTGCGTACGTGGGACTTCATCCATGCGAGGATACCGCGTGGATCAACTACCTCTCGGATATGCATGGTAGGAGACGTGCGGACGTGGGGTCCTTATTTGCGCGTCTATAAAAGGGAGGCAACCCTTTCTCTATTCGGACTACTAGAAGCTAATGTGAAGAGCACCAGCTACGTAGAGAGGGAGAGAGCTTGTCCTTGTTTATTTGAGAGTTTAGAGAGAAGATTTATTCTTATAGAGAGAGAGTTCTACTCATTGTATTTTCTCCTTTTATTTTTATTTAGTGGAGTTTTCGATTGTCGCCACCCGTGGACGTAGGAAGACATATCGCCTTGCCAAACCACGTTAAATCTCTGTCTTTGTGCTGTGCTTGTCTGTTCTTTCTTCTATCTCGATTCACAGGTCGATATCCGGGGTACGACTTGGTTCGTCGGAGTTGTACGGTTATTCTGCTCGTGTTTCAACACCCTGTGATGCCAGTGGTGCCGAGAACCCCCTCCCTGCCGTTGATTGGTGGGCCTACGACGTTTTCCTCTACGAGCTGACCAAAGGTCGCACCCTGTTCGTCGGAGCCACCAACCACGCAACCTTGCGAGCAGAATCGCCAAGAAATCCATAAGACGGTGCGGACAAACGCCTCCTTTCCGCTACAAGAGCTGGATAAGGCAAAGAATGGTGCAACCTCGCCCCCCAAAACTCCCTCTTCCAACTGTCTACTACCCACCAGTAGCTCATTTAATCAAGGCGAGTAACAGGGCGATGACGGCTGGATCAACCGATACAGAGCTGGCATTGTTGAGTTTGACGGTGGTCGATGGGTACGCGTGGGCTACGAAGCCGGAGAAATAGCGATAGGATAGGAAAGGTATAGGAAACGAGAGAAGCACGGAAGAGCTAATGCAATCGATTGAGCACGGTTCTTACTCGAGAATCTTGGCTCCGAAGTTGAAGGCGCATCCATTCTTCAAAGGGCTCTACTTCGCGTTGCTCCGGTCAGAGAGTCCCCCTGCCGTGCCAAGCGGCGACGGTGCTCATGCGACGCACTCCAAGTCCTGCCACCTATGTAGAGTGCCCATGGGTGGGGGGCCAGTGGGCTGCGGCGGTGGAAGGACTAGTGACGATGGTGACGTCCCCGTGGTCCCAACGGTCCTACTGTGGCGTGTAGGAACCTTGGAGGGGGGAGCTTGGGGAAAAGTCCAGGCAGGGTGGCGGTGACGCCGTAGACGTAGGGTACACCCCAGAAGTCATCCAACTCCGGATACGACGTTATTTTGATGGGGAATAGGGAGGGTTATCGGCAGGCGTGGGGGTATGGGGGCTTGCCACTCCCAATGACATCTAACAGGGAGAAGGGGAAGACACCATGGCAGATGGAGAAGTCCCTTCCGATGGTGACGGCGGCGGCAGATCCTCCCAACAACGGGCGGTGCCGTGAAGATCGACATCTCCAACCCCGGCAGCGTCAATGCGTTCTTCTACCAGGCAGAGACGGCTTTCAATCGCCAGGTCCACATCCTTATCCACTGCACCACGGTGATGAAACCCGGGTAGCAAAGTCAATATCAGTATTTTGGAGATTCCTGAAATTTTAATTTCGGGCTCTAACCTATCCTTGAACCCGAGAAAGGCATGATCAGATTTGCCGTTAGGGTGTTTAAGACCCGGAAGTAATTTCGGATCCAAATTTTTTATCGGTCCCACTAAGTCTGTTGACAGGTCTAATTGCTTCCTTTACCCTTGTTCAGTGTCTTCCTAGGCAATGGCGATACACTGTCGTCCGGCTATCCTTCAACCCAACAATGGTGGAACAAATACTTGACGGCGCTACAGAATGGTTTTTAAAAAATCAGGCTTTCGCGGCGTGCTCCATCAATCAAGGCCTGTGGAAAAATAAAAAAAGACAGCATCTCTCACTTGAGTGAGAAATTCGACGGCATCAATTCATTATCGACAAACGAATGAACCCTCCCCAACATGGTAACTAAATGAGGGTAAACATGAAGGTAATGACACCTGAAACAACAAGACGAGAGAGAGAGAGAGAGAGGTTCATATCCGGCCGATGACAACAACCCAATCTTATCTCAAGGAAGAAAAAGACAGGCTTCAATTTTAAGTTTTAACTAGCTGCTTTTGCCTCTTGGGTTCGGATTGATTGCAAGGACCAGATGAGAATCGTCCTGGGAAACAAGCTGCTGCAAAATGGAAGGAGAAAGAGGACTGGTATAGGCTCGCATCGCACTGGAAGAACGGCAAGGACTGCTCTTCTCACCATCCACACGAAGTTTCCGCTTCCTGAGATGCTCTGCACTGGACGGGGAGCGCCCAGGAAAAGCAAGCTGCTCGAGCCCAATTCTGCGTGATCTGGGCATGGACCTCAAGCAGCTAAGTGCTGCCAGTTCTTTGAAGTTGGGCTTGCCAGCAGACTTGACTGATTGAGTATTCATGGGTTCTTTAGGAGTCTTTTTGTCATCCTCTTCTGTCACATTAAGAACATGACAACTGGGATTAGCCAAAAGTTTATACCAAGAAAAGAATGATGGAAGTGGAAATGGAGTTTAGCTTCAGTCCTCGTGACTAAATTCTAAGAAAAAGATGTTGCTCACCCCATGTTTCATCATAGAACAAATCCTTCGATGGTTGTGTAGGCGTGCGTGGTGTTATACTCTTGCTGCCGTTGACTGGGCTGCAATTCAAGTTGCCCTCGAACAAAGGAGCCCTGGCAATGCTTTTAGTTGCTCCAGTGCATTCACCGGAGCTCCTTTCGGCTGCACTCATCTCGCAATTGGGGGAAGAACTGGGTCTACGTATTGGAGTTGCAATGCATCTACTTTCTGGGTCCTCAGCCTGGTAGCATACAGCCTCTTTAGCCTGGCTCCCCTCAGAGCTACACTGGTTTGCATCACATCCTGCACCCGCTTCTTTATCAGTATCCAAACAAGAATAACCCAATAAATACGTGCAAAGATAGTGCGACCACATCCAGATCTACAAGATTATACAAATTACTTGCATTTTTTCTTAAAGTTGGGTCATTGATGGATGAAAAAAAATAAAAGGTTCAAAATTACAAGAGAAGCAAACAAGAAGAAACATGACTACTTCTGAACTCTACAGAGAAGGTATAAACCTACAAGTCACAACAAAAAAGATTTCCAACTCTGAGAAAAATCTGCTGAAGGTCCTCCAATGTGGATCACTTACTTGCCACTGGAGAAGATGAAATATTCTCTCTTTCCACCTCAGTGCTATAGGTAACAGAAGGAGCATTGCATAAATTCAATATTTCTTCACCCCTGGAGCTATCTACACAGCTGGCACGGCAATCATCACTGTCAGAAGATGAATTCAACTGTGCTCCCCCATGATCAACGACAGATACAGGAGAAATATTGCCAGCATTCAAGTACTTATTCATTGTCTGCCCTCCGAAAAAACTACAGAACCAGGGAGTTCCCTGCTTCACATAAAAGAGTAAATATGCACTCTGCTTGAGGGCATTATCTTCAGTTACTTCGTATACCTAGAGTTGAACATTAAAATTATTACAACACGGAGATACAGTATTATACACATTTAAATGTGTACTTGGCAGGAAATAAATATTACCTTCTCATCATCCATTATGTACCATAAATCAGGAGAGGGTCGTATAAAACAGTTGTAATGCCCAAACATCGATGACATGCCTTGATGAATCACTCCAGCATAGAGTTCATATTTTAGGTTGGCCTGAAAAAAAATAGGAAAAACATAACAAGCAAACTATGTCACTTGAAAGAAACAGAGACCAAGAAAAAATTAAAATGAGGTCCAATAAAAATATGGCATAGAATTAAATGCAGCAAAACCATATATCAAATCCAGAATAAGTCTCACCTCCACTTCAGGGTTACTATGGTATGGGCCCAAATCCAAAATCACAGGGTACTTCACAAACTTGTCAATCTTATCAGTAAAATAACCATTGCTTCTAAACCTCTTGAGATGAAGAGAAACAACAGATGGTGCTTGGTCCAACATCAACTGTTTATGTACAGAAACATGAGCTTTACATTCTTCACATGCGAACTTTATTTCGGGATCTTCTATCTTCTCCACCTTGGTGAATGATTCTAAAGCATCCTCAAGGCTCTCAGCATCTTCTATCTCTAAGCTAATTCCAAGCTGGGGCTCGTAGATATTTGAGCAATGACCACAACAACAGCATTGAATCTAAAATAAAAAGTAAAAGAAAATGGTGACTAAAAATGTCAACACATTATATGTTTAAGCAAGTTAAGGCAATGAAACCATGCCTGACTTCTCAGACGGCCACCAAATACATCTTTAATGATGCTGCTTTTCTGAAGTGAAGTACCGTCACTATTTTCTGCATCAAGACAGCTAGTATCACTATCAAGCTTGTCCAGTAAGCAATGCAGGAACTCGTGGGCGTCTTCCTGCTGATATCTACTAAATGAAGAAGATATATCTGATCATTTCTAAGTAAAGGAAGATGCCTTATTTTTTCATATTTACAAATGGTAAAACCTAGAGGGATGCATGAGGTCCAGCAATCACATAAAACACAAAAACCGAAAAAAAAAAACAGTTAAGCTCTAGATGATAACTAACTAAAGCCACATAGGTAAAAATTAAAGAATAAAACTGTGGAGAACATGATGTAAAGAAATGTGAAAAAAAAAATCCGATGTACAAAAAAGGATACTACTCAAATTATCTACAAATGCATATGGCTTCACAGTCCCTGTCTCACGGACACAAATCTCCACAAGCTCCTTCAATGCACACAGAGAGCAGAACTTTTCTTCGTCACTCGCAGAGTTACCTGCAGATTTCAACAATGCAATGTCAAGGGCATTCAAACAACATAAAATAAATCCCCTTTTCATTTGGTCAGTCGCGGAACTAACAAGAAAAGTTAGCCCCCCCCCCCCACCGAAAGAACTCCAATCAACAGAGAGGGTGGCATACCTCGGTCGCCATAGCATGGGTGCGCATGAAGTAGTGCCCCGAGGCTTTGGAGAAGCGGGACAGTGTGGGTGACGCACTGCAGCACCGAGTTGAGGAAGCAGGTATTACCTAAATTCTCCAGACCTGTCCCCTGGCGATTGCCGAACACGAATCAGCACAAGGATTCATCCATGCACTCGGAAACCCTAAGCGCAGAACTCGGTAACATCGAACGCCGACAAATTGGCTAAAAACCCGACTTACGATAGGCGCCGGGGCGGAAAATGACCGCGTCGCCAGATACATGCTTTCCATATCACCAAGAACTTCAGGCTTCTGCAGCAATCAAACAAAAACAAAATGAGGAGATTAGACAAATTTGAAAGGGTCTACAACTAGTGGCCTTTTGCGAAGAAAGGTACATCCAAAGTAAGCACCTTGTCGGGAAGAAGAGCAGAAATCGGACTCTCCGCTTCCATTCCACGCACAAGCCCTATCTTTCTCTCTCCCGCCTTGTCCCCTTGTATCGGCAATGGAAATCAAAATCGAAGAGTCAAGAGGGAGAGTTATGCCTAGGCTTAGGGTTCCACTAGAGATCGAGAGAGAGAAAGAGAGAGGGAAGAGGCCAGCACGACGAAGGTTAGAGCGGGGAAGAAGGCGAAGAACGAAAGGACGAGAAATGGCGGCGTCGCGGCGATGAAGAAAAAGAGAGGGAGGGTTTTGGCGGGCTCTGAAAGGCGAAGAGAACGGGAGCAGAGAGAGGAGGGAGGGAGATTAAAACAGAAGGGGTGGGGGGAAACAGAAAAAAGATGGCTTATTTACGTATCGGACACTGAGAAAGTAATTTGCGCACATACTCTTTCTAGAAAAAAACCTTCCTAAATTCCATAATTTTCTAACATCGCGAAAAAAAAATAACAACTTCTGAATATATTTATTTGCCTAAAGTCAACCGTGTTGATTGTTATGGCAAACGAATTAATACATTTCATAAAAATTCCGTTCCACTCGTTTGTTATCTCAGATAAATAAGAATAAAACTTAATTTATTAAATGACATGAACTTAAACTAATTTTTACCATACTTGATCAGCTCAACGGTAACTAGATTTAAAAGTCAATTCAATGTTTTATCCAAAAAATAAATTGTTAATATCAACAGTTGTATAACATCGCCAACAGACATGGAATAAGTCAATATTTGTGTTTAAATTTATAAATGGGTTAAAGATAAAATTTTACAAATGATTTTACAAATGATTTTAGTTTCAGTTTTAAAATTGAATGTGAACTAAGTTTAAGTTGAGTTACTATTTGAGCAGGAGTTCAACTCGATTAAATAACAAATTAAATTCGATCAAAGATTCAAAGTATTAATTAAATGTTAACTAATTAACTTTTGTTTAAAATAAGCAAAAGTGGATCAGAACCAAGACAAACAAATTTGATAATTTATAGAATAAATGTACTTGATATTTTACCAAAAATATTTCCAGACCCTCAATTCTATTTTTTACGGTAAAACGTACCAAATAAATTTATAAATAGGTATGGTTCATGACATCCACTATTTGGTTTGACGCAAAAAAAAAAACAAATTAAACTCGTAGTTTGGTTCAATTTAGTCTCGGCTGGATTGGTAAGATTTAAGTTTCAAAAGTCTTTCCGACTAAATCGAACCGAATACTTGAACTGCACCATGTTGTTTATGACCTCTTAAATATATAAATATTTTTATTCACCATGTAAAGTTAAATGCTTTAAAAGTAGCGAATTGAAAATACTCGTGCTTAATTCTACGATAAAAATTAGTTTAAATTTTGGATGAAACAGTATTTTACTGCTCATAAATGTAAATTATTAGAAACAGTATTTTTTGTGGATGAATGCACAAGAAACCTCAATTTATGTAAGTTGTGTATATTGATCAAATACAATATTAATGAGGTTTATTATGTATTAATCAGTTGTTATTTTTCGAGATAATTGTGCATGTGCATATCATATTTCTTCTAAATAAAATACAATAAGAATATTAATGTAATCATCCGTGATTTTCAGCAACACATTTTTATTAAAATTATGAGAATAACAAGGTAATGTTTCTCAGGAGAATGATACACTTTCTTGAAAGTCAGATTCCCTGAGTACATCTTTAAGGCGAAACAATTAAAATCAATGGCATTTTATTCATAAGTCAGAATGATGAACTTTTACTTCTTCTTTTTTTGTCATTCGGTAAGTGGGAGTTTGATACACCCAGACTTCAAATTTCGGACTACAAACATCTGACTTATGTAAATGTGTAAGTATGCGCTTAAAATTAAGATTATTTAATATAAGTTATGTTATATTTTAATGTGATGATCAGTCGTACGATAATTTGAATTTTTGTTACAATTTTATGTTATTGTAATAAAATTTATTAAGAGAGTTATTTGACACCATTATAAGTTCATGTTTCAAGAAATGTTCTTTCTTGAACAAAAAAAGGGTGCAACGTCCCCTCTCTTTTTTTTTAAAAAAAAGGGGTCCGCCACCTTATTTAGTCGAATATGATATTCATTATTTTCTGTTATCATATTTTCTCTAACTTGGTATTTTTATGACATTGATTATCTCCGGTTTTATTTTAATATAATTTTTTATTATGAAAGTGTATACAAATTTATCGCGCAACCAAACACCATGTAAAATCCTCTACTTGTGAGGTTGACTGTATTTGTATGACTTTAAAAGTTGGTGTCTATTTAACTGACTTTTTTTTTTGAAGTCAATGTTGGGATTAGCCTTTTGATTAACATCAAGCGGCAATCTTTTCTGTAAAAAAAAAAAAACTTACCACGTTGGAATTGTTGTCGGACATATGTAATCCGTCTTCAAGCCAATGTGTGTTATTTTGCTGATTTTTTTCGCCCGGCTATTATATATTATAATTTTAATAAAAACTGCTATTCGAAAAAACAAAGCACTTGTAATCAAGATAGTAAGTGGAGTTCAAAGGGCACGGTTTAGATATAATATAACGATGAGGATCACGAACCATAATTTTTATTCTACCAAGATATAAAAATATAGCTTTGTAATAATTATGGAACATGATTTTTAACCGATTTTGTTACAAAAATATGTTTTGTAACAAAAATTTATTTTATCATGCAACCAACCGAAGTAGGGCATCCCATGAGAATCCGGTTCAAGTCTTTGAGAAAGATAAATGACAGCACACATTGATCTAAGAACAAGTTAAATCAGTCAGCATCCGAAAAGAAACGTAAATTGCAAAATGATGTACTAACAGTGCAAACATATGCATATATATATAAAGGGCTATATTTCCTAATCATATAGAACAGGAGGTAGTGTAGATAGAGCAGTACTAGTCCACAAATGAAATATATAATCTTCAAAAATATTATTTCACTGAGTTAGAGTTCAAAATATATTTATCGAATTGTGTATGGATACACATGAAAACAAAATAGAGAAATAGATGCACAAGAGAGGAAGAGAAAATGCACGGTTATCGCTAATGGGGTGTTTGGTTGCATGATAATGGAAATTTTTATTTTAATTTTTAAAAATTGTAAGAAAACTTGTCAAAAAAAGTGTTTGGCAACCTTGACAATTTTATATTTTGAAAATGATTTTCTTCTTGAACAAAAAAAGAGGGTCTCACCTTTTTTTTTTCTTGTGGTCCCCCACTTTATTTGGTCAAGTGTGGTAGTTATTCTTTTTTGTTATCACATCCCTTCAAACATGATAATTTTATGTAATGAGTTGGTTCACTTTTTATTTTAATACAATTTTTATCATGAAAGTGTATAAAAATTATCATGCAACCAAACACCCCATAAGGGCTCACCAGTATATACTTGTAGATATATTTTAACCCTTGACAGCATCTGACATGATAGAAATAAGCACGTTCGAAAATGACATACTTAATTATTCCTCTTACATTTATGTGCAAAGATCAAAGAAAGGAAGATAAAAATAAATGTGATCAATTTTTTGATAATCTCAAGAGTCAACTACTTACGAGGATAATACTTATGGTGCATTACAAACTTAACCTGAAGTTATGTATATTGTTCTTATGGTTTAAATGCTAGCTATTTATATATAATCCAGGAAAGAAAGTCTAATAAATTGTAAACTAATGACAAGCCTTGACTGGGTAATGGGCAAGCTTCAATCTAATTTTTCAGACTATTGGGACCATAATGTAAACATGGTAATTGAAGTGATATTCTGGCATCAAGAAAGTTAACGACCCGTTTGATTAGAATTTCAAATTTGATACTATATCAATATTGATATTGATAATTTTAGAAGTTCAAGTATCAATATCAAAATTGATACAAGTTGACATTTGTATTACATAATGTGTTTTGTTTTCACTACCAATTTCATAATTGATACTATTAATCAAACACTTCTTAGTGATTACTAGGAATATCAATTTTAAAATTGATAGTGATAAAAATACATAATAGTGTTACCAAATAGGGCCTAAGGTGATGCCAAATAGTTTATGATCTGTTTGATTACAATATCAAAATTGATACTACATTAATTTTGATATTGATATTCAAAGAGAATATAATATTAATATTAAACTCATACAAACAGACACTTGTACCATAAGTTATCTTTGTTTGCTCTATCAATTTTAAAATTGATGTTATCAGTTAAACATTTTTTTAACGAGTGATATAATACCAATTTTGAAATTGATAGCGATAAAAATGACTAACATTGTTATCAAGATGGCGCCCATTATCTTGAATCTTTAAAATATTGATTTCACTTAACTTTAAGTAACTTTCAAAGACTGTATATATATACATACAAATATAACTTTAGACATTTCATCAAATGATTCGAATTAAAATGCCAATCTTATTGAACTGTCTGAATACCTCCAGTTAGGGGTTACGTCACCTCAACCAACGAACCAAACGGTCATAAGCTCAACACATGAAGAAGAATAAGAAAAATAAAAAATAAATAGATAGCATGCATGTTAATGCAAACTCTGGGTAAACTTAATAACACACAGAACAGGGTACATGTTTTGACTCACACAGAACAGGGTATTACACATCAACTTTAATATTCAAGACATCCAGTGCTCGGAATAAAAAGGCCTTGATTCTCAACCATTGAACATAAATATGGATACCATTAGGGTTTCGAAGATTGGTTTAAGATACATGCATGCATGCATGCTTTCACGTCGATAGATATACGTACTCTCGTGGAACATTCACGGGTACCCTCCATAGCCACCCGCCCCACCATGGCCGCCTGCGCCGCCGTATCCACCGCCGTGTTCTCCGCCACATCCGCCGCCGCCGCCGCCGCCGCCCTTTCCACCGCCTCCCCCGGCGCCGTGATCACCGGCCCCGTGCTCGCCCCCGGCACCGTACCCGCCTCCGCTCCCCGAGCCTCCCCCGCCACCGTATCCCCCGCCGTGCTCTCCTCCCGCTCCAGCGCCGCCGCCCCCGCCGCCGCCGCCGCCTCCATGGCCGCCGCCGTACGCGCCTCCGCCTCCGTGACCGCCTCCACTTCCGCTGCCCCCACCGGCACCGTGGCCCCCGCCTCCCGCGTTGCCGCCACCGTGGTGTCCTCCGGTCCCAGACCCAGCTCCGCCGCCGGCAGCTCCTCCACCCCCATAGCCCCCGCCGTGCCCCCCGCCTCCGCCGGAGCCGATCCCATGTTCTCCCCCGGCACCATAGCCGGCACCTCCACCAGCACCACCGCCCCCTCCGTACCCACCTCCGTGCTCACCCCCGGCGCCATATCCGGCGCCCCCCCCGCTCCCGCTACCACCGCCTCCGCCGTAGCCAGCTCCGTGCTCTCCCCCGGCACCGTACCCCCCACCGGCGTAACCGCCGCCTCCCCCGCTACCCCCACCTCCGCCACCGCCATAGCCAATGCCATGCTCGCCTCCCGCGCCAAATCCTACTCCACCGCCCCCGCCTTCTCCGCCGCCATATCCCACACCATGACCACCTCCCCCGCCATATCCTGCACCCCCACCCGCCCCGCTTCCCCCTCCATAACCCCCACCATGCTCCCCCCCTGCTCCATACCCACCGCCGCGCCCTCCCCCCGTTCCGTACCCGCCACCGCCATAGCCACCGGCCGGATACCCCCCACCGACATAACCAGCCCCACCGTCTCCGCCGCCGCCGTACCCGCCTGCCGCGCTGCCGCCATAGGCGCCGGCCCCCATCCCCAACAGGGTTCTGGCGGCAGAACAAGCCCCCAAAGAGAACAGAAGAACCAGAAGTGCGGCACTGAGGGCTCTTCCGCCGGATGCCATGGCGGTGGCTAGCAAGCTAGAGGGGATGACACCCCGGCGGGACGGAAGAAGCGGAGAGGAGGAGAAGGGCGATTTATAGGGCATGGCAGAAGATCAGGCCGGGGATGCCGGCAAGGGCCGGCGGCGGGGCCGGCAGCACATGGCCGGGAAAGGCAACGCCCACAGAGCCCTCTTCCGAGCTTTCTGCGCGTTGGCTGGCCTGCACATAGTTGCAGAAAGGACTCCGCTCCGCCTGTGGCTGCCATGGACGACAGCAAAACCGTGGTGCAGAAAGGGAAGAATCCTGGGTCGACGCGCAGCTGAATGGCCGATTCATCCACCGAGGTAGTGCGCGTACTGCGGCCTAGCTCCACATTGGAGGAGGTGGCACTCCAACATATACATGATGACGGCCCTTCTAGAACTAGCTTTTTTTTTAACGGTCAACTTATGTACTTAGGTGGTCAAATGTTGATTCTTAATCTCATAGATAATCTCTTATTTTGTTGAACATGAAAATTTAGTCACTCATCTTTAAAGATAAAAAATTACAGCGAATCACTTAACATTAAATATTTTATCCTGAAATTTTTGAATGTTCAGATATTTTAGTAAATGATTGACTAAATTTTCGATCGAATAAGAGATTAGATATTTTATCGAATATTGACCTGAGATGGATTCAAATGTCAAATAGTTCAAATAAATAGAACTTTAATTTCAACTCTTTGTTTGCTAATAATAACATTCAAAACCTCTATCATTACTTTAAAATTTTATGTTAGTATAAAACATCAAAAAATATTTGGTTATTATTGATGTCAATTTTTAAAATTATAATACAGACAAGAAATGTAATCTGAGCATCACTTGTATCAATCTGAGTACGCTAACACCTTATGGGGTGTTTGGTTGCATGATAATTTTTTGTACACTTTCATGATAAAAATTTGTATTAAAATAAAAAGTAAACCAACTCATGATATAAAATTATCATGTTTGGAGGGATGTGATTAAAAAAAAGAGTAACTACCACACATGACCAAACAAAGTGGGGGACCACAAGAAAAAAGAAAGAGGTGAGACCCTCTTTTTTTGTTTAAGAAGAAAATCACTTTTAAAATATAAAATTGTCATAGTTACCAAATGCCTCTTTTAACAAGTTTTGTTACAATTTTTAAAAATTAAAACAAAAACCTTCATTATCATGTAACCAAACACCCCATTATTCTTTATAAATATCAATAACAAATTCAGTATGATATCATTTTTAATGTCCTAACAAAACAAGGCACTAAATAATTAAGTAGATGAAGGGTCAAATCATCCACCAAGGTAGTGCGTGTGTACCGCTCAGTGGAGGAGATGGAACTCCCACATGACCCAGCTTCTCGAACTATTTTGTGCCAGTCAACTCATCTACTTTCAACTCTCTCTCTCTCTCTGATAATAATATTAAACATATTTATCGTTATTAATTTTAAAATTGATATTAATATAAAATATCAAACAATATATATATATACCCTATCTATATAAACTGCACTTCTTCAATCTCCATCTGCACCCTACATTGGCTAAAAGAGAACATCTCTAGCATCTACGGATGATATTTCGATCCTTAATTATATGGTAAACTTAACCCAGAACATTAATTACGATAGTGTATTTTCCACCACAATAATACATGACCATCGCAGTAATATTGGAAAACCTGGATTTAATTAAAATAAAAATCTAAATATTGTGGCATGATTCATATGTTTATTCCATCGTTATTAAATTGGTAAGTATCTCCATTAATTGTTGTGAAAGCAAAAGTGGATGAAAGGAGTCATGCGTGATGATCCTTTGACAATCGTCCTAAGTTCTTTCATTTCAGACAAAAAAAAGAGATGACAATAACAAATATGTTAAATACGTATATTTGACAAGTTCTATTATATTTTAATAATATTTATTATATTTAACATTTATAGGGTTTAAACAAGCAAGACCCATCACTCAGGGTTGTTTGGATCCGTGTAAAACAGGGTATCCGTACCAAATTTTCCCCATTTCTTGTTCAGCATTCATATTTGGTTACTAGTAAAATATAGTCAACAAAAATCTTGCCCCGTTGACCAGCTTGAAATCCCGAGATATATATATATTATATTGTTATTTATATCTTTAAATATGTTCCAATAAAAATTAAAACTTTTAGTAAGTCCTTGAAACATCTTTTTATCAAAAGATATTTAAATATATTTAAAATAATATCGTTTAAACCATTATAATTTTTCCGAAGAAAATATCCTATTGTATTCTCTCTCTCTCTCATAGTTTTATCTAAAAAGTAAATATATTTCTTCATAAAATATAAAAAAATTATTTGAATAACAGCATGTGTGTTTTAGGTGCAGGAATTTATATTTCACAAACATATTATTTCAATATTTTTTTGAATTTTGAATTTTATGGTAACATGCTTAGAAATATAAATACTTAAGAAGATTGGTTTGTAAAATCCTTCTAATTTAAAAGAAATCAAAAAGAGTTTCAATATAATAAGATGCTGACTAATTTTAGAATCGATAAGTAATAACATAAAATCAGTCTTTATTAATTAAACTTCTCCGAAAGATGAAAATTTTGAGGGAGGCGTGTGTTTGAAATAACTAGAGAATGTAAAAAAAATTCTGAAAACATTTACAAAACAACTAACTTGTCAAACATATTTTCAAAGTAAAATCGGTTTCAAATGCATAGAACAAGTGACATCTATTTCCCTTTTCTCGGAAATCTGATCCTACATGAATTGTTTTCACCATTTTTTATTGAGTTTGGGTGCCCTCGGAAATCCGGTGGGCGGAACATTCTCTATCTTCTAAAAAAAATAAGATTTACGTGATAGTGATAAATCTCTAGTTAAATCATCATTTAAACACGTGAATCTCAATTTTTAGAAGAGGATACACGAAGAATGTTCTCTCCATCCCTCCATCGGACTGTTGAGATCCGAACTCTTTTCCTTTCGGCCAAACAGACCCTATGATCCAGATGAATGACAGAATAAGAGACCATATGATTCAGATTGTTTTACTACTATAACATGAGCGTTTGGATAATCTAGGATGATTTTTTTTATTTAGTGTGCACGCAATGGTCCTGTTCCGTTCAGTTTAAACCACTAGTTTAGTTTTATTAGTTTAAAGTTATTCAAAATGGAATCAAACTAAATTGAACAGACGAAATAATTATTATATAATCTAATGATAAATTAATATTAGTATTTATTATCTATATTTATCTATAATTAATTATTTTGAAATTAAATTAATTTTCGGTCTCCAAGTGAAATTTGAAAAACAAATTATCTTAAATTGAACCAAATCGAAGCGCATACCTACCCTTCATAACTAATGAAGAGACACCATCTCCGTAAGATGCATTTAACTCAAAAACAGTTCATTATGACCAATAATAAGTGCACAAGGGGTAGTAGAACATAAAAGAAAGAAAGAGCAAAAATATAGGTGAAGTTAATAAAATATGATTTTTAGGATATAGAAATGTTAGTAAAATATAAGGGTAGACTTGTTAAGAGCCATAAAATAACAGTTTTTTAGTTGAATGCACCAGAAACATTGTCTCTTCATTAATTGTGGAATTGGTATTGAAATATTGGTAACACCTCTCTTCCTATTAATTTTGAAATTGATATTGATATAAATCATCATTGACTAATAATATCAATTTTGAAACTTTGTAGTACAAGCAAAACAAGATATGCAATACAAATGTTTCCTGCTTGTATGAATTTTGATACTGATGCTTCAACCTCCAGAAATATAACATCAAACTTGGTATGGATTCTATAGAGCCATTTTGATACTCTAACCAAACATGACATTAGATGAAAAACGAACGCCACCTAGAACCTTCAGGTGAAAATGTCCCCTATGGGAATCTTAGAATATCCCCAAAAGTCACTCTCTTTCAGATCAATGTCAATACACGAACATAATAGTCATCAATCCAATCGTTAAAACAGGTATGCATACAAACAAATGTCTAACCTGACAGGTTTGCCCCACCTCCCTCTGGTCATGTTCATTACAAGCTTATTCATATTCACTATAATAGGACATGGCACTGTACCAAGAAAATCAATAAACAAGCACCTGAAACCAGCAACATTCAAGCACTATGTTACTCCACACTTGAAGCTCACACCTCTTGCCTAGATAGAAACAAGCATGCATATATGCCCTCGAAGACGTCTTCATACACCGTATGTGCCAAAACTGCCCATTCTTGCAGGGAAGATCTTGATTATGAGGTGAAAGAACTCCTCCAGATGAGGGATATCTCTATAAGCATTTTCTGGGAACACAGAGAAACAAGCACATGAGCTTTTAAATTTTGAAATAATTGAGGTTGCTACAGTTTGAGGACAGCGAGTGATGCTTACAAACTTGACGTCTCCAATAATGCTGTTTCCAGAGCATCAATTGCCAAATTTTTGGTCGGCAGCTGGGGACACCTGAATATTTGATGAAGTCCATCAGACCAAATCATTCCAATGTTATGTAAGGTAAGGCACGTCAAATCAGTGTTTTGCTTAAACAAATCCAATGAGAACACCTCCGTTAGATAGTTAAAATTCAAGAACATATGATCCAATCAAAAGTCATTTGTTGACAACAATCAAGAATCTATCAGAGGTTCTACCTGCGTGAAGGATCCATTAAAGGTAGACAAAGTGACCCAGGGAATATATTTCAAGATGATGGGGCTTAGTAGATAAGAATTTTGAGTAAAAGAGTATACAATGATTTGTACATAAAATGCCTCTCGTTGAGAATGACATTGTATTTGGTGATTTTCGGTCGTCAAGCTAACATTAACAGGATAATGTGTTCCAAAAGTAAACTGCAACAATTGACACCGAGCCTTTCTTTTTGGAAGGTTGAGCCTCTTAGAGTTCTTGTCCTTGATATGAAAATGACATCCACTAAGCATATCCACAAGTGAAATAAATTTTGTAAAAATTTAATATTACGAATTTACTTCTTCGAATAATAGATACTGCCAAACAAACCAAGTGTCAGCAATTTCATCAATCTTCATAGGGCAGATCTAATGAAACATCCAATGATTTTCAACAATCTGACATTTGTCTTGTCCTATTTGTTATCCTGATATGCTTGTATAAAAGCATCCAAGGATCCCAGATATCCTTCATAGCGTTTTTATTACATGACGTGAAGTGGCACAGTGTTTCCTTACCAAGTACACTACCAAGAACAATTTAGGGTGAACACAAATATGCCAATAAAGCCAACAATTCAAAGAAATTTGCCTTCTTTTCTTTGGCATACACACGAGCTTCTCCATATTAATCCTCAAGTTGCTGGAAAGAAACTTATTGAATCAACCTTTTCTTTTTAATTTGAAATTATATTGCATTAGGTGAAATGAAAATAGATGATGCTATAACAGCACATCTGGCATATGCATAATGCAAAAACATGTATACAAATTTGTACTAAAAGAATGCATGGGGACTTGTAAGCAACTAAATTTCTAAGAGCACTCACCCCAACTGATGTGACGTAACTGCAAACAGCACATTTAACAGACCGTGCTCCATACTGGTACATCAGCAACATACGGCAGTTGCCACAGTTCACATGTGCGACTTGATTAGCTGCTACGTGACAAAGGTCATTTTAAGTCTGCTGATATTTTGAAACTCACTACATAAGCAAGCTGGATGTAGATAAGAAGCATTTGTGTTTCTAATGTTGAAAAACCATCAGACGAACTAAGTTCTTAAATCAGTAGCAGTTCTTGCCTTCTTGGAGTAGAAAGATCGTAAAGAGAAATGGTGAAATCAAAATCAACAGAAGAAGTTCCTTCATAGTTGTTCCTTATCTACAGAATAGATCCCTAAGGGGATGCATATTTTAGGCCATGACCTCTTTACCATGAAGAACTTCCTTAAAAGAGGTTCCCCTATATAAGCCAAAATCACCAGGGAAAAGACTGGTAGAATTAGGAATGAGCAGTGATAAACTCAAGACAAGATTTGGACAAATACCCTCCATTCTTTTTGTGATCCATGCTAATTTCTCACTTTGACTACCTAGGGGCCATTTTATGGGTTTGGTCCTTGATACAATTCCATATCCAAAGTGTTTTAAGATTGTATTTATCCATGGGTTAATGATTTAGAATAAACTATCACTAATCCTCTTGCAGGAGAATGTTGCATGGTAATAAACAACAGCCCTATAAACTTACATTTAGAGATTTGCATGGCATGGTATTAGAGTTTTTTTAACAGCGAGGTAAACAATCTTTTGCAGAACAGGCATGAGCTAGCTACAATTATAGCCTATTTTGTGCATACTCGCATCCAAGTGCATTTTCTTCTCCCTAAGAATCAATCAGTACCTACAAAAGGATTTTTCTTGAGTGCATATGTAAATGCCTGTGGATATCTATTAGAAAGGAAGTAAATTCAGGCGTAGTTGTACTAGTTACATAAATAACAGAGTAAATACAAACTGGTATCATCAGGATTCAGGAGCTCCTATGTCTGTTATTGACTGCATAAAAAGTAAGGCAGATCCAGTCACCCTCAACAGCTGTGTTAATCTCGATCGGATCCAGATATGATCTTGGCCAATCCGGCAGTTGGCAGGAATCAGTACAACTTAGCAGATGGTTAGTGACAATCTTGGCAAATCCCACCTGAAGCCGCCAAGATCCACAATTATATACAAAAGTGGTATTGGCAATGCCAATTCCAATCAAGGTCAGCCAATCCTGCCAACCATGCCGTAAATATCTTCACCTACTTGAAGCTTGGACAGCAATAAGCTTTCTAAGACGTAAGATTTGTACGTGTATTGGAGATCACATATCCTGAATATATACCAATGAGGTATGTTCTAACAGACTGCATGAGAATGGCTTACCAACCCTTGATGAGTTCGACTGACAAGTAACAGCCTTTCAAGTATCAGGGATTAAGGCCAGTTTTAGTCAGCCCACACAAGATCAGATGCAACCCAGTCCATGAGGGCATGATCCCTGCTATGAGAACAAGCAAACTAGGGTACTAACATTACTTTCTGAATGTTTATATTTTATTCCAATGACGAGTTCACTATTATGTAGTGCATATATTATGGTTAGCAGATCATGGGTTGCTTGGATAGATCAATCTGGATAATGTATGATGTGAAAAAGTGGAGTGACTGGTCCTACCATAGCCCAATTTTATACCAAGTGTGGATGAGTGTGTAAGTGTCGACACTACTCAGGATCAGCAATGAAGTCCTTGGCCTAGATAAAACTAGATGATATTGGCCACTTCAGATACTACTTTCTTTATGCCTCTATTTCTCTACATAGATGTTGCTAGCAGCACGTGGAGACCATAGGGTCAACTTGCCTTGAGATTCCTCAGTAATCACCTAAAAAGTAAAGGCAGTTGCTTCCAGTGCTCATTTGCTTTCTTTGTTGACCATTAAAAAAAGCGTGCACATACAGTGATGCACATATAATATTAATTTAAAAATTGATTTGTATGGTAAATTATATGTACAATGGGGTGACATAAAAATAGGAATAACCAAACACAAACATGCTTTATTTAAAATACACAAACATATAAAGACTGAAATAGCTAGGAGAGCACTTAGGTGGCCACCTGAGCTAGGGGCGTTAATCCAAACCAGGTAAACCAAACCAAATTCAGTTTGGTTCGGACCATTGGCAGTTCAGTTTCCCCCCCCCCCCCAAAAAAAAAAAAAAAAAACTGAACCAAACCTGTAAACCAGTTGACCCGGTTGATCACTTGACCTAGGTTAATTTTTATATTATATTAATTTTAAAATATATTATTATAAATATACATAGAATAATATCAACTAATATAGTTCTATCCTGCAAATAAAATATTGAAGTTGGAGTCGACCCTAGTTAGTTATATTTTATTTTATTTTATTTTTATTCAATAATATGAATAATAAGTGTTGAACCAGCGAACCTAACCAAACAGTTCGGTTCAGTTCACTACCAGTTTGGTCTTTTACCAAATTTGTTTGGTTGTTTCATTCAACGAAGGCCTAAAACTGAACCGAATCGAATCATGGGCAACCTTAAGTCCTAACCACAACGGATTGAGGCAAGGAGAAAACTTGTAGGCTCTCACCACCTATAACTAACCTTCACAAGCTTTCTCATGGGAACAATTTAACAGTCACCAAAAGAAGACTAATTATATCTTATTGCACATTGTAAATACCTGTAAAACAAAGATGCCCTTCCACTTTGATAAAGTTTAAATTTTATTTGTTCTTAACTGACAATTGCTGAAAAAAGTATTGAAGAATGATAATTGTTCTTATCAGGAATTTACCTACCTTCCAAAGCCAGATTAATTGTGTGACAGCAAGAACACTGTACACTTGTTGCTCCCCGAATATACATGAGAAGTGTGTGACAGCCTCCACAGAGCAACTGAGCCATTTCTGTGCCTGTAACAAACTAAAAACGTTTTCAACATGCTGTAATATAAAATGTACAGTAATAACTACAAAAAAATTGACCAACTGCTAGAAGTTAATAGCTGACCACACTCAATCACCCACAGCAGGTTCCAATTTAGGATCAAAGGACCACATAATATATCAACATGTTATCATTCTTAAGGCAATATTACAAGAAAATTATATACCTCTATCATAGAGTGTTTAAGTGAAAAATAAGCATTTGGTACAAAAGTATAGAAACATATCAAATTTTCAGTCATTTTACATTTATCTATACATATCCTCAGTGAATAAGAAAGGATAGATTTTATAAAATATTGATCTAATAAAGTTGAGAAATAAAACCAATATTTTCTTGTTTTAGACCATCTGCTTTTTTTGCTTAAATTTCAAGAAGTAGAAAATCCATAAATACAAGAACATGCATAAGGTTGATGAAATTTGTATCCAGAGTACCTAATATTAACAAGAGAAAACATGCCTGGTGGTGGAACTGCAGTCACAGCATTGCAGACTGCACAACATACTGATGTTGCCCCAATTGGATAGAGAAGAAGATTTCGGCATCCAGAACAGACGAGCTGACTTTGTGTGCCTGGTTAGCAACAAACGGCTAAGTTTTTTTCTTCAACACAAAGAAAGACAGCAAAATGTACAATGCATTCAGAGACATGAAAACTGATGTTAAGCAAGAGGGATTCAAAAAATAGGACACAAGGGAAAACTATATGGTTCTCATGTTTGGGAAAGCATAGGAGAAGATCAATCTGGCATGCATGAATGAAAATGATGAAGGATCCACACACTACAATGTCAGTAGAAAATGTACGTTCATATCATTCAGTTACATTTCTTGGTAAGTAAAACCGAGAACTGTTGTCCATGCATACTACCAAGAAGCAAGCTGCCAATATTCCAGTTTGAATGAGTGACTTTGCTGCGTAGAAATCTTAAATATTGGCATTAACAGCTGAAATGCTGCAATGAACCAAGAAGGTTGGCAAGGTTGCATCAAGCCCACTCAGAATTCCACGACATGCGTCATCCATCCTCTGTTCAAGATGATATAACTCTATCTTAATGAACTCTAAACGAAGAAGACAGTTTCAACTTAGCGAACATTTGGTAAATGCAGATGAAACAATCTCATGTTCCTGCTGACAAAGCATATAATGGCAAAAACTGGTGTGTTCCAGGTTTATTCCCCATTAAGATTTGCAGCCATGCTTGAAAGGAAGGCCTAACTCACAAAATCTTATGAGCAATAAAAGCAGTGACCTTCACAGAAAGAAAGAACGCTCACCATTGGACGGGGTAAATGGCACAGGAACTTGTGGAGTTGGATATGGGGCGAGTGGTACTGGCATTGCCGGCTACAGTAAGTACTCCTCCAAGGTTCCCACAGCCCTCCAACTTCACGTTTACAAAAACAGGCTCCATCCACCCTTTCCCATCTCTGCTGATAGCCAAAGATTAAACAAATAGATAAATAGTGAATTTTATAAGTGTAGCAGCATAGTGGCAATCCAAACAGATAAGAAACTCAATAACGAGGTTTTAAACAAAATGAAAAGAAAAAGATCTTTGGTTTGGTTGCTATGTGCGGGATGGAAGGTGACAGACCAATCGACATGGACATGGACATCTAATCTTATAAGCAAAAGCCAGGCAGACAGACCAATTGATGACACAAAACTTGTATTTTTAACAAAATACACAATCGTCAGCATCCATGGTCCAAAACTAGCCGATTTAGGACAGCAAGGCAAAGAAAGGGGCCACTTTAACATGATGTATGATTCAAAACGAGGAGGACACACACACCAGGAAGCTTGAAAGTTCAGCATCAGCAAACAAATCGCCTCCACTAAGCACTTCTAGCCGTAGATTAGGAAAGCACAAAGAACCAGGAAAAATTATGGAAACTATGGACAAGAAGCTCTTAATTGCACCTAAAAATGCAGACAGATAGAAGCTAAAACACAAGTCGGCAGGGAAGAATCCGTCGAACAGGTACCTGTTTATCCTCAAATGTATCAGTCAACCACACAAACACAGAAGCTCACTACTGTGCGGGTGTAGTGTAGAGAGCGAGCGAGCGAGCGCGAGGTGGGTTGGGGGGGGGGGTGGAGATGGATAGAATGGCTCGACGACGATGCGTGTATTTATCTTAGTAGTTGGCGCTCAGTCATCTGGAGCCAGCTCAAAGCCTCCCTCGAGAAAGCTGGGTGATGTTCGGATTTCCGGAGAGAGAAAATCAGATAGACTAGAGCAGGTCACCGCCTGAGTGGATAATGGTGGTAAATCCTGAAGAGGGGCCTCGAGATCAGAATCTATACATAACCATGATTAACTTTGAAAACAGAGAGATGAAGAAGAGCAAAGTTTGGATTTTTCAGCCATACAGAGGAGGATAAAGAGAGATGGTAGAGACAAAGGAATATTAATAAAATAAAACCGGGAGATGGGGGGAGGGGGGGCTCCCTCAGAAAACGAAGTGCAGCGGCGTGTGGCAACAAACTCAATGCACGTGATGTACCCACCACCGCAACGGGTGGCTTCTCCGCCGCCACGTACCGCGGCCTGGAATGGGCGGGCGGCGGCTGCTTCTTCAACAAGATGCTGGCGTGCGCCACCACCCGCCACCTCCATGGCCCTTATGTTATTGCCTGTTGGCTGCCACTGCCTTAGCTCTTCCCCGTTGTCCACTAGCCCATGGACACCTCGATCGCTCTCTCACGACCCCGAGAATGGCGGGCCTTTGTCGAACCTCCGAGCTCCCTGCGAGCGTTTGTACATGAGCTTTTAAGGTGCAGTAGGAAAAAAAATCGGTTTTTTTTTGTCATCCCTTCTTGAAGCATCTGAGATTCTGAGGTATTATGCTCTCTCCGATCCCTCCAAGAATGGCGACGCCTTGTCACACGTCCCTTGAATATGAGATTTTTTAGAACATTTTTTCAAAGAAAATTTAATCATAGATCTATTTACGAAAACAACTGTAGTGAAGGAGAAAGATTCGTAGACCATACCTAAACCGTCGACCAAAATTTCTTCGGATCAAAAATCTGTTCTTCCGCATTTACCCACGGTACCCTGATCCGGCTCCCGCAACCCTCCGATGTTCATTCACCCCCCTTCCCGGCGATTCTCCCGCGCCCGAAGCGGGGCTTCACGAGCTCGGTCGGGAGAAACGAACGGCTCTTCCGTCTCCCTCGGCTCCTGGGGGCCAGGAACGGGCGTTCGACCGTCAGCCACCACTATGTCATCTCCGGCGAGATCGACCCCCTCTGACATCCAGCTTTCAACCCCCCCCAACTTCTCCCTCCTCCGGCTCCAGAGAAAGGGAAGGATACGTCCCTGTTTCTTCGTCCCCACTGCATTCTTGCCAAAAGAGCCGTCGGCTGTATCCACACGTCCGTGAACACCGCCATTTTCAATGGGAAACGCTTGGTGGGAGATCGATTCTTCAACACTCCTATTCTGCCGACGACAGTGCATACAATCTGTCCACCCACAATTAAGAGATGACCATTTGTCAAGAGACAACATTTTTCCGAGGAATAGAATTATTTGACCATTTGAATGCCCGTGAACTGACGATCAACAGAAGAAAAAAAAAGTGATCCGTTGACTCCGCTGAAGATGGGATTTCGGCCTCCGTGGTGATCTGTCAATGCGGTTTTCCTGTTTTCCTGTTTTCCATCCTTGAGTTGAGAACAAAAAAGGTGTTTAAAAATTTGTCATAATTTAAAAATATATTTATATAAAATAAGATTGCTAATTTGATATCAATAAGTCTTAAATATTTATACATGATTGTATTTCGAATCATATAAATTTAAAGTTGCTTTAAAGAGCTGTGATAATCTGTAATTTTTTACAAGGAATCAAACAGTTTAAATATTTTCAAAAAATATATACTTTATTTCTCTGAAAAATAGATTCCATGTAAGAATATTTTAAAGAAATCAACTTTTACGATAAAATATTTGTCATATAATTAAATTGTTAATAAAATTTTATTGTTTGATTTACTTCAACATATATTTTCTGGACAAAAAATTATATGGGATGGGAATATTTGGTTGTTTTTAAATTATTTTGCAACTCTTACTATATCAAATTCCAAAATATTAAAATTCATAAAATGATTTACAAATGTTTTTAAATAAGCAAAAGAATTTTGAGAAAATAATTTACAAGCAAACAAATAGTAAAACTGTTTTGATTTTTTAGAAAAGTTGGTACATTGAAAATGTTTTATTTTGATTTCACTTTTACCTATATCCAAAGACATTTGATTTGACTTAATAAGATATATACTGTCATAATTTCGTCTCTACTCTTTCTGGTAGAACACAAAATCTTAATTATTTATCTCTAAAAATAAAAAATATAATAAATCACCAAAAATTCAGTGATTTATCAAAAATTAATATTATATTGAGATGTAATATCAAATATTTCAATACTTAATTTTTGATCAATCCAGAAATTAGAGAGGTTAAACATTGATTAAGCTATAACAAACAGAGCCTAAGGTGGAGTTCGATAATATTACTGACATATAAGATCTCAATATGGTGTATAAAATATCCTACTTTTAATATTCAAGATTATTTGATACATTGACGACAAATATCTGAATGTTAATAAACTGAAAGTATTTTATAATAAAACATTTTAATATATTTAAATTTAAATTAAATAATAATTTATATAATCATAAAATAACATATTCATTAAATAATTGTAGACAATAATACATGTACGTGGACTATCAATATAAACACATTAAACAAATAAACGTAAACAATAAAAATTATACATTTCTATCGTTAAATGTAAATAATAAAATTATCTTATTGTGATTTTAGTAAAATTTAAATATATTTAATTCACACAAAAAATCTAACGGTAAAATATGATACAGAGTTAAATTATAATATAAAAATAATAAAACCCAGCCAAAACTCGAGTCTTCTCTGTTATCCGTAACGTGGAGCATGAACTCTTTTGAATTATTAGTACGACCAAGAAGGTAGATTTGTTCTGTCAAAATAGAGAGAGAGAGAGAGATAGAACAACTCTTTTCCGCTCTGTTTTTTTGCTCCGTTCCCTCGGTGTTATCTCTCCCGTTCTCGCAGCAGACGCTGCCACTTGCATCCGGTCGGTCTATTCGGCGCCCAGTGGAAATCACCTCCAAACAGTCATATACAGTGGCTCTTACTTAAAAAGGTTATCAAACAGTCTTAACAGGGTATTTAGTAGCACTTTTAATTTTAAAATAACTTTATTTTTGAAATTAAGATTATTTGACTTTTCAATTTTATTTTTAAAATCAAATCAGTCTAATTATTTAGTGTTTTGCAAAATTATTATAATTTTTAAAAATTAGACAGTAGTGTTTAATTATGACTAGCGACTCTGCGAAACTCTCTCCAGCTCCCTTCGTAAAGAGGACCTACAGCTCTGCAAAGGCTCCCCCGCAGTGTCGTCTGCCTCCCTCCCCCAGCGGCGGCGACGTCGGCCAGTGAAAGGTTGCGTCGTCGTCGGCCAACGAACCCCCCCCCCCGCGGCGGCGGCGAGTGAAAGGTTGCGTCGTGGCGCTCGCTCGGGTTTAGGGCCCCGTTGCAGCTCCCCCCCGCAGCTGTGCTTCCCCCGCCTGCGTAGGTCCCTCCGGCATGTCTCGCGTCTCACCTCCCACGTCCTCTCTCCGCGTCTATCTCAAAAATAAAACAAGACCTGCCTTGATTTTATTTTAGAAGAGATTATGTATATAGAGCATCCCACTTTTAAAAATGAGACAGTAATTAAAAATTGTAACCAAACATCTTATCTCTTTTATTTTTAAAATTTAGATCAAAAAAAGAGAAAAAATACGTAACCAAACACCCTATAATGCTGTAACAACATTGGGTTCGGATCACCTCGATCTCCAAGTGGAAGAAGTGCTTCTTAATCTCTAATCAAAAATAGTTACGATCTCAGTTACTTAAGTGATAGGTAATGAGTAAATAAGACGTCGATAATGGTTAAACTCTATCGGTAGCGAGTTAACGAGTCAGTGAATCGTTGTTGAATCATTACTAACATTCTACTAACTCGCTACTGACAGATAAAGAGTCAGTAAGAGATCGATAGTGGTTCGATCTTTTTTCGATAGTGGTTCACCGAACTCGTTATTTGAATCGTCGCTTGAGTGGCTGAGATTGTGATAATTTTTAATTGAGGATTTATACTACTCCTTTCACTTATTGAGGTGATCTGAACTCGACCGAATTAGATGTAACAGTCGAACAGTGCCCTACAGCCATCTAACTGCATGGACATTAGCTAGTGCAAGTTGATACAAGTTTCTTGTTTTATCTGAAAAGGAATAATATTTCATTAACATAAAAAACCACGAGAGTTTATACGTAGTTGTTCCAAAATGTGAGAAGTAAGTTGAGTGACATAAACAAATTTCGAGAGCTTCTAAATTAATTTTCGGTGTTTCATTATTTACGGATGACTACTATACACTTCAGCCTAAAGTGATTTTGTGTTAAACTTAAATATATATATATATATCTTACTATCTATTAGAAGCGGGACTTGTCATTTCGTCGACAAGCACTTGCCCGTTTTCACGTCTACTTACATTATTTACCTTGCCGACTTTATTTTATTGTTTTTCCGCGATAAACATTATCGCTTTACCGCGAATCTCGAAGGTCTCCAAATTCTCTTTCCCGTTGCTAGCACCTACCCGATCCTCGCCTGGGTTTGGAGCTACGTCACCGCTGTCCAGATGGCCACCTCCGCCGCCGATGTTGACCGCTCCGAAGCAACCAACGCCCTAATCAACCTCACCCTGGGCAACGACCGCAACAAGAAGATTATCGTGGAGGAGGGTGGGGTGCCGCCCCTTCTCGCCCTCCTCAGGGACGCCGCCGCTTCCCCGGAGGCCCAGGTCGCCGCCGCTACTGCCCTGTTCAACCTTGCCGACAGTCGGGAGCGTGTCCTCGTGATTGTCGCTAATATGGGCATTCTGATCATCGTTCAGGCGCTCTCAGATTCCCCGATGACGCTGCAGGCCCACCTCGCCTCGCTGGTAGCACGCATGGCCACTCTCTCTTGTTTCTATGGGTGCTTCAGTTCAACAATTGTTTCTTTTTTGCAGTAAATCCTTTATTTATAGTAAACTGTCTTTAACCGATTTCTGGAAAGGTGAAATTTAAATTCTTCTTCGCTGAAGTTCATGCTACATATTTTCTAGGGCTGAAATGGGTAGGATTTGATTTGATAATAGATTTGCCTACTTTCGGTTCAAATTAAATTGGAATCATCATATTCCGATTTCACTCTGATTTTGATTTTGTTCTCAGAATGGGAACCCAATTTGGTAATGTCTTAAAAATGTGAAAATAAGCTAATAAATCTCATAACTATTTAAAATTGACATAATAACTTGAAAATTTTATTTTTACTTTTCTTATCACTTTATTTGCCATTATTTTTTAATTTATCTGTGTTTATTTTTATTATAACATTATTTTTAGTTATATGTTAAAATTTTATCAAAATAGGGAAAAATAAATGCAAATTTGACTAAATCTGATTTCGATAAGCTATCAGAATTTCTAATTTAGACAGTCTATAGGATACAACAATAGGCCCTGCGTCCTTTTAATTCTTATATAAATCAAATTGGAATTTTGAATTCTGTTTGCACCCCTAATATTTTATTTTAAAATTTCTTATTTTTAATGTTGTCACTATTGTAAAGCATGTTTAAATTGTAATTATTGTGTAATTTGACACTTGAGAACTGATTTAGAAAGAACGCCACAACCGTTGAACAAGCTTAGCCTTCAGATGATTCTTACATAACATTCTGTAACACTGGAAAGTCTGGAATGTGCATTCTGAAGTGGGAACTAATTTCACAATTTACAACAGGAGCTAGGACATGTATGTAGCGACTTACTAACATTTTACATTGATAAACAAGTTGCTGCGGGCGATTACTTTTTGGTGAATGCTTGCTTATTTTGTTAACACTTGATGTTTATGCTTTTTCCGGTTTTGTTATATCTCAAAAGGCACATATATGTGGTGCCATCTCTTTATGCGTAGAATTTGACTGATTTTTGTTCCTCTTACTGGCGGAGAAAAGAGACACAATAGATTTACAAGAACAGGCAAGCCATGCACTTTCAACTTTTATGTTGTGCGCCTATTTCATATTGGTTTTGACTGATCATTTATTAATCATATTTTTATAAGAAAAGTGATTGAGCTGCATGATAAGTACCTTGCATATGTGAATGATTGCTTTCAAAATCACTCTCTTCCACAAGGTTTAGCACTAACCACTAAGGATGTTTGATGTTCTTGATTAATTGATTCTACAATTAAATATTCATTCTACCTAGGTTTTTTTCATCTTTGAAGGCATTAAAAGAGACATTTGAAGTTTTATGCAATAAAGGTGTTGCAGGCAGCTCTAGTGCTGAGTTGCTAGCTACTTTTTGTTGCAATATTCAAAAGAAGGGTGGGAGTGAGAAATTAAGTGATGAAGCAATTGAGGAAACACTTGAGAAGGTGATCATGGATTTTAATCATTTTATTCATTGGGTTTTTTGTGTTCATTATGTGTTGTTCCACAATCATTTATACTTCAAAAACTCGCAAGTAGTGAAGTTGTTGGCATCCATCAGCAATAAAGAACTCTTTGCAGAGTTCCACAGGCATTGACCAAATTTCAGAAGCCATACGTTGAGTTTCTATCTTTTCACATTACTGATATATTATTTTGTTCCGCTACCAGGAAGAAGCTTTCTCGGAGACTTCTTCTTGAGAAGAGGGCTAATGATGACCATGAAAGAAGTATCTTAACAAAGCTGAAGCAACAATGTGGCGGGCAATTCACATCCAAAATAGAGGGCATGGTTTGTTTATACAAATTCTAGCCATCAAATCCCTTGGTTCTCTGGCGAGGACCTTTACTGCCAGGGAGATTAGAGTTGTCGCGATGTGGTGGTCAAAGTGATTTCTAAAGCAAAGGTCTGTCGATTTCATGTTCTATCGAGCTTTTGTGTGTTTCAGGTATAGGTGGATTATTAGATTTTTGATGGGTATATGTCGATACTCAAATATTTTCTTCTGGTATCACATGTAGTGAAACTAGATGTCTTCTTTCAGTCTCATCTTTCCAATTCTTTTCTACTAAATTCTGGCAGAGTTCTTCTAGCAATTGAGAGAAAAGTGGGGTTTCATTCTTTTAGTATTAGTATTTATTCTATTCTTGTGAAGAAGTTCTGGGTCATTACTTTTTATCACGTCAACAATGGTTTTGTAGTTATTTCTCATACATTTATCCAATCCAATTATGTCAAGGGCACTCTTGGTGGATGGAACTTACCTATAGTTTATAAAATTAGATATTTTCATAAGTCAAGGTCGTGATTTTCCTTGAGAAGCATAAAAGCTTGCATACTACTCTGCTCATGGTGGTCATGCTTGGCACCTGTATGGTAATTGGGAATGGTGTGATAACTCCGGCTATATCAGGTTTCCCAGTTCTCCCTTTTCCATTTTGAACATCATTAGTGCTTTGCACTTTTTCTGTTTGCTGAAAACCATCTCAATTTCCAATCTTTTCTGCAGTTTCAGGACTGAAGTTGTCTATGTCCAAAGATCATCTTGAATGTAAGCATTCAAATCACTTCTGAAATCATATTTTAGATTCATGATTCTTGTATGTGAATTACTGTAAAATGGAATTGAACACTTGACATCTTTACTTTTATCTTTCTTAGTAATGTAGGACTTATGTTCTGCTTAGTTAGAGTATTAAAAATGATATTATATCAATTTGACATTGATATTTTTAGATGATAGCATATCAATAACAAAATTGATACAGGTGGACACATGCATTACAATTCATGACTTGTTTGTACTACAACTTTCAAAATTGATATAAATAACCAAATATCTTGTCATGATTTATACCAATATCAATTTCAAAATTAATAATGACAATGGTGTTTAATACTGTTATTAAAACATGATGTTAGATAAGATGATGGTGCCGAGACATGTTTAGAAATTTAATCATAAAATCCAGGCTTTATGTGTTGCATTATTTTATCTACCAAGCTGCTTACCTCTCAAAGCACCACATGATATACACGACCTACCAGAATGGTTTTTATTTTTCCATTCCAGTAATTGGTTATCCATACTAGAAGAATTCTCCATGTGAACCATTGAAGTGCCAATTTGCTTATGGAATCCCAACATTTTGCTTTGGTTACCTATAAAAGAGTGTAGCAAAGGTTTTGATGGATCAACCATGACATATTAACTTAGTAATGACAAAGAACTACCTTGATATCACTTGACATATCTTTTTAGTAATAGCAGACGGTGTCCTAAAAAAGATATTTATTAATTTTCTGTTTTATGTTTCAGGTTGGAGGAGATTAAAGATAATAAGGTTCAGTTCATTGCATCATCCAAATGAACATTTGATATTGTACACTTCAAATGCATCGATGATCTATAGCGGTGTCACATGTTTTTATTTCATCTTCTCCATATGTTTTCTTGTATTTCAATGGAAAGGAGGCTCGATCTTTACCTTTTGGAAGTTCTTAAATTGACTTCAGTTCAGGTATATCATATGGGAAAACCTTAAAACCTTTTAAAAAAATCCCGATTCTGAATCGATCTCTCGTTATGAGAATCAAATCGAATCGGTTCCTATCGATTCTGATTCCGATTTGAAAATTCTTGCTTAAATATCAATATTATTTCTAACTCAATCTCCAAAAATTAATTAACTTCAAGTTTATTTTACAAAGAAAAGAATTAAATAAAAAGTAAATGACTGTTTAAACTTGGATGTGTACAGAGTAAATATACAATGTGAAAGGTTATAACCTTTCAAAATAAGTTTGGGTAATGCACTATATACGGATTATATATAAATTCATGGTTAATTAGAGAGAGATCTCTAATCCCCATACCTCCTTGAAAAAGTTTTCTCAACTTGATTTTGTCCCAACTAGGTATTACAACGGTAAATCTATGTCTCACATGTTATAATCTTGAATTTTATTTAATCAGAACTGTTAAATTCATGTAAATGTCTCTCACATAAATGTCAATATATAAACGACACATTACAATTATAAATATTTGTTGGACTTGTTCCATCTATCAAATTCTATTAAATTGGTGGTGACAAAAAATTTGAACTGTTTGACTTAAGCATATCATATGATTCATTAGAAGAAACAAAAAGTTGATTATGATTATTGATTTATGTGTATATTTGAGAAATAAAATATAACATTTATCATCTAACTTAATTTTATAATATATTTATCATATATATATATCATAAGAATTTATCTCAACCATGAATTTATATATAATCAGTATATAGTGCATTACCTAAAAAGCGTGAAAGGTTATAATTTATATTTTCATGCTCATTAATTAGTTGACATACATAGAACTTTGTAAAGGAAACATGTTCTCATACAACAATCCAAAACAAAGTTGTAATTGCCATGGTAATAGGCTAGCATCAATATCTACCTGAATCAGCCAAACCCCTACTGCAACTGGCCAAGTCTGTCCCAATTAGAATTGCCATTTTGAGTTCCATGCCCGCTATAGGTTTAAGAAGCCTATTGAAGATTAAATTCAGCCATGTATTGTCTAAATTCTTAGTATGAATTTGAAAAAAATGTAAACAAAAAAGGAGAAGAATAGAAAGGAACCAAAAATTCACAAACTTTGCAGAAACCCAAGACTTGCAAATCTGAAAGTACAATTCACAAGAGTTGAAATCCGAGATCAAAAACTAATAAGAACCTCAACCAAGAGCCTTATAGCTTAGTGCTTCATATTTGAATATGAAAGTTGAAATTCAAATCAATGTATAGAACAACCTATCCAAGAACTGAGGAATAGCATAAATCTAAAGGTCACAAAGTCTGAGGAGTTGGACGAAAAATGGCTCTACATCTGAAATCTTAACTCTAAAGCGAGGAAATTCTTAGATCGGGAGTCTCAGTCCTTAAAACTTCCTAATCTGAAAAGTGCAAACTCAAAATCCTGAACTTGAAAATTGCATTGAGACAGAAAAATTTGAATCTCAAACTTCTCATAGTCTGCAACCCACCGCCACCCTTTAATTCCAAAATCCACCAAGGCTTAAACTTAAATTAAAGCCATGGAAATTGCATGGAATATTAGCTGAGGTTAAAACATTGACCATTCGGCTTAAATCCCCAAATACAAGTTCTCACAAGCCAAACATAAACCTTCATCAAGTCCAGAATTTTAAGCTTCAAATAAAAATATAAAATCTTATGTCTCCAACTTAAGTCCTTAGTTCTGGGACCACGCTCCAAAAAAACTGAGGTCAAAGATAATCCCCAACAAATTAAATTCTGAAAAGAAAAATTAAAAGGATCTCAAGTTCAGAACCATAATCAGAATGTCATCCTCAAGATACCAGGGGTCAATACATCAGATCCTGTTAAAAAAATAAAATAAAAAAGGAATGACAAACTAAACCCCTAGACTTAATGTTCATAATCGAACTAAAAAAGGAAAAGAAAATATTGAGATCAGAAAATCTAAAGTAAAAAAAAAACTAAAGACGTCGTCTCAATTCCAAAAAATTAGACTCTAAATAAAAAAATGAAACTGAAGCCCCAACCAATGCAAATCAAATTCAAGGTTACCTCAAAGATAAAAAGTCACCCCAACGGTTAGTGACAAATCAAAGTACAAATTTAATAAGCTTAATGTAATAGAATGTAAAGAAAGAACCAGCTTGGTTAAGTATGACCAGTCAAAATACAAATTTAATAAGTTTAATGTAATAAAATTCCCAAATTAAACTTTTCCAGCTCTGAAGGCTAACTATTCTATTGGCACCATCTAAAATTGCTTTTTGTTGATAATCATCCACCTTCCACTATCTGCCACCATCATGAACCATGTTCTTTCTTTCCTTTGAAAACTTTTCTACTTTAGGTGCACTAGCATACTCCCAAAGCAGACATAATTATGAAAACAAAAACTTGAACTTCCAAAGAATCATGTACTTGTGTACTCCCAAGTGAGGACATTATTATGAAAACAAGGATTTGAACTTCTAGAGAATCATGTATTTGTGGCCTTTCTTGAAACATGATTTATTGGCTGCAGCTCTTCATCTCTTCCATCATCCCTCCATTCCCTTCTAACTTTATCGTATGCCGGATGAGATGTGTCAACAGTATGTGCTGAAGCAGAAAATGATGTGAAAACTTGGAAAGTTCATAGGGTACAATAGCAAAGTTAAGATGTGAATTGATACAAAAGTAAAAAGTATGATCCAAAAATTTTAAAAGTAATTTTTTATTTTAAAAAAATCTTCGTACATGATTCCGAATACCAACTTTAGGCATAGTCATATATACTTCGTGATACACCGGTGATATGGGCTTATAACAAAAAGGTTATAGTCGATCCAGGTAACACTCCCAACCCCGTCTTCGTTGAATCTTAAGATCACCAAAAATGAAAATGCTATTGCGCATGCAGTTTAAAGTAACAAAGACTATAAGCATTATATCCTCTAAGAAAAATAATTTAAGGCTTTATCTTGTTATAAGACTTAGCAAGTCTATTGCATGAGTAATACTAACCTCTAGAGAGATCTCATGGCACTTGAAAGAGAAGATAGTGCTGGTATCTCAATCTCATTTCTACTTTCAACATTTTCTCAAGTCTTCGTGCATAACTTTATTCAAACTTAGAACCTTTTCGGTGATAACCTCTCTAAGATTAAAATGGGATAACACATGACCTGCATAGAGAACAAAATTAACATATATGTTTTGTCAATGACTTATAGGCTGTTTGGTTGCATAATAAATTTTTATACACTTTCATGTTAAAAAGTTGTATTAAAATAAAGTGTGAGATAATCAATAACACAAAATTATCATGTTTGGGAAGATATGATGACAAAAAAAGATTGGATATCTTATATAACTAAACAAGGTGGAGGACCACAAGATAAAAAAAGATGTGACATCTTCTTTTTTTGTTCAAGGAGAACATTTTTAAAACATAAAATTATAATGGTTGTCGAACACCTCCTTTAACGAGCATTGTTACAAAAACATAAAATTGTAATAAAAATCTAATTTATCATGGAATCAAACATCCCATTAAATATTATATAAAATGAGAATATATCATTACAAATAAGCTTATGTGTATATTTGAGAAGTAAAATATAACATTTATCATCTAACTTATTTTTTATAATGTATCTATCATATATATATATCATGAGAATATTTTTTAACTATCACGTCAATTTATATGTAATCAGTATATAATATATTATTAGAGAACAGGTGCAACGCAGGTGATTTGACTAGTATATAACTATGCTGCGCTCTGGAATAAGTGCACGTCGTACAATATACATATATAACTATCGTCTTTAAGGTTATCCGCTGTCTTCGTTCATTTTGTTATTACACGCCGTAAAATATAATAAATTGTTCTTTAACCATTTTAAATTTTAATTTAATACAACTTTCATTATCATAAAAATATAAAAAAATGTACAGATATAAATTTAAAAACTAAGTATACTTATAGATGCCGGTGTACGTATATTCTATATTTTTTAACCATACTCAAGAGAATATAATTATTTATATTAGTTATACAGTATTATTTTATTTGGAATGAATCTTTAATGCCCTGTTTGGTAACACTATTAGACATCTCCATCACTATTAATTTTAAAATTGATATTGTTGATAATCATCTTGAGGTGTTTGGTTTATAGTATCAATTTTAAAATTTGTAGTGCAAACAACACATGTTTTGTAATACAAGTGTCAATTTGTATCAATTTTGATATTGATATTCCATCTTCTAGAAATATCAATATCAATACTAATATAGTATCGTTTTTGATACTCTAATCAAACAGGCCATAAGATCTCGCGGTTGATAATATTATCAAGCATTTCTATCGTTATCAATTTTAAAATTGGTACGATAATCAGTCGGACATGTTTAATTAATAGTAACAATTTTGAAATCTGTAGTACAAATAAAATATGTAATATGATATAAGTATGTATCAATTTTGATATTAATACTTTATGCCCTGTTTGGTTAGAGTTTCATTTTTGGTACTATATCAATATTGATATTAATATTTTCAAATGTTAGAGTATTAATATCAAAAGCAATACAAGTTGACACTTGTATTACATAATATGCTTTGTTTGTATTACAAATTTTAAAATCGATACAATTAACCAAACACCTCTTAATAGTTCCTATCAATATCAATTTTAAAATTGATAGTGATAGAGGTATTTAATGGTGTTACCAAACAGGGCATTAAATTTTAAAAATATCAATATCAATATTACTTTAGTATCATTTTTAATACTCTAATCAAACATATTATAAAATAAAATAGAGAGACGGCATATGCATCCACTATCTTTAACAAATGGGTACGTCCATGTCCGGAATCCTTTGTCGATTATTATATGTTATGTAAAGATATCCTCGGGGTACACGGATACATATCTGATATGAAATTTATCAGTATAATTAGATAAATTAACACTCCTATCCGATTCCGGGGGCTTGTGTTCTACAATGTTTATATTAGGATAATTTATTTTACATTAAATAAAAATAAAGACAATATAAAGTTATCATATTTGGTCAGATAATAACAAAGAAGAGTAGATATCTGAAGGAGTTCGAAATAGTGTCTAAGAAGGAGTTTTCTATAAAAATTTAATTTTATAATAGTTACCGAACACTAGTTTTGTTATAAATATTTATCATTACCACACACAAAAATCTCAACAAATATATATATATCGCCTGGGAAAACCCCTCTTTAAACCCTTCCGGCTTCCGCCTCCAGCACGGCTCAAAACGCAGAAACAGACAGAAAAGAGGTGAAGAGATAGATGAGGGGGGAGGGTGCAGGCAGATAGCGAAGCAGCTGCAGCGGGGAGAAAGGGAGGCCGCGGCGGCAATGGCGAACCTGCGGCTGGCGATGGATGCAGCCTTCTGGGACCTTAACTTGTCCACACCGCAGTCGCTGGTGGACGGCTCCGCCCGGGCTGTGCCGGGGGAGCCGGCGCCTCTCGACGGCGCCCGCGCCGGACGGACGATACGCCCCATGCAGCTGGCCTTCTTCCACAACGCCTTCCCACTGGGCATCACGCCGTCTTTCTGCCCCACCTCCCAGAAGGAGCTAGGCTTCTTCGCCATTCAGTCTCTCTTGCTCGGCCCATCCCTTGGCGACTGGTACCACAGAATGTTCCCCTCCTTATTTCATGGTTCTCTGCTCTAGGCGGAGGTTTTTGGGGCATTGGCATCAAGTTTATGTTTGCATTCCCTCGCTGCCGGATGGATGTTGTGTATTTTTTTCCTTGCATTTTTCATGTATGCGAGCATTTTCTTGCGAGTAGTACTGACTAGATTTTTAAGGCACCTTTTTTCATATTAACGTTTGTAATTTCAATCACTGGAATGTTTGGATTGATTAGTTGGCAAGGCTTAGGCTTCGGGTCTTTAGCTCGAGTTGCTGCAAAATCAGCTAACAACATCAGCAGGTGCAATTGTAACTTCCAAAATACCTATTAACGGGAAACTGGCTTTTGCCTTGCCACGATCACACAATCTCTCTATTGCAAAGTATATGCTTTTTTTTCCCGTTGGGTTTGCTCATCTTATTTTTTGTCTTGATGTAGACAGTTATAACCCTGCTAAAGACGAGTATCTTTAACTTCTTAATTGATTAGTTCCGATTGTAAAATAGATGTCTGTCTTTACTAGAACTGAAGGGCATAATTTTGACAACATTTTGCACACATTTGATTGCCATCTTACTTCATGAATTCTGTGTCATGCTTCTTTAGAACTTTCACTGAACGATAAGATATGCCGAATTATGTTTTTCATGTGGAAGCTTTCATTTTTTTTAAAATTTTCTAGATGTTTACTGTTTACTTTGTTGTTCCTTGCTATTTTTTTTGCAGGTGGATGGGATTAATTGGGCAGTTCCGACCAAGGAAGCTTATTTCATCTATGAAAAGGGACATGTCAAATGCTGATGAATTTGACCTCGCCACAGTTAGGGATGTAATGAAAAATGTATTAGACAAATCCCTGTATGCACTTGGTTTGTGCACACAGGTTTCTCCATCACCTAATACATCTTTGCTTTTTAGCGTAGAAGGACATGGTGAAAGGAAGAAGCGTCGCTCTAAAGCAACTTTAATTCACAAGGTATCTAGTTAACATTACTTATGACACCAATTCGAGAACCTTGTTTGATTTTAGGTCTGTAAGAAAAAGAAAATGCTCCAGAATTTCTTGTCAGTGTGTCCTTGTTTGTTCTGGAAAAAAAACTGGTTCATCAGTATTGTCAAAATAAATGTATGGCTTCAGCGAGAGCATCTAGAATTTGTTTATAATCTAACTACTCATGGTAAAAGAAATAGCTTCTTTGTTATCTCTACAGTGTGATTGTCTCCCTTATGGTTGCATGTTAGTTTTGTTACTTGTTAGTGTTATATTATTTATGTGGCCTCCTTTTTTTTATCTAACCATGGAGAGCAATTATCCTGTTGTATCTTTTTTAACTGGTGCAGCTTGCAGATCATGATGTCACACTTGAAGCTGGATGGCCTGAGCTATTTATTGACAAGGATGGAAAGTACTGGGATGTGCCTACTTGTTTATCTTTGGATGTGGCATCTCTTATGTCCGACTCTGGATTGCGATATCGTTTTGGCTTGCACAAAAGTAGTGGTCAGCCCGAACTGCTTAACTGCTCAGATGGCGATGAAAATGTACCCCCATCCTTGATGCCTGGGTTATATGCTAAGGCTGCATTTTCTTATGAGAAGAAAAGGGATTTTTGGAGACCAAGGGAAAATACAGGATCTAGAAAAGATTTGGAAAGGGAACAACCATGGATGACTTCATATGATGAACGTCTAAAAGAACCTCATGCATCTTTGTCTGGCATTATAGGTGAGCTAGTATTTTCTGAAAATAGTTGCTAATTTCTTAGGGCTGTGTATTATGTTCTGAGTTACTTACTCATGTTATTCTTCAGTCAAATAGATTACATTGTTAAGAGTTAATGATTAAATAAACAACTGGTGCCAACACTTTGTCATATAATAAACAACACTGAAATACTTTCTTTCTAAGTGACATTTAATCTAAGTGACATTTAACCATTGTGTATGGCATTATCTGAAAAATAGAAAGATCCCTTTTGAAAATGTCTTAATAAGGTTCTCTGAAAGGGAAATGTAAAATATCTCCCTTTGATGCAAAAATCACATTGAAAATGCAAAGGTATGCATTACTAGACTAAGGGATCCTCTCTTTTTACACTGTCCTGCATATCAGGCACATAAATTTTGAGCACTGGTGAGCTTTTTGGTATTAATTATGATTAAGGGATTCTTATCAATATTCTTCTTCACAGACGCACTACATATGCATGCATACCGTGTGACTGACGGGTCAAGTTTGCTTGCATATAGACATAAATTGGCTATTAAACTCGAACTTCGTATGCATGATTAAACAGATAAATAAGTATGTTTTTCACACACCAAGACTTGCAAGCAAGAACGAATATGTTATTTTATTTTCAGCTCAATAAGTCACCAAGTGGCAGAACTATTAAGAATTGATCACTCTGGTGCATTCTGCATTCCCATAAACACTGGGAAAGAATGCGCAGTGAGTGTTGAATTTTATCTTGGAACTGATGCTTGCTGGAGGAAAGTGACTATAATCTCAAGAAGTGTCACATTGCCATTTGGTACCATTCATTGGATCCCCCAAGTCCACATTCTGTTTGGTCTAAGTTATGTTGTACCCTATCATTAAAATTTTTTTTGGGGGGAGCCTCATATGGGGGAAAAGTTACCGTTACTATACGCAATGCTATGGAAGGAAAAAGTTTTCTGTCTGTTGACTATTACTCCAATTGTCTGGCTATAAAGAGTAGATTTTTAGGAATGCATTTCATACCATTGTACTTCCGCTTCCCCTTGTTTCTGCAGCTTAACTTACGACCGAGTTTCTCTTTGTTTTTCGTTTATTATTTATATATTTTTTAATGGTTCTTTGCTACTATTTGCTTTTATTTCAGGTGGGTTTTGTGCTGCGAAGTTTAGAGGTATTCATGATAAGAATGGTAACTTGGAAGCTCAGGAAACTATTGCAGCTCAACGGAGCTTGAGAACCAGCATTAAAAGAAGCCCATTTAGTGCTGACATGTTTGGGTCAATGTGTTATACTTTGCAACATGGTAAATTCAAGGAGGATTTTAACGATCTGACACGCTTAGATGCCCGAGTAGACATCTCGTCAATTTCAGCATTTGTTAGAGGCATCTCTCATCTTATGTCTGATGCATTCAGCCGTAAGATGGAACGAGAGGTGAATCCTCTTGCTACACCGAGACTCACTTTGATTCTTCAACAGCAGGTGAGCATTTCATTTGTCATCTAAGTTGACCATTATTTCTTGGTTTTCGTGTCCAAATGCTGGAAATATCAGTAATATAGTTGATATTACTAGTTTCTAGGCAATTCGTTGAGATTCTTTTCATAAATCTATGTAACGAAGTATGATGGTTGATTGAATCAACACCCTTTTTCCCGTTCAGTTCTAAGGACATGTTTCACAGGTGGCAGGTCCTATAATATTCAGGATTGACTCGAGGCTAGGATTCACTTCTCCATCCGGGAAGCATAACCCGCATATTGAGGATACCATGTACAGCTTGAGTTACTCTCTTCGGCTTCTGCGCTCTGGCAAAATTTTGGCTTGGTATTCCCCAAAAAGGAAGGAAGGAATGGTTGAACTGAGGCTTTTTGAGTTCTAGACTCCCCCCTCCAGATCTGCCCTGGTTCCCCAGTTTGTTGTATTCTTTTATGTCTTTCATGTGTAAGACAAGACAACATGTCTTGATTGGAATTTGTCCGGCTGCACCGAGTTGATTTTGTTTGTATTGTTCTTTTTACTGACATGGAAGAATTTGTCTTAGATTGCGCTTGACTGGAATTTGTCTGGACAAGGAAGAATTTTATGTCTGGAATTGCCAAGTATTTCCAGTGGAATTGAAAAGTCAACTGCCATGTTTGGTTGCATGACAAATTGAGTGTTTATTACAAAAATATGTTTTTGTGACCAGTCTTGTTAATAAAGATGTTTGACAATGATTACAAAAAAATATTTTAGATAAATTTTATTTTTTGGGCAAAATGGTGAGACTCTTCTTTTTTCTTATGGTCATTCACCACTTCTAATTATATATGGTTTCTACCTTTTTATTGTCATATCTTGCTGATAATTTTATATCTTTAACTACGAAACAGGGAAGTCTACAAGAAAACTTGGTGTTCAACCAAACACCCCTATAAAATAGACTTACCAACTTTGACTGTCACATAAATGTCAAATTACTTTAAAGTTAAAATATTTGTTAAATACTTTATTGTCTTCGTGCATACAAATTCGATTCGTTTTTTTTTTTTTTTGACAGCGCCAATACGACAGCGCTCGGTAAAAGCTCCATCTCTTAGCACGAAAAGATTAAACATTCATAAAAATATATAAGTTCATTATATCGGATACTAAAAAAATGTTACGGTCTCACAACTAGCCGTGAATAATAAGATTTATGTGATAACCCGTAACGCTAATGCATCAGTATTGCCAAAGAGCTACAAATATTGGATGATAAATAAAAGCACGGTCTTCAGTGGTCCAACCATTAGCCCGGCCCATTTACGCCACCAGCACTTGCACATGCCGGAAACCCGAACACTATCTAGCGCATAATTGTACCGCGAGTAGACGAATCCATCCACACCCGGCACCCCCATGCTTGCAAGCGAAACGGGGGGGTGCGGCTGTGCGCTCGACCAAAGCAAGGTATCTGGCGCGGGCAAAAGGGGGTGTGTGTAGGTAAACCGCACATCGCCAGTTCGAACGGCGAGCGGGCGCGGCCTCGCACCCTCGCGTTGACAGCCAACCTCGCGCCTCTGCACCTGCAGCGCCCGCGCTCTCCGCCGCCCCCGCAGAACGAAGGCTAGCGAAGCGTGCTGGAGGGTGGTGCCCGCGTCGCGCCGCCGCCGGTTTAGTCTCCCTCAAGTTCTCTGTTTCCCACGGTCCGAGCGCGCAGCCATGGCGTTCCCCTACTTGGAGGCCGTTCTTGGTCGGCAAGCGTCTCCCTACCTTTTTACTGCCCGATCTCTCACTCTCCTATGCCGGCATTTTGTTTTCCTTCCGATGTCGCGGCGCTGATCCCCAGCATAAGTTTGATCGGTCGTCTTTGTGCGTAGACTGCGGTCGGGCAAGCACATTTGTTTGTTTTCCGTCAATCTTGCGGGATGACCTGATGATACTTGGTGTTTTCCATTTGCGTTATCTTAGATTTTTCTTTTCTCGCACGTTTCAGGTGTTTGATATGCTTTCTTGGTGTCAATCTTTGCTTGCTAAATATGTGGTTGTTTTAATGCGTCAAACAAGTCTTTAATTACCGTAGTATTCTAGGAAGCGGGATCACAGACCGTAAGCACCTGCCTAAGTAGTCGTTAGGCGGTAACTTTGACACCTTTAAAACTTAAGATAGTCTATGATTCATATAGAACGTATCAACATATTATGTATTACGGTTAACGATTATCTGCTTCCTCATGTAAAATTAAATAAGATGCACAACAATGAATCAATTTTTTACGAAAAATAAAAAGATCAATAAAATTCAAGAAAAAATTTATATACTTCACTTTGGATTTTGAACTCACTTGAGAAACCGCCATCACTTTTGTGGATTGATCTGCACAATCTACATAGTCGTCTTAGCGGTCGCATAAGCACCATCAGTCCAGGCATTGCTATCTTAAGCACTAAAGCTCCCCAAAACAGGCTAGTCGCTTTAAGCAGACCTGTTTCACATAATGGAAAGGATGCACCTATCAGGTCCCTATTTGTATTCATATTGTTGCTAGTGGGTCTCTTTGTTAGACTTGTTTTGTTCTAGTTGCACACTTTTTTATGTTTCTATCTGCTATCTAAGTGCTTTTTATTATTGTCATTTTCTAGGTATTCTTTTTATATTGGAAAAAATAGATTGTATATTGTATGTTTTGGATAATATTTTGCATATTTTTTTGAAGGTCAAAAATATTTGATATGCCCTTTTTTATTTACATTCAAGTATCATTCTTCAAGTTATCACATTAAAATTAAACTTATCATATTTTTTTGAGTGTAATGCCAAATTTTGTTTTAATGTATTCTATGTTGCTAGGATTTTTTTGGTTATATGACTCCACTAGTCTTACCGTTTAAGTGCTGCTTAAGCAAATACTTTGTCGCTTAAGCGGTCAACTGTCTCTTAATTGCTTTGGTTGCTTTGTTGCCTTCACAATCATGACCATTTGGTAAGATGCAGTGGCCTCCACTCATGGAAGTTCACAAGTTGTTCAGGAGGACACCCACTCATGGAACTTTGCTTTTATGCAACACGTAGGTGCAGGCACTTTGATTACCTAGGTAGGTAACGTGATCACTTGATTCACGTAGATTAGATGGTCATTGGCACCTTGCACACCAAACAGCCTTTGATGTTAGGTGGCATCTTCATGATCATGTTCTTTAGTGGGTATGCGAATCATCATGTTCTTTGCAACCATTGTGTACAGAGGTGCAAATGAGCTGAGTGGTATACTGTTGAAACTTTGCTCACTTATCCCTACAGAAGTTCAAGTTCAAGCTCAACTTCTAGCCCTTGCAAGTAGGTTCGACCCATGTTAAAGTTTGACTCATTACCTAATCAGACCGAGTTCGAGATTGAGTTCAAATAGGAGCTCAACTCAAAGTTTAGTTCAAACTTGAGTTCAAACTCAATATGTGCTCATTTATAAAGTTTGAGCTTGATCTAAACTTGTTTATGAACCTTGAATTTGAGCTCCTTTACAAAGTTTGATCTAAGTTTAAACTCAAACTAAATTGCATTTCAGCTTATTTAATAAATTTAATTGGCACTATATAGCTATGAATACTCATAAATCTTTACATTCTGCATAAGTTTATCCAATTTCACATCCTTCATATATTAGCTTTTAGTAGATGGGGATACCTTGCATTGTTTTAACTTAGTTTTCATAGATGGCATCATCTGCAGTGCAGCAAACATGAAATACACTTGCAAATTTGTTTCTTACGTAGACTCTTTCTATGTTCCTGGATCATACATGCATTTTCATAAATCTAAGCTTGATACAATTGGTCTGTTTTGCTCAAGGATTGGGAAAAAACTTGTCTTTTGCAGGCTTCATGATCTTTGTGTACATTTTTGAGACATACCTTGACATTCGGCAACATGCAGCTTTGAAGCTTCCAACATTACCTAAACAATTGGAAGGTGTTGTTAGTCAAGAAAAATTTAAGAAATCTCAGGCTTATAGCCTTGATAAAAGGTTTGACTTTCTGTTGAAGCTTGTATATGTACAATGTTACTTTCTGATATGGTACCATGTGTTCTTTCAACTTCCTTTGTACCCTAAATTTGTGTCGGTCTTGTGTCTTGCATATGTACTCTTTAGACAAATGGGATAATTCTGGGCATCCTCACTGTTCATTAAAAGGATACTTTATGATATGTGCTTTTTTCAATGTATGTTAGCGACTTTAGGTTTGTTCATGAAGAAGCTGTTGCATAACATCTCTTTTTCGCTATTTTACATGACAGCTATTTCCATTTTATTCATGAAGCAATCACGATAGTCATGGATACTGCAATTCTGGCTTTTGGTGCACTTCCTTGGTTATGGAAGGTAAAGGGAGAAATTGTGACTGTTTTGGTCTTTTCATCATAATTATGTTTAGCTGGTTTATTGCAGAAATCAGGGGATGTTCTAGCGTACATGAATCTTAATGCAGAAAATGAGATACTTCATACGCTTTCATTTTTGGCAGGTGTTATGATCTGGTCACAGGTTTGTTTCAAACATTCTCTTATTTTAGTTTCACATACCCATTGTTTTCAAGGCATTACCTAGGCGAGGAGGCACTTCTCACTTCACAAGGTGAGGTGGTGCCTAGGTAAGCGCCTATAAGGCACTTACCTTGCTTATTTGCTAACAGTTAATACTAAGTAATTGTTAATACTAACTTAATCGATTACTTTTGATTAAGTATTGAATTTTAAATTACTCATTTCCAATAGTTAATTTTGATTTAAAATATATATTTGGTGAAGTATTTTTTAATTAGGTAATTTCATGGATATTTACTAACAATTAATACTAATTAAGTATTAATATAACTTAATTGAATAATTCTGATCAGGTATTAATATTATTTTTGCTGACCTCAAATAATTTGAGACTAAGGCTCAAATTGAGTTGAGATATTAATACTATTTAGCCCATTCAGTTAAACATTTGTGTATTATTATTTAATTGACTCACGCATTGATATTTCTATCCATTACTTTTTATATAAATTGTTACACATACTTTATGGACTTTTAATTATACTTTGAAAAAAGTTATCACATAGCGCCTTGCCTTATTGCCTAAGTGGCAAGGCAACACCCCGTCACCTTGTTCACTTGAAAACTGTGCACAAATACTATAGGGTTTAACTCTTGTTAACCTTTACTTTTTCTTCTCTTTTTGCTGTTGTTGATTGTTAGGGGATGTTCACTATTTGGTTCAACTTGGAAAACCAAACCAAACGAATAATTTTGTTTGGTTTCAAAGGTCTTTTAAACCAAACCGATAAACAACATAGCCCAAATTAGATTAAATATTTATTTAACATAGTCATATAAATAATATTTGTGTACTTTTCCATCTAAAAATATTTTAAGAGTTCTTAGGGTAAAACTAATCATATATATTAACATATAGTGAAATATTTATTTAACACGATATCTTAATAAAATATGATTTAAATCAAACCAAATAAAACCATTTATGAACATATGTACTTTACTTTAATAAAATATGGTTTGAACTGATCCAAACTGGCAGATATGTTTGGTTATGAAAAAAAATCTTTAAAAACCATAGCAAACCATGAACACCTCTTTTAATTACCATAAATCCTCTTGACATAAACCTTCTTGGTTTACACCAAATTTTTTGTTTAGTAGTCTTCTCTGCATAAGAATAACAAAATGATATAACAATGACCCAAGATGTTAAGAATCCAGAAAGAGATCAACTTAAGATACATTAACAATCAGCTTAACCCATGGAAGGAGGAATTGGCGGCATGTCCCGACCCAATTTATGTTGGGGGGATGGACTCTGATTCAAGAGAGGATTCCCCCCTTGAATCTCTTGATTCTGGCCCAAAGTGGTACCGGGCCTCTTAGACCCAATAACCTCCACATCCAGTCACTCCAATGTAAAACACATGGGTGGTGCCGACACTGCCCCTTTCGCTGATTCAGCCGTCAAACCAACTCCTATCAGGATTGGATTGGACTTGAATTGAAGGAGTTTTTGCCCTATTACTTTTTTTCTTCTTTTGGAAGAGCTGATCTGGGCCAATTTTGGATCAGTTTTCTTTTCTTGGATCAGCCTGAATCGGCCAATCCTATTCGTATCCCAATTCTGATCTGGTCTTCCTTGGCTTAACCCCTTACAGATTTTTGATAGAATCAAGAAATAACGTAACTCAACACACAGTGAGGAAGGCAAGAAAATCTTGTAATGTCTTTCTCTCTGATTGGTCAAAAAGAGTAGTGATGTGGTTGGGCTCAAATGAGCCATCAAGTCGAACTCATTGCTGTCCAACATGTACTGTATAGGTTTGTTCTATTTCTGGTTGTCACCCATCGTGAAGCTATCTGAAACACCATGTATGGTGTGTTTTCCTTCCTTTGCTGAAACATGTAACTATGTAAGTGTCATGTCTTTGGCATAAAATCAGACAAGACTCAGGTTATGCAGTCCTCTTTATGGATGTACCCGAGGAGACCTGTCTCACTGTCTGATTGGTGGCCACTGGGGTCAAGGTGCATGAGGCAGGCATTGACATGGGTCCTGGTAATGGCTGTCTGCTGATCTTCTGGGAAGAGTCACTGGGTTGGATCTTGTTGACACCTAAATGTTCTAAAAAAAAGAAGAAAGAAAAAAAAACAAACTGGAAAGAGAAGACATGGAAAGAAAGGATGGGTGATCAATCCCACTCAAAACCTCATTCTACAAGAAAGCCTTTTAGTCAAAGTGAAGCCCTTGCAGGATTCATCTAATTCATGGGCATTGGATTTGTCATGAGTAGGATAGTTGTGCCTATTAATCTCAACATCTACTCAATCTGTCCAGCTTCATATGGGGTTGAAAGGGACAAGATATGCATGCAACCAGGGGTCAATAGGCATAGGCAAATAGGCTGGATCTCAGCATGATATAATGATTTTGGTATGAGTTCTTTGGTTAGCCAGCCTGAAAACTGTAAGTGGCTAGTATGAACTGTACAATTTATTGTAAAAAATTGGTGTCAAGAAGAGAAGAAAAAAAAACAAGAAACTCCCAAGAACTGGTTACTGCAGGCTGTGGCTTCAACAAGTTAGAGGCACCCGTCAAGAAAGCCAAATCAAGAAAATCCTGGGTACAAATGTGGAGGGGGTCCCAAGGAGGTAACTAGAAACCCTAGGCTTACGGAAAAGAGACAAACAGTTTATCATTTAGTCCACTTAACATTGAGTGGGGGTAATAGGGCATGGACAGTGGGAGGACACAGGAATTTGGAAATATGTGGCCAAGAATTGCTAAGATCTTGATGTGATCTTCATCAAATGAGGGCGGAAATGGGTGCTTAGGCAGAGATTGGCCAGAATGCACAGCTGAATGGGAATACCATCAGATAGCACACTAAGTAGAAAACTTTTACCTATTTTGCCCAACTGATATGTGATGGGATTAAGAGGAGCAAATTAAGACCTACTAGGTCCGAGAGGATCAGTTGCATAAAGTAACAAAGGTCATAGGCACCTGGTGTTGCTATCTTTCCTAAATGAACATTTCCAGTCCTCTGCTAGGGGTATTGAAGACGGCTGCAGGTTTTTGAGAGAATCATTATCACTTGCCAGCCCTCAGCTCTCAGCCGACTGCAACAGCATCTGGAGATAGCCGTGCGCCCTTGTCAGCTTTCCACAGAAGCTGTTGATGCTGTAGGCATCAGGAGTTCAAAAGAGAAGAGGTGGGAGCAGAAATGAAGGCTACCAGACCATTGGGTCTGCAGTGCACAAACCTGAAGCACACGGAGGATAGCAGATCCGGTGAAGGAGAAGAAAGAGAAAGGCTACTCCAGCCTATCCTAATTGTTGTTGTGAGCAACAAGGGATGAAGAACTAGAAGGAAACAGAAGGTTTAAGGTGAGAATTAACCCCTCCAGCCTGTACTATCATCTATGTTCTATTGCTCCTCATCCTAAGCCCCCGCACCATCTCAGACCCCATCTAGACAGCTGGCTGTCCCATATCTTAGAACCAACTCCATTGACAGTCACTGGACTTGAAGCTAGCAAATAACCACCCATATTTTAAAACCCACTTGGACAAGACAATCAGCCCCTGGGCAGGTATCAGTCTTGCTGGCTGAATTCTGCCTACCCATAGTTGTCAAGGCGACAAGGTGCCCAAGGCGTTGCAGAGTGCCAATTCTGCTTAGGTGACAAAGCGTCTGCCTAGGCGTCGCCTAGGCGGTAAGGCGGGATATGAAGGCAAGGCAAATTTGTATGACCATAACATGTATAAAATCCAATAACATTGGCATACATTAATTGCAAAAATGACATGGATTGATAACAAATTTTGAATAAATTCAAACAAAGTAGAGTAAATGGACTTACCAATTAATATAAATATTTTTCAAACTTCTTTTCTTCTATAAAAACCTGCAAAGTATTATTCAAAATATATGCAAAATGCAAATACTAAGCAATCCAAGTTACCACAACACAATGCACTAAGGTAGTGAGGCATGTAAGCAATATTTTAAGCAATCCAAGTTAAAAATTTCAATATCTTCAACATTTAAGCAACCGAGATGTAGAGGAAGCTTAAAGACATTGTAATACATGTTGCGTGGTTAAACTTCATAGAAAAAATGAGAAGAGATTCATGGAAAAATAAAAAAAAATCAAAAACCTATCCAAGGCTCCAAGCCGTCGGAACAACCCTAGAAGACTGAGGGTGCTTACAGGTGGTGCGACAGCTGAAGGTGGCGGTGATGACAGCTGAAGGCGGTGGCGGTTTCTCCGGTTGAAGGCTCCTCTGGCTCCGGTGATGGCGGCTTCCTCCGGCGGGGCGTCCTCCACCACATTGCGGCGAACAGGGGCACGGGGCACGGGCTTCAGATGAAATTGCGGGCCCGCGGCATCGGGGTTGGCCGGTTTGGCCTCCTGATTTAAAAAAGGCTGGTGCTATCAATGTTCGACCGGCCGGTTCAGGGGAAAAAAAACCGGGCCCAGCGTTTTCAGCCAGGCGAATAAGCGGCCAAGGCGTACACCTTGCTTGGGTTGAGCATGGCGCTCAACCCAGACGCCCTTTGATGGGCCGCCTTTGCACCTAAGCGGCGCGCCGGCGCCTAGGCGCCGCTTAGGCGCATGCCTTGACAACTATGTGCCTACCATAACCTGAGCATTTCATACCCCAAAAGAGAACCACATAGGCAATCCAATTAGCCCCTGGGCAAATTTAATCTTGCTGGCTGAAAACCCATCACAACCCAAACAATTTTTATCTCAAAAAACCACCCGACAGTCACCTTGTTTGACCTTACAAACCGAGCCTTGTCCAAGGTCTGTACTACTCCCAGACAGCAAACTGGACCCAGATCCCTGTCTGAGGCATCCAGCACAGTCAAAGGAGAGACAGGAAGGGTTGCGCACAAAGGCAATAAGACAGGCACAGGCAGAATTTGCAGTAGGCCTATTGGCCCCGACATAAAGCAGTTCGGTACTTGCAACCATAAAAAAAAATTCACACTATCAAACAACCAAGGTTAATCCCACAAAGGGAAAACTTAAGGGCATGTTTGGTATGAGGATAACTTGGGGATAAACCAGGTTTATCCCCAAAATTTAGGGGATAAACCTGGTTTATCCCCAAAAAATTTGGGTGCCAAACAGGCCATAAAGGAATAAAAATCAAACTTAAGGGTGGCATACAAGGGTTAATCCCACAAAGAGAAAAAGCCCTCAATGTCATATCATTCTACCCCAATGTAATGGAGCTCTAAGTCTATAGGTCAAAGGGAGGGTTATACCAGTGATTCTATGGGGAGGCTATGTGTATACGTATGCACACATGCCAAACCACAAGCTAAGGGGGTTGATGTACATTATGGAAAGTGTCCCTAAATCCAAATCGATGTTATTTACACCCTAACTAATCTCAAATCCAAAAATTTTCCAAATCTGAAATTTGAAACTTAAAATCCCAAAAGTTAAATGCCCCAAATCTCACATCTCAAACTCAAATGAAAAAAATCCCATGAACACATAAATCTGAAAAGCAACAAGATGAGAACCAAAACATGTCATAAAAAAGGGGGTATTAAACCAAAACATAAAAGATCCAAACTTAAACATATCTGAACCCTGAAGTGATCGTTAATGATGTTTTTTTTGATGCTGTGCTAGCTTCTTCTTGCGGCTAGACACCCTAGTTTCCTGCTGACTCTCAGAAAAACATAAAAATTAATTAAAACTGAAAACAAAATAATGCAATCTTGCTACTACTATTGAAAGCAAGTGCATCGAGCACTAGAAGGCAAAAGGTAAAACCCCATGCTTAAGAGGATATTGCAACTGAACTGTGAGAATGTTGTCAGAAATTATTAAATATCAACAAGGACCAAACCATGCCAATAATTACGACATACCCTTTTCATTTAGCCGATTTTCGATTGTGGTCTCATAATTTGGGGAGATTAAATTGCTACTCTTTCTATTTTGCTATTGTTTGCCACAAATTGTGCCACGATTAATGCAGTTTGGTGATTATTTTTTATTTTTATTCAGATCACCGACTTGCCATTTTCATTGTATTCAACCTTTGTGATTGAGGCTCGCCATGGTTTCAACAAAGTGAGTGTATATGTCCTTGTAATCATTTTGGTATAATTTCTTCTATTCATTTATAGGTTTTTTTTGTTTTTTATGATTACTGGTTAAGATTCAAAATACAGTTCTATATATTTAATCTTTTCACTCTGCCCCAGCAAACAGTATGGCTGTTCTTCAGGGACCTACTTAAAGGAATTTTGTTGTCCATAGTGTTTGGACCTCCAATAGTTGCTGCCATTATCTACATAGTACAGGTATCGAGCATCACCTGCTTAACTTTCTGTCTTCTTTGAGCAACATCACTTTGGTTAAATCAAATTCATAATTGTGGAAGTTTCATAGCTTTGCCTTCCTGGCATGTCTGATTTTCTTCTGTTTCCTTCTGTGCAGATAGGAGGTCCTTACCTGGCCATTTACCTATGGGGTTTCATGTTTCTTCTATCACTCCTGATGATGACAATATACCCCATTCTAATTGCTCCCTTGTTCAACAAATTTACTCCCGTAATTGATCATTTTTGTTCTGTGAAGTTGTAGAGTCCTGTATTTTTGTCCTTTTAAATGTGTTGCATGCCGTGTTCTGTATTTTTTGTGGCAAAGATGTTATGCCTGACCATTTTATTTTTTGATGGTGAAAACAGCTTCCAGAAGGAACACTCAGGGAGAAGATTGAAATGTTAGCATCCTCGCTTAGGTTCCCGTTGAAGAAACTCTTCGTTGTTGATGGATCAACAAGATCAAGTCACAGTAATGTGCGCATATAATTGTTTCAACCAGCTCTCTCTCTCTCTCTCTCTCTCTCTCTCTCTCTCTCTCCCCCTCCCCTCACATTATCTTTTGTATTGCACCTATGTTATCTAAGATGAGGGGTTGGTTGCCTTGCCTCAGGTGCTCGAAGCAAGGTATATATATTTTAATATATTTAATAATATATAATTATATATAACATTATGATTTTTGAATAAGAATATAAAAAAACTCACTTCTAGGGCCTGCAAGGCATCAGGATGTCAGGGGCTCGCAGTGGAAGATTGGGCATTGGAAGGTTTCAAGGCCGGGGACAGGGGTAGTGGGGAGAGGATTTTAATTTACTGGATCTGGTCGTTATTGGGTTCGGATCTGGGCAAGGCGGGCAAGGCAAGAACTATCTAAGCGCCTGAGGCGAGTACCTCTGATAGTATAGTGTTGCACCTATGCATACTCGTTCCTTTTGAAATAGGCTTTGTATAGGTCTGGTAGGACCAGCAAAGATGTTTGGACAAGGTGATCTGGGTTGGTCATCTGTGGCTTAGTGATTCAACTGAAACTGTTTTTTTGCGTGGGGGAGGGGGTATGTAACCCTTCCAATCACACTTTTAACATTTAGACAATCTTCTAGGTTGTATAAAAGATAAGAGTTTGGTCATCCATAGTAATGTCTCTCAATGATAAATTTGGTTGGTAAAATATTGGTCTGGTAATTTATTTGTTGGATTTAAGGTTTGAGGGTTTAATGTGATTTAATATTATGATATGTTTTAGTGGGTGCGGGAAGCTGCTTTAGAAATTTTTTTTAACTGGTGGACATGGTTTGCAAACTTGGTTGATTCTAGATTGGATTGGCATATGCCAATCCTGTTCAAAGGTGGGGATTCTACCCAACCAAAAATCTGTTGGAGTTGGTCTGAATCAGTCAAGTTGGGACTAATTTGTGGCTGATTCTGGTAATCTCTCTAGAATCAGTCGCTGGGGACTGTGCCGCTGCTGCACTGTGCTGCATGTGTCTTCCCAGCCTAATGGGTGTGTGGAAGAGTCTCCTATCGGGTTCGATTCTTAGATCTAGAGCAGAGTTGATTCATACAACCCCAAAGGAGTTGGATCGGACTGGAACCCCCTGATATTATGTATGTTCTATTTTTTACATTTTATTTATTTCTGTTTTTGGAAGAGCTGATCTGGGCTGACTACATGTCGCCTTTTCTTCCCTTGAATCGGCCAAACCGATTTGGATTGGATCGCGATCCCGATTCCATCTGACCTTCCTCACTTGTGGAGCTACAATCTGGACCTAAAGTAACTTAGTCTGCTTTGTATACCTAGTAACTTAGTCTCTAGTGCTACCTTTTTTTGAAATTACAGTCTGGAGGTCACGAGCCATGGCACTCCTCTTCCAAGGAGTTCATGTGTAGCTGCTAAGCCACCACTTGGCTCAAAGGCTACTAAAAAGTTGAATGATACTTGATTATATGCTTTAAGCTCTCTTGAAGCATCAGTGTGCATTATGTATGCTTATCAATCTTCTAGCCAGACAGTCATTCAGTGACTTTTTTTTTGGACATTGGCGCAGTGGTCTGCGCGCGCGAGGAAGCCGCCCTCGACGGGGCGGGCGCGGTTCGAGACCGCGAGCTGCCGCCCCGGAGGGCGGTGGCGTCCCACCAGTCATTCAGTGACTTGATGCAGGAATCAAGTCCTCAACAGTGGAGCACCGAGGCATCCCAGAAGGATAGGTTCTCATGAGACCTTGCTCAAGGAAGCAGTCATACTTACGGGAGGACAAAGCAAATATCCATGGCTCATGGGGATAATCCTGCCCATGGTATGGTCATGTTTGGAGCTGCAGGTCCGCCTGGTTTCTTTTAAATCAAATGGAGTGCAGCTGGCCATTCTCATTATGTCTTATAAAGAGCACAGCAGTTCTATGATTGACCTCCTAGAATGATGACAGAATATAAATAGCCACTTCACTCTCAAGCATAGATCATTGGATTGGAATCGGGACCCAGATTGGTGGGTCCCGATCCGATCTGGATTGGTATTGGATTGGCTGATTTTCCAGGAAGAAAACTGATCCGGAATTGACCCAATTCTTAAAAAGCCATAAAATACATAAACAAACCACAAAAAGAACCCGATCTAGGCTCTTTTGGGGCCAAAATCGGCCCCCAAAAGGGTTGTATAAGGCCGCTGTGGTGGCTTTCCTACCCTATTGGGTGGGGAAGACAAAGTTACCTGGTATTTGCCATATCGGGTTGCGATGGACCCAGTAACCCCTTCTTCCCTCCTGATAGGGCGGCAAACAGCCATGGTGGTGGCCGTGGAGGGCTTGATTCTGGCCCCGATTTAGCCCAATTTGACTAATTTCGGTCGATTCCAGCAGGAGAGTGGGTTGGATTGGTCCTCCAGGCCGAAATTGGATCTGAGAGGTCTGATCTGATCTGAGAATCGACTGATCCCAATCCAGTTGTGCCAAGTTTGCAATCATTGCTCTCAAGGGAAGAGACCTAGTGATCGCGGGTGAGGGGATGCCAGACTCTCATTAGGCGCCAAGTCTATTCTAGAGAAGAAAATATTTGGCCATTGTTAGTGTTGCACTGCAAACTACGTTGACAACACTATGCAAAAAGTATCTATGATAAATGGTCAATTTTTTAAAAAAACTGTGATAAATGGCTCCTGGGGAGCATGTGAAATGAGACTGGCTGGTGCTCTCCTCATGACTACCAGCAAGCATGTCCAAGGCCATTGTAGTTGGTGTGAGTTTACTGGAATCCTCTGCATTGGCCTATGGTGGTGCTGCTTGCTTGTCCCTGGGCCTGGTGCTACCGGACTGAGATGCTGGCATTGCCATATGCATGGTAACTGGACTAGTACCTGTGAGTCAAAAAATTTAAAGAACGGAGAAAAACATGGGTGCCATCAAGAAGGGATCCGACTTGTGGCCAGTGGGTCCAAGTCCATGCTTAGCTTAGATGACTGCTTCATCAGAAAAGGCATCCGAAGAACCTCTTTGGAAGCAATCTCAGGTAAAGGAGATTTCCTGATATCCACGTTGCTAGTGGCCGCACTAATCAGCTTATAACTCAAGTGAGGACCTGTTCTGCATGCTCAAGCTGGAACAATTTTTTGCTTTAGGGTATCTCTCATCTGTTCTGCATGTTCTGCATCCTCTTGCACTGATGGGTTGCTCAGTTATTGTATCTTTCCTTGCCACAAATGGAAGATACCATTAAAGGTCATCTTATCTTCCCCCTATTTTTTTCCTTTCTTTCTGGTGACTTGGACTGTTGCTTACTGTCACTTTGGAAAACTTGAGGATTTAGATGAGTGATGATGGATGTCCGGGCCCGGAAAACATAAAGTGACAGTAAGCAACGTCCAAGTCACCAGAAAGAAAGGAAAAAATAGGGGGAAGATAAGATGACCTTTAATGGTATCTTCCATTTGTAGCAAGGAAAGATACAATAACTGAGCAACCCATCAGTGCAAGAGGTGCAACTTCTAGAGCTACCACAGCTACAGGAGATTTTGCTCAAACAAGGAGATATGGAAACCTCAAATTTCTATATATGATGATGATGATGGGATGATGTGTGATATGGAAATATATGGATATGATTGGTGTGGTATGTCTGTAGGTATATGTAGTTTGAGTTCCAATATTACCAAAATGGAAATATAGGCATATCCCTATAACTTATGAAACTTTAACCACATTTAGGACTTTTGAGGTTATCATGTGAGTTTATAAAAATTTGTGGACCTCTACTAACGGAATTTGTGTTAATTTGGTTTGGTGTTAATTACATCAAGCAATGTCTGGAGTACCTTATGAAACATTCAATTTGTCACAATGACATGGAGAAATTTTTTTGTGATGTTTACGTGATTTGTTCATTTGTTTGTTTGATTACTGGTTTCATTCTTCAACATTTCGGTACACAATTTAGGTTTTATGAATGTATGAATTATCTGTTGTTAAATTATTTTTATTTGGTTATTTTTTGTCATTTTGTTGATTGATTTTATCATTTTATCTTTTTTTGATCGACTTTATTCATTTTTATTTATTAGATTTTTATTCATTTTTGTTTTGAATTTTTATTTATTTTTATCATTTTATTAATTTGATTTATTATGATTTGATTGATTTATTTAGGCGATTTGTCATATTTCTGATTTATACACAATTCTTTATTTATTATTTTGATTTGTTTGATTATTTTGATTTATTCTATTTTTACATTTTATTAAGTATTTTATTATTTTTATATTGCATCATGTTGTTTTATATTTTAAATTGATATGCATAATTTGTCATAATTTATTATATTTAAATTTTTTATTATCATCTTCGTCGTTTGTTGTTTCTTATCTCTTGTACCTTTTGTTGGTTTTTATGAATTGCAGTCTGTAACGCAGGCGGCTGTAAAAAAACCTGGATTACATAACTCTGCTAAACTTAGCTGGTATGCCTGACACCCATCCAATGCCCTCGCTAGGGTTTCTATGTATACTTACTGAGGCTGCCACTATTCTTAATTAAAACAGAAGTGAAGGTGCATCCTTAATTGTCACAAGAGTACAAGACATATAATAAGGGCTTGGCATTGATTGCCCGGTCGAAATTGATACCCCTATTGCTGGGTACCTATTCATAAGATCGGATCGGTTGATTTCAACCAATTTTTTTGGAGGAAAACTGGTTCCGAATCAGTCCGGATCAGTATTTTTTAAATTTTTTTCATTGTAAAAAAATTATAAAAAATTATAAAATAGGAAACTCTTAAAAAATGTTAAAAATAAAAATGATACATCTAACATACTTTCTTATCATGTTAAGAGTGTTTAAGACAAGTAGATATACTGTGCGATTAAACAAAGGTAATATGATATAAATATAGTTCTGATATACAACATAATGTTATATCATTCTTTCACTAATATTTGAAGAATTTGCCTCCATCCTCATTCTCAGGATTCTATTGGACGGTCCATTGAGAGCTATTTGTTATGATTGGCTAGTATCCATATCAGAATAATGAATCGACAATTTAAGTAAAATCATAGATAGAGTTGTGTATTGGAGATGTGGGTGAAGTATATGTATGAAAGATTTTAGGGGGTACTGGTCCTTCTGGATAATTGGCTGTTGCATACTAATATAAAATATCTGATTAGAACACTGACTTCTACCATTGGAATGTTGTCTCAAATCTAAATCATTTGCAACTGTCCCATTGGTACGTGCATACTAGAATAACCTACTTCTCCGCCTATTTGAACACCCCTACAGTTTGCCATTGGGTAGGGTTATTAGGTAGAGGGAGTGAATTCTTCCTCATCATCATCTAAAGGTGTCCGGGTACAATCTATTGGATTGATAGGTCATTGCCTGATTTTCAACTTTCTTTTCTTTGTTGCTTTTTTTGTGATGAAGCACTCACAATCTTCTTCCTTCCCATGATGATACAAATTTTTAATTGTGAAATGCTCCCCAATCCACTTGCCATGGTTTTTGTAAATCTTGGTGGGAGTTGGTTGTAAGGCTGAGGCTAGGTCTAAAGCTAAGGTTGGAGTTGGAACCGAGGCTGCAACTGGGTAGTTGGGACTGAAGGTGGAGTAGCAAGGACTTTCTCTTGCATTTCTTGATCTTCAAGCTTAACATCATCAAGTTATCCTTCAATCCACGTATGTTCCTCAGGATCAAACTCTGACGGTGCTCTACCTGCCTTTTTCTCCACCTACATAGCCAATGGTGCTCTTGTTAGATAAGGTAATCCATGTCAACGTCTTCAATAGGTGGTTCATGTGCTTGTGTTTCAGCTCTTTGTTTAAATGGCCAACTTGCAAGTCTTGTCTGTTATGTAATTTTTTGGCATTGTTTGATGTTCTTTATTTTTGGCCGTATATTTAACAACATAACACAAGTTTTTCCAACTTAACAGATGTTAGCCCATCTTGGGAAAAACTTGTGCTTTGATTTAAAATCCGAATTGCAATTACAACAAGTGGATTTTGTCACTTCTTGTATTCACTTGTACTCACCTCTCAGCTACAGAAAAGAACAATAGAAGATGATTTTACTTGCACAATAATATGAAATATCATTACAGAACAACATGTTCTTTCATCATATTAAGAGAAACATTGTGGAATGAATATCTCAAATTTGGACCTGAGTAAATTCTAGCTCTAATTTTATAAGATTGCATATCTGGAGTAACACAAATATTAGAATGGGGGCTGCGGTGACAGTCACCCTTGGGTGACTGTTTAAGGGGTTAGGGGGTGGGGAACATCTTCTTAAAGGTTGGCGGCTTATGGTTTTAAAGGGGGCGGGAGGGGGGAAGGAGCTATGCAAGGGTGGGGACAAGAGCAACCTCTACCTGGGTGGGGGAGGGGGTAGGCAACATTGCCATGGAGTAACAACCGATTCCTTCGGTTTAAAGGAATTGACTGATTCCACCGATCCAGACCGATTCCTCCAAGAGTTGAGTTTGGATTGGTGCTCTAGGCAAAAATCGGATCGAGACTGGCTGATTCCGATTTGATCTGGCCGATTTCGTAAAATATGGGCTTGTGATTGGAAAGAATACCAAGGAAAGAGAATTTTGAGACCTATGGTAGCATGAACACCATAGTTTTCAAGGAGACAGTACCATGGGGGAGAACATTCTCTTAAGGGGCTGTTGCCGCTGTTCTAATTGCAAATAGTCACCCGAAGGTGATTGTTTGAGGTGTTAATTAAGGTGCTGTTCTTGCCCCTTAAGGGGCCGGGAAGAGAACATGCCAAACAGTCCCTTAATGGGCTGTTCTTGCCTTGATTGACTGTTTGAGGGGTTAGGAACTTAGGGGGCATGGGGGGGAGGAGGAGGTGGGGGGAGAAAAGCCCCTTCTAACCTGCAATGGATAACACCCGATTCCTCCGGTTTTAAAGGAATTGGCTGATTCTACCAATCTGGACCGATTCCTTCGGGAGTTGAGTTTGGATAGGTGCTCCAAGTGAAAATTGGAATGAGACTGGCTGATTCTGTTCTGATCCAACTGATTCTGCAAACTATGGGGCCTGGGATTGAAAAGAGCACCAAGAAAAGATAATGTTAAGACCTATGGTTGCATGCACACCATAGTTTTCAAGGAGACAGTACCGTCTTGTTGCTTAGGCGAGGTGTCAGGAGATGTCTAGTTTTGTAGTAAATTGATAGATCAGCAAGTATCTAAGTGACAAATAATACATAAAAAATATTAAATAGATATGTCAATATGTAAATCAATTAGTAATATACAAGTGCATAGCTAAATAGACTACATAACATGAATTCCTGATTAGTACTACTCAATTAAGTTAATGTTAAAACCTAGTATTAACTGTTAGTAAATATCCATGAAATTACTTAATCCAAATTATTATTCCATGAGAGTATCTATTTGTTATCAAATTAACTATTAGAACTAGCCATTTTTACTTTAACACTTAATCAAAAGGACTCAATTTAGTGGTTTTGATACTTATTACTATTAATTATTACTAAATTAGACAAAATAAGATGTTAATAGGCAGCTCTCCTAGGCATAGGGAGGGCACCTTGGCCACGCCTTGAAAACAGTGATGCACACAAATCATTTAGAGAAGGCAAAAAAGTCCATTTCTTTTGGAAATGACTGTGGTAAGAGATTCATTCAGTTGAGCTTCAATTATTGCAATCTAAAAAGTCTGATTTAAAAAACCAGTTAAGAATTGTGGTGTTTACTATTTCTTTCTACTGAACTTTAACCTCAGTACTAGTATAACATGTCTGCTTGTGGTGGTATTCTTACTGAATGTTCATCCTGTTTCAAGAAAATGGTAGTTACTGAAGTGATAATCTTTTGTGGCAAAGAAATGATATAAGAAAGTCTAAATGGGAGGAGACGCTTACTGGTAGTCCATGAAATTCTAATATTTGTAGAAAGAATTGCATGTTGGCAATAATATTACAAGTCGAACATACTTATTCTGAACTGATTAGAAACCTGATGACCTGCAACTTCTATGTTCTTTTTTGTTATCTTTTACTTCAATTTCTTGTTTCTATATTGCTTATCCCATTAACGCTGTTAACTTTTAAATTCTATTTTAATTGTTTTTCAGGCATACATGTATGGATTTTTCAAGAACAAGCGCATTGTTCTTTATGATACCCTAATTCAACAGGTGTGCCATCCAAGTTGCTGTTTGTTCTTTGATTTTATGACTCCTTTGACGGTAGTCTTAGCAGTGATTGAATATTGGTATCATTGATATGTCTGTTCTCAGGTTTACCTTTTCAAAACAGCTGGTTGATTTTTATTGTTGCTTCTTTTGTTGCATTTCATTTTAAATGGCTGAATGGCTTTCTTTTTTGAACTCTGCCCTCTTAATGTTTTTCTAACTCTCGGACTCTTTTAGGGTCGTCTTACTTGTTCTTGCTGTTATCACTACTTTCTGATGTCTACTGTATCTTTGTCTTAATGAATTTGCAATACTTCCTGGCTTCCTGTTTGCAGAATCAGCTGATCCTTATAGGGGTTCGCTGGTGCCTGTCTGATTTTGCACCTATGGATGATCCCTGGCTGACTTAAGCTGTGAATCTGTGATTGGCCAGAATCCAATTGCAGGCTCAACTGGCCTGAGATTGGTCAATCCTTAGTTTGGACATGCAGATCCTAGCCTGCTAGTTTTAGAGGAGTTTGACAAGTGACAGCTGAGTCATGGCCGTGTCGGCCTGATGCTGGCTGTTTCTGGGCCTCCACAATGTCTGACGGATTGACAGATCTAATACCAAATCTGGATAGGAATCTGCCTTTAACCAATTCAGGATCCAATTATAATCCGTCTACACTTGTTCTGGCTCTAGCTCTTTTTACAGTACATTTTTCAAGTGTTTGACATAATATAGTGGTGCAAACGGAATCCAATATTCCAATCCAGTTCTGAAAAAAATTAACGGATTTGGGACATTTTTTATTCTATAAGCTATCAGCATCAGAGTCGGGTGTTCTGTTCACTTGTTGGAATTGAAATCAAGAAACAGTCAATTCCGTATTTGTTTATCTGATTTTGATAAAAAGTAATATATTTGTAGAAATTAATATTATAAGAAATAAAAATATATAAATTATTAAAAATATGATATATATAAATGTCAAAAAAGTAAAAAAATAAAACTTAAAGCATATTATATCAAAAAATTAATAGTAAACTGAGATTTATTTGCTATTTTTTATAAAAATTGAAATCTATTATAGATTTTGCAAAATTATCGGATTACTCCAATTTTGATAATGGCATCGGATTGAAACTGAAATCTCATGTTTTGATTTAATCGGAATCGGAATCGCTTAACTTTTATTTGAATCAGAATCGGAAACAGGTAATACCACTACGGGATCCAACCTGTTGCAGCCATAACGTAATGACATATACTGGCATTTTGCCTACTTGACCAACTTTTAGAATTGAAGAACCACGGCTTATCTTGGATGCCTGATCAGATACATCTTTACTTGTGGTTCTGTTGTAGAGAAGGATGTGTATGCGTGAATTCATAGTTAACATCATTTAGAAAAGTATATTGCGATTGTTAAGATGATGCTTTATGGGAATCCTTGCAGTGTACAAATGAGGATGAGATTGTTGCTGTGATAGCTCATGAGCTTGGACACTGGAAACTTAATCATACAATGTATTCGTTTGTTGCTGTCCAGGTATGATTTATCATATTGTCAAATTATCTATTATATGAATCTTTGTGGTACTATCTACTTTTCAGAAAGGAAAAAACAATGGGAATGGTATTTGTCATGTACGACAATTAGTAAGGTTTTGATGAGGATTGCAATAACTTAGTCCTCAAAAGCATATTGTTCTTGTATAAATCTGTCTGATAAGTGCTTGTGTATTATCTTATTATTCTGCAATGTTGAACCTCACGTGCACCCCTTTTATCAGTGTCTACACCATTATAATCTACCTACACCATGTACCTGTACCGTCGAGAAGAGAGGTCTGGCCACTGTGAAGATAGACATTTTTGTATCATGCAAATGAAACCATGAAACTTACACAAGCATTATGATCAACCATGTTTGCTGCCTCAAATATTTTGCTATTTCTGTACATCATGCAGATCCTTTCCTTTCTGCAATTTGGTGGCTATACTCTTGTGAGGAACTCAAAGGATCTTTTCCGTAGTTTTGGCTTTGACACACAACCCATCTTGATTGGTCTCATTATTTTTCAGGTATTCTTTTGCCATGTTCAATGTAATGTTTTGATGAGCCTCATCATCTGAAACGATGAGGATTCAGGAGTTGATTTTGGTTGTTTTTTTTTCTTACCTGCTGCTTTTCTCTTATGCTGGAATCAAATTAAGGTAGATTTTAAGTAAATACTGAATGATCAATTATCCTAGAGTTCATATCTCGATCGGTGATTTCATTTTTTCTTTACATTGTAGCATTTTTTAAAGACTGCAAAGACCGTGAGTTTTGCTGAGGCCTGAGGGTGCAATCCCTTTTTTCACCTTGAATCATGGAAGGCAATCTCTCAAGAATTTTTCCTCACACTTACAAGAAATGAGATCAATGAAATAGTGGTATTGATGTAACCTCAAAATTCAAAAAGATTTGATTTCTTTTGTTTCGGAAATTCATTTTCCTTTTGAATTTGGATTAGATTTGATTAGACCTTAGCATTGACTTATTTAGGAAAATAGATGGTATTCCATAAAAGTACTAACTAGGGTCAAAATTATATGTTGAGGTTGTTAGGTTCTTTGAAAATTTATTTTGACCTCTCCCCGTCGGATGGTGCGAAGATCCGACGTTAATTACATCGAGATAACTCGAATACCCTTGATTATCGTCATAGCAATCCATTGAAGTAGAAGACATACATCCACAAAATAAGCATTCACACATAGGAGAAAACAACCCCATGAGCTTGATAGAATGCAAGCACTTAATGTGTTTTAAATTTGATTTGATTTGAATTGATTAAAATTGATTTGAGTTAAATTGGTTTGATTTGCATTAATTTGAATTGAATTGAATTGATTTGAATTTTGGTTTGAATTGATTGAATTTAATTTGAATTTGATTGATTAGGTTTGAGTTGAAATTAATTGGTTGAATTGCTTTTAGTTTGGGTTTGGAATTTGATTTGTTCATTTTAATTGAATCAATTGATTTGAGTTGTTTATTGATTTAAGTTTGGTTCAATTTGAATTTGTTTGGAATTTGAATTTGATTTTAAGTTTGAGACAGCTTGTTTATGGATTTAAGTTTGGATTTGGTTTATTTTGAATTCGTTGATTTAAAGTTAATCATTTTTTATGTCTGACTTGGATGAAGTTGATTTAAATTGGGAGATTTGGTTTGGATTTGATTGGCTTTTATCCTTCAGGTTCTGTTTGAGATTTGGATTAAGGTTCTGATTGAAATTTTTATTATCTGGATGTGGGTTATTAATTTGTTAATTCATGTTTGTTATCCTAGGAATCTGATGAAATGAATTTTATGCTTCTGTTATGATTTCTGCATGAATTGGATTTGGTTGAGATTCAATTAAAGGGGGTTCGGGTTTGCTCTACAAGTTCCAGAAATTGAATTCGGCTTATGGGTTTTAATCTACCTTTGGTTCGGATGAACTCTGTTTGATTAAGGCCTCAGTGAGTTGGTTAAAGTTTCATCTGTTAACTTCTGATTTGTTCAGATTACAGATTTGAGTTTCAATTTGTTTGTTGGTGTTAGCTTGATCTGATTTAAGGTTTATTTTGATTTTACAGTTTCCAGACTGCAGGTGAACTGAGTTTTCTGTTTATTTTTTGAATTCTGATTTCAATCACTTGGCTTCCAGTCCTGATTCCCAGCTTGCTGCCCTGCTCTTAGCCAAAGTTTGTTGAAATTCGGTTGAAACCTGCAATTCCAGATTTTTTGATTTTACAGGTTTCGATCTCTCATTTAAATGTGAAGTTCAAACTTGCAGATTTTGGATTTTCAGACTTGTATGTTTTAAATTCTAGATTTCAGATTTGCAGGTTTTAGATTTTTGATTTGCAGATTTCAAGTTTGTTCAAGCTCTTGGACCTAATGCAGACTTCGGATTTTACAGTTTTGGATTTTTGCTTGGGTTTCAGATCTCAGACTTGGGGTTTTAGATTCTTAAGAATTAAGGCCTCCCAGGTTTTCAGATTTTTAAGCACAGATTCTGCATTTTCAGATTTTTATGAAATGATTTGAGACGGCTTTGAATTTGAACTTCTTATGGGTTTGAATGGTTCGGAATCACCTATTTACGGATCAGCCTTCTGACTTGTACTAGTTTCAATTTTTGAACCTCAGATTTCTGAATTTTAGTTCGGCTCTCCTGCAGACCCAAATTCTGTACATTGCACATCTTCTGATTTTTGGCTGCAGGCCTAAAACTTTCAGATTTCTTACTGATTTCAAATTTCAGATTTCGGATCTGCACATCTACAGCCCCCAGTTCCTTGTTTTTTAAATGCAAAGTTCAGATTTGACCTCTTCAAATATCAGACCCCAGATTTCTGCATTTTCAGATTTTAAACTTCAGATTTTCAAATTTCGCAGGCCTCAATTCCTTGTGAAATTCTGATTAGCAGGTTTTAATTTCTGGTTTCTTTTGAAATGGGTTCAGAGCATAAACTATGATTTTCGGTTTGGTGCATTCAGATTTCAGAAAATTCAGTTTCAAGTTTGATTTTCGGTTTGTGATTTTACAGATTGACAGATTTTTCTCCTTTTGATCTCAGATTTACACATGTTTTCAGATTTTTTTTTACGATGGCTCTGTATGTTACAGCTTCGGATTTCAGTTTCTTTTTATGTTTGTTGTCTTGCCTTCCAAAAAATTTTATGTGATTGTCCTCTCCTTGTAGCATCGACATGTGCACCGAACATGAGCTCTTTATTTGTTCTCTCAATATGAGACATGATTACAATTTGTCCAGGAATCTGGTTCCTTGAGTCCTTGATGAACTTGACAATTCATGGGTGGCATGTACCCGGTCTTTATAGACTTATGGGCATCCCCCACTGTTTTGAGATTGAATTCACCCGGCTTTTGACAAGCTTATGGGCAATCAACTCACTGATTTGAGATTGAGCACGCCCGACTTTTGATAAGCTTGTGGGGACTCCTCTCACAATTTCTGAACCTCCTTAGCTCATAGTTTGACATATCGGCATGTTGATCATGCACAGCCTTCCCATGGCATAATGAGTAAGTAACTCCCTCTTGGGGCATGGTAAGACATTGGGGTCTTTCACCAGACCTTTGTATGTCCACCTTAAAGGGTCAAGGGGCGTGCTTAAAGCCGGCCCATTGCTTTCCCTATTTGTTTTGAATTCTTTTAAATTAAGCCAAGACCATGAGGTGGGTTTTTAGCCGGCCGGATGCTCGTCTCGGTTTGTTGAATTAATTAATGGATTTTTTTATTTAATTTCTATTTTTTGTTTGTTTTATTTTATTTTTTGAATTATGGGTCAATAGACGTGCTTAAAGCCGGCCTATTGCTTTCCCATTTGTTTTCATTCTTTTAAGTTATGCCGAGACCATGAGGCGGGTTTTTAGCAGGTCGGATGCTCGCCTCGGTTTGTTTAATTAATTAGATGCATTTTTATTTAATTTCAATCAAGGATGTCTTTTAAGAAAAATTAATTTGTTGGGCCCTCTTCGGATCCTGTTTGCAGCCCATCTTCTTTTTCCCCTTCTTTTCTTCTTTTCTCGGCGGGTCCCCCCCTCATGCATATGTCCACGTGGACATAAGTGGGGCAAAATAAACCACCGCCCCCCTTCTCCCTTCTCCTGCTCGGATGACGGCGCGCGGGTGCGGGGCTATCTGCGGCTGCGGCTTCTTTTCCTCTCGGCGACGGCGACTCCTCGCAGCGGCGAAGGCAAACGGCGGCTCCGAGACACTTCCGGCGACAGCGATTCAAGGCCGGGCGGCGCCGTTCGACGAAGAAACGGAGCTCGACGGCATTGCTTGGGGGAGAAGAAGAATGGCGGAGGCGTGAGAGGCTCGCGGCGACTACCGCTACCTCCGGAGGGGGTCCCGACGGCGACGACGAGCTCCAGAGGAGGTCCTGGCTGCAGCGGCTTCCACAAGGGGCTTCTGGCAGCTTCAGAGGCTCTCGGCGACTGCGGCAACTCCAGGCGGGGCTCCGGCGGCTTCTGCAAAGCTTCGGTCTGTCCCCTCTCTTCTCTTCTCTCGCCCTCCCCCGGGTTCTTATAGGCCTCCGCCGTATCCTCCCTCCGTCGGGAGACTTCCCGCAATGGAGATTGCGGCCCCGAGAGGGACTCGGAGCAATCCCGGATTTTTTGGGATCGACCTCTCCTTCCTCCTTATCCGCCTACTGCCTTCTTACGGCAGTCCCCCGCTGTCGTTAGAGTTGGTTCTGGAGTGGAGTTCGACATAGAGTCGGCTCCTTCCCTGCTTCGACAGTTCCTCTTCCTATATTTATTTTTTTTCTCCTCTTTTTGACATGGACTTCTCTTGAATGGGCTTGCCACAAGAACGTAAATGGGCCAACATTTGATTAAATCCATGGATAGCTAGCCTCATTAGGCCATCTCTGCCAGATTGAGTCTTGGGCGTGACTACCCAGCTCCTAGCCCAACCGGTCCTCTTTTAGCTGCTGGCCTGCCTCCAAATGGGCTTCAGTCCTATCTTCCTCGGTCGACAATTCTAGCTGCCCTATTCCTCTTTTCTTTCTTTCTTTTTCTTTTTTCTTTTTGCAAATTTTATGCGCCAACAGGTATCTATATTAATATCTGTGACATTTGATTTCAAACACATGCTGCTACCTCTACTTCTCAACTCTATGTTAATGCAAATTGCCTATACCTTCCTTTCAATTTTTTTTTCTTTTTAGTTTATTCAATAGAATTATATGCCCGTCTTTCTGCACCTATCATTTTTCCTCTCATTCTTTTTCTTCCTAGTTCATTCAACAGAATTATTTACCCGTCTTTCTTCACCTATCACTTTTCCTCTATTTTTTTTCTTTTTATTTTATTCAACAGAATTATATACCCGTCTTTCTGCACCTATCACTTTTCCTCTTTTTTATTTTTATTTTATTTAACAGAATTATACCCATCTTTCTGCACCTATCACTTTTCTTCTTATTTTTTTTCTTAGTTCATTCAACAGAATTATATACCCGTCTTTCTGCACCTATCACTTTTCCTCAATTTTTTTCTTCTCAGTTCATTCAACATAACTACTTAAAGCAAGATCTTCATTAAGATCCACCTTCCCAAGACAAATTTAGCTTCATAAGTATCTGATTTCTTGGACACCTGTCCTGCATCTATACTTCCCTCACATTTTTTTCCTCTTAGGTTTTTGAGGGTGGACACAATCTATTGTATGGCAACCAACAGAAGGCGAACAACAACCAAAACCTGACCGGGATTGGATTGACTGTCTTGGCTGATTCAAGGATAGAAAAAGCTATCTGGGATCAGCCCAGATTGGTGCTTCAAAAAGTTGAAAAAAAATATAAAGTAAAATGGAAAATTGGTCCAAACGATCTCCTGTAAAGCTGCTGTCTAGATCTGGCGGGATCAGGCACTTCTGGCCACAGAGGGGGCAGCAACCGCTGCCTGAACCTTCCCTGCATTGATTGAGCAGGGAAGGTGGACCGTATTGGGTCTACGTACCCGATAGAGCTTGCAGGCATATTGGGTATACAGACCCAATACAGGTTGGGTGGAGAAGGTATTGATGGTGGCTGCTGCTGCAAGTGGCCCCCTGATTCTTCAATTCATTACCAAAACAGATCCTACAAGGTGGCAAGGGTTTTAGGAAAAGGGATAAAAAGGAGGGCTACCAGAAGAATATCCACCAGTTATAATACTCGGACAGCATACAAAAAGAGAGGAAGGGGAGGGGAGAGAAGAGGGAAATGCATAAGGATTTTCGAGGACTGAATTGCTGGTAGAACAATCTGTTATTCTTTTTTTCCCAAGTAGTCCATAGCAATGCCGCCAGAAACATTTATCTTCTTAGTTTATCCGACAGAACTACTTAAATTAGATCTTCACCGACAAGAGTTTAGCATAACAAGGATCTGATTTCTTTATAACATGATGGGGGTATTCTGGCATAGTAGCATCTGAAAGGAGGTGACTAATTGTTACTAGTGTTACTGTTAGAACTTGGTATCCCTTCTGACATCGAAGCCAAATATCTTATAGGGTTATTCTTGAGGTGTAAACTGTAATCTACTTTTATTGGGGATGCAGATCTGATGCAAGAGTTGTATGGATGAATCATTTGCCAACTACCAGGTGTGCTATCAAAAGCAACCAGGGGCTCAGGTGCTTTACTGGATTATGAAGATTGACAGGTCTGCAAAGGCTCCAAGGAAATGATTATAGTAGGAGAGGAAAGGAAGAATAACACAAGTGGCCTATTCCCACGCGCATCTTCTGTCTGAGTTGTATAATCTTAAAGTTTTATTATATGGCTTGTGCTTGAATTTGCTTGATGAATATTTTTGCTGTTATACACACAATACTTGTTAATGCAGTTTACTCATGAAACCTGTATTGCCCTGGCTGCTTAACTTAAATTTAAATTGCATGTAGTGTTCAAAAGTACACTTCCAGGTTTCTTACTATAGGTTCCAATTTGCAGCATACTGTTATACCTCTTCAACACCTTGTGAGCCTTGGTCTTAATCTTATCAGTCGTGCATTTGAATTCCAGGTATATTTGATCAGTCTTTTGGTGTCACATCGTTGTTGGATCACATTTTTATTTAGTTAAATCTATATGAATTTCATTTTATAGGCTGATTTGTTTGCAAGGAAGCTTGGTTATGCTGTATCCCTTCGAGCAGCTCTTGTGAAGTTGCAGGTCAGTTTATTTAATTAATATTCTGTGTTTGACTAATTCAATTAATTAATGATAAAATCCTTGGGTATCAGACGTTATACTTGTTATTCATAAATATGGTTTTAGCGTAAGAGCTGGGAAGACTGAAGGTCTGGCATAGTTGTCTAGGGGACCAAGTGGTTAAAAGATCTTACCACTTAAGCATCGAGGCATCTGCTTAAGTGTTGCATGAGAGAGAGAGCGAGATTGCCTAGACTGACCCATTTGTCACGATTAGAGTTGGATCAGTATATATTTATAAGCTGATGCCATTTTCATATCAAGCAACTCTAGCATTCAGCATAGTTATATAATTCCGGCATTGCATTCTGTCTTGTATTGTTGCTTGAGTAGTAACCGTCTTTGTGGGAGCAGATGGTTTTGTCTTGGCCATTCAACATTGCCTTTAGACTGTTTGGTTTTCCCTGGATAGAATTGGGTCAACATTTAAGAATAGAGTAGATAATAACAATTTGGGATTGGCTGATCCTTGGGTGGGATTGTTGATTTTGTGCATAACTGACGGAGCTTCATGGGCCCATCCTAACTGTGGCTTCATACCTACTCAGTCAAGCTTTCAACTGTATGAATGATTTGCATATGTCCTATAATTTGTTCTGTGCCCTGCAAGCAGAATGGACAGGTTGGAGCTGTGAGATTAACGGGAAAATGAGGAGATTCACACTCGGACCTAGATATAATTGGGTGTTTGGGAGAACAAAGGTGGATGTGATACTCTGATTTCTAGGTCTTTTTGCTTAACGAGCAAACCTTGTCACCTAGCTGTTGATCATATCCCCGCATCCATCCTTGATTGTGTTGGTCCTGTGGCCCAGACTAAAATCTTGGTCATGAACTTTGATACAGCTTTTGAATAGAATAGGGAGTAGAGCAGGGGCCATAGGAACAAAATGTTGTTGATGCTGACAGACTTTGAACTGTACATTCTGGTTTACTTCGAGATGGTTCATAATGAATTTGAACTTGCTATGATGGAAGAATTGTCCAGTGGTGCTTAAATGAGCTAATGCCCTGTTTGGTAATATTATTAAAAAACTCTAACACTATTAATTTTAGAATTGATATTATTGGTAATCACTTTGAGGTGTTTGACTAATAGTATCAATTTTGAAATTTGTAGTGCAAACAACACATGTTGTGTAATACAAGTGTCAACTTGTATCAATTTTGATATTGATACTCCATCTTCTAGAAATATCAATGTCGATACTAAAATAGTATCATTTTTGATACTCTAACCAAACAGGCCATAAGTCTTCCCTATGAACAACATGATACCACCTCACCCGTGCTTGGGTGCTATTTCTTCCATATTTTAGAATCTCAATGGCATGAGTAATTTGTCATGCGGAAGGAAGATGCTTGCTGAAATTAGATTGTGAGGAGACAAGTGTCCAAGGGCTTTCAATGTGTTAGTAGTTGACCGTGGACTTAAAAACGGGCGTAGGAATTTACCTTTTTATTAACTGCAGGGAAAAAAGAGTAACTAGGTTGGAAAAAGAAATTTATCTGGTGCATAAAATCTGATCTAATGTGAGCCAGATTTGACTGTGCCAAAAATTAAATATGGCTGGACCAGCTCTTGTGCCTTTCTCAGCTGACTCTTTTTTTTTGAACCCGACGTCTGGTCTTATCAGGTTTTATTTCTTTGCAGGAAGAAAACCTCTCCGCTATGAACACTGATCCCTGGTACTCAGCTTATCATTACTCGCATCCTCCTCTTGTTGAGAGATTAGCAGCTTTAGATGAATCAGACAAGAAGACGAAATAGAATGGAGAAGATAGATTCGATGAGAAGACGGAATAGGAAGGAGAATCTGAGATCATGTGCCTTAAGATTTGACTTTCACATTGCGTAAATGCTCTATATGTTTTGTATGGTGTATAAACTCGTCATGGTAAAGCCGAAGTACGTCACTCCCACGGAAAGAGCTCATATTACTCAATCTAGTGATATCTCGACATCAAGGAAAAGGGCATTGTATTGTTGATGCATACCAACATCACTTCGGTTGTGACAGTTTTCACTCGTAGAGTAACTTATGTTTGGTGACATGTAGTGCCCGCCCTATTCTGCGTTTTCTTCGATGTTATGCAGGGTTGTAGTCTTGTAGAACAGTAACGTCAAAGTCGTTAGGCGTATTCGGACGTTCAAACAGGCGTGTCAGAAACGAATTATTTAGAATTAAGTGATTTTTAAGAGGTTATTGTCGTCCTGAGATATTTTATCAAACTTGGCGTTAGGTGATATTTGTTTATAGTAAAATTGATAAATAATAAATATTGAAAAATAATACGTAAAAGTAAGAAAATAATTATAAATGAATTAATAATGTCCAAATGCATAGGGCAATAGACTAAATAACATTAATATTAAATTTGACACTTAATTTATATTAATTAGTAGTAAATATCTAATAAATTACTTGATCTTAATCATTATTCTTTTAAAATACTTATTTGTAATCGAATTAATGAATAGAACTAGTTTTTATTTTAAAATTACTTAATTAAGTGATTGATAACTAATTAATATTATTTATTCATAACTAAAATAAATAATACGTTGCCCGCCGTGTCGCCACATACGGAACGCTACATGCTTCTTGGAGAACAGATTCGCACTTCACATCATTTCGTAAACTGCAAGCACCCTTTGACATTAGGTCGCAACATATTTAAGAAGCACGCTGATGGGAAAAAAAGAAAGAAAAATAACGTGCTTGTCGCCTAGGCCGCTAGGCGTGAACACAATGGCAGCGTATCTATGCATGGCTACACGCTTCTTGGACTTGGAGAACAGATTCTCACTTCACATCAGTTCGTAAACTGCAAGCAACCCTTGACGTCAGCTCGCAACGTACATTCAAACTTCAAAGTACGATACAAAGGAGAGAAGAAAAAAAAAACCAAACTCATCGGAATAGGGGCGCCGGGTACAATATGAATATTTTCACAATACACGAACATATTCATATCCCGTCCCGGCCCATGTTATTGACTTCCAATTCCCCAGTTTCCTACGGTCGACTTTCAAGAACCCGCCGCAGAACCCTCGCCGCGGCCCCTTTGCTCGTGGCGGAACCCCCGGCGGATCTCCTCTTCGGCGGATCCCTCCTGGCGGAACGTTCGTCTGGCATTAGGGATGTCAATGGTAGCGGATTATCCGATTATCCGACCCGTTCGTTAACTTAATGGACGGTTAAAGGATCATCAAAAATTTCCGAATAGGGTATCCTTAGCCGTTTACCGATTATCCATCTTTTTAACGGATACGGTCACGGATACAGTATAAACCGAACCCGATAAACCGTTTTCGAACCCGTTAAGTAAAGCTTGATCCAACGGTTGAAAATATATCAACATCTAACGTTCAAGAAATATGTCAATCTCAAAAACCCTAAAATTAATTTGTGAGAATCTCCGAAATCGACTTTTCAACTTCTGTCTGTTTCTTCTTCCTTGCCCGACGTCTTACCTGTTGCATCATTGCACCTTCACCTTGACGTGGCGGCCGGCGGCTACGTCATGGACCTATTGGTTTTGGGTGGCCGATGTGACCTCGGTTGCACTGTTGCGCCTAGCGACGTCCACGTCCGCGTGGTGCCTGCGAGGCTCCCAACTCTCTCTCTCCTCTAGTTCACTCGCAGCACTGTCACCCCTCTCTCGCTCTCGTCTTGGAACATTCTCATGAACTTGACAGATGTGGGCCATTGTATGCAATCGTCCATGTTACTTAGTTATCTTGGATCATAGGTCAAGTTCATTCCCTACTTTTGTTGCAAAGGCATATTATTTGACAAATATTTATTTCATGGTGCTAGTATACATGATATCTCTGTATTATCTTACTACGATATTTAAGTATACATGTTAGAAGGAAGCTAACATTTTTTGTGTATATTAGGTACCTTCTAGTAATGCTTATATATTCGTTAATTGACCGTTAACCGACCGTAAACCGTTTTTAAGCGGATATTACAATGCGGTTCGCGGATACACCCATTACCGATAGTTAACGAACAGTAAGTGGATACTTCTTTTTTTATAGGATACGAATACGGATAATACTATTATTTGACCCGTTGACATCCCTATCTGGCATCCCCGCCGGCGGAACATCGCGTGCGCTTCTCCCCCGCAGCGGCCCCCTCCCCTGGCGGACTTCCTCCCCGGCGGCTCTCCTCTCCGGCGGACAACTCCCCCGGCGGACATCCTCCCAGGCGGCTCTCCTCTCCGGCGGATCCCCCCCCCCAGCGGTTTGAGGTCGGTTTAGTCTTGGGAGGGCTCCCAATCCCCCTTTTCCAACACTTTGCCTAAATTTTTTTTAGGCATTTTGTTCCTTTTTGTTGTGTTGGAATCGTGGGGTTCGGCTTATTTAAGTCTTTCTCGTTTTTTCTTTATGTTGTTGTTAGTAGTCCAGCGACCGAGGTTCGTCTCTTCATCCGCTGATTTTAGCGTCTTAGACGCTAAGAATCTGTCGAGACCGTGTGTCTGAGGCTTATTCACTCCTGTTTGGAGTGATCTTCCGATCTTGATGAAGTTGTTCAACTCCCTTGAAGGAGTTCCTTTCTCTACCACCCGACCACGTTGGCATGTTTGTGTGTTGGTCATTTCATGGTAGTATGATCATCTCTTGAAAAATTCTTTTTTCAAGATCACTCTCTTGTTAACTCGGTCGTTTGTTTTCAATGTTGTCGATGTATGGTTGTATAAACTCTGTATCGTTCGTAGCTTAGTATGAATGAATATAGTACTGTGTTTCAAAAAAAAAGACTTTCGAGAACTGGAGAATTAACAAAATGGTTGAGTACACACCGTCCGAAGAGGCCACCGTCACCAATTCCTTCGATCCTCTGTCACTTGGATCCGATAATATCCATAAACATGGAGCGGCCACCGCCGTACCAATGATACAGGCTGCGTCGCTTACACGGGGCACATGGCTTCGGCGTTGACTGCCAGACACGTTTAAACGTTTGAAGTCGGGCAACTGCTTCCACCTGTCGTATGTCAAGAGAAGAAGACATGTAGCACCGACGACGACGGAGTGTAATGGAAAAGCTTCGAGCTACTGGCATTATACATGGCATTGTATTGTCTCACCTCGTCATGGGGCACTCCAAATGGATATGCTTGCAGTCACGCTCGTCTGTCACCACTAGCATTATGTGTTGAGGAATCAGATCCCCAAGATGAGGACACTGACTTCTTGACAAAAGGGTGGTCTAACAGCTTAACAGCAGATGGCCTGTCATCTGGATCAACTTGAACACACTGCTGAATGAAATTTTGTGCATCTCCAGACAGTGTGTCTGGAATAGTCGGCTGTCCGCCACGGCCTATGTGGAATAGTGCTTGAGTCTGTCAAACCCAACAAAGAAGAGTCGTACAGTGCATCAGTCTATGGTCTGGAGCTACGAAAAACACTTGAGCAGGCATGGGGGACGATGTAGAGGGAAACAGTTCATAGGAAAGTTTGATGCGAAGTGATCATGTGTTTGTAGCAATCCCATCAATATTGTGCATAAGGATGACGTCATTCAACCTAATGGGGTAAGATATTTTGTAACTAAAATTATTCCTAGATCCAGCGTACATTGATGCAAGCTAGGTTTTACTGGATCATGAATCATGCAATAACTACCCTGTTTGGTTAGAGTTTCATTTTTGGTACTATATCAATATTGATATTAATATTTTCAAATGTTGGAGTATCAATATCAAAAGTAATACAAGTTGACACTTGTATTACATAATATACTTTGTTTGCACTACAAATTTTAAAATTGATACAATTAACCAAACACCTCTTAATAGTTCCTATCAATATCAATTTTAAAATTGATAGTGATAGAGGTACCTAATAGTGTTACCAAACAGGGCAGAACATAAAAGATATTGTCTTGGTGAGGGCCCTGTCAAACAAGGGATTGACAATAAAAGCTAAGAATCCTTTAAACTAGTACAAATTGTGGGCTCGTCACCACGAAATATACAGCGAACTACAAAAAGCTTTTACTTAGAAGCTGTAATTCAAGACAGAGAAAACACCACTTCCAATGACAATTGACAACCATGGACGGGTACCTGACATCATAAAATCAATCAATCTAATCAGGAATCCAACAGATTCTATCTGATCCTGGTGTCTGCAACTCAGTTCCAGAAGTGGGATCAACAAAACCAACCTGCGCCTATAAACCAAGCTCTGCCTTCAAGTAAGAGAGGCTTGGGAACTGAGGATCAATGAATATCCCAAAAAGATAAAGTTCCCTACAAAGCCAAATAACTCAAATTCACCACTTTGACATCTTCCTCGCCCCAAGCCTATCTCTGCTTCTCTCTCCCTACTCTACTAGTCAACTTTGTGTAGAGGGCTTAAATCGCACGACACACATGGACAAGGATTCAGGTTTTCTCACCGCTGAAGACAACCAGAATGGATTGCTAATAACCTCTGCATTTTTAAGATTTTTCCAATATATCTATTTTATAATTATTTAAAGACTACATGATATATCTACAATTTTGTCAAAGTTAATGGGGTGTTTGGTTAGAGTATCAAAAATGATACTATATTAGTATTAATATTGATATTTCTAAAAGTTGGAGTATCAATATCAAAATTGATACAAGTTGACATTTGTATTACATTACATCCTTTGTTTGCATTATAAATTTCAAAATTGATATTATTAGCCATACACCTCTAAGTGATTACCATCAATATCAATTTTAAAATTGATAGTGATTGAGGTATTTGATAGTGTTACCAAACATGGCCTAAAGAAAGGATATAGAAGAATTTAAGGAAGAATATTTTGTTAATAGGTAAATTTTGGAGGTTTTTGCATGGTAAAGACCCTGTTAGAGCAACTCAATATAACTGATTGGCATCGAGAGTGTCGAACAGGAAATAAAAACAATGATGAACCATGTTAATAAGATTGTCAGTGATTATACAAGAAATTTTCACCAGAGATTTTAGATCAATTTTGCAGCTCTTGCTGATCACTGTATGGTCTTAAATTTTAGTAGACGCTGTGTAAAATAATTTTGCCTCACTCTAGCATAACATATAAGGTAAAAGTATTCCTTGTCACAACTACTTACCCACTCTAGATTCGGGAACGGAATTTGTCTTGTTAACAATTCCAATACTGTGCACCCCAGGCTCCACATATCTGCTGAAGGTCCATACGTTCTTCTAGGGTTAACTACCTGAAGCCATAAAGAAAATTTTCTTAAGAGTAGACCATAAAAAGCAGCTTCCAAAAATGCACAGATTAATATATAGATTGAGACCACAATCTAGACCTAGTATTCAGCGTCAGCTATGCATAACCGTAAAAATCAAATATCCTCACAACTCAACGTAGGCACTAACCTCTGGAGCCATCCAGTATACACTTCCTTTGCAAGACTTGAGCATGTTGAGTTTTGTTGTCTAATACAAGGAAAAGAAAGTCATCAGAGGAGACGAAGAGAAAACTAGAGAGAGAGATGAAATAAACCTCCTTTGCCAATCCAAAATCTGCAAGTTTCACTGATCCATTAGCATCAACAAGTATATTAGCGCATTTGATATCTCTGCATTATGAAGAGAAAAATAAGTCGAGAAGTTCATGTGTCTGTGTATATATGTAAATATATATACATACATATAGAGAGGGGGTGCAAGAAAAAGTACAAGTTTGTCACAACAAAATATTTTACACCTCTGTAGTTTTATGTTTTTTTTCTAAAAGTGCTGACCAGAATTTGATGCTGAAGCGAAAACAGTAAATACTTTAAAGCAAGAGATGAAGGTAGATTAGAACTTGGGAAGGAAAAGCTAAGTACACAAACTCACAAAGATAAAGTCATGCAACATACACAATAAGGCCACATGGCAATTTCAGCCTCTCCAAGGAACAATCCTGTACACAGCTAAAAAGAAGCTGAGCCAAATCATAAGCCTTCACATATCCATCATCCAAGTAAATGATTGTGAAGGCCCTCTAATTAATTTCTCAACCTACCAGTTATCCCCCGAGAAATAGTCTAGCAGACAGCTAACCAATGACAGACTAGACTAGCTATTAACCCGTCTCTCTTGGTCTGGTCTGACCAGGCAGAATGAAAAGAAGAGAAGAAATACATCTCGTAGTGACCTTGTCTACTACCTCTAAAGCTTCTGCAAAAATAACATGGATTACCATTTACCAGTAAAGAAAACAGAAAATTCTAGCAATTGCAGTACTGGCCATTATCTGATTGAATTACTTTCACTTGAAACTCATTAAAGACAATCATTCTGCTTACATGGTCACACCTGATTCTGTCAAAGATTTATTTCATGTTCATGCAATCATTCACAAACTACCGGTAAGAGTCTCCAAATCTTTCAACTACTAATGCCAATTGGTAGGTTAGACATAGGGTCCCAGACATCTTATACCTCAACTCCTTTTCTCCATAAGAATCTAGCATAACTTATCCAACCAATAAATGAATGTAATCAACCTTGTCAGCTGCAGACTCCTTTTTAGAAATTGGAGCTGTGTAAGTGATACGAAGATTTTATTTATCTTTAGAATCTACTTTTCTCAAGGATAAAAGCTTAGCGTGACTGATATTACATTGAGTTTCAGTGATGTATAAAGAACAGTCATTTCTTCAGATAATTGGATCAAGTTATTGATTTGAAACCATAATCAATTCAGTTTGCCTTACCAGTAACATTAGGCCCATAATCAATTCAGTTTACCTACCGACACATCGTCCTACATGCCAATTTGACTGAGAAGGCACACTAGATTAGATAGAGTATGTATTGAAATAGTTAGAGAAAATGTGAGAGCAGAGGAAATTATTGACAAATTGAAAGAAGAAAGATTAATATGATTTGGGCATATTAAATGAAAACCTAAAGAAACTCCAATCAGAAAAGTAGAAAATATCAAAATAGTATAAACAAAAATAAGACATGATAGACCTAGTAAACCTGGATGAGGATAATCCAATACGATATGAATATCTTAAATATCTCCGAAGAAATAACTCCAAATCGACGTGAGTCTCAGTGAAAAATAGAATCAATATGAACAACCCCAAATAATTTGGGATTAAAGCTAGAGTTGAGTTGAGTTGTACTAAATCTAGGTATTAAACATTCTGCCAAATTGTAATTATCATAAGGGTAAAAAATAAGACTGAAATTGAATGATGTTTCAAGTTGTCAAGTTTTGATCACTACAGTCAAACGAAGCAGAAGAGAGAATACAAATCATTTGCAGCAACTTGTCCAAACTGTCATACGGAGATTGATTTCTAAATTTATAAAGACCATAAAAACGACATTAACTAACACAAAGTCAAAATAGACAATTTTTTTATGAACGTCACCTGTGAACCACATTGCGCTCATGAAGATATTTCAAACCATTTAAGATCTGCCTCGTGTATGCTGATACTTGGGAATCTCGCAAATCATATTTTTGATAGAGAGATGCAAGGGACCCTTGAGTAACAAGCTCAATAAAAATGTATAATTTTGCGTCTTCCTGAGAAGATATTAAAGGGGAGAAGATGCAACAAGTCACAACAAAAAATTTGATGTATAATATAACATCATAGAAAACTGGAAACATTGAAAAAAATTTGTAAATAACAAGTTTTATAATGGCATATGCTGTGGCCTTATCATTCTATGGTGTTTGAACGGTATTTAACCAAACTGCTCACAAGTTGTATGCATACAGCAGTAAATGCTAAAGATTACAATGGAATGGATGATATTTTAACCCCTTGAATTGACATAGATAAAAAAGTGGCATGAATGTGGCAAGTGACAATGATAAAAAAATGGAAGTTACTTAGCAGGTATAAATGCTCCCTCTCCAGCATCTTTAACATTGTTGTCAAGGCACCTGCCTAGGCAGCAAGGCATTACTCTGCCAGCGCCTTGCTAGCGCACCTTTTGGGCTTCAAAAGGCGCCCAAGGTGCTCAAGGTGCTTGCCTTGGAGCCCAAGGCACCCAAGCTAGGCACCCAAATATTTATATAGAATAAAAATTTTTCTTTTAGGGGGCCCAGTCGATCTGCGATTCCCAAGCACCCATTCGTGATAGTGTAAACAAATTAATATATTTCACTATCACTTATACTATCACACATATATATATAAGATTCATAATTATAAATATATGTTATATACTTAAAATGTTATAAAAATCTATTTAAACTCTCTTCTTTGTCTCTCACAAACATCAAGTTTATCAAGATTAGTTATTTCCCAAAATAAATATATACATATATACATAATTACATGAATAAATTTATGAACACATAAGCATACAAATTCAATTATAACAAACAAATATAATTATATTTATGTATACATTTGCATGTATGTATTAATATATATATATAATGCTAACATCTAATTATATATATGATTGTGTATATGTATATACATATGCATATCCAAGTATATATGAACATCCAATGTAACCACCTTGACCGTTTAGGCGACACCTATGCAGTCACCTTGTCGTCTAAGCGGAATTGACACCTTTTAATGTCTTGGACGCCTTGTCACCTTGACAACTATGATCTTTAAACAGAAAAATGGACCTTTGAGACATCCAATGAGATCTCACTAAGACTTTGTAAGTTTCTAAAGCAAAGATCTAATATACATATATATGAGAGATAGTATTCTTGAAAAGACCTCAAACTGATGGTAAACCATGACATGGAGATGAGGTCCATGAGGACTAATACAACTGCAGCAAAAGCAGTTCCTATTGACTATTCATTGATGGAAAACATTACCTTATCTGTTCCATAATATTGAACAATGTTTTCATGTTCAAATTGGCTTAAAAGAGCAATCTCCTGCAAAGATTACAAGAAGAAGATCAAAACCAAAAACAACACGGATGCAAAAGAATAAGCGGTTACTTGACATAGAGCCAAAAGAAAGAGAAAATCTAGTGCTGTTCAGAAATGATAAATGGGCAATGTTTTCCATATGTTTCACGTAAAACTATTTTTTAAAACACTTGGTTATCTCACCTGCTCAAGTTGATGAATGCATTGTTGGGCATTGGTTCCTTGGTCAAGCAAAGAAACTTCTTTAAGAGCAAAGAAGAAGCCATCACTGTAGAAGAGAGTGACAAAGTAAAAGAAGATCATTAACATATGACAGATGGTAACCTAAATTAGGATCAGTATTATGTTAAAGGTTAGGAATCAATAGCATGGAATGATATCTGGAATCCCGGATCACATACCTACCACCATCATTTTCTTTCCTTATCCACTAAATACCCAAGATTTAAATGAAAACATTTGAAAATTGTAAACTACACATGTTATAGTTAAAAAACAAAATGATGATTTAACATGTTTGGTCCTATAAAAAGAGATGCCAGTCTTTTCCGTTTCTTTTCTCCAATCAAGTAATTGGCATCCAAAAAAGAACAACGGGAAAATCCATAAACATTTAGTTTTTGTGCATTGTATGTCAGCAACCATACTTTAATATGACAGATGTGGCATAACGTGCAATGCATTGTTTATGTGCGAAATTATATAATTAGATAACACAAGAATTTTAGCTCCAAGTGCATACATATTTAATATAGAGGATGATGCAGCTAAAACTAAAAAGCTTGTTTATTACTGTTCATAGTTACAAAGTTGGGAAATGAACACGGGAAACAACAACAATCTTGCATAAAACAAGACAAACCATGTACAGAAATTATCTGTGCTTAAACAAATCATAAGCAGTGTACAATTACATGATGTTGATTTTTTCATACATATGTTTATTGTTTCCTGTAAAGCACATCTTCGACTGGAAGGAACATTCTCTGCTTCAATAATGAATTCATTGAGAATTTTTCTTCAAAAACCTTGAAGGCTTAAATTAAAATCCAACAAAAGCTTAAAATAAGGTCATTCATCTTATAAGATGATTATATTGACTACATTCATCCTTGTCAGTAATTCCTGGCAAGGTTGAACAAATTTTATTGAGGTCATCGCCATACTGAAAAACCATCGACCAATTCATGTCATAATTTATTTACGGTGATGTTAAGTGAGCATCCAAATCAAATGATTTAAGTGGTGCATACCCTGAAGGCTGAAGCTGATAATGGGAGATGAAAAAGATGATCACTTACTCGCTGATGGCCTCATATACTGTTCCAAAAGATCCACTTCCAAGCAGACGCCCTTTAATCCATGACCCCATATTGCGCTTGAATTTGCCATTTGGCGATATAATGTACATCCCCTCTGTGGTTGTACTTGATGAGTCGTCATCGTTCGACGTGGAGCACGAGCCCGTAAGGTCTGTGGAGGTCACACCCATTCTCACCCCTTTATCATCTTCAATCCCCACATTCCCGCTTATGTCATCTTCATCATCCGTCACCTCACCCTCTTTTTCTTCCTCGTCCGACTCCAATGAATTCGCCAGTTCCTGCTTACGCACAACTGCGCTAACGTTGTTAGCAGGATCAGGAGCAAGTGACTTTATTAAGTCCCATGTGGAGCCCAACTTGTCCACGACAGGTAGAGACATTGACGGAGGAGGAGCAAGCAAGGAAGGGCGTATCCCTTTAATCCCGCCTCCACCAGCTGCAGCAGCAGAAACGATTTTGGCAGGAAAGATCGGCTCCTGCTCCGTTTTCTTTTCGCTTAAATCCTCTGGAAACCTAAGCACAAATTTAAACTTATCCGGCAGAACGTCAGGACCATCCACTACCGTCGTCTCCGTGGGTGGCAACTTCTTCCTTTGTAGTAGGGAACTCACACCCACGTCCGCCTTGGCAGTGTCGTCGTCGACATATGGGACCTTGCTGACCGCCGCCCAGTCAGCTGGCGTGATAGCAAAATCCTCGGGGCCGGACAGCCCCAGGTTCCGGCACAATATATCGAACTCCCCTTCCACCTCACCCCCGATGCGGAAGCTGGTCTGGCTGGCAAAGTACACTTGAGCCTCGGCAGCCGCCACCGACGGCGGGATCTCGAGCGACCTCGTCCGTAGGGCCCCGTTCTCTCCCGCACTTCCACCCTTCACAGACTCATCAGAATCTACCTCGAAAGCGTCGTAGTCGATGTTCTTCTCCGCGTTGCGCCGATCCAGCCGGGGCCTGCTCCGCCGCGGCTTCCGCCGCTGCTCCTGCAGCCCCCTGGTGTCCATCACCGTCGTCTCCACTTCAGCGTCCTGCCGACGCCTACTGGGATGGAAGACGCGCACCAGATTCATCAGCAGCGGCGGAACCGGAAAGCGTAGTAGAAGAAATGGACCAGCGCCGGCGGCAGCAAGCGCAGCTTCCCATCAGCAAGACAGGGGCGCGAGAGAGGAGATCTGATCAGAGGCAGAAGACAAGGACCAGGGGCAGGGATGCCAGTGGAAAGGGGCGGGGCGCGACAGATTAGGGCGTGTTGGAGCTCTAATTTGTCGTCTTCTCCTTTCCCTTGGGATCCTGGGAATTTGCCTGGCGTGAAACCGGGAAGGGTCGAAGTATCGGAGCTTGCGAGGGCGGCGTCGACTTGGGCGTGGGACAGTCCTGGAGGTGGTTGCGCTGCTATCTGAATCGTGCTCAAGAAGGCAGCGCCGCCGCCGGAGCCGCCTTCCTCCGCCGCCGCAAGCGGTTGAACAGAGAGCGGAAGACTGCCGGAACGCCGCCTTCCCTTTCGTCCAGCCGTGCCGTCTCGTTATCTCACCACCGTTCAGACGTGTCTCCTCTTTATAAATTATAACTACCCTCGAAATATCCAGCAAGGCTCCCGTTTCCGAGTTTAATAGGGTGTTTGGATATAGTTTTTCAACTTTTTTTTCTCTAAATTTTAAGAACGGAGAAAGAATCGTGTTTGGTTCCTTTTTTAGAGAGCTCCGCAATTTTTGAAAATGAGAAAGTCGAGCGGTGTTGGTTCCCCCGAAAACAAAATAAGGCAGGGGTTGTTTTGTTTTCGAGAGAGACGCGGCCGATCTATCGACCCCGCATCCAGACGGTTTCCACCGACGGCCCCATGCCTTTCTCTCTCGACGCAGCCGTCTCCCTCTCGCTACTCGCCATCTCCCTATCGTCCAACCCAATCCTGCTCGTCATCTCCCTCTCGCGACGGACACCTTGCGCGACAGGACCTGGTGACTGTCCTGTCCCCTACGCTGGGAGTTGCTCCACGTCTCCCTCTCGCGAAGGAGAGCTTCACCAACTCAGGTTGCCCGGACCTGCTCGTCTCTCCCCTCTTGCGGCGAAAGGGTGGTGGACGACCTGCTCGACGTCTTCCTCTCGGGTGGACGAGCACACGGCGACAAGCTCTTTCAACCGCGCGCACTTCTCTGTTCTCATCGGCCGGAGCAGGTATCTTCTCTCTCTCTCTCTACGGCCCCATCTTCATCGTAGACAGGACCTTCTTCATCTCCCTCTCCCAGTGCCAGCCCACCGCGTTGGTGCCGCAGCCCCTTCTGCAACCTCGCCTGCCCACCGCGTTGGTGCTCATCATCTCGGCCGGGAAGCTCGCCCCTTCTACTCGACTCTCTTCGCCAAAAACCCCCCCTACACCGGAAGACCGTTATCCCCTCCGCCGGAAGGCCCCTCGACTTCATCCTCCGCCGGAAGCCAACTCGGCTGAAAGCCATCTCTGTTTGGAATCCGACGGCGGGTCCCCCCTATCATCGGCATGATTGGCTGGATCCAGCCATTACTCACTCTCGAGGACGACAAGGCCATCGCGCCTTCCACCCGTTCAAGACAGAACGCCGGGTGCTGTCCGCTGTGGGTGGGGGCGTTCGGGGGAGATGAGCCCAACGATGAGGGGGTGCGGCATTTGGGGGACATGAGCCAAGTGATGAGTTTGGCAGAGAGAAAGAGAGGGGATTGAAAGTTAAAACCAGTTTAGTCCGCTGTGGGTGTGCTGCCGTTCCATCGACCAGCTCAGCGCCGAATGCTTCCCCAAGATGTTCGGAGTGCAGGGTTACAACCCGTCCTTCGGCCGCCTGCTCAAGGGGTTCTGCTACTCTCTTCTGTCCCCCAAGCCACCCCTTGTGACGCCGCAAGTGCTGAGAAACTGAGGAACGAGATGCAGCTAGGCCCGTGCCAAGCGCATCTACCAGGACAAATAAATGATTAGATATATATAGTGGGGCGACAGCTGATCCGAGTTTTGAGACTCCGTCAATAAATTCATTTTCTGTTGCCTCCTCATGCCTATGAACTGAGATCGATGTATCATTTGAGCGTGCGTGTGTATGATTACCATCGTATTTATTTAGATTAACACATACCATTGATTGTCAGGTACAGTACGTACGTATGCATAGTTACTCTAATTGATAATTGTGTATTAATATTGTTATATATTCTTTATTAGTCAATTTGTGTTATTGACATGCATAGTACGTTGTATAGTATGCATAGTACATTGTATTGACAAGTCATAGAGTTATTTTTATTTTAAAATCATAACCAAATAGTACTCTATAAATTTTAAAAATTGTGACAGTTTTGCCAAACACAAAATGGTTAGACTCTTTTGATTTTAAAATTAAAAATGAGAAGTCAATTAATCTTTATTTTAAAAATGAGATTGACTCAAAATTAAAAGAGCTACCAAACACCCTTTACTGTTTAATTTTTAAAATTTACGATAATTTTGCCAAACACCAGATAATTAAACTGTTTTGATTTTAAAAATAAAATTAAGAAGTCAAATAATTTTGATTTCAAAAATAAGATTGTCTTAAAATTAAAAACGCTACCAAACACCCTATAAGACTAAAAGTAACGCCAAAATTATTTTAACATAATATACTCTGTTTATAATTAATATACAGAACGATTAGCTGGTACTGGTCAACAAATAACAGCTCGTTTTATGATAAACAGAACTTCTTTTCATTTTAATCTTGGATTTCGAGGAAGGTGTTCTGTTTACGCCGGTTAAAGGGGGGTGAAGTTAACCGACAAGGCGTGAGAGTGTGGAACATCTCACGCTAATTAATGGAGCGTCTTGACCAGACCTTGAATACCCGTTGACCGTAGAGAGGAGGAGGTGGGTGAATGAATCGCAGAAATGGACTTCTACATAAATTTCCGGTTCGGGTTATTTTGCTAGTTGCCACCTGCTGTGACAGCGTATTTGGTTTTATACCCATACCATTGCAGCAATTACGTATTGCTATGTGTCTGGTATTTATGATTAGGTTTATATGTCCGAATCACAAAAACGTAATATTTGGAAATCCAAATTCAACTTAGACATAAATTTCTGATCTTAGATTTCAACGTCACTGGAGAGTTACATACGGGGAGACAAAAAGGAGCTAATAAGATCAGATGATATGAATTGAGAGAAAATAGGCAAAAGATATTCGGGGGAATGAGACCTTCAAACTTAAGGAATATGATATGAACGGAGACGTTGAGTCACTATGAGTTGACGTGATACCGAAAATCGTGATGATAAGTAAAAATATTTTTAAAGAATCTACTAGGCAAGATCCACCTACGAAGAAATCATGGCGTTAGAATGACAAAGTGCAGAGAGAGTGAAGAACAAAAAAGAGTGGTTTAAGAAATTGCCTAATTGCAACATCGACGAGATCTTTGAACAATATAAGACAGTTAAGAGCGAGACAAAAGAGGACAATTAGAAGAGCTAGAGAATCAACTTGTAGTATGTTATATGACAAATTGGACACAAAATGTAAGAATGATATTTACGGAATAGCCAAGTTGAGAAAGAGAGGAAATCTCAAGCATAGAACAGGTTCGATGTATTAAAAATAGGGATGAGAGAGTGTTAACTTGAGACAAGAATATCCAACAAAGATGGAAAAAAGATATTTCAAAACGTTCTTCAATGAACATTTACAAGAAAGCATGGCGGAGTCGGGAGGGGATTGGAGAAAAAGGGCAAAGTCTCCCCAAAATATTACCCCGTTAAAAGTGTGCTTTGCATTGGGAGGATAAAGACCTCAAATGCGTGTGGTTCTAATAACATTTCGATCAAAATCTGGATGTGTTTGGATGAGAAATGAGTGAAGTGACTAACCTTTCTCTTTAACAAAATAATTATCTATGGAAGGATGTCAAATGAGTGGAGAAAAAGTATTATCATCCCGATATTTAAGGGAAAATGAGATGTTCTAAGATTATGGGATTTATAGAGGTATCAAGTTTATGTGTCGGACAATAAAATTGTGGAAGGAGATTATAGAGATGAGACTTAGAGAATGTACTGAGATATTCGGAAATCAATTTAGGTTCATGTAAGATAGATCAACTACATAGACCATCTTTATAGTTAAATCATTAGCAAAGAGATACCGAGTTCTGAACAAAGAATTTCATATGATTTTTCTCAATTTAGAAAAAAGTATATGATCGAGTTCAGATAGAGGTTCTTTAATGGGTGTTAATAAGGAAGAAGATGTATAGTGGATTCATTGACATCATTAAGGACATGTCCGAAGGTTCGACCATCCAGATTTTCTTCTCAGGAGGGAACTCAGGACCTTTCTGAAATTCTATTAGACTACACTAAAGATATACTCTAAACTCGTATTTTTTTTATCTTGATCATTAATGAAATAATTAAGAATATATAAGAAAGTTTAACTTGGCGTATGATGTTCGAAATAACAGCGTTCTAATTGATGAGACTCGAAAAGATATTAACATAAAATTTAAATGATTGAGAATCATTTTAGAAGCCCAGGGTTCAATATTAGTATAAAATTTACGAGAGTGGAAGACAGAAATCGCAACTTCCGAGCACTTTGTTTTGAGGACACCAAAAGAAGATATTTTTATTTTATTTTTTTGATACTTACGGACCAAAAGAACAAGTTGACCACAAGTACAACACCGGACGGAAAATTCAAAGTGACGTGTACTTCTCGGGAGCGTGACGTCAGCTGATGAGAATAGGCAACAAACGTGACGGAGACACAGTCACGCAGATGCGCTAAGAAAACGTGTGAGAGGACGTAGGCCAAATTATAGCTAAAGGGAAGGGTAAAGTTACAATCTTATTATTGTTTTACCTTTTAAAAAACAATACAATCATATTCGAAAATAATAAATTAATAGAGAAAATTCGTATCCATGACCAAAAAGACCATTTTTGGATCATTTAGACCACTGCATGGTCCACGGTCAACATTTCAGGCCGGTGCACACTGGTCAAAGGTGAAGGGCGGTCGAGTTGACCGGATATAATTTTACATTTGTTATTGCTTATATTTATTTGGAAAGTTGAAAACCGAAGAAGTATTTGGATTTGTCTAATTTATCTTTATTTATTTATTTATTTCAGTTGCGTTGAAACACTTGTCGTTCTTTTTGAAATTTGTCCACGATCCCTTATGTTATATTTTTTTACCGGCATTGACATTTTCTATTTTGCTTGTACAGATGAATCACTCCCCCATAGGGCTGGCAATGGACCGGGCTGGCCCGTGGGCCCTCGGGCCGGGCCAGCCCTGGGCCTTGTCCCGGGCCAAAGAATCGAGATGAGGGAGCGGGGTCGGGCCGAGAAAGCAGGCCCGCGGGCTTGTTCTGCAACGTTGTCCTTGTCCAATGCCCAGCGGTTCGTCCGTTGGTTCGCTGGACATGCAAATTTTTTTTTTTTTTTATGAAACGTTTTGCATGCAAACAAGAATCCAAGATACGTATGCGGGTAATATGTAGACTATCAAGGAAATTTAAAAAAAAAGGTAATATTTTAAAATAATAAAATATATTTATATCTATGATTATTTGGGTGTTAAACGGTATGTTTATCTATTTTTATTTCTAGATTCAAAATATTTCTTTAATAGTTGGTTTGATGTTTAAAATTTTTAAAAATATGATATGTATTTTATTATATATTAGAAAAATTAAGTGATATAGTTAAATCTATATATTTTATTATAAATTAAAAAATTATGAATACGTACGATGTATCTACTATTCTTATTTTAATCATGTTTCAAATTTTTTTGTCAAACCGGTCATACTTTAATATTTCAAAAAGAATCTTAGTTTTAATTTTGTATGTCATATGAAGATTTTGGTAAGATCTTATTAAAGTTTTTTGGATTGATGTTTAAAAAATTAAAAATATATAAAATATATCTTATAATAAGTTAAAAAGAACGGGCCGGGCCGGGCCAAACTTATATTTTTTCTGGGCCGGGCCGGGTCGGGCCGAAATGTAATACGGGCCGGGTCGGGCCGGCCCATTATATATTGGAGCGGGCTTTGTTGGGCCAGCTGCGGGCCGGGCCGGGCCCAGCCCATTGACACCCCTACTCCCCCATGGTTTCTACCGATCCCTGTCTAGTGTCTGGTCATTATTATTTATTTTCGAGTGTACATCATTTGATTAGGCTTAGGCATATAACAAAGGTGCTCTTGCTTGGAATTATTCCAGCCCCGAGTTATGTGTATATTAAAAGGAGGCAGGTGGTGTTTGATTTAACTTAATGAAATGTCTAAAATTTTAATTTATTTTGTAGGAAAAAATATTAATCATGCATTTTTATAAATAAAAATATAATATTTTATTTAAAATTAAATGATTTATAAAACATTTACTATTTATTTAGATATTTTAACAAAAAAATTTAATATATTCAGACGCCAATTCAGCCAACAACAATCGATCGGTAGTCAACGACTTAACGCCGGCCCATGTCAGACTGGGTTCAAAGTGTAAAAATATTGGGCCTAGCCCATGTAATATTGGGCTTTTAGTCCAATGTCTGGCCTCTTTGGGCTTCGGTTCACAGTTTGTCGACGATCAAGTACTCAGCCGCCTTGCCACCACGTCACAAGGAGCCAAGGACTGAGGGAAGGACGAGAGAGGTTCTCTTGAGTCGCGGCGGTGGGGACATGGGTACTACAATGGCTCCTCCATCTGCGGCCGCCAATAGGTAATCTGATCGTCAGAGCTATAGGTCGATTTCTTGAGTTCGATTATTACTTCTGGTTGGAAATGCTTCGGAGCAATTGTTTCTTGTTTGTCGCTGTTTTGTTCTTCCGATGGTTATGTCATGTTCGTCCCTGAAACCTGGTTTTTATGTGGGTGCCAAACTTCCGCGGCAAAGAAGTCCAGTGAGTGGGAAACATGTGAAAAACGCCTTGTCCGTCCCCCCAGAATGCGTAAATTTGCGTAGAATTTCTTCAAGAGCTGGATCTTTTTGTAGCGCGCCCCGTTTGACCGTCAGAAATGAAGGGTTTCAAAGGGAGAAATGGTCAGTTGGGGACAAAGATGGTGTCATCATTGTTGACCACGGGTCTAGGCGCCGGGAATCCAATCTGATGCTGAGTAAGTAAAAACAGATATCTTATCATTTTGTAGATACATTGGTTTTGGTATTCGGTTTTGCTGTTGCTCTGTTGGAGGGTTCTGATTTGGTGTTATATTTCTTATTCAACCTTGCTTATTGGAATTGCATTTTGATCATTTTCATCACAGATGAGTTTGTCAAGATGTTTAGAAGCAGAACTAGCTATCGAATAGTTGAACCTGCTCACATGGTGTGTACTTCAAACTATTGCCTTTTGCGTTTGTTTTTTCTTCTGGAGCTGTTAACTTTTATCTAAACACATGATATTTTCTGATCGGTTGCAAGTATGTTATAGATGAACTTAGCTGTTATTTTTTTTCACAATGTGCAGTCCCTGTCAAGTTTTTTTATTCATGCTAATGCAAAGAAGCATAATCAGTTTCCGAAAGTAGCTGCTGCACAATTCTTTTTGCACTTGAGCTTGCTTCTTCAACTTTCATAGACAATTTAAGAAAATAAGGTTGTGAATTGCTAAGAACATAGTTCTCAATTAATCACTTGTGGCCTGGTTTCTTCGCAGTGTGATCTGACTAGAGGTGCGAAATAGCTGAACCAAGTAGGATGCTGCTCAAGTTTGGCTTGTTTATTTTTGTTTGAGCTCAAGGTCAGCTTGATATTCAACGAGTGGACTCAACCCTTATTTGACATTGGATTATAACCAGTTTGATATGTTTGAGCTCGGCTCATCGAGCGTTTACTTGATCGAGCTGAGTTTAAGCTTGAATTCAAATAGAAGTTTCTCTCAAACTCGGTCCAAGCTCTAGTTTGAGCTCAATTTAAGCTCAAGTTTAAGCTCTGGTTAAGTCCAATTTCAACCTGTGTTTGATAGTCCTAGATGATTCTATATAACTAATTAAATACTCATTTAATTATTTCAAATGAATGCTAACAAAAGTAGTTAACCAAGTAAATTGAGTACTTAATAGAGTAAACGTGGTGATCGTGAGCTTTATCAAGTCAAGAAGTGGTCTCCTCAAGCTCGGCTTGTTAATAAGTTGTGTTTCTTTTTCTTGTTCAAGCTCGCTTGTTTCATGAATGGGCCGATTCTTGATCTACTTATCAAATGTATCAGGTCATCTGAACCCCCTTAGATCTGACAATGGGGCAACCAATGTCAATTTCACATGTTTTACTGAGAATTTAACATATAGAGAACACAAAAAAAATATCACCCAAAATAACACAATAGCAATGTGCTAATGTTTGGGAAGAGTGCAAAATGCCACTGAAATAGACCACTCTAGAGCTGGATGGATAAGAGAGGCTGCCATGGGTCCAGCTCATTTGGATTGATCAGTTGGTCGCATGTATTGCTTTCTTGCAAATCAATAGAAGGAAGGACTGTACATGTTGCTGACATTTGTCACTGGTTAGAATGCTTTAAGAGAATCAGTTGCAGAAAATGCTGAAAGTGTTTGCTAAGACCTATTCCTGGTGCCTGCATACGAACAAACAGATGTTGGTTTCTTCAAGCAAGGGAGGATACATCAGGTACTGGGAGCAGGTTTGTTGGTTCTGAAAGTTGGCATTTGGTTGGTTGGGGCATGTGGCAAGAATAAGTAATAAGAAAGTCCTTAAAATAAGAGAATTTGGAAATATATTTTATCAACACCTATCAATAAAATGCATTCTATTACGTGTACTGACTTTTTAGTTCTGTGGATACCACTTGGAAAATTATAAATAAGCCATAAATAACTATGATAAATTATAAACAATAATAAATTATGATATATATTAGTAGCTGGCATTCTGTGTTGGGATGGATCGCCAAATCCAGACACAGGAGAAGGCCAATTACCTCAAATAGGTTTGTCAAATCCCAAAACATGTTCTTTCGGCATGATGATATCATTCATTCTATTATTGATAAATAAATGTTTATGCTATCTGAGTATAATATTTATTGTGCTATATATTAGAACATGAACTTTTCTTCACTTTGTATTCTTTACCTCTTCACTTTCTTCTTTTCCTTGGAAATCTAATATTTTTCCTTTTTATTTAGGAGTTGGCAGAGCCATCAATTGGAGATGCATTCAAACTGTGTGTAGAACAAGGTGCTGAACGGGTTATTATTAGTCCATTTTTTCTATTCCCTGGACGACACTGGAGTCAGGTTCATTTCACATACAAACTCTTCTTATTTTATCCACTCAACTCAAGCCTTAATCTCAAATTATTTTGGGTCGGCCATATGGATTCTCTTTCTCTACTTGCATCAATTTTGAGTTATTTATTCAAAGATATTTAAATTATTCAAATTATATTGAATTACCCTTCTCCAAGTTAACTTAGGTCCACCACTAAATTTTTTGGTTTTTATTATTATGATATTTTTTACTTTTTTAATTAGAGCTTCCTTAGGCCCTTGGCAACGCCTAGGTGACAAGGCACTAGGTGAGCTCTATATTAACATCTTTTTTTGTCTAATTTAGTAATAATAATACCAACTATGTGCTTGTATATTATTAATTGATTTACATGCTAACATATGTATTTATTACTTTTTATGTATTATTTGTCACTCATATTTGTCGATTTATTACTATGGAAAAGGCATCACCTAGCATCTTGCCTAATTGCCTAAGCGACAAGGCCATACAATGTAGCCTTGATCGCTTGATTGCCTTGAAAACTATGCGGTCTACACAGCCTTTCTTAGTTTTTATCACATTGAATTAATTATGTTTTAGGAAACTAGTATGCACACCACTTAGATAAGTTGTAGTACTGTCAAATATTCAAAAATAAATTTCTAGATGATATCCTTATAGTCAGTTGCGGTAAGAAAAAGCATTTCATGTTTTCCAGGATATTCCATCCTTGACTGCTGAGGCAGCAAAGAAGCATCCAGGTGTATCTTACATCGTCACGGCCCCACTTGGTCTTCATGAGCTCCTTGTGGTACATATTCTGTTTTGTTCTTCGTGATCATCTTATGGTAGCATTTACTCTTCATGTATTTCTGATGGTACATATTCTATTTTTGGTCCTGTATCAGTGCATGCTTTACCCTCTATTATACTGAGAATCATCATTATTTTTTTACTATTTACTTTGAAATTTGTGCACATATCATGTCAGGATTGAATAGCTGCATGAATGCATATAGTATATTCTAGGAGGAATCATATCACCCTGAGGTGCTCCTTGACTAATTGAGAGTCAAAAATATGTGAATCTAATGAAAAATTTATTCAAAACATACTTAGAAACTGAAGTAGTTGCATCCTTCTGTGTAAACTTAAGTTTAAGGAAAGTACATTATATAGATGACTAGCAACCGAGGGAAATTAAAGTCAAATAGTTGCGTCATTTTTGGAAGAGTATCAAATTGTAGTTCACAAGATAATATATGGCATATAAAGCTTGAAGCCTTGAACTTGTGATTTTAAAAGATTGTAAGTTGCAAGTGTTCATGCATATGTGTATATTAAAAACATGAAGGGCAGATCAGATCGGATCAGCTGATCTGCCTGATCCAGTCAGGACTATCAGCCAATCCAACACATACATTAAAGCCATGGAAGATGGAATGGTGGGGTCTTGTGTTGCCAGAGCATGGTCTCTGCCATCATCAACCTTCTCTTCAAGCTAGTAGCCTCTTGTGCTTGATCCCAGGGAGTCCTCAACCTGACATCTAAAGGAAATGCTCCCGCTGCCGCCTCCCTGCTCACTCACAATGTCAGATGGTGGAGTCAAGGTGGACACTTAAGACCATTGCCTTGGTTTAGAATGTGATGTTCATCAGAAGCTCAAGAGCTTCAAAACCCTAAACTTTGAGTACTTATCTTTGAAGAAGATAAAAAAGTGAGCCATTTTAACTGGTCGTGTTATGCTATTTTTCTAGAATTAGTGATGGAGAATTATATCTAATTTTTAGAATTTAGAGCTATAAAAATTTGAGGACATCAAGTTTGCGGTCTAATATCCAATTAGTCAAGATTGTAGGGAATCAGTATCGAATTGGCATATTCATAATTGGTAATTTACTTCTATAAACAGTATTAATCTAATGATATTAATGATAAATGTTGGATACGACACAACCTAAAGGCATGGTTTGTAGGATCCACTGATCCTGGCCTGCGGATTCTGCGATTCTGATGTGGGGGGGGGGACCTGATGCTTGATTGACTTCCACCAAAATGTAAAACTGAATGAACCTGAACCTGAGTGTACCACACCCCCAATGAAGTCCACATGGCTTGGCACATGTTTGCGTTGTTTGCGTTGGTACACTCCAACTGTTCATGTGCCAGTTGTTCACAGCCCATGCTCCTCTGTGCTCCAACTATCCACACACTAGTTGTCCATGGCCCACACTCCAGCTTTAGTCCCACATCGCCCACCTCAAAAAGGAGGAGAGCAGGGAAACGTTAAAAGTAATGCTAAACCTTATGATCCTCCTGGGATGTCAACGTAGGAACTATTAGTAAAAGAAGACTATTTAGGTTTGGGGATAAGTTAATCTTATTTCTGAACTAATAAATTAATAAAATTAATTTTTCTGTTTGGTTTGGTTTGAGTGATCTAATCTGGTCAGTTTGGGTTGGTGAAAAATCTCTATAAACCAAACCAAACTGAACCGTGAACACCCTAGAAGCAATTGCCTATGCTATCTAGGCCAAGTTGATACAGAGAGGAGGCGTCTCACCTCTTCTCATCATGGTTGCCTCAACCACCTTTGATAACATACATGAGGTTAGGTTTGGTTGGATCAGCTAATCTTAGATTGATCCTGGGTCTAGGGCTGTAAACGGAGTTCAATGGAAGAGCGTGAAACAATGCACGGTTTGAGAATACCTCTCACCCTTCTACCCACCTTGAAAAAGTCTGCAAATGAACACAAGATGGATGGTATGATGGAAAAAGGAATTACGCTGGTAAGATGATGAATATGTACAATGTAGTGACGTGTGATGCTTGATAGAAAATTGATGCCAATGACTAGATGAATGAGTTTGTTGGCTTTGAAATACGTTGTCACTCGTCAGCAACATGGATGGCGGTTAATTATGTTTACAGTAGCAACTTGCCATCTGCATGGCTTTCGTTTTGAGAAGTCTGTAAAATCAGCTGCACGTCATCACTAGCACGTTTTTGATTGTCTGCATACGGTGAATGAAGATGTTGACTGACATTTATCGATTGCTAATGGGGTGTTTGGTTGCATGATAATTTTTTCTACACTTTCATGATAAAAAATTGTATTAAAATAAAAAGTAAACCAACTCATGACATAAAATTATCATGTTTGGAGGGATGTGATTACAAAAAAGAGTAACCACCGCACATGACCAAATAAAGTGGGGGACCACAAGAAAAAAGAAAGAGGTGAGACCCTCTTTTTTTGTTTAAGAAGAAAATCACTTTCAAAACATAAAATTGCCATGGTTGTCAAACACCTCTTTTAACAAGTTTTCTTACAATTTTTAAAAATTAAAATAAAAACCTCAATTATCATGCAACCAAACACCCCATAAGTTCTGTGAACAACATCCCTATTTTGTCTGCATTTTCTTGTCTAGATCCCAAAAGTTGTCACATGGGCTGATGTTTGTGCAAATGCAAGATGGACTAAGTACATTTACAACCTTGCGTACCATGCAACCTATATGTGTTGAGATTTTGCAGGATGTGTTGAATGAGAGAATAAATCACTGCCTGCAACATGCTTCCGGCCAAGCGGATGAATGTGATGTTTGTGCTGGAACAAGTAAATGCAACTTTCATTGTTAGAAGTGTACGTCTAAATGGACTTTCCATGCTTACCAAGAGCGCAAATGTGATGAATGCATAAAGAACGTTTCACACAATTTTTATGGTCGGTTAGTTTCTCTCTTCAACGCACCTCTGTGGGAAGCCAAGGTCGTGCGTGAATACCATAACACCCCCCCCCCCCCCCCCCCCCAAAAAAAAAACTCTGCAAGATGGAAAAGGCATGCTAATGCTATCTTATTCGCGACGTAGGAGGATTCCATTGATCATTTTCTCTGGCTATGGGGTGAAGCCTCATCATACATCGATCCTTGAAGAAGCTGCATTTGTTCAATGCGGACAGGGAACGGTTTGCGGTCGATGGGTCTGCCTCAGCTGTCTCATAATATACATGCCGAGGGTGAGGGGTACAATTATGTGTTTGGAATTTGGAGGTCCATAGGTTGCTTGCTTATTTGCAGTTTTGGTGTACTCTACACACGTGTATTCTTTTCTTTTGAACAGCAAGATGAGTTTCATTAAATGTCAACCAGGCATATCCTTCGTCGTGAACCCAGGTTTCATATTATTTTATATGCTGCGGGATACCAACGTTTTATCGATGAATAATAACGTTGAGTGTGCTGAATGGATTTCAACAGTTTATTGATAATTGATAAACTCCTTTTCGGGCAAAAGTTCATTTTTTGTTGCATGTATCTTTTCCACTATTTTATAAAAAAGTGACCGTTGAAAATTGTCATTAAATTTGAAATTTTATATTTTTTATCGCGGTAAGGCAGTACGATGGTTCCATATGTGTTTTGGAATTTGTTTATTACATTTATCGTGTCTAATAAATTGCGGTAGCAGTAGCAAGAGGAAAGGCAACTACGCGCCTAACCTGTCGAAGGCTAGTTCTTGCCGCCGCCTTTTCTCCGGCTCGCCTGGATCGAAAACTGGTTAATTCGACTCCGAAGCATCTCAGAAGGATGCAAATCGTAACTTAAGAGCGAAACTTCATCTGGGTAATAAATACGGTCGCCTCCGCAACTCGAACATTTTTCAAATTTAGATTATCGAAAGTTATGCCACGGTGCAAGCGTTGAACCGCCGTAGAAGTCGTGCTGAGGCTGACCCACATCATAAAGAAATTCACAATGCAGAAACAAAACTACAGGACATAAAGCTAAAAATGCTTCTAAGACCATACATACTGAGCGGCTAAAATCTCGGTATGAGAAGAAAAGAGGCCGCTCGTATCAGCGTAAACAGAATGCTTTTAATTTAATGGCTGGGGAGGGTGCCAATTTATGCTAGCCAAAAAAATCATAAACGGACGGCTGGCCTTACCAACTTGTGTATCAAAGAGGGGCCTGTCAAAGCGAGCCAGTCAAGTGGATCCCACGACTGCTAAGTGCTAAGAATCAAAATCTTTTCTTTATTAGCAACTAGGCATCACTATAATCGAACTCACTACTCCAGCATTCACGACGGTACCATCTGACGTCGTCAATGGCGCGCAAATACGAATAGTGTGACCGAAATAATTGGATCAAGCGGTGCGAATTTTCCAATCAAGTTCAGGTTTGCATCCAAATAGACAACTTGAAAGTAGTGAAACGTATACACTAACATGGTGTTTGTGGTTGCCATCAACGTCTGGAACGAGCAGTGGCAAGTAAACATGTCACTATCAAAGGATGAAATTGTTTCTTTCATGGCTAATAGAAACAGAGAGAGAGAGAGAAGGGGGGGAGAGAGAATGTATGAGCTATATATTCCCCGTCGACTTAAATAATGACCTTCCTGTCCTTACAAGTTGAGATAAGGAGAAAAGATGAAGAAATATCTAGTGGGGGGCCTACTTTTTTGGTACCAACAAAAGTTTTAACACTCAGTTTCATTCGTATGTACGTTTCTTCCTCAGGATGGTTGGAAATATGGAGACGAAGCCAATCAGAAATAAGACCACAAGCGTTTTAAAGTCGTACAAATCTCTGACCGACCTAAGATCTCCAAGAGCAAGTCCAGCCTGACGATAAAGAATAAAGTAATAGTTAATCCTTGAGACCATAACATATCAAGAAGTTGAGGCATTTGAAAAAAATAAGAACCAGAAAGGGCAAAACATGCAATTGGTCTCGTATCTCATTGGTAGGAGAACTGATATTATCTAAATGGATGGTTAAGGGTTTGTTATTTTTGTTATGCTACTTCAATATAGCAGCAAGCGGAAAAGCAACTATTCTATGCAAAGTGCAAATTGCCCTTTACACAAATTTATTTTTTTCAGCTATTGGCTAGCTTCCCAAAATCCAAGAAAAATAAAAAAAGGGAATTAGAACAGTGCAATGGCAGATAAAATCTAGGAAGTGACACATATCAAGAGCAATGTCAAATAGATCCAAAATTTTTACGTTACCCAACTCATGGAATTGCTAAAACATTCTCCCAATAATTTGGCATCGTTCTCCAATAGACACATACCAAAAGATCTGTCGGAAGGGACTGGACAACCTAGCATGCTGCGGGCATTATGCAATCAAGAAGTACAAGTACAAAGTTCGGTTAACTTACCCTGACAGTTATGTAAGAGGAGGGGACGACACCAACCAAAGTAGCAAGAAAGAAAATGTGGAAAGGTATGTCAACAATTGGAGATGCAACGTTTATGAAGGTGTTTGGCAAACTTGGAGTTATCCTCAAAAAGAGCATGTAGTTCAGTAACTTGTATTTGCGCTTGGCTACCTGCATGATATATGGTAGCACTGTAAGCAACATGACATTAAGAAATTTGCGTACTCTTTTCCAACCAGGTATTTAGTGCTATACATAGGCCACTAATACCTCTGCCTGATAAAATCTCAATTTTTCAGGCCACAGCCAGAAAATTAATGGCCTTCCGATTAACTTAGAGAGAAAGTAACAAGATGATGCCCCACAAGTTCCAGTAAAGACAACCAAGAGGACTCCTTTGATGACACCGAACAGGGCACCAGCCAGTAATGACATGAATATGGTACCAGGAATCATAAATGTTTGCATAAATATATACACCGAACAGTAACCTAGCATGAACTTTGCCTGGTAATCTTTAGCGTATACTGAAAAATGATCCCTGTATAACATAAATAGAAGGAAAAGAAAAACATAAGTTGGTGAACATCTGAACTTAATACGAAAAGAATATAGAAAAGAAACTAAATCATAAAAGGCAGATGCTCAAAAAGGATCATCTTGTTTGCTACTTGCTAGGTGAACACCACACATTCAAACAAATTAAAAGAAACGTCATACAAATAAATCATATCATGTAATACAGAACAAAATTCAAAGTTGAACTTGAACCATGTAGTATCATCTTAGCCAATGTTTTAGTCACTATCCACTTGAGTTTCTTTGCAAATTCACAACTCAACTAATAAAGTACTCAAATACATTTACTAGATAACAGTCTTTGAATGTTGACTATGTTAAAATAGGGGAAAGGCATGCTTGGGATTTCTCAACTCAAAGTAGAATTTTTGTCACTTTGGCACATGCCCAAGTCACAAATAGAATGGTTCCACAACAGCTCAGCGATCAGGAGGGTATATATCTTTTGGACGGAATGTATGAGGACTTCTTTGTTTTAGTTAACCTTGTCAATAAGAAAAATAATGATAAAAATGAATCACCATGATCCAAAGCCTATCACGTAGAAAGGAACTGGAATGGGAGTCATCTGAATAACCACTTAGGCACTAGTGTGGTAAGGTTTCATTTGGAAACAACGTAAAGTAATGGATTTTTTTTTTCTTGAAGGTGACATGAACATGCCACCATTCATTGAAATAAAATAATCAAGTACAAGTAGAAAATAAAAAGTGAGAGGGAAAACAAAATGGCAGAAGAAGAAAAGAAGTGAACCATCCAATTGACTACCAAGTGATAGCATACCAGCTAATATAGTAATAACAAAAGTTCTTCCAGGCAAAGAACCTAGTTGAAGAGTCCGGAAAACGTCTGGAATAAGCAAAAAAATCAATTCTTGACAAAAGTGGCGGCCTGATGATTATAGAACTACTCCTCAAATATCCTCCTATTTCGAAATCTCCTGGTGAGAAATTTACTTTTACACCAGATGAACAATTTACATCTCAGTTTTAGTGAACCTTGTCGTATAGATTATCTGATCAAACCAGATAAAGGAATCGACACAAAAGAAAGGTGTAGTTTTAATCCTCCAGTAAGCTTTTGCTCTTCTTTTACAAATCAGGGGTAGAATGTAACCAAATTATTTTCCTGCTCGGTAATCAACATTCTATAGCAGGAACGGTAGGATTATGTCAGCAACGCACTACGATAACCAGCAAAGCGTGGAAATATCAGCACCAGAAATTAATGTTGCAGGATAAGTGAACGTGTTAGTATGAAAAGGTAGGCTTTATTGTAATTTGCACGTCTAGGTACGAAAATTTCAAACCCAAATCATGCAGACCGCCATCTTTTGCATCAACAATAACAAAATGATGATTTCTCCCGAAAGTTTCAACTTTTCTTACTAGTCCTGCTCCTGTGTAAGGGCATCAAAAAGACGAAGAAGCAGCAAATAAAATTTAGGTGATGGGACTAAACGGAAGATAACTCACTTGAGGACCCGGAGATCCGCAATGCTCCGCGGCAGCCGAACGACCTTTCCGTACTCCGCCATCGGTATCGTAAGATAGATCGAGAAGAGACCCGCTGAGAATAGCAGAACAACGGAAGCGGTAGCCACGACCTCCCATCTAGTCAGCGGGAACTCGCCTCGTAGTGGCTTCTTGGCCGTCAAGGAGTCTTCATCACCGTCGCAGCCAAGCCCCGTCTCCTCGTCTCTCAACCTGACCGTCGCCCCGTCTCCGAGCACAGCCCTTGGTGCGGGCATCGCGGGCGGGGGCGGCGGACAGAGGGAACAGAGAAACAAAGAAATTGGCAAAGGCAGAGTTAGCCCGCATTACCCGCAACAGCGATCACCATCCCAATAGGAGTCACCAGTGCCCTTGCCCGAAGCCCTAAACGAGATGCGAAGATGAAGATGAAATATCTACAGCGGAATAAGAATGGATCAGACGCCCGGAGACGGGAGCGTGATCGCAACGATCGAGAGCGAGAACTCTGGAGAAACGCAGAGCCCTCTGGCCAGGGCGGACGGAGAAGAAGATCGATCGGCGCCGGCGGGGATGTCAGACAAGATTCATCCTTCTCATCTGGTGCGGGTTTACTTCATCAGCTCTCGCCTCTCCTCTGCAAGCAGGATTGGCGCCGAGTCGTCGCTCGGAGACGACAGCATCGCGAGGCGAGGATTGTAGGAGTTTTATATGGGTTTCGACGTTGCGATCCAGGGTGTTATGTTGGGAAATTTGAATATGGTCCCCCAACTTCTTTTTTTTTTAGATAAGAGGGGGAAACGTCGTCGACACGCACAAGTAGTCAAGTAGAGGTGTTTGATCAGTTCAATCGGATTAACCGAACCCAATTACCAGGTCATTTTGGTTCCGTTCAATCTTATCGTTGACCCGGGTTAACTTAAAATAATTTAAAAAATAGTTTTCACTTTTCACATAGATAAATAGTATTACTCTACAATAAATTGATATTTTTAAATATTTCAACTTATAAATTAATATTTTAAATATATAAAAATATTTTAATATTTGTTTAAATCAAATCAAATTGATTTTCAACGATTTGATTAAGTTTATGAGGGGCCGATCGACCATAGGTCGATTGGCACCCGCCTGTCCATGGGGGACAGGCCGTCGACGGTTCGAGCGGCCGCTCGATCGTCTCGAGCGGACGCTCGGCCCGGCTGCCGGGGGGGGCGGCGTCATGTGACGTTCGAGCTGGGGATTGAACGTTCGACCGCGTGCGGTGCTGCACGCTCGCAGGCCACTGAGCCACTGACCAAAAAAAAAAGATTAAGTTTATGAGGTGTTTAGTCGTATAATAATTAAAATTTTTATTTTTATTTTTAAAAATTATTAGAAAATTTGTTAAAAGAGATGTTCAGCAATTTTTATGTTTTGAAAGTGATTTTCTTCTTAAATAAAAAAAGAATCTTACCTCTTTCTTTTTTTCTTGTGTCTCCCCCCCACTTTGTTGGTCATGAATAATAGTTACTCATTTTTATTATCACATCTCTCCGGACATGATAATTTCGATGTCATGAGTTCGTGCACGTTTTATTTTAATATTATTACGAAACTGTACAAAAGATTTTCGTGCAACCAAACACCCTGTTAGATTAGAAAAAAATGCCTCAATAGTTCACCTGTTACCGCAATGTTGACGTGTCGTGAGCAGTATAAGGTGGCACGTAGCGCCCTTACACCGTTGACTATAAATTGACGAGGACGAAGAATAGACTGTGTAACTTCGATAATATAATCTGCATTATCTGATACCGATTCATGTTGGATCATGTCAACGGAGGATGAAATATCAGCATTTCTTTTTCTTCTGTTGTTCTCTTTTCTGTCCTTTTCCCGATTCAATATTCTGTCATCGGTGAGTGTTATTGTTAACAATGCAATGTAAAAAAAATAAGAACTTCTTCGAGTTCAAATGACTTGTCTTTTGCCCATTGTTAGATGTTTTGATCATGCTTCAATTAATATCTAACTTCTAAATAGCTCATAGAATAGATTTTTTTTTGTCACGCAGTGGCCGCGAGATCCGTTGCACCGCGGGTGAGATTCGAGCGCATGGGGGTGCCCGACTTTGACATCGCCGGGAAGCGAACACCCCATCCTGCGCCCCAAGCGTAGGACTGATGCCAACCAAGCTAAACTCGCCAACAACTCATAGAATAGATATTCAAACCAACGGACCAGAAAAAGTAGAAGATACAGAGTATTTAGCAAAACTTACCAACTATTTAATTAGTAAATATTCTAAAAAATTCACCTAGATTTTATGTGGATCTGTAGTTTTTTTTATTTTCAGAGATAAATATTTAAAATTATGTGTTTCACAACATAAGAGATTGGAGGTGAAATCAAACACTGCCTCTGTATTAATCAGATTTTAATGAAAAGTACTTTTTTACACTGAAGAGCAGATTATTCGTAATCAAGCACCATTGCGCTAGGACGTGATTTGTCATGGAAGACTTCGATTTACTGGTCTCGGGAGACGTTTCTCATAGTGCAATTTTCGTACAAAAGTGTCATACAATAGTATGTTAAAATGAAAGACAAGATAGTTTTTTGGGGGGGTCAAATACAAGGTAGTTCGAGCGGCCGGTCCGAAAGCAACATCGCGCGTCGGGGGGAACTCTCTCGAATGGAGAGGAACGTTAGAGCGCTGTCTCGGCTAGTTTCACAGAGCGCTGTCTTCTGCTAATCGTGGTGTTTTCTCCGTCCATGGGGGGTTGGTTTGCGCTAATCGTGGTGCTTCCTCTACTCTGGGCGGCTTTGTCTCCTTCCTTGGAGCAGTTACGTGTCATGTGAGTCCTTCTTTGTCATCTACCTGGGCTGGTGCTGCTCCTTTTTTCCGTTCCTGCAGTAAAGTACAGTAATACACGCAGCATCACAGACAGATTCCTGTGGATATACTTTCCTCATCGAATACTCACAGACAGCTTCTTACCTTAATTTCTGTTGTTCCCTTCTGTCTAATATGTCGCAACCATCTGCTGAAGTTTTGCTGGACGAAGAAACTATTGTTCAAAGATTTCAGGAACTTTTGCAAGTTCCAGATAAACCTGAACCAGTGTTGATATCTACTCCACCTCCTGATGTTGCCCAAAAATGGAAGAGAACGTTAATAGTTTCAGTTTTATCTAAAAATAGAATCCGACCAGCTGGCTTTCGAGAATGGATCAGTAAGGTATGGTCTCCAACTATTCCGTGGTCTATGCTTGATTATCCAAATGGTGCATATTTGATCACCTTACAAACTGAGGAAGAAGTCATCAACATCTGTAAGCGTACACCATGGTTCTTTAACAATGAAATAGTCTTGATTGAAAGAGGACGGCCAAATACTCCTCCATCAGATTATTTACTTAATTCAGTTGATCTCTGGATGAGGATATTTGACCTCCCTCAAGAATTACTTGAAAAAGACACCATCATACGAATTGCATCCCAGGTTGGCATTCCTTTTCAACCAACTCAGAAAGTAGTAAACACATGGAGTTTGTTTGCTAGAATCAAAATTTCTTTGAAAGTAAATGCGCCATTACCTACTGAGGTTTCAGTCCTCATGTCTGACGGTTCCATCAAGATTTATGAATTGGCCTTTGAGAGAATTGTGCAATTCTGCCATTTTTGTGGTTATCTGGGGCACAAGCATGAGAATTGTGACAAACTAAGTAAATTATACTCCTTGATTAAACCTGATCTCCCATCTACTTTACAGCAACAATTGCACAAGAAAATTGTATTCCGATATGGTGATTGGTTAACTGTCAAGGGAAGAGAAAATGGTAGTAAAATTCCTTCTTTTTCTACCAATCTTTCTGACTTGCATTCAAATTTAGCTGCTAGTCAACGGTATCTTATATTTTATTATTTATTCTTTTGAATTTCCATGTTATTCTTTTATTTGACCTCCTCGGGCGTGCTGTTCATTTTCCCACCACAAGCAGCCGAGTTCCCGTTCCATCAAGCCGCTCCGTCGCGCTCTGCACCAAAAAGATGCTACGACCAATAAACGAGAGCAGATAAGCCGATGTCTCCACGTGGAAGCTGGAAAGATGCCAAAATTCTGTGCGTCTGAAGGACGTTTGTATCGGGAGTTGACACGTTGGGCCACTCTAGCCCACACGGTCACACCGGCAACTCTTCTTATTCTTCTCCTCTGCTCTCCGTCTCTGCTTCCCGTCGGAGTGGGCGGAGAGGGCGGGGGAACTCCAATGGCGAAGGTCCTGGATTCTCATTTCCTCGCCATCACGGCTATCGTCACGGTAATCCTCTCCGCAACCATCTCCCTCACGCTCCGCGCCCTCCTCCGTCCCCCCTTCCTCCTCCTCACCGCGCTCGTCACGGTAAAACGGTTACCCATCTCTGACATTTTGAGGTCTGTGTCCATCGACGTCTTCATCTGGGTTTTGGTTTTTATGCGGCAGGTTTGCTACCAGTTTTTGTTCTTTGTGGTCACCGCTCTGCTCAGGTTCGACAAGCTCACGGACTTCGCCGGTGATTCTTCCTGCCTTCATACTCATTCTTCTCATTCCAATCCTTCGCTAAAACTCCGCATGGCATGTCTGGATGTTTTCAAGTGGGATTTCGTGTATTAGTAGGCAGGTTGATTCACTGCTTCTACCGGAATTGGAAGCAACCCGATCTACAATGACGGGAGCATAATGGTTACTTCGAAGAGAGAGTTGTCATCTAAGTTGTATAAAAGTTGTCTGGACAGAGCCTCAATGGAACAGTCTTATCAATTACCTCGGTGAAAAAGTAGCTGACGAGTTATGTTGGTTTGAGTTACAGCGTATGTGCTTGCTTAACTGGAGTATGGTGTTGGTGAAATAATTGTCAGTAGTGGCAATTTATGACGTTAAGTTTGGTTCATAAGTGCTAACTATCGAAGTATTTACAGAAATAAAACTGTTAAGTTGGGTTACTGTAGCAATGGAGGGACCGGAGAGACAATTCAAATTAACCAATGCTGTTACTTTCTGTTATGCTTTTTTGTATGTCCTCCAGCTGTACATGAGGAGTCTTGAGTATTTCGTAGTCAATTATGTAATTGAACCTCCTCTCACTTACATATGCTATGCACTACTCACATTGTCAAGTAAGCCTGAGCGTTCTGCCCCAATTACAAAGCCATCTGTTTTCTTCTTGTTCCTTCTTCTTCCTCGGCATCTTTGCTATTTTCACTTGGTATAAGAGCAAGGGCCCATGGCAGATAATGTTGGAAATTCATCCGGTGCTCTCAATTCAGCACTTCTGGAATTTCTGATGGTAGTGGTGATCCTTTTTTCTGCATTGTTCTGACAACACCAGCATTGTTCTTGTTTCCTCTCAATTAACCAGAGTTAATTTTCTCACTTGGCAAAGAGTTATGATGTTAGCTCTTTTAGAAAAAAACAATTTCAGTTTTGTTGGTGGATCAGTCAGCAAGCTGAATCATGGAGATGAAAGTTATGACTCTTGGAAAAGAATCAATAGCATGGTTTTGTCATGGTTACTCAATTCTATATATTCAAATTTGCTTTCTTCAGTTCTTTATGCTGATACGACAAGGCAAGGTTGGGATTATTTTAAAGAGTGACTCCCCATTAAATGGTCCAAGAATTTACTTCCTTGAACAATCTATTGTCAATTTCCGGCAAGGCAACCAGTATGTGACAAAATAACTTACAACTTTAAAGGGGTATTGGGATGAATTAACTCAATGTGAACCAGAAATGCCTGTTGTTATTCAAAGCCAAAAACAATTAATGCAATTTTTGGTGGGGTTAAATGAAGTATTTTTTTTTCATGTTCATAGTCATTTGTTACTCATGGACCCATTACCGTCTATTGGAAGTGCTTATTTTCTACTTCTTCAATATGAGGTTTAACGAATTTTTTTTACTCACGTTCATCAAGGTGCCTCTGCTACAATGAAGTCTAAATCTAAGGAACAATGTTCTTATTGCCATTTAGTTGGACATTCTAGAGAACAATGCGACAAACTTATTAGATATCCAGCACATTACAAGAATGTTAGGAAGAATTCTGACAAAAGTATTCAGTCCAAAGTGGGTGTTACTGGTCATACTTTTACTATCTAACAATATGAGCAGTTGGTTAAACTTCTCAAGTTAGCAAATGTTTCCGAACATCATGTTATTATAACAAGTAATGTTACTGCCTCATCCCCTTGGATACTAAATTCAGGTGCTTCCACACATATTACTCTGGATATGTTTCCACACATATTCTATATTTGAAGGTTTGGTTCCTGGTTCCCGCACATCAAAACATTGTACTTCCAAAATATACCACTCTTTTAGTTGTTGGGAAAGGTTCTTTATCATAAATAAACAAATGACATTAGGCTGACCAATGTATTACATGTTCCAGAGTCTCAAAATAATCTTTTGTTAGTCAGTCAATTAACTCAAGGCGGCAACTGTTTTGTAACCTTTTTTCGGCATTATTTCGTCTAGGATCTTCGTACCAAGAAGATGATTAAGTAGGGCCTCAAGGAAGGTGGGCTCTATTTTTTTCAAAAGAGTGGAGGTTGTTGTTGTTTTTTCAAAGGGTCTATTAATGATACATAGATGTGGCATCGGTGTTTGGGCCATCTCTTTGACGATTGACTTGATGTTTGTAGAAATTTTTACCTTTCGAGTTCAATTCAAAGTTTAGATGTTGTAACACCTTGATTTGTGAATATGTTAAGAGATTAAATTAGTAGATTACCAACAACATCGGTTAACTATTTTTGGAGGTTGAGTTGAAAGAATGCTGAAGTTAAGCGTGTTCTGTTGGGAGTAGGCCGAGAATGTGTGACCTCTTAGGAAAGCTACAAATTAGCACGGTTATTGGGCTAATCAGCTAATTTAGTTTGTCACTACATATGTTATTAGAGCATGATCTAGTTAAAAGGTCCGGTGTGACTCGCCGGAGTATGTTGATATGCGATGTGTGTGTGGTATTGATGAGAGCATCAAATCTTTAAGGGGGATAAATTGTAACACCCCGATTTGTGAATATGTTAAGAGATTAAATCAGTAGACTACCAACAACACCGGTTAACCATTTTTCGGAGGTTGAGTTTAAAGAACTCTGAAGTTAAGCATGCTCTGTTAGGAGTAGGCCGAGGATAGGTGACCTCCCGAGAAGGCTGCAAATTAGCATAATTGTTGTGTTAGTCAGCTGATTTAGTCGGTCATTACAGTGTACTGTTTGTCCTATTAACACACAAAGTCGTTACCATTTCTTCAAGTGTTAGTTTCACAAAGTCATCATTTGAATTGTTTCACATTGACATTTGAGGACCTTATCATGTTGAATCAAGGACTGAAAGTTGTTTTTTTAAGTACTGTTGATGACTTTACCCGATTCACTTTGGTATATGTGATGGTACAAATCACAAGTGCCCGGTATTCTCATAGATTTTTTCACTTATGTAGCTTGACAGTTTCAAGCTGTCATAAAGCGAATCAAAACCGATAATGGTTTTGAATTTTTTTAACCAACATAGGTTGCACCACCTTTGTTCTAGCTGGTAGTATAGTAATGCACTTTGTCTCAAAGTATTTGTCACTCATCTTTAGTTCTTAGAGTGTATCTTTACAATAATATAAGGGGATGAACCTACCTAGAAATGGATTGCACAAGCACGAGTACTTGGGTTCATCCCTACACAATAACCACAATATCTATTGACTACTATACTGCCAACTTGTTTAATGTTAGACTTGTGCAACACATCATTATTTTTTGTTCAACGTCAATTTGCCAGAGTATGTTTGTGTTGCAATATATTTCTCAGATGAACTCATAAATTCTATTTTACATTTTTTTTGTATTTGCTTGCTTAGAATTTTTTAATGTACTAAAGAGATCAATTTAATTTGCTATTTGATTGAAAATTTAAAAGCCTCAAGACACAAAACTTAACGCTATGTTGGCTGTGCATGAGTTCATATCACCTTCCATCGCTGCTACGTCATTTTTGGATATGATTAATTGGACAACTGTCATGCTTAGGATAAGTCATTTGGATGAGAAATCTAGTTACAACTTGAGAAGTATCCAGTATACAAAATGTCATCGGCTATGTTTATAAACATTTTTCGAATGTGATGATGCCGACTCACATAAAGGAATCATCTATTTTAGACCTTGGGAATAAAGTTTGCTAATATGATTCAGACAAAAACATACTTAACAAAGAACCACTGGGCTAACCCAGAACAGGAAGAAACATAGTAGCAAGAGTTTGGCTTGGCTATGACAAAGATTTGAGTCCAAGTTTGATGTGCCAAACAGGTTTGATCAGTTCTTAATATTGGTGCAGATTAAACTACTGTTGTGGGGCTAAAGTTTGATCGATTGGATCGCTTAGAGGGCATCCCAACGATTGAACAAGTTGAGGAACTTTACATGACCTTTCTTGGTTGGCCGTCAATATGACGACTTGTCTCAGCTTTTGCAATATTATAACATACTCTGTCACCATTCTCATTTGGAGATGATCTTCAGTTTTCATAGCATCTGTATTCTGTATGAATTATGCCACATTTTAAAACTGGAGGATGAGTTTTTCAGAACCTGAGAAAATTGACGTGAGAGTGCAGACGTCAACATCAAGAGTTTAAGTTTTACCTAATTGCTTAACAGTTAAGAGGATGATCAATGTCTATTTATATTTTGTATCAGTTTAGGATTTTTTTATTTTAGTTAGTATTTGAAAAGATAGTCATAATGACTTTTTTTCAGAAAGTTTCAAGTCAAGACTAGGACTAATTTGAAAAAGAATTGGAGGCATTTTTACAAGAAAGGAACTTATTGGACTTTTATGTAAAATCTCTCTTTTTTATAAATGAGTCTGTCTTGTACCTACTTGACATCATCAATTAAATGAATATTTTGAGGAAGGTTTTTTGTGTGCTGCAAGCTCTCTGCAAGGGGGAAAACATGGTGTGCAATGTTCCTTGTGTGGCTGAGAGGGTTGGGAGAGTGCCTGGTAGGGGTGTAAACGGAATCCAATATTTTGATATTTCGATTCGATTTCGATAAAAATTAACGGGTTTGAAACTTATTTTTGTATCCTCTAAGTTATCGGAATCAAAATCGGATATTTCGGTAACTTATCGGAATCGGAATCGAAATCAGTTGATTCTATTTCTGTTAATATGATTTTGATAATAAATAAATAAATATAAATAAAATAAAATAAAATAAAGTTAAATAAATTATAAACTATAATAGATAAAATGATAAAAATAAATTTTTAAAGAGATTATATCAAATTTTAGTAATTATATGTGAATTATTAACTTACTTTTGAATAAAAATTAAAATTTAATATGTATTTTCGAAATTATCGGATTCGGTTCCAATTTCGATAACGGAATCGAAATCAGAACATAGTGATTCCGAAATTATCGGAATCGAAATTGGAGCCTCTTAACCCGTATCGGAATCGGATTCTGGTGATTCCGCTACCGAATCCGACCCATTTACAGCCGTAGTGCCTTGGGTGAAAGGCTCCCTTTCCCTTCTCCCTTCTCCCTTCTCCCTTCATCTTCTTCCTCTCGCTCTGTTTCCCATCTTCATGATACTGTCTCCTTTTCTGTATGCATGTGTGGATGCATGCAAACTGAATATTTCCGTGTATGTATATCACCTATAGCCATTTTAGAATTTCATTAGCCAAAAGTCAAGAGGTTTGTGACAATGAATGGATGTGTTATTCAAAGAAACCACCTTGATGCAGATTTTCGAAGAGTCGAAAGATTAATCTAGAGATGAGTTCTAGTTGGTGAAAACTGGAGTTCCTGAAGGCAGGTTAGGATGCAAGAAAATGGTGGGTTAAGATCCGGAACAAGAGAAATAGTGCCATCCTGTTTTTCTGTTGAGAATCTTAATTGGGACAGGCCCATTAGGACTAAATCAACAGCCATGCTATCAGTGCTACTGTGCTAAAGAATAAATCTTAGTGCAACTGGACTGGGCAGCATGGCCTAGAAGACTGCTTAGTTTTCATAAAATTCTTTTCATACATAACATAAAGGCACTGGAAACTTACTTCAGTTGAGACGTGAAAACACTTGGCCTGTGGCACCTTCATTCTGCTGCTGTAGAAGGATGAATGGAGATATACAGCTTATATACTGCAGCCATGAAAAAATAAGATATGCTGCCTGAATTTTCTCATTTATGTTGCAAAGAAATATAGAAAATGTGAAGAAAAAAACATAGGAAATCGAGCAGAAGTATTTTTTTTGAGTTATTACCACATGGTATGACTGGGCATTGAGAAATAGATACATCAAAAGAAAAGCATGTTTATATTGAAAATATTTCAGTTCAAAATTTGTTCATCTATCCGCAAGGTATTTATTTCCTGGTGTTTGCATTTATGGGGTTCAAGTTCTTCATGGCTTGCAGTGTTCTGTTCTACTCTTCATTTTGTCTACTTTTTCTTTCTGATTATATTACCCTTCTGTATGTCTTATATTCGTGTTACTCTTACTTTATCTGCATAATAAAGTCTAAGAAACAAATTCATTTTCTGTTAAATTAACAATAAATAGTACTTTAATTCATGGCAGGTATTGCCATGGATTAGATCATCACAACTCATGCTCAATTGCACTTAGTTTTGTTATTTGTATATCACAAATGTCTTAGACAAACTCTCATCATTTTAATCAACCACAGAACTTGCATATACTCAGTCTCTTTTGTTATCCAACAATTGGTTTCCGCTCCATGATTGTGCAGATGGATCTTTATGCTACATTTTCTTGTTCTGCTGCAGGAAGCACAAATTTTGTTATACTTGCAATTTTAACTGTTGTTCTGAAAGGAGAGTGGTATTTCAGACAGGTAATTTCTACTGAAAGTATAGGTTACATGCTACATAGACGTTTAATCATATAACAGAGTTCCAAACTTGTGAAATGTCTACAGTAACATCTTGTTGAAAGAGGTTTACCCATTTATTGCACAGATATGCACCCAGATGCAAGGATGATTTAAAATCTTTTCTAATCTTTCATTGAATATGAAATACTTTTGGTTTAAGGTGGTTAAAATTGTAAGTTTGTTTGCAAAGCTTCACTTTAAATGTTGTGCGTAGAAGTACATAAAATTTCGCCTAGATAAAAAAGATTTGTGTATTTATGCATGATCAATCATGCAATACATATGGTGTTTTTGTTAGTCATTATGCCCTGCATTGGTTGAATTGTGATTATGCCTTGATTTTATACGTGTTTGGGACGGATCCTCCATTGTCGTCGAACCCTACACTGCTACTTTTCGATGTCGAATCATCCGCCTTATATCTTACACCATTTTTATTTGAAGGCTTTTCAGTTTGATGAGGACTTGCCTTTCTATAATAATCTAAATTATGGTTGTTCAAGGACCCTTTCTTGACCAAAGGAAAATCCATTCTGGCTTCAAAAGGGACTCCTCTTCTGTTGAAGAAATGGAAATGTTTGTCAATTTTTGGCAATGCCATTTTTACTTTTGGTCTCAACCTTGTAGGATCCACATAAGCCAATTCCCCAATTTTTCTTTCTATTTTCTGGGTTACCTTTCAAGTCATACTGACTCTCTCTTTTCTCCAGGTCATACTGACTCTGGCTGTCGTAATATGGGGTCTTCGCCTGGGAGGTTTTTTACTGATGAGGTATACTGAAATGTACTGATAGAAGCATTTCTTTTATGATCAGAAATGCCAATGTATGCTCAATAAGTGAAAGCATAACCAGGTTCTTTTCCATGGGTCAAACAATGAAAACTTATGTGCACGTTGTTCAGTATCTCATGCATGATTTTTTATCATGTTGTAAACCATCTAAACACTTTGGTAGAAACTGTAATTCATCCATCCAAATTCAAACTAAGTTAGATGTGATGTTGTCTTGGTGTAATCATGTGTCTACTTGCTCCAGATATGAGATATCTATTTTGCTAGTCGTCATCTTATGCATGTAAAATGCTGCTTAGGATTAGGAGCTATGTAGCAGCATAGTGTCAGATAGCATAGGCAATGTACCTGTACAAAGTAAATCGTTGCAGTAACATAAATAGGTGTTCAAGTGTCTATATATGTTAATGTTTGTGTCCAAAAGGCTTTGGCGTAGTGTTTTAGGAGGGTATTTTGGAGTTTAAAAAATATTCTGATATTACGGTGGATTTCTTTTTAACTTCTGTTAGGATCAATTTTTTTTAGAGAAGTTCATTCACAAGCTTGCTTAAAAAGGCCATCCCTATTTAGTAGGAGCTCACGTATATAGCTACAGTTGTGCGGTGATTCTTCCATATCATTGTTACTTGTTATGCATGTAAAAATACCCTCTAATAAAATGGATGAACCTCATTTTTACAAGTTGAATCAGACCATGTCGGTATGCCTTGATTTGTTTTTTATTTTCAAATTAAGCTTCTTCTTTCATGCTGTTGTATTGTGAACATTTACCATTTGTATTAAGTGCTATTAAAAAATATGAAACACAATCAATGATAGAGGAATCTCATCTTTCAAGGGTATTAACAGGATTTTGCAGTGGGGTGAAGATAGACGCTTTGATGAAATGCGTAGTGACATAGCTAAATTAGCTGTCTTCTGGATCTTACAGGTGTTCGTTATCAGAAATTTTTTGTTTCAGATAAAATAAATGTTACTGATCAGTATGTACTCTATATAGCATCTTATGATGTATGATTATTACAGGCTGTCTGGGTTTGGACTGTAAGTTTGCCCCTCACAATCGTCAATGCTAGTGACAGAAATCCAAATGTTGAAGTGAGAGATATCATCGGGTGGTTCATGTGGTCTGTGGGCATCACCATTGAGGCAACGGCTGACCATCAGAAACTCATGTTTAAGAACTCTCCAGCAAATAGAGGAAAGTGGTGCAACATTGGTCTTTGGAAGTATTCTCGTCATCCAAATTACTTCGGTGAAGTAAGTTACAGAATAATTCTTTTAGCTTTTTTCATTTCGGATGCATTTAGGTTCTTGGGAAATGGTTGTACCCTGTATTAGGGTAAATCACTATTGTAATTGTAGGTATTTCCTACTTTTATTTCACCAATCTTTTTTACACTTCCATCTATCATCTACTCTAAGACATTTTTTGCATGGTACATTATATATTTTGGAGAGAGCACTATTGTCCTGCTAACAATTTTGGTGTAATTCTACTGTTAGTTGCTAAAAATTTCGGTTATTATGTGAGAATTAGATGCACATAAGCACTATAGATGTGTGAGGAATAGGCACCTTTGAGAGATCATTTTTACCTTTACAAGATCTAGCAGCAGCTTTAACTAAATGGCATTTCAGTAATTAAAGGTGCACCTAAAGAGGGACACAGTTTATTGGAAACCAAGTTCAAGAAATTCAGATGAGAACAACCACATAGAATAGGTTATTGTGAAACCTCATTTTTAATAAAACATAAGAAACATATATTTTTGGTATGGTTTGAAAGTTCATTTGATTTTTATTTATTTAGGAAAAGAATTTGTATTATCTTTGACTAACATATATTACTATGAAAACACAAAATATTTCGTAGGTGTACTAGCCAAATTACATAATATGCATGAAAATATAAATATATCGAGGTTTAGCGTTCATTAAAATGACTTTGGTCATCTCTTCATTGGAAGGTGTGAATTTCTGATGTTAATTAAATTGAGACACTTGAATACCTTTATTAACCATGACAACAACTCATAACATGGAAACATACATCCACAAACCATAAACACTTGTGACAACTTTGACTCCATAAACTCAATGGAATACAAATTTAATAAGTTAACTTTGATTTGAATTTGATTATGTTTTACGAAGTGTGTATTTTAAGATTCCAACATCTTAAGGATATTCTCTTTAATAGATTCTTAAATATTTGACATTCTTGAGATGTTTGATCTACATTTAGCTCTTTAATCAAAGACATATTTTAAATCATTAGAGTTAATTTGGATCCGAGGTCAACAAGACATTTTTCGGATCAAATTATAGTGTGGAGTTATTCTTCAGTCTTGGTGAAATCAGATTTTTATTATATCTTATTATCTTTTTTTATCAAAATCTTATCATTTTGGACTTAAAAATATTTGCTTAAATCTTATTTTTATGGTATCGGATTAAAACAAGTTCATTAACATTTCATTTACCTTGTTCTTAGTTTTTTTATTAAATGCATTAGACTTAGGATTCATTAGATCTGAAAAACATATTTGTATTCTTTATCATTTTGGTCATCACTCATATTGAGGTTCAAGCATCAGGACTTAGTGAATACTCCTTTGAATCACTTATCTTTCAACAAGACGGATTTCACACCATTCAGAGTAAGCAACCAGTTTTTACTAATTAGTTCTTCATATTTGAGCATGGTAGATCCACGAGTTATCACATCGATCTTCTAGGATAAGTATTTAAAATATTTAGAAGTATATGGCATATGTTCAACTTCTCATTACTCCTACGACTTAAGGGCATTCTGAATTTAACATGTTTTAGATGCCTGAACATTCTGGATTGATCATTGATTCATGGTTGATTGCTAGAGAGAGTTTATATTCATATCCAATAGATGACGGACATGTTTTGTATTCCTAATTCTCAGATTGGTCTATAAATCATACATAATACAGATTCTGTATATTTCTTAGGGCTTAGCTTTCGGTCATATTTAGAGATTTGGGCTTAATACCCTTAGCCTCTTGTATCTGGAATATCCATGCTTCTACACTCTTATGTAACATGCCTTATCACGTTTTGTGTCATAATTTTCCGCTTAAGTGACCTTTCAGATTTGGTTATGTCAACTTCATTTTTTATATTTGCATTCCATTTGACCTATACGGTTACCTGGTACTCCCTAATCATGACATAAAAAATGTTCGATACACGAATATCACCTAAGCATAACATGAGTACATGGTACATCAATGTGGAGAGAGGGGGGGTGTATATGTGTATAAAACCTCGAAATCAATATGATATGGGGATCTTTAGCCCATCATATGGGCATAGGATATATATCCCCATCTCCCTAAATGATTCAAAGGAAAGGCATTGCATGGTGTCATGCATACCCTTCTTTGATCAAATGGGAATTTACCCCAAGATGGGGAAGTATTGGTATATGATGGAACTTGTCCATGTGTCCGTCTCATAGATTGCAGAATCGGCGGAATCGGTCCGATTCCGACCGATTCCGGAATCGGATCGGTGGATTCCCGGCGGAAGGACCGATTCCGGGAAGAATTCCTCGGAATCGGTCTGAATCGCCTGGAATCGGTCGGAATCGATCCGATTCCGACCGATTCCATGTGTAATCGGTCGATCCGACCGATTCTTCGGAAGGCCGGGTTGACCCGGCCCCGGTTCGATTCCCGGTTCACTCTGGACCGAGAATCGAACCGATTCCGGCCCTTTTAGGGCCGGAATCGACCCGCAGAGCTGGCCTCGGTCGATCCCGCGGCGGAAGGAGGAAGCGCAGGCGATTCCGGCGCGATTCCGGCGCGATTCCGGCGATTCCGGCCTCGATTCCGTCGATCCACCGTCGATTCCGGCCGATTCCGTCGATCCAGGGTCGATTCCGGCCCGATTCCACCGATTCCAGGGGCGATTCCGGCGATTCCAAGCTCGTTCTTCAAAGGATTCCGCCGATTCAAGCTCGGATCGGCATCGAATCAACCTCTTCTTCGATCTTTGTAAGGTTTTTGGTAAGATTTCTTCGCCAAAACTTCGTACGTCCATTCTTACGCGTTTCCGACGAATCGGTGTGTCGTTAAACTTTACGATTTTTGTCCGAACAAGTTCGTTTAAGTTTTGAAGTATCCGGATATGTCTATTTTGCACGGAAAAAATTCCGGATATCCCGTACGCCTATTTTTACACGTTTCCGACGACTCCGAGTAGAGTTAAACTGGGTGATTTTGTGATCGAATAACTCCGCTCGAGTTGTTTGAACATCGATTGGATGTTCTTTGTACGGAAAAATTTCGGATACCCCGTACATTGATTTTCAAGAATACGTAACCCTTTAAAAACATACCGAATGGTGTGTTTCTTGGGTTGTACTACCCGAACAACGTCTAAAACAATTTGTATGTTATCTAATCATTTTTAAGTGCATTGTTTACAATTTTGCAGATTTAAGCAATGGCCGATCAAGGTGACGCAGCACCAAAGACGTGCTTCCGACGTGGGTTGGGAACACGGGCGGATGGTAGACCTAGTCGTGAAGAGGGTACAAGGTGCGAGTGGTGCGGGAAGGAGATGAACGGGGGTGTTCCGCCGAAACAACATATTGCTCGAGATTTTCCGTGAGGTGGACATGGACCGCATTTTCCGGGGAGGAGCGTGCACTTGCCTCCCGGATAGAGGAGAGGGAAGCCGGGGATCATGCAGGTCGAGTTTGATCCCGATGACCGTGCGTACGGCGAAGGAGAGTTGGATGGTGTTGAAGCGAGGAGGATGCTCGGCTCCACCTCCATCTGCTTCTCGAGCTCGAGAGCAGGGTCTTCTTCCGCCCCCAGCGCGTATGGGCACCACCAAGTGCCTTTAGTCCTGGCCTCAGCTCAGCCTCCCAAAGCTCGCTACCCAGCCCATTCGCAGTCCGGGGAGAACGAAAACAAAGGTGACTGCACGGAAAATGAGAGGATTTGCAAAGTTGAAAAAAACTTTGGGTGAAGAGGTAAAGAGAAGGAAGTTAGAGGTCAGGCGTCCTGTCAGCCCAGATGACGACAGACGAAGCTCCTTCTCACTCCTCGGGTGATGACGAGGAGTGTATACCGGCCGACGCAGACCATCGGCGGCGGTACCGAGTCACCTGATTCACGGTTTCCAAAGCCGTATTACACGCTGGATGAGCAGACACCGCATTCGTATATTATGGAGCCACAGTATCCAGCATTTGGGCAGGTTGACCAGCAGTGGATTACACCACCAGCTCCACCATCCTGTGCTTACGTCCCGGTCGTCCCGCAGTCCGATCCATACGACCTTGATGGCATGGCATCGGCATTATTTTCATATGGATATGGTCCCGGACAGTATACAAGATTGAGCACGAGGGAGGAGCGTCACGAGCAGCAGGGAGAGGAGGAAGATCCATATCTATATCCTAGACATTGGTAGTAGATTGATACGATGTAATTTTTTTTTTGATGATGTATCAACTCTTTGATTTTTGAATCAATGGAATTGGAATATGTACTTAACTTCAAGTCTTCAAGTGTTCAATTGGTGTTCATTAGTATTTGTATGATGTGGTCTTGTGGATATCATGCATTGGTTATTTTTTAAAATGTTTCTAACTCATTTCCTTTTTTTTTAGAATTTTTTTCTGATTTTTTTGAATTTTTTTGACGAAAAAAAAATCAAAAAAAAAAAAAACAATTCCGGACCGATCCGGAATCGATTCCCTTCCCAGGAATCGGCCGATTCCGGCCGATTCCGATTCCGGAATCCTTGGTCCGTCTGGGATTGATACACTTTGGGGATTGCCCAGGTGTTAGTCCCAATTGTGAGGAGGCCTAAGTTGATAGGCCAGGCTCTTAACATTTCCTGACTTTCATTTCAATAGTTAAGAGGTGGATTCATGTCATTTAGTCAATTCGGCCTATCTTCGAGCCATTGGGTCACTTGGCCTCATTTAGCTCATTGTACATCATTTTGGCCTGGACTGGACAGACTTTAGGTATCATGTCTTCAAGCTCAATGGGCTGCCATAGCTTCACCTTGGCCCGGATGGTCTTGTGGGTTTCTGCCACACACACCATTTTATTTATTATTGCCAAGACTTAAGGACCTTGCCGGTACCCCTTCTTCTTCCTGTCATTTATATTGATCATAACCAATTCAAGGCATGTTTGGTGCCAAAGAATACTAGGTCTATGGAAGGGGGCTAAACAGGGGGCTGTCTTATGACCATGAAAGGAAGGTTTACTGGCTTGGTGAGGTGCGATGAGGGCTATCATGTGGTAATTGTGAGGCCATGCAAGGCAAGATAGGCCAGGGGAGTGGAACAAGTGTGTTGTCATGTGGCCACGAGATGAAGGCTGGACAAATGACTGTCCTCGTGATATTGTAGTCACCGTGTAGTGAGTTTATGATAAGTAATATATTGGATTGCTTGGATCATAGATGATGGGTGACTATAGAGTGCATAGGCTGTCATATGACCATCAGATAGGGGCCAGACAAGAAGTTTAAGGGGTGCCATTTTACCATAAAAGAGAGGCAAAGCATGGGAAAGGGGATATGGAATGATATGAAGGTGATCTGGGTGTCCTTAAGCTCGATGAGCATTAAGGGAGCTGGATCTTTCTTGATTTAAGGGTCTAAGGGTATTTCTTAGATGGTAAAAAAAAGGGATAATAGAAGATAGGCTGGGTATAGGGCTGTATACATGAGGATATGCTATTGGCCATAGATATGATATAGGCTATGTTACATTGTTACTCTAGCAAGGAGGAATAACCAAGGGATGATGTCATGGAGTTAGGCCATAGATACAAGGGATAGGAGAGGGTAACTGGATGGAGAGCACAACTTGGCCGATTCCTCACCTTACTTTCTTCTTCCCTCGACTCCTTCTCCATGCGTAGGTGATGAAAGCAGCTGCCTTAAGTGATTAGGAATGATGAGCTCAAAAATAAGGTGAGAATAAAAAGAGGAGAGGGAGGTCGCACGGAGACCATTGGAGATCCCCCAGAGAGTAGAGAAAGGAGAGACGTTCTCCATCCTGGCCAAGCAGAGAGGAGCCAGAGTTAAGAAAGAGAGAGCATCTCCGGCTGTTCAGAGACGACGATCGCATCGACAAGTGAAGAAGAAGAAGAAGAAGAAGAAGAAGAAGAAGAAGAAGAAGAAGAAGAAGAATAGGGTGAGTTACCCCAAGGTGATCGAGTCCCTTTGTGTTGTCTTCTACCTCTGTCAACATCTCCCCGCAGCCCTCCGGATGGCTCATACGACGTCGACACCTCCCAACGGCCCCTTGTGACATCGACGACAGTGGTGGTTACCACGATGACTGCCTGCAGCGGTGGGCCTTGCTGTTGATCCAGATGACACCCATGGCAGCCACGGTGAGTCCAAAAGATTTTGTCGACGACATCAAGCGCTTATTTTGTCCCTCGGCTGGCGTCCCCCAGTCCTGGCGGCATCCCCGGGTTTTTTCGGTCATGGGGGCTCCCGGAAGGGGACCCTGTTGCTCCAATGGCACCTCCGGATTCATCCGCCAGAGGAATGTCCCACGAGAAGACCCGTCTTCCATCTTCTCACGCTGTCGGCAGCGCCAGGTCCATCGATGGACCTCAATCCCATTTCAACAGCAATGCTCGCAGCTTCATCAAGCCCCCATGGCAGCAGTAGGGATGGTTGATCCCCCTCCTCGGCCATGATGACAGAACCGGCAGTGAGGACAGATGTGACGGGCTCACCCGACAACCCCAACAACTCCTCAATGTGCAGGAGATCCTGTGATGCAACCAGGTTCCTCCGGCAACAAGAGGTCCTGCAAGGGGACTTGATTCGAGCCCCTCTGGCTGGCTCCCTCCGCAAATACTTGCGAAGGATTCTCGCGACGGCATCTCCGAAATCCCCCGGCGAGAGGAGGGTTACGCGGAGGGGCTTGGCCTTGGGTAGCCTTGGTAGCTTTTTCTGGGCATTGCAACAACAATCTCCAGCGGCTGTTTTTCCCTTTCCCCCCTTTGGCTGCACCTCTCCAGTTCCCCCCTTTGGCTGTGGCTGTGGCTGTAGGACGGACTTCTCCGCAGGCCACTGCGGTGGTGCCGGCATGGCGTGACGGTGTGGGAAGCCGCCGGAGGGCTGCTGTCGGAGAAGCTGATGCCGCGAGGAAGCTGCCTGCTGCGGGGTGTTCGCGACCGCTCAAAATTGCGGTCAACCGCGGTTGGGAAGATGTCAACCGCAAGGAGCCCATCCACCCAACGCCGGCCACTGAAGAAAATGGTCCCCGGGACCATCGTGCTGCGGTGGGCCCACGTAAAAGCAGGGCATCAAAAGAAAAAGAGAAAGGAACTGCGTGCGGCAGCTGCGGCCAGGAAGTGGGCCGAGCTCAGCAACAGTTTGGTCTCCATTTGATGCAGGTCGGGCTCACCAGGGGGAGCCCAGTAAAAAAAAGGTCGCAGCCACGCACAGCAACTGCGACAATATTAAAATTGTATATATGCAGTAGCATCTGGTTTCTCATCAGTTCAAATTTGCCTTTATTATATATAGGTGTAGGATTATTTGAGCAATCATACCAGAAGCGTGCATTTGATTTTTGGTTAGTGGTCCATTGGAATATAACTGGGCTACCATGTTCTGTGTCTGCTCCACGTTGCAGCTTTACCATCTGTGAACCTTTTTATCTGACTAACATGTTTGTTTGCACCTGTTTAAACCTAATAACGCTGGTAAAAATACTTGCCAATACTTACTGGAACCTGATATAGTTACCAGAATTAATAACCATAAAACTTTAATGGCAATTTGGTTTCGTCTTACGCATAACTTGTTCACTTTTTGCTGTATTTTTTTCTGTTCTTCTTGCTGTATTTTTTGCATTGCATGGGAAGTATCATTCCGCTTATTCGTATGATTTAGATATAATTTTATGCCGGGAGTTTATACTACAGTCATTCTCGATTAGCCCTCAATGTCAAAATATGTAGCATCACTTTCACCTCTTCATGTCAACAGATCTTCCTCTGGTGGGGAATATTCGTTGCCTCCACACCTGTTCTGGAAGGTGCAGAATGGCTGGTCATCATGGGACCCATCTTCCTGACTGTCTTGCTTCTTTTTGTTAGTGGAATTCCGTTACTAGAGGTTTGGACTTTGGCCCTTCAAATCACTCACCACAAACCAAGTTTCTGATAAGTTATGCTGCTACGATATGATGGTGGTTCTTGCGTGTTGTGGAACAGGAATCCGCTGATAAGCGGTTTGGCAACCTCCAAGATTATCGCATCTACAAAAATACCACTAGGTAAATTGCATGCTTAATTTTTTGTATGCCATATTCTTATTTTTCGACATTTTCAATGGCCAACATGCCGGTGGTTTTATTTTCTTCAGTCCGCTCATTCCTCTGCTTCCTGTGGTCTACGGAAAGCTACCTGGATGGTTCAAGGCTGCCGTTCTTCTCGAGCTTCCTCTCTACAATAAAAGCTTCCCTTCTAACAATATATGAAGCCGAAACTTTTACGTTTCTTGTGTATAATTAAATTGGTTCCTTATACAAAGAAAATGTGCCTGCATCTAGTTGTGCATCTGCACGTCCATCAGTGTATCGAACAGGATTAGGGAGTTCTTACTCTATTTTCAATACGGTTGTCCGTGCAGGTCTTTTGCTCGATCACAGTTGCACAATTATTTGATGACTGCTGAAATGAAGTTATTCATTTTGTAGGTTTCTACGAGTTGAAAGTCACGGTTCTTTCTGGTCTTTTGAGAAATTAATGATTTTAAAGTTAGTTGTTACAGTGCACCAAAAACCTCCCACAGCTGATTTACTTGTTTATGAAACCGTATGTGGCATTTTTTTTGCTAATTTTTGTTGTCATGTCAGGTATTAGTATTTGCACGTCCGAAAGGTGTTATCTCGAAGTTTGTTGGAGTGCCCATGAAGCACGTCTCATTTACTGGAATAGTGTGGGTGAATGTTTTTATTTCCTTTTGCATTTTAGGATTTCAGGTAATCACGTCGTCTTTGAAATTTTATTTGGGCGTTGGTTTTGGTTTTTATATCATTATTACAACTATTTGCATGGCAGTTTGTCTCCACATTTTATCATTATTTTATTATCAATTCATGACATTTAAGATGTAAGCTTGCTTGTAAAATAAATTATAAAACCTTGAGGGCCTGTTTGGTACCATAAAATTTTGGGGATAAACATGAGTTATCCTCTAAATTTTGGAGATAAACCAGGTTTATCCCTAAGTTATCCCGATACCAAACAGCACCTAAAGAACAATCTGACAATTTGCTTTGAAATCATATTAGTTCATAATCATGCATCTTTATATCTTGATGCTCGTAATTATGTCTCTCCAAAGTTGATTCCTGTAAAATATTTGGGCTGTCCAAGGACATGACGAAACTTATTTGTTCCCTCGCGTAGTTTAATATCTACATGTCCCTTACTCTCTTAATTCACCATCAGCAATTCAGTTTTCCTGTAAGTTAGATAAAAGTACGGTTATTTCGGAATCGTTTTCTCTGTGTACAACATACCTTTCCCCAAATGGTTGTTTTCAGAAAAAGAAAAATAAGAGCATAAGATGCTTAACAAGCCGATCGATCAAAGGCGTAGAGACTAGAGATTTTTCCTGCCCAACATTTAGACAAGAGATAGAAGCGCTGTAGAAATAAGGCAGACGCAAGACTCGCCTGAGTGAAGAACTCTTGCAAAGGTTATTCAGCGAACATAAAGCCTAGAATGAAAGGGAGGGCATCAGAGAGAATAAAATTGCATTACTCATGCACTTCAAATATTTAGGTCTCCCTCCTCTTCCAAGAAGGTAATTGCATGAGCTCTGAATAGATAATATTACTATGATGAAAGGGAGGGCAAGGAGGGGATGTATCAACTATCAAGAAATATCATATTGCCTTGGCATGTGGCAAAGAACATGATAATAGCTTTATGCAACTGATGATTCCAGTGGTTCAGACTGCAGACCTTCAGATGACCGGCTGATGTTTATTATTTCTCAAGAAGTCTGAAAGCCTACAGCAGTCAGTGGAGAAAAAGATGCTCTGGAAGACAGGTCTATGTCTATGGCATGACTCTTTTGGACAGTCATACCTGTACAAGCCCTCTTCTTACCAAAGAGCATCATCTTTTACAGAGATGGAGATCCAGTACAGTAGAACCATTCCCATTCATGCGCAGGATTAATGCAATAAGTTAAAACCAGCTGCCATTATCACCACATGCAGGCAAAAAACAAACAAAAGATCACATGTCCAACTGACTGATACGCCCACTCATGTATTATGAAGATCAAATACCATAGTAGCTAGATTTCTCACATTACTCAATTCTACCAATCATACTACAACTTCTCACACGTCTCATAAATAGGCTGATCAATACCGAAATCAAGGTGATGACTAAATAAAAGACACTCCACACGGGGGCAACAAAGATAAAAACCAGTAATATCACCGGAACAGAGCTACTGAACCGGCAAAGAAGATCCTTAATTAGTAAAACCACCTATCTTAGATCCGTCATCGCCATAGATCTAGGTAACTGATCAGTATCCCACAAGATTCTGTCAACATCGATCTGACAAGTTGTGATGCAGCTCCATCCATGGCTCTCACAAGGAGCGTTCATGGAGACGACTCCGGCCGATGACTCCAGTCAGTAAATACGATACAACACGACTAGCTAGAACAAGGCAAGGAGGTGCGTGGGAGGAGGAGATCAGGTCACCGGCAGCCCGGCGTCAGGCGTTGGGGCAGAAGGTGACGACGTAGCTGCCGCCGGCGCAGGTGACGATGCTGGTGGGGTCGTCGTAGGCGTAGGAGTACGCCCGCGGGCAGGCAGTCTTGAACAGCCGGGAGTAGGCGGTGGGCTTGCACTGCTGCGGGCTGCCGAAGCTGCCGGTGCAGCAGTACCGGTCCGACCTGAACGCGAAGCAGGCGCTCTTGCAGGCGACCACCCGGCCGCTGCTCCCGGAGCGCACCGCCAGCCCCGCCGGGCACACCTCGTTGAGGTCCCGGACGCAGCCCGCCGAGCCGCAGCGGGCGCCGGGCGGGACGCGGAAGGGGGCGATGGACATGCCCAGGTTGTAGCCGTCGACGAGGGAGACGTCGTAGAAGTCCTGGTTGGGGCCGAGGGTTATCTCGACGAGCGTGGCCGGGGGAGCCCCGCCGGCGCCGGAACAGTAGAGCCCCGCCCCGCAGTCGCCGGTCGCGCAGCGGCCCCGGCCGGCGGCGTCAAAGACGCAGTCTTGGCGGCCCCAGACGCGGCCCGACCACCCGGCGGGCAGGCGGAGGGAGAACGCCTGGCTCGGGAGGAGGCGAAAGCCACCGCGCGCCAGGACGGGCTTGCCGGCGCTGGGCTGGATGCCCGGCCACACCGGGTGCCGGCATTTGTTGTACATCGCCAGTGTAGCGCCCTCCGCCGCCACCGCGACCAGCAAAAAGAGAAGCAGCACCGCCGCCCCTGCAGTCACAGCACCGCCAACACCAGGTCAGCCAAAAGATCCGCATTGCCTGTGAGACGGAAAACAGAGAGAGAGAGAGAGAGAGAGAGCGAGAGAGATGCCTGGGAAGAAGATCTGGCTCTTCGCCATTGTTGAGGTGTGCGCGGAGGAAGGCAGAGATTGTTGGCCCTTCTGCTCGTTCGCCGGAAGCGAAGGGGGAGGAGGCTAGCTCCTCGGGAGGGGTGAAAGATGGGGGCAGGTGGGGGAGGAGGGCCTGTGCAGCTGCTGAGATGGTGCGGGTAAAAAGAGAGGTGGAGGACAGCCCACCGCCAGACTTGTTTTTTTATTGCAATTTTTTTTAAAAAAAACAGACTTTAAATTTATTTTTTGTTTGGTTAATTTTACAACAATTATTTAAGAAATCACAATTGTACGATTTATAACGTGTTTATATTTAGTTTCCGCCCTCCACGTGAAAATTAAGAAAAATATTTAAAATATAATACAGTTTATGTTAATCCAAATAATTAAATAATATCATAAAAAAGGTGAGTGTGTTGCGCAATCAGCTCCAGAGAGAGAAAGAAAGATAAGATGTTCCCACATAGCTACATTTAAGAGTCATTTCGTGTGTTATCGTGGGTATTAAAATAAATTGTCAATTTCAGTTTTCTGTGACGCAAGGGTGAAAACCAAGTTAAAAAAATAAAGAACTGCTATCGATTAAATAAATAAATATATATATATGTATATGTCCGGTTGCAACGCCTTACATGCTCTCCTTCAGAAAACCCTTGTTCTCAGCTGTTTATGAACATACCGGACCAGACAGGCCCTCGGAAGGAGGGTCTGGCAACCCTTCTTAATATATGTGGTTAATTACAATCAATGAATCAACTACATTGTCCTGCAAATAAAAAATTAATCAAAAAAACACAAATGTAGTTTGATCTGTCACGATATTCAAAATGAGCTCTACCAAAAAAAAACGATATCTAAAATGTGTGGAATTTCAGGATTAATAAGAAAGCATACAAGAAGAAGAAGAAAAAATCTGATCTTGTGTTCTTATTCTCTCGATCCACACAAAACTCAGACGATCAGTCTGATCTGGTTAATAACTTGCCGGCGGAGATGCTGCAACGGCGCCACCGCTCCTCCGGTCGCCGCCTACTCCAGATGAGCATGCCAAACATGAATAATACAAAGAGAGAGTAGATCTTATCCGAGAGAATACTTTTATGGATGTGTTTGGTTGCACGATGATTTTTTGCATATTTTCACGATAAAAAATCATATCAAAATAAAAAGTGAACTGACTCGCGACATAAAATTATCACATTTGGGGGGGATGCGATAACCAAAAAAAAATACTATCGTTCATGGCCAAACAAAGTGAGGGGAGGGGGATCACAAGAAAGAAGAAAGAGGTGAGGCTCTCTTTTTTATTTAAGAATAAAATCACTTTCAAAACGTAAAATTGTCGAATATGCTAGACATTTTTTTAACGAGTTTTCTTGTAATTTTAAAAAATTAAAATAAAAAACTACATTATTACGCAGCCAAACATCCTATTAATTTTGGCGTATAAATACGAAAGTAAGAATACTAAATATTCATTAAATATAATTATAAAAATATTAAATTATTTCTACGTTCACACGAAAGAACGAGTATTTCCTCGTCGTCGTGAGATCTGTCAGATGAATCTAACGATTGAATTACTAATATTAATCATTATTCTTTTCGATGATGTCATTCACCTTCGAACTATTTAAATAGAACACATTTAAATTCGAAATTTCAAAAAAAATAATTAACTGATAATATTGATAGTCGGTTGATTCAATTCTTTAAAATATTCTCGAATCTACATTCTTTGAGATTTGGTGCCTTCGTCGAGACTATGCATAACACATACCGACGAGTTCCCATGAATCTTTAAACTGAGTTGCCTGATATCATATATAATAATCAAATAAATTGAATGGTCAAACAATCATATTAATCAGAAATCTTTATAGGAAATCACTCACCCTCTTAATATTCTCGATACGTTTAATTTTAGAGTTCTTTCGATTCGAATTTAAAGAAATAATTAATTGATATTCCATTAATAGAAATGTTACTTTGAAGGTGGGTGTTGGGTTGGTAGTTGAAACCGAGTAGATTGGCCAAAATCGACCTAAGTCGGCAAAGGTCGTAACAAAAAATAAAAAATAATTATTTTAAAATATTCACCGGGTTAGAGTTGCGGGGTCATGATCAAATCAGTTAACCTAAAATTTGACCGGGTCAAATCTGAGCCACAACCCCACGTTCCATGGTCAAATCATTAAGAAATTCGAGAAATCATAAATCATTCCAAGCAGTTGTGTTTAATAACTGACATTACTTATGTTGGGGATGGGCAGTTTCTTTTGAATCTGGATTCTTCTAGCCAGTCTTGTAGTAGCCAGCACAAAATGGGGTATAATATAGACATGGTATTTTAAATATCGGAGTGTCGTCTAAACAATTTATATCTATTCAGGTCTGTAGTTTTACTCATTCATTTACGAAATTAGATAGTAGATTTGGCGAGGGAAATGTACTCTTTTTGGTAGAAGAACAAGGACTTGGGAAGGGTACGTTTCACTATGTTTGGTAAAGATATTAGATATTGATAAGAGGCGTATGACAAATAATATTAATTTTAAATTTATAATATAAAAAATATGTTATGCAATAGAAATGTCCACACGTATCACTTTCGACATCGGTACCCTGTCATTCAGAAATAACAATATTAAAATTCATACAATATTATTTGTAATTCCACATATCTTGATTAGAAGTAAGTAACCAGTTTTACATGATGACGTTTAAATACACACTCTACATAATTATAAAGTACGCTAATTCAATTTATCAATAAACACTCCAAATCCAATCAAATCCAATTAAAATTGAAGAAATCGGAGGTACAAATCGAACTAATCACCGATCCAATCTGGTTTTCAGGATTGAATCAAATAGCGAAGTAGCACCCCTGGCTGCCATGGATGCCCTTCGACAGAGGTGTGTGAAGCGCCCCAGCGAGAAGAAGTTCGGATCAACACCTCAGACGATCGAAGGAGAGAACAACACCTAATCTTCAATAGGAGATAGTCACGATCTCTAGTTAAGTGACGGTTCAGGAGTGAATCGGTACGAACCATTATTGAACCGAAATTCGTAACTGATTGCATTGTGGTTCGTAACTGTTCAGACCAACTCGTAACGGGTTACATTATGTTTCGTAACGATTCAACATAGTTCGTAACGGTTCAATCCGTTATAAATTATAATGTAACTTGTTATGAATTAAAATGTAACTCGTTGTGAACCGGTCCGAGTCATTAGGAACATGGATCGAACCATTACGAATCACGGTGCATCGCGTTGCGAATTTTGGTTCAATAACCGTGGGTCGTGGATATCTTCTATTGGAGACTGAAGTTGTTCCCTCCACCGATTATTTATTTGAGGCAATCCGAACTCCCCGGGGAGATTCTGCACTAAAATAAGGGAGCGGTTCCGCACGACCAGATGTACACTGTTGCATATTAAACATTGACGGAAGCGCGATCCGCAGAACGGCAAAAGCTCATCCGGCTACTCGACTCGCTGTCCTGTATAAAAATGCAGCAGCACGGGGGGCCGCCGGCCCCCGCGAAGCTTTAAAAATTGCGAGTGCAAGACGACATTCTCGGGAGAGGGAGAGAGGCGACCGAGAGCGACGTCTCCGTGGAAACCGGGAAAACCCAGGTCCAGCCATCGCGCCTCGTGCTTCTCTCGCACCGAGATTCGCATCTCGAAACCCTAGACGCCCGAGGTCTGTATCCGAAACCCGTTTGTTGGATTGTTCCTTCGTCGTCTTCTTCTTCTTCTTCTTTCTGAACAAAATCATATTCATCCGTATAAAATTAAAGGAGATACATACCCGATAGAACGACAAACTTAAAGCAGAAAAACACTTCGACCGAAACCCGTTTGCTGGATTATTCCGTCGCCACAAGAAAGCACCTCTCGCGGTACCCCAGACGACTCGAATTGAATGAAAATGGGGAAGCATGGCGCTGGCGATCTAAATGGCACGTGAAGGCGACGTGGGATGGAGATGATAGGCGTCGTAGAGCGGGTTTTGGATCGGATTTTAAAAAAGATAATTCTCAGCCTAATAGTAGTATGTAGATATGAGTCAAGCTCACGCCCAAATCAGAACGTTTGGATCAGATTTGGATCAACATTGGTACAAACTCGGGCGTCAGATCAGGTTTGGGTAGACTTCTGGGTTCGTTTAAAAAGATGTAACACTTCCGTTGTATTAGGGTATAGATGTTTTTATGTGAAGGACAGATTTTTGAATCGAGCATTTCATAAAAAATATGATATTTTGCGATGATGTAAAGATGCGAGAGTATTAAGAGAAAATCATTTGGTTAAGAATAGCTTGTAGATAATTATGTGCGAAAATGGATAAAAGTAGAACCACATGAAATTTTAGAGATTTAGAAATTTTATGAGATGTTTGATTGTATGATAGTGAAAGTTTTTATTTTAATTTTAAAAATTATAAAAAATTGTTAAAATAGGTGTTTGACAATTTTACGTTTTGAAAGTGATTTTCTTCTTAAACAAAAAAAAGAGGATCTCACTTTTTTTTGTGATCCCCACTTTATTTGGTCAAAAATGATAGTTATTCTTTTTTGTTATCACATTTTTCCAACCGTGATAATTTTATGACAAGAGTTAGTTCACTTTTTATTTTAATATATTTTTTATCATGAAAGTGTACAAAAAAATTATCATACAACCAAACACCCCATTACTTCTTCAATAACAATTATAAGTTTTTTGAATATGCATTCAAGTAGACATTGAGTAAATACACCGGTACGTACTAGACCAAAAAAAAATCTACTACACTGAAATCAATAAAAATACGGATACTGAGATAAGCACATCGAAGTACAAGTGAGAAAATGAAAATAAAATAGTAAGCTGCATCTGCACGACAAATCCTACGTAGAGATATCCTACCGTCGACGTGTTAACGAAGTGCCGTACAAGAAACACATGGAAAAGTGGATAACTCAAGCAAACCCCAAAATTTTGTGCCCTTATAAAGGCACATATCATGTCACAACGCAGACTTGTTTTTCTTTTGGTCATGCCATAAGGGCTGTGGATGAGACTCGAAGGTCAAAGTGCACGAGTTCGAAACCAGTGGCCCCCCAACGAGGGGGCTTTACTTTTCTTGTAAACAAGTCAAGTGACCGTTTCAAGTGTATGATAACATATATCGACATTTAAAATATCCAACCATAATGACTAAATGGTGTATAGCCTGTGAGGATGTGCGTTACGCTGGTGCTGAAATCTTTGTATCATTGGCATCCACTCTCCACCACCACCATCAGAGAAAGCTTACCTTGTATAGATATACACAAGCCAACGTCTTAGCTTTAAGCAGTGCAATGAGCCAATGCTGTATGCAACAATGTTAACAATTGGTAGAGAACCATCATGTTCTCCATCATCTGAGAACACACAAATAAATAGAGATGCTGGATATTGGTGCTAATCAGTGGCTCAAATAAACTGTCGTCATCAAAAAGAATGGAGGTACCAAGGACAGCACAGGGGATAAAGCAACCGGTCGAACTCCATATGCTCTTCCAATGGCGAGAACGTACTGCATCAAAAGTTGAAATTTGTGAACGTTTAGTTAATTAAAGAGAAAACAAAAGTTCATTGTTTTTCTACCTTGATATGTGTGAAGATAATGATCAAACACGCCAACAAAATGGCAATCCTCGTCCTCCTCCTGCGTAAGCTACTGCTGTCCATCTCACCTTTGATAGGCTTCAACAGAGGGCCCTCAGTTAGTTGTCTATTGACTCTATTCTGTTCCTGTCTTGAACACGTCTCCCTTGAACGGCCTGCTTCCACACCGGAGTGGAAAATGAATGCTGATCTTTCAGCAAACAAGCAATAGACGAGAAGAAACAGAGGGGTAACGACCATATACATAAAAGGTAAAGTAATGGCCATGACGTCAGGTATGCCCAGTTTCTCCTTTCTAACTTTACAGTCAGCAGAATTCATCATCCATCCAACAATTGACATTGTAGCCACTTGTCCATTTACGGATGTTACATTTCCCCAGAACCATGGAAGACATAGCAAACATGTAAGATACAAGACCATGCCACACCACACTTTCTTATCACTTGAGCCTTCTATCAAGAACTGCAGCGGCCAATGAAAGCGTTTTTCTTGTGTCCACCTTCGATATGAAGCATTATTCCCCATAAAATGGTTTATAAGTTTGGGAAGCAACAACAATATAATGAGAAAGCTGATATTACTCCACAAAAGGGCAGGATAGATTTTCTCCCACTGTAAATAGAAAGCCATATAAGCCAACCATGTGATGTGCAAGTATCCGGATTTACCTTCAACTGAAAATGGCCGTAGCTTACTTGCTGTTTCCTTCCCGTGGACATCCAGCGCAAAGATCTGCAACCAATACCGTGTTGCACATGCACTTTTGTAGTTTGCAGCATTCCATTTAGCAGAAAACAATGTTTCAGAAGATAAAGAATTTGGTGAAACCTGGAGTGGTATTTCTTCCACCACTTCAAAAGCTTTTGAAGAATCATATACTTTGGCCATCACATTGTGTACGGGATGAACTGAGAATACAAGTGCATTGATGTCGTTTCTTGCCACCCAATCATCTGATCTTACCCGGGACATACTTCTAGAGTCAATTGGGTAAGTAATGAGAATGGTGGTTGGGAAATCAGTTTCAAATCCATGTTTGTCAAGAGTGATGTCCAAAAAGGATACATCTCCTTGATCTATAGCTAAAATCCTTATCAACCTAGACTCCTTCCAATCTCCAACTTCCCATTCCCAAAACTTATGTTCCCTAAATTTCTGTTCATAGCTGAGTGAATCTGTAATTGTATGTTGCCTCCAAAGTTGTTTGCCAAAAGTAGCATGCAGGTGACCACAAAGATATGCGGATACTGACCTTCTTGCAAACACACTTTCGTAACGCTGTCCAGTCTCAGAAGAAGCAGTAAATGACATTGGAAAATGCCCAAAGACTATTTTTGTTGTCAAAGCAGCTGGATCAGCACCCCAGCCCTTAAGCTCCAAGTCCAATGTGTCAATACGCTCGTCGGTAGGATGCCCAAACAAATTTGAGGGCCCCCGAAATCCCATAAGCATGGTGTCATCGATGCCAACAAACATAAATTTCCATTTGTTTCCCTAAAAATCCTTCAACATAGTCATGGATAAAGCATTGCGAATATAAAAGGTTCCTGATAAGTCCAATTTATTTTTTAGAAACTAATAAGCTAGCTCAATTTCATTAAAGTTGACAGAGGTTCAAGAACAGCCAAATCGAGAGCAGTTTTACTATGGATACAACAAAAACAATGAAAAACAGAAAAGTAGATGCACACAGAGTGAACAAATTGGGGGAAAAATTAAAAGTTTTAAGAGGCAAAATAGCATGCCACAAGTGAACTTTTAAAAGGCACGACTTTGAGGTGGCTTCAAGGACTGGGCACGCATCATAATCCACCTCTTCTCTTCTACACATTCTAAATCAACCATGGTTTGCAAGATCAGCTGAACTGTATGAGGATCGACTGGTCTGGGATTGGGATTTGCTGACCTGATCCTTGGTGAATGCGTCCACTGGAATTGGGCTCACTGATGCTGGGTCGTCTGATCCCAACTGATCTGGAGTTGGTTTGCCCCTGTTTAGTGCCGGCACTGCCCCTCCCATATAAGTTAGTAAAATGAGCATATTGGACCCAATACACTCGGCATCGCAACAGGGGCAATCCAACCTGGATCAGCTGCATCTCCACCCTAGAAAATCTTAGGGACTTCATTTCTTGGATCAGCTGCCTCTCCATCCTAGAAAATCTTAAGGACTTCATTTCTCTCCATTTTATGTTTTTTCTAGAATTTAGAAGACTGATCAAGGCCCATCCTGAATCAGTTTTGCATCTAACAGATCAGCTGAGTCAGCCGATCCAGATCCAAAAATCCTTGTAATCAACTCAAATGTCACCTTACTCTCAATATTGTGAATTGCTAACAAAAAGCAGAGTTTAATAAGCAATGTTGGGCTACAGCCACAATTTCTAGTCATACAGTACCATAAAAAATGCATAAGACTCGGGAAAAAAATTGTGAGGCCAGTCAACTTTAAAACAAAGACATCAGCTTTCAGCTAAAACATAAGAGACTCTGCTGCATAAACCCCAACTAATTTCCATTCTCTTGACCTCCTTCCAAATAAATTAGTATATGATCAAGGGCCACTACTATAGATGTAATAGGTAATAGGACCAGTCATGTCATGTGAAGTTGCTTGACATCATAGTTGTCAAGGCGCCCGCCTAGGCGGCAAGGCGCTTTTCCAGCAGCGCCTTGCCTGGGGCCAAAAAGGCACCCAAGGCACCCGCCTAGGCGCCCAAGGCGTCCAAGGCGCCCAAGCAAGGCGCCATGGGTATTTTTACATGATTAAAAAAATAATTTTAAAGAGTTTTACCCTCTTAATACCCCTCACAAGGGACACCTATTTAATGATAGTTTGAACATATTAATATATTTCACTATCACTTATAATATCATATATATTTAAGATTTAAGATTATAAACATATATTATATACTTAATTAAGTTCTCTTTCAGCTCTTTCTTCTTCCCTTCTCTGTCTCTCTTAAGTCTTAATTTATCAAGATTAATTCCTTATCCAAAAAAAATCCGCAACTACTCTGCGCCCCCCATTTAATAATATTATAACAATATTTCACTATCACTTAGACTATCGCACATATATATAAATTTTATAATCATAAATGTGTTATATACTTAAATTTTATAAAAATCTATTTAACTCCTTTCTCTTTCACATACACATCATATTTACTTATATACATAGATAAAACACTCATATTCAATTATAAACGTAAAATATATAATTATATTTATGCATATTTTTATATATTACAACCTCCGACCCAGCATTCATTAAATACCGTCTTGACCACCTAGGCGACACCTAAGCGGCCGCCTTGTCGCCTAAGCGGAATCGGTACCCTTCAACGCCTTGGGCACCTTGTCGCATTGACAACTATGCTTGACATTAAAGAAAGGAGCTCGTAATCAAGAACAATCAAGGATAGCCACTACCAATACAGCAATACTATAACCATCTATATAGAAAAAATGCAATATGTGCTTGAAAGTACACATACAAGGAAACGAAGAGATAAATACACTTCAAATTGCCCAGTACAAAATTAGGAATAACAAGGGAAAATCAATTTTGTTTCGAAACACGATATCATGATTTTAAAACTTACCACAAGAGATATACTCTGGATAGTGCTGGTCCTATTTAGCTGAGCACTTATACTATAAACTGAGAAGAAATCCAATTTATCACCTACACAAGGAACTCCATACTTGTCATGGTTTCCCCTTATATCAAATATTCTTCTCTTGTCAATGCCACTTTTTCTAACAACAGTATCCATACTGTTCCGGTACTGAACCCACTCAGATTCATCCTGTCTTGTACTAGTTCTATCCTTGTTTTTGGCATCTGAATTCACAGAATAAAAAAAATAAGTGGAGCATTTAGAAAGTAATTCAGCATTAGTCGTAGTAAACAATATGATATGTTGACGATAATTTGATGTCCTAAAATGCAATGCAAGCTCGTTTGCCTTATTTTGGACTCTTTCTTATAACAAGGGTAGCACAAAAAAAAATACAACAGAATCAGAAAGGTTAAGTTTAAAAAGTTTCATCGGGCAAGTAAAAGGGGAAAATCACGGATATAAGAGGAGGCCAAAATTGTATAAGCATAAAAGGAGACTCCAAAAATTACAACGTCAGCTAGTTATATTCCGCGAAGAGCTACGTAATATTTGACAATAAGTGCGGGCAAAAGAAATTACGACCTCGCATTTTAACCCCCGACCACAGCAAGATGACCACATACAGTGTGCTATGGCACAACGCTCTTCAGATCAAACAAATTTACCGAACCAACAGAACCCGCACGGCTTTACAAACAATTTCGGAGGGAGTAGAGGTGTTACCGGTGATGTCGCCGGTGACAAGGAGGAGGGCGGGCCGCACCGCGCGCAGCGCCGGAGCCAGCAGGTCCTCCAGGTCGCGGGCACGATCGTGGTGGAAGGCGCTGAGGTGGAGATCGGAGACCTGGACGATCCAGGCGACATTTCCATCCACGGGGAAGAACTCTCGCGACGGCGGCCCATCCACGTCCACGTCACAGCAGGACGCAGAGTCGGCCGCGGGGGCCAAGAACAGCAAGACGAAAAGTAGCGGCATCGGCGGAGGGAGCTGGAGCCTCGGCATGGCGGACGACCGAAAGAGGCACCGGCGAAAATGCTGTCGCCCCGCCCCGCCCCGCCGGCCGACAACAAACAGAGGGAACCGACCTTTTGTATCAGATTCTGGAGCCGGCGGCGACGGCAGGACACATTACGTCGAGAGAAAGAAATCGAAGAGTCCGGCCCATTACAGGCCCATGGGTAGAGGTGGGCCCTTCTTTTAGACCGATGGCCCAAGACCCGGAAAACATCTATGGGATGGAACTTGCGACGTAGTTGCAGCTACTGATTCGACAACGAAATTGCCCCCATCGATTCGTTATTATATTTCGAATGCCAAACTATCTCAAACATATCAGGTCGATGGCTGGATTCCACCGCCAGAAAATTACATTAAGATAGATGTGAATGCGGCTCCCAACGGACATTCTGATGCCTTGGGCTTTATTGCCATAGACTCACGAGGGAATCTTGTTGCTTGGAACTTGGAAGGGACGTACCTCTGTTTACGCCAATCCACAGATTCCGTAAGTAGAAGCTCTTGTCGAAGCTTGCTCTTGGGAGTTACCTCGATGATATCTCACGATTGTTGAGAGCGATGCCCTTGGGCTGGTCAACGCCATCAATCGAGCAGGTCCAGATCTTTGGAAGCCTCGGGCCTTCACAGAACAGTGCCGCCGCAGCTTGGATCGCTCGCAATCGTCCGTCGTTTTTTGCCCGAGAGCTTCGAACACCGCTGCCCATCTTTTAACACGTTGGTTGTTCTTATGTCACCCGATGGTTGGTACCGTGCCCTCGGTTGTAACCGACCTCCCTGCTGTTATTTTTCAGCAATTATGTAAAGACTCACCGTCCTTAGGTGACGGTTGCGGTTAATGATATTACGCTTGGGGGTTTATCAAAAAAAAAAAAAAGATTCCGAGTACCATGCGAGTTTAGGGCATTTTAAATTTGACCTTCATTGAATATACATGTGGGTTATGTTTTGATTGTAATTTAATTATAAGAATAAAAAGTGAACTTGATATTTTTTTTGAAAAAATATCATATGCACCAGTTTTTATTCTAAAAGTAAGTTGACGAATCTTATATAACCACATAATGTTGATTGATTATTTTAATTTTATTGTCACCTTAAATGTCAAAAACTTATAAATTTATGTTTATTTAATTATAATATCATTTTTATCGAAATCAATAAGATATGCATGTTTAGTTGGTTTCGATTATTGATTCAGGTAGTTTATATGGTGCATTTTTTAACCCCAAAAAAAAACAAAACTTGATTTGCTTACCAACTGAGCAAATCTCCACTAAATTCGATGAGCCTGCAACTAACTTGATAAAATACTTGATAAGATATTTTTCTATAAGTTAAATCATTAAATTATTAATAGCTATATAATGTCATTTGAATATACGAGATAATTTAAAATAAAATTTAATTTACATTTACATCTGAATGTATATAGAGTTTCGTAAACAAATTTAAATTTAAATTTTACAAATAAATTTAACTCGAGTTTACCGGCGAGTTCATACCAAACTCGAATTATTATTCGAGATGAAACTTTAGTTTAACTTGTCTAGGTAAAACAATTAAATTTGAACCCGAGCATACTTTGGCGGTTGACTACTTTTCGATCCTACTCCACCGGAGAGAGGACGGCTTGACATGCGGCTGAGTAAATTTTGGGGTAGCATCCGCGGCGGTAGCATCCCCCGGCGGCCCCTCGCCCGCGGTAGCATCCGCGGCGGAACCCTCCCCCGGCGGCCCCTGTCTCCGGCGGCAACCTCGCCCACGGTAGCATCCGTGGCGGAACTCTCCCCCGGCGGCCCCTTCGTCCAGCGGCAACTTCGCCCCACGGTAGCATCTGCAGCGGAACCCTCCCCCGGCGGCCCCTTCGTCCGGCGGCCCCTCACCCGCGGTAGCATCCGCGGCGGAACCCTCCCCCGGCGGTCCCCTTTCTCCGCGGCAACCTCGCAAGCGGCAGAACCCTCCCGGCGGGCCCCTTCTCCGGCGGTAATCCCCGGTGGAACCCCTCTCCGAGGCACCCCTCGCCGGCATCTCCCTCCCTGGGGTAAGATTCGCCGGCGCATCCCTTCTTGGTGGTCATCTTCTCTGGAGGCTGACTACACGCGTGGAGTGGGCAGGACCTTCGTGTTGAGGGATTTTTCAGCGGCCACATCCTCTCGTGGTATTTTGCTGGTTTTCTTCGTACCTAGCGTATTTTTCTGTCCGTGCTTGACCCTTGTTAGTCTTATTAGCATAGTCGTTTTGAGGTCGTTTTAGGTTTGGGAGGGACCTCCCTCCCCCTCTCTCTTTTCCAACACTTTGCCTAAAATTATTTTTAGGTATTTTGTACATTTTTGTTGTGTTGGATCTGTGGAGTTCGGCGTACTTAAGTTTGTTCCGTCTTTTTTCTGTGTTGGTGATGTCTGTTGTCCAAAGACCGGGTTATAAATCAAACTTTGTCACCTTTAGCGTTTTAGACGCTAATTCCCTCCCGGGACCATTGGTTTGGGCTTTATCCACTCCCGTTTGGAGTGATCTTCCGGTCTCGCTGCAGTCTACAAACTCTCTTGAAGGAGTTCTTACTTGTACCACCCGACCACGTTTGCACCTGTGTGTGCTGGTCATCTCGTGGTGGTGCCGTCTCTTCTTGGAAATTTCTTTTTCCAAGATCATTTCCTCGATGACTCGATCTAGTGTCTTTGTTGGTTCATCTTTATCATTGTACAAACTATGTATGCTCTTTAGTCTTGTATAAATGAATATGATCCTGTCTTTCTTCAAAAAAAAAAAAAATCCGAAACCCGTGGACCGACCAGTTCTCCGAAACGGCCTCTCACTTCTCGGATCGTATGAGCGGGGCTCCGATGGGCCACCCCACTCCCGACAGCGGGAGGTGAGGACGAGATCGGCCGGGCCGACCCACGAGCATCCGCTGGGCCGACCCACGAGCATGAGCCGGCTGGCTCGTCCCCTTGTCACGGGTCTCCGGCGGTGGCCGCCTCTTTCTTTACCGAGCTGCACGGACGGCGGCACCGTTAACGGGAAAGAAAATATCAATGGAGTGTTTGGTTGCATGATAATTTTTTGTATATTTTCATGATAAAAAAATATATTAAAATAAAAAATGAACCAACTCGTGACATAAAATTATCGTGTTTGGAGGGATGTGATAACAAAAAAGTGTAACTATCAAATATGACCAAACAAAGTGGGGAGACCACAAAAAAATGAAAGAGGTGAGACCCTCTTTTTTTGTTTAATAAAAAAATTATCTTCAAAACATAAAATTGTCATGGCCGTCAAACATTTTTTTAACAAATTTTCTTATCATTTTTAAAAATTAAAATAAAAACTTCTATTATCATACAACCAAACACCCATAAGTTAACATGTTTTAATTTTTAAAAATCAACATAAAACATTTCTTTCGAAGGGTAGCGTACTTTCTGCCGGTCGAGCGTGGCTCAACTGGCATGGGGCGCAGGTCCGGGCTTCGAGCCTCCTGGTGGTAGTTAGCCGGGCGTCCCCGGGGGGCGACATGTGGGGTTCGAGGGGTCTCGAACCCTCGCCACCCGCGGCGCTAGCGGGAGGCCACTGGGCCACGTGAACCAAAAAAAAAGAGTAGCGTACTTTCTCGAAAATCGATTTTACTAATCTGACCGACTATACAAGTCTGACTTTGTTAGCGCAGGGCGGGACATTCCGAGAAAACAAAAAAAAAGAAGAGGACTTATACCAATGATCTTGAGTTGAACGATTTTATTTATTGAAGTACATTGATATAATCTAAATTTATATGTGTGTCTCTCCTAGTTAATATCGGATTATATTACGTGAAAAATTCTAAAATTTTAAGTACTGGGATAATCCGGATCAAGTTTAATAAATATGAAAATATTCTCTTTTATATTTAACTTAGAACTAAGTCACTTAACATTTCTTCTCTAGATCAAATGTCGTCAAAGTCACGATAAAAAATATACGAGCCAACGTCAAAGAAACATAAGAGTGGGACCAGATCTATAAAAACTAACATGTTCTAATACCATTTAGAAAACTCTAAAAAATCTAGACGTTAAAATAACTAGGATCAGACTTAATAAATATGAAAATATTTTTTCTGATATCTAAGGTGAGAGTTAGCCACTTAACATATTCATGATTCTTTCACTATTCCGTATTGTTACAGTGGGTAGTAAAAATAATAAACAAAATAATAATTAAATATGAAATAAAGATAAATGATGTTTCTGCTATCGTCTTATTAATATCAAAATTATAGCATCTCGAAGGGTCCGTAATTTATAAGTTATTAAACCTTCAAATATTTCTTCTGCCCGGGATAATGGTACAATACACAATTTCCGGGGTTCAACTACCCCTTTTCCAATGTGATTTTACTTTATAAGTCGCTTTTAACCAAGCTTACTTCATTTTTTCATGCCTACTTCGCCTTTATAATCTGGTTTCTGAAAAAGTTACTGATTTTGAAAATAAAATGTTTAATTAACTTTCGAAATGTGCAGTTTAAAATTTTTCCTTTCAGACCGCCAGTTACCCAGATCGGTGTGGTATGATGGACTGCTGTAATAAGCACAACCAGCATTCTTAGAGCCTGTTTAGTATCATAATTAAATTTTGAAGATGAACTTAATTTGTCTTCTAAATTTTAAGAATAAATTAGATTTATCTTCAAATTATCTCCCTATCCAACAGCATGTTAGTATTTGACAACCAGCAATCGCACATACTTGGACTAGTATATGATTATGAACTTCTTATTTTTGTCAAATGCTTTTTTTTTACAAGACAGAGAGAAAGTTCTAGAGGAATCACGTTAATTAGGATTTCTTCTTCATGTTACCCAAAAAAAAAAAGACTACCGATTTAGCAACCAGACAAGTTGACTTTGCCGCCAACATGGGCACAACCCACGTAGCTCCCAGAACTAAACTTTCTTCTATTTTTGTAATATATAATTGTCGCAGGAGAACCATTAAAACACAAAGCATCTCAAACGTATTATGTCGTATTTTTATATCTTACGTTTAGCATCATAAAATTTTGGAGATAAATTTTTAAATTTTGAGAATAAATTTATTCTCTAATTATCTCCGTGTCAAATCACCGCTTGGGTGTTGGCATTCATGATCTAATTAAAGATTTTAAATACATGCATAGAAAACCTTAAATTAAAATTGTGTATGCGAATTTTATTTTTTTATATATTTATGGGCGATTGGGTCTCATTTAAGGCCGTCGTTCAGGCGATCCGCGACGATTTCAGGGGCGCGCACACGCTTCCCCTGACAACCTCTCCTCTTCCCTCCGACCCCTCCCGAGAAGGGGGAGATCCTCCTCGATGTTCTTACTTCTTCCTGTGATGTTTCGTCTGAGTTCCAGAATCCGCCGGCACTCCAGAAGGCACTCCCGAAGCGTCGCCCTCCGTCGCCATGTCTCGGCGGACGGAGGACGATGGTTCCCCAACTAGGAGCTCCGGTGAGGGCGACGAGTATGAAGTTGAGGACCTGCGAGGGAGCGCGGAATCGTCGCGCGGCAGACGGTTCGCGCTGCTCGCGCGCGAGCTCGGCTTGCGCGGGGCCAGCAGTGATCACCTCCGCGACGGCTTCAGGGGCTGCTCATCCCGCCAATACATCATCCATCCGGAAAACTGGTATGGCCCGATCGCCCCCCTCCTCCCCTTTCTTGCTTCCTCCTCCTTAACCTGTTCCCCACCTCGTTCTTCATGCTATGTAGAAAATAGGAAGCAATCGGCTAATCCGTGCCACACAATGGCGGAAGGTCGCCCGCTGTTGACGTGATGTGGATTCCCGTGGTTCTTCCCTTCCGAGTTCTGACTTCCAACGCATTCTCGTGGCGCTTGTCATGGTCGACCTCCACATGAAGTGCGTATTGCACGGTTCCGTTGCGTTCTAATTCGGAAACGCTCTTATTATTATGACGTTCGAGAAGTTGCGAAGAGAAGTCTGAACCCCGCGTGTTGATCACCGATAACGTCCAGGGCAGATCTGAACCAAAGAAAACGACACCGGTGGGGTGTTGTCGTCTACAGGGTACCGCCTTCGGTTAGATGGTCGGGTTTCTGTTTTCCGCGGAAAAGATCGATTCCACCCGTTCTCGGAACGCAGATCCGACGGATTGTGTAGTGCTGCACAGATCTAGGAGCTCGGTATTATGTCGTTCACATTCACGGCCATCGAGAAAATGATCTAGTAAGACTTCACACGGTTGCATCATTTTTTTCTCCGGAACTTAAATTTGGGCGCGTTGCTTCACCGAGTTTCGTGTTTGAGCACACATCTAGGTGTTTCACTCATACTAATTTCTGTTCTCCGTCTTGATTCTGAAAGTGTATCAGTGTTTTCATAGCACACAAACCAATTCTCTCCGGAGCCGCGATGAACTCCACCAATAAGAGCATCTGATGCCATCGTACTTGTACGGCATAACAAATGTGCGGGCGATCGAGTTACCGTTCTGTTTAATGCAATACCGAGACTAACCGAAATCTCAGGGAGTTACGTGGTTTATGTCTTTCACTTCTTTGATGATTTAATCCTCGACGTAACAAAAGGGATTTTCGATAAGAACGAGAAAGACGTTGATTATTTATAAACCATCTATATTTACCTCTTGGAACTGCCCGGATTGTTTAGCTTCAGTGTTGAATTGATTCAAACGATCATGTTCTTAACAGTTATTTGAGTGTTTTCTGGCTACCTACGTATTGTATAAACCAAGGAAGGTGGGGTCGGGAGTCGGGACCGGGTCGTTTGGGCCCAAAATCGACCCGGGTCAGTCGGGGTCGGCCGGGGTCGCCAAAAATAATAATAATAAATTAATTTTGGGGTCGGGGTCTTGGGGTCGGGACCGGGTCGGTCGGCCCCAAAGGCGACCGGGTCGCGACCCGGCAAACCATGGTATAAACTATTCCTTTGGAGCTTGATAAGAATGTTCTTTTTGTTAGGGTTGTTTAACTCGAAAAGACATTACCGTAATGATATATGTAACTTTTAGGATTCATTCAAAATAAATTTGTTAACTAAATGAGTCACGTTATAACATGTCTAGCTGAAAAACAAATATTAACTTTTGTAAAGAAAAAAAGAAAAATTCCATTTATAGCTTAGCCAAAGATAGCCCAACACGATGGTGGCAGTGCACCGTGCACGCGACTAGAAAGAAGCAAATTCTTTGTCTCAGAATTTTAAGGTCTGTTTGACTAGAGTATCAAAAATAATATTAAAAAAATTATGATGTTGATATTTATAGACATAAAATATCAATATCAAAAATAATTAATATAAAAGGACACTTATATTACATATCATGATTTATTTGCAAGAGTTTTCATATGAATATTCATAGTAAGGCGCTTCATCGTGTTATACCACGACTGCCGATCCAACAGGAATCGAGAGGTAAACTCAGTTGGCCCAAGTCTTTGGGTGACATGGTTATGTTGCTTCCCTTAATATATACATATATATACACACATACATAAGAGGTGACTGTGATGGATTAATTAGAAAAAAAATCTACCCTCGCCGTATCCCGCGACAGAACTTTCCAGTAGAAGCCAGAAGTATCGCACCTTCTTTTTAGAAATCAGAAGCCAGCAGTACGTGTCACTGTCTTCTTCTCTGCCTTTTATTATCCTGTGTGGTGTGGGATAATCTAGCTGAAGCCCGCAACTTTGCCTTGGCTGATGTGGCGGCCTTCCGGAAGCAACCGTGTAGTATGGACATGCGTGGTTTGCAGGTGAAAAAGAAAGTAAAGAATCAAAGAAATGCTTATGTTTCAGAACGGATGTCTCTGGAAACATTTCAGTCCTGGTTAAAATGCTCGGAGGTGTATTGTATATTGTATTGTCCCGGCCGAATGATGTTAACTTTTCCCGAACCATGCGAAAGTCATTCGGAAAAAATATGACATTTTTCCTAAAGCGATAGCATGCCCGGATGTGCAGGCTCTACCGCGTATGGACGAAGGTCATATTGCTCTGGGCGGTGTACTCGTCCGTCTTCACGCCGCTGGAGTTCGGCTTCTTCCGGGGCCTGCCAGAGAAGCTGCTGCTGCTCGACGTGTTCGGACAACTTGCTTTTCTGGTCGACATCGCCTTGCACTTCTTCCTCGCCTACCGCGACGCGCAGACCTACCGCATGGTCTACAAGCCCCGCCTGATCGCCCTTCGGTACTCACACCGCCTCTCATCCGACGTTCTTATTACCATCTTCTATTTAGCGTTCAGAATTCATGCCGCAAACACATTGTTTTTATTAAGAAATGGAAAATCTCACCCCCATCTCCGATTTTTTTCCCGTGATCTTGTTATTAAGAAATAGAACCTCACAAGTTTCTGTTGTTCTGGGATTAACTCTAGCTTACCAGACGGCCCAGACGTCTAAATGCATCGTCACTCAAGGTATCTCACCTTCTTTTGTGAATCGACTAAATGATTTAACATTTGTTTCAGTTTGTTCTAAAAAAAGAACAAAACTCCGACCTCATGTTTTCGTTACAGTTTTATTGTGACGGTGTATAGTGTATACAAAATATTTGCTGCTTTTATGAAGCCCACGCCGTCTACTGATAATATCCTCTGTTTCCTTTTTCTGTGTGCCCAGCTACTTGAAGTTTGATTTTCTGGTGGATTTTCTATGTTGTCTTCCATGGGACTATCTCTACAAGGTACGCCAGCGTTTATCCTGTCTATTGTCGCAGACTGCCATTGTCTCTCCTGGACTCTTCTTCTCCAGATATTTCTCCGTCTCATCATACAATGTGTTACTCAATGCGAGTCGAACTTGTCTTTCGCTTCTAAAAGATAAACTCATCATCAGTCAGTGTCGTCGTTAATAGGGACGGTTGGATGTTCAATGTCGCCTCTCTTCATTACAGTTGTCTGGACTCTGGATAAGCTGTCTGCAACTGAGGTCTGTCGTGCGGCCTTTATGATGGTTAGGGGACCACCAGGGTTATACGTGCAAGTAAAGTAAACAGGGTTATACGTGCAAGTAAAGTAAACCGTATAACTAGAGGTTTGGCGATCGGCTTCTTCTACCCGGTATTGATTAAGTTTTCTCGTTGTTTATGTCTGGCCTTGAGGATTACGTGCTAGACATTTTCCCCAAATTAAAAACTTGGATTTGACCATGTTCATTATAATTCCCATTTTTGATGGCCATTTGAAAGAGATTTTAATGGTAAGACTACTGACTGTGTCATCCTTGTACAATCATTTTCAAGGAGGACAAGTTCTTCAGGTATAGGTGCATTCTAAGTTTGTCTGATAAAAATACAAAACTTGTACAAGAGAGGAGGCATGACTCCTTGGAATTTCATATCAAGATTTTTACACAGAAACAGCAGAAAGTAAAAGTGCCACTCTTGACGAGAAATAAAGACATGTTTTTAGGGGTTTTCAATTTTTAGTCCTAAAAAATTTACCAATTTATTTTTTAATCCCAACTTTAGTCCTCTTTATATACTAGGCCCAACGTTATTTGTTTCTTTTTTCTTTATCCTGTCCGTCACTTTTTTTGTCTAATTCCTAAAATACCCTCCACTTTTATTATCTCATCACTCAGCGCCCCAACCCTTCTCGTATTCACCGTGTTGGCTTATTTTTATACTTTTTTTTCTAAAACTCAAATTGTTGTATTTTGGTGTTAGTTTTTTTTTCAAACTCATGTTAACTATCTATTTGGCTAATAATATATTTGTCTATCAATTTATATATAGGTGGATTGTCTACATCATCCATGGTTTGGTTTATGTTTAAATTGAACATTATTTTGTTAAATCTAATGTCATTTTAATGTAATATAGAACTGAGTGAATGAAGATATATACAGGCTCTATTCAGGTGAAAGAAGATATATACAAATTATTTTTTAAGAGTTTTCAATTTTTAATCTTAAATAAACTGATGAATTATTTTTAATCTCTACCGTTTAAATAAGTTATTTGTTAGTCCTAAATCTGTCTATTTTACAACTTTTAATCTTATCAGTCTACTTATTCTAATTTTTCTCCTTTTACCCTTCATGTCTATGGTGTGGTCAATGAAAAAGAAATTACTTAAGATCTTGAGTCTTATGGCATCCGCTGAAATGGGGCCATGACATTTTCATTAATAGTAGCATTTTTTAAAATAAAATATTATTTGTTATTGTTTTCAAAAGACATTGTAAAATAATATGATGCATGATTTAAAAGATATTTTATGTATGAAATAATAAAAATACTATAAAAATATTTATTAAGACACACAAATAAATATTAGAAATATACATAATAGTGTGGGATGCCATTTAGTTATGATGAGATATATGTTGCGTATGTACAGCAAAATGATAAGTAAATATTAGAAAAACCTTGATGAAATAAAGCAAAGTTAAAATTGAAAGAGAAGAGGGCAAAATTGGATATAAAATTAATAAATAGGTAGACTTAACGGTGTTAACCTTGAATAGGGGCGGGAGTTAATAAGTAAACTATTTTAAGATTAAAAAAATAAGTAAATAGGTTAATGGGACTAAAAAATAAATAGAAGTATAAAAGTAGGGGCGGGAGTTGATTTGGCCATGTTTTTAAGGGTCTGTATGGTTGGTCAAGGCCCCTAAAACCCCCAAGGGGCCTTCTCACTCCCCCACCTTCCCCTCTCAATCTCTCTCAATTTCTCTCACTAAAACTCTCTCTAGCATTCTTGGCCATTCTTTCTCTCTCTAAAGAGTTTCTAAGTTGTTGATTTCTCATGATGTTTAAGTCTTCCTAAGACTTCTTTTTTTTTGTTTAATTGTGTTACTAACCTTTTTCCTTTAAAAAGAACAGACCAGATACATAGCAGGACTTTCAAATTTGCAAAGTGATTTAGGCAAAAGCATGCAAAACTTATATCTGATAACTGAAATTTTGTTTAAAACCCTCAGAAATCTTCCAACTATCACCAGGGCGATGGGTGTGAATGAACAGGCACAGTGAGTGGGCAGGTGGTGGCATGCTTGCACAAGATTGTAGCATGGTCGAAGTGGCTTTGATATAGGCCTACCGGTCTGTTGGCCTGGATGCAGTCAGGTACTAGGTCAGTGTGGCGAGGTTGCAGCGGTGGGTGGCAAGGGGTAGCAGGCAGTCGGTCAGGGCAGGCCATTAGCATCCTTTGGTATTTGGGTTAACTGGCTGCAGGCACTAGATGGTGGTTGGTGAGGAAGAACATGGTAACCAGGTGCACAAATCCAGGGTTAATCTAGATGGCACTTGTTGATTGTTGGAGTTGGGGAGAGTGAAGCTTATTTCTATACCAAAATTAAATTAACTAAAAAATCAACTATATTCAAATTAGTGAAATAAAGCTAAATAGGCTAAATATGGGAGGTTTATATGAATAGATCTACAAACAGGTGCCATATGCTTTCAGGGACGTACGTGAATCCATAATGCCGTTTTATACGTAGTCCAACGTACATTTTCTTATTCTTTGGTTCTTCTCGAATCTCAACTTTTATGAATATTTTGAATACTATTTTTCAGCAGTATCTTATTTCAATTAGTCCACATTTAGGTTTCTGGAAGAAAAGAAGAGGTCCGGTATCTTCTATGGATCCGATTGAACAGAGTACGGAAGGTCACAGAACTTTTCCAGAGATTGGAAAAGAACATTCGAGTTAACTACTTGTTTACGAGGATTGTGAAACTCATAGTTGTCGAACTCTATTGCACGCATACGGCTGCTTGTATTTTCTACTATTTAGCAACCACGCTGCCTGCATCCATGGAAGGATATACGTGGATTGGAAGACTTCAACTTGGTGATTACAGCTACAAGAATTTCAGGGAGCTTGATCTTTGGAAGCGATATGTGACATCATTATATTTTGCCATAGTAACCATGACAACAGTAGGTACGTCTGACCATTGAATTATTCCTTCGGGACAATCTCTCGCTCTTACACCTTGATAACGAAGTTATTTATCTGTTCCAAAATAAACTATGCATATGTTCATATCTTTAAAAGACAAATTAACAGATTATGGATAGGGGTGTCCACTGTTGGGACTGGTTTAATTTTGAGTTATTTGTCCTAAAACCGAACCTAACAAAAATGGTTCATAGCATTCTGTTAGCTAGGTTTAAAATTGAATGTCCAATAGATATTATACACTTTTAACTAATAGGTAAACTGTCAATTAAATAATTTCTACAATTAAACACCATTAATTTTAATAATATAACGGATATTACAAATAAAATTCAGTTCTTTTGGTTGAGTTCGGTTGAAAGATGCCAAGCTGAGTAAACTGAATGGATGATTCTAACCGAGTAGAAATCAGTCACTAGTTTTTACAAAAATTTGAAAACCATAATTATGGACGAATGGTATTACACAAGTTTCTTAAAAATATTTTATTTTATTTTGTGAGAAACCCTTCATAGAACGTCCATGGTTATTTGTGGATGACAGCCCTAAAATTGATAATAAGTACATGTCTCTCGATTGTTTCTTGTTGTATATACTCTTTACAAGCCCTACAAAGTATGGGTTGCTTGCTGCATGGCAATATGAGCTAACCACAAAGCTGGCTAGAAGCTTTTAACCATCATCAGGACTTTCGATTGCCCATATGTTGCTCAAAGTAAAGAACTCTCTTTGCATGGTATGGTAAGCGGATATATATATGTCTCCATATGTTTTGTCTCTTTCAGAAACCTCTGATCCTTGTATCAGACTGTCTTGTGATTATGGTTGATTTTAATGATATATGCCTTTACATATCCTTAATTTATTGTACACTCGTGCTACCAACATGTTCATGCTCTTAGCTATTAACATACATTTACACAATGTGCTTAGGTTATGGAGATATTCATGCTGTCAATGTTCGTGAAATGGTGTTCATTATGATATACGTCTCTTTTGACATGATTCTCGGAGCTTATTTGATTGGCAATATGACTGCTTTGATTGTGAAAGGATCAAAAACAGAAAGATTTAGGGATAAAATGGCAGATTTGATCAAGTATATGAACAGAAATAGACTTGAAAAGGAGATACGTGACCAGATAAAGGGGCATGTCCGTCTGCAGTATGAGAGTAGCTACACAGATGCAGCTGTTCTCCGTGAACTTCCAGTATCCATTCGTGCTAAGGTAAACAGATCAAATCAATTTACATTCTGACCTATGTTAGAAAATTTTGTGTTCAAACTTCCGGTTTTCTAGTTTGTTGGCTTCTTACTTGCTGTTTCTTATTCCTCACTTTATCATAGTAGAAAAAAGCAAGGAGGGATGGGTCGCGGGTCGCGGGACCCCCAGGCCGACCCGGTCGCGACCCCTTTTTTTAATATTTTTTTTTGAAAAATTCAAAAAAAATAAGAAAAATGCAAAAAAAATCTGAAAAAATACATAAAATTTGGATAAATTAAATGACATGATTTAAATAAATAATGCATCAATTTTATTCCAACGTGATGTGTTCTACACTTTGTAGGTAGTTGATGTACTCTCCCACGTCATTTGGGTTGAGTACAAAACGATACGTATACGACGATCATATTCGTCGTCCCTCGGAAACTATCCTAAGACTTGATCCAAACGAGTCACCATAACTATAGGTTGATTGGATCGAAGTATCCGATGACTCCACATAATTCATTCCACGATACTCTTGATCGTATGTAGGGAACCAAGAGCCTTGGGATGAATCGTACACATAGTCGGAGGCATCGTGGTATTCTGCTCCAACTCCATGGCTACGATGACCTCCTCTACCTTGTGGCCTTCCACCATGATCGGTATCTTGGGTCGCATGAGTATATTGCACCTCGCCGGTAAAACGTAACGACGTTGTAGGAGATATGGGAGGATCTGAGGTCCCTTGTACTTGTAGAGTGTACAATACCACCGAATATTAATTGAGTTCTGACCTCCGGCGGAGTCCGTGTGCAAGGAAGAACGTTTCCCTTCATGCCTGCAAGATGAAATTTTAAACGATAAATACCACCGAATATTACTTTGTCGCAATATTTACATTGCACTTTTCTCTCCGCCATGGAGATCAAATTGCAATGCAACCAAGCCGGATCACTCCGGGTCGCGCCGGTAGTTTGGGTTGTTTGGCTTGGAGAAGACATTTTTTTAAGTAAATAATTACTTAAGTAAGTAATTAATTATTTAACTAGCTAATGACGTTAATTAGTGACTACTAATGTAAGTATACTTTTATTTATATAAAATGAATGATTAACTAAATATATGATTAAGTAAGTAATTAACTATACCTTCAAACTAATTATGTGTTAAGTAACTACTAAACTAATTATCTAACTAATCTTCTAGCTAACTAACTATGCAAGTAAGCAAATAAGTATTAAAAAGAATAAACTACTTAACCCACTAATCAATGGAACTAATATTAAATAAATATACTAAATGAACTAATGAAATGCTTGATGAAATAATTAAGTAAATGAGGAACAAAATGAGAGCAATGAGAGCACAAATGAGAGGTTGAGAGTGAGAGTGGGGGGGTGGGAGTAAGGGAGAGCCTTGGGGGCTTTAAATAGCCCCCAAGGGGCTGGATGGGGGCTGCGCCCCCGACCGTTGGCAACGGTCTTGAGACCGTTGCCAACGGTGCAGCAACGCTGTCGGTGACCGTTGCCGGACCGGGTCGCGCGACCCGGCCGGGTCGCGCGACCCGCACGACCCGGCCACGACTCCGCGACCCGGCCGGGGGAGTCGCCCCGACCGGGTCGCGACTGGGCCGGTCGGGCCTAAACCCGACCGGGTCGGGGCCGGGTCGCGACCCGGCATTCCATGGAAAAAAGTATCTGTAGCTCCCAATATTATAACTTTTTTAGTATGGGTGGTTGTGATGGTGAAAAAAATATAATCTGCATGGAATTGTTGATTTATCACATTTTCTGATAAATTATCATGTGTAACAAGCTTATTTCGTACTTCAGATCTCACAAAGCCTGTATAGACCATACATTGAGAAGGTCTCTCTTTTTAGAGGATGCTCGTCAGAATTCATAAATCAGATTGTAAGAATCCCTTCTGTGCTCTATGCATATTTTTCATTTAGTTATTTGTGATACAAAGCATTTCTTTATTATGCTCTCCTATCGTCATACTAACAGAAGTGACAAAATGATATCGCCGTGATAACATTTTCACTTAAGCAAATGGCAGTCCCTTGTCAAGGGATTCCATTCTCCATATGCTACTAACGGGGCTTCACTTTGGTTCCACGTTGTGAGGTCTGGAACATTCGTAGACAATTAATTCACAAAGTATATCCAAATTTAAGCACATTCATCACTTAAGCAAATGGCAGTCCCTTGTCAAGGGATTCCATTCTCCATATGCTACTAACGGGGCTTCACTTTGGTTCCACGTTGTGAGGTCTGGAACATTCGTAGACAATTAATTCACAAAGTATATCCAAATTTAAGCACATTCAGGCTTCAGTAAGTAGTTAAATTGGGAAGTGTAGCAGTTTGCTCCCCAAAAAAAAAGACATCACGAGCACTTGCTCTGCAAAGAATTTGACCATGATTTTCTTATTTTGACTAAAATCACTTCTAAGCAAGGAAGGATAGGAAATGAGTTCCGGATGGACCTGGTCAGGACCGATCTAGATTGGATCAGGACAAAACTGGATCCGGTTACAAAAAATAAATTAATGTTAAAAATTATAAAAATGTTAAACTTAAAATAGAAAAAAACATAAAATAACACTAAAAATTATTCAAATATTTAAAATGTATTTCTATAAACCTTTAATAACAAATATCTATTATAAGATTTTAAAAAATAAGACAAAAACACAAAAACCAAATCACCACCGCAGCAAACTGCAGTGACAGCCCTTTCCCATGGCAAAATTGGCCAAGATCCAGTGCCATGGATTGCAGAATCGATCGAATTGGATCATAATTGACTTATTCTAGAATTGGATCAATCAATTTCGATCCGATTCCCGCATAAAGGATTGATTCTAATCTAAATTCCACTGGAATCAGCAATGAATCGGCTAAATCAGATCGGAATTGAAATTGGCATCCTAATTTTTTTTAGATTTTTTTTTAAATAGATTCAAGCCGAATCAGCCATAATCGGTCCAAATCTGAATTGGAATCAGAATTTATAAGTTTTTTAAAAAAATCTTGATTCCGGATCGGTTTCTCTTCCCAAGGAATTGGACCAATCCGTCGGTGACCAATTCCGATTTGGAAAGCATTGTCCGGTGCGGGAACCGAGCAGGCCGACTTGACCCGATCTGTTATTCCATGCTTCTCAGATATGGCAGGTGATTTGAAGTGAATATATACAGCATTTTCCTGAGAGGTATGCCATGGAAGTTAAAAGAGTTGCTTTTCGAAGTCATTGTTGATCTGCATGTAGTATTTAGAACTGAATTTATAACGTGGTTTTATCATGTAGAAGTATTGAAAATATTGGAATTCAATCAGGTTTGTTTTTAGGAAAAAATATTTGATTATTTTTTTGTAACTGGATGTGCCTATAAGAGAAGTCTATCACAGTATTTAAATGACAACGGCCATAGAAGGTGGAATTGGATCCACAAGTACCTTGTTGACCGACCTTGATCAGACTGGATAGGCCAGTCAATGAAAACCAGAAAATATCAGTAAAAATTGCAGATATCAGTGAAAATAAATTAAATAGAGAACAATGTGCTTACTCTAGCATTTGGTTACTTAATTTGGGATATTTCCAAGAATTAAATTCATCTTAGATTAGGTTTGATTGGCCGTTTCAAGCCAACCCACAATCAATGAACTGAGGCTAATAACCTTGCATTATCTGTAGTCCAGAGTGATGCAGCTCATTGTTAATTTGTAATGACTTTTTGGGTTTTGATCCGTATTGGAATTAATGATTTGCCCAATCGTATTGAGGGATCCGTTAAAGGTACAGAAGGCTTAATGTTGTATAGAGGTAGGTTTTTGGACATAAAGAAAGAAGGTACAACTACAAGAACATGGGAAGGACTATACTTGTGATGATAACGATGAAGGCACTGCAAAGAGGAACCAAGAGGGGTGGGGGTGAGAATTGGATTTGACCCAAATTTAAATTCAACTCGAAAATGATAACACAAGCAACAAAATTCTAATGATTCATCGCGCACAGCGATTTGAATATCTTGATAAATAGAGATAGAGGAAAGTGATCAAACCACAACAAAGACATTTATAGTGATCAATATCAAAGGTAAACCTATGTCCACTATCTAACGTGTCAATGAGGATTTTTCAGCTACACATGTTTAATTTATAGTGAACACCTCCCGGGTAATCATGCAAAACACGCACAATCAAAATTCACCCACACCAATGTGAATCTCCTCACACACACAAAGGACTTGCACTACTCTTCTCAAGCAATACGGACAATATGTTACCTACCTTGATAAATATATACACAGACATGTACCTTACCTATAGGAGCAACTGGCTTACCTGTATTTTAGGAAATGCAACCTAGCACGTTGGATGTTGTTTCTGTCGGACCTAAGTACAAAGCCAAAAATTCAAACCTGCGACACCTCCCCACTATGATGAAATCTAGTTCATGCTCTAGTTGACAATGTGATGGAGACCGGTATGGTCCGGATCAAGTGTTTGTTCGGAGACGGTGACTTTCGGGTCCTGAGGAGACAACGTGTTTATTTCTTTATTTTCGTAGTGTTAGAATTCATTTTATGTATTTCTTTTGGGTATTTAAAGTCTTTTTCATTTTAGTCCTTTAGAGGACATATATGTAATTAGGTCTTTTAGGAATCTATGTTGTAATGTCCAGCTCTATTTAAAGAGGTCAAAACTAGTGAATGAGATAGAGATAGATGTTTGAAGAAACTAATGAGTTTTCCCCTCTCCCCCTCTTGTTACCTCCTCTTGCCCTCACTCTCGGCTACTGTCCCTCCGATGTTGGCATTGCCATCCCACCTTCGGGTGCTCCCGGTCCTCCCCTCACCCGTCTGGTGTTTCCCCTCACCTATGGAGCTAGGTCTGATGCCTCTTCCCCTGTCCCGTTTAGTTTAACAACCTTCGTCGACACCTCCGTCGACCCTGCCCTAAGTTCATCCAGACCTCCCACCTCACTCCCTCACCTCCCCTCAACCCCAACAGACACCATACCCCTTCCCCTTCCTTGTTGGAAGCCCCTGCGACCCCCCCCCCTTCCGGTACCTATGCGCACCCGTGCACACAAGGCCGACCCTAAACACTCGGTTCCCCATCTTGGCAGCTCCCCTCCGTAGTGTAACCCCTCCCCACGGCCTTGTTGACCCTTCACGGACTCCCCTAGCAACACCAATCTCCTGCTAAGCCTCCATGTCCCCCTCCTTGCCGGTTAAACTTCCTTTCGGTAGATCGAAGGCGACAAAGGAAGAAGAGGAAGGAATAGGCCCCTTTCCCTGTGCGATGTTCCCACACCACCAAAGAGGCCTCCGGGTCTTCCTCCCTCCTTGCAAGGTCCCTACACTGTCGGTGAGCGCCTCCCCTATGTTCTCAGCCCTGCAGCCGCCGGGTCCGCCACGCACGGAGACGAAGACTACCCCCCTTTTGTGCCGTAGAGGACACTAGAGAGCTGCCACGAGCCCCCGCGGGCTCCCTCTCTCTCGACCAAGGATCGCCGTCACCTTCCACGACCCCCCCCCCCGAAATAGTCGCGCAGCACCATCTCAGGAGGCCACGAACCCCATCAGGTTAAGTGGTGCCGGTTCAGCTCGGTGACGGTTCACCTAGCCCGGTCAGCTGGCCAACCAAACACCCAAACCAAGTTTTAAAGCTGGTTTAGCCGGGTTTAAACCTGGTTTGCACCGGTTCAGGCCGGTTATAAGCTGATTCAGGCCTCAAGAGGTTCAAGCCTGTTTGACCAGGTTTCAAGGCCGGTTCAATTCCGTTTGGTCAATTGTCAGCTCGGTTCGCACTCGGTGGGCCCATTTCGGACCTGTCTCAGTACAAGACATTATTAAATTAGTTTTCCTCAAACTTGTCAACGCACGCAGATGGCAACACCTCTATCTCTGTCTCGCATCGATTTGGTATCAAAGTCGGTGCCGACTTGTTTCGACGATTTCGAGTTTTTACATTGCGCGGGATATCGACACTTCAATTTTGACGTCATATTACCGTTGGAGATGCATACCATGGCAGTTTAATCCAGCTCATCAAGTAGTGTCATCTCAAAGTCTCTCTATGAATTGAGGATGGTCGAACTTACATCCAATTTGCTGATATTGTCAGAGACCGATTGAGACCATAACACTGCAATATGTAGAGGACATGTGGTGTGAGATAGTTCCCTATGGGCATTGTCTCATCCTGAATGGTTAGTTAATCGGGAAGCAGATTTAGACACATTTGCTCGAGAGCTTACATGTAGCCCAAGGAGTACAAAGCACTGAGGAAGTCAATCTACATCGACAACACTTATACCTAGTGGCATGCGACTAAGGAGAAAATTGACACGCTTGTTGACGTGATGTATGAGGTCATTCCAGAGCTTGTCGCAAAGTATGAGTAGCAATGCACCATAGATGCCGAGGTAGACTTAGCTACCGAGGTTGAGCTAACTGAGCAACTTATAGAGTTATTATTGGAGTTGACGACAAAGTAGCGACACCATGCTGAGGTCCAGACCGATTGAGCCATCCTGATCGAGTTGATTGCACAAGTTATGGAGTTGTTGATAAAGTTAACTACCAAGGTTGTACTAGAGACACCTGTTTCAAAGGACCCGCACACAGTTGCCTTGACAAAGTACAAAGACCTGGAGCTTGAAAGCAACTACGATATTGTCTGAGTCACTTCAATGGTCGCTTTGTAGTTTTTCGGTACCATTTTGTCATCACCCGGCTTGCACTACTGTCATCCTCAATTTCAGTAGTGACCATGTTGATCATACGGCACTATAAAACTTGAGGACGAGTTTTTCTCAACTTGAGGAGAATGATGAGGACCGGATGATCCAGATCGACCATTTGTTCGGAGAGGGTGTCTTCCGGGTCTTGATGAGACGATGTCTTTATTTCTTTATTTTTGCAGTGTTAGAATTTATTTTATGTATTTTATTTAGGTATTTAAAATCTTTTTCATTTTAGTCCTTTAGAGGGCATATATGTAATTAGGTCTTTCAGGAGTCTATCTTGTAATGTCCAACTCTATTTAAAAAGCCCAAAGCTAGTGAATAAGATAAAGATGGATGTTTGAAGAAGCCAATGAGTTTTCCTCTCCCTCTCTTGTTACCTCCTCTTGTCCTTACTCTTGACCTATTGTCCCTCTTACGTTGGCATCATCTTCCCACCTCCGGGTGTTCCCGGTCCTCCCCTCATATGTCTGGTGTTTTCCCTCACCTTCAGAGCTAGGTCCGATGCTTCTTCTCCTGTCTTGTTTAGTTTTTTGACCTTCGTCAACACCTCCGTGGACCCTGCCCTAAGTCCGTCCGAACCCCCTCACCTCACCCTCTCACCTCCCCTCGACCCCTACGGACACCACCCCCCTTCTCTGCTGGAAGCCCTTGCGACCCCCCTTCTGGTACCCATCCGCACCCGTGCGCACACACCCGACCCTAAACATTTGGTTCCCCATCTTGGTGGCTCCCCTCCACAATGCAACCCCTCCCCTTCACGGATTTCCCCCAGCAACCCCAGTCCCTGCTAAGCCTCCTTGCCCCCCTCCCTACCAGTTGAACATCCTTCCGATGGACCGAAGGCAACAAAGGAAGAAGAGGAAGGAGTAGGCCCATTGCCCTGTGCGAGGTTCCCACACGGAGAGGCCTCCAGGTCCTCCTTCCTCCTCGTGAGGTCCCCGCACCGCCGGCGAGTGCCTCCCCTCCGTTCTCTGCCCCGCGGCCATTGGGTCTGCCGTGTATGAAGATGAAGACCCCCCTTCTGCGCCATAAGGGCCCCAGAGAGCCACCACAAGCGCCCGCAAGCTCCCTCTCTCTCGACCGAGGATCATTGTCGCCTTCCACGACCCCCCCCCCATACCAGTTGGACAGTGCCATCTTAGGAGGCCATGAACCCCATCAAGTTAAGTGGCACCGGTTCAGCCTGGCGACGGTTCACCCAACCTGGTCAGTTGGCCAGCCGAATGCCCAAACCAGGTTTTAAAGCCAGTTCAGCCAGGTTCAAACCCGGTTCGCACCGGTTCAAGGCAATTTAGAGCCGATTTAGGCCTCCAAAGGCTAATTTAGGGCCAGTTCAATGGTCTTTGACCCGGTTCAGGCCTGTTTAACCCTAGTTTAGGCTTGTTTGACCCTAATTCAGGGGTTTTAAGGTCGGTTCAACGCCGTTTGGAGCTGGTTCACCGCTCATTGGACCAGTTCAGCTTGGCTCCAATTCGGTTCAGCTCCTGTCAGCTCAATTCGGATAGCTTTCAGCTTGGTTCACGCTCGATGGGCCCATCTTGGCACACAACATTATTATATTGGTCTTCTTCGGGCCCGCCGACACGCGTGGATGGCGATACCTCCGTCTCTGTCCCGCATCACAATGTTGTCTACTTCTCGCAACATCATCATCACATTAGTAATAAGCATAAAAAGTTAGTTGTTCATGGTGCCTAGCTGGTGACAAATTCTAGCTGGTCACAGTGTCTAGCTGAAATGTATCTTTTTTAGCACAGCATATTTACTACATACCCCTAAATAACATATTAGAAACTGTAGCCATAAATTCACATTATAGAATATATCCATATCCCCATTGCTGCTGCGTGTTCCTGGCCTAAATTAGTTGGTCAAATTAAATGGCTAAGAAAACATGTGAAATATGTACGTTAAGGTATGGGTACTACATTCTATAATACCCACATAAGTATTTTAAGCATGCAAAGAGCCAGTATTTCTGGCATATCGGGTCAGACTCCCTCCTTTTGAACAAGGATTATGCAGATGTGTGACAGTACATAGTTTCAGATTTTAAGCATATAGCCTCCAGCATTAGTATTTCAGAAGTATTGGCTCAAAATATGGTGCAACGCGCGGATACGTTGTGTGGGACCCTAAAGAAAATCCTATACTGAAATAAACATTGTCAGTGTGATGTTGCAGAATATTGAGACATCTGCACAGCATCTTTCTAGAAGGTTGAATACATTTTTAACATTCATTAGTTTGCTGAAATTGCTGTTGTGGAGACACATGATTTAAGGAGCTTTATAGCTAGTAGAGATTTTGACTATATTACAGCAAACTAACAACGGATCTATAACCAGTTTGTAAAAAAATATTTGTTTTATTATCCAGAGTTGGATCTGCCAACTGGTCTGGTTCACTTCACATCCACAAGGATCCGAAACTGAGCCTGATCTAACTAAACCTGAAAATTCAATGTTCATATCTAGATCTGGATCCAAAAAATCCGCTTGGATCTTCCCAGCAGTAGCATAGATTCTGTATTGGGCCTCTTGGATACCTACATTTTAGTTTGGATCGTAATAACATATTAACATACTAATTGTTTGGATGAGCACTAAGCAAAAAAAGAGCTGTATAAAACACAAGATTAATTGTCAGAATAGAGGGAAAATACATACGCTTTGGGTCTACCATTGATCTGAGAAAAGGAAAAAGGACAGCTATCAGCAATAAGTTATTTAAGCTTCAATCTGGTTATCAAAGATAGTTTTCTATTATCCTATATACATTTATGAAAGTAACAAAAAAATCTATAACCAGAGTTCAGCTCAAAGAAAAGCCCAATACATGTAAAGAAAGAATAAAGATATCATGATGAACATCCGTAGAAATCATTATACAACAGGCGTTAGGAAACTTGAAATAAGTAAAAGGGTTTTTTTTTGCAAGGAATTCCCAGATGTATGAACAGTAAGGGAGGCAGACGAGGATGGCCTGTCCTGGGAGTGCGGTTTCAGCTAAAGACTTGAACTAAGAGGCAGATGGTGATGTCAACAAGGATAGCGATAATAGATTTGTTTGGTCTCTACAGCCCAGGTCCATCGCCAGTAGGTGCAATGCAATCAATTAAGAGTCGTTAGATGAGTATGATTGAGAGGCTGATGTAAGAGAACAGCCAGATGAGCATTGCCAATGCCAAGCAAGGCAGAGATGGACAAGTTCCAAAGTCTGGAAAAGATGTGCGCAAGGAGGAGCTAGGGTTACTGGGGGTGACAAACAATCGAGGCTGCAAGAGATGTGTGCAAAGGAGAAGCTAAGGTTAATGGAGGGGGCAAGCAATTGAAGCTGCAAGAGATGTGTGCCTGAAAGTTTAAAACTTTGGGTTCTTATGGTCGTACAAGGGAACCAAAAATAACCCAATCTGGTTTCGCCTGAACCTAAAACCAGTGCCCTGAACCCGATGCAGAGCAACTCTTGGGGCTTTTGCCTGAACTGAAACCCAGTGTCCAAGAAATTGGGTTTCTCATGCAATGCCCTGAAGTCCAGGTTCCAGTTTACAGGTCTATCACTCTATCCACAATTGCACAGTTATTTAACACCTATATTTGACATCTAAGGATCATCCATATTTGTGATCTGCAAAACGAATAATGATTCGAGACAACTGATGCTTTGCAGCCTGTTCTGTTTATGATATAGATCGTAATGACGCAATACATAAGATTTGTTGATGAAATTTGTCTGTGGTAGCCTACAAAAGCCTGATACAACATCAGTCATAAAACTTGTATTCCTTTACAGTGTTTAGCTCTAGCCACTGCCTTTGGATTGATCTGTAATGCAAAACTTAAGAAAGTGTAGTTTTTTTTTCTTGACCTTGATGAATATTTTATCCTGCACTATAATACTTGCAGGTGGTTAGACTACAGGAGGAATTCTTTCTCCCAGGTGAAATAATCTTCGAACAGGGAAATGGTGTAGATCAACTTTATTTTGTCTGCCACGGAATGCTGGTAACTCATTGCACGGTTTCCCTTAAATATAGTTTGTTGTATCAAAAATTTGAGTCTATGGAACATGTCATTGTTCCCTCTTCAGCCTTCCAAGCTACCATTCTGTTTTGCAGTGTTTAGGGTTATACTGTTATCATTTGGAAAACAAAGTAGACTAGTGGGCTTCTATGTTTTCTTACGGCCATTGTATATTTCTGTTTTAACATTAAATATCTAACTTTGCTTCGAACAATTGCAAAGACATCTTTTCTGGTCTTTGTAACTTGTAAATTCTAGACATCCTTTTACATTTGAAGGAAACTAGAAAATAACACCAATTTTGTACGTAAATAAAACTGATTTGATTTGTGACATGCATATAGCATCTGAAATGGAGGATGTGGTGTCTCCGAGATTGATAAGGATGATGTTGTTATAAAAGTAAAAATTCTTGAATGGGTATTAAGGCAGTGGACAGGTTTATGATCATATCAAAGGACTGATAGGACAATATGGGTGGATACTATGGTACCACCTTAATTTAGTGTTTATCCTTTATTCTTTTAGTTAACCTTGGTATCTCCATAACTTGATTTTCCACATGGCTGAGGACCTGTTCGGTTAGAGTATTGAAACTAATATAATCTCAATTTTAATATTACTATCAGATACGTAAGCATCAGAAATAATATTACCAAATTTAAAAATGATATTAATAATGGTGGTTAATAGTGTATTCCAACAGGCCCTTAACTTTTGTTGATGCTTGCATGTTTGCTTGATGTACAGGAAGGAGTATGGATTGGTGAAGATGGTACAGAGGAGACCACATTGAAATTGGAGCTTAATCATTCTTTTGGGGAGATTGCGATCCTCTGCAATATTCCTCAGCCTTACACTGTTCGTGTCTGTGAACTGAGTAGGCTACTGAGAATCGACAAGCAGGCATTTACTGATGTCCTGCAAATATATTTCTTTGATGGGAGAACTGTATTCAACAATCTATTGGAGGTAATTAAGATTATCAACTGGGTGACTGCCTCTTGTGAGCTTACTTTTTTCACACTTCACCTTTTCAGACTCAATACCATTGGTTCCTTCTATATACATGATGACAGATATAAGGAATAAGGACGAAGATATTTTTCTTAGTTAGGCATGTCATATAGCTGAATCATATTCAGATATCATTCACTCATATGATTGTTGCTTTGTTTTGTCATCAATGCATAGGGTGGTGAACCAACTGTTCGGATAAAGCAAGTTGAGTCTGATATCACTTTTCTTCTTGGAAAGCAAGAAGCTGAGCTTGCTCTGAAAGTCAACAGTGCAGCTTTTCATGGAGATCTGTATCATTTAAAGGGTTTGGTCCGAGCAGGTGCAGACCCTAACAAGATTGATTATGATGGTCGATCACCTTTGGTATGAATCTTAAAGTAATGCAATGCCTCCCCTATGAACTCTAGATCTAACTAAATGGTTTCTGCATTGGCTCCAGTTCCCTATTTTGGCTTGTTGTGAACACCTTACATGAGATTTTCTTTTCATCAAGTTGGCTCTTAATTCTATTTAAGTATATTGTCATTGCTGTCCTGGAAACAGAACCAGGGAAGCTTTAATAGCATCTTATTGAGTTTGGTCTATTTCATCCTGGTTTGCTTATGTTCGAAGCATAGTTTGCAGGATTGACCAATCCGGATCGGGATCAGCAAGTGCTGACCCAATCCAAGGGGAAGCCCAATCCTGCAGTCCATATCTGTTGGATTTGGGTAGACACCATTGGACCAGCTAATTCCAGGCTAATCCTAGTGGGATCACCTCTAGAGGTGGGGGAGGATGGTGGGGGGATTACCCCTGCCACCCTGCAACAGGGTGGGAAGTTACAGAGGCGGCCACTGCCACCTTGCCCACTGCATTCCAGTGGCAATCCCCTGGATTCAGGCCCACTGACAACCAGTCTGGAGTGACTTTTTGTTTTCCCTGTTTTTATGATCTTTTATCCAGGCCAATCTTAATTTGGTTTCCTTCCATCAGATCGGTTGAGCCAATTGATCCAATCCCAATCTGTATTGGGATCGACCCTTGCTGATTCCAATACAGTGTACCTCTCCTAATACACTTTCAGAGTCTAAAGTTTTTTAAACCCTCATCCCTTACTTTTTTTCTCTTGATGTATTGTAGTATATAAGATTCAACATGTAAATGAAAAATAAACAAGGTTGTAAATTCGCCAAGAAGATGTTCATATTGTAATGGAACTCATTTTTGGGACTTTCAAGCTACATGTCACTTATGCAAGTTGATTTTAAATTTGAAGTCATCTGTTATGAATGGAAGCACTCCTCAACCATGTTCTTGTTACTTGTGTAGTTTGGCGCGCTAAGTTTACTTGCATGCCAAACCAGCACCCTGTTATTTGCTTGTGATAGATGTATCAGATTTTTGGCTGAAAAAAAATTTGTGGTCACCCATCCACGAAGAAATGAAATGTTTGTCTCCAAGTCTTTAGAAACAGTTGTCTTAATTTCATGATATCACTGATGTCGATCTCTGCCTCAGTGATGCCTGTAGCTTGCAATATTTATCCTTTGCCATGTGAGGAATCAAATTAATGTTTATACCCTAGTGCCCATTTGGTACAAGATTAATTAGGCGAAAAACATGGTTTATCCCTAAAAATGTGGCGATAAACCAGGTTTATCCCCAAGTTAAACTTGTGCCAAATGGGTCCTAGTAGATTTAACAGACATCTTTACTTACCATATTGCGGGAAGGCCAGCCTGTCTAATTTTTTACAGTGACATTCGTCTGCACACACTTACTAACTACATATATTCCTCTCAAGTTATAGATACAAGAAATTATCAAATATATCTTTGTCCATCACCTTTGTTTCTAAACAGTTCTTATCTTTGCCCAGCATCATGCAGCCACAAGAGGTTATGAGGATGTTACTTTTTTTCTCATTCGAGAAGGTGTGGAGATTAACAATCCCGGTATTGTATATTTCATATCCTATTCATATTTGTTGATAATAGTTGTGTGTACCCAATAAACCCAGAATAACACCAAAAAGAACTTGTGTAGATAAATTTGGAAATACTCCACTTTTAGAGGCCATCAAGAATGGACATGATCAAGTGGCCTCCATACTCATGAGAGAAGGTGCATGTCTAGATCTTGATGATGCCGGTGCACGCCTATGCTTGGCAGTTGCAAAGGGGGATTCAGATTTCTTGAAAAGGATGTTATCTTTTGGAGTGGATCCAAATTCTAAAGATTACAACCATCGAACACCACTACATTTAGCAGCAGCAGAAGGGTTATATTTGATGGCAAAGATTCTTTTGGAAGCTGGTGCAAGCGTTCTAGTGGAAGATAGGTATAACAAAATTATTTAATCTTTAGTTTTCTATCATTTCAGTGCATTGACTAAAACAGAAATTTTTTCCTTAACGGATTCTGCCCAGCTTTCATGTGTTTTTATTTTCTTGATTATTCCAATTGTGCTTATTAGTTTTTTTTGGTGGTCCTAGATTTTCCAATCACAGCTCATTCTAGGGCATTATCCAATTTTTTCATGGGATTTTCCTACCGAGATTCCATTTTCTGGTTATTTTCAGTCATCTCAATATAGAATAAGACCACCTACCTATTATTTATACTATTTGCTTGCTTAGGTTAGCATGCTCTAGCTTAATCAATGCTGAAGGTAATGTTCAATCGCATTATTTTTTTTATCATTGCAGTAGGTCTAGACTAACGAAGTTAGATTATTTCATCATATTTTATTTGCAAATTGTTCCGAAGGGGAAATTATTGGCATATCTTATTCTCCACTCTAAATTTTCTTTTAAACATTTTACCCTCCTAGTTACCATGCTAGGTAGACCTGTAAACAGGTTGGGTTGGATGACTTGGATCAGATCCACAAAGATCTGAACGCCAACTCGATAAGCCCTGATCCGAATCTGAAGCTTACTTTGCTGGAGTTTTGGATTTGGTCTTTGACCTGGATCCAATTTGCTGTTCAGGTTTCTGGTCCACCCGAAAGAAAAAAGACTACGAATCTAACAGATAAGACCATTGTCTATGGAGGGAGCTAGCTAAATTAAAGATGACACACGTGCGTTCCTCAAAAAAAAAAAAAAGAGTGCTCCAAATGGAGCAATATTTCCACCCCAAATTAATCATCCTTCCACTCTATACAAAAAATTCCCCATCCCAGCACTCCTTCCTTGAAAATGGTAAAAACGATATGATTGACCGCCATCAAGAGATTGAATGGAGGCGATTGTATTGGAGAATTTTTGAACCGTCACAAACCTTCACATCCCTGGTATGATGCGACCCTTTTCTCTTATCAGAAAGCGACAACAGCAAAACTAGTGACTTCAATATTACTCTACGCTGAAACGGCCAAAGAAACAGACTCTAAAATAAACCCGGCCGTCCCGCTGATTATCTGCCCCGCCAACACTTCTTTCCCTGCCCGGCGCTCTCCTCCTTCCACTCCTCCTCCCAACTCCCCGCACAGAGACTCCCGCCTTCACACGCATAGTCATCCTGACCCTACCCCGCTTTGGTGCGTAGACGCCGAGAGAGCGTGTGGCCTCGAAATCCTGAAAAGCTGCTCTCGGATGACAGTTCTCCTTTCTTTAATACTAACCTGGAGGTGGCCTTCGAGGGTGATGTGGCATCGTCGATCAACGACGCCCGAGTTCCACGGTTGCCCGAGAACACCGAACTTGCTCGGTGTCGGAGTTCGCCCGCCCGTTCTGCGTTTGCCGAGTCCAATGAGGTGGAGGCTCTCGGTCTCGCCGTCTTCCTTCTCTTGTTGGGTTGGAAGTAACATCTAGCCTCGGTGGCGGACATTACACGATGTTTTGTTTGCACCAAAAATTTAATATTGATAGCATTACATGTACTGTTGATCTCTGTCATTGTCAATTTTGAATTTGACACTGATAAAGATGTTCAATACAATTATCAAATAAGGTTTAAAATATAAAAAATTATATCATGCAGAATTAATATAAATGTACACTTATCTTATATAATTTTACTTCATTTGTACTACAAATTTCGAAGTTTATACCAATAGTCAAAGATTTGCATCAATATCAATATCAAAATTAATATTGATATAGATGTATAACACTGTTACCAAATAAGCTAGGTACTTAGCTACGTCCCTGATTTAAATATTGAAATAATTACAGATCGTAAATGTGTCTCATACTGCATGGTACTGCCTGAGTTTTGAAGCTGGAAGGCTCCTGTTTCTGTCTGGTAGAATGTTATGCAGAACTATGGTTATTTTAGTTGAAGTTTTTTCTTTAGATGCCTTTGTAAGACTGGATGCATGATTAGTTTTTTGGAGGATTTACAACCACAAAAAAACTAATTTATGAATCAGTTCTAGAATAAGCTAGAAACTAGAAAGTGGCTCCGGAGGCTGCCCCTTAAGGCTGTAAGCTTTTTAATGTGTCGTTGAGGTTTCTGGGTCAGCCTGCCTATACATAAGCTCATTAACGAGATCATTAACGAGAGTTTGTTCGAAGCCTTTGTTATATGCCGTTAACCCAAGGATCGCGGGATCGGAATCGGTCCCTGGATCGGTGGGGACTGATTCAATCCGGATCGGATCGAATCGGTCCGATGCAGGCCGATTCGTCGGAAGGAAAATCGATCCGGATCGACCCTTAAAAAATCCTAAAACACCAAAAAATTAACTAAATAAGGAGGTAGATCGGATTCCAATCCGATCTACTCCATTTTGGGGCGATTTCGGGCCCAAAAGTGGCCCGAAATCGCTGCCATGGCGGCAGCTTGCCGCCGTGACATCTTCCCCGCCCGAAGATGACCTATCGGGCGGATTTATACCCTACCGGTTTGCGTATTGGGTCCATGGGACCCGATACACTTAAAATGGCTGGATAAATCACCGGATCCTGGCCTTACCGCGGGATGGCCGCCGCGGCAGCCTGTGGGTCGATTCCGGCGAGGGAATCGCCGGAATCGATCCAGAATCGACCGAATCGATCGATTCTGGCACCGATTCCACCTACAAACATCGATCCGGACCGATCTTCGGTCCGGATCGGTAGTTCCACCGGGAATCGGATCGGAGGGGGTCCGATCCGATCCAAGAATCGGCCGATCCCGATCCAGATCGGCCGATTCTGCAATCCATGCATTAACCTAATGCTGTGGACTCTGTTATCTGGATTTCCAGCTCATATGCATCTCCAAGCTCCTATGTTTTGTAGCACTTTCGGCGTAGGTGAAGTTTTCCTCCATGTATGGTAACTATCAACAATACTGTCTCTGGAGTCGGTATTTGTCGGACACCCAGATACAGGAAGTTAATAAATTTATAGGGTGTTTGGTTGCATGATAAAAATGATACTATTTTATAAAATTTTGTAACAAAACTTGTCAAAAAAGGTGTTTGGCAATCATGTTAAAATTATGATCTTATAGTGTTTATGTTTGGTTCGCAAAATTATGTTTTGCACACTTGTGATAAATTTATGTTTTACAATAAAATCCTAGATAGCTGAAGACATAATGGTTTCATTTTTTGGTACACTTTTGTGAGAAATTTACGTATTATTATAAAATCCGAGATACCTAAAGCCATAAAATTACCACGTATGGTAAGATTTAATGGCAAAAAAGATGGAGGTCATGTATAACCAAAAAATGAAAATGATGACGGACCACAAGACAAAGAAAAGAGGTCTTGCCTCTACTCGGAAGAAATTCTTTATAAAAATATAGTTGTGTAACGATTATCAAGCATTCTATTTAACAAGCTCTAATATAAAAATATACTGTTGTAATGAAAACTTGTTTTTATCATGCAACCAAACACCTTAATGGGGTGTTTGGTTGCATGATAATGGAGATTTTTATTTTTATTTTTAAAAATTATAAGAAAATTTGTTAAAAGAGATGTTTGATAACTATAACAATTTTATGTTTTGAAAGTGATTTTCTTTTTAAACAAAAAAGGAGGTCTCACCTCTTTCTTTTTTATTGTGGTCCCTCGTGATAGTTACTTCTTTTTGTTATCACATCTCTCCAAACATGATAATTTTATGTCATGAGTTGGTTTATTTTTTATTTTAATATAATTTTTTATTATAAAAATATATAAAAAATTATCATGCAACCAAACATCTTATAAGAGTTTTTATCATATAAGAAAAAAAAGAGGTGAATCGACTTTTCATTTTTTGTGGTCCCGCATTTCTTTAGTTATATATGGTTTCACTCACTGTTTCATTATATGCGATAGTTTTATATTTTTAGTTGTCTTAGATTTCTTTTAGTGGATAATTTTATTGTGAAAATGTATAAGAAAACTTAGTTCAGCCAAACAGCTCATCACTAATTAAAATTGCAGATGGGGAAATACTCCGTTGGATGAATGCCGGAGAAGCGGAAGCAGACCAGTGCTAAAACTACTCGAACAAGCAAGATCGTCTGAATTGTCTGAATTCCCAAATCGCTCAAAGGAAATCAGAGGTATCGTCCGTTGGCTATTTTCCCTTTATTACCCGCATCTGCTTCGTGTAAACTAAACTTATTCGTACAGTGATGGCATTTGCCTAAAAAAGATGTGTAGCTCAGCATGTGATGTAAATGTTAGCTCTATATCATGTATACTTGAAAATTTCAGCTTAGCCTCGACGTTTGAGCCAGCAATATAATCTTCTTCATTGTTCTACGCCTGAACAATTAATACCAACAAATCCAAGATTATCTTTATGATGCAGAGGAAACCCCCCCCCCTCGACATTTAGATGCATGATTGTATCGCTGACCTTGTTGAGCTGAACAGATAAATTTCATCCAAGGAAATGCACAGTTTTCCCGTTTCATCCATGGGATCCAAGAGAAAAGAGAAAAGATGGAATAATGTTATGGATACCACACACGATGAAGGAACTGATCGAAACGTCAAAAGAACAGTTGAACTGCTGGGGTTCTCGTGTACTATCCGAAGATGGAGGGAGATTACTCGATATAGGCATGGTTTCGGATGGGCAGAAATTGTACTTGGTCACGGACACAGGAATGGAGTCCGACAATGTGGGTTAAACATTGTTGTCGACGGCTGTGCCCCCACACAATAGGAAGCATACTTCTCACCGAGGCTCGATTAAAAAGGAGAACAGGAGGCTGATCTCGCAGTTTCCGATGAAGCCAGCTTTGCCTTGAAAATCAATCTCGGGTTCTTAACCCTTTTGATGGGAGAGAAGACGAAACTGTGAGGCGAGGAAAATTATTTATCTGTTCCGTCGTGTACAATGTTTCAGCTGCTGGACACGGGAAGGTACAAGACTAAAAGTTCTGTTCCATTGAGGAGCCATTCGCACCCATGTAAACGCAAAATTTGTCAAGTTTTTGCCTTGGATATGATTTTCACGAAATTTTAATGGATGATGTTGATATTTGGTTTCTATAAAATTAAGCTTTTGAATCGTTTCGTCATTTGGTTACATGTAAATTATATTTTTGAAATCCTGAATTTGTAAGGTTTTTTAGGCCATAATTAGGCTCCCAGTATCTAATTGATTGAGTTTCAAAAAAAAAATTAATACTTTTGAGAGAAGTTGAACATGTAACTTGGTTACTTGCTCAAAATACTCGTTTGGTTGGTCACGTGACAAGTAAAAGTTAAAAAGTCAAGACAGTAAATAAGATAATTTTCAGAAATTTATTATTTGATCTACATGGAAATAATTCTGAGATTTCTTTTTTTTCCAAATTCAAAGTCCTGCACATATGCAATGAAGATGAACTTTTCACGGTAACTAGTCCATGTATCCTCGGTAACCATTAGTATGCAAGAGGCACCGATAGATGATAAGTGGGGATAAAGCATAGCTGCTTATTGTTGTGGCTAAGTATCTCAGGTGAATGTAGGAATCAAAATTCAAGTGGAAGAAACAATTATAGATTAAAAAATAGTGTAAAAACTATAGAAAAATATAAAAAAACCCTAATGGGGTGTTTGGTTGCATGATAATTGAGATTTTTATTTTAATTTTTAAAAATTGTAAGAAAACTTGTTAAAAGAGGTGTTTGACAACCATGACAATTTTATATTTTGAAAGTGATTTTCTTCTTAAACAAAAAAAGAGGGTCTCACCTCTTTCATGACCAAACAAAGTGGGGGACCACAAGAAAAAAGTAAAAGGTGAGATCCTCTTTTTTTGTTTAAGAAGAAAATTACTTTTAAAACATAAAATTGTCATGATTACCAAACACCTCTTTTAACAAGTTTTCTTACAATTTTTAAAAATTAAAACAAAAACCTTCATTATCATGCAACCAAACACCCCATAAATATAGGACTTTATGAAAAAAGATGCATTCTAGGCGCGGCGAGACAACCTCTCCTTTGGGCGACCCCATCTCCACTCCGGCACTCTATCCTGATCTTCTATCATCCATCCCGCAGCAACGAGCCTCACCGCGTCTCACCCCCGACCATGCTGGCTCTCGGGGGGCAGCCGGCTCCGCCGCCCTTCTTCCACGCCCTCCGACCCGCCAGCTCGCCAGACTGCCACACCCCGATGCTCACCATCTCCCTCCGACCCTCCACTGCGTCTTCTACAGCCGCCCTAGAATGTCACAGGAGCAGGACCCCCCACCAACACCAGCACGGCTGGTGCCCCTGCACTTGCAGGGCGCGGCGGAGGGTTAGGTACGTCGAAGATGAAGCCGACGAGGATCAGGAACACGGGCAAAACGAGGAGCTCGCCACGATCGAGGCCTACAGCGCGGGAGCGAGGGGCGAGGCCCTCCTGGTGCGAGCCACGATCGACGGTGAGGAGGAGACGGTGCTCGTCTTCAAGGTGAGCCGCCCGACTACCCCGCAGGGAGCGTTTCTCCACGACACACCACCCCGTAGGGAAGGCAGCGTGAGAACAGGCCTTGCATACGGACATCCTAAGCGCAACCGTACCTTGTTGTTGTGTAGGGGTTCTCTTCGCTGTTGAGCTCGGAGACCTCGGCGAACCTGGCGAGGAGCGTCCTCCCGGCGCGGGCGGTGGTGACGTCCATCGACATCGTGCGGGGGCCTTTCGATCCTTCGAACATCGAGTACCTGGAGAGGGGGCTGACGTGGGAGGACTTCAAAAGCCGGATGCAGCCGCCCAAGCGATAGGAAATATCTGCGCCGCTGCCGGGCTGGATGATGCGGTGCTGTTTTGAGAGGCCAGCAGGCTGGAGAGATCTCCGTTTAGTCCCATCAGGCAAGAACAACCTTTAAATTCCTCAGAGGAGCCGGCAACAGGAAAGTTGTGCACATGTGAAACCGTTGGAGTGAATAACCCTTCGGATGAGGGATGACGACTCACTTGATGAGTGCGTGCGAACTACCGAGTAAATGGCTAACTTGATTGGGTAACCAGGAGATTCCTGCACTGTGTGCTTGTTCGAATATTGGGAAGGGGGTCCGCGCAGTACAACTGAGCAAGAAGAATGAATACCCGTGGAGCTACAAACCCTAAAAACCGAGGAACCACCACCGCAGCGGAGAATCCGTGTACAACTGAGCAAGAAGAATGAATTTCCAACTTTTGCCGACAAGTGCACGCACGCGAGGAGGCAAGGGGCAACTTCATTATAGCCCAATCCTCCGCTGCACCAACGTATAAAAGCCCGGTAGACGGACAGCCAGCCTGACGAATGATACCACATCAATTTTGAACAGGCTGTTAGACGGAGGTGCCAATCCAATGACGCATGTCTACAGCTATCCCATTCCAAATCTGAACTTATTCTCCAACTATCGGCCTTGTAACTTAACGGATCGCGTATAAACGTGTAACAGAATTCCAGGACCGAGTAAGACGAACTCGGATGTCTGTTTTTTTTTCTTTTTTTTCATTCAGCCATTGACAATGGATTCTGAAAACTCGTGAGATTATGGAAGATATCGACAGCCTCTTAAGCACATCCAGCGTAAACAATTACCTATACAAACGACAAGAACGGAGCTCTCTAGGAAGGGGGACCTCCCCCCAGGTTAGCCAACCCCAACACTACATGGCTGCATTAAGACCAAGAGCAGCGACAAGTCAGAAGCACACGTACCGTTCATCCGACGCGCTGTTGGTGTGGACGGTCGCAGGTTAAATTCTGAGAACGCACAGCGGAAAAAGGAAAACTAAAAGGCCGAAACACCCGCGCGTCTACATCTTTAATTTACGGAAGGTTGCGCATAAGCCCAGTTCGTGGCACAGACCTGAAAGCGGCATCACTTCTCCATCAGATCTAAATAAGTAAATATAAGCAACTCGGGATGAACATATGCTTGTGACAGATGTGTTCTGCCCATCAAAAATAGCAAACTGGGAGGCAAGTTGTGCACTCATAAAAAACGAAGACGTGAAGTTATGAGCAAGGTAGGTGGGGTCAGGGTTCGGGACCGGGTCGAAACCCAAGTCGGGTCAGGGTTGGCCGAGATCGCAATAAAAAATAATTTTAAAACATTCACCAAGTTGAGGTCGCAGGGTTGGGCCTGGTCAGTTGGCACAAAAACCGACCGGGTCAAGCTTGCGTCACAACCCCGCATTCCATGATTACTGAGTGTAGAGCCTACATATAACACATGATCCGAACAAGATCAAATGTCCTAATGGGGTATGTGGTTACATGATAAATTAAATGTTTGCTACAACTTTACATTTTTGTTTCAAAGTCAAAAGGCATGTTTGCCAACCATTACACTTTTATGTTTTTAAAGAGATTTCTTTCTTGGACACAAAAAAGATGTGAGATGTTATTTTATCTTGTGGTTCTCCACCTCTTTTGGTCATACATGACTTCCAATCATTTTTGTTATCACATCTCCCAAACATGACAATCTTATGTCATTGGATAGCTTACATTTTATTTTAATGTAACTTTTTATCACTTTAATGTGCAACCAAACATCCTATATAGAATTAATAAGCTGATTATGCTTTGAGATCGTTGACAAAACACTTCAGGATGAAATACATGCAAAATGAATCAAAACCACAGCAAAGGGTACCAGTTCAAGAGACAATTAGCAAGAGCCTGCAGATAAAGTGAAGGTACGTCATCATATGGTATAGACTATAGAGTATAGACAGGGTACAACTGATTTCGCAACTAATAATAAGTATTCTATTGTTGCTGACAGTCAGGAATTGATGCTTTCTCGGGCAATGGATACCCATCCTACATCTCATAGCCTGTTTCAGCAACCTATGAACCGCGATGGAAAATTTCTGCTTTCTCACACGAAGATGATCAGATATTTAGCCTGAGAAAGTCAAACAAAAAATATGAAGCCACCTATCCACCTTTTGATTCAGTGCCAATCACCAGCTTTGGCTCCTTTATCGAAGAAACGTAGGCACAAATACTTGAAAGGAAAGAAACTCCACAGCACACCAAAGATCCTTTACAACTTTGCCCAGGCACTTTCATAGATATTAATCCTTATCCCTTCACATTTGTCCTTGTTTATTGACCTGCCACTGCCTCCAACATGTATAATAAGATCCTTATAATGATGCAATTATCCACTGAAGTTGAGGAGACTAGCAAGGTATCAGCCACAAATTGCAAGTGAATGATAAACTCTCTATTGGCACTAACTTCAATCTCCTCTATTAACTGTCCATGCAACTTCTTCTCTCAATTGTACTATAGAATCTGACCAACTAAGATAAAAAAGAGGTGAAAACTATACAGTTTGAGCCCAGTGAGCCCTCTGGAACCGTCAAAGAAACCAAAAGACTTTTCATTAACATCTATTGATAACTTCACAGTATTGATACGACTCTAAATCCAATTGATCCATTTGCCCGTAAATTCCATTAATTGCAAAACCATAATCAGACAGTCAATTCAACTCTAAAAAGTGTTTCTCCAAAAGTCCAACTTTTCATGAACTCCTTATTCCTTATCCTATCAATACAATATTGACTACAAATTTCAAACACAACGATATATCATATAGAATATTCTTTAATAATTCATCCAAAACTAATACAAGAAGGATAAGGGCTTATTACAGAGTTTTATGTAAATTGTTTGAAAAAGAAAAACCTATTATTTTTCATCGAATTGTGCATGCATTAATGGTTGTTTCAACTAGATTAGCTAAGTTTACAACAATCACAATCAAAATCTTGTCTACACCTGTGAATGCTGTCAACATTTCCTATCAAAATATATCAACTGCATTCCATTCCCTGATCGTTCTTTTTAAGTTTTACAATTGTAAAACTATTTTCTAATTTGAACCCCAAGATAAAGCTTCCATGGTTTGCAAGTTTGTCATGAAGAACATCATCATATTGTCTGAGATCATACACGCTATCGTTAACAACAAACCACGGTTAGTGGCACAAGAGCTTGAGGATCTTTGTGAAAAATTATGGCATTGTGTTACATCATCCATCTTCATATCATCCGCAATATACTAGACAAGTTAAAGTGATGGGGATCCAGTTCTATAGGTTGTGGGTTTATTTGCATTTCCATCCCTAGGGCTTTCTTTGTAAATATTTGAAGTTTTTTGAGTCATTTTCTTTACATTTAAGTCAGAGGACATGTTTGTAAATAGATCTTTACTTGTCTCTTTAGTTGTAAAAGAATGGGTCCATAAAGAGGTTATTAGTCCAATGGAATAAAAATATACAGTGAACATTTTTGAAAATTGGTACCCTTGGGTTCCGTAGGGCTTGGCACCAGTTCTCTCCACTTCTTCTGGGCATTTTCTCCACAATCAGCAGGAGGCCAGCTACCCTTTTCACCCTCGGCAAGAGACCAATTCCAAGACTTCCCCCCCCCAATCAACCTCCATGACATCCCCTTCTTGATTATGCAAATCTTTGGTTCAGTGACATCAACACTTCTCGGTCTTGCTCGGCATTGAGGCCATGGCTTATGACACTCACAATTCCAGCGATCCCTGGATCTGTGCGACCAGTCCAATAGTGCGGCTTCACCAGCCATTCCCCTTCCCCTTCCCAATTATGCAAGTCTTTGGTTCGGCACCATCGACACTTCTTGGTCTTGCTCGGCAGTGAGGCCCTGGCTTCCAGCTCACAGTTCTGGTGATCCCTGGATATGTGCGACCAGTCCAATAATTCGGCTTCACCGGCTCTCCCATGCCATCTTCACAGGCACGCATAGCCTCAGACTCAATGATTTCCAATCGGAGGCCACCAACATTGTCTGGTGATTTCCCGGTCATCATCTGGTTGGTGCAACTACCCCATGGACTTCAGAGCTCTCAGACAATCGACATATCTTCCCACTGCAACCGAGCCGTTCGGTGATCCCCGAACACCCTCCACAGCACCTTCCTCTTCCAGATCTTCTGGATACCCCTGGCCTCTCCACATCTTCTGTTGTCACTGCAGCCAGCCTCCATTGTCATTGTCACCCTCGCCTGCACTTTCCACTGTCTCCAGAACCTCCACCTTCCCCTCCCTTTCCAGCTCCTCCTTTCCCACAAGGATGCCACCGCCTTCATGCTCGATCACCCCTCTGCCTTCCCCTGTTCTCCCTCCCGTCCAAACAGACGCACGAAACCAAAGACGACGAAGACACCACTTAACACCTTTGTCGGCTATGCAGGGAATCACACATGCCCTTGGGCTTGTCTTCGTGCTGCCACAACCCCCTCAGCCCAGGATCAACAAGAAGCCTCCGTGACACCCGGAGCGGGATTAAGTTGATGCTGGTCAAGTCGACTTCGATTCAGCTGCCCCGGAGCGGGATTAAGTTGATGCTGGTCAAGTCGACTTCGATTCAGCTGCCGGTCAAGCGGGCCAAAAGCCGATTCAGCCCGGTTCGGCAGCTGGTCTAGCCAGGTCATACCAGTTCAGAATCTAGATTCTAGACTGGTCGGTTCGGCCAAGTTCAGGCCGGTTTGACCAGGTCTAGGCCGGTTCAAGATGCCCAAACATAGTTCAAGCTGGTTCAAGGCCCATTTCCTTCATTTCCATCTATTCCAGTTTATTTTTAGTATTCTAATGCCATTATGCAGCATTTTAGCCCAAGTGCCAGTCGAGCAGACCAAAAGCCAGTTCAACCTGGTTCAGTGGGTGGTCCAGTTCAGGATCTAGACTAGCAAGTTTGGCCTGGTTCAGGCGAGTTTGACCCAGCCCAGGGCTGGTTTAAGGTGCCCAGACCAAAATCAGACCAGTTCAAGGCCATTTCCTTCATTTCCATCCATTCCAGTTCATTTTTAGTATTCTAATGCCATTATGCAGCATTTTAGCCCAAGTGCCAGTCAAGCAGACCAAAAGCCAGTTCAACCTGGTTCAGTGGGTGGTCCAGCCAGTTCAGGATCTAGACTAGCAGGTTTGGCCTGGTTCAGGCGAGTTTGACCCAGCCAGGGCTGGTTCAAGGTGCCCAGCCCAAATTCAGACCAGTTCAAGGCCATTTCCATCTATTCCAGTTCATTTTTAGTATTCTAATGCCATTATGCAGCATTTTAGCCCAAGTGCCGTCGAGCAAACCAAAAGCCAGTTCAACCTGGTTCAGTGGGTGGTCCAGCCAGTTCAGGATCTAGACTAGCAGGTTTGGCATGGTTCAGGCGAGTTTGACCCAGCCAGGGCTGGTTCAAGGTGCCCAGACCAAATTCAGACCAGTTCAAGGCCATTTCCTTCATTTCCATCTATTCCAGTTCATTTTTAGTATTCTAATGCCATTATGCATTTTAGCCCAAGTGCCGGTCAAGCAGACCAAAAGCCAGTTCAACCCGGTTCAGCAGGCTGTCCAGCCAGTTCAGACCGGTTCAGGATCTAGACTAGCCAGTTCGGTTCAGGCGAATTTGACCCAGTCCAGGGCTGGTTCAAGGTGCCCAAACCCAATTCAGACCGGTTCAAGGCCGTTTCCTTCATTTCCATCTATTCCAGTTCATTTTTAGTATTCTAATGTCCTTATGCAGCATTTTATGCCAATTCCACCACATCGTCCTGCGTCATAAAACCAATAATAAAATCCTTATAAAAAATAAGAAAACTTGCAAATATGCAAGATACAATGATCAGCTGGATATGTTGATTGAAACAGTTTGGCTTATCAGACATCGATAAGAACTCCCAAGGGCATCAATCTCTACTGTTTTTATACCAAGTCTCAACATAATGTCCATTAGAGCTTCTCCATTGTCTCTGCTAATGGAAAGGGCCATAGAATGTAATCCCTCCGAGAAATGAGATCACAAATACAAGATCTATATAAATATCTATTATCTTTTATTTTCCATGATATGTTGAGAACTCCAATTTTAAAACTCCATATTAATGCAAATTGTCTATATCATTTGTATTGTCTATTATTCTTTTTTCTATCAATAGCTCAATTAGATGACTTTATGAAATTTCACATGTTAACAACTGTATTATTGTATCTATACAAAGTCTTATCTAGGTGTTTTTTTATTTATTTCTACTATAATTTATAAATTAATACTTTTATATGACTATATGTAAAAGTGATTAAAATTGTCGCACAACTTCTCAATTTTCAAGGAGAGCTCTTCTCTTGATAGTGATAGAGAAAAAACATATATTCATGTTGGAACCTATTAATACATCTCTTATTGACAATGGTCATCCTCCGTATGTGTATTAATCCTTCCTATCAAGTCATCCAATTTTGATCCTCAAGTAGCATGTCCCTTTTGAAGAGATTACTATGTCGTTTATACTAACATGCTGCTGAGATCTAATCTCCTAAGATTTTTCCGAGATCTCTCCGAAAATTCTTCTCTCCAAACACCTCGAGATGAAACTGAGAAGCAAAATGACAATCCTTGGAAAGGGCCACTAGTTTTTGGGCAAAATGAACACAGTACAGCAGTTATATCACCTTAAAAGAGGGTTAGGGAATTAAAGAACAGATTTTAATGAAGAAAAACGAGAAATAGCAAAATAAAGATGCAAAATGAATGTAAGTAGGAAGTACTTCAAATGCAAAGTTCAGCCATTAAGCATATTCAAGTCTCTTGTCACAAAAAGTCAACAAATGAAAAGGATTCATGCTGAAACTGTATGAAAATTTGCAATGGAAATGTTATCTAAAAGAAAATTCATTGTTCCTCGAGTCTTGAACAATCAGCATCCACTTGGGGAATCTGAGGCTTCATCTCCTATTTTCTTCGTTGTGGACTATTTTACTCATAACCCACATGAAAATAAAGTAGCATACCAAAGTTGCCAAAGCACAAAATGAAATGGCATGTATTTAGAAAATCTTCAAGGATCCTGAAGGGTTTTAACCACTATCAACATTTTTAACAATATTATTAGAGCCACAATTTATAGGCATTCAGAACAAGTTACACAAAGTTCAAAGAAGTAAATAGCAAGTCAACACATGGACGGAGAATGGCCTGCTCCAGGAGCACAATAAACAGATCAGTCTATTCATGTGAGCAAGAAATCAACAGGCGTTACCTTCCAGGGACCATCTGAGAACTATTTACAGGACCTTTGGAACTACTGATCTTTTTTGTACGGCTTTCATGCTCCTTCTCCACTCTCATGGCTGACACCTCCTTCTCCATAGCAGCTACTTCCCTTCTCATTTTCTTGGCTTCAACTTCCATTGCTTTCGTAAGTGTATCAACCTTCTTTGCAAGCATCTGGTACAAAGAAGAATGTAAAAAAATAGAATTCTCAAATAATATATACAAGATGTTTATCTACCTCAATAGCATCGTCTTTGTCTTTCAGGCTCTGATCCTTTTCATGGCATGATTTTCTCAATGCTATAACCTCCTTCTGCAGCATATCATACAAAAGGCCAGAAACTGTATCTTCTATTCCAGCAGTGGTGGAATCAGTAGGTTTTTCTGAATTATCTTTCCATCTATCATGCCCCCCAGTATCCTTGGGGGCATCAGTGGATTTGTTCAGCAAAAAATTTGAGCTTGCTCCACAGATGAAAGTTTTGCTCCTATCTAATGACCTAGTGCCACCATCAAATGACTTAGATGTCCCCTTTGCATGCCTTAAAACAGTGCTGGTGTTGGACAAGAGAGAAGATCTCAGTTGAGGTGATCTCTTAGATAAGAACCCATTAGGAGAAACTTTCGATATGATCTCAGCACCCCCCAGGGACTGACGACGTGAAGAGCCATTGCTTACACTCCTTCCCTCCACACTAATGCGGTTACTGCCACTAGAAGACATTTTTAGCCCTTCTTCCAGCACTTTCAGACGTAACTGGTACTTTTCCTGATTCAAGATAGAGAATATTGATCAACATTTGTTGCCTGCTGCAAATGATAACAAAAAAAACAACACTGATGACCAAAAGGAACAACCAATTACAAACACCATTCATACTTTTAGCTGTGCTTCAGACCTTGCAGTGCGCTCTGCCACTGCAAGCTTATCTCGAAGTTGCTGCATTTCTCCCTGAGACAAAAAGCACAATATAGCTTCAGTTAGCAATATGAAACAGACCTGTCATAATATAGTTCCTGGCAAATAACATAATCCTATGTGTCAAAGAAAGTGAAGCCCAATTTAGCCCAGGGAAGATAGGATTGGAGTTGGAGACCAGATCAGCTATTGTCAATTTCAATCCAATCTGGATCGGATCAATCGATTCATAGGGAACTTGATCCAGAGCAGGCATGGATCAGTTCTTCAATAAACATAAAAAAGGGTAAAAATACAGGGAAGATAGATTCTTTAGGGTATTCCGGTCCCTTTCAAATCAGTTTGATTATATCCCAAGTCATCAGATCCAATTCCTATCAGCAGGGAAGATGCAGATGGTGCCCGGTGGTGCTGTCGCCAGAATTGGCTAAGATCCGACCAATTCGACCTGATTCTAGGGTGTTTTGTGACAAATCAGAGTCCCCCCCAATCAAATCAGCTTATGTCAATCCCAATTCGGATTGGCCAATTACACTTTCCATGATGTAGCCAAAGCTTGGGGCATTCGCATGTGATGGTTGTGGCAACTATCTGCTAGATGGGGGTACCCAACTACAAAAGAGGTGGAGGTTGGAGGAGAGAAGAAGATGGGGATGGATGAGAGCTAGGAGTCACATGCAGCAGAAGAGTTTGCCAGAGGGCGTTGTGGCAAGGGTGAGTAAGCCTATACGGTGGGGAGGAATGCACATTGAAGGTCTGACTGTCCTGATGCAAAAGCAGGTTCATCATATCAGGCCTAGGAATTTTGACTTATAGGCCAACTCCCTTGTCCGGTGGGGACCGTGGGGTCCCCCGTGAAGAAGCATCCTTTAATCTGCCACCCCCCATTCCAGTAATCCTCCTGCATCAGGCAACCCTCAACCTCCCACTCCATGCTCTTATCAAGTACCATCTATCTAAGAGGCACATGAGATAGAGGCATCTTCTGCACAGCCTCAGCTAAGGCAGCAGCAGCAATTTCACTGAAGCCAAAAGAGGGAATGGCTGCCTTGCCTTTCCCATTGCCTAGGTATTGGCAACATAAGTAAAGATAGGACAAGACTTGCCTGCATGAATCTTCGATCTTCGAGCCATTGCTTTACGGGCATCACTTTGTCATTGGCATCTTTCCATTCATTTGCCACTACTACTGCAACCCTGTTTGCCGAAACTTTAGCACGAGACAACTCACGGTCAAGAGTTTTCATCTCCTCCTGAAGAGTAGTGTCACAAAAATCAAGTCAAGTGGCAGGTGGCAGTTATCAGGGTTAATAGATAGAAACTTACACTAAAAGAGATAATCACAAAGCGTAAAAATTACATTCATCTCTTGAACTTTGCGTTGGTAATCCCTCACAACATTTGCAGCCTCACCACCTGCAAGGACAACCTCTTCCAGCTCTCTTACAGTTTGACTAAGTTTTTCGACTTCAGCAACCTTTTGCCGGTGCAATTTATCCAAGATTTTATTTTCTTCCTAAAGAATTTATTAAAGAACAAAATAAAGCCTCTGAGAAGCTTATTACAACTTCCATGATATGCAATGGGGTTAAGACATTCCATGCAGGGATTCAGGATACCTGGCAAATTTCAACTTGCTTCATTAACTCTTGGTTTTTGTTTTGAAGATCATCTACTAAAGAGGCCTTCGCTAAAGCAAACTGCACAGTTCTTTCTGCCTCTAGTAAAGCTGCTTCTTTTGATTTTGTGAGGCGATCTAATGCTCTATTATCATCTTGAAGTTTTGCAATCTGCAAAAATAAATAAATAAAATAAAATAGTAGCAATAACTGACATAACACAGAGTAGTACCCAAGCAATTCACAAGGTGGAGAAAATGATAGACAAATAACAATGGAAGATAAGTGATCCTAGTGATTTAGTCCAGACTTATCTGTGCAAAAAAGTCAACCAGAAGAGGTTTATGTACTGATAGATATCCGCGTGACTGCTTTTTAGTACCTCTTGCCTTGCATGCTTGAGGTCAGCTTCAAGTGGTGCAAGGATAGCTTCAATTGGTGGCATGTCATCATCCTTCTGTGCTGCATGAACCCTTCTAAGGGTAGCTTCTGCAGCAAACTGAGCAGCCAATGCTGCCTTCTTCTCATCGTTTATCTTCTTCACCTCGAGATTCTGCGAAAATAGGCAAAACCTCAAAGGTAACCACTTGGGAATAGAATGATTGAATAAAGAGCTGAAATTGAAAACTTAAAACTGATTTTGCTCTTTATTGTTTTAAAGGCAGAGACTGTTGTCTTGAGTTTACTTTCATAGCAATTGCAAGACCTTTAAATGCTCTGAGGCATATTTACATTCACTACCAAGTACCACTGTACCAGTAATGTTGAGGTTGATTCCTACTGATTCATATATTGACAGTTGTCACCATGCAATTGCATGTTAGAGCATTTCCTTGCTAAAAAGCTTTACACACTAAATTCTAATGAAGACAATGAGTCACCTAATGTAAAAGTCAAAACAAATCAAAGTGTACAAATTGACAATCTATCACAGTGACCCTTGCGAATTTCATGTGTTTCCTAGGCTGAGAGCATCATAAAGAGAGCGAAATGAGAAAGAATATTCCTTCTGTTCATCATGGCAAAGGTATATGTTTTTACTTGCCACTTGCTTGTTGTCCTGAGGAAGCAAACTTAATACGAAAGAGAATAAAAGAGTTGTCTTCATTAGCGACAGAAACATGACATGAACATTTACAAAGAAAACCTGTAGAATCTTCTGATTAGCCCTTTTTCCATCTTTTATTGTTTCACTTTTCCAAAAGACTGGATGGACAACACAAAGAGAGCTTCATTGTTTAAATTATATGTGAGAGTTTTAGCTAGATCCACTATCATAGAAAAGAAAAGAAACAAAAAAGGGTGGGAAGTAGCCATTTTGCATGGCACAAGAAGAGCTCAACCAGACCTCAATGAGTGGGGCAGTTTCCTTTGGTCTCACCAGATGAAAACTGATGAAAAATAAAAAGGGATGATGCCCACAGGTTCATCGACCTGTACATGGTGTACTGTAAACATCACTGAAAGCATTGGGTCTTCAGGCTGTTCCAAAAGCACATATGGATCTCCACTAGTTTTCATAAATAGAGTCTGAATCCTTTAGAGATAAGGAAAGCAATCTCCTGAGAACTTTTGGGATCTCTTGAAAACCTCTATCTTTCCATGTTCCCAAGAAGCAAGAACTCCAATATGAGAATAACAATCTCAATACCTCTAGTTCTTATTTTTCTATTATGTTGCTAGTTGCTACACTTCTAACTCCTCAAACTCTACATTAGTGAAAAGTATCTAACTATCTATAGCATTCATACTTCCTCATTCTTCTTTCATTTTGTTCTAAGTAGATGACCTTGCTAAGTTTGCTATGCATGTTGAACAGCTTGCCCATGCATCCATCTCAAGCCTTATTCTTTTTCTGTGGCCACATTTCTCCTGCTTTTGGGAGATATGTATATAGTCGTGATCTTGAGGTATTCCAATTCCACTGAATAGAGCACTTGCATTTCCCCACAAACGCACTGATGTAACCTCAAAAATCTCAAAAAGATAGATTTCTTTGTTTTGGAAATTCATTTTCCATTTGAATTTGAATTTGATTTGATTAGACCTTAGCATTGACTTTGTAAGAAAATAGATGATATTTCATAAAAGTACTAGCTAGGGTCAAAGTTATATGTCAAGGTTGTTAGGTTCGTTGAAAATTTATTTTGACCTCTCTCCGTCGGATGGTGCGAAGATCCGACGTTAATTACATCGAGATAACTCGAATACCCTTGATTATCGTCATAGCAATCCATTGAAGTAGAAGACATGCATCCACAAAATAAATATTCACACATAGAAGAAAACAACCCCATGAATTTGATGGAAGGCAAGCACTTAATTTGGTTTTGAATTTGATTTGATTTGAATTGATTAAAATTGATTTTGAGTTAAAATGGTTTGATTAATTTAATTTAAGTTGAATTGAATTGATTTGAATTTCGGTTTGAGTTGAATTTAATTTTGATTTGTTTAATTAATTTGGATTTGTTTCATTGAGCTTGACTTTAATTTGGTTTAAATTTTGTTTGATTTGGGGAATTCAATTTGAATTGGGTTGATTCATTTGAGTTACAAGATTTGTTTGATTGAAATTAATTTGTTTGAATCGATTGATTTGTTCAAGTCAGATTTGGCTTAAAATGAAGTTTGTTGGATTAAATTTGTTGGTTTGAATTTTGATTGAGTTGAATTTAGTTTGAACTGAATTTAATTGGTTGAATTGCTTTTAATTTGGGTTGGAGTTTGATTTGTATTAATTTGAATTGGGTTTGAATTTAATTTAAATTTGTTGAATTTAGATTGACTTAGATTTAATTTGGAAAGTTTGATTGGTTGAAATTTAGATTTGGTGTGAGTTTTAATTTGATTTGAATTTGATTTAATTTGAGTTGATTAATTGATTTAAGTCTGTTTGGAATGAATTTGTTTGGAAGTTAAATTTTGGCTTGTTTGATCAATTTGGATTTTTTATTACGTTTGAGTTGGATTTATTTGGGAGTTGATTCAGGTTGATTGTTTGATTTAATTTGAATTGAATTTTATTTTATTAGAAATCATTTGAATTTGTTTAGTTAAAATTGGTGCTTGACGGATTGCCTAAACTTGGAATTTCTGTTAACAGATTTGTTCTCAATTTTGGTTCAATGTTCTGTGTTAGGATTTAATGAATTAAAATTTGTTGATCTTTCTGGTTTGGGAGTTTAATTGGGATCTTCAGATTTTCTTGAAACTTACAGATTTCTGATTTGCTTGAGCATCTTTTTATTAATGTTTGGATCTTACCCGGTCTGGAGAAAATTCAGTTTGGATGTATGGTACCAGGATTGGATTTGATTTAGCATTGTTGGCTTATGTTTTAATTAAGTTTAAAGTTAACCCATTTCATAATTCATGAATTGCCTGACTCAAAGATGACCGAATTGAATGAGATTCAGTTTGATTGAGGCCTAGTTACAGAATTCTAATTGAGTTCAGAACTGGGTGGAGTTTGATTTTCAATGGATTTAGTCTTGGATGTTTTGACTTCTGATTTCTGTTTCTGGGTTCTGCAGGTTGGTAGATTTCACGCTTTTGTTTTCAGATTTTAGATTCAAGTTGTGTTTCGGATTTTGGGTTCGGCAGGCTTCAGATTTTAAAGGGTTTCAGACTATGCAGACTTCTCTTTAATTTCTGATTTTTTTTAGCTGCAGGTTTTATGGGCATTAAGCTTTCAGATTTCTTTTACTTGCGGATTTCAGATTGCTAATTTCAAATTTTAGATTTCAGATTTGCAGGTTTTAGATTTTCAACGTGCAGTTCAAGCTCTTGGACCTAATGCAGACTTCGGATTTTACAGTTTTGGATTTTTGCCTGGGTTTCAGATCTCAGACTTGGGGTTTTATATTCTTAAGAATTAAGTGCCTCCCAGGTTTTCAGATTTTCAAGCTCAGATTCTGCATTTTTCCATTTTGGTCCAGGAAACATGAATTGGCTTGTTGATTGATTTAAATTTGTCCTGTTTTAAAAAGAATTTAACTGTGACAGATTATATTCTTCGGATTTTTTTATCCTGGATTGGTTACAGTTCTATTAAAACCTTGATTCAACTTGAATTTAAGATGTTCGGATTCTTGGAGTTCAGATTCCAGATTCCCTACAGACTCCTGAAATTCAGACTTGACATGTACAGATTTTCAGATCTTTTACAGTTCCATATTTGCCGATTTCAGATTCTTAAATGGATTAAGTTCAGATTTCAGATGTGATTTGCAGATTTAACAGATTTCGGATTTTAATCTCTGGATTTAGAGGTGATTTCAGATTTCAGAAAATTCAGTTCTGATTTTCGGTTTGTGATTTTACAGATTGACAGATTTCAGATTTAGTTCAGGTTCAGAATTTTCAGATTTAACTTGGGTTTGCTCTGATTAATCGGTTCTGATTTGTTTTGAGCCAGGCAGGTTCTCAGCATTTGATTATTAACATGATTTTCAGATGGGGAGTTTTCGAAATTTTGTTGCAGGTTTTATGAATGACAATTTATGGACTTTCAGAGTTTACAGTTTCTAGATTTTTTGTGCATGTTGCAGATTTTATGTGTTTTAATTTCAGAGATTTTTAAGTTCGGTTTCAGATTTCACAGTATTCACATTTTCTTTTGTCTTGCCTTCCAGGAGTTTCATGTGATTGTCTCTCCTTGTAACATCAATTTGTGCACCAAACGTGAACTCTTCATTTATTTGATCTCTCAATCATGAGACATGATTCTTACAGTTTGAATGACCTGAAATCAGGCCTCCCTTGAGTCCTTGATGAACATGGAATCTGTTTGATGAAATGGAAAATACCCGGTCTTTGATAGACTTATGGGCATCCCCCACTGTTTTGAGATTGAATACACCCGGCTTTTGATAAGCTTGTGGGGACTCATCTCATAATTTCTTAACCTCACTAGCTCATAGTTTGGCATATCGGCATGTTGATCATGCACAGCCTTCCCATGGCATAATGGGTAAGTAATTCCCTCTTGGGGTATGGTAAGACATTGGGGTCTTTTTAAATAGACCTTTGTATGTCCACCTTAAAGGGTCAAGGGGCGTGCTTAAAGCCGGCCCATTGCTTTCCCTATTTGTTTTGAATTCTTTTAAGTTAAGCCAAGACCATGAGGTGGGTTTTTAGCCGGCCGGATGCTCGTCTCGGTTAGTTGATTAATTAAGTAGATTGTTATTTAATTTTTGTTTATTTTTTTTATTTTATTTTTTGAATTAATCATGGGTCAGGAGGTGGGTTTAGAACCGGCCTCCTGGTTTCCCAATTATTTTGAATTCTTTTAAGTTATGCCGAAGCCATGAGGTGGGTTTAGATACGGCCTTATGCTTGCCTCGGTTTGTTTAAATTAAATTAGTGTATTTTCATTTAATTTAAATGGAAGAGTTTGTTTTAAAAGAAATTTCCTTTTTTTTTGCTTCCTCCGCGGGAGCATTTGGGCCCCAAAGGCCCATTGTGGCCTGGCCCTGTGCGGGCTTCGCCCAGCCGCGCGGATCCTCTCCTTTTTCTTTTTTCTTTGTTTTTGAACCATCTCAATTGGTGGGCCCCACCGCTGGTTGACCCGCGAGTCAACAGCGCTTCACGCATGGCCACCCGCGGCCACGGCGTCTCTCACGCGGGCCCCCCTTTTCCACTGTTCATACGTCCTCCGTGGACGTATGTCGGGGGGAAAATAACCTCGGTCTCCTCTCCTCTTCCCTCCGACAGCGATGGCGACAGTGGACGAAGACGGCAGCACCGTCCGGCCCCGGGAGACTCCGGCGACGATTACGGCGGCTTCAAGAGGGGATTCCGACGGCGGCTTTAGGAGGAGATTCCGGCGGCAACGGCGACTTCCGGAGGAGGTTCCGACGGCGGCTACTGCTTCCACAAGGGCTTCCTGCGGCGTCGAGTTGCTCCGGAGGGGATCCCGATAGAGGTGGCTTCCGTGTGGCCTCTCGATCTTCAGGAGAAGGTCCGCCCCTCCCTCTTTCTCTCGGCCTTCTCTTACTCTTCCCCCCCCTTCGAACCTCTCTCCGGACGCGAACCCATGGCTGATTCAATCCCCTCTCTGTCTGGCCTCTCCGTCCCCCCTTTTTTTACTCTGCCGCGGCCTGCGGCTTTTATAAGCATCGGGGCTTTCTCTCTTGCTCGGAAGCCTGTTCCGGCTCCGAGAGGGTCTTGGAGCTTCCCAAAACCGTCGACCCCATAATTCTGGAAGGATATCGATATTCTCTTCAAATAAAGAAAGCCCTCCGTTGCCTATCCTGCTGGTTATCTCCGAGTAGGACGCGAGCTTCCGAAAACCACCGATCTGCAATTTCGGAAGGATATTGGACCTCCAATTACTTGCAAAACTTCTTTCTATTTTCTGTTGGAGCCAGCCCATTTCTTAGCAGGCCTGCAGACCGTATTGGACATGGGTTACCCATCATCACCCGGCCCATTTTTCAGGCTCGGCCTAGGCCATGACAAGCCCTCTTATCCCCTTTTTTGTGTTCATTTCCGACTGGTCTAATCTTCCAAACCGGCCTCTTACCGTGCCATGTTCACTTTCACGTCAGCTTATTCCGATATTGCCGTTCTCTCAACCTGGCTATATCGGTCGTGCCAATTTTTTTTCTCTCTTCTTTTTTTTCTTTTTTTTCCTCTGGAATCGGTCTCATTTCATTATTTATTTATTTTTTTCCCACAAATTTAGGTGTCAACACGCACAAACCACAATCTGCTTGGAGATTAAACAATACTGGAAGTTAAAGGTTGAATATGTTTGGCAAACAGCCGAAAACCAAACACATGAAAATTCACAAATACATCAGAACTCGTTTACGTAATAGGTCTTCCACAAAAGCCTTGTAGAATATTAAAGCTACAAAAGGATATGTACAATATTCGTTCTCATATAAAGCCTACAAAATCTATAATTAAAGACTCTGCCTTGATGTTTTTATCTATCTTCCACACACACACTCTCTCAAGTTGCCTAAAAACAGCAAACCAACTAAGTCACCCATAAAAATAAATGGTAATAATAAAAAGGTAACCAGAAGATGGATAAATGATGCGGGACGAGGCGGGACGGACCGGCGACGTGGCGCTGCAGCGGACCGTTGGGAGGCGCAAAAGACCTAGAAATGCATAAAACAAGCAAAACCGGACTTAAACCGGTCAAAACGGGCACAAAATATGTCAAACCATGCCCGAAACCCTCAAAACGGGCCTGAATCGGCCCCAAAATGGCTTGAACCGGCCCAAAACAGCCTGAACCGGCCGGTTTAGGCCCTGAACCGGCCTCTGGACGATCGAACCGGGCCGAACCGGCCCTGAACCGGTCTAAACCGGGATGAACCGGGCGGTCGGACCAGCCTGGAGGTGAACCGCGGCCGGCTCACCGATTGGGCGGACCGGGCCGCCGGGCGAGGCGGGCGGGCGGCGGTTCGCGCGAACCGCGACTTTAAGGGGGGGTCGTGGCGCGCCGTGGTTGGCGGCGGGGGCGAGAGACGTGGCCGGCTTGGCGGCTCGCTGGCTGCCGTGTACCCCGTCGGGGTGCCGCCCGCGGACGCGCTCGAGCGCGTCGCCTTCCGCTCGCCTACGGCCGCGCGAGGGCTCCACTCGTGGGGGGTTCGCGGCGTCGACGGCCGCGGTGGAGCCACAAGCGCGAGGAGGGTCTCCGTCGCCGTCGCCGTCGATGCACCAGCGTCTCCTTCCTCTCCCTCTGTCGTCGTCTTCGTCGGCATTGGGTCTTCCGGAAGGCGCCGGATGCGCACGGAAGGGGGGGGCGACGGAAGCTGGGCCGTCGACGGCCCGCGATGGCCGACATCTCCTCCGGATGGAGGGGGGTGTGCTAGGGAGATGTTGCAGCCGTCGCCGGAAGAGGAGGGCCCCAATGCCGTGCAGGGGGGGTGTGCTACCGGAACCGTCCACCGGAGCCCTAGCTGCGCACAGACGGGGCTGCGGACGCGAGACATCTTTCTTCCTCCTCCGTTCTTCACCGTCTAACAGGGGCCCAAATGGGAGCAAGGAGATGGATGGAGGTACTCTGGGGATCGCCGAAGGCGGGGGTGGACGGAGGGGTGAAGATTGACGCCGTCGGAGGTGTCGCCATGGCAGCATCGCGGCTGTCCCGCGAGGGCACGGGCCGCGACAAAGGGCCGAGGCCATCGCGTCGTAAATAAAAACTAGTCCATTTAAGGACTAAATAATAAAAAAGGCTCAAAAATGTCCCCATCATTCTCTCCGACCGGGAGAAAACTCGACCTCGAGTTTTTTTAAACCGGTTCGGACGTACCCAAGACTCGACTCGTGAGAACGAGTCGATTCCGGGCTCTGATACCAAACTGATGCGGGACAAGCCGGCTAGACCGGGCTAAACCGACCGAAAACGGAACAAACCGGCGCTAATCGCCTTAAACAGAACTAAAGTAACCCAAAATGAGGCGGACCGGACTTGAACCGGTCGAAACAGGCCCGAAACGGTGCCGAACCGAGTTGAACCACCCTGAACCGGGTCCAGAACAGTCCAAAATGGCCTGAACCGGCCTGAACCGGTTTGAGCCGGGTCTGAACCCGGTCGAACCGCCGGTCTGGCCGCGGACCGACTGGCCGCGAACCGCGGTGGTCACGCAGCCGCGCGAATAACCCCGGGGGGTCATGGCGCCTTCCTGGACGCCGTGGGGGTGGTCGCGTGACCGCATCTCCGCATGTCCCGCGAGGGCACGGGCCGCGACAAAGGGCCGAGGCCGTCGTGTCGTCCTCGCCCGCCCACTCGCGTCGTTGTCGCCGTTCGTCCGGGCGGCGGTCTGGCGCTAACGATGCAAGGGAGCAGGGGGGAGGGAGACCGCGGCGTTGTCCGGCCAGCGCAGCCGTGCGCAGCAAACCTCCCGTCGATGGCGTCAGCGGCTGAGGAAGGAGATCGCCGGGAGGAGACGCACGGGAAGGGGGGGACACAGATTCGGGGATCGCCGGATCTGGCCCCTCCCACAGCTCCCGCAGCTCCTTCTTCTATTCTTTCCTCGTCATTCGCCATGGGAGGAAGATGCCGGAGAGCTCCCCGTCCGCTTCCCCTCTTCTCATTCCCATCCGATTGCTACGTTAGCGGAAGAGAAAATCAGCCGGAGGCTTCCGTGAAGGCAGATCCGGATGCTTCCATGAAGGCAGATCCGGAGGGAACATCACCGTCTTCCAATCGTTGTGTTGTCGTCGGTGAAGAACCGAGAAGGGGAAGATGAGAAGAATGGCACGGAGGCCAGAGGATGAGGAGGGAGGTAGACTGGCCACCTGCCAGATCCGGAGGATGGAAGGGGAAGAAAGACATCGCCATGGGGGGGGGGACGAGGGGAAAGACCGGGGCAGCGCCCCTGCTCAGGAGAGACCCAGCCGAAAGCTCCAAAAATTCTTCTATCACTTACTATTGAGCTATGTACATCGGTCCTCCTCTTATAGAGGGAGAGGAGAAAATTTAAAGAAAGGGACTCCCTAAGAAGACTATTTACAAACTAGTCCATTTAAGGACTCAATAATAAAAAAAAGGCTCAAAAATGTCCCCATCAATAAAACCCAACAGTAAAACCAGCCAAATAACCCATATCCAACAAAACACCCATCACCGATATACAAGAGAAAAGACAAATTGGATAAGCTGAGAATCAACTAAAGATGCTGAATGAAAATGTTAAGCAGCCAATAATCCCAGTCCACTGCAATTGCCCACTCTCACAGCAAGTGGCACACCACGAAGAGGATATGACTTAGAGTTTTGAAACATGACATCAGATATTCTTTTATTTCTAGTCATCCAGATGCTCCATAGCATAGATGGCAGGAAGCCATCCCGTATCTGAAAGTCCACCCAATATGTTTCATATCTGGACAATTGGCTAACACTTCAAGCATGCTAAGCTCTCAAAATGATTTTTGTAAGCACCTTACCTTGAAAGGTTTGCCATAGGAATAGGTGATCTTGATCCGCCATGAAAGATCCACATAAGATGGTTGATCTTTCAAGTCACTTAAGCAGATCATTCTAGCTGACATAAGAAGCCTCTGCTAGCTATTTCCTAAAATAAACGGCTTAATTTTCAAAGGGATTTTTTTCTTCAACACCAGATTTGTGCAGGTGACCTTCACACCTCCTGCACTTATCTTAGAAATGGAGGTAGTCAAAAAGTTGCTATACACTACGAGGTTGAGTAACCATTTTCAGTTTCAAATAAGCATTCCCTTCACAGTGTAGAAGATTTCTGTTAAACCTGCAAAACATCACCCATGTTGTAACATAGAACGCTCCCAGCATGCAACAACCAGGCACTCTTTATCAGATGCAATGTGGAAAAGCTCATGAAATTTATTCGTCAGTGTCTCATGGCCCCGCCTAACTGTTTTGATGTGATAGGGGATAGATCCACAGGACCTGCATTGGGTTCCTGACTGCCCCACCCAATAAGGGTGTTGTACCCAGGGAGCCCTTCTGACACTCCGAGAAGTTGCCTGGGTATCCAGCAGAGGTACTATGTGCCTCCATGAGGCACCTAAAGCACTATAGGTACCTAAAATACCCTTCTTGCAGAGGTGGAGGGGGTGGTGGTAACTAAAATTTCCTAGACAAACTGGGTAGAATCGGGGGGGGGGACCTTGTTGCCTAAGCATCTGCCTCAACCGCCTTTGATAACATAGGTAGATATCTAACCTTTTTGTAGATACCCTTCATCACCTTGAATATGAAGAAGTACGAGAGAACACAGGACAATATTGAGTTCACCAGCACCCATCTTACCCCTGCCAAAAGAAATTAGCCTTCCAGGCTTGCAACTTATCATCAAACATCTTCAAAACCTTGGCATGTTAAAGCCTAAAAACCATAGCAGTACCAGAGAAGGGAAGGTAAAACTGGAAAGATGAGCCTTACAACAGTTAGCCAGGGATGATGACAATTCGATTGTAGGCTCACTGGTGACATTCGGTGTGTAGTGAGTCTCTAAAACATGTCTGTATTGCAGGCAACTGAAATAATCAAACACGTGCAATGGTGCTTTGGAGAATTATAGAAAACAGATAGAGATGAGGAGGGGACAAGATAGAATTACTATGGCGTTGGGGCGTTTCTACAGGTCGGCTGGGAAAATGTCAGCAGATGAGAGAGTATCACCACTGGAGAGGGTGAACAGGGAGACAGGCAAAGGTGGAGAAAGAGAGGAGAAAGGGATGGAGAAATTGAGATGGGCTTTACTGTGCAGGAGCAGATTGGGTGGTGAAACCGTGAAAGTGAAGGCTATAAAATGAAATATTACATAGCATGTTTGTTTCTGTAATGGCAGTAAATTTATTTGCTTTTAGATTAATAAACAATCTTGTATGAGTCATTTAGTAAGAACAAAGATAGCCAGTCTTTGGGTAATTTTGTAATATTTTATGAGTTTTTAATTAAAAAACTCATACAGCTTAGGAAATGACCCCAGGCAGTTATGGAAGAAAACATACAAATTGGTTTGCAGGTAAGCAGTTACAACCGGTCGCTCTCCACCGAACCACATCTGATTTGGCACATAGGCCAGCAAAACCTCAAGTAGCATCCCATCTTCTTTTATCCATTCACATTTGCATCCTAGAAGTGAATACCTCTAGAATTTTGCTGATAGTGTTCAACCAGATGTTTAATTTACAAAGGGCATAATAAACAAACTTCTAAAACATAATAACCAACAATTTAGACAACCATCTTGATAACCAAAGAATGCATAAGTATACTCTCTAATGCAACATTCAAGAAGATTGCACGAGAAGACATGTAAAGAAGTCCTGATATAGTGAAACAAGTTGAAAATTCAACGTGGATAAGACACTTCATTGAGTCTCCTCAAACAACAGACAGGGATGTGTGTGTGTGCATATAAATATATATATATATTTATATTAAGCAGAAGTAAACCAGAGCATGTGCATGGCTAAATGAGATGTTAGAAAAAAAGAGAAGAAAAAAGGTTAAACGATGGTGGATACCTTGGTTTCAAGAAGAGATTCCGCCAACTTTAGCTTGGCATCCAACTTCGTCAACTCCTCAGTGAGCTGCAAGTAATGGCATTGATTCTACACGAATCACTAAACCACTCAAAGGAATCAAGTATTGAAGCGTCGTTTGCGTCAGTTTATCACGGGATTACAGAATGAGCTGGCCCGAAGAGAAAAAAATAAGCAAAAACAATTTGTCCAGGCTTGATCAATTCGAATAACGAAAGAGAAACCAGTTATAAGAAGGCAAATAATAAATCATTGTGTTAGCTAATGCGCTCCTGTGGGAAATTCTCTCAAGACTCAAATGCACGTCACCTGGCACAATCACTTGGAAGAAAAAGAATAAGAGATACAGGGACTAAATACAACAGAAAGCAAAAAAAAAGAGAAAGAGGACGATGTACCTCTTCAACTGCTTTCTCTCTCGCACGTTCGGACAACCTCGACGCCCTGATCTCCGCCTGCGCCTCTCCCAGTTCTCGATCCTTGTCTGAAGAAAATAAAGTGACAGGGACGGTCAGACTCGGAACTATATAGGAGCACATCGTGATATCCTAAAACACAGAGTGCCTCCGGATCCCACCACATTCTCACCTCTCACTTCGTTCTCTAGACGATTGAGTTCGACCTTGACCGGATCCGAGCCGTGCAGCATGTTGATGAAATCATCGGACTCCGTGATCCTGGCCGACGTCCTCCTCCGCGACGTCCCCTTGAAGGACCCCGACGCCGCCAATCTCGGGCCCGTGGAGAACTCCCCTCCACCGGCCGCCGAGGCCCTCACATTATCGCCGCCGGCGACAGCATCGGCCGGCGACCACTCTCCGCCCTCCGCTCCGCGCAGATCGGCCATCGCCAGCATTCAAAGGAGGGAGAACACAGAGAACAGAGTAGAAGCGAGAAGAAACCCCGCGGTTTCAGCTGGGAAAGCGAGGGGGCGCTCCACTCGCGAAGCTCTGGGGCTCCGATCAGCAGAGGGGGGAAGAGAGAAGAAGGCACCTCTTGGTTCCGCCCCCCTTCACCTTCTCCGAGCCGGGGCGGCCGCGCGGATCCCTCTCCGCTGCCGCTGGTTCTCTCACTCGCTCACGCTCTTGCTCCCCCTCTCTAAAAAGAGTGGAAGAGAGAGAATGCTGCGTGGCGTGGAGAGAGGAGAAGGGCAGATGGGTAAAATGCGGTCGGCGGTCGCGAAATGAGGGGGATTTCGCATTTGCGTGCATTTAAAATACAATTTGCCGCCAATGCGCGAGGAACCTTCGGAAAAAAATTTTGGAAATTAACGATGTGACCCAAGAAAAACAGGGGTGCAAATGAACCGACACGCCTCGATATAAATTGATCCAACTTTTTTATTAAGTTAACCAAAAAGCAAAAAATATCTACTTATTTTTGGACATATGACGCATTAACTGGGGCGAGGTCGATTCCCAGCTGATGATCAACCGGGCCATCCCCGAGGGGGGGTGGTATGTTGTGGGGATCGAGTGGCAGCACTCAATCCCTGGTTTGTGCACATTTTTTGATGAACTGAGTTTGTGTGTTACTCGAATTAATAATTTTGTAAAATACATGATTAAAAATTAGTCGAATATTTAATTATTTAATTTAAACTAAAAATTTAAATGATAACAATGCATATAATATTAATTAAATGTGTATTTAATGATTTAAAATAAAATTTTAGTTGAGTTTGGTCAACTAATTTAGGTTTTCACAGGTAATATTTGATCAGAGCTCTAATTTTTTTAGATAAGTTTATAACTAATTTTAACTCAATTGTTGATAAAAACTTGGTCCAACTGTTGTTCAAGTTTGTCAATTAAGTGATAAATCAAGTTTAAGCAAAAGTCTGAAGTATTCACGAAGACTCGATCTCACAGCGGGTCAAACTAGCCAAAACATTAATAGGCATAGATTCAGCTCGTCTCTTTACCTCAAAGGCAAGACAGATTTATCCAATTTCCCCACCCTCCCATGTGGAGCCCTTTATTTAATAAAATAAAACTTATCGTTTAGAAATTTAATAAAATAAAAGTTAACTGAACTCTTAAAAATAAGTTACAAGTTGAGTTCTTATTTTTAAATCTGTTGTCTCTACAATAATACAATGCAATAATGTTCATAAGGTTGTGTCCGACACAGCTTATCAAACCTCTATCATCCGACTCAGCGAGAGATCAAAATTTTAAGAATATTTGATTGGTGATTTATGTAGAGTCGTAATAATATATCTTATCTCTTAAATTTTATATTAAATTTTAAGTCAAGAAATTTAGCATTTTATTTTAAGATATAACAACTTAAAGAAACATATATATGCACACCGTAAATTCTTTTGACGACAAGTTATAATTGACAGATCTATTTTGCACTGTGCTTCGACGATACCATAATAGTTACAGGTATTTTTTGCTGGAATTTAAAAAGGATTTTATTATTTAGATACTGATAAATTCTTTTATCGAAAACAAATTTATCATTTTATTTTGTAAATTATTTTGCTACATTACTTTTAGTCATTTGGATAACCGTATACCATTTTATTAAATAATAATTAAGAAAATCATTTAAAACCTGACGTACCAAAACAGTTCCCGCCTGTTTCTTCCCAACGCCCAAATCCTGATTTCTGCTTCGTCAGAAGAATGAATGTTTACTTTGACTAAACTTTTACCTATAAACAAATAAAAGCTCCGGTTAACTGTTTCCGAAAACTGTTTGCATGTGAAGAGTTTTAAAAGGAAACAAATGGACCCTGTGTAAGGTGGTGTTTGTTTTGGCTTAATCTATAAATTTAAACTCTTAATTCCACCTCTAACCTCTTATTTGGTGGTAAAAAATGATGAATTTGATCAAGACATAAGTGATAATTTTTGTTTGAAAAAATATCTAAAAATCTAAAATTTTAATTTCATCTCTAATATGTTAATTAATGATAAAAAAATATTTAGGACGATTGAGATATAAATGATTTATTTTGTTTGACAATAACGTTAATAAATATTTGTTTGCACAATCATCAAATAATATTTTTATAAAATTTAAATTTAAAAAATCTATAGTAAAAACTTAAATTTTCATATAATAAACAACTTTATTATCTTCAAATTAAAGTTATTTATTGATCGAATATTTACCAAATATAGAATATGAGTTTGAGAAAAATGTTATTAGCGTATAATATTTAAATAAAATTTCAAATAAAAACATTTCTATTTGATCAACCCTGTCACGTTGTGATGTTTGTCATGTGTAGCACTACAATCTCTGAACCAGAAAAAGCTAAATCCCACGTCTGAATTGGTCATAGCATATTCGGATGTAAGAGGTATAGTGAGACATTGGATCAGATGCATTATCAAACAAGTTGAATTCTCAGAAGTCTGATCGAATAAGACAATAGAACCTTGTTCATCGTAATCAAACAACGCCTAAGTCAAAACAAAACCAGAATTATTAAAATTGGATAAGGATGTTACATTGAGGTCTTTGCAAAAGATATATATCTCTCAAGAATTTCAGTTAAAATGCAATCACGCTCCAAGTGTCATAACTCGAATTTTAACCTGCACAATGGAACATAATCCGACGACGTAATCGGAAAAATAATCCCTTAAACACATCGGTTTGGAAAAACTTGAAGACAATAAAAGGTCTCAGTTCATAATTCTAATATTATTCACCTATCACAGATCACGTAATAAAATTTTCAATTTAAGTAATCATATACCGATCTAGATTATAAAATAATCGCTCAAATTATTTATTGGAGTCTATACCACCAAATTTATGCTATGCTAAATCTGATTTACCGAAAATATAATAATAGATAGGAGTGAGTCATAACGACTCAATAGACATTCCATCATCTGCCAAATTGGATAGTCAAATACCCTAACATGATGTGTATACAATTACACAACTTGCACCTGTTATATATAATATAGAACTAAACAGTATTTAATAACTTGGCATTTCATAAATTTGAAGTCATACAACCATAACATACCAAAAGCCAAAATCAACGAGGGCTTCTCACAAATACATAGTGTGATGGATAGATCATGCAAAACAATACCAACTAAAAGACCTACCATGCATACCATACAAAACAATATATTTAAATAAGTTAATGAACACAACACAGATACTAACACACGCACCACACTACAATGTATCTATCCTCTACATGGAATATTCACATTTTCATTTTTCACAATGAATACATAGTCTTGCGATCTCGACAAGGTATGACTAGATCTACCATATATAGCAGTAATTATATACCTAAGCTAAATCCCGTAGTGCACCTAGACATGGGTGACACTTAAGATAACTCGTGAGATATATGATCGAATGATACACCAGACGGTTCTACGCTTTGCTGCCCATGGACACAACTACTAGTCCAGTCTAGCTCGACCTCATTTAATGTTTTTAATGCACATATGCATTACAACACACCTCATACAATGGCATGATCGATCTCATAAATATGCAACTGTTTTGCAATGACAAACTATCACATTTAAGATAAAAGACCATGTCACCATGATAGCCAATAAGCAAACTAGTAAACCATGCATTTTTGCAATCTAAGCAAATAGACACACATAGATATCATACTGAACACCCATGCTACTAGCACTCTATTATGGGTAAGCAAAATGACATTCTATATGTACGTGTACATGATATGCCAACATGACTTAGACTCCTAAAACAACCACAACATGAAAATTGATAGTGTTACAAAAAAAATTCAGATTTAATCGCACCATCGAATTCTATCTAAGTTGATTAACCTACCCCATTAGGCATGATATAAATTGCGCGGGAGGCATGGGAAGGCATACGGGAGCCTGTGGCTGTGCGGCGATGCACGAGACTGAGGAGAAGCGGAGCCAGACAGGGCTATGGCTGCAGGTGAGGGAAGCGCCGCGAGGGAGAAACCAGCAGAGGCAGAGAGGCATTGTAGCAGGTAAGAAAGAGGCTGCTAGCTAGGGCACCGTAAAAGGGGGTTCTAATGAGGTAAAATTGGAGAAAAGAAAAAGTAACAATAGAGGAAAAGTAAGGTGGAAAAGGTGAGGGTAGAAGAGGAAATGAGAGATGATATATAATATAATATAATAGAATATCTCTTTCTTTTTTTTAGAAAACACCAGACATTACACCAAGGCTGCGAAAATCAAAACAAAACCTGACAGGAATTGTCTTATAGTATGTTTGGTTATATTATTATACATCTTTTGCCACTAGCAATTTAAAGTTGATCTTGGTAATAGTCATAAAAAAAAATTTGACTACGACGCTATCAATTTTAAATTTTGCAGTGAAAACAAAACAGAGTGTGTAAAAGAAATGTCAATTTGTATCAATTTCTATTTCGTTACTCCAATTTCTAGGAATATAAATTTTAATATTGATATAATATTATTTTTAAAATTATAACCAAACAACAAACATGCCATCGGTGATATCTTACGTGGATCAGTTGTTATCAGAAGGTACTTGAAATTGATATTGCGCGCGCGCGCGTGTATATACACGTGTCAACAAAGTTCAAGCATGAAAGACTGTCTCTGGATAAAATACCTAATAACAATCGTACCCTTCGTTAAACTAGCATAAATGCATACAAATGACTTTAGATGGAAAATGTGAAGTCCAGTCCAAGTTAATTTAATTAAACTCCATATTTTCAAACTGAGACATTAATCTGGCAGCTGAATATGTTATAGTTCTCAAAATCTGGAAACTATATAACCTCAAAACTGAAGGTGGGTTCTTAACAAATAATAAAAAAAGGACAAAGGGATGCTTAATGGAGTTTTCAGATAACAACAAGGTTTCTGACATAATAGAAATTAGGGACATGGCTGCTCGACAACACACTCAAAATAACGATAAAAGTACTGTAGCTCGATAACAAAATAGAAGTATAAGAAAATATACAACGTCTTAACACACAATGGGTGTTCTTCACAATGACGGTTAAAGAGGGGTCTTTTATCATGGTTATCAAAATATCGGTAGAAACTTTTCTTTGACCACCACATAAGAAAAAAGTGCCTTTGCCACGTCCATCAATACAATTTAATGAAGTGCCCCAGTGAGGGTCATTAATCGACATTGCATAAGTGCCAAGACTATTCGGTAGGGTTGCACTCTACTGAAATTATAAAAAATCGCTGTTCATTTTCTTTCACCACAAGGTCGCATAATTTGAAAAAGAGTTTGAATCATCTAAGAAGAGCAACGAAGAGAGCACTCTTAGTCATCTCACACAAAAAGTGAGGTTTGCTTGTTTAAATGATAATTTCACATGAAGTGATTTGAACTATCATATCTTATTTTTTGTGAGAGAAGGAAAAATGTTCTCTCTGCTACTCTTATGAGATGATTTAAACTTTTTTTGAAAAATTAGCATACGTAGAGAACTTCACCGGTGACACCGAAGAAATAAGTGGTGAGAGGGCAAAGAAGATACATAGAAGTATGGATACGAAAGCAAGAGAGAAAGAGAGAGTTTATGGCACCAAATTTGAAATTTATGTGGTCTCAAGGATTATTTTTAATCATACCAAAACATTGTGTTTTTTTAGAGTTACGTGTGCATAAAATCTCTTACACTTGAGAAATTCAAAAATAAAAAAAGTAGCTAGTAGGGTTTACATGCGAACCAAATGAAACCGTAACTGGGGAGTGAATTTCAACGTGGATCCCTTTCCGCAAGATATTATTGCATTTGACTCTAAATTTACGACCCTTCGCTTCACCATCCAGAGCATTTAGTAGACTTTCTTCACTCGCCGGTGCTCCTGACCAACGGGGAAGCATTCTCACGGGACACGACGAGACGTGGCTTCTTCTCGTTGGAAGAATGCACCGTCGGTGCGCTGCGCCTATCCGTGGGGCCACGGAGTTCGGCGGCCGCCGACCAGAACCCCGGGCTCCCCGGCCGCCGCCGATCCGCAGAGCCCCGCCGCGTGCCGCCCCCAAAAGCTGCTCCAGCTCGCGGCGCTCTTCCCCGCCTGCGGCGACACCCGGCGGCTCCCGCCGCCCCCTTCGCGGGTGGAGACGATGACGCGGTCGAGGTGCCTGGTGATCCTCTCGATCTCGTAGGGGTCGAGAAGGGAGGGCTTGGCACTCGCGGCGCCGCTCCCCGGGCTCGACGGTGCAGAAGACGTCGCGATGGCGCGAGCGCCGGCGGCTGCGGCCGAGGCTTCGAGCTTGTAACGGGACGGCAGGCCGGGCCGCCGGCGGGACTTGGCGAGGTCGAACTCGCGCGCGGAGGGCTTGGTGTCGTTCGAGGAGCGATGGTACCACGCCCACGCCGCGGCCTTCACCATCGCGAGCTCGTCTTCGCCGCTCGATCGACGTCTGGTTTTATCATCCATGGGCTCCATCGGCATATACAGAGGCGGGAATTGGGGGAGTTTGAGGCCTGCAGATCGGCTCTCTCTCTCTCTCTCTCTCTCTCTCTCTCTCTGGCGTGTGAAGAAGAAGAAGAATGGGAGGCGCCGTGCAGCAGTACGTTTCAGCTCAAGCTGCCCGCGCAGGCGTTGGCCATGCCCTGCACTGCCTAATTAATGGAGGCATTCAATCCGGCGGAGAGACCACATACCTCCTCCTTCATGGGGCCCCGAGTTCCGCTTCCGACGGGAGCTTCAAGTTATACGGTTTCCACTACTATTTCTCCTCTCTTCTTCTCCTCCGTCAACGTCGCCTTCGTCACGGTGACGCATCCCCGTCGTCGCCAGCCGGGTGGGGGCATCCGTCCACCCAGCTGCGTGCCCCTCCTCGGCGGCCACGTGCGCGAAGGCGGCCAGCCGGACGTCGGCGGCGCTTCCCGATCGTAGTCGCGACGGGGATGGCCCCTGATTGCAGCTACGAAAGCGAGGTTCCGTTCCGTCGCGCTCCGGCGGCGCAGAAGCGTGTGGCCCGTCGGCGGTCCACATACTCGCCTACCACCGTCCGTCCTCGAAGAAACTGTTCCCGCGGCATGGCGTTTCCGCATGGTTCCACGTCGGTCCCGCTGTTTCCTGTTGCACGGGTAGATTTGGTCTTCGCTGCTGTGAAAACGTTTACAAGGTGGTTGACTGTAATTTAGATGGATTGAGTTTTTCTTAAAAAATAAATATATTTTATGGGGTGTTTGATTGCATGATAATTTTTGTACACTTTCATGATAAAAAATTATCTTAAAATAAAAAGTGAAGTAACTCATGATATATAATTATTATGTTTGGAATGATGTGATAATCAAAAAGAATAATTATCATTCATGACCAAACAAAGTGGGGGGGGGACGGCAAAGAAAAAGAAAGAGGTGAGATATTCTTTTTTGTTTAAGAAGAAAATTATTTTCAAAACATAAAATTGTCAAACACCTCTTTCTACAAGTTTTTTTACAACTTTTAAAAATTAAAATAAAAACCACTACTATCATACAACCAAATACCCCATTATATTTTTAAAGAATATTTAAAAAAATTTACAATAATATTTTGTATGGAGGACTTTCTTCTAGACAAAAAGGTGAAGACAAAATTTTTATTACTTGCCGCCTCCTTTGTAGTTAGCCATGATATCCCATCAAACACATACAATTTTAAGTCTCTCACATGTATTTCATTTTAATGTATGATTCTATCATAAAATATTTAAAAAACTATTGCGTAACCAAGCATGTCATTAGATGACTTGTTATGTTGATTCGTTGTATATTGAAAAAAAAAAAGACTTTCTGAATTTTTATATTGGGGTCTACTAACTTTTGGGTTTTTTAGCTAACATAATTTATTTTTTATTTTTAAAATTAACACATTATAAATTTTAATTATAAATTTAACACGTTTAGTCAGAGTTACGACAACTCGATTTTACTTTGAAAATTTTAAAATGGAGTTTCATCGAACTAACTTGTTTCTGGTTGAAAGTTGGTTTCTTTTATGTAACTACAAAGTTAAGTTTTCTTCGATGAGATCAACCGGCGTTATTTAAAATCAAATATTATTTTGTTATGACTTTTTCGATTTTGATCGATGTGTGCCAAATTTGTAATTAAAATTTTTAGTATGTTAATTTAAAAAAATAAAAAAACAAAATGTGTCAGTTAAAAAAATTCACTAACTTTTTCCTGTTAGAACCTTGTTAAACTTCAGATTTTAAAACCATTACCGGCAGCCAAAAACCCATATGCCTTGAGATCAATTTCAAACGTCACAAGTTGTCCCCCCTAGTCTAATGTCATGTCAATCATGTGTACATGATTATTTTTTACCCTTAACCTTATCATATGTCATGTCAACATGAGTTTGGCTCGGTTGGCACGACGCCACCCCCGCGAGGGGGGGCGGCGGGGTTCGATCCCGGCTGTGAACATCATGTGGGGTTCGAGCCCTCGCCGGTGCGCACATCTGGCCACCGGAACATGTTGTCCAAAAAAAAAAAATTTATCACATATGTATCCACACCGCCAACCATGTGTAAACACGTTGCATGTTTACCGCACCCACCTGGAAGGGAACGCCGGCCATATCAATTAATTACGTATGAAAATTGACTTTTATCGCCGTCCAATCCAGTTACATCGACCATTTAAAAAATCCGCCTTAATTAATTATTTAAATAAAACCATTTTTGTCCGACTACTTTTTCTCTTGTCGTCTTTATCTACTTTCTCTCCTTTCTTCACCACTTGATTGTGCAGACTACTTACCGAAGGAAAGATCAACGAGCAATTGGGGGCATGGCCAGAACAACGGTGAGAGAGGAATATGATTGGGAACATGGAATGCCGGGTCGCGACCCAAGTCGCGACCCGGCCCCGACCCGGTCGGGTTTAGGCCCGACCTGGTCGGGGCGACTCCCCCGGCCGGGTTGCGGAGTCGTGGCCGGGTCGCGCGAGTCGCGCGACCCGGCCGACCGGGTCGCGCGACCCGGTCCAGCAGCGGTCACATGACCGTTGCGCCGGGCCCGTTGGCAACGGTCTCGACCGCGGGTGCCAACGTGCCTTGGGGGCGCAGCCCCCCCCCATTGGCCCCGGGGGCTATTTAAAGCCCCCAAGAAGGGCTCTCCCTACCCCACCTCTCACTCCTCGGCCTCTCATTTGTGCTCTCATTGCTCTCATTGCTCTCATTTACTTAATTATTTCATCAAGCATTTCATTAGTTCATTTAGTATATTTATTTAATATTAGTTCCATTGATTAGTGGGTTAAGTAGTTTATTCTTTTTAATACTTATTTGCTTACTTGCATAGTTAGTTAGCTAGAAGATTAGTTAGATATTTAGTTTAGTAGTTACTTAACACATCATTAGTTTGAAGGAATATTAATTACTTACTTAATCCTATATTTAGTTAATCATTCAATTTATATAAATAAAAACATACTTACATTAGTAGTCACTAATTAAGGTTATTAGCTATTTAAATAATTAATTACTTACTTAAGTAATTATTTACTTAAAAAATGTCTTCTCCAAAGCCAAACAACCCGAACTACGGCGCGACCCGGAGTGATCGACTTGGTTGCATTGCAATTTGATCTCCGTATGGCGGAGAGAAAAGTGCAATGTAAATATTGCGACAAAGTAATATTCGATGGTATTTATCGTTTAAAAATTTCATCTTGCGAGGCATGAAGGGAAATGTTCTTCCTTGCACGTGGACTCGCCGAGGTCGAGCTCGGTTCGTAGGCACCTACAAGCGATGGAGCAAACGAAGGGAAGCTAGCAAAAGACATAAAGAGACCGTCCGAGAAGAATTGCAACAACCGGGGAGACGATCCGTACACATTTACGGAACGGGACAAGAGAGGCCGGATATTTTGGAGACGAAGAGTACGAAGGTATGGGAGGTGTTACTCATAAACGTTGTTCATTATTCTATTTTAAAGGATAATTAAGTAGCCTTGATACTTAAATGTTTTTTAAAAAGATGAACTCTCGCGAGGGATGGAAGCAGTCGAAGATCATTCGCCGAGGAAGAGTTCTATAGACATACGGCCGAATGATGGGTCAAGGGTCCGGAAGTGGGAGTGGTCGAGGTAGCGGAAGAGGATCCAACAACCAACCGCGAAGATCGAGTTCGCTGATCTCGCGCAAGACGACGACCCGGCAGTAGGTCCCGTGGATCCCGTAATCACCAGACCACGACAACGTCAAACAACAATCACGACGGCGATGAAGAACCTCAAATTATGTAATGATAGGATTGGCCGGGCAACGTCAAGGTGGTTCTTTCACCACAGCAACGTCATGCCGAGTAACGTCAACGTCACTTTTGGAAGTCGGTCGACGCATCAGGACAGGTAAAGAATGCAGAGTATCTTTACCAATTGATAGATGGAGTGATAGAAGAAATAGGAGAGAGCCGGGTAGTTCAAGTAGTCCGACAACTGCGGCGGCATACAAAGCGGCCGGTCGGATGCTTATGGTCAAAAGACCAAAGTTGTATTGACACCCTGTTCCGCCCACTCTTTAGATTTGATGTTGGAGGATATATGCAAGGATCCTCAAATAGACAGGGTAGTTAAGCTGACGGTTATTTCTTCATTTATTTATAACCACAACTTTGTCCTTGCACTTATGAGGGAACACACCAAGGGGCGAGAGTTGTTACGAATGCAACCCGGTTCGCCTCCCACTATATTTCCTTAGAAAGTTTATTGAGTCGAAAGGAGAGCTCTAACTCAAATGGTCATTTCACCGGGTTGGGGTAGTTGGATGGCTAGATGTAACCCATCGGATAAGAGAAATGGGGGAGAAAAGTAGAAGAGACAATAGAGAGTGGAGATTTTTGGAAAGTTGTAAAGAAGACGTTAGACATCGTCCAACCCATAGTGAAGGTACTAAGGATAGTTGACGGAGATAGAAAAGCAAACATGGGGTATTTATATGATGCGATTGAGAGAGCCAAAGAAGAAATCTCCAAGACCGTGTCCGACTTCGCCAAGTGGTGGGATATTATAGATCGTCGGCAGGAGAGCGTACATTACATCAACCCATACATCGTAGATGTATATTTTCTTAAACATTTACTAATCTTTTTATTAATCGAAGTTGTGTATAACTTGTTTACTAATACTAATTGTTTCGTAGGTTACCTTTTCAACCCAAGAATCTTGCTATAGTCCACATTTCAAGGCGACGAACGAGCTATTAGATGACGTGAAGAGCGTCATCCGACGGCTGTTGCTTGGTGACGACGACCCGGCTATTATCGCTTGCAACAAGATGTATGATTACGTAATGCGGAGTTTCCACTTTGGAACGAGCAGAGTTGACCGTGCTGTGATGATACTAAGTCTGGGTACGTAGAAATGTTTTTCATCACCTAATTAATCAAAGCTTACTTAGATAATAATGTACGACATTCAATTTATGCGGTTTGATTGGTGGATGGACCATGGTAAAGTACCGGGGTACGAGGACTTGGCGGACGTAGCCATCGGGGTCCTAAGTCAAACCACATCCGCTCTGTGCCGAGTGAAATTGGTCTACATTCGGCAGTTCACACAAAGCGAGAGAAATATGTTGACATCGAGGAGGCTTGAAGACCTCGTGTATTGTCACTACAACATGAGGTTAAAGTTGAGGAATTTGGATAGAATGAAGCGAGAACCGAGATGGAACAAAAGAGTTGGATAGCACACGCCGGCGGGACGTTCGGTCGACGAGCCGCCAATTGAAGAAGGAGGATATCGATTTGGATCAAATATTCTACGAGAAGAACTCCTTAAAGCTTGGGTAAACGACGAGAGAAGGGTTGGGAGAACCGGAGTTCAACCCCAAGACCGACAATGGGCCGAAGGAGTGCTCGACGATGTCCCTTTAGCCGAAGAATTCCGAGATCCCTCCCTCGCTAGCAAAGCGCCGAGAGGACCGGAGAAGAAACCGCCAAGGTACGCGAAAGTAGGCGAAAAGGTAAACATGTTATGAGCGGTCCTTTTGATATTGCGGGATGCGACACGGTCGAAGACGATCGAGAAGATACGCCGGAGCCGAACATCCGAGCGCAGTACCAGACGTCCGAGGCTTCGTCATCAAAGAGTAGCAGCGATGATGGTGCTCGATACGGGGGCACGGACACTTTACAAGTACAAGGGACCTCAGATCCTCCCATATCTCCTACCACGTCACTACGTTTTACCGGCGAGGAGCAATAAGTACTCACGCGACCCAAGATACCGATCATGGTGAAGGCCGCCACAAGGTAGAGGAGGTCATCGTAGCCATGGAGTTGGAGTAGAATACCACGATCCCTCCGACTATGTGAATGATTCATCCCAAGGCTCTTGGTTCCCCTACATACGATCGAAGTCTTGTGGAATGAATTATGTGGAGTCATCGGATACTTCGATCCAATCGACCTATAGTTATGGTGACTCGTTTGGATCAAGTCTTAGGATACTTTCCCGAGGGACGGACGAATATGATCGTCGTGTGTACGTATATCGTTTGTACTCGGCCAAATGACGTGGGAGAGTACATCAACTACCTACAAAGTGTACAACACATCATGTTGGAATAAAATTGATGCATTATTTATTTAAATCATGACAATTAATTTATCCAATTTTTCTGTATTTTTTCAGATTTTTTTCGCATTTTTCTTATTTTTTTGATTTTTTCAAAAAAAAATTAATTAAAAATTAGGGTCGCGACCGGGTCAGCCTGGGGGTCCCGCAACCCGGTCGCGACCCCCGACCCAACCCTCCTTGATTGGGAATAGATGATTGGAGAAGGGATCTATCTAGATAAGGTTAGATGCAAGGGTCACTGATTATCTGATATAAAATTAATATATAATGGCTATGGGTGGACCCCATCGACTTGGTCTCGATCGACTCAATTTTTTATTGCATAACTACATTGTCAATAAAAAAATAATGTATTAAATATAATATTATAGAATTGATGGCAACTCAAATTAAAATTCATTTTTTTAATAAAATAAAAATAATATTTTTAATTTAATTTTATCACGAGAGTTGAAACTAAGGTCGTACACAAATAGGGATAAAATCCGAATTCGCTTAGATAAAATTTTTATGTGGTCGCTGAAAATTATATATGATCGCAGGGTGACAACGGTGGAACCCCTCTCAGGCGGAAGCCACCCCAGCGGAAACCCCCCAGTGGAATCCCTTCCTAGCGTAAACCGAAAGCTTCACAGGAGCCATCACGGGGGCGAACTCCGAAAGCTTAATCGGCGGCATCCCTACGCAGAGCTCGTGACACTCTTGACGATTTTGTAGCCAGCGCATTCTACGTCGGTGATAAATCTTCCGTTTGTGTTTGTTAGCATTGTTGGTTTGAGGTCGATTTAGTCTTGGGAGGAAGGGATGGCCCTCCCTCCCAATCTCCCTTTTCCAACACTTTGCCAAATTTTTTTTCCAGTATTTGTTTCTTTTTGTTGTGTTGGAATCGTGGAGTTCGGTTTATTTAAGTCTATCTCGTTTTTCTTTTATGTCGTCGATGTTAGTAGTCCTGCTACCGAGTTATGACTCTTCATCTGCTGTTATTAGCGTCTTAAACGCTAAGTATCTTTTGAAACCGTTTGTCTGGATTTTATCCACTCATATTTGGAGTAATTTTCGAGTCTTGACACAGTTGTTCAACTCTCATGAAGGAGTTTCTACTTCTGCCACCCGGCCACGTTAGCACGTTTGTGTGTTGGTCATCTCGTGATGGTATGATCATCTCTTGGAAATTTATCTTTCCAAGATCACTCTTTTGTTAACTCGGTCTACTGTTTTCACTGTTGTGACGTACAAACTTTGTATCGTTCTTAGTTTATTACGAATGAATATGGTACCGTTGTCTTCGAAGAGAGAGAGAGAGAGAGAGTAAGCGGTGGGGTCTCACAATCTGTCCTTCGTTTCAAATAAAATGGACACCACTTGGCTGCTCCTGAAGAGCATCTTAGCCGGAAGAAGAACAATACAAGCTCACCGTTCAAATGACGGCATTCAAACATATACGCCCGTGGATGGATGTTGTCTGAATCTCTACGCGAGTACGCCATTCTCTCCCTGTACTGCTTGCCCTGTTGATCGGTGCCCCTCCGTGACTACGCACGTCGCCTTTCCAGCATCCGGCAACGGCAGCTAAGATGGACAAGTGGGGCGGCGCCGCGACGCCGGCGGGGGCGAGGGGGATGTCGAGCCTCCGCGGCCGTGGCCACGGCCCTTGCCGGGAGTCTTCCGCGGATGGACTCGCGCGCCGCTGATTGGCCCGTGGCCGCGGGCGCCGGAGACTAGCGCCGCGCTTGATCCGGCGTCGTCGACGGCGGCCCTGGACCGGCGGCAGAGCGCCAGGGCGTTCCCGAGCCAACGCGCGCTGCGCCTCGCGGCGCTCCTCGTGCTTCCCAGCAGCCCCGGGTAGCCTCGGCCTCCGAGGACGGCGCCCCTTCGTGCGGAGACGATGAGGCGGTCGAGCTGCCCGGTGATCCTTTCGATCTCGTAGCTGTCGAGGAGAGGGAGAGAGATCACGTCGGCGCTCGCCGGGCTCCCCGGCGGCAGGCTCTGCGGCGGCGGGAGGGCTATGCGCGCGGCGGCTTCCGCCTCGAGCTTGAAACGGGACGCTCGGGGTTGCCAGGGGGACCTGGCGACGCCGAGCTCGCGGGCGGGGGCGGGGATATTGGCGTCGTCGGCCGCGGTGTGCTGGTGCCACGCCCGCGCCGCCGCCTGCGCCGGCGACCGGTCGTCTGCGGAGCGGCTCGGCGCAGGCCGCTGCCGTCCGTCCATGAGGGTCAGTTCCACCGGCATATAGACGCATCATTACTTATTCGAGGTTGGGAGTTGGGATCATCTAGTTCCCTATTCAACAAGTCACGTGGTGTCAACGAAAAAAAAGAAATAATGGGGTGTTTGGTTGCATGATAATTGAGATTTTTATTTTTATTTTTAAAAATTGTAAGAAAATTTGTTAAAAGAGGTGTTTGACAATCATGACAAATTTATGTTTTGAAAGTGATTTTCTTCTTAAACAAAAAAAGAGGGTCTCACCTCTTTCTTTTTTGGGCAAATGCACACTAGGTCCGTTTTGGGGCTACTGCTTTCACAATAGGTCCGTTTTCAAAACCGCTTTGTCACTAAGTCCATTTTTTTAAAATACCATCACATCCACTCCATTTTAGAGTTGAAAAGTCTGTTTTACCCCCCTCCCCCCCCGGCGGCGGTGCTGGGCTGTCCTCCACCGTCGTGTCCGCCATCGTCTTCTCCGAGGCGCCGCGGATCTACAGAGCACTACTGCTCTGGATGACGCCGCTGTACCTTTACTTGGTAATCCACGGTATTATTATCTCCATCGCCACCTCGTCCCGTTTCCAGAAGCCGGAGGTGCGGGAGGTGGAGTACGGAGCGCCGCCGTCGCCATTTAAGGCCGCCGTGGAGGGCCGGGCGGACGAGCCCCCGCCTCCGGTGGTGTTCAAGGTCGGCGGCGGGGCGGAAGAGGAAGAAGAGAAAGAAGAGAGGGAATTGGAGGAGCTCCTGCTGCGGCGGGGCGCACGGCGGCGAGGAGGTTTGCTCTGGTGGGGGCGAGGTGCTGGCCGGTGGATCGGCACCGGCGGAGGAGGAGGAGGAAGAAGAGGCGGAGTCGATTATCTCGGCTCCATCGAGCTGGGCTGCCGGGAATAGAGCTCCGGCGACGGAGAAACCCCCGACGGCTGCGAGAACACCGGGAAGCGCAAAGCTCCGGAGGTCGCAAGGCGCCGCGAGAAAAGCTCCAGAGCGGAGGTCGCGACTCGCAGAAAGGGCAAAATGGGGATACCGGGGCAATCGCTTGGCAAAATGGACCAAATGGTAATAAAATATGTTGTCAACGGACTTAAGGGGATGAAAAAGTGGTCAACGGAGTTTTTGGTAAACCGATTTTCTTAAATGGACCTGGTGGTAATTTTCCCTTCTTTTTTCTTGTGGTCCCCCACTTTATTTGGTCATGTGCGGTGGTTACTCTTTTTTGTAATCACATCCCTCCAAACATGATAATTTTATGTCATGAGTTGGTTTACTTTTTATTTTAATACAATTTTTTATCATGAAAGTGTACAAAAAATTATCATGCAACCAAACACCCCATAAGAGTGTATTTTAACGAACACTTGAACACTTAGGTGGTGTTTGATTAGACTTAGGGTCCATTTGGATGCTTGTAAAATGTGCTGCATGGGCTAGTTTTCGGGAAATGCCCATCATTTTATCTATTTGGTTACAAGTAAAATGACAGTCAAAGGAAAATGTGTTACGTTGACTTGTCCAACACCTGGATTTTGGCATCCGGGAAACTTCTCCTGACGCCATTTTCGGTGAAGACGCCATTTTCGGTGAACACCGCACATGTAAATCTATATGATATAAAGACTTGCTCCAACTTAATTATTTAAAAATAAAAATATATAATTTTAATTTATGATTATTTTTTATTAAAATTAAATCCTCTAAAAACTGCTTTCATTGTTTCTTATTTTTATCACAACCAAATACATCATTGTCTTAATGGTATAATATATCTTACTTTATATTTTCATGTCTAAATAATTTTGTCAAATCTAATTAAAAATTAAATTAAATTAATATTTTGTATTTCAAAGAATAATCTTAAAAGTAAATCTCTTTCTAAAAATGTGACTCAAATATATTGTTTTATCACATAATAAATTTTGAATAATAATTACCATTAAAATTCAAGAGAATAAAAAATATGTCAACAATTTTCGTAGAGGGGCAAGTGTTGGATGAGATTGTTTTACAGGTTACCAAATAAGGTATCATGTATTCAGTTTTCATGGAAAAGTGATTACATGTAAATTAATATCATAAAAATTTACATTTACATGAAACCAAACGGACCCTTAATCTGAAAATTTTAACTCTTAATTTCATGTCTAACCTCTCAATGAGTAGTCAAAAAGTACTTAATTTGATTAAGACATAAGTGATTCATGTTGTTTGATAAAAATTTGAATCATCTATTGATTTATTAATATTATTTTTTGTAATATCAGAATCAGGTCATCCTTATTTTTTAAAGTCACCCCAAGAAAAATCTATGGAAACTTAATACTATGTCAAATGACATTAGCAACTTGGTTCTCTCTTCTACACCTATTTTTTTACTATTTTTTAACTCCTTTCACTAAATTTGCATTTTCAGCTCCAAGGTACCTTTTATATTTTCTTTTTGCTTGAGAAAAAAATTTAATTGATATTTTCATTGATCCCCGGCACTAGAACTATGGTAATATTGGTTTTGTTCATTATGTTTGAATGAGTAATGGCGCCAACAAGTCACACAACCTGGTTTATAACATGTCACCAACAAGCCGTTGTCCGACTGAATAGAAAAAAGTTAAAGGCAATATCTGAATAGTTCAGACAATTTTAAGAGTTTAGATATCTGTTCATACTTTTTTTAAGCGATTTTATCAAACAAGGTGAATAGTCTAATGTCTGACCGAATCAGACATTAGACATCCGTTCAGTTGAATCAAACAGGCCCTTAAATGGGTTTGATGTTATTCAGCAGTGGCTAAATAGAGCTCGTGACAAATTTTTGAAACATTTGTAACAAATTCGTAGCCTAGGTAACGATGAGCAGAGAGTTGATAATGGGTCTTTGAAATCTCGAAAAAAAATCAATAGTGAGTCAATATCGAGTCTTTGAAACTTCGACAATAGATCCGTATAAAGTTGGTAGCAAATTCTCAACGTCTCGACAATAAGTCAATAGAGATTTGGTAGAGTATTTGGAGCCTCAAGTCTTGATAGTAAACTTTAAAAATCTCGATAACAAGTTAACATATGCTTGATAACGGGTCTAAATAAGCCGAAGGAACATCACATCGTTATTTAAACATACTCTCATTTTATCTTTCGTAAAATTACTTGACATCATCTCGTGGTGGGGGGGGGGGAGGCGATTGACCCTATAAGTCGATTGATATCACCCTTACTTATGGAGAGCAGAGGTCACCGGTTCGAGTAGATGCTCTAATGCCTGTAGGGCCGTCTTGCCTCTTGCCCCGCTACCCAGGCAATTGCTGGTGGGCTGGGGATTAGAAGAGTTTTGTCCACCGAAAGATTGAGGTGATCCCAACTCTTATCTTGACACGTGTCTCTGTGCCTTTGAGAAGAGCAAGGTTACAAAAATAAAGGAGAAGGACGACGACGGATGGAGAGTTAACAAGCATCTCGCTGTATATGGGCAGGGGAGACTTTACACCCGTTGATATGTCCACCGTCTTCTTTCGTGTTGACAAAAATCAGATGTTCATCTCCCATCACTCTTCGATCTCCCTCCTTGTAAATTTACACGCGGAATAATAAGGTCGCGGTAAGGACTGCTGCAATGGATGACTTCTTTGTCTTATTTTAATAATTTTATAATTAATATATTTTTAACTCGATTCGTTCAGGTTCGAATAGATTTTGATAATTTTTAAAATACACATTAACTATTAATTATTATGAAAAATAAATTAATAATTTACATTATGATGGTTAAATTTTGATGTTATTTTTTAAAAACATCTTTTTTATTTTGTATATATTATATTATATTTTATAGTGCTTTTAAATTAATTTTACTTACATATATTTATTTTATTAAAATTCGACAACTAAAAATAAAATTAAATCTCGTGAGTTTTATCAGAATATATCGAATTTAAATTTCAAAATATCATATTTTATTTACACATACTCTGTTCGGCTGCACGATAAATATTAGAACTTGCGGATTTAATTTTTTTAAGAAAACCGTTATTTTCTCTTTTCTATTTTGTTGTCCCTACCTTTTTAGTTTTTGGTCACGTCTGATCCTCGTCCTCGTCTGTTACAGCATCTCCCCAGACATATAATCTTTGGACATTCGTTTGGTCTACACTTTATACAGATGTTTATCATGCAAAACATATAAAATTGTATCGTCCAACTAAACACTTCATTATTGGGTGTTTGGTTGCGTGATAATAGAGGATTTTATTTTTATTTTTAAAATTTTTAAAAAATTATTAAAAAATATTTAACAACTATGATAAATTTATGTTTTGAAAGTGATTTTCTTCTTAGATAAAAAAAGAGGATCTCATCTTTTTTTTTGTGATCTCCTATTTTGTTTTGATCGTAGTTATTTTTTTTTGTTATCACATTCTTCTAAACATGATAATTTCATGTGTCGTTAGTTCATTTACTTTTTATTTTAATATAATTTTTTATTATAGAAATAAATAAAAAATTATCATACGAGCAAACACCCCCCGTTAAGTTGTGTGAAAGATAGGGCCAGGATCTCACCGTGCTCCATTTTGTGGAGCTGGCCCCATCGCCATCTCGTCGGTCGTGGAGCTTCACGTTCTCCAGTGGAGTCGGTATAGTGAAGGGATAATAATACGTTGGAAAATCATCTATGAATTGGATTCCTCGATGCTGCATAAAAAAGTTGCATCTTTCGTGCAAAAAGGAGGCACAGAGAAAGTAGTTCTATAATTTAAAATTTAAAATTTAAAATTTAAAATCATAGAAATAATATTTTGGTTCATTTCTTTGTCAAATGTAAAACTAAAAAAGCAATCAGAGTACTTAATAATAAATAGGGTGCTACGTTGTGAGATCATTTTTATATTTTTATGCAATATAATATATGTTAACATAGATATAAGATGATTAAATATACAATTATTGAGGGATATGATAACGGAAAGAATTTAAGGATGATGTATGACAAGAAAAAGGCCAGAGACCACGAGAAATAAGAGAACCGTGCCTTTTAACCACAAGTTTTTAACGGTTTACAGTGAAAATATGTTCAAAGGAATTAGTTGTAAATAACATATATATACGCGCCGCTAAAATTTTATGGGGGTGTTTGGTTGCATGATAATGAAGGTTTTTGTTTTAATTTTAAAAAAGTGTAAAAAATTTTGTTAAAAGAGGTGTTTGGTAACCATGACAATTTTATATTTTAAAAATGATTTTCTTCTTAAACAAAAAAAGAGGGTCTCACTCTTTCTTTTTCCTTGTGGTCCCCCACTTTGTTTGATCATGTGTGGTAATTACTCTGTTTTGTAATCACATCCCTCCAAACATGATAATTTTATGTTATGAGTTGGTTCACTTTTTATTTTAATACAATTTTTTATCATGAAAGTGTACAAAAAATTATCATGTAACCAAACACCCCATTATACTAAACTGTTTTCCAGTGGAAACCCTATTGTATGCGAATAGCAACAGTAAGCACCCTTTTTTTTTTCCTTCCTAGTCATGAAAAGATGACCTCTTATCATATATTATCCCCTCTACCAATATTAATTGCATTTGATATTAGATAGTTTTAGGTGGTGTTTGGATGCACGATAAGTCAGGTTTTATTATAATTTTATGTTTTTGTCGTAAACATCGTAAAAATAGTTTTGGACAGCCATTGTAAATTTATGTTCTCAAAAACATTTTATTTTTAGGCAGAAAAGGATAAGATCACATTTTTCACCTTGTAGTCTCCACCTTGTTAGGTCCTATATGACACTCAATTCTTTTTTCTTGTTATCACAACCGACCAACTCAAAAAATATTATGAAGCTGTATAAAATTTATGCAACTAAACACCCAATGAAGATTTAACTAATATCAACATTAAAAGTATACGTCATCTTTGAAATTAGTCATGTATGGATTACAGTATCCTAAAACCAATCAGTAGTAGTTGTTTTGGCTGTCATGTTCACATTAATCTCAGACAGATCGACACATCTTTATACACATCTGATTTATATGTATTTGAAAAACTATAAAATTAAATATTTAAATAATTTTGATATACACAGATGTATTTATACGTTGATGCGACCTACGACAGTTTAGGCGGCTGGTTCCATTTCCGGGTCGCTGTTTTCCTCCCCGGGCAGAGCCAAACGGTAAGCTCACCTCCCGGTAGAGTTACTTCCGTCTGCTGTTAAAATGCTCTCCTTCCGGTTTCTCTCCAGTCCCTCCGCCCTAGCTGCCTTCTCACCTTCCTATCATTCCACCGCGGCGTCCTTGTTGAAAAACCCTATCTTGCCGCGGCAAACATCCGTTATCTATGGAAAGAGAACGCCGAGATTTCTTCGCCGTGGCGTCTCCCGTATGAGGATCGAGATGTTGCAGACATCGGGGTAAATTTTTGGCAGGACGTAGATCATGGAGCGCTCATCCACATCCTCCGAGCCCCTGCTCCGTCCGTCCGCCGCTGGACATACTAGGCCGACGCCCCTTGCCGCATTCCTTGGCCGCGCGGCGGGGCGAAGAGGGGCTCCGGCGGTGGTGCGGGAGACGGCGGCGCGGCAGTTGGAGGAGAGGCGCGTCGATTGGGGCTACTCGCGGCCGGTGGTGGCGCTCGACGTGTCGTGGAACCTTGCATTCTCGGTGGCCGCTTTGGCGGTTCTGGCATCCACCGTACGGGAGCGGCCGAACGTGCCTATCCGGCTCTGGCTCGCCGGTTACACACTGCAGTGCGTCGTGCACGTCGCCCTAGTCCTCACGGAGTACCGGAGGAGAAGCCGGCGGCAGGGAGGTGTCGAAGAGGGCCCTTCATCGGCGGTAGACTCTGAAGACAACGGCGGCGGCGAAGAGGAGGATGAACGTGGGGACGTAGAAGGCAGAGGAAGAAATTGTCGTTCTCGGTAAGTAGATCATGCCTTCAACTTACTGCAGTTCATTGTGCTTAAATTTTTTTCTGTGATGGTTTCCTTATCCTGCTCTCTTGACTGGGTTAGGGTTTTTGGGATTAGCTCGTTCAGCTACCACACTAGTTATTTAACTTATTTTTATTAAGCAAAAGGGATCAGGAAGTTAGTGAAGAAATTCTCGGTGATATCCCTTACTACAAAGCAGAGTAAAGTTGATCTCTCAACACTTGGTCTTTTTACTTTGCTCCGAAAGCTGGGCTTATATTAAAAATTGCTTTGGGAACCGTCGATGGGAATGCATCCCCAGGTAAGTGTTCATAGGTCTGGTGGTTCTGATCTCTTCCGAGCCGAAGTCCTGGATTAGGGACTTAATAGTCACCGGGCAAAGCATTGAACCAGTCCATCCCCTCCTCAATAAGAAGCAATTTGGGTTGAGGTGTCCACTTCGGCGCCAACTAAGGTGGAAGCAATTGGTTCAAAGTCAGGAAGCAGATTGGTCCCCAGGTTTCTAAGTTCTAGTCATATTTTTAAGGATGATAAAAAGTGAAGTCCTTTGTTGAAAGTTTCTCATAAATAATCAATTCCAATCCTTCTAAGAGATTAGAGGTTTCCATGGCTATGTCTCTGGTTGAAAGTTTCTCTGAAAAGGAAGTGCTTGATACGTTGAATGAGATGGACCCTTTTAAAGCTCTTGGTTCAGATGGCTTTTCCGTGGGGTTTTACATTCACTGTTGGGATATTATCAAGGAGAATTTTATGGCGCTAGTTAGAGAATTTGAAGAAAACTCGAAGAACATCAAATTTCTTAACTTTACCATTCCAGTCTTGATACAGAAGAAAGAGAATGTGGAAGATATTAAAGATCTTAGACCCATTAGTCTCCTGAATTGCAGTTATATGATTATCACAAAGATGTTGGCTTCCATATTTAGTAAGTACATTGATAAATGATTATCCTCTCTCATGCAACTTTTATCCCTAGCAGATATATTTTAGAGAACTTTTTGATCGCTGATGAATATCTTTATGACCAAAGAGCCAGATAGATGATGTGTACTTCTGAAACTGGACTTTGACAAGGCTTATGACAAAATTAATTGTGGTTGCTTGCTTAGGGTGATGCACCTGATGGGATTCGAGGAGAGATGGATTAAATGGATAAAAGTTATACCATAACTGCAAAATTCTCATTCAACATGGCTGGGATTTCAATTTATTTTCTTCCTTGAGAGGTCTTAGACAAGGGGATCCTATCCTCTTTTGTTCATTCTCATCAGCCAGGTCATTAGTTTCATGTGGGATAAACCATAGCAGGCTGGTCCCATTGAAGGCATAAAAGTGGGGCTTGGCAGGCAGTAGATGAGTCATCTCCTATTTGCAGATGACAGACTTCTTTTCTCTTCTGATCAAAGATTGTCGTCTCGGATCTCGGTTTCATCTCGGAAGCGTGAAAGAGAAGAGATCTCGTTAGATTCTCAGAAAAATCTCGGGAGATTGGATCTCGGATTTCATTTATGCAGGGTATACTTTACCCAATGATTGCCATCTCACATCTATATTTTATCTCACGGAGATTGAAGATAAAAGATCTCAAAAGAATCTCAAGGGATTATATCTTGGAAATACCAATCAATGTGCATGTTTAGATGTAGAATGTCATATAATATCTTTAAAAAGGACAAGATAACTCATATTAAATATTAAAATAAACTGTGAGAGAATTAGAAATGTAATACAGAGATGGTGAAGTATTGTTAGCATGAGACATACAAAGGATCTTATGTCAGACCAAAATTTTATCTTGAACAATATAGATAGGAGATTGATAACATTTTGGGTCAATTTTACATATATAGTTATTAAAATATTAAGTTATGAAATTTTATCAAACAATAATGTTTAGATGAATATTTGGAAGGATTCCATATTAAAATTGGCAATATAAGAAGGAAACTTAACAAAATCATCTAACAAGTTGGGGATAATAATAGGCAAAAAAGATCAAGGTATCACATGTACTACATAGATATTCTCGTTTCGGCGATCTCGTTTCTCGGATGCACGGAAGAAAAGAGATTCTCGGGAGATCTCGAGAGATTCTCGGGAGATCGCATTCCATGCTTCTGATAAATCAAATAAATGTTTAACATTAAGGGTAATGCTTTACTTATTGCAGGTAGTGACAGGACTAAAGATAAACAGGGAGAAGTGTGAACTTGTGGGTGTGAACATTAGAGAGGAGCAGCAATGTGTTGTACGTAAGAGGGAGGCCAAGGTGCAAGAATGGAAGAGAAGGATGTTATTGGCAGGTGGAAGATGGCTGCTTTTCAGATCAGTGTTGTAAAGCACTCCCCTCTATTTCTTCTCTATTCTTAGAGTTCCCAAAGACATTTGCACCAAACATGAGTACATTTGAGTTTTTTTTTTTGCATGAGAATGTTGATAAGAAGGGACTATACTTTGAGGTGGGATCATGTTTGTAGACTCACTAATGAAGGTGGCGCAAGATTGATTTCTTTGGAAATTATGAATATTGCTTTACTTAAATTAAATGGTTGTGGATGTTGAACGACAATAGTTAGGTGTTGTTGCCAAGGTTGTGATATCGAAGTATGGTATTTGCATGGATGGTATATGGGTACGGGATTTCAGAGACAGGAGCAAACTTTTCCACGTATGGAAGCGATTATGCACAGTTGGTGATTTGTTTGAATCCTCTCGCATTATTAAGTACTCAGACTTCATTTTGGATGGACAAATGGGCTGGTCATCAGTCTTTGGTCTCTTTGTTCCCTGCCTCGTACAGTTTGAGTCGTCACCTTGGAGCTATTGTTTAAAACTACTTGGACCACAAGGCTAAGTGGTGCCTCCCTTTCAGAAGAGCTCTTAAGGAGGAAATTTGTGATCTTTCTATTATGCTGAATATCCTTGACAAACTTGAATGCACTGATGATAAGGAGGACAAACTTATTTGGTTACCATGTAAACAGAAAGTGTTCACATTGAAGTCAGGTGTTGGTAAACTTTCTCAGGGAGGAGTTAATGTTTTATGGAACCATTTGAACTTTCATTCAAGATCATATTATTCTTATGGAAGATTTATTGCTTACCCATTGGATGCCATCCGAAGTCCATTTTCTCTGTTATGTCAAGTGAATAGGTTTTTTGTGGACTCAAGGATGAAGATATTGGCTATATTTTTATTAATGGTGGTGTGATCAATTATTTATGGAGAATTTTATTCAAAGGGGGGAAGATCTCTTGGAGAGAGGAAGTCAGCGTTACTTCTTTACTTCACAATTGGTCACAGCTGAACTCTTGGCATTCAGAGACTGGCTTGTGGGATTTCGTTTTCCCTGCTTTGTTTTGGGCTTTTTGGCATACCAGGAATATGCGAATTTTTGATAGTCATTTCGACGAAGCGCATTATTCAGCAGATGTCTTTTTTGTCAGAGACGGGGACTTTGCCCACAGAGGGGCCTTTCTGGAGGATATCACATTTGGGGACATATTTCACCTTTTCTCTCCTTCCTTCTTGTAGTTCCCCAACGATAACTATTATCTTGCTAGTTATCTTTTGAGGATTTCTTATTCCCTTTGTCTTGTGTCCCAACTTTCTTTTCTTTTTTTTGTTGCACTGTGTATTCTTCTAGTTAATACAGATCTGTGGTCCTGGACACTTTAAAAAAACATTGTAGGAAGGGAACATATTGCATTTCGTACTTTTGCATGATTCTCATTTCTTTTGCTTCTTTTGTTTTGTCAGACTTATAGTATCTTTTAATGCAGGTTAATTTCTCTTAAAATACAGGCATAACTATGGAAATTCTAGAATAAATAATTTTAGATCTTATGTTTTAGTAACTTATTGCAGTTACTTTTTTATTTGTCATACTGCGAATTCAAATTCTGAGTCTGCATCTCTGGACTTGTTTTCTTTTCTTTAATAACTATTTTTTGGTTATGCACAGCGTGGTCAAATGTTGTGAATCACTTAACACAGTGCTGTCATTCCTTTGGTGGATAGTTGGTTTTTACTGGGTTGTTTCTGGTGGGGAAGATCTTTTGCGGAATGCTCCTACACTGTACTGGTATGGTACCTATTCTTCACAGTAGATTTGCCTTCACATTGTTGACAATTTCAGGATTTGTTTTTCTTTCAAAGTTAGTGGTGATATATGACTTTTTGCTTAACATGCTGTTGTTGAGCCTGTCTGTCAACACCTGGGAAGGGGCAGTGCTTTCTTCTTGTAGGTTTGGCTCTTCACGTGGATGGGAGGGTGCATCTGGTGTATCCTGGGTGGCTGCCCTTTCTCTGGGCATTTTCACATGCTTTAGATATTCTCTTGTAATTAGGAGCCTTCTGTGCTTGCAGGGGCCTTCTTGGCTTTCTACTTGCGCTAGCATCTCATTAGAGCCTTTGTAATTTCTTTTTGCTGTCAATGAATGTAGCTGTTTGGGTTACTTGACTAAGGATTTCTGAATCTTTGCTAAACCTTGCGCAGGCTGGCTGTCACATTTTTGGCATTTGATGTGTTCCTTGCCATCTTTTGTGTGGCTTTGGCTTGTTTAATAGGGATTGCACTTTGCTGTTGTTTGCCTTGCATAATTGCTATTCTTTATGCTGTGGCTGGCCAGGTATCAATCAGACCTCTGCTACCTACTAGGGAGTAGGGACATACCATGCCTTTTTAATCTTCTTTTTCCTGGCATGAGCAGGAGGGTGCCTCAGATGTTGATATCAATATCCTTCGAAAATATAAGTTTGTTCAACCTAGTGGTGATGGTGAAAACGCTAATGCTGGATTAGGAACAATGATATCGGTTGGAAATAATAATGGAGGTTCTGCACATGAACGTGTTCTCTTGCTTGAAGATGCTGTAAGTGTTTATTTTCTCAGAAATGCTCTTCTTATATTGTTATTACAGCACATCCTTGTAGTGTCGTCCTCAGAATTTACTTCATTGCGTTGAGCCACTATGAGTTCTAACTTGTAATTAAGTATCTAACTCTGTTATAACTGCTGCTTCTGAATTAATATTTATTTTTCTTCCATATTTGCTAACTCATGAGTGGTTCATTACCAGAGGCTTATTAAGTCATAATATTTTAGGAACCATCTCAGGTCTGTCTTGCAAGGCTTTTGTGGAACTCACCGAACCAACCTCTTTGGTTCAGTTTGTAAGTTTGACTGTTTTTTTGGAACCTAACTGACCCATTAAATCCTTTTATCTATTTGGTTTGGAAGTTTGACTTTCAGTTTTTTGAACCTAATCAAACCGTTAAATTTTTGTTGTTCTGGTTCAGTTTTTCCTTCTCTAAACCCAAACGAAAGAGGTAAACAGGTTGGCCTATTTTTTGTATTATTTTAGTTTTAAACATATTTTATTATAAATCTATATCAAAGAGGGGGAGAGAATTTTCTTCTACAAATAAAATACTAAACTTAAGATTGACCTTGATTAGTTATTTTTATTTTTTATAAGTAAATATTATATGTTGAACCAATGAACCAAACCGGCACGAACCCTATTTTTTATAGGGTACTGTATTTGAGAGCTAGAAATTCCTTTGGCTCGACCCTATTTCTACTGACCACTTGATTCTACAATGGAGCAGTGGAAACCCTTTGAGCAATCATTTTGATTTCTTCTGTGTTGCTAGTAATGCTATAGTATATATGGAGTTTGGACATCTCAAAATAGGAGGAATTGCAACGAGCAGCTCAAAATCTCATGGCTATTTTTTCACAGGGTTGTCGTTATCGTCAAGATTGGTCTTTCACATATTTGGGCCAGCTGCCAGATTCATTTTTTTAATATCGTGCTTTTAGTTGTTTTCAACTACTACCATCTTGGTAGTCGGTTGGTTACTTTTCTTCTATGTCCATACCTTGTCTTGTGTTTGTTGCAGGTCTGCGTGCTTTTGTACTTTATATCTTTTGTTTCAATGAATTGTGACTTGTTCTCATGACCTTAAAAAAGGCCTGAACCAGTTCAGTTTCAGCCCGTTCGGTCCAATTAGCTTTTGGTTTGGGGCTTAGCCAAACAGTTCGGTTCAATTTCATTTTCAGTTTTGTTTTGGTTTTCAGAAGAACCAGCTTGAAACAACAACAAACCGTGAACACCCCTGCTTTTCGTTAGAGTTTGCATCTGAAGCAAGTTTTGGCCACCAAATTGGGTTACCAACTGCTATAATTGCTCCATATCAATTGGTGGTAAAAATGATTAATGCAGTACAATCAACATTTATGATGTATTCTTGTTAATTTTACACTTCTGATTCAGGTGAAACTAATTCCTTCTAGATTCATGTATGGAGGACTTGTTCCAATCTTTTGCCATGTTGTCGGATGTGAGACACCTGAGGCTAGGGAGGGGCTGCCCTGCCCTGCCCTGCCACAGGCACCTCAGGTGGTAGCTTACAATGGGTAAGGCCGTCTTATTGAGATAGATGACTGATCAGACTAGATTAGATAGAATAAAAAGGAACATATTAGAGAAAATGTGAGAGTTAGTGACAATTGTAGATAAGTTGAAAGAAGAGAGATTGAGATGATTTTGGGTATATTAAACTTAAGCCCAATGAAAAATCTTTGGAGATCAGATCTGGGATTATATATCTAAGTAGGTTAGATTTTATGTAAAAGTTTAAATCATAAAAACAAAAAACACTTGCAAATAGGCCCACAGAGATAGGTTTTAGGTCGGATTCTGGTCTGATCTTACCCATTTTGGTTTGAATTCTGGCACCGGGGCAGGGCCACTGCTGCAGTGAGATGTCACTGCTTCTTGTACTGGGTCCATGGATCTGGTCACTTAAAAGCATCAGACATGTGATATCCAGTCCGGTGGACCTGATATTGTGGCCGGGTACGAGCTGCCTGACCTGCCCTATGGGGGGGGTGCATCAACATCTCTCTACGGCAGCTCTGACTGGCCATGCCGGTGCCTGCGATCATCAGACTACCCCGTTTTGGTTCTTGCGGGGCCCACAAGACCAAGAATCTTGCAAGATCTAGTGAAATTCTTGTGAGATGACAAACCATGCCTTCAATCATGTGGCCTAAAGAAGGAAGGATAGCGGGCCAACCTGAACCAACCCGACACGAATCGCCCGGGGTTGGCAACAACCTGGCACTCAAAATGAAGAATATTTGATAAAATGAAAAAAATGAAAAAAATACAGAAAATTGTCAAAAAAATTATTATTTTATTTTTATTTGAAATTTACATTCTGAGCTTGTTCTATAGCATTTATGTACGTATCTCTATACATTTCATTTAAGTAAATTACATTATATGAGTATGCACGTTCATTATACTCTTCACACTATTAAACTATGGGCAATAAGAGAATTGTCCAAGGGGATTACACTCCATCCTGGAGTAGAGGAAAATGCAATCGTGAAACATATGTTTCTTTAAATAAACATGGATTCCAATGCCTGCAGGTGAAATCCAATCAGTTCCTTTTGTAGTGGCCCAAACAGATCTAGTCAGAGGAGGAGAAGACTGACTCACATACCTAGTTGAAGGCAGATCAGAGGAAGCATAGAGAACATTAGACAGTAGAGAAACAGAGGTTGAAACATGATGCTTCAATCGGAACAATAGTACCATCTCCTTTGCATGGATCAGACAATTTATATGGAATTTTTGTTCTCTTATCATTTCTCAAAGATATCTTTCTTCTATCTGTACCAAGGAAGGCGGGGTCGGGGGTCAGGACCAGGTCGGTTGGGCCGTCGCGACCTGGGTCAGGCCGGGGTCGGGAAAAATTAATAATAAAATTATTTAAATATATCAACTGGGTCGGGGCGCGGGGTCAGGTTGAGGTCGGTCAGCCCAAAAACCGGCCGGGTCGGCCAACCGGGTCGCCGACCCGGCACACCATGATCTATACCATATCTGTTTTGTATATCATCACTTCTCAAAGAGACAACTTCTAGATCAAAGTATGCATTTGGTTCAGTGCTATGATGAGTTTTGATCTAGAAGTTGTCTCCATGGAATAACTGTAGTATGATGATATACAATAGGAATCTGGTGCAGAGAGAAGGAAGACATCTTTGAGGAAGGATAACATAACAAATATTTCACAAACTTTCCAAGAACTTTAGATAGAGAGAGAACTTAGAGTGTCCTATAGAGAAATATTTTAGAGTGAGAAATAAGAGATGGAGTGGAGATGCGTGGGTGGAAGGGAGAAGCCCCTTGGGGGCGTTGGGGGCACTTAAGCATTCCCCAATGGTTAGCCGGCTGACTCAGGTCGGTCTGGATTGGTCTATCCAATGCGTAGTCAGATTGATCGTGGCTTAACCTGATGAATTGGGTTGACCTGAGGACCCGACCCGACCTGACATTCCATTATGGGATACCTATGGTTAACTCTATTGGAGATTCTTATAGGGTGTTTGGTAACGTTCTTAATTTTAAGGCAACCTCATTTTTGAAATCAAGATTATTTGACTTCTCAATTTTAGTTTTAAAATCAAAACAGTCTAATTATTTGGTGTTTGGCAAAATAATCATAATTTTTAAAAATTAAACAGTAGTGTTTGGTTATGACTAGCACTCTGCGAAATTCTCTCGAGCTCCATTCGCAGAGAGGACTCGTCTGCCTCCCTCCCCTCACGGCGGCGCCCCGGAGCCCCCTCCCCCCCCCCCCCCCGCGCGCGGTGCTCCCCTGGCGGCAGAGGCGCCCCCGCGCGTTGTCCGCTCCCCGCGGCGGTGGCGCCCCCGGGCCCCCCCCCCCCCCCCCGCCGCGCGGTGTTCCCCTGGCGGCGGGCGCCCCCGCGCGTTGTCCGCTCCCCGCGGCGGCGGCGCCCCCGGAGCCCCCTCCCCCCCCCCTCCCCCCCGCCGCGCGGTGCTCCCCTGGCGGCAGAGGCGCCCCCCGCGTTGTCCGCCTCCCCCCCGCCACGGCGGCGCCCCCCGCCGCGGTGCTCCCCTGGAGGCACTCGCAAGGAGACAATCGCAAGGAGTCGGCGAGGGGGGAAGACGACGATGGCCGGGAGACGGCAAGCAGGTCGAGCGCGGGGGAGACAAGAGCGGGGAGACGGTGAGGAGGTCGAGCACGGAGGAGACGGCGAGTGCAGGGTGTCGAGCGCTTCTCTCTTGAAAATAAAACAACCATTACCTTGTTTTGTTTCTGAGGGAGAGATTAAGAGTAGGACTCTTCGTTTCTAAAAAAAAGAGAACGTTCCAAAAAAGTAACCAAACAGGTTCCTTTCTTCATTTTTAAAATTTAGAGAAAAAATAGGTAAAAAACCCTATCCAAACACCCTATTAGCTTATTTTATTAAAGTAGAGCAAGTTTTATGTTTTTGAAGCTAGCTTGGGTTGGAATCCTTTGTAAGCAAACCAGTATTTCTTCACTCTTCCTCTGCTTCTCGTGTATGTGTTAACTGTTTGGCTCTCCATTTATGTGACAGGAATGCTGTATCTGTCTAACCGCATATGAAGATGGGACTGAACTCCATTCCCTTCCCTGCAACCATCATTTCCATTCATCATGCATCGTCAAGTGGCTTCGGATAAATGCAACATGCCCACTATGCAAATACAACATTTTGAAGGGAAATGAATAGGTTCTGATGATTGATGTGATGCATTGTAAAACGACCAACGGTAGGGGATGGAGCTTTGCCAAAGCCTGTCAGACATCTTTCGCGTGAATCGACTTCCTTACAGACTTAAAAGGCCGCACTTGATGCCATCACACTTATGTAGAACCACCTTGAGCGTGTAAATATTTACTTAATATGTCGGAAGTTATTTTTCTCGACATCTCCTTGTTTGACTTTGTACGTGGAGTGGACAACCGCCATGCTCGTACCAGCACCCAGTGTGGAGTGCTTGCAGACTTGCAGTTTCTAATTGTCAGCCCAAGTGGGAAATTTGTCAAATGAATATCTTCTCTCGCCTGTTTTGGATTCTAAGTGGATCACAGGTTTGAGTTTCCATAACTGGAACGGTGGATAAGAGGCAAAACTTGTGGGGTCCTACGGGGTGTTTGGTTGCGTGACAAATTGAATTTTGTTATAAAAATATGTTTTTGTAACAAAACTTGTTTAAAAGAAGTGTCGGGCAACTATCACAAATTCATGTTTTTAATGAATTTTTTTTTCTTTGTAACAAAACTTGTTTAAAAGAAGTGCCTGGCAACTATCACAAATTCATGTTTTTAATGAATTTTTTTTTCTTTGGCAAAAAGTACGAGTTTTTCTTTATCTTATGATCCGTTCACCTCTTTTGGTCATACATAGTTTTGTTGGGCAAAAAGTACGAGATCTCTAACTTATACTTTATTCTAATACAGCTTTTTATTGTGAAAGCGTTCACAAAATTATCAAGCAACCAGACACCCGGTTAGGGTGTGTTTGGCTGGGATCGTGGGGGAAGGATTTTAATATTTTGAATCTCAGGCAAAAGGGTTTTTTTTTTTTTGTCCTTTCGGATATTGTGTGCGATGGAAGATTATCCGTCATAATCATTGATGTCCTTCTGTCCTGGATCCCTCAACCCCACGCCTTTGATACGCTAATCCTGTCCATGACCTCTTTCTCGTGCTCGATGCATCTGCTCGAGTTTTCACCTACATCGTCGGCGCTCGGTGGTGGTTAAAAGTTGTTGTTTTGGAGCTGGAATGTTGGAGCCACTCCAGTCAAAGCCTGCATAGATACTTTTTCAGTCGTAGTCTCTGGTTACATTGCAAAAATATAGAGTCTAAGTTACCTGTTAGAACTATAAACTCACTATATAAACAAACACTACAAAAAAGACGAGTTGAAAGTCAGCTCGTTCGATCTTAAATGTCAAAACGTTTTTTGTGTGTGTGTGTGGGTTGTTTAGTTCTAATTATCTAGCGTAAATAATTAGAAAAACTATCTTAGAGTATTTAAATTTGATTCCGGTAACTAAAGAGTTCAACTCTCTCTCTCTCTCTCTCTCAAATGAGAACTCTAAAGAGTGCACGTCTTAACCTATTTCTGTTTCAACACATTTTAGGGACACCAAAATAAAACGCTCGTGTTTGAAATTATGTGCTCGGACCCGATTGAAGCTGAAAACTCACTCAGGGACTGAAGTGATTCGTTCTAACAGATGGCCATGCATGATGCACGACGTCATGTGTGTTTCTGTCAACTCCGTTGCTATCTAAGAGAAAGAAGTAGAGACATAGCTTTCTGTCGGTGAGAAAAAGAGAGAGAAACGAGGGTCTTTATAAAAGTTTTATAAGACAAAATTTTTTGGTTCTCCTTGTATTATCAACAAATTTTATAAAAATTTCTTGTAGATAACCCATTATACATGGTACATGTGTTTTAAAAACTCTCCAACATTGACATGTCCGACATTTTCATGAATGGTCGAACCCATATTATATACGGCGCGATCATTCTTCTTTGTTAATTATCTTTGTGAATGAATTATTTAAATATTTTTTGGAATAAGCAATTAAAATCATACGTCTCCCACTTTTAAACTTTCCCTATTTCTGGTTTTACATCAACGAAAGAAGTAAAATATACTCTTACTAATGCACCCCTTAATAAAAGTTTTATAGACATCGATAAAAAATCTTAATAATGCACCCCTTACGAGAGAAATGAGATCTTATTCGAATGATGTAATGTTTAAATGGCCCAATGATGGTGCAAATTAATCTATCTTTTCAAGATATCATCCATTCTCAGCTTACTCTTAACCGAACATACTTAATTTTGGAGTTTCTTCAACTCAACATTTGAAAAATGGTTAACCAAAGTGTCAGTAGTCCACTTATTAAATATTTTAACATATTCATAAATTAAGGTATTACGTAAAGACTTGATATTCTTGTCAAGATCACACATATCACATGTCACACATCTAGACGAGTCACCAATGATCTTATGGCTAAATCTAATATATATGATTTGATATCATATGCAGTGATTAAATTAATTAACTAGCTTAACAATCGTGACATATTCTCAAAACCTTGGTGTTATAAAAGATAAATGTTTAGATCTCTCATGATAAATGGTTGCCTTTTATAGATATCAAAGTGTACATCGTAGTTGCATTGATTTTTCCTCTAATACATTATTCACATAAATGGATGTAACTCTTATGGGGTGTTTGGTTGCATGATAATTTTTTGTACACTTTCATGATAAAAAATTGTATTAAAATAAAAAGTAAACCAACTCATGACATAAAATTATCATGTTTGGAGGGATGTGATTACAAAAAAGAGTAACCACCGCACATGACCAAATAAAGTGGGGGACCACAAGAAAAAAGAAAGAGGTGAGACCCTCTTTTTTTGTTTAAGAAGAAAATCACTTTCAAAACATAAAATTGTCATGGTTGTCAAACACCTCTTTTAACAACTTTTCTTACAATTTTTAAAAATTAAAATAAAAATCTCAATTATCATGCAACCAAACACCCCATTAGTTGTACCTGTTGTGAAAGAGAAATGAGATCTTATGCTGATTATTTAGAAGATAATTTGTATGCCATGACCAGTTGGTAGTTGATGGAAACTCATAATTTAAATATTTATTTTTAAATGTTAATCTTTATAATTAATCTCATTTTTAATGGGGTGTTTGGTTGCATAATAATTTTTTATATATTTTCATAATAAAAAGTTGTATTAAAATAAAGTGTGAGCTAATGTATGATATAAATTGTCATGTTTGAGAGATGTGATAATAAAAAAGAGTGTGGGTCGTATATGACCAAACAGCGTGGGGGACCAAGATAAAAAAAGAGGTCAAACACCTTTTTTAAACAAATTTTATTACACAAACATAAAATTAAAATAAAACCTAATTTATCATGCAGCCAAATACCCTATAAATATGACGGCCTGAAAATTGAACCACAAGTCAATAAACATCTTTTGTTGCTGTTTGTGCTATCCAATTTAAAATAACCTTTGTTATATTTTTATTTAAATTTTTTATGATGAAAAATGCCCCTCTCCATTTCTATCTCTTAATTATTATTTTTCTTGTACAGGTCTACGTCCCTCTTCATCTCTATAGAAAAGAGGAAACGTGTTTAAAAAAAAAAAAACCCTTGAATGTTGACACTTTGAGGCGTCTTTGGCTAGGTAAAGGTATTTATTTTTCGAAAAAAATAAGATTCCAAGGATGTTTAAAAAGTTTTCTATGTTTTTGAATATTAGTTTCGGAATACAAATATTTATGAAGATTGACATGCAAAAATATAATAATTGTGAAATAAATAACTTCAATTGGGCTATTTATCTTCACCTGAAGTGCTGCTCGGAGTATCTGGTGAGGAAGTTGGGGAAGCCGCATCTACATATATTGAAGTGTCATGAAATTAGAGAAAGATTTGAGTCAGGATGCATGAGTGTAACTAGTAAATTAATCCTCATTAATTAATCACAAAAACTTCATCTGCAATTGTAAAATAATATGGATCTTATCAGTAACTATAGTATATATAGGCCAACAACATCAATATTAATTAGATGGAAACTTCACAAATTGATCATAGGTATATAGACGTATATACGTACGTAATTTATTCATAATGTTGTTCTGACTTGCTTCTATATATACAATTAGGGTCCATATGTCTGTAAGTAAATTATATATAGCTAGCCAGACATATAAATATTAATACAGGGCAAACAAAGCGCGCTACACTGCCTGAATAGACATTCATGAAGAAATAATTTTGCGGTGGATTCTGAAAGGCGCACATATATATATATGAGACCGAATTTCCTCGGGTGACTTTCTGAGATAGTCCCGTCAAGTCACACACATTTTGTTGATGTGATAGATGTTCCATCATATTTAATATCAATCACATCATCTGTCACACCAACAAATTATGTGTAACCTGACTGGACTCTTCGGGAGACATCCAAAGGGATCCGGTCTCTCTCTCTATATTTTTTTTTTCTTCTAGATGAGGTAGATTGATCAGAGTGGAGATGAGGAGGAAGGTAGCTAGCTAGCTTGGGAGGGAAATATATAATCAAGGACGAGGATGGTCCATCTTTCTCACCAGTAGTAGTAGTAGTGCCGCCGGTGCAGGGATCGACGTTGAAGCTGCAGGCGCCGAGGAACACCTGGTAATCGCTGGTGGTCAAGTTGGCCTTCAACCGGTTGAGCACCGTGCACACGCAAGTGCGGTCCGTGGTGATCAGATTCGTCACGGTGGCGCAGCATGTGGCTACATCGGGATCGTTCGAACCGCACGCGGAGGTCAGCTCGCCGACGCAAGCGCCGAGGACCATGGAAGAACTCCACGACTGCTGCAGCAGCAGCAGGACCGCTACGGCACAGATCAGGGGGGCAGCGGACGGCGCCATTTATGTTGTATGCCCGGCTAGCTATCGCTCAATATCGTCCTCTCCGGCGACGGCGGGCGAGCGAGCGAGGGAGACTGATCGGAGAGCGAGCTTATGTATGTATGTGGAGCTGTACTGTGCTTCCCGGACGTCCCTTGTAATCCCCGTATATATATATGGAGTGAGAGAGCGAGAGAGATCGAGGAGAGGTAGGCCAGAAAGCAAGACACCGACACCATGGATGTGCCTTCACGTTAACTCGGTGTTCGATTTATTTGAATATAGAAAAAGAAAAGGCCGCCGCCGCCGCCGACGACGACTGAGAAATATAATGTTGCGTAAGAACACGATGAAAAAGATGTGGGCGAGAGAGACGAGGAGGGATCGGGAACCTGTATACGCCACTTTTTTTGGGAGGTCAACCGGTACTGTTCTAACCTGAAGTCAATGGACAATTAAGGTCAATGCTGTTATGCTACAATTTCGTGTTTTAATTACCGAGACGTCGAGATCTCAGCATAGGTTTTCACACCCTTCCTCCACGTTTATATACGACACTTGGATTCATCTCCGAAACTCTCCACATAATATGTATGGTAATTAAGAATCTGTTAAGAGAGAGAGAGAGAGAGCATTAACCGGTTTAACTTATTTGAATATAGAATGACCGGCGACTACGCGTAAATATACAGGGAGAGGCCAGCGAGAGAGAGGGAGAGACGACGAAGGTTCAGGCACATGCCATGCATGTTTCGAAGTCAACATCTTTTAACAAAAAGTCAACTGTTTGACAAGTTCAATCTTATCACTATAACAGGGTGTTTGGTTGCATGACAATTTAAATTTTTATTATAATTTTATATTTTAAAAATAAAACTTGTTAAAAGAGATGTTTGACAAGTACAATAATTTTATATTTTAAAAATAATTTTTTTCTTAGACAAAAAAAGAAGGTCTCGCCTCTTCTTTTTTATCTTGTGGTCCTCTCTTTGTTTGATCATATATAGTAAATTATAGATGGACATTGAAATCTCAAAAGTGATATTGCATGAATTAACATATATCAATAAAAAAATCTTAATAAGAAAACAGTTTGTTTTCGGTGGATTCTCCAAAGTAAAGATTATGTTGCACCCCTTACGAAAGAAATGAGATCTTATACTAATGATGTAATGTTTAAATGGTCCAATGATGGTGCAAATTAATCATCTTCCCAAGAGGACATCCATTCTCTGCCTACTCTTAACAAAATATACTTAATTTTGAATTTTTTTCAACTCAACTTTTGAAACATGGTTAACCAGAGTGTTAGTAGTCCACTTATTTAATCTCTTAACATATTCACAAACTGAGACGCAGTGGCCTCTGGTTTGCCTAAGTGCCCTCCGGCTTCGCAGTGCCCTCCCTTGGCAGTGCCCTAGTTCTAGCCAGACTTCGTAGTGCCCTTCGTCTTTGACTATATTTGTTCTCTCTAACCGGTAGCATTGTATTGTCGTGCTTACATAGTAATTTTCATATTAAACATATTAACGGTGTCGGCTAGGATTTCTCTGAAATTGTATCTACCAGTCGAGGTAGTTAGAGTGAAGAGTAAAGACAATTGTGTTGTACAATGTGCGGTTGATGAATCCCTTTGACTGCAATGTTGACAATATATAATTGTTTACTAGTAGCATTGATTAGAGAAAAGTGAGACATGAGGAGTGATATAGAAGAGACGGCAGGACAATTGGGCGGGAACAACTGAATGTATAAATTCCTACCTAGTTCTTACGTATTTCTGTGTGTGTATCTATATATGTTCATCTAATTTTTGTGTAAACTGAGTGGCTCGATTGAGCAGAAAAGTTAATTGAAATAAAATGTAAATTACACTAATTTTCCATGAGTGGATTAATTGAGTGGTCAGTAACCTCTGAAATGGGGGCTCAATAACATATTTAGAGGGTCAGTAATATTTGAATTTGGTGTTTAATAATATATGTAAAGGGTTAGTAATGTATATAGAGAGTTAGTAACCTCTAAAATTGAGGTTCAGTAGCATATGTAAAGAGTTAGTAATATATGTAAAGAGTTAGTAATCTTTAAAATTGGGGTTCAGTAGCATACGTGAAGGGTTAGTAACATATGTAGATCGTTAGTAACCTATTATAATGGGATTCAGTAACATATGTAAAGAGTTAGTAACCTCTAAAATTAGAGTTTAGTAGCATATGTAAAGGGTTAATAACATATGTAGATAGTTAGTAACATGTCAAACAAGAGTTCAATAACATACGTAATGGGTTAGTAACATATGTAGAGGGTTAGTAACCTTTAAAATTGGAGTTCAGTAGCATATGTAAAGGGTTAATAACCTCTAAAATTGGAGTTCAGTAGCATATGTAAAGGATTAGTAACCTCTAAAATTAGGGTTCAGTAGTATATGTAAAGGGTTAGTAACATATGTAGAGGGTTAGTAACCTGTCAAACAGGGGTTCGGTAACATATGTAAAGAGTTAGTAACATCTAAAATCAGGGTCAGTAGCATATGTAAAGGGTTAGTAACCTCTAAAATTTGGGTTCAGTAACATATGCATTACTAAACCCTTTGCATATGCCACTGAACTCCAATTTTAGATGTTACTAACTCTCTACATATGTTACTGAACCCTAATTTTAGAGGTTACTAACCTTCTACATATGCTACTAACTTTTTACATATGCTACAGAACCCCAATTTCAGAAGTTACTAACTCTCTATATATGTTACTAATCCTTTACATACGTTATTGAACCCCTGACTAAGAGGTTACTAACCCTTTACATATGTTACTGAACCATTGTTTGATAGGTTACTAACCCTTTACATATGTTACTGAACCATTGTTTGATAGGTTACTTACCCTTTACATATGTTACTGAACACCATTTTGACAGGTTATTGGCCTTTTACATATGTTACTGAACCACATTTGACATGTTACTAACCCTTTACATAAGTTACTAAGTTATTAAACCGTTGTTTGATAGTTTACTAACATTTACATATGCTACTGAACCCCAATTTCAGAGATTACTGACCCTTTATATATGTCACTAATTCTTTACATATGTTACTGAACCCCTATGTGTATGTGACAAGTTATTAACTATCTACATATGTTACAAACTCTTTACATATGCTACTGAGCCCCTGTTTAATAGATTACTAACCTTTTACATATGTTACTAACACTCTACATATGTTACTAACTCCCCATTTCAGATGTTACTAACTCTTTATATATGTTATTGAACCTTCATTAGAGATGTTACTAATCGTTTACATATCTTACTAACTCTAGACATATTACTCACTGTGTTTCTCCGACTTATTGACTCCTGAAACGCATTATTATCACTATACATTTAATGTTAACTACCTGTTTTAACTTCACATGCACTAAGCAACACGTAATATACATCTGTACTAAGATCGATAGTTTTCAAAATAGTAAATTTTATTATCATTGTACATTTAATACTAACTATCTGTTATAACTTCACATGCATTAAACACCACGTAATATACATCTGTATTAAGATCAATAGTTTTCAAAACAGTAAATAAATGAAATGCACTATAGTTAAACGTAAATAAACAGTATAACATGAAGACTGTCTCTGATGAGGGGCCATCACAACTTGCTTTAACTTCTATGCGCCTTCCTATTCCAAACTCATTGTCCATTATTGCCTCCTCCAGATATGTCTTGACTAAGCCTGCTAATCGCACTCAATTCTTCCTCAGCTGGAGGACGTGTACTGTTAACCTCTTCAATTCTTTCTCACCCCATGAACAATGGAGGAGGATTGCTTTGAGGAACATGCGGATAGCATTGGAGACGGAGAGATAATAATGTAGGGCGACTCAATTCCCGCGCGATTTTGATCGTGTCACCATTAAGGAGGAATTGACAATGTCATGATGGTGGGTTAGACGACGGCCTCTAGGGTGTCAACATCGCCGTTCGCCGTTAACGGGGTAAGCGTAACAGGGCAAACGAGCGGTCGCATTAACGTCGCAGTGCAATGTCCGTCTGGCGCAAGGGTCTGACGCAGATGTGGCGTGACGGGGTTGGCGACTGAGGGAGTCGCCTAAGGAGGGGTCCTGATGCAATCCAAATTCATATATACATCTTTTACTCTAAACTATATCAGAAAAGATTTTTTAGAAAACCTTTTTAATTAAGCGTGTACCAAATAACAGATTCTATCAATTACAACATGGCAAATAATGTTCTCACAGTTTATTAATATTAAATACAATCACTCGTACACTCACAATATATTTATATATATATATTTATATATATATATTTATATATATATATAGAGAGAGAGACACTTTTAGCTAGGACCTTCATTTTCTTCCGGAACATAATCATTCTATTTTATTGGACGAACAAACACCAGTTTTCAGGAAGCACACCCTCACACACACACACGCACGAGCCCATCAAAAGCCATCATTTCAACAACCCGTAGAGAGGGATGCATATGGTTATATGGATGGATCTAAACATATAATATGAGCACAAACGACGTGAAAGCAGCTACCAACACAACACGGCCGCTCCAGATCAGGCTCTTCCCATGGATGAATGCACTGTTCCCTTGTGAACATGTGTTAATCAGAAGGACGTATGAATTAATCACACGGTTAAGAGACAAATTAGTTTGAGGCTCTCGTTCGTACGTACGTACGTCCTGGAGGAAAGGTTAATTAAACTAGACCATATATATTCAATTGATTCATTTCATTGGGCAACTGCTTGAATAAGAATTAACGTTGTGTTTGATAACATTATTAGGTACTTCTATCGTTGTCAATTTTAAAATTGATATTGATAAGAATCATTAAGAGATGTTTAATTAATTATATTAATTTTATATATTATATAATAAAATATTGATAAAGTTTCTCGGAAAAATTTCTTAAGCCATCTCACAAAGAAATTGAGGTAATATGATTTGATGTCCCATAAATTAACATTATATCTATGTCACTTCAATCTTTCTGTGAGAGGAGTTACTCCCCCTTAAATATCCACCCGAGAGAAACCTCTCGACCCTTTCACATAACCCCTCGACCCGTCTCAAAAGTGAGAGAGATAAGAGAGGACCGGCGAGTGCATAAGGATGTACCCACGGTGATGTTGAGAGTTAGATCCTAGGTTGATTGCGTATACATCTATATATGTGATAAGATTGTAAATGGGCATTTATACTTTACATATAGACGGACAGAGTTTTAGAGAGAGGTCAAATTAATGGATGAAGAATATATCAATTAATCACCGTACGTGATGCCAACCAGAAATCATAATGCAGATTCTACAAAGTTAAGATGTCTCTTCCCCCTTCATGAACGTCAAATCACCGGCACCATTTTGATGAACTATTGAAGGTGGTTTATTTAATTATTGAAGACCATCCACCATATGTGTGTGTGTATATATTCATGAACAAGTCAAGATCAATGGGTGTCGATGTCACATGTTGCGGCACCTAGTTAGTCTTCATTTTGCATGATTAATGTTTCTACTCGCTAACAGACTGTTTGTTTACGGTATCAAGCACCTGTATCGATATCAGTTTACGGTATCAAGCACCTGTTCAAAACTGATATCGATATTTTACATCGGAAGATATTTGGATGTCAATGTTAATTTTAAGATTAATAGTTAAAATAATTATCATAAACAATACATGTGAAGACCTGTATTAAAATCAATATTACAGTGCGATGCTCCTCATCCCGCGTGGAGTCCTTCCCCGATGCCCTAGTCTCGCGCCGCCTAGTCGCCTCCGTGGTGCCATCCTTGGCTAGATCCCGCTGTCCATTTTCCTTCAGGACATTGAGAAACTATGCCCCCCTGAGCGCTACGTTCCCATGGAGCGCTACCACCACCGTCCGCCCCACCTCCGGCGGTGCCACGGCGGCCCATTCTCCTCCAAAGATTGTTGTCAGCACCCCCAATCTCACACTCCCTACCTCCCCCGCCCAACCACTAAACTTCCCCCACTAGTATTCCTGCCGTGCCTACCTCTGCCCTCCTTCTCACCTTCGCCGCCCCCCTTCGGCACCGTGTAGATGAGCTCCAGAGCCACAAGCGCCCAATCAGCAATGCCAGGAGGACCTTCGTCGCCGGGCAGGCTGCGATCGGATCCAGCACCGAGGCGACCATGCCAGACATGACGGAGAGCGGGCAAGAAACGGCAACCGCACAGAGTTCCCAAACGAGAGAGCTCTGAGCCTGAGGGCGGGGACCGAGTGGCCGGAGGCAAGTTGGAGCTCAACCACACGGAATGCCCAAGTTATGTCGTCAATGGAGGGCGGGACGAAGTCTTGTTCCAGAGATGGCCGATTGTTGGACTCTGGCAGCGGATGGGTAACTGGGAATCACCACTGCATGAAGCTTTGTGAAGTGGAGGAGGAGGAGGAGGACGACAACGACAAAGGCTGAGCGTGGTCGACGGAGGAGGCGGCGGCCGGTGTGGGCGGTCATGTTCTGTTTGCACGGGGAGAGCAGGGGCGAAGGGCGTAGGGGATGATCCACAAGACGGTGGAGGGGAAGACGTTGGAGAAGTCTCATCTAATATCAATTGTAATATTGTTATAATTTTATCAAATACTTAAAAAAATTGATACGGTCAATCTTGATACCGATACTTCAATTTCAAAAAAATACCAATATCAATATAATATTATTTGTAATACTCTAATCAAACAGGCTATAAACCAAATAACAATAAACACCCAAGCATCCAAAAAGTGTCACCTTACATATGAGACCCATCTCGGCATCAAAGATCGGGTTAGCAAAACAAGCATCAGGGTATAAATTGTGGAACGACCTACAAAGAAAGTATAAAATCAAATATCCAAAATCATCTCTTCGTAAGATACCCGGACTAGATGAGAAAGAAAACAAGAAACAATGCGCCAGAGAAATAACACCCGCTCAACAATCCAAATACTCGACAGAAGATCTTGCGTAAAGCAACTTAATTAGCAACATACCGTGGTTGAAAGAAAGCAATGTCGCCAAAAATATATAAAAAAGTAATGGTTGAAGCAATAAACAGCATTTATAAAGCATGCATTAACACGGATCAGCGGTTCCCAAGTGATGAGACCTGCTGCGGGTCCTGATAAACATACCAGGAAAATTGACTGATGAACGGAAAAATAGCACCAAGGAAGCAAATAATGTGATGCCGTGGAAGAGTAGTACAGTACCCTACCAAGAAGGTACTTGTCATTCCAAGCAGTACATACCTGACAAATAAAAGCTAAATCTTCAGGGGCGGATGCACATGAGAACAAATGAAAGATACAAAAGCGAGAGGAATATCTGAGCAAGTGAACACGTCCTGATGGTGCAGACGAGGAAGTTATGAACAAGCTAACAGAGTTCATGAGCATGATAATTAATCGTCCATTTGAGAGATTGAGAGGTAGAAGAGAGGTAAAGAAATCAGCTTGCATGATGTACATACCGACAGCCACCAACCACACACCCATCTCTAAGCTACCCACACGGCAGGGGAAAAAGGAAGGAAATTTAAGATTTTAACCCTAGAACAAGGAGATTTAACAGATTAATCAGGAGATTCATCGAAGCGGACGACAGATTGATGGACCGCGCAGGGCACTTCCTCTTCGCGGGTTAACATCTTATGCACCGACTGCTGAAACAGTGGGCTTCGCTTTGGGCGGCCGTCCTCGGCCCCTCTTGACACCAGGGGCAGGGGGAGCGGCAGGAGCCGTGGCAGGGCGAGCCTTCTTGGGCGGACGCCCCCGGCGCTTCGCTTGACCACCAGCGCCGCCGGACTTGGGCGGCCTGCCGCGAGGCCGTGGTGGCGGTGGCACATAGTCGGGGGGCGGGGGCGCCTTAGGCTTGGGAGGCCGGCCGCGACCGCGCTTTGGTGGAGCGTTAGGGTCCGGCCGCATGTAGCAGTTCTTGGCGAAGGAGAGCTCACCGGCGTCCTTCATCTTGTTGAGGTGGTGAGCAAGCAGCATCGAGTGGCCCTCTGGGAGATTTTGATAGTTCGATTCAATGTACTTGGAGATCGCCGTCTTGTTCGAACCATTCTTGTCACCGATGGCGTCAACCGCGGCTAGGATCATCTGAGAGAACGCCCAAATGTTTAGGGTTATGACAATAAACAAGTTGCGCAACAAATCCCTGCCAAGTCTGATCTAAAAACAGTTCAACGATTTCACTTCAAAAAGAATTGAAGGACTTGCGCACGTCAAGAGACTAACGTTATCATCAACCGTTTGGGGAGGGGAAGAAGACGGGATTTGGCTAAAATCGAGCACCCGGCACCTTATTTCAGTGCTGTTTCAGACGAAGGAGAATCTAAGGTCTAGAACAAATCAAAAAGGAAAATCAGAACCTACAAAAAAAAAACACACACACACAAGCCAATGCTTTCACCGGATACAGTAGAGCATCCACCGAGCTCTAGGTGCCAACAAAGAAACAGAGGAAGACGGAGGGAGAACATGCGGGAAGGTGAGCGCAACGATCCGGGACTTTCACCTCCGGATACGGCGGCAGATCAGGGGCCGGGGCGCTCTCCTCTTCGGTAGCCATCGCCACCACTGGAGCACCGAGGAGACTCCTGGGGATCCTGCCGAGAAGACAACGACCAGCACTGTAGCACCCTGGTACCGCAGCGCGTCAGAGCCGGAGAGATAGACATGAGATAAGAACTCAAGCTGTGCTGATTTTAAAAGCTCCAGAGGAGAAGATGCCTCTCGATGACCGAAGATACTGATTTAATTAATATGCACATCTGTTTTATTGACCATAAAATAAAATAGAAAATAAAAGGGAGAACTGAGAAGAGGGGGAAAAAAACAGAGAGAAGCAAAGAAAAAGCGCACCTTGACGACGCGTCGAGAGAGACACACACCAAAAAAATGCATTTCCGGCGAGCCTCAAAATAGAACAATAAAATAATGGAAATGAAAACACAGGAAGAAGAAAAGGAGAAGCATCGGACGGTCGCGGCGGCGTGTTGTTCAGAGCATCGGAGGGCGCGTACCGTTCGCTCCCTGGCCACGCGGATCGATGACGTGGCGTCCCCTCACGGTCCCGGCCATTTCTTTTATCAGTGAGCTGCGTTCGCGGTGTGGTCACCGACCCATGAAGCACCGCTCAGCAGGAGGCGGCAGGAGCAAGGGGTGGGTCGAGATGTAGAATAAGGAAGGTGACGGCACGCCGCTCAGCGCGGTGTGGAGTTAAGACAGTTAACCCTCCGTGTCTTTTAGAACTACGGGACTGCCACTGGGATTGACGGAAGTCGCTGGGCGGGGGACATGCGCCGAGGGCAGTTGGGTCTTTTTACTTGGGGAGCCTCGCTTTGGGGAAACCGCCGGAAGTGACCGCTCCCTGGAATATATTAACATTTTTAAATGGAGCCCAAAATTTGAGCCCAATAAAGACATGGAAACACCAACTTTATTCGTTAATGTATTATCAATTATATTTTAACGCTGGGAACATCAACTTTTGACCACAGCTACCTTTTATTCGTCAATTTATCGTCAAAAATTATAACTTAACACAACAATATGCTTTATGTTTATTTCAAAGCATATTTTAAGGCACTGTATAATGTAGGGTGTTTTTTTGTTTTGTATAGGACATTTATGAGCAAAGTGTATATATTTATAGCCCACAATTATATTGGAGTACAGAGATGTGTTCTCCTTTTTATTTGGATAAACAGCAACTCATCTCATCTTTAGCTTTAATCTTGAATTAGATGAGGCTCACAACATGGATTATTTTTCTCCACTTACTCGATCTCAACTTTTCTTCTTTCAATTTGTCTGAGCAATTATGTTTTTTTATAATATATTCATTACTAATCTGATATGATCATACATCTCTCTTGATATTTTTATTTTAATAACATTTATTTTAAAAAATATATTTTTCTTGTATTATCGGACCTTCATAGTTACTCATTTTTGCAAGTCTCGTGGTCACGTGATAAATTTTTTTCTTTAAATTTTAGTGAAATGTTGCAATCATGCACGAAATTCACGCATAAATCTTTAATTTAACTATCACGGGGGTGCAAACGAGCCGAATCGAGTAGGAGTTTGTTCAAGCTCAGCTTGTTTAATGAGTCGAACTTTATTTTTTGTTCAAACTTATTCTTTTAACATAATAAACGAGTCGAGTCGAATTTTTATCGAGTCGAGTCAAATTTTTATCGAGTCGAGCTTCGAACTATTTGTCTGAGTGTATTGGTTCGTTTACACCCCTAGCTACCACACTTTAATAATAGGATTAATATTCTAACCACTTTTTAAATAATCACTAAGCCATTTAAATTGAAATGATTTCTTTAACCCGAATGATTACCCAATATTCCTTTGATCGAGTGTCAAGCACCTTTATCAATAATTTTTATTATTTCATGGTATCAATAAATTTTATGGAGAAGCAATTCTCTATAAAAATATAGCATTATATTGATTGCCAAATATCATCTTTAACAAATTTTTATGGTAAAAAATATATATTTTTGCACCAAACTAATTTTTCCATGCAACCAAACACCTTATAAGTAAATTCTGATTTTACACATTAGACAAATAAAAATATTACCTACTCCGTAGACACGATCTCTAAACTCAAACTCCAATTCAAAGCCATCTCAAATAGTTAAAGTCAGTTATATGGATTCGTTTTTTCCTATTTTACATAGTCATTTGTTAATTTCCCTCTTATATATAAATCATCTAACTCATATTGGATACATCTACGTCAAATTAATTTTGATCTATCTCATTGTCTCTTTCGCTTTGACAACACCAGAACCTCAACTTGTTTAACAACTATCTCAAGAGGATGTTGTCTGATGTGTTCAAATCAACAAAATATTCTCTCTTATATTATATCCTCGATCCTCATAATTCTCACTTTGTCTCTAATGTTCTTGTTATGAATTCAATTCATCAATATGTGATCACTGTAAACAAGTTCTCTAAAAAAGTTAATTAATCAAATAAAATAGAATACAAATATAGTATCCAAAGAGGTTTAATTATGGTCGACCCAACAATTTGGGCTCAGGGTAAAAAATGTAGTGCCTAGTTGTTGGTTGGAAATCTACCCATGTTCCTTAAGAGATCATCATCTCAATATTTTATTATAGAGAAGTTTCACCAACTAATCTAAAAAATAAAATAAAATCTACATCAATCAACATTTGTACATTATATTTAATATATGTTTAAATCTTACCTTCTGACAAGAGCTGAAATGATCTCATCCATTGATTTGGTTTATCCGATTTACTATTAACGATTCAAATATGTATAATTAATTAACTTAAAAAGTTAATATATTGTCTCAAATTTGTGTTTAGAACCTTCCTTCCACTTAGGAAAAAATTTCAAAATCAAACCAAAATTATCCAGATTGTAATTATGTTCAATAAAAAAAGTTACGTACAGGTAGAGGGTACGTGCAACGTGGTCAACAAAGTCGTCTCTGTCGAGAAGCTTCCGCGGTCCACACGCCCCATTTGAGTTTTGACTTCTGGGATCAAAGGGTAGAAGATGAGGAGAGGACTGGCAGCTCCAGCCAGCATCGTCTTCTTCTTCTACTTCTCCCCGTTGCTCCCAGCGCCCTGCCCACCATCGCCGTTTCTGGCTGATCATGCTGGCTGCTCCCGCCGGCTCCCTATGAAGACGATGCCGATACCACCCGCAGCGGCCCACGGTCGTCGCGCCCACCATGGCAGGATCTCCCCATTTCTCCTGGCCCTCGTCTTCCTCGTCCTCTCCATTTCTCGGCCGGCCGCAGCTCAGCCGCCGGCCTCCGGCACGCAGAACGCGTACGGGACCTTCAGAGGCGGCTTCGGCCCTGCCTTGGGCGTCATCATCGTTCTCCTGATTAGCGCCCTCTTCTTCATGGTCTTCTTCTCCGTCTACCTCCGGCAGTGCGGCGAGCACGCGGACAACTCATCCGGCGCCGGCGGGGCGGCGGGAAGGAACTTTCACGGGGCGAGGTCGCGGCGACCCGCCTCAAGGGGGCTCGACCCGGCGGTGGTGCAAGCATTCCCGACGCTGGTGTACGCCGAGGTGAAGGAGCACAAGATCGGGAAAGGGGCGCTGGAGTGCGCCGTCTGCCTCTGCGAGTTCGACGACGAGGAGACTCTCCGCCTGCTCCCCAAGTGCGACCACGTCTTCCACACCGACTGCATCGACGCCTGGCTCTCCTCCCACACCACTTGCCCCGTCTGCCGCAGCAACTTGGCGGCGGCGCCCGAGGGTCCCGAACCGAGCGCCGACGACGCGACGGCGTCTGCCCCCGCCGAGGCCGGCGCCTCCTCCGGCAACGAAGGGGCGCGAGAACCGGCCAGCCAGCAGCAGGGGGATGTTGTTATCGTCATCGACGAAGCCCAGCCCGGGGACCGGTCGTTGGGGAGGACGGAGAGTAAGAACCGGCGACGGTGGCTGTGGTCCAGGTCGCTGCCGAGGTTCCCCCGGTCGCATTCCACCGGGCACTCCCTGGCGCGGCGGGGGGAGGATCGCGAGCGTTTCACCCTGAGGCTCCCGGCTCACATCCGGAGGGACGTAATGGCCGGCAAGTTCCAGAGGTCCTCCAGTTTCGCCGCCGTCGAGGGCGGTGGCCGCAACAGGAGGAGCCACCGCGAAGCGGGAGAGGGGAGTGGCCGCGGCATCGGCGGCGCGATCGGGGGGCGAAGCTACAAGATGCGGAGATGGGAGGGGTCCGCGAAGTCCGATCGCTGGGCTTTCTTCTCAAGGACCCTGTCGATGGTGGTGTCGAGGGGCGAGAACGACGCCGGAGAGGGGCCGTCGCAGAGGGCGGAGGGCTCCTCCAGGGGCGGCGGCGGCGGGGAGGCACGGCGAGAGGGGTCCACCAAAGGGAAGGTTTTCCCCGCCGCGTAAGGCGCTCCTCACGCCATAGCTCGGCCGGGCCCACTTGACGAGGCGGCGTGGTTGACTTCTGATCATTAAAAGTTCGACCTTTTCTTTTCACCATATAAATACCGTTATTTGGATGTATACTTCCGACTTATTTCCGATTATTTTATATACCTGTCGATTTTGGAAAATCTCAACAGGCGCCCGTTGAGTTATTCCTATTTAGGGGTGTAAATAGGTCGGATTCGGCGGCGGAATCACAGAATCCGATTCCGATTCCGATAAGGGATAAATGTTTCAATTCTGATTCCGATAATTTCGGAATCACCATGTTCTGATTTCGATCCGATTCCAATCCCGTTATCGAAATCGGAATCAAATCCAATAATTTTTGATTTTGATATTAGATATTAATTTTTATTTTAAAAATCATTAATAATTCACATATATTTAATAAATTTTAATATACTATTTTAAAACTTTATTTTTATCATTGTATCAATTTATATATTATATTTTATAATTTATATGACTTTTTTTATTATTTTTACTTATATTTATTTATTTATTATCGAAATCGGATAAACGGAAACGGAATCACCTGATTCCGATTCCGATTCCGATAAGTTATCGGAATATCCGATTCCGATTCCGATAACTTATAGGATACAAAAATAGTTTCCAAGCCCGTTAATTTTTATCGAAATTTCAGATTATTGGATTCTGTTTACACCCCTATTCCTATTTCTTGAAAATAATCTACGAATTGGCTTTGCTCCCATTTGATTCATGATGATGACAATAATCTAACCATTGATTCGGTCAGAGTTAGATCATTCCAATTATCTGATATAAGAAATGAATTAAATTCTCATTTCTTAATTGAAATATTTAAAATTAAGTGGCAAATTGTAGCTACAGATAAGTCCATATATACACATGCCTCTTAATTTGGACTAAACTATATGTTGAACAAAAAATATTATTATTATTATTATTATTATTATCATTATCATTATAGACTTAATAGCCAGCTGTGTTTGGTTAGGGTATTAGGATTACTACAGTATTCATTCTGTCATTGATGTTAGACACATCAACCATATCAATTTTGCTATTGATATTTCTAATTTTCTAGAGATCAGAGGCTCAATCAATTGACACTAATATTACTCAGGTCCTACCTGGTTTCGTTAATAATAAAAATTATGCTATTAACATAGTATTATGTTACAAATTTCAACATTAATACTGTTAATCAAACACGTCTAGATAATTGCTATCACTATCAATTTCAACATTGATAGCAATAAATTTATCTAATAGTGGTATAGAGTCTTTGAGCCACTTCTACCTTTTCATCTTGTGAAAAATGAAGCGCACCTTCTGTATCCCTCGTAATACATCGTGAGAAGCCAAAACTTTTTTTTTTGGACATTGGCACAGTGGTCTTGCGTGAGCGAGAAGCGGGACCGGATCCTCTGTGCACCTCGATGTGCACCTCAATGCACACCACTTTTTAAATTCATTTAATTATGTGATCAAATTAATTATTTTAATCATTTTTAAGACTGTGAATATATATATATAATATGTGATGTTATATTTTATGAAAATCAACATTAAATATATTTTATACATATTTATTTAAATTAAAAATATAATTAATTTAAAAAATAGTATAAATTGAAAAAATATTAATATTACTTCTTTTTTATCAATACATAATATATATTTATATTCACAGTCTTAAAAATGATTAAAATAATTAGTTTGATCACATAATTAGTTGAATTTAAGAAGTGGTGTGCATTGAGGTGCACACCGAGGTGCACAGAGGATCCGGTCCCGCGAGAAGCCGCCTTGGACGGGGCGGGCACGGTTCGAGACCGCGAGCTGCCACCCCGGAGGGTGGTGGCGTCCCACTGCGCTACGAGCGCGGGACGAGAAGCCAAAACTGAAGACCAAAGAATTCTCCTCCTTCGGATCATAGAACTGCTTTAGAAGAGATCTTCTGGATGAAACATTAGAAGAGAAGGATCTATCCGAGCACTAAGAAAAAGGACCCAAAATTTCTGTCAAGAAGGCCAACAAACAGAAACAGGTATCGCCTGAAAACAAACCAAATGAGTCATCACTTGCTGCAAACTCCACGTCCATTACACCATGGAATGCCGGATCGGGATCCGGGTCCCGACCCGGGCCCGACCCGGTCGGGTTTTGGGACAAACGACCCGATCCCGACCCCATAGGTGTTTTTTAATTATTTTTTAATTATTTTTTATTCTGATCCCAACCGACCCGGGTCCCGACCCTGACCGACCCGGATCCATTTGGACCCAACCGACCCACTCCCGACCCGCGACTCCGCCTTCCTTGCATTACACATCATGGGTGGTGGACACAAATCCATCGGTTCTCCACTTGCAGGCATCCACAGCTGTTTCTCAGAAAATAAAATAATATGGGTGCAAGTACAAATATGCAATGGGCAAATGAAGCTTAATTTCATTGCTCATTGGGACTGTTCAACAGCTCAATATACAATGCAGTTGGTTGGAGATCTGGTGGTGGATAACAACCCATAAAATGAATTGGTGGGATCAAACTCCAACAACAACTCGCTCTGCACATGATAACCGCCGGGATACGTCTCTATCAACAATCACACTGACACGACTTGATGAACAATTGTGTCAAGCAAATGGAAGACAGGGGTCTTGATCTCCCATTTTATAAATCTAATTGCTTGTAAGTTGTAAGCCTATCTCCTAAGCAGGTCTATAGCTGACTGTGAGATAGAAAACAAAGAAGGAAAGAATGTCATGGTCAATTGAGTAAAGAAAACCACTCATGAAGGCCACTGATCAGGAACAGTGAGGAAATAAGAAGACATGGCCTTCCTGAACCTCTTCTTGTACTGTTTTGGAGATATGACAGTAGGTGATGCATTTCCGCCGAGTATGCCGGACGCTTTGACCCAACTCTCCAAGTGCTTGTCCCATGTATACTGTCTCAAGAAATCAATAATACCTAGGACAAGCTCTTCATTTTCTTCGTCAACACCAACAAGCAAAGAGTAGTCCATGACATCGACCGACTGTAAAGAGAAAACAATAATAACAGATCAAAAACACAATTTACAAACATAGCACACCTCACTGGTTTGGAATTATTTTGCAACCACATGGAATATTCATAATTGGAATACCTTCAGTCTTCAGAATAGCACAAGACAGCATGGGCATGGTGCAAATCCAAGCCGTACAATATGCTGCTTGATCTCAGTCTGTTTATTCGTATTCTATCATGCGCTCAACTATATACTCGATGAGTAGCATCGACTGGTGCTCAAGCTCGGCTCAAGCTATTTACTTGATTGAGTCATGTTTGAGCACAAACTCAAATAGGAGCTCGGTCCAAGCTCAATTTGAACTAGTGTATGAAACCTGAACTCATTCACGAATGTCGAGTTTGGTCAGATTTCAGTTATGAAGCATGAATTAAAACTTGCTTATGAAGCTCGAACTCAAGTTTAAGTTATGATTAAGGTCAGTTTCAACTCAGTTAAATAGTTTAGGTAGCATTGTATAACTATAAGGTACTCATAATTTACTTTGTTAATAAACATTTAACTGAGTAGTTAATTGAATACTTAAAGAGCTTCTAAGAGTTGAGCCGGGATCTGCTCAAGCCCAGCTGGTTAACAAGTTGAGCATTTCTTTTTCTTCTTCAAGCTTGCTCATTTAACATAATAAATGTGCAGAGTTAAGCCTTAACCGAGTCAAGTCTGGAACTACTTGTCAAGTGTATCAGCTTATTTGCACCCCTATAAACAAATACAAGGATTAAATGGATAGAGAATTAGAGATGCAAGGTAAGTGTAGGAAACACATAACAGGTATATCATCCATTCGGTAGGCTTTTAAGATGGAATGAGAAATTCATAATATCAAGAACGCATCTGTGCAACCCACTAATGAGTATAGAAACTAATGGCTAAAAGATAATCTTCCACATGAATGATCTAGCCATGCTGCTTTCCAAAAAAGTAGCTTTAATTATCTCAAAAGTGTAAAGTCAATTACATATTAACTTTATCATTCAGGCAAGGGAGGCTTTCCATCATGACGCAAATAGAGACACCATGACAAAGCTATGGATATGTTTATTTGTATCTTTAAAGCCATGCCTGGATTGTGGAATAACTCAAAGACCATGCAGTAGTTCAGGGACAAATTTTCATGTACATTAAAAAACAACCAGGATTTTGATATTAACAACGAATTGCTGTATTGAAAGATTGAAACAGAAGTTAAAACCTACCGCCAGAAAAGATGTATCATTCCATATGGCTCGCTCCAAGCTTCTCTTTGCCTTGCTCCCAAGAAAGATAGGTTTTGTGCGCAGTGCCTCTAGTAGGTTTGAATCTAACATCACCTTGTTCCCCCCAGTAGTGTCAGAATTGTAACGAGAGCGCAAAGAACCTTTCAAATCATAAACCCTTGAAATATTTCTCCTATAAAATAAGTTTTCCATCACCATCAGGTCCATCCTCACTTCCCTACCACCCTTTAGGTTCTTGATTGCAACCTGATGCAGAAAAAAAATTCTGGTCAGGATGATGTGAACTGAAAGATAAAATAAGCATTTACTTTTGTATAAATGCCACCTACCTGATAAATACCAAGGATTTTAGCAAAACATGTTGGGCTTCCGGAGTTTAACGACTCCATCATGTAACCAAAATATTGAGAAGCGAAATCCTCAAAAGAGTCTAACTCTGTTCTTGTAACTTGTTTTATGATGAATCGTTCATCCATAGACTTCGCAAAGTACACATTACTCTTTCCACCCTGTGCATTCCACCTCCTACACCGACTAAGCGAACATATGAAATCCAGTTCATTTGGACAGCATTTCCTCCTGAGAGCATCAAACTGCTTGGCAAAATAACATGTCACAAAGAACTTTGCTTTATCTGCAGGAATTGAAGATTCATCATCAAAATTAAATCTGAAATGACAACTCTTGACATCCAAAGAAATATTTCCCAGTGAAAGTGCTGCCTCATCAGAATTAAAATGCTGAGCTTGAATATCACCCAATTCATTATAGTTAAAATTAGGAGTAGTCACGTTGGAACCCCACAAATTACTTGTTCCATCCTTCATTTGGTCATTCACAAGCCTTCCTTCCTTAGGGTCTGAACTGCAGTCAACAAAATCTGCATGCTCTTTGGAACTAAGGACATAAGCTATTACACTAGTGGGTTCCTTGTCATAAACAGCAACAACAATATCAGTGGAACCGGTCTGTGGCAATAATAATCGAGCCCCATCATTCACCATGCTGGACATTGAGGAGATAAATAATGGCATGTGACCAAAAAGAAACTTTAAGTTCCCAATTCCCCTAGGAGAACATTGAGAATAAGCCCTTCTGATGTTTGGAGCTGGATCGCTGACCAAGCTCCCATGATCTTCAGTTCCATGAAATGATGATAAATGCAACAAAGCAATGGTGTCATTTCTGTGGATTTTATCTCTGGCTCTTAAAGCAGAATCGAAGGAGTAAACTCTGGCTGGTGACATTAACTTTCTGAAATGTGGTTTGTCCTGAATCCTACTTGGAATATTGGATGTGGGCATGTCTACTGGATGAGAAGCACCACTCCATGCCAAATCTATCTTATTTGAAAGGTGAGATCCAGGTGATGGTAAGCTTGTTGGGAAGGAGTCAACAGCAGCTCCACCGTCCATGTTTGGCTGACAACAGCTTCCCTTGTTGACTTCATTTCCACCAGCCACATCTATATGATCTTCATCTTCAACCATCTTGACTATGTGCATGCCAACAGATTCATTCAAATTGTTATCTACTACTTCTGCATTCACCTCCACAGGTAACAATCCATGCTTTTCACATTCAGAAAATGACGCACTTTCAGAAAAGGGTTCACTCCTATGCATGAGATCACTGTGAGATAAAATTTCCAAGAGATGTGCATCAATCTCTGATGATGAGCCTTTTACTTTGGAGTCTAAAAGATAGATCCTACGATCCCAAATATAAGAATCGATTAAGAGGCAGCGCCTCAAGTAATTGAGCTCCAAAACACCTAAAGCGGATTTCCCACTTGGAAGATTAATCACACTTGAAGGCCGCCGCAAAACCTATTCACATGCAAGACAATCACCTACTTGAATAGAACATTATAAGCACGATAATTGCAAATGATTGAGAACAAACACTTACGTCATATTTAAATCTTTCCTTCTTCAGCAAACCCTTAAGTTCCATAACAATGCCACAAAGACTTGCTTTTGACAGCTCATGCACAGAACTAATGATCTTTTGCTCAATGCTGTTAAGCACGTCAAGCACCTCTCTATAAAGAAATTCCACTTTACTGCATACCTGTGAAATAGAGCACCATACCATTATAGCCAGACTCATGGTAACAAAATTAAAGATGACACAGTTAACTGACTTAATTCACAGCTATAGAAGCATTTTTAACATGTTAAATTGAAGAAGATAAACAAACAAAATGACTGGATGTACCTCTTCTAACTCCCTTCCGAACCATTCTTGCTGAGATGGGCATGCGAATTCCAAAACAGATGGTGGTAACTGAATGGAGAGGATATCAACCGGAGAATAACGGAAGAATGCAACCATGCTTCCAAACCTGTAAAGATAAAGAGTAATAATTTCCAGGACAGGAACAATAATCTATGATACCAATGAGAAAATAGAATCAGGCTGATATTACAGAGATAGCATACCCAAAAAAGCGAAGACAGTCATGTTGTAATGAATGGCCACAACTAGCAGCACGGTTTGTTGTCGCGTGATTTGAAAAACTCAGCTCCAAGAATTTACCAAAAGAAAGTCCCCAGGCAGCATCAGACATGACAACTCTAAGGGTTGCTGGTGGAACTCCATTACTATGTTCACATTTTAGACATCGGTGCCACATCCATATCCTTCCATCAAGTTCACCAGGTAGCTTTGTGGATAAAAGTCGTCTGACACTTATTGTAAGACTCCCTTGCCTATGAGTAAAGCACTTGACATGTGCTTCTGGTGACTCCTTACAGCTCTGGCAATATGCAGTCTAGAAAGAAAAAGATAGAGCAAGATTAGCTTATCCACATTGAACTTCAAAAAGAATAATGAGTAAATGGTAAATTGTACCTGATCAAACAGGTCTTCACGAAGATATTTGCCAAGTGGCTTATCGAAATTGCTATAAAACTTAATTCGAAAAAGCTTTGACCACTCACAAATTACGCCTTTCGGGATGCAACTACTAGAAAAAGAGACCAAGATGCTTTGCTGATTTTCAGATGCAGATATACAGTCACCAGATGCAGTGATATCAGTCCCAACACATATGCTAGATAACCCTTCATCATGAAAAACCGCAGACTGGCTAGGGTTCTTGATGACTCCCTCTTCGGGTACGTCTTCTAGCCACCTCACCCCAGTATCTGATGTATCAACAGGAACACACATTTCTCCACACATACCATCATACAGAAGTTCATAATTTTTCTCCATAGATGTGAATAACCTTTGAGCACCAGGCTCCTTCTCTTCATAGTAGAACGATGTAAAAGTAGAATGTGAACTGTTATCATTAAAAAACAAACTTTCCTCTTGTCCATTTTTGTCACATGATGCTTTACAATTTAGAGGAACATGTAGCTTCTGTGAGTGGTATGTTGTGCCAACTTCTCCAATTGAATCCATAACTTGATGTTCATCTTTGTTCAAAAGGTGAAGGGTACTAACAGTATCAGGGATCATTAAGACCAAATCACTAGCAGATGCCATCCCATCTTCAACTTGACGCATCTGTGGTGTCTTCGGGACAGTGACACCTGAGTCTGCAAGGAATGATGTCTCAAGTGAAAGATGATATGCTGCAAAGCTTGCATACTTAAGAACATGCTTAACCTTCTTCAACTCTTCAAGACAAGTGCCTCTTAAGAGGACCTACAAGGGTTGCATTAGTTAATCAACTAACCTAGCCTATAAAATGTCAAAAACTTAAAGTGAAATATAACATATAAATAGAATGAGACAAAAGGTTGAATACTGTCAATTTCCCAGTTACACTTGCTGGATGATCCAGGAGAATTTATAGATTAAAACGAAGATCTTGTTCAGCATGTACTTGCAGGTACAGAACAAATTCATGGCAAAAGATGGGAAACCAGTAGCACGGTGTCATTTAAGCAAATCAATGCACTGAAATGACCCAGACAATACATTCTGCCTGAAATAGGATTCTTTTATTATCATTGCGGATAAACCACTTATGTCTAACTGTTTACAGTCATGAATAAATATGAGTGTCAGATGGCATGCAAGATATTTGAATATATATATATATATCGCTAAGAAGAAGAAATTTCCATCCAGAAACCAAATAATTTCTGGCAAATGCATAGGACAAGTAAGAAATAGCTGAGGGAATGTTTGACTGCGCTTAATAGCCACTTAACTCTTATTTGGTCAGGCCTTCTATCATTCAGACCGTTTGATAATTTCCAAACGGTTGTCCTCTGAACGGTTCAGTGTCAGAATGCTCACTTAGCTATGAACAGTTGTCCTCCAAACGGTGTGGTGCTAGGATGTTAGTAAAAGAATGTCAAGGAGACAGGTGGGTGACATTGAGGCCCAACGGGCCACTATATGTGCTTATACATTGAGTTGATAAAATGGTAATTATTACAATTAATTTTTATTAATCAACTATATTATTTTATAATTGATTTATGTGAACAATACTAATTCATCTATTTGGAAAGAACATATCTAACAACGTTGCCTGTGTTGATTAGATATTTAGGTGTTACTTTATAAATATTAAATACTGTTTACCATATACAACCCTCACAATCAGATGTAATTTATACTTATCAAATTATCTTAGTTAATTTAGACTTTACACACAGATGTGTAATCAAGTAATCTTAGTTTATTAAGTCTTCATATGTCTATGCACCATATTCAGATATAGGAAGTGAATCTCAGTCTTAAAGATTTCACATCTCAGCATTATCAAACGCCACTTGAGATTGGTTTTCTCTAGCTCTAAAGAGAAAACGTGAAGCTAAAAAAAATAAATTTCAAATAAAAGGAAACTAAAATCGACCATATGAATTCCTTTTCCGCTTGTGTTGATTTTGATTTATTTTTTTAAAGATACTTAAATCATCTAAATCATATTGAATTACCCTTGTTCAAGATAGCATAGGCCTGCTGCATCCTTTTTTTTTTTGCTTATACTATCTTCATATTTTTCAATTTTCAGACTTAACAGTTGACACACAAGATAAATTATCTTATGTGGGACGAAAAAGAAGAAACTGCCATCTGCATGTGTAAGCAGGCCCAAAGATGCCACCAAAACGCTGCCATAACCTTGACCAGACCAAACCACGCTGAAAACTGATTTAACTAGGCTAAAACCCCACTAAAACGAGCTGAACTCTGCAGCACCAACCTGAAATAGCCTGAGCTGGCCCTGAATCAAGCTGAACCGGGCTGGGGAAGTTGTACACCAGTCTGAACCAGATCAAAATCACCTGAACCAGGTCTGGATGAGCCAAACTGGACCTAAACCAGGTTGAGGGGCCCTGAACTGGCCTTGAACTGGATCAAACCTGGATGGTCCGGCCGGCTGGACCGGGTGGAGTTTAAACCCGGTGGGAGTCATGGCTGCCTAGTGTGGAACAGTGAAGAGGGGGTTTCGTGGGTCGCCCTTCAGTGTGAAGACAGACCCTGGCGGAGTCGTGAGCTTCATGGTGCCTGAAGCCGTGTGAGATGGTGAGAAGACCTGACAAAAGGGGCAGGCGGGCTCCTGTTCGTCCTCACGAAACTCCTTCATCGTCTTCATGCATCTTCATTGCCATCCGGACGGCAGGGTGCAGTAGGGGTGCAGAATGGAAGGTGGTCATTCATCTCCATTGGGTTCTCCCTCCTCGATTGTCTTCTCGTTTCTTCCCCTTCATCGCTGTCCGGGCAACAGCATAGTGGGACAAGGTGATCAGGGAGATGGCAATGGAGGCCTTGCACGTCTGAGAGAAAGCTAGAAGGGAACAATGAGGGTCGTGAAGGTAATAGAGTGGTGTTCCCTAGGCGGGCCTGCAGTGAGAGGAAGGGTGGATCCGGATGGGGTGACAGGAGTGTGGAGGTGTGTGACAATGGCTGGAAGGTTGTGGAACGACAATGGGAGCCAGTGATGGCTCAGGTGAATTCGAGAAGAGGTGACAGACGAAGAGGAAGGATGAGCAGCCATAGATTGCATCATCGGCTATTGTCGATCCGATTCTCGGTCAAAGGACTGATCTGGGAAAAAGTTCAAACGGAATCAGCCGGATCAGTCGAGATCATATCAATTTTTCTTTTTTCTTTTTTCGTTTTTGCAATCCCAGCCAAATCGGCCAGGATCAGTCGGGATTGGATCGAATTGGAATCAAGTTTTTGTTTAATTTACCGATTCGAGATAGGGATTCTTCTAGGAGGATCATCCCGAATTGACCAATCTAATCCGGGTCCTAATTCCAATCCTGCAATCTTTGCAAGTATCTGACTAGGATGAAGTATGCACCGGGAGGTGGTTGGCGGCCCTCCAAGGATCGCCGGAGGTGTCCGTGATGGCCATGGGGACGGATGGAGCATTGGAGTGCTTCAAACGGTGTAGGAAGGGTGGTGGGGCCTCTGTGTGCTCCAATGAATCTAGGTGTGGGGAGATAGCAGTGGCGGGAAGAGGGGATCTCAGAGACTCTCCAAAGATCACCGGAGACGATCACATTATCGAGACTCCTGCTGAGGACCAGCTAGAGTTATGGGCAACAAGTCGTCCTCTCTGGTGTTCACTTTCGAGTTCCAACAGCAAGGTTGTGGTCGAACGGCTTGAGGAATGGTTGCAGATGCTGATGACATTGAAGACAAATCAAGAGGAACCATGAAGGGGGCAAGAAGGAGATCGACACAAAGACCAAAGGGTGAGAGGAGAAGGTGAAGGCCCATGACTAGAGGGTGAAGAAGAAATCAGCCACTACCAAAGGTGGAGGGGGAACCACTCTCTGGGAGGTGGAGGTACCTTCGGAGCCAAGCCCCTCTACGTGTGGAACCCAAGCCAAAAGCCTTTCCAAAAATTCATTCACTGTGGTTTCATGGCATCGTAAGGGCTATTTATATAGAAAAGACAAATTTATAAAAAATACTATAAATAGATTATTTACAAATATGTACTTTTTGGACTGAGATGTAAAGGAAATGACTACAAAGACTCCAAATATTTACATTCAAGCCCATAAGGACAGAAACGTAAAAATAAACCTAAACCCTATGGAACTGGATTCCCATCATTTTCTCTTCACATGACATCTTAAACACAACAATATGACCACATACTGCAAACTCTATTCACATTTGTCGTTTCTACTGTTTGCATTGGAACATCTATAAAAACCTTTTACAACTTCTCAAATATAGTACCTTCCATGCAGCGCAGGCATCCACTAACAGCAACACATAGTATGCTTGTTGTCTCTCGCAGGCAGTAAAAACTTCTAGATATGCTTATACAATGTAATTTACGGTCCAAAAAAACTATCGACCATGAGCAAACATTGTAATAATAAGAAAAGCTCCTAATACTGTGAGTTCCATATGAGAAGCTAGTTTTTAACTGCTTGAGTTTTAGAGAAAATTGCTCTACAAGGTGTATTGATAGGTTGAAAGGACTGAAAGAAATGTTGTTCTGTGAGGAATTATACATGTTGGTAACAGATTCGAATAGCTAGTGCATCTTTAAGGCAACACAAAAACATTTATTATAAAATCAAAAAAATAAAAGAATTTGTTCAAAGAAAGATAAGAGATGTTTTATTTCACCATTGAGAATTATTAAGTCTTATGTCCCAAAAGGATTCCGTGAGACATCTAAACAATCATTACTCAAGTTAAACCATAAAAGATATTAAGATAGCCTTTATACACACAGGGAGCATATACGTGGTTCATATTACCAACAACCAAATATCACTTTAGCAGATGAAGTCACCTAATGATTCCTAATCCTGTGAAATTTTCAAGCATGTTCACTAAACATGAAAGCATCAGACAACTTTCAACTTTAAGTTTTAACCTACTGAGTCATCCACAAATTAGAAAAGCTATATAAACATCTGCATCAAGAGAATGACAGTAACACCTGACAATTAAAACTGCAAATTCAGACCAAAAAAAACTGCAAGCAGATATACGGTATATGGCTGTAACTCCTAAATGTTATAGGATAGACAAAATTTAAAAAATTAAAGAAACAGTGATTGATGAGCCATTGCTTTTTTTACTTTTATGGCAACTCAAGAAAGCTTTTTCATTTATTATTCATTTGACAAGATAATATTTTGGCAAAAGCATTTAAAAAATGTGTACGTACAACCACATTGACCAAGCTTAGTAATAAATACTTCTTCCTGTTAATGTAATGAAAAGGCAAAATAGAAAATTATCTCACCAGTTATTGAAACCAATGTGTACAACATCTTTATGATATGAAGTAAAAAGAGTAAGTTTAGCTGTACCTCACAAATAAAGCCAACAAAAAATGCATAAGGATGCAGCTTTTAGATTCATTACCGTGCACCCCAAGCGCCTTGGACAACCTTCAAAAAACATCAATGTTTTCTTGGACTTCTTGTTGGACTGATCTCCTGCCGTGCATTCTTCAGTAACTTTTTCCACACGGAAAGCTTGACAGCTTCCCAGCTTTGCGGAAGCAATTTCATCAATTGAAGGAGAAATTTGGGCACCAGTACATCTAGATATTAGTTCTAAGAGTTTCCTCTTAACGTTTAAGACGAGAGAGATCTCCTTTGCATGAAGACACTCTAAGGCATAAGAAGACACACTTTTCTCAACCAACAGAACATTTGGTTTATGGGCTTCAATCTTTGCAACAGCCATTTTGAGATGATCACTTTCCTAAAAGCAATTGGTTCTGATTTCAATCTAGGCTTGCAAACATAAAAATCATCGGTAAAGAGAAAATTTAGGGAGTAAGATACCTGATTGAGTATGGTTTCTATCGATGCCAACTTATTTGGTACCTTCTGAAATTCCAGGGATCCACCTAAAAGAAACAACCTAGGCTTCCTGTGCTGTGTAATCATGCGCTTGAGTTTTACATTCTTCGTACATACAACTCCCTTGACAAGGATGCTGCCAGGAAAAAAACTGTCAGTGTCTTAAATAGTGAAATTGGACAATCAGAAAATGCCATAACCAAAAAACAACTATCAATTAAAAATGAATACAAGAATACCTCTCTCTCGGACTTCCAGATAGTATGCACTTAACCTTTACATAGTCTCCAGGGTCCATGCTGCCTCCTCCGCTTGTGTCTGGCTTCACAAAATTTGCTGCTTGCCATGCCAAAGAAGAGACAATCTCTAGCCACCCCTCATTTTCATCATCATTTCCAACATGAATACCTTCCCCTTTGAGCAACTGACACACAAGCGCCCTAAAGTGTCGATGGACAGAGGACCTTAGAAGGTCCTTGTGTACATCATTGGTCTTCTCTTTGGTATGCAATTCATCAATGTCAAAGCTACTTGAACGAAACAGCATGCCAGAGTGACCAACATCATCATCCTCGTCATCACCTCCAAAATACCCATTTTCAACATCATCATACTTATCTTCAGGTGGAGGAGGAAACCAAATGTTTTCATTGTTTTCAACATTCACTGGTGTTTGAGCTCCCTGGGCCATGCGATCCCGATAAATAGGTAAGCATTCATTTGAGTAGGTACCTTCATTTTGGTTCCCTTCTATGCCTTCTGACACACTTATATTCTGCAGAGATCCTTGATTAAGATCAGTTTTTTGAGACGTGGGAAAGGGGTTCTGTTCCTCACGTTCAAAAGCTTTATTAGGACTGTCCACTGGGCTAGGTAATAAGGACTTGAATTTATAGAACTCATTCCCAGTGCTAAAACTGTTGGTGTCGATATCAGACACATCTTGAGAAAAAACACTACATGGGCTCCAAAAGATCCTCCCATTGTCGTTGTTGTCGTCGTCATCATCTTCTTCATAACTTCTACAGTTGACAGTTACGATGAATATACTCATTCTAAAATATTATGAAATAGAGACATACAAAGCAAGCAAAAACCATAAGGATCATCTAACACGCGCACCTACCTGGCAGTACTGCAGTGAAGAGAGAGTGGAGAAGATGGCTGCACCTCTCTTAACAGCGGAGGCCTACCACTGCCATAACGATAAGGTGACATTGAGAGATCCATCAACTCATCATACTCCATGGTAATACGGCCCCTACGAGGTGACTGGGAACAGAACAAGCAGACACCAAGCTGCGAATCTCCTCGCTCCACAGCAATGCTACTGTTGGAACTCACTGCAGTGGCGCTCTTCACCATGCACTTGGCACAGTAAAACCGACCACAGATACCACAGTGATTCAACTCCCCACAACAGCAAATAAACGGATTGGAAACACCAGAAATCCAGGAATCCTCTGCTTCAACTCCCCACAAGTCTGCGATCCAAGACCGAATTTTTGCTTGTACCTGATCCACAATAATGCCTCTAGGCACTCCCATAAAGCAGGAACTGCTCCTCCAAAAATCAGCAGTTTCCTCCTCTTCCCTTCACTCCAAGAGACTAACGGCCTCCTCTTCTCCTAACAACAAGAAAAGGCAGACCTTTCCGGACAAAATTCAACAAAAAACTAGAAAAAAAGGATGAAGAGAAATCCCACTCCTTGTTCTTATACTTGTTACAGTCACCCGATGCACTTTGGAGAAAAAGACGCTAGAGAGAGGAAGAACAATCCTTGTGAAACATTCAACACATCAGAAGGATTATCGTTTAGGGGCTGCGAAGAGGCAACCACCACCCACCGATTTGCCCCTCACGAGAAGCCCAAAAAAGTCCTCGGCGAGCAGAGATACAGCACTATGGTTGCTGTCTGTAGCTGCTATTTACAGATGAACGAAGAAACAAACCAATCCAAGTCTTTTGTGATTAGAGAGAATAGTTGCAGCAGTTGCAGACCTAGCTACAGCCGCTTACCAAGAACGAAACCCACTAGCCAATCCCCGTTTCTTCCTCTGCAGAGCGCACGAGGAGCCGATCCAGCATGAGTAGATGTCGCCACCAGGGTAACTCGCTGGTATCTTATAAACATTTACTTCGGCGTGGAAGGATCATCATAGAGGCCAATCAACCACATGCCATATATGACCTCGAATTGGATCTGGATAATAGCAAAGGCATCATCCTGCGTCTGGCACCGGATATTATTCAGGGATTCATGCAAACAAGCTTCACCAAAACCAACAACATATTGTATAAAAGGGCGAAATATTTCAGGGGAGGAAGAGAAAAGAGGAAAGCAAGGCTAAGGATGATGTTTGAGAAAGAGAGAAGGTGGGAGGAGGGGGGTTCAAATCATAGGCAGGATGAAGAGGAGGAGGAGGAGGAAGAATGATGAAGAGAAGGAGAGGACAGTCTCTTTAAACCGGGAGCTCGCGGAGGCGGCGAAGAAGGATCGGCACGACGACGAAGGGGCCCCGATAGGCGATCCCGCCACCATGTTTAGACCCTAGTTCTCCTCTTTTCCTTCTCCCCCAGAAGCAGCCGCGGCAGAAGCAAGCCGGAGAAGAAATACAGCGGCGGTAGACACGCAGGACGCACGGAAGAAGCGAAAGCTACCTTCTTTATTGGTGGCCGACTGGTCTCTCTCCCCCTTTCGGTCTCTGCAGCCACCGTGCGATACACAAATTCCCTTACAGTAGATTTGCCATTAAAGATGACGCTCGCCCTTGTGTGACGCCGAAAAGATGGTTTTTTTCGCTTCAATTTCCAACCAGCTTGCCCGTGCGTGCGTGGGTATGATCAAGAGAGAGAGAGAGAGAGAGAGAGAGAGATTTTACCCGTCCTGCCGAAATCTGCGGTCACGAGCAGAGACAAAAGCAGTCAGCAAAAGCCGGCAGGAGAGAGAAATGAAAAAGAAAACGTTGCAGACCAGCGACGAAATGATAAAAACAGTAAAGAAAAGGGAAAATTTTCTGTGGGGGGGGGGTAATATACGTATTTAACATAGAAGTAATGATATAGTTACGTAACACCATATTTATTTTACTCAGATCAAGACTTGAATACAACTATATTATATACTATTGTGTGACTAAAAAACAAAACAGAACAACACATTATCTTAACAATCTTTGAGTAAAATTTATGTTTAGAATCCGAAAAAAATTATTTAAATAAAATAATAAAAGTTTAGCGAAACTACAAGTTCGACCCCTTTTCTCCTATCTCCCCTGCAAATAATTATAAAATTCCAGTATTGGATCATTAAAAATAATTCCGGTCTCCTTCACCGGCTCAATAACAACAATTCAGGGGTCCTTTTACAAATTTCCCACTCTTGCCGGAAAAGCGAGGCCTGCGTTCTTTTCTTGAAAGGCACTTTGCTCCGAGCCCCTTGAATCTTGGTGAACCTCTATAATGCATCTCACAATTGTTTATTTATATACATACCCCTGATGCGCATCGACGAAGTTGACGAAAATAGTCGCTGCATTTCAAATTCTTCGTGAACAATTTAGTTGACAAAATAGCCACCCAACGAAAATAACGGGTGAGAATTTAGTTGACCATTGTTCATATTTTATTTCGTAGACAATCTTAGACGAGTATATATGTCTAATATTTTTTTTAGCTGCACAATCATCAATTAAATCATTTGATTGGCCAAACAATTGTATTAATTAATAGTTTTCTCTAGAAATCATCCATCCTTATCTTACTCCCAACATAACATGTCTAATGTCGAAGTTCTTTCGACTTAATTTTTGAAAAATGATTAATTGATGTTATCGATAGTTCATTAATTTAATCTCTTAACATAGTCACAAATTTATTTTTATCAAATATTTGATATCCTCGTCGAGATCACACATATATCGCATATCAACATATCTAGATAAATCATATCGATATCTTTTGATTGAGTCTTGCTTTAATACCATATATCATGATTGACTAACTGAACATGTTAAACTTTGAACTTTTTTGACTCAATCTCCAAGAATTTGTTAACCGACATGGTTGATAGTCTGATCATTTAACCTCTCAGTATATTCTTTTTCTTTTGAACAAAAAAATGTTACAAATTTTTTTCTTATATATATATATATCTTCTACGATAAAATACATATATATAGAAAAGCGCATATCTTAATGAACTGTTTTACCCATTATTGTAAGTGCAATCATTCTGACCAAGACCCTATTTGTATACATTGATAATGGGTGGTATTTTATGGTATTTCTCAAAAGAAGAGCTATCCTCAGCATTGAAATGAATATTTAAAGGTTGCTGAGCGTGCCCTGTCCAAATAAATAAATAAATAAATAAATGTACTATATAAATACGCAAACGTGCGCTACAAATTCTGAGGAGGAGAGAAGGTGGTCACCCAGGGTGCGTTTGGGAACTACATGAAAGTATTTTTTTTTTACTTCTCCTCTGATCAGAAGTCCTTCTTATTTTTATGGTGCTGTTTGGTTATATTTTTTGTTCACTTTTCCTCCTTCTCGGAGGTAGAAGCGCGGAGGAGAAAATTTCTTCTTCCCGCGGAAGAAAAGCGCTCCCGTGCCCGCGAGGCTCCATCCCGCGCTCCCGTGCCGTCCCCGTCCGCGAAGCCCCCCCCTCACCCGGCACCGCCCCTCCACGAGCCTCCCCCTCCGCGACCCCCCCGCCGCGAGCCTCCCCCCTCCGCCCCTCCGCGAGCCTCCCCTCCGCAGCCGGAGTCCCCCCCCTCACCCGGCACCGCCCCTCCGCGAGCCTCCCCCCTCCGCCCCTCCGCGAGCCTCCCCTCCGCAGCCGGAGTCGCCCCCCCCCCCCGCGCGGCGTCCCCCCCTGCCGCGAGCCTCCCCCCTCCGCCCCTCCGCGAGCCTCCCCCTCCGCAGCCGGAGTCGCCCCCCCGCGCGGCGTCCCCCCCGCCGCGAGCCTCCCCCCTCCGCCCCTCCGCGAGCCTCCCCTCCGCAGCCGGAGTCCCCCCCCTCACCCGGCACCGCCCCTCCGCGAGCCTCCCCCCCCCTGCCGCGAGCCTCCCCCCTCCCCCCTCCGCCCCTCCGCGAGCCTCCCCTCCGCAGCCGGAGTCGCCCCCCTGCCGCGAGCCTCCCCCCTCCGCCCCTCCGCGAGCCTCCCCCTCCGCAGCCGGAGTCGCCCCCCCCCCCGCGCGGCGTCCCCCCCTGCCGCGAGCCTCCCCCCTCCGCCCCTCCGCAGCCGGAGTCGCCCCCCCCCCGCGCGCGGCGTCCCCCCCTGCCGCGAGCCTCCCCCCTCCGCCCCTCCGCGAGCCTCCCCTCCGCAGCCGGAGTCCCCCCCCCTCACCCGGCACCGCCCCTCCGCGAGCCTCCCCCCTCCGCGACCCCCCGCCGCGAGCCTCCCCCCCCTCCGCCCCTCCGCGAGCCTCCCCTCCGCAGCCGGAGTCCCCCCCTGCCCCCGCAGACGCCTCCGCGCCTCCCCCCGCGCAGCCGGGCGGCATCCCGAGTCCCCCCGGCAGACGCCCCCGCGCCTCCCCCGCGCGGCGTCCCCCCTCCGCAGCCGGAGTCCCCCCCCCCCCCCGCCCCGCCCGCAGACGCCTCCGCGCCTCCCCCCGCGCAGCCGGGCGGAATACGCGTACGGCGTGAAGAAAATAAAAAGAACATAACCAAACTACTTTCACTCCCACAAATAAGAAGACCTTCTAATTGGAGTGCCTTCGAAAAGAAGGCACTTCTAGAAGAAGTCCTTTGAGAAGTTGCCAAACGGACTCCCAGTTTCCAAACAATTTTTTTTAAAAAAAAAGAGCTAGCAAAAAGATAATTGTGTTTGTGCCCAAACGCCTATATATCACATGTTCGGTGGTCATACGTACGTCAGATTAGACGGCTGAAGACTTTTTTTTTTTTTTTGACATGGCACAGTGGTCAGGAAGTGCGCCGCATTGCGCATCGGCGAGGGTTCGAGTGCTCCGGCGAGCACCCGAACCCCACAGGATAACCCCCCCGCCCCTGCAGAGAAGGCCCCGGCTGAAGACTCGGTGACATATATTTTCAATGTATGTCTTTAAAGCTTACAAATTATCATAATACGTGTGTATGTTCAAACAAAACTGGTACATGGGAGGAGGATACCACAGACCACGTCATGTGATTATATTAACCCAATATAATGGCAGAGATATATAACTATAAAGTTTGCTTTATTTATTTGATTACATCAACTCAAAGACATTTGCCATGATGGAGATTTTACTGGTTAATCTGGAAGGATTTAGCTGACTCTATAAGATATGCAGAACATTTGTGGTTACCCAAGCTAAGAATGTGATTGCCAGAAAAAGGACTAATGTGCTACAAGAGCAATTTAAAATTTGGCATATTAAAAACTCTACCCATGCAACTCCTATACATGTTCTGTTAGATTAAATGTTTAAGTTCAAAATGGAAAATATACATATATCGACTCACAAATCAGTCACAGCAACCTCTTTTAAGTTCTTATAATTATTTGCAGTTTTAAGTTTTAAGTTTCTCATTCACTATCTGAATAATTATATATATTGTCAGGCATACATCCAACTAGAGAGAACACACACACAATTAACCTTGATCACCTGATTCAACCGAATAAAATAAACTGATCACTTGGTTTTGACTTTCCGGTTATACCAGATCAAGAAAACAGTAGTCAGTCTAAGTCTGTCATGTTTGATACGAGGATAACTTAGGGATAAACTAAGTTTATCCTCAAAATTTAGGGGATAAACCTGATTTATCTCCAAAAAAATTTGGTAACAAAACAGGGGCTAAGAGATAGTTTTGCACAATATAATTAACTATTTTGATCTTACAATCATTGATTTAATTTGGTTTTCAGCTGACTGAGGATGAAACTAATAAAATGCACAAGAATAACAGGTACCTCTTTTGATTTTAAATTAAGTCTGCTTGCAGCACCCCAAATTTGAAAAAAAAAAGTCAAAACCCAATTAACTACACAGTTGTTTACAATGTCTTATACTACTGAATAATCCGTCCTGGTTTTGAATTCTTAGTTAAATCGGTTTGTGCTACATAATATATATATATGAGCTTATTGAAATAAATGAGCAACTCCAGACGCCGAGTTTAATTAAATACCTCTAACCGATAATAGATGAGTTTAAAACTTTTCTTTTAAAACTACACTTTTTTAGAGAAATATTTATTATGCAATCAATCATTTCGAAATATGTAGGACATGTATAGCTTCTCATGCATTTCCTACACTGCAATGGATATATATATATATACACACACACACATACATATTGCTTCTGATATACATGTGTAGGATAACTTAATTACTTGAACATGTATTTAACATTGAAAAAAGGAAAATCATTTTGGGTAAAATAAAAAGTACTCAAAGGGCATCTTACACCATAATCAAGGTTGAGATGGGGCACCACCGCCCATAATTAGTAAACAAATGAAAGAGGGGCATATGGAGATGAGTCATGCGCCTTGCCCATATCTAAATAATCCTGGCCATGTGAACTGACTGCTTTTGGAAGAACTGGTGGGTCTTCACACATTCAACTTGAACAGATGTTTCCAAACTCAACAATATACATACATATGTTTCCAAAAAATAATAATAATTCCTATTAAACAGCTCAACTTCAGAAACATATATCAAGTCCATTTTGCTTTTCTTTCTTTTCTTTTTTTATCTTGTGGACTCATCCGAGGGTGTGCAAATAAAGAAACCCATTTGAAATCAATATTGCACCTCTGATGGGTACTTGGAAGACACTTCTTTTTCAACAATATCGTACTATTTTTTTTATATTTGGTACTACTAATTAATTAAATCGGGTGCTCATGTATCTGATAAAAATATCAAAAGCGTGACAGTATCAACTTCAATATTCTAACCAAAAAGAACTTAGATGACCCACGTCTAATGGGGTGTTTGGTTGCATGATAATTTTTTGTACACTTTCATGATAAAAAATTATATTAAAATAAAAAGTGAACCAACTCATGACATAAAATTATCATGTTTGGAGAAATGTAATAACAAAAAAGAGTAACTACTATTCATGACTAAACAAAGTGGGGGATTACAAGAAAAAAGAAAGAGGTGAGACTCTCTCTTTTTGTTTAAGAAGAAAATCACTTTTAAAACATAAAATTGTCAAAGTTGCCAAACACCTCTTTTAACAAGTTTTCTTACAATTTTTATAAATTAAAATAAAAACCTCTATTATCATACAACCAAACACCCCATAAGCTTTCAAGATCTCAATTCAACCTAGAATAATAGTTTTATACGAGGATAAGGTGAGGTCCGGGTGTATATCATTTTATATGTTCTCATAAATATATAAATAATTGCAATTGACTAGAACATATATAAAAGAAATGCATGGGGCATATGAAGTTAAATAAAAGACTTATTACAAATTTGACTTTTCTGTTAAATTCAGATAAGGTGGGCGTGCGTGTGCAGAAATGTCTGTAAATTAGCCAAGTTGACCACGCGCGTGGTTCTTCAATTTTATTTCAAGCCATCTCATCAGCTCATCAGACAGAAATGACCTTCGGGATACAATTATTCTTTTTTTACTAATATAACTATTTGGAATAATATAGTGAGAGAAAAGTCTTTACCATCTTTGATTAATTAGTTAATTAATTATATTTTTAATTTGTAAGATACGGCTTCGATAACACCAAGGTAATGCATGAAACGTGTTAGAAGCTAAAATAATAGCTGCTGAGTTTCTAAAGAAGTCAGTATCAATGGCTAGTTGGACGTACGTGAACAGGCCGATAACAAGAAAAATAATTTAGCAACTCATTTTGTCGGGTCAACTAGATGCGCATATATATATATTGATAAGATATTGGCAAAAATGTGTTAAAAAGTAGTCTTTGTTTGGCAATTACAAGTAAAAAGTATAGATAATGAAGGAGAATAGGGGGAGTACTGGTGCAGTAGCTCATCTCTTCTTCTTTTTCATATTCTTCCACAGGTTGGTGAAGATGATGAGTTGTGGCCACATAAGCTTGAGGGGGAAACAAAGAGAGCTTCTGACAGCCTTTTGCTTTTTTTTAGGACCCTTACCTTTGCCTTTTTTTTAGGACCCTTACCTTTGCATCTCTCTCTCTCTCTCTCTCTCTCTCTCTCTCCTTATCACATGGCAACATGTGCCCACCACTAGGCACAAATGATGGGCTGCATCCTCAATGTATGTAGGTTGAACTCGATTAAAATCAAGATGCCCTCTAATTTGATTGGATCTCAGTCTTTGACTAGGCATTGAAGTATATGTAGTCCTAGTCGGATCACAGATTTTAAAGTCCAAAGGAGAATTTGTACACATATATATACCCCTATAAATAGACTTGGCAAGAACCAGTATATATATTATCATGTAGATTCTTTCATTTTAAAAGTTATCGTAATTCGATGTTCAAAATTAAACATATTTTTAAAAAGTCATTAGGAAAATATGCTTTAGGAAGATGAATATGGCAAAGTTAGCTCTTCCTATGACATCTAATTACAAATGACTAGCTAGTTCATATAGATCACAAGAAGTTACACAACATCTTGTTTTAGTGGTATATGTTTACTTATAGATCACAAGAAGTTAATTACGTACACAGTATCTCTCTCATAATAAAATGGGTAGTTGTCCATTAAAAAAATTTATGTATATATAGCTTTTGCATATATATAAATCATATCATTAATGTCCGAATAGTCTAATAGTTTTTTTTGTTGAAACATACAACTGTGGTGAATATGAACCACTTTTAGGTCATAAGCAGCTAACCTTTCGGAACCCTAAAGAGTTTTTCTTCCGTGTAGGACTTGCTCGCCTGCCAAGATAAGCAAGTCAAGCCCATGTGATGATTGAATAGGAGATAGAAGGAGGCTGCTTCCTTTCCCTTCTTCCGAATGAATATGGTAGTTTGAAGCTAATGTACTCTCTCTCTCTCTCTCTCTCTCTCTCTCTCTCTCTCTCTCTCTCTCTCTCTCTCTCTCTCTCTCTCTCTCTCTCTCAAAATGTGTGTTCTGATTCAAGGGTTGGACTCTGACAATCTTGATCAAATTTATGAACTTCCAACTGTAGTGTGCATGGGATCATGGAGGATCCCCCCTGATGGCTTTTAACTACCATGCATATGTTATGCTGTAGTATTATTTGGGAACTACACACTAAATATCAACCATGTATTTTTTTTCCAATATAATGTTAAGCATAAATTAACGTTTACTGATTTACCCTTTGGAGGAGCCAGTGTGTTAAAGTGACAATGTGGGTGCACCACCATATAAACTCCCAGTATCAAATGCACCTCTGCTAATGGAGGTCTCACCTATATTCACAGTTTCGCAAATTTCCTTTCATGTTTTGTATCCATGACCAGCAACAAACTTATGAACATAAATTAAGAATGGCGTTGCATCTTTAAAAACGACAAAAGAAGGGGCTAGTGTCCGAAAAAATGATGGGTATCTGTATTTATCTTTATTTGATTTTGATATCATCATAAAAATGTATTTTTTAAGTGATCCCAAAAGAGTATACACCATTACACAGGCCCTAGGGAACTGTCCAGAGGGAATAAGTATGCCATCCAACACAAGGACTTTCCTTGACCCTTCAAAAAGTGATACATACATAATACATGAGAGCAGATCGCCTTAGGGGGGCTCCTGAGGGAGTCCCCTCAGGCCACACACAAACTGCAATAAATGCACTGTCACATCTGTCATTTAATGCACCATCATGTCAAACATTTATTGCGATTTGTGTGTGGCCTGAGGAGGGCTCCCTCAGGAGCCCCCCCCCCCTCCCCGAGGCGATCTGCTCTCATAATACATATATATCTGTGGCATGGCTAGCTTGGCTTGGCTCTGTATGCCTACATTATCTACTCAATTTCACTTCTTATTTTTCTTTCTTCCATGGCTGTATTGTTATATTCGTGTTCCCTAACAACTAATTAAATTTGCCACATATAAATGGCACAGAGGTAGAATAAAATATTGCCTGCATCTAAGCAAATGGCACATTAATTTACGTACGATAAAATATATACCCTACATATATATGGATAGAAAAAGATTGAATTTTGTTTTAACTAATTAATCCCATGGTCACAAAAACTAATATACTACTCCAAATTGCATATTGGACAGTTTCACATTACATCACACACGGTCAATTCATATTTTGATACTAAAGTTATATATATTATTATTATTATCGTGGGGCTTAAATATATATATATATAGTTAAAAATTTTAACGGATTTCATGCCATAAACTATCAAAATATCCCATTTCTCTTTCAGTAATTTATATGGTGCTTACATTGATTGGTTTCAAAAACTTGTTGAATTTTATCAAAGTTGGATCAGAATTTTCCTTATCTCCAATTCCACAGACACCAAGCTAGTTATCTTTTCTATGTATGATGATGGATGCCTTTTTGACTTGAGCATCCCCACTAACAAGTTTGTCAATTGTGGCACCTTTTTTTTGCCTATTTAACAACGGCCAGCTGAGTAGATTTTGAGTCCACATATCATACATAATGACTATCAATATAGTCACATATGACTATCAGTATCATTCAAACATGCAGACATATATGCACGAGATGACCCCATCAAATTGACGTTGGATATTCTGAAGAGTGTCGACCAACCCTGATTAGACCCATTAGATATATACGACAGGCGGCTTGTGAATTATATGAGGGCGGTTTGGACTACACTGCATGATATATATATGCTTTCCACCCTAGAAAGGTGCCCACCCTCGATCTATATATATATCTTTACATGTAAGTATGTGTGTGTATATATAATATACATATACATGGTCGCCATCCATCAGTATGCCACTTGGCTTTCTCTTGCATATAGGAAATCATAAGAACACCAGACCAGGCTATAGTGTGAGGACTTGTGATTAGAAGATTGAATCCCCACACAAGGCGACATATATGCAAATCATATAGGTTATTCAAAGGGGACAAGAGCAAAGGGATAGGCGAGGCTCAGGCATCCTAAGTGACCACCGTTGTTTTTTTTTTGGCCATTAATTGAAACAGTGGTCACACTTCTTGCAACTAATTAACATCGCCACCGGCAATTGTCCTGGATTGATGAAGACTTGTTAGAAGATTGAATCCCCACACAAGGTGACATGCAAATTATATAGGTTATTCAAAGAGGACAAAGGCAAAGGGATAAGCGAGCAGGCATCCTAAGTGCCCCCCTATTATTTTGGCCATTAATTGAAATAGTGGTCGCACACCTCTTGCAACTAATTAATTAACATCGCCACCGGTACTTGTCCCGAATTCAAACCGATCGAGTGCTCACCAATCAAGATACCGATAGTAGTACTTAACTATAAACATAATTAGTTGAATTTACACAGATATTGTCTTGGTGGAGTGAGTTTTCCATGGGATAAGAGATCACTTGGTCAGAGCAATAAAAGTGATGCCTCATCCAATTTTTATATTCCTATTTGTAGAGAATAAATTATGGATAACAAAATTGATACCCGTGTTAAAATAATTCATATTTTATTCGTATGGTAGATGTTAACATTGATATTATTAACAGTTAAACACGATATTAATCTCAAAACTAATAATAGTTACCAATTAAAGAGGCTGCATAGAGCTCAACATTAATTATATACATATATATATGGTCCAAAAGCACAAATCTTATCCGGTGGGACTTTTGGAGGTTTTGATCGCCCTCCTCCAAGGAGCGGAACCCTCGCCGCTAGGCGGAACCCTCGCCATTCCGACGGCCCCTCACTACTCTCCGTCTTGCCCGGCATCCCCCCTCCGCCGATTTTTCCTCCTTTGTTCGATGCTCCTGCTGTGGAAGCATCCCACGGTGACTCCTTCACTGTCCGGTGCCTTTCTCCTTCCTTCCAACCCCTCCGGTTAAAGCCCTGCCATCTATCCTGCTTCCCCACCCCCTCCCGTGCCCCTTTGGCGGGCCCCCCCTCATCCCCATCGATCCCCCCCAGGCATTCTCGACAGTCTCCCCAACCCTGTTCAAACCTCTTTTTGCCGTCTTCCGATTTTTCCATCCGATCCCCTCCGAATCTATCCATCGCCTTTCCAGTCCCCACCTCTTAGCTTCTAAAAATCCTTTCCTGTTTCCCCTCCCCGCCCCTCCGTCCCCCCGCTGTAGCTCCCCCTTGCGGTGTTTCGACGTGTGCATAGGCGATCGCTGCTCCTGCCTCGGCTTCCTGTCACTCCGGAACTCTCATTAGCTTCTTCGAGCGGAAGTCGGCCTCGCCAGGGTTTGCCAGGGTCTCGACGTTGTATCGAGGTTTTTTCCTAACCAGGGAGGGGGGAGGAGGTTTTTTCCTCCTCCCTCCCTGGAGTCTCTTCTCCACTTCGGTGTTTGTTTTTGTTTTAATGTCTCTTCAGACATTTTACTTTTTGTTTGCACCAGAGAGGTGGTGTTCAGGTTATTTAAGTCTCTTATTATCTTCAGTAGTCTGTTTTTATATTATTGTCTTATGAACTGTGTGTCTTGGTCTGTGCTTATGTCTTCCCAAGTCAGTGTCATAGTCATGTCTTCTTTCGTGAGACTGTCAGTCGGAGCGTTATTCATACCTTTTCGGTGTGAATTAAGGGTCACCGGCTACTTGTGGAACTCTATTTCGAGAGTTCCAATCTGTGCTTCTGTCTTGACTTTATCTGTGAGATCGTTAGTTTGGGCAAATTCCACACCTGTTCGGTGTGATCTTCCGATCTCCTCGAGTTTACGAAACTCTAGTATGAGAGTTCTATTCTCAGTTCTTCGATCGTTAATGCACTTTAACGTGCAGATCGTCTTATCGACATGGCTATGTTCGCTTGAGTCGGTGAAGACTTGGTTTAGTCTTTATGTGTTACGTCGTGTCTCTGTTCTGGTCTTATTTAGGTCTACAACTTTATATTATCTGTATTTTTTCTTGTTTTAATAGTATATGAATCTTTCGTTTTTCAAAAAAGGGACTTTTGGCTTTGACTTGAAGTACGCAACCGCTTGAGTTGGGGCACAAGAACTAGATTGTGATAATCACTAGAATTATCAGCTGACGCAAGTTCAGAAACTCCACGAGATATATATATAGCCATCAGGGCAACGTACTCCTGGGACGTTGTGTTCTTCCCAGCCTCTTAGCGTGTGGACGCGACTTGCGTCGTCACAGGTGTTCGACAGAATTACAGCGAGAGACGCGCCGCGGAGGAAGGCGCTGTAGCGTGAAGACGAGCGATCGAGAGTGGCTCGTCGTCGTGGGTCGGAAGCTGACGGATGAACACGCGCAAAGATAGATAGATAGATAGACATACATGCATACATACCTGTTTGGACACGAGAGAGAGAGAGAGAGAGATGCACTTGCGTTGCGTGAGGTGATGGGAACGGCATCTGCCGTCTTGGTGAATCGTCGCCTTTCCGCCGCCCATCTCACCTGGTCGGCGCCGGCCGATCGGCGACGGTGACCGGATGGCCAAGAGCGGCTAGCTAGCCTTCGTGCTTGCTTGCTTGGCGCCGCTGCTGGCTGCGTACGTACGTACCGATCGATGTGTGCAGCTCTCTTGATGCTGGCCGCGGCCTCTGCTCTGATCTCATCAGCTGCTCTCTCTCTGATCTCTCTCTCTCTGCTCTCCTCCTCCGCCGGGCGCAGCAAGTTCTGCCTTGGAAGCTTCGCAGGCATCTGCGTATGCAGCTGCCGGCCATGTGCACTGACGAAGCATCAATTCCTACGCAAGATCCGATCGGTAACGCCGGCTAGCTAATTAATTGGTTTAACAACTCAATCTTTTTTTCCCCCAAGAGATCACGAATTATCATGGGATCATTAATATTACTCTCTGTAACGTTCGTTTAAATCCCAGTAACCACACCACTTAGTTAATCTCTTTAGTTGTTAATTAAGTGACTTAATTAATCTTAGAATATTAAATATTCTAATATTTATCAAGTCTGATCCTAATTATCTCAATGATTAAATTTTGAAATTTTCTGTGTAGCTTCGGAGTAGGTGGACTTCTAGAGTTATGTCTCTCCAATGGTCCCGCTCATATATTTACTCTTGATCATTGTGTATTCCGACCATGACTCTGACTGCGATAGATGGACGGGAAGAAGTATGTAATCAAGTGGCTTAATCCCGTACTAAATATAAGAGAGAGTATTTTCATGTTTATTAAGTATGATTCCGATAATCTCAATATTTAAAATTTGGGATTTTTCATATTAATCAATGTACTCTCACGAATTGAGAGATGTCACAACCCCTTCTTTCTAAGGGGGTTGAAGCACCCACTAATGGACGAATTGGCACTCAGGTGAGCACCTTAATTATCATGGGTTGCATGATGAATTAAGGCTTCGATTATAAAAAAAATCGTAACAAAAGCCGTTTAAAATGATGGTCGCCCTATTTTACTGTGATCCTTCTTATTTATTGTAACAAAAAAATACAATAACATCGTTTTTATATTTATTGTGATCGATCTTCCATTTTTTTTAATTACACACATGATCTCCACTCGTTTTTTATTATCGTATTTCACCTCTCGGGAGGTGGGTTTCATTCCCTAATTAAAACACGAAAAAGAAAGAAGAAACCCATTTATAATAATGGCACGTACTTCTTGGGCAATAACCCTCCCTCTTCAGTAGGTATTCTTTCATTTTCCGTGGAACCCACCAAAGTTTCTTTTTTTTGGTCGACTGACACAGTGGCTAACTGTGATACACGACTCAAGGTTTTTTGTGATACACGAATAAGAAAAATGTGCTGATAATAAGCATTAGTTTGATCAGTGTACATCTAATCAGATGATGTCTACCCTTCAGTACGTGTTGGTACTCTTACTCGAATAAGCAGAGCAAGCCAAGGACACAGCTTGTCTTGAGGATGAGCAAGACAACTTCTTTTTTTTTTTTTGAAAGCATGAGAGAGAATGGTTTTTGACAACTTGTGCGCACCCAAATTGCAAAATATATATCTGATGCCCCAGCAATAATGTTTGGTTAGAGTTTTGAAAATGATACCATATACCAATTAGATAGTGATATTTCTAGATGATAGGATATATATATATCACACAAACACACACTTTGCATTATTCTTATCCATACTTTATTTACGTTACAAAGTTTAGAATTAATCAATAGCCGGAACTTTGGAGATGACTTACATATATAAGTATCCGTTTTAAGATTAATCTTACTATCTATAAGAAGCGCGAGTTGTGATTTCGTCGACAAGTATTTAACCTTGTTTACGTCTACATACGTTCTCTTCCATCTCATGCTAACAGCATCCGAGCTATCCACGTGTCGCCATCTGCCCCCTCACCCGATAGGGCAACGTCTAGCAGCATCGAAGAGGGCTCCCGCGCTGTTTCGTCTGAGCAATCCGAACTGCTCGCCCTCCGCCCCCGATGGTTTCGCCCTCCGCCGTCCCCTCACCCGGCAGTAGTTCCACTCCCTTCCGGTTGTTCGATCCAGCAGCGTCCGAGCAGTCCGGACCGCTCACCCTCCGCCCCCGATGGTTTCGCCCTCCGCCGCCCCCTCACCCGGCAGTAGTTCCACTCCCCTCCGTCTCCTTCATCACCCCCGCTCCATTTCCTCCACCGTCTCGGAACCTCTTCCCCTTGTTACGTAATGATGTACACTTCTTATTTCCACAAGAACAAACCCACAATAATCCTTTCCAGTTACCTCCTCTGTTCTCTTTCCCTGCCGTCGTGCCCTGCAACTGTCCCACCACCGGCGAGCTCGCCAGCCGTTTCCCCCTTTGCCTTCCTCGAAGCAGACCCCGTTCCAGCCACCTACCCCTCCAGACCACAATATCCATAGCACCAGAGGCCAAGAGGCTCCCTCATCCCCCATCTGTACAGTGATGCCTTAAGCCGCACGATCGTTTCCGGGTTCCGACGGTGATCAGGTAAAAGACTACTCTTCTACACCACCTCCTACATTTGGGTACACGCTAGGGGCCAGGGCTCCAATTTGGGTCGTTTTTCCTTGTGCCTGTGGTTAGAGTAGGGGTCACATATCATTGTATTTTGCTATTGAATTACAGATATACAAGTGTGAGATTGCTGAGTTTCCCTCTGGAGGGGAATCAGCAGTATATGAGGCCGAGCATGAAGTGTAGAGGTGTTATTGAGGGAATTTGTCCTAAATAGGAATCTTATATCTATTGCAGTCATATGACTTGTGAATTAGATCAATGGACTTCTAGAATTCGTTGTCACTGAGAGAAGTCATCGTCCTGCAGCCTAATACAAGAAGGCAAACAAACTGTGCTCCTTTTATGTTGTCATCGATTAACAATGCTGAGAGGGGATTGAATTAAAGTTTGGAAGTCATTAGGTTTACTTTTTATACACTTCCATCCATCTTATATGTTTGACAAACAGTGGATATGGCGGAGGAAACTACTCAGCCATGTCACTGCCTTGTCACTTATTTTCTGTGTACACGAGGTAAGTGCATAACATATAATTTTGTTACTTATTTTTGCGGTTCAATTGAAGAGCTTGCTTTCTTTAAAAGTTTAACCTTGAATTTTGTTTGGTTTGTCTAGGAAAATCCTGAATGGACGATAACTTCTCCCCTCACCTTACCTAAATCTCTAATAACAAATTGTGTAGCCGAAAACTGGATAGATTTTATATCTTATAAATTTCTCTTTTCACTCTAACAAGCCAGTGATCCCATTTTGATAGATGAATCACTAACTTTGCTCATGTAGGCTGGTTTTGGGGCTGGGGCAATGCTTGGTGCTAGGGCTGTAAATGGATACAGATAAAATCCGGATTCGCTCTGAATTCATATTCATTTAGATGAATAATATCCGATTTTAGATATCCGTCGGAGCGGATATCCGGATACGGATATTATCCGAATGTTAGTCGGAGTGGACACGGAAATGTCCGCTCCGCTCCGTTTAAGATCGGCTCCGAATCCATCTTTGATAATATATGCATAATATATATAATTATATATTTAAATTTATTATATTTACAAATATAATTAAATATTCTCTATTATATATTAGTATACTAAGTTAATGTTAATAAATGTATGATAAATTTTATATTTTATATTTTTATTTCTATGTATTTGTATATTATTAAATATATTAATTAAATAATATTTAATTAACATTCCGAAGTGGATATTATCTGTATCTGCTCTGAATCTGAAGATTATACGACTTATAATATTTGATCCGTATTCGTATCCAATTTGGACCGGATACGGATTATCCGAATAGCTAAATGAAGCGGATACAAAAACGTCATATCCTCTCCGTATCCGCTCCGTTTACAGCCCTACTTGGTATTATTCATGCTTTTAATATAGGTTAAATATTGGGAATCCTTATGCCGTTTCCTACTTTAGGTTTGATGTATAGTCATTAGGGACATCTATAGTATATGCTAATCTTAAATTCTTGTCTACATTATATGTGATTGTTAACATCAAGGATGTTGTGTTTCGCATTATGGTCTGTCTAGAAGTTTTTGTTCACAAATAAGCGTGTTGCTGTCCTCACCCATTTAAGGAAAATTTTGTGTTGGTATATGTATTCAAATACTAATAGTTTACCATAGTGGAATCTTGGGTGGGCATACCTGTTGGATGAATAAGATGGATGAATTTCAACTATTCATGACATTTTTTAGTGTTATGCACTTTTTTATGCTTCATTGTCTGTTCACAGATTTCGTCAGTGCTCTTGTTTCTGGGTACCAGTTCTGCATTAGGGGGTAAGATTTTGATCCCAGCATTGTTCCATCATTCATGGCATTCTCAAATATATTCGTGCGTAGTTTCAGATAAGAAGAAATATAAAATGTAAGATGAAGAGATCTCTCAACTAGCCAGTTTGTTAAAACTTCTGAATGATATCAAGTGTGTAGACAGTTTGGAGGATAGACTTACCTGGTTGCCTGAAAAAAAATTTGGTATTTACGATCAATTCTGCTATTTGTAAATTGATACATGGAGGGTTGGTGAACTTGTGGCACTTCACACATGGTTGTTTGGTCATTACTTCTTCCCATTAAAATTATATTATATTTTTCTGTGGAAGATTGCTAGAAGCAAACTACCTACCAAATGCCACAAGCATAAGATTTTTTCGATTGGCAAGCTTGTGTCTTAGTGGGTATTGAAGGAAGATATTAATCACTTATTCTTACATTATGGTATTATCCACACTGTGGAGGACTATTCATGAGCTGGAACAATAAAACGGATCAATCCACAATAACTTAAATATGGTGAGAATTGGAAATCTGAAATTTTTGACCTTAAGAAGTTTGAATCTCAAAAATCAAAATCCTCCAGATCTGAAGATTTAAACTCAACTCTCAAATTTCAAAATCTAAAGGGATAGGGATTAAGGTCCGAAATATGAAATTGGAGAGCAAAGAAAACTCAAATTTAAGATACAAAACTTGAGTTTCAAAACACATGACGAATTGGCAAAAATTGGAAATCAGAATGTCTAGATCTGAACTTGGGGTTAAGATCTCCAATCATTAAAGTTAAATCTAATCACCTTCAAACAAAACAACTAAAAAAAAGAAACTTGAATTTCTTGTAAAAAAATTTAATGTTTGAAAGAAATGGGAGCAATAAAAACATGAGAATGGAGAGGGTAACCTCCAAACTGAAACTCATGAAATCCAAGGCAAAAAAGAAATGATGAATGGATAAATTCTTAATTCTAGAGAGGGTAACCTCCAAAGTCAAACTCATGAAATCCAAGGCAAAAAAGAAATGATGAATAGATAAATTTTGGAGAGGGTAACCTTCAAGTGTCTAACATCCAAAAACTCAAAACTGAAACAAAAAAGTGAATGAATCTGAAACTCAAGCCAGGAAGAGCTTAAATTTGAAAATTCACCTTTGGGCAATTTGGTGTTCCAGAAACAAAAGTATTTTTGAGGATCACTTCCATAAGCCATCAACTATTCTTCTTCTTATGGCCACCTTGTTGAAAGATTGGCTTGTTGCCAGGTCAGAAACACATATGGACATTCACACCTTCAAGGACAGATTCTTAAACTTTACGTTGTTTTTCTTTTAGTTCTCTTTCTTATATCTTTTACTACCTTTGGAGAAGCCATGCAATTGCTATCGATATAGTTGCTTTCTTGCAAGTTATCCATTTAGCACCGCATTGATCTATTTTTGATTTTTCGAGATCTTTATGATTTTTTTAATAACACTTAATGCATCAGAGCGAAGTTGCTTTCAGACCCTAGGGGCTTGAAATTTTATCATTGAAACAAACGTTGCATGCTTTACATGGGCATTAAATAACATGTTAGTCTAAACTAGACCAAGGTATATAGTGTTGATCGAAGCATGATTGTATTCAATCCAATTTTTTGTATAATTTTAAATTTGTGCTTTAAATTGACCAAAGTTTGTTGGGGCATACCACATCTACCACATGGTTTGCAATCTCAGGATCTTATCAAATCTCGGTCTTCAATTTTTCGGATCAAGCACTTCACTGCTTACCCCAGTGCCCTTTTGCCCGCCCAATGTTTTCTTGCACTAAGCAAGTTATGTGCTTGGACCAACAGCCAAGTTGGTTGGTCAACTAATTAGAATTCTTGGTTCTATTGGTTATCCCCTTCCACCCGACATGATCTCATGAAAATCCATTAGTGTAATTGTCATGACTTTATGATATTGTGATGTTTTTTTAACGAATGTCTTTTCTTATATTTGAGAAGATCATTCTATCATATTATTTTGTATATATAAATGCACCAAAATTGTATTTTCTAAGTTACTATCCCTTGAAACATCATTATTATCATTTATTTTCATATCAACTAAAATATGAATTTTTAAGATTTTTTCGAGATCTTTTTTTTCTTTCTCTCCTGAGGTGGTGTTGTGAAGTAGGGTGATATTTCTTGATTTGGTACAACATATTTGGCCCATATTTGTATGTGGTATTTCAACTCATTTTTCTCTGGCCCCTTAGCATAATAATTTGTACCTTTTCCTGTCACATTTCTGTTCTACCTATTTTTATGATAAAATTCTAACTGGTATTTTGTTGTGTGTATTATAGCTGCTATGATTGCATTTCCTACTATGTTGCTCTTAGTCAAGACTTAAATCTCATCACATACATGAAGACAATCTAGATGGCTTGGAGGTGAGTCATGAGTTTCAATCTTCAGAAAATTGTCTATTCAATGTTCTTTAATTCTTTTTAACTTTTTTTACAGATTTTGTAAATTTTATGGTGTGTGATTTCAAGTTTTTTTTCCAGGGAATTAGTGTGAAGTCATTAGTTAAGTGGGAGAACTTGTGGTATTAAGTTCCTCTTGAATCTAATAAACATTAAGCAAGGGGGTAAAACAAACTGTAATTGAGAAGATTTTTAGTTGGTACTTAGTAGGAAAATCTTTATATGTGAAAGTCGACAGGACCACTAGAAAAATACAAGACCATTTTTATTGGATGAAAGAAGTTTTTATAGCTTGGTGGTATTTACTCTGTTGTTTGCCTATAACCTGCATATTTATATAATTGGGATCAAATCGACTGGATCAACCAATCCCCCATAAGCAAAACCAATCCAAGATTACGAAATCTAAAAAAAAAAATAGAAAACAGATATAAACGAAGTCCTTATGATTTTCTTAGGTGGAAGGGGCAGTTGAGACGGGTTGGATTGCACCTGTTTGTTTGGTAGTGAAGGGGCAGCTGATATAAGTCGGATTGCCCCTGTTTGGCAATGGAGGGACATTGGCATTGTCAGGTCCCTTTAGCCCGATATGCTCTAAATCCAGTAACTTAATTTATCACATCTTTCTTTAACAAAAGATACAAGGGAGGGGATAGCGGCGCTACCCTCTACCGCCAAACTACCATCTTGTTTTCCAGTGAAGAGATGATCGGATCATTTTCATCCACAAATTTTTGAACCAAACATGCAAATCATGATGAATCACATTTTGAGACAATCACTAATCTTGCAATCAGCTAAATTGCTTAGTGCTAATTATTTTAACATGAGCAATGGTCATAAACTCATTGAAATCAATTATTCCTTACATTAGATCTAAATAAACATGTATGGTAATAATAATATTGTAAAAGGAGTGTTGTTTATAATATTATAAACAATCCTAATGGATCAGAGCTGTTAAATCCATATAATGTCTTTCAAATCAATGTTGATTTACAAACGCAAAGCACACATTACAACTATATATATTTACTTGGACTTGCTCCATCTATCAAATTCTATTATATTGGTAGTGGTAACAAATTTGAGTTGTTTCACTTAAGTATACTATGATTCGTTGGAAGGAACAAGAACACGATTATGATTACTTATTTATGTGTATATTTAAAATACAAAATATAATATTTATAATTTAATTTATTTTTTATAATGTATCTATCATATATATTATAAGAATGTATCTCAACTATCATATGAATTTATTTCTCATCGAGAACATATTACTTGAACTTGTGCTAAGTAAATGTCTAACGAACATGATTTTGCTAATTATTTGTTCATGATTATATGTTGCTTCCAAACCTCTGTATGGACTTTTACCATAAACAATCATACTTTGAAAACACTTATCTAAGATATCTATGTCAATGCATAAAATATAAGATAGTGGTATTTTAGTTGAGGAGCTTCCTTAGAAAGGATGGCTAAAGGAGGACAATGCACACAATGACTAACTCTATGCACTACATGGTTTATAGGATTGGCCAATCTCGGATCCAAGTTGGCCGTAGCTAACTCGATTTAGAGGAGCCTGAGCAAACAGTCAATTTATGTCAGGATCAGGCTAGGCATGGTTTAATTGGAATTGATCAGTCGATCCCAGATCAATCTAAGAGAATCCTGATGGGATGGGAAGAGTGCCACTAAGGGTTACCAAAAGATAGCTCACCGGAGAATATTTTATCTTCCTATGCAGAGTCGGTGCATAAATCACCACAAGCCAAGGAGATGTTTGAATCGAGTTTCGTTTTTTGGAGATGGAAGAAAACTTGACGAGGAAGAATTCTTCTGAAGGAGGCCTAACTGGAATATGCTTGGAGAAGTCTGTGAAAAGCCGAAGAACAACAAACAGCATGATGAAGCGCATATCAAATTTCTCTCTCTTTGGAGAAACTTGGATGAACCTAGAGTGGCTGGAAGATGAGGGATTCAACATTGGTGAGTGCAAAGAAACTTTGAATTTATATGAGAACAAAACCAGTCCAAAACATGGAAAGAAGACCACCACGCACCGAGTTTGGGTCGTGCAGGCATGCCCCCAATACAAGGGCACACATAGTGCGCCCCCCTCCTGTAGGGTGCGCTGACTGCGCCCCCATCCCCAATAGATGCAAATCAAAGTTTTTATTTTCGAAGAAGTAATCTTTGTATATGACGTTACGTGGTTTTGAAACTAAGTCTTTGTTATAGGAGATCACTTTTGACTGTGGTATACAAGAACCTTGTTTATATGTATTAATATTTAGAATTCACCAACAGTTGACCTTGTTTTTTGATAACTGAATTTAATCAAGTTGTTAGGGAGAAGAATATAATAGCAAAAAGAGTAGCAAACACTTTTCAAGAGAAAAAATTATGATAAAGAAGAAATCCTAGGGCAATGTGATAAAAAACAATGAGAAAATATTTTATAAGAGATGATCAGCTGAGAACAACTACTCATAATGGACTTGAACATACATATGCAAAGTGTGGATAGAACAAAATGCTCTTGAACATACATTTATAATCTGTTTAAGTCAAAGCTCAAAGATTCCTCTATTTCTGACCATCCATACGTTCTCTATGCAGCTACATGTACCATATGCCATACAACTTGATCCAATCTTAGAAGATTTAAAGAACTCCATTGCTTTACAATGATGGTAGATTGTTGAAATTGACAAGGGGATCACATCATGCTGATGACTATTAGAAAACCCGAGTGATACCTCAACTAAGATATAAATGATATTGACTTTATTTTGCAATTCAATAAAATAGGCATTTCTGATAAGATCACATTTTGTATTAATTACATTTTAAATTATTGACAATCTTCCACAAACAATCTTTCGTAGAAAGATTTGAATCTTAAATTTCAACTTAAATTCATCAAGGTAATTGTCTTTGATAATTTTAGTGTTCGCTTGCATTATATAATTATATATCATTCTTCGTATAAATGTCTCTCAAATCAATGTCGGTTTATAAATGTAAAGAACACATTAAATTGTAAATACTTACTTGGACCTGTAGTATCTATCAATTTTTATTAAATTGAGTTATTTGACTTAAGAAAAAAACTAGAACTTGATTATGATTACTGATTTATGTGTATATTCCAGAAGTAAAAAATATAATATTTATCATTTAAATTTTTTATAATGTATATATCATATATATCATAAGAATTTATCGTAAATTTGAAACATGTATAATATATAACTCGAACACGTGCGAAGCACGTAATTTGACTAGCAGTAATAGTGGGTGTTTAAATAATGCTATCAAGCAGGCCGTCGGTTTCTACTACGCACATTGCACATACCAAGCAAAGATAGAGTGGAAATTACACGTGGTATATTTCGTTTCGTTTAACAAGAAATGAAAAACAATTAAGCTTTCTGTTCTCCTTTCAGGATGTGGAATATCTTTTATCATTTTGCATATGAATGGTTGTATTAATGTATCTCATAGTCTCTATCTGTTTAATTCACCTCAGTTTAACAAGATATGAATGTGAATGCGCATAAATGGAATACATGTAGAGATAGATAGATAGAGAGAGAGAGAGAGAGATTCTTGAAGTAATCATCTGCTTATATTTATTGATTAAGCTATACACACTGTTGGAATGTACAATCTTGGGCTAGGTTTAGGGTTTTCTAATCCTGAAATTGAGGGTTTTGAAGTCACCTTTTTTAGGATAAAGTTTTTCGAAAATGACTAAGGCTTTCAACATTAATTTGACTACCAGGGACCGGACAAAGTATTTCTGATCTTATAAATTTCATAAAATCAGTTTGTTGGATAATATTTTAGAAACCAAAAATGAAAAAGTTCACTTTCATGACAAAATATTGTGTTAACATAAAGTGTATCAATAACATGAAGTTAGCAAGTAAGACCAAAGGAGGTGAGGAGAGGGGACCACCGGATAAAAAGAGGATCTCACATTTTTGTTTGTCCAACAGAGAAATCTCTTTGTAGACATAAATTTGTAATGGGTGCCGAACACCTCTTTTATCAAGTTTTGTTAGAAAAATATAAAATTGTGACAAAAGCTCACTTTACCATCCAACCAAACCCCCCGTAATTTTATAGCACCCCAGTTTTTGAATATGTTAAAAGATTAAATCAACAGACTACTAATAACACTGGTTAGTTATTTTTCGGATGTTGAGTTGAAAGAACTCCGAAGTTAAACATGTTTTGTTAGGAGTAAATTGATGATGGGCGACCTCTTAGGAAGATTGTTCATTAGCACGATTGTTAAGTCAGTCAACTGATTTAGTTGATCGTTACATTTGGTATCAGAGCTAACCCAGTTAGAAGGTACAATGTGACTTACCTTGGTATGTGATATGTGATATGTATGATCTTGACGAGGACATCATATCTTTACGGAGATAGATTATAGCATCTTGGTTTTTGAACATGTTAAGAGATTAAAACAACATCGGTTAACTATTTTTTGAAAGTTGAGTTAAGAAAAATTTTGAAGTTAAACGTACTTTGTTGAGAGTAGATCAAACATGGATGACCTACCGAGAAGGTTGTTACATAACATGGTTGTTAGACCAGCTAGTTGATTTAGTTGGTCGTTATAAAGTTGATGTGAGATATATTCACAATCGAGATGATTTCAAAACCGAAGTACTTAATCTCAGCTTCAAAACAACTGGTAAATTTGATGAAAGCAAATACTGTATTATAATTATATAAAAAACTTTTTGAAATTTAGCTTATTAGATAGCTCGGTTTGATTTTACAAATCATTTATTTAAAAAGAATGCCATAGCAAAATGGCCCGAGAGTAAATATAAAAGTGGGCCTGAGGTTAGAAGCCCATCACAGATAATATGGACTGCTTCTGGCCTGGGAACCAAAATGCTTGGTTAGATACGACAATGACAAGGGTGGGAAACATGTATAGCTAAAAATGTGGGGGATCACAAGGAAAAAAAAAAGGAAGAGATTTTCCCATGGTGTTTGCTTACATGATAAAATGAATTTTTATATGAATATGTTTTTCTGATAAAACTCATCAAAAAGGTGTTTGCCAATCATGATGAAAAAATGACCATACATATAAAGGAGAGAGAGAGAGAGAGTATTTTCTCGGTACAAGAGAGAAATGTTTTTGCCATAAAGGATAGAGCAAATAACAATATTTAAGGGTTTTCTGGTGACAATGGCTTATTTTTCATTAAATAGAAGATTTTAGAGACCTGCTATTAACTTTAAATATTATGATTATATATTCAAAATAATGAATAGTTATAAAGACCAATAGCTAAAAATATCTGTCTCTGACAAAAGAAGAGAATGAGTTGTCGTATGAGAGATATGGATATTTGTTGTGAGTTATATACAATAAGAAGTAATATTTTGATTTTAAAATATGTAAGAAACAAAGTCGGTAGGTTATTAATAATTTTGATCAACTATTTTTATATATATTAAATTTAAATAACTAAGAAATTTAAATATATTCGATTGAGAGTGATCCCAAAATGAGTGATCCTTCCAATAAGACAATCAATTGGCATCATTATTGTTAGAAATATAAGTTTTGAATCAACCGACATTGTATATGTTTTGTTGCATGGCATATTGAGTTTTTATTAGAATAAATATATATTTATAACAAAGTAGCCTAAATCAGTGTGGGTCACTATTAAAAAATTACATTTTTGCAGAGAATTCTTTCTTAGAGACGGATTTTTTTTCTTTTCATCTCCGCTCTTTTTGTTATCATATCTCACCCCACATGACAATTTTCAGTATTAGATCATTTTAATTTTTATCTTTACAAAAAAAAATGTGCAACCAAAACACTCGATAAAAGAAAGAAATAATAAGCTTCTCGTCATCTTATAAATTAATTATGATCCGAGAACAGATGGGTGATTTCACACCCTCCACCCCGCGCAGTCCACGTGTCCGAGTGGGGCTATCCACGTGGCGCTGCCACCCAGACGGAAGTTCCAGAGACTCCACCTCATAAGTCATAAGGCCATCTAATGCAGTGCGACAAATTTTAATTTCTGTTAAAAATGTATTTTTATGATAAATTTATTTAAAAGGTATTCGACAATTATTACCGTTTTATATTTAAAGAGTTTTTTTGGTCATAAAAGGGATGAGGCTCTCTTTTGTTATTTCTTATGATTCCCCACTTTTTTAGTTACACATTATCTCCACTTTTTGTGATGGCATTTTTATTTTTTATGCCTCTCGCTGATTTCGATTTTGTCATGGTATATGTTTTTAACATAAAAATGTGCACAAATTTATTGGACAACTAAACACATGCGGGCATTTTTAATTATATTGATCCCAATAATTTTTCGTTTTCTCTCGCCGTATCCACGTGCGGGTTGAAAATACTAAAATACCATCGACTCTTTTCTTGTTCCAAATGGTGCTTCATCACCTTCTTCTCCTTCTTGATCTGGCTATGCTCCAGAAACCCTCACCCGACAGACTCCCTCCCTGGTGGACTCCTTCCCTGGCAAAAACCTTCCCCGGCGAAAACCCTCGTCCGACGGACTCCCTCCCCGGCGGAAGCCCTCGCCTGTTCAAGCCAACCGACGCCCGGTAGAACCCCTCCCTGGTGGACTCCTTCCCCGGCAGAAACCCTCGCCGTGCATCCCCTCACTGCGGAAGACACTCCCGCTGGCTGCTCGCGGCGGCAACCTCGCTTTTGAGGTGATAATCCCTTCTTGTGGTTCCCCTTCTTGCGGCGGCATCCCCTCGTATAGGTTCGGCTGGCACTCTCGATGGCTCCTCTGTAGCTAGCGTACTCTCAGCCGGTGATAGACATTACGTTTTTGTTCTTAGTATCGTCGTTTTGAGGTCGATTTAGTTTTGGGAGGGAGGGATGTTCCTCTCTCCCAATCTCCATTTTTCAGCACTTTGCTTAAAAAAAAATTAGGCATTTTGTATCTTTTTGTTGTGTTGGAACGGTAAGCTTGGGTTACTTAAGTCTGTCTCGTTCTTTTTCTATTTCGTTGATGTTTGTAGTCAAGAGGCCGAGTTATGACTCCTACTATGTCTTTATTAGCATTTTAAACGCTAATTCTCTCTCGAGACCGTTGGTATCGGCTTTATTCACTCCCGATTGGAGTGATATTCCGGTTTTGACACAGTCGTCAAACTCGTATGAAGGAGTTCCTACTTCTGCCACCCGATCACGTTTGCACATGTGTGTACTGGTCAACTTGTGGTGGTATGGTCACTTCTTGAAAATTTATCTTTCCAAGACAACTTTCTTGTTAACTCTGTCACGTCCCGGATTTAATCCTGCACAGCGGAACATAATCCGACGACGTAACCGGGGAAAATAACCCCTAAAATATATCGGTTTGGAACGAATGAAAACAACTAGATCCAAGTTCATAATTTCTCAAATTCAAATTCCAATACATCACTAATCACTACAATCTAAACAAAACTAAATACCATCTAGTCATAAATATCATCTAATTGTCTTCTCGAGAATCGATCCATCACGCTTCCGCTGCGCTAAACCTGATTACCTGAAAATTGATAAGAGGATTGGGATGAGTACGACGACTCAGTAGACACCCCATCATCCGCCAAATCGGATAGCTAAAAGGCCCTAGATGGTAATTAAATAGATCCCTGCACCAACACCAATTATATGTAAATATAGGCTAGTCAATACATTAGATATATGACTTAATCCATGTGTTTTACACCACCAACCAAAGCCTATGATCACACCGACTAGCACCTATATGCACCATAACATGAACTAAAAAGATGGTATGAACATATGCATAGACACCTGTTATATGCTCCATATGATGATATCACTATAAATGAGACAAACCATGCATACACCGTGCAACACAATATGATAATTGACAAAATAAAATACATCACTAGACCACCTATATAATACCATGCAATAATGCACCTATCCTCTAATAAAGGACCACATTCACAAATGCACCTATCCTCTAATAAGAATCACACCTTTTTCTTATTAGCAAGGAATGTGTCGTCTTGCCACCTCAACCAGCTACCACCAGATCTATCATATATACATAGCACCATATAGCTAAACGAAATCCGATAGTGCACCTAGGCAGTGGTGGCACAGGGACAAACCGCGGTATCCGAGATCGAAGGATGCACCAGACTGTTCTAACCTCCGCTGCCCTCGGGTCACGACTAACTAGTCTGGTGTAGCTGTTTTCATCATAATTTCAATGCATCATGCATCCACCTCAATCATGCCATGCCATGATACACTTATGCAAGATCAAATGATATATACTATACCATGCAATGAATAAACATACCACCAATGCAAATAGCATGATCAACCACACCTGAACCACCTATGCATGATCTAGAACCATAAAGTGACAAGAATAAGTAAAGACTAACATGATAGGAACAGACCCAATCAGACCCTATCACCTAAATTAATGACAATAACATATCCGAAACTATGACTGTTCATGTCAAACCGGAAAACCGAAAAACCGAACCGAACCGAACCGAACCGAACCGTTCGGTTCGGTTCGGTTTGAAAAAAAAATCGGTTTTTAAAACCGAACCGAACCGAGAGTACACTGTTGGTTCGGTTCGGTTTTGCTTTGTCCGGAAACCGAACGGACCGATAACCCGAAATAGCATTAGGTTATAAGAAAAAAATCGCGGATACTCCCCAGTCCCCACGACCCCACCTCGCTCTCTCTTTTGAGCGCTGCTCCGGAGCTCCCCAGTCCCCACCTCGCTCTCTCTTTTGCGCCGCTCCCGCTCACGCGAAGAGAGATCCAGAAGGCAGAAGCAGGCAAGCAGCAGGCAGAGGCAGGCGGCACTCGGCAGCAGCCGCTCACGCTCGCCGAGTCACCGCGGGTCCGCGACAGTGCGACTGCGGGCCTGTGGCACCGCCCGGCGCCCATCCTTCTCCTTCCTAACCCTACCCCGCCGGCCTGCCGCTCGCAACCTCGCCTCGCAGCCCGCAGGCTCACATCGCACAGGCACAGCGGCACCGCCCGTCCACTCGCAGGCGTAGGCGCTCACCGCAGTCCGCAACTACTCGCCCAGTCACGCTCACCACAACACCCAGTCGGCCAGTCCCAGGCTCCCAGCTCCCAGGTGCGCTGAGTTTAAATTGTTTTTTATTCCCTGTCTGGACGCCTTTTGTTGCTTCAGGTTTGTGGATCAGACCCTTTGTTTGATTTGGGATTCGGTGGTTTAGATCTTTGGATTTTGGAATAATGTAAATTTATGTCTAAAATTTTAACTTGGAAATTTTGCTTCTTCAAAAAACAGTATGTTGATCGGATTTAGATTAATGTCTAAAAGTTTTCAATTTATTTAGTTGTGTTATTTTTGCTTGGAATACAAATATACAACGTACAATCTCAGCCTTTTATTTCAACGGATTTCAACCCATTGATTTATATTTTCTAGACAAAAAATTTCAACATTTTACTTAGTTTCAATGAGCAACAGGAACCGATGAACCGAACCGAACCGAACCGGTTCGGTTCAGTTCGGTTCACTATCGGTTTGGCTTCTAAATGAACCGGTTCGGTTCGGTTCGGTTCACCTTAACGGTTTGGTTCGGTTTGAAGAATTTCAACCTCAACCCGAACCGAACCGAACCGTGAACAGTCCTATCCGAAACAGATGTAATAAACTAGATAAATATTATCTAATCTTATTAACCTATCACCACACCTATATAACAAATTAACTCAAACCGTATAAACAAAGGGTAGTTAAAAACATACCAACTAAAAGAACTAAAATCAACTAACAATCTACTAAATTAATCATGATGAAGATGATATAATAATCTCCCTAACAAGAGCCCTATTATGCACAATATAGAACAAGTAGACTAACCATGCTAGTTAACCGCGACATACAACGCTAAATCGACTAATTAACTCAATAATAATCACTACAAGTCATGGAGGATTAAATAGGAGTTTAATGATAATTAATAGACACGTCAAGGATGCCTTACCGGAATGGTGCTGAAAAATCGAGAATTAGCGATCGGAGGTGATACCGAACGTGGATGACGCGGTGCATTGACCGAACAAACTCAAACAAGTTATCTACCTCCACCAAGGCTGCTCGAAAGAAATAGAATAGGGGTATGCCATGGGATCAAGAGAAATTTTAATAGAAAACGTAACACCGGTAAATAAGAGAGAGAGAGAGAGAGATGGTGCTCACGGCGGCCGATAGGGGGGACGGGGTGCATGGCGCACACGGTGGAAGGAGGGCTGGCGCATGGCGGCTACCAACGCGGCGGCGGCGCTGGCGGGCAGCGCGTGGGGTGTTGGCCTGCGCGGCGGCTGGCGGTGGCGGTTGCACAGGTGGTTGGGCGATGGGCTGTTAGCGATGGGGGGTGCATGAGGCGGCCATGTAGACGACGGTGGGTGGCCGGACGACGGCCTGGCGCACGGCGCAGGCGGGAAGGCTCATGGCCGTGCGGTGTGGCACGGGAAGGCACCACGCGAAGAGGCGTACGTGGACGGCGTCGGTCGCGAAGCGGCGCAAGGAGAAAGAAGAGGAAGAGGAACACAGAAGGCAGCGGACGCGAAGAGGGTCGCTAGGGTAAACAGGAGGAAGGAAAGAAAAAAAAACGGAAAAGAGGAGAAATAGAAAGGGAGGGGGAGGGGAGAGAGATAAATTTGCATTAATCTCATACTAATTACAGCAAAAATTAATTAAAAAAATCTTAGCGTTACAAACTCGATCAAGTGTTTTTACTGTTTTAACTTTATCGATGTACAAACCATGTATCCTCTTTAATTTTGTATGAATGAATATGATCTTGTCATTCTTAAAAAAAACTCCAAAACACCAAGTTAGATGCATCCTACTTTTTTCCGTTGAAGATAAGGTTGCCCTCGCCAATAGTTAGAGAATAAAAAGTACTCGTTTGAAAAATGGAAAAAATGTAATACTCTTATTTGTGAATATCTTAAGAGATTAAATTTGTGTACTATAACTAATATCAGTTAATTATTTTTCGGAAGTTGAGTTGAAAAGTTTTAAAGTTAAACGTGCTCTACTAGGAGTAGGCCCAAGATAGGTGACCTCCCGAGGAAGGCTGCTAATTAACATGACTGTTGGGTCAATTAACTGATTTAGTCGATCGTTACATGTGGTATCAGAGCATAATCCAGTCAAAAGGTCCAATGTGACTCGTATGGGTATGTGATGTGATGTGTGTGATCTTGACGAGGAAGTCAAATCTTTAAGAAGGGTAGATTGTAATATCTCGATTTGTAAATATGTTAAGAAATTAAATTAGTGGACTACTAACATACCGGTTAACTATTTTTCAAATATTGAGTTAAAAAATCTCCGAAGTCAAACGTACTTTTTTAGAAGTAGACTCAAGACGGGTGACCTCTCAAAAAAATTGTTAATTAACACGATTGTTGAGTCCGTCGACTAATTTAATTGATCGTTTCGAAAAAATCTGATCAACAACATTTTGAGTAGTTCATTTCTAACAACACCATATTATTTAATTTCAAGGATGCCGACACTCCAAAATTTCGAAGGACAAGGTGATAAAGGCAAATAATAAAGAAGGTTGATATAAAAGTAGAGGTCCCTCGAAAACAATAGTGAAAATTGCAATATATTTCGAATGATTTAATAAAAAGATCACAGTCTCTCCTTCGGGGCAGCGTCCGGCACGTGTAAGGTAGGTGGACCGCTGCGCTGTCAGACATGGTCCTTCCCGGTCAGATCGTCACACGCTGCCGGTCAATTAATAGGCCAGCGCACCGCTGGCCCGCCAGCTGCCGGTTAGTTAATGACACGACTCCACCGCTGACTGGACTGCCATGCCATCCCCGAGCGCGCCAGGTCAACGCATCGGCAGCCGCCCAATAAATGCGAGCTCCTCGGACGGCATTCTTGACGACGACCCGTTCACGGGTGCAACCGGGTCCATAACGGATGCTAATGGGCCGGTTCGGGATTTGGATGTTATATTTTAATATAATTTTTTCATCACAAAAACATATAAAAAATTACTGTGCAACTAAAACATCCCGCGAGTTCCTGAGCTGAATCTAACCGATCTTATCCGTTTGGTTCTGTCCGATTTGCTTGAACACTGCTAACCAATTACAACCGCAGGCTGCTCAGAAGTATATACTCAAATATGAGTCATTTGGAGGTTATAAATATACTTTATGCAACCAATTAAAAGTATGAAAGGGTGCAGAATCTTCCGGTGCCGCCGGCCACCCGAGAGAGCCGGTTCAAACTTTGACACCAAGGCGCATGACAAGATAAAAAAATATGTATTTTTTATTCTCAAATATATCACGGAATTTATTAATTAAAATAATATCCGACTTGGGATTCTAGAAACCAGCTTTTGTAAAATAGATTTTTAAACGTGTCATCTAAGATCCGCAATGTAAGCACAGCTAAAATATTGTACTGGGTTTTGAAATAACCTGTTGGGGGGTGTAAATGAACCTAGAAAATGGAGACAATATGGGGGACAACAGGATATATTCCAAGGAATATTCGAACTGCCAGGAATTAAAGTAGAAGGTGATGCCAAAACTGAAGACGCAATAGGGATATCTAATGCTGAAGATGCAGGTGCGCACAAACTCTTGGACCCTGTACACCCTTCTGCAGTAGGAGAAAGCTGTGTATACTTCGGTGCAGAAGTTGAAAACAGAGTCATAGCTGTAGTTGAGGTCAATCCCCGCTCAGAAACCGTAGATAGAAGCCTATTTCGTTCACCGGATTCTCTGCCATTAACTGTAATCCACTCACCAAATCTAAAAGTAAGTTTTCCTTGTAAATCTTGTTGAAGTAGAACCGGCAATTCTGGAGAAATCATTGATTTAAGCATCATAAGTTTATCGCAGTTATCATGTTTATGTCCCAAAAATCCGCAAAAATGACAGAAGTTCACAATCCTTTCAAAAGCCAAGTCATGATTCATAACATTTCCATCAGGCAATCGGACTGAGACCTCGGTAGGCAATGGCTTGTGCACATCATAAGATATTTTAAGCCTGGCAAAAAGACTCCAGGAATCAACTACCTCTTGGGTTGGTAAGAATGGACTACCAACTTGAGAAGCAATAAGCATTACAGTGTCTCTTGCAAGTAACTCCCGTGGAAGGTCGTAAATTCGCATCCAAAGATCAGTTGAACTGAGAGAATAAGCCGATGGAGGAGTATTTGGCCGACCCTTCTCAACTAGAACAAGGTCATTATTAAAAAAATCATGGAGTTCTCTTACAAATCTTATTAACTTCTTCCTCTCCTTGCAGGATTATTAAAAAAGCCCCATTTGGATAGTCAAGCATTGACCAGGGATAAGTCGGAGTCCAAACTTTCTTTATCCAATCTTTAAAACCTGCCGGCCTAATTCTTTCTTTCACTAGCTAGTACAGATGCAATGACAGAACATTTCCATTTCTGACAGAAATCAGGTGCTGACTCCTGAATTTCCACCAGTTGAGGCTTAGATGGGACCTGCAAGAGTTCTTGAAACTTTCTTACAATGACATCCTCCTCCGGTAAGCTCTCACCAGTTGTGTGCTCCATACATGGAGGAATAAAAGATGACCCACGGCGAATATATGCTAACTGAAAAGTGCCAAACAGACAATATACCTCAAACTATACAGGGACCGGGGAGGATCATACAGAAAGGACTGCTCAGGCGGAGGTGCAGTGAAGAAAAGACCTTCAAATAGTAAGAAAAGAAGACAGCGGAGCTCCCAGACGAACCTTTACCTCCAACTGACGAGGCCACCGTAAGCACGCAAAACAAACAAAACAAGAAGACGAGAAGCCCAGAGGATAGAGATGGAAGAAACAGTACTAGAAAAATCCTAGAATCAAAACCAACAACACGCACCACACTATTTTCGATCCAAGAAAGAAATTTATTTAATAACATTAATTTATAGTGATCTTCCACTATTTTCTGTATACATTTTTATTGTTAAAATATCAAATCTCGGGCTCAGCTCAAAAAAAAAACTCAACCAAATATCCCATCAACCTTTAAATTGTTGAAATGCCCTGATAGTTTCTTGGCGGAATCCGTCCACATGACAGCATCGCATTCCGCGTAATCACTACCTGATCACTCGGGTCTAACTTACCCAAGTTTTTTTTGTTCACAGTGACTTAACGACTCAGCAGCGTGCCACACATGTACGCGACGAGAGATCGAGCCCAACTCGATCCTCACGAATACCTTTATCTCTCCGGAGAGAATGTTAACTCCTACGGCTATTCGAACCCGCCCGTCTGCCCTGCGGACAGGAAAATGTCAACGGGCTACCGTCGGCCGGCTGACCCACCCAAGTCAACGGCAGGAGCAGCGTAGGCGCTGACGTCACCCCCACGCGATTTCACTGGACATCTTCACGTGGTGAATAGCTCCACCCGGGTCCGATGGACCCACCCAAGTCGACGAGAAGGGCGGGCGTAGGCGATGACGTCAGGACGAATGTTTCGATCAGAGGGACCGATCACAGCCGTTCATCTCATCGCGTCCAGGGTCCGGCTGGATGGACTTCCGTTGACTGCAGTGTCCTTCGTCCTCCTCTGTCCAGTCTTCGATTTGGAGTCGGTCAAGCGGTTGACCAGGTTGAGCTGGGACCCGGTCAAAGGACCGAATTTTAACGGCACAAGTGAATATATGTGAATTTAGACCACGTGTTGATGGATGCTATGTGATATCATTATCCCCAGCCTTCCCCCAGGCTGTGATGGCATTTATTTTAAGCTGGGCTAATGACCCAAAAAAAGGATGATAATTGGAAACAGTTTTTTTTGGGTTGATTTCTACCTTAAAATAAACAAATAAGAGGAATAGATGTAAAGGTTTGTGTTGGTTATGATTTTGCTAATCTTTAAAAGAAAGGTGTTTTTTTTTCTTTTGTTCTTCTCTTTCAGCATAAAAATAACAATACCCTTATTTTTTTTCACCTATATATAAAGCAAACGCTTTTGTGCATTTTGATTTTTTCTAGTATAGTTGTATATTTGCACTAGGCTTCTTTCTTATTCTAATCAGCAGTACGCGCATGAATACCTTTTCAATCATCCACGAGCTAGCCTTGTTAGCTAGGATGTGCTTGTAACTAGCATTAGAGATCAGATGCTAACTTTAGGATCCGTTTGTTTACCTTGAAAACCTCTCATGTAGTCACTTTTCCCGAAAATGTTCTGGTTGATGTATTTGGTTCCATGTAAAATATGTGTTGACGTAAAATGAATTACATGGGATGGGATGAAATCTTGATTTTGGCATCCGCGAAAACTCAACGGATGCCGTTTTCCAGGATGGTTGGCAAAGTTGATTTCAAATTTTTATTTTGCTAAATAAAATATTTTTAGGTTAAGCAAATATTATCAATTTTAATAAGTGTAAATTACTTTAAAATATTTTTATTTAAAATTTATCCTAGTAGATATAAACTTACTTATTAAATAAAATTTATTTTTATTTATACTTATATACTGATATAAATATTTCAACTTATATTTTTCATATAAATTAAATGATAGATTATATTTTAATATATTATAAAAATGCTGTCACATGTCATCCCTGTTAGTGTGATTTATTTTTATATGTTATCAAATAAAATAAACATTTTAATAAATAATTATTGAATATTTAACTATTTTATATTGTTTATAATTTAAGTTGATAAATATGACGAACATGTTTTGTTGATTAAAATCATATTTTTGTGAACTATGTAATAAAAAATATTATAATACAACATTTTAGAAACATACTTTACATATAATTAAATAGGAGAAATAATTGTTTAAGGAGATATTTTCCGAGCAACCAAATGAACCAAATAAGGTTATCCAGATTTCAAAATCCATGAAAATCATATGCAACGTAGGAGGTTTTCAGGTGAATTTAGTTTTTCATGGATCCAAATGGACCCTTAATCTAGCACCAGTATATATATATATATGTCTTCTCGGGAAAACCAAAAAAGTGATAGAAGTCAAAGTACCAGCTCTCTCTCTCTCTCTCTCTCTCTCTCTCTCTCTCTCTCTATATATATATATATATACTCACACTTGATGAGATGATGTTCTTCCGTGAAATAATAGCATAAGTATGGATATATATAGTTTTAATATAATAACTGGGTCTTTTATTGCATATCAGCGGTTATATAAAGATATTATGAGGTGTTTGGTTTCACAATAAAATTTTATACAAATAATGACAAAAAGTTGTATTAAAATAAAATGTGAACTATCCAACGATATAAAATTGTCGTATTTGAGAAAGATATTTTAATAAAAAAAGAATGTGTGCCATATAAGACCAAACAAGATAGTAGACCACGATATAAGAAAAAAAGGTGAGATCATCTTTTTTTTTGTTCGATAAAAAAATTCGTTCAAAATATAAAATTACAATGATCGTCAAACACCTCTTTTTGGAGATCAGATGCTAACTTTAATCTAGCACCAATATGTAAGTCTTCCGGTGAAAACCAAAGTGAGCTTTGATAAGTATGGATATATATATCTTCTGTTCAAAAAAAAGTATGGATATATATAGTTTTAATATAATAACTGGATCATTTATTGCATATCAGCGGTTATACGAAGATATTATGGGATGTTTGGTTTCACGATAAAATTTATATAATTAATGATAAAAAATTGTATCATAGTAAAATGTGAATTACCCAATGACATAAAATTGCCATATTTGAGAAAGATATTGTAATAACAAAAAAAGAACGTGTGTCTTCCGGTGAAAACCAAAGTGAGCTTTGACAAGTAAAAGTGCCACCTCTCTCTCTGAATATATATACACACACATTTGATCACAGTTGGCGTTCTTCCGTGAAATAATATTAGATTCATATATAGCTAGGCACAATATAGTTTTAATATTGCATGTCAGAAGCTATATACAGATACTAACAATCGCTTTCCTTCCTTCTGCTTCGGGTACGCCAGCCCAATTTCTTCGAGAAATGGCGGCCTCGAAAAGAGGAAGCAAAGCAACCAGCCAGAGCTTCGGAGGTGCAGGAATCAAGGACACGACAATGAAATTGATATATATATATAGATATAGATATAGATATAGATATAGATATCCGGGACGTACGTACGTACGTATTTACAGTGTAGAGCCTAATTAATATGTATATTTGATATGTGTTTCTATCAGAGAAAGTCTATATCTGATTTATATATACAGTAGTATACATTCGTGGAAGCTTGTGGTGGTTGGTATATTGAAACCTCATGGGATGTTTGGTTGCATGATGATTTTTTGTACATTTTCATGATAAAAAATTATATTAAAATAAAAAGTGAACCAACTCACGACATAAAATTATCATGTTTGGAGGGATGTGATTACAAAAAAGAGTAATTACCGCACGTGATCAAACAAAGTGAGGGACCACAAGAAAAAAAGAAAGAGGTGAGACCTTCTTTTTTTGTTTAAGAAAAAAAATTACTTTTAAAACATAAAATTGTCATGGTTACCAAACGCCTCTTTAAACAAGTTTTTTTATAATTTTTAAAATTTAAAATAAAAATCTTCGTTATCATGCAACCAAACACCCCATTAGTTGGTTGATCTACGGCATCTAATCTTGTTCACCCAGCTTGTATATATATGGGATATGCGTGTGTTGTGGGTTAACCCTTAAAAGAATTCCTAGGAGATAGCAAGATATGGCAGTAGAGACCTTCGCTCAACTAATACCTCTACGCTAGCACACACACGGAAGATAAACATGTCGAGAAGGATCCTAGTAAGCAATCGGGTGGATGGGATGCTGATGGCATTTTGTTCTTTTCTTAATGGCTTTGAACTTTTTTTTTTCTAATATCCATACGATCAAATTAATCAACTATAGTTATATATCAATACGAACTATATGGATACTATCTATTTATCGAACAGAGTGGAAGCGAGATAATTGCCTGCCCACTCGATCTCCGTGTTCAACATATATGTATGCTCTATTATGTTTAAAATGTCGTGATATCTAATGGGGTGTTTGGTTGCATGATAATTGAGGTTTTTATTTTAATTTTTAAAAATTGCAAGAAAATTTGTTAAAAGAGGTGTTTGACAACCATGACAATTTTATGTTTTGAAAGTGATTTTCTTCTTAAACAAAAAAGAGGGTCTCACCTCTTTCTTTTTTCTTGTGGTCCCCCACTTTATTTGGTCATGTGCGGTGGTTACTCTTTTTTGTAATCACATCCCTCCAAACATGATAATTTTATGTCATGAGTTAGTTTACTTTTTATTTTAATATAATTTTTTATCATGAAAATGTACCAAAAATTATCATGCAACCAAACACCTCATAATAGGGTGTTTGGTTGCATGATAATATAGATTTTTATTTTAATTTTTAAAAATTGTAACAAAACTTGTTAAAAGAGGTGTTTGACGACCTTGATAATTTTATATTTTGAAAGTGATTTTTCTTCTCAAGTAAAAAAGAGAGAGTCTCACCTCTCTTTTTTTTCTTGTGGTCCCATACTTTATTTGATCATGAATGTTAGTTACTTGTTTTGCTATCACATCCCTCCAAACATGATAAGTTTATGTCATGAGTTGGTTCACTTTTTATTTTAATATAATTTTTTATCGTGAAAGTGTATAAAAATTATCATGCAACCAAACACCCCATAAATAATATGTAACTATGCATTTAGTACTAATTATTTTAAGATAAAAAGTAATGCGAAATATTTTCCAATGCAAGCTCGCCAGCACAGTATATAGGGACAACCTTACAATAAATTTTGTACTTTAAGCTAGATTTCTTTCTCTACATATATATATATATCAATTATTTATTATAATAATTAATTTACATATGCTTAGCTAGACATTTGAACAGAATATATATATTTGTATCTGATCCCAATTCGAGTACAAATATCCGAACTATCATACCACATCCGTGTCTGATTTAAATTAATCGCCAGCTTTAACTAATTAAGAAGACGCAGAAACACTATCCCATGATTAATATTTCGGCCACGTGTCTTGGACTGATTTAAAACCTTAATCAGTACTTAAAAATGGCAACCTTATGTGTACAACATTAATCGACCTTCTTCAACTCCCAAAATATAACAGGAGAAATATTATTGAATAGATTTCAACGAGCTAGCTAGGTAAAAAACTTAAAACCTAATCTCCGCCTTCAACCCAGCATACGTCGTTATCTGTCTCTATCAGATGACATATCTAACCAAACCAAGAGTAGTCTTCCTCCCCGACCAAGATGAGTTCGGATCACCCCAGTCTCCGGGTGGAGGGAATATTCTCAGTTCTCAATCAAAATCGGTTACGACCTCAAGTCGCTTAAGTGATAGTTCAAATAATAAGTTTGGTGAACCGTTACCGAAAATAATTGAACTATTATCGATGCATTACTAACTCATTATCTGTCGGTAACGAGTTGTTTTAAGATCAATCGTGGATTTGTAAGATGTACAGTTCAGTGACAATTCATTGACTTATTAACTCGTTATTTACGGGGTTGAATCATTACGAACGACTTACTAACTCGCTATATATCCCTTAAGTGATTGAGATCGTGACATTAGAGACCGAAGATATTCTTTTTATTCGGGGCTGAGGTGATCGAAACACGACGAAACCCATCAAAATTTCATAGAGGGACAGCTAGGGCTTGGTGGCGGTGGGTGATCATCAATGCCCCCCCCCCTCTCCATCTACCCCCATTCATTGCCCCGATTAGAACCCTTTAAAACGCTCCTCTCCTCCGCCCCCGTCCTCATCCATTGCCGAGATCGGCGAAGTCGCAGGAGGAGGAATCAGGATGAGCGTGCCGCCATTACCGAGCTCGGCGAAGCTCAGGTACGCGAAGCTCGGTTACCAGTTCCTGGTGAACCATTTCGTCGCCTTGACGCTGGTGCCGGCGGCGGCGTGGGTGGCCCTGGCGGTGGCGCTCCGGGGAGGACCCGACGAGCTGTTCCTCTCGGCGCCGTGGGAGGAGCTGGAGCCCGTCCACGTCCTCTGCTCCGCCGCCCTGCTCGTGGCCGCCGCCGCTGTCTACTTCGCGTCGCGGCCGCGCCCCGTCTACCTGGTGGACTACGCCCTCTTCAAGCCGCCCTCCACCTGCCGGGTGCCCTTCGCGACGTTCATGGAGCACACCCGCCTCATCCCGGCCTTCGACGCCAAGAGCGTGGAGTTCCAGACGCGCATCCTGGAGCGCTCCGGCCTCGGCGAGGAGACCTGCCTGCCGCCGGCGAACCACTACATCCCCCCCAACCCCACCATGGAGGCCTCCCGCGAGGAGGCCCAGCTGGTGATCTTCTCCGCCATGGACGACCTGTTCCGGCGCACCGGCCTGCGGCCCCGGGACGTCGACATCCTCGTCGTGAACTGCAGCCTCTTCTCCCCGACCCCCTCCCTCTCCGCCATGGTCGTCAACCGGTACCGGATGCGGAGCAACGTCCGGAGCTTCAACCTGTCGGGCATGGGGTGCAGCGCCGGGCTCATCTCCGTGGACCTCGCCCGGGACCTCCTCCAGGTGCACCCCGACGCCAACGCCGTCGTGGTGTCCACGGAGATCATCACCCCCAACTTCTACGCCGGCAACCAGCGGTCCATGCTCCTGCCCAACTGCCTCTTCCGCATGGGCGGCGCCGCCATCCTGCTCTCCAACCGCCGCCGCGACCGGCGGCGCGCCAAGTACCGGCTCCTGCACGTGGTGCGCACCCACCGGGGGTCGGACGACCGGGCCTACCGGTGCGTGTACGAGGAGGAGGACGCGGGGGGCAACTCCGGCATCTCGCTGTCCAAGGACCTCATGGCCATCGCCGGCGACGCCCTGAAGAGCAACATCACGACGCTGGGCCCCCTGGTGCTGCCGGCGTCGGAGCAGCTGCTCTTCCTGGCCACCCTCATCGGGCGGAGGATCCTGAACCGGGGCGTCCGGCCCTACATCCCGGACTTCAAGCTCGCCTTCGAGCACTTCTGCATCCACGCCGGCGGCCGGGCGGTGATCGACGAGCTGCAGCGGCGGCTGGGGCTGTCCAGGGAGCACGTGGAGGCGAGCCGGATGACGCTGCACCGGTTCGGCAACACGTCCAGCAGCTCGCTGTGGTACGAGCTGAACTACATCGAGGCGAAGGGGCGGATGCGGCGGGGCGACCGCGTCTGGCAGATCGCCTTCGGCAGCGGCTTCAAGTGCAACTCCGCCGTCTGGCGGTGCAACCGCACCATCGGCGGCACCGCCGCCGCCGGCGGCGCCTGGGACGACTGCATCCACCGGTACCCCGTGGACATCCCCGACGTCGTCAAGCTGTAGAGCGGGCAAGATCGCACACACACATATATATATATGTATTGTGTTACTTCAGACAATTATCAATCAGCAACAGCTCCGTGAAGGAGGAGGGAGGAGGAAGCAGACGAGGAGATCCAAGAAAGAAAATCAAAAGTATCACGTAGCTAAGATGAAAGAAAAATAAAAGGATCAATCGTGTCAATATGGTTCTCTTCGTTGTTGTAATGTGGTGTTTGGGTCAATATTATTATTTGTACTGCACATACAATTAACTAAGGTGTATCAGGGTTATTTAATTATTTGATCATCTGCCGGGAGTACGTCGTGCAATATTCATTGGCTACCTTTGCTTTTCTCATCTTCTTCCGTAGCTAAAACCGGCCCGAATATCGATGTTGTGTGTCTTCTGATCTAAGATCTGGCGCCCTATATATTCATACATTTATATCTAACATTAATTTGGGTGGAATGGAGAACTTAAAGAAGTGCACATCTAAAAGAAATTTGAATGAGATTACGTGAAAGTTTGGGTTTGGGAAGAAAAGGATTTAATCGTAGGATTAATAACTTCATCTTGAATGAATTACGTGAAAGTTTGGGTTTGGGAGGAAAAGGATTTAATCGTAGGAATAACTTCATCTTGCCCACGAGATGGATGTGTTTAATTATCTATGCGTTGATTGTATTAATTATCTAGGTACACAGTACTCTTTGTTTTTACAACTGATACATGGCTTCTTTTCTGTATGGCTCCTGACATGCCTGTTATCAGCCAATTACAAAATTCCTAGCATATATATACATATGTAATATTGTATATCATGAAGTCCTTTATATCATTTGTTTATTTAAAAATATCACTTTTATATTGTGCATATTTAATTTTATATTGTGCATCTTAAAAATATCATGAAGTCCTGTATATATAGTCCATTAAAAATGTGCGTTCTATTTAATGGTGCGCTCTCTCTCTCTCTCTCTCTCTCACACACACACACTCACAATCTGACACACATCTTGGTTCAAGAATATACCTAGGAATTAAATTAGTAGACTATTGTAAGGGACATTTACCATCTGATTTCAATTGTTTTAAATAATGTTTATTCAACTTGATTTGAATTTAGAGGTTCTTCGAACCAAAACAAATTAGAAAATAGAATAACCTAAATTAGATTAAATATTTATGCTAAATTAAACTCACTAATTACCTATATATGTTGTGTGTGTCTTATGTATAAAATATTTTAAAAGTTTTGAGTGTATAATTAATCATACGTATACATTATTTTAATAAGATACAAATTAAATTAGATCAGAAAACCATTGTTTAAGATAATTATTTTTTTAAACTAAGTTGCAAAGAACTCAGTGAAGACTAAGTGCGCGGAATAGTTTGATGATATATTCGATATTTCAAAATTTTGATTTGATTTTGATAAAAATTAACCGATTTGAAACTTATTTTTAATCCTATAAACTACCGGAATCAGATATTTCAATAGTTTATTAGAATCGAAATCAGTTGATTTCATTTTCATTAATCTAGTTTCGATAAAAATAAATATATAAGTAAAATAAATTAAAAAAAGTTAAATAAATAATATAAATTGATAAAATGGTACAAATAAAGTTTTGAAAAGATTATGTCAAATTTTAGTAATTATATGTAAATTAATAATTTATTTTTTAAATAAAAATAATATTTAATATATTTTTTGAATATTATCAATTTTGGTTTCGATTTTGATAATGAAATTGAAATTGGATCGAAATTCGAACATAATGACTCCAAAATTATCGGAATCAACACCCCTTAACACTTTTATCGGAATTGAAGTCGGGATCATGGTGATTTTTCTATCAAATCTGACCCGTTTACGGCCTTAAAATCTACCAATTAACTTGATGGTTGCGCCAGTCAAATGATTTGGTTATTGCCTAAAAATATTAGAACTATGATCTACTCATTGTACTCTGCAGATACATGCATGATTTGCTCGTGATAGCCTTGATTAGGAATGTAAATATTCAGCACACATGTATTAATATTTAAATGTGTTAGGAGGTAAAATAAATAGATTATAAATATTTCCAATTAACTATTTATGAGATAAGTACCGGCTGTAAAAGGATGGGCAATTTATTAACAGAGGCAGATGTATTTGGTTGGAGGAACAAGGTTGACAGCATTTTGGCAGTGGGAAGTACTGAAAGGTGCACCAAACAAGTGCAGTATGGACAGAACATTATAAGTTGACAATGGGAAATAAGAAAATACCCATATAAGATAAGTCCAAGTGTGAACTAAGGAAATGCAAATTCAAAGCAATTAAATAGGTGTAACTTAACATAAAAAGAGTGTAATCTGATGAAAATAAAGTCTGACTCAGATCCAAAAATGTCTCGAGTAGAGAAAAATTAATCTATTTGATATTAACGGCACGGATAACCTCATGGATACCTTGTTTTTGGGTGGTTTGTGAAGCGAAGTATGCTTCCAAAAATACATCTCAGGTAACTATGCTTTGATTTAAACTGGATTTAGTTTTTTTTTCTTTATATAACATTAGCATCCATTCACATATTACAGTTATATTTTATAAAAAATATCTATGCTTTCATAATGTGGTTGTTTTAGATTTATCTATTTAAAGAAACAATAAATTGGATTTTTTTTTTGCCTTCAAGATGTGGTTACTTTACAGCCTGTTTGGTAACCGTATTATGCACTTGTATCACTATTACTTTCAAAACTGATATTGATACAGTGTGTCAATAAATGTTTGGATAACACTTTTATTTTTAAAATTAATAGTGAAAAGATCACTTGAAATCAATAGTGATATCATCCCCGTCCCCTCCCCGTCCGGAGCCTCCGCGCAGCCTCCCCCCCTCCCAGGCGCGTCCCCCCGCCCCTCCCCGCCGGAGCCTACCCCCCCCCCCCCCCCGCGCGTCCCCGCTGGAGCCTCCGCGCAGCGCCCCCCGCCCCTCCCCGCCGGAGCCCCCGCGCAGCCTCCCCCCTCCCCGGCGCGTCCCCGCCGGAGCCTCCGCGCAGCGCCGCCCCCGCCCCTCCCCGCCGGAGCCCCCGGTGCAGCCTCCCCCCTCCCCGCCGGAGCCTCCGCGCAGCGCTCCCCGCCCCTCCCCGCCGGAGCCCCCGGCGCAGCCTCCCCCCCCCACCCCCCGGAGCCTCCGCGCAGCGCCCCCCGCCCCGCTCCAAACTCTTGCCCAAAATATGTGATATTGATATTGTATTGTCAAGCATCTGATATCATTTTTAATATTGATACAGTATTAACAAACACTTAAAGATAATTGATACTATCAATTTTGATATTGATATTTTATCATCTTGAAATATCAATATCAAAATTGATATAGTATCAAAAATGAAACTCTAACCAAACAAGGCATTATATTTGAATTTAGGATTTTTTTTTGCCTATGCCCATTAGCACACCGTTCATATTCACACTTATATTTTATAAAAAATACATCTATGCTTCCAGAGTGTGGTTTTTCAGATGTATCAGGGCTACAGAAGAAGCAAATTGAAAATTTCACTTTTAGTTTTTTTGGTCAGTTAATCTTGAGGAGAAGTTTTCTATCGATTAATATGAATCAGGATTTGACATTCATCAAAGTTGAGCGTATACCATTTTTCAGTAATTTTTATAACATGATACGCTGAATTTGCATCTGACAAAACGTGAAAACTCTTTTGTAATTAAGACTCTCTGGCTTATTATTAAACAAATAAAAATTACATTTCTTATATTTTTTTCAGAGTGTATTCTCTTTTATTCTTGCATCTAACTAAACAAACTATAATGTAGAACGCAAAATTTAATCTGCATAAGGTCATATACAAACTTAAATAGAAATTCCAATAAAAATCCGTGTTCTTCTGTATAAATATATTTTTAAATATTGCAATTCAGATTGTATTTTTTAGACGGTTCAAGTTCAACGGTAGAGTTTCAACGGGGATCAACAACTTGTCCGCCCCGCTGACGTGTCTCGTTCCCATTGGACGAACAACGTGGCTGACTGGCGAGCAAAGAAATATCATAGATCTCGCTCATCGCTGTCTCCTTCCCTCTCTCCCCTTCCGCTCGGTAGGTCAAATTGATTTGCATGCTATCGGCGATCCTCTCTCTCTCCCTACCGCGTCGGGAGTTGACCGCTTCTTCTCCCTAGGGCTGCCGCAACGTCACGGGCTTTCCCCTCCGTTGCATCTGCAAGCGGCGCCGCCGCCGCATCGATCTGTGGCGCTATTCTCCTCACCTTCCACAACATCCGGATCTGAACGAAGGTGCACGCTGTTCTACAGATTCTCGAGTAATTCCTTGAGTTTCGATTTTTATTTTCGAAATTTTGGCTTGCAGGTTGAAGGCAGCAGATGGCGGGGGGTTTCCGGGTCCTGCACCTCGTCCGCCCATTTCTGGCCTTCTTGCCAGAGGTTCAGAGCGCGGATCGTAGGATCCCCTTCCGGGAGAAGGTGATCTACACTGTGATCTCCCTCTTTATATTCTTGGTGTGCAGCCAGCTTCCCCTGTATGGGATCCACTCTACCACGGGGGCGGATCCCTTTTACTGGATGCGTGTTATCATGGCGTCTAGCCGCGGAACGGTCATGGAGCTGGGGATCACCCCAATTGTCACGTCCGGGCTGGTGATGCAGCTTCTGGTTGGATCCAAAATCATTGAAGTTGACAATAGCGTACGAGAAGATCGCGCCCTCTTGTAAGTAAAATTGAAGCACGAAATATGTTGTTCGAGTTCCTTTAATGTTTTCTTCTTATCGTGGATGGAGTTATAAAGCTTCCCCATTTTCGGTGATCATCTGTTTGATGTTTAGGATAGGACGAATTGATGGTTTATATTTTGTTGTGAGTTGGGAAGATCCTTTGGCTCTGCATGCATAGAGAATTTGCCGAAGAAATATCTCATTACCACCCCAACACTTTGTCTTTGTTTGGGAGCACGTGCTAACCGCCTTTGCCCAAATTAGTCCTTCGTATCGGAGAAATATTGCAGTTTGCGAATGAAGTTTTGCAAAAGTTTAACTTAGTACTGGAAGCTGGAGCTTTGCGTGTACTTGTTACTGACCATCTGTTGGTTTGTCGGGATGGCTTGAACCTTGAGGTTTGAATATGATCTATTAATTTGAAGTTGATATATCTGACCTTACGCAATCATGACTGATTTACCGTATGTCTAAGTTTAGAAGTACGGAAATGTTTAATCTCCTTAAAGGTCAAGGCTCCCATAAAACTTTGTTTTGATTAGTTTCTCCCACATTTTAGAGTAAATTGATGACCGCACGTCTTTGGGTGTATTGTATGGGCTATAGAGGGAGTATCTAGATAAGCTTCTTACAAAGTTTGTGGCGACTCTGAGTTATGAAGAATTTTCAGCAAATTGGTTTGTTCATGGACAACATTTAGTCTATTGAAGAATGAAGACAGGTTGATGATAGGTTCTTGTATTTTTTAAGGGTATAGATGCTACTAAAAATGCATCAGGATTGGGAGACAGCTGTCGTTTATGTTGAATGTGACATCTTTTCAAGTGTATAGGATTACTAGTTCAAATATTAGCATGCATGGATAAACTCGTTGCTACATAATTAGTTGATCTTGTTAGTGAAGGTGTGGGAGGGATCAGGTTTTATGCCATGCTGTGGGCCATTTGGCGTACTAGAAATAGTGTTCTTTAAAGAGCATTGGCGAATCCAAAGTTGATCCTATATCAGATGTCAATTTATGTTAAGGATTGTACCTTCACTCATTATAGAAGAAGCTTGGATGACTTTTTATTCAGGGATTTCTTTCTCCGCCTTAGATCTTTCTTTGTCTAGTTTTTCTCATCTACTTTCTCAGTAGTTGTGTTTTCTTCTCCTTATGCTTTTTTTTTGGTTTTATGTTTGTAATCTATTCTCTTTTATGTTAGAAATTGAGCCCCCGGCCTTACCTCAAAAAAAAAAGAGGACGATATCAAACCACCAAGTTATCGTTCAGATTGTGGCTTGCATAAGAGTAACGAGCTCATATTCAATAAGAATAAAACAATGGCAACTTCTACATTACAAATCTGTAGAAGCATGCAATATTCTCTGACCATTTTGCCACTATCTTACATGTTTCCCTTGGCTGCCAATATTCTTTCTTTAGGTGAAGAAATTAATGTCCTGGTCTTTTTTTTCACTGTTTAGCCAGATTCTTATCTTTCTTTTTCTCTTACTAGTTTATGGCTTGACAAGAGCTTGTCTTAGGCCCAGTTTGTTTTGGCCTAATTGATGTCTTACCTCTGAATCGGTCAAAAATCAAACTCTGAGATCTTTGGTAAAATGTCTGCATATAGTAGTAACTTTTTTATAAATCACTTAATTTTAAGTGGTTCGTTATATTTTTTTATTTTGGAGGTAAATAACTAAGATTTTGTGTTCCACAAGAAAAATTAAAGATGAAATTATGACCTTAGACATTCCATCATGTCAAATCAAATGCCACCTTAGTCTTGTTGGTGGATTTAAATTTGTATAATCTTGTCATATCTGATGTTTATATGTAAAAGGGTAAGAAACTAAAGTTGAAGTATTCTTCTAATTTCTGTTTTACTGCAGAACACAAATTTATATGCGGGATTTGTGACTATGATGTGGCGGTGAAACTTTTATTTTTTTGTATTGCATTTTTTCTTCCTTCATGACACAGATATTGGTATCTGCAGGGAAATTTGCACGATCTAAAGACATCGTTTAGTCATTTATATGTTTATTCATATGCATTGTTGCTATGAGTTTTTCAAGAATGATGTTGAATATGGGTTAAAAAGGTACAGTTGTGGTATGGGTTACCATGAATTGGAAAATATGTTGAACCTACTGGATGATTAGCCTTTCCTGACCTCAAAAATAGAATTTATATGACATTTATAAGCCCAAAGCTTGTCTCTTTTCCATTACAAGCAAGTATTTTTCGTAATGTAAAATTATTTTTTCAAACATTATTGAAGAAGTTGTTTACCTTAAGAGTATACTGACTTTGAACCATATTTTTGATCAAAGTAAAGGTATGATCAAACACATATTTGGGCTTACGACAGTGTCTGGTGGTAACTTGGTTGGGATTCACGTATGTACTACATTTACTATATGGTCTTTAATTTGTTTGGTATTGATAAATGTAACTTCACTATGTTTAAGGATCTCTGGAAATAACATGTATTTAATGTATTTGGCAATGTATCCTTCAGTAGGAGATTTTCTCTCTTATTCTTGACCTGTCGTAGGATATTGCAAAACATATACTGGTTCCTTGGGGTTGATCATTGGGAAGTGCTGTGCATCCAATTTTATCTGATCGCATTGTTTATGCATCTGTATGCTGATATTTCTGCTGGATTTCAGTTGAGAGCCATGGGACTCAATGACATAAATATTTGACCTTCGTTTGTTTTGCCATTACTCCAGAAATGGTGCACAGAAGCTTTTGGGTATCCTAATTGCTATTGGTGAAGCAGTTGCATATGTTCTTTCTGGAATGTATGGTAGCGTCAGCCAGCTTGGCACAGGAAATGCAATACTTATAATTTTACAGCTTATCTTTGCTGGTGTTATTGTCATATGCTTAGATGAGCTTCTTCAGAAAGGATACGGTCTTGGTTCTGGTATATCCTTGTTTATTGCCACTAATATTTGGTGAGTATTTGTGATTATAATTCTTTTTTTTGGATGCACATACTAAAAAAATTTGAAAATTGTATGTATATATATATACAGAGGATTACTGAATTTTCTTTTCCATTTACTAGTGAGAACATAATCTGGAGGGCCTTCAGTCCTACTACCATAAACACTGGGCGTGGTGCTGAATTTGAAGGTGCAGTTATTGCTTTGTTTCATCTTCTTATAACCCGGACAGACAAGGTCCGTGCACTACGGGAAGCATTCTATCGCCAGAATCTCCCAAATGTGACAAATCTGCTTGCAACAGTTTTTGTCTTTCTCATTGTTATCTACTTCCAAGGCTTCCGTGTGGTTCTGCCTGTGAGGTCAAAAAATGCACGTGGCCAGCAGGGTTCTTACCCCATCAAACTATTCTATACATCCAACATGCCTATCATTTTACAATCAGCTCTTGTTTCCAACCTTTACTTTATCTCCCAGGTAAATATAGAGGGTCTTCAAATGGAAATAACCCTGTCCATGAGATACATATCTTACCTTCTGCTTGTCTGCAGTTATTGTACAGGAAGTACAGCGGAAACTTTCTTGTAAATATGCTTGGTAAATGGAAGGAGTCAGAGTACAGTGGTCAGTCTATCCCTGTTGGTGGTCTTGCGTACTACATCACAGCACCATCAAGGTGATATATCATGCTCTCTTATACTGCTTCCTTGTTTAGACCTGTTTTTTTGTGTTAACGATATGCTTGGCTTTTACGTTGTCCAGTGATCCACTTCTCAATGACTGCTATGTTTCTTTTGTATGGTTCTGCAGTTTGGCTGAGATGGCAGCAAGTCCATTCCATGCACTATTCTATATTGTTTTTATGCTTTCAGCATGTGCACTTTTCTCTAAGACTTGGATAGAGGTATCTGGATCATCGGCCAGAGATGTAGCTAAGCAGTTGAAGGTACTAAATTCAACTTTTTGCCTATTAATTTTATTAGTTACTCTTTTATGATGGTATGTAGTTGATGGCCTTTCTTGGAGCTCCATTTAGAGCATTTAAATGATTTTGTTCAGCTTCTTTATATCATTTATGGTCAAATCTACAATTTGTATCAAATCAAACTCTAAAAGTATGTATTTGCCTTGTGTAAATGATTTAGTGCCCTACGTAAGTTGTTGTGCAGTTAACCTCCAATTAAGGATCAGCTTTTTTTTATATGTCCCTTTTTCATGTAGTGACCTTTTTTGATGCATAGCTCAAACTCTATGCAGTAATTTTCAGTTCTCCATTTTTTTGCAGCACCTCTATGGTTATCTTTTTATATCTTCACTTTTTACAGTTAATAACAACCAACACTCTTTAATGCTGTTATAAAAATAAAGAATTATGTTTTCAAGGGACATTCTGATCAGCTTGAGATTGCTTTGTGCTTTAACTATCATAAAAAATCAACTTATATGTGCAACTTGAGCTTTATTCTAACCGGTTAATGTAAACTAGCCTTTTGCAGAATCAACCGATTCCTGGATCGGATTGGCACCCCTTTATCCAATTTCGGCCGGGTGACCCAATCCAAGATGATCTCTTGTTGGAATCGGCCATAATCGGGCTGGATTGGGACTGGAATCGGCCCCACGGTTTCTTCCCCACCCGACTTAGTGCCACCTTACCTTACAGATACACATATCGGGTCCAAGATCTAGTGACTTCTCTTACCGGGTCAGATCCGATCTAGGCCCTTTTAGGACCAAAATGGGCCGGGAATGGCCATGACATCTTCCCTGCCCTTGACATCTTCCTGGCCCTAGGGCTTACCAGGTCCATTTGACCTTTTGTGTTTTTTTTTCCTTTTTTGAAGACTTCTTGAAGAACTGATCCAGACATATTCTTGATCAGTTTTCTCCATGAGAATCAGCGGTTCGGGTCAGAATCAGGACCCACTGATCTGTGTCCCAATTCCGATCATGTGATCAATGCATAGCACATATGGGACTGGAATAGTTTCCATTGGTATCTTTGTGGTAAACCCTTAGATTTACAAGGCTGTCTGTGGTTGACTGTTTTCTTACTTGAGTGAACAGAAGCATGCAAGCATTCTGTTTTTTCACAGGAAGGAAAGCGTATGGTATCATGCTTACACGAATAGACCAAGACAAACTGGAATTTCCAAGGCCATGCCATGTGTCCAAGGAAAGCAGATTGGAATTGCCTCCGTCAACAAAACCAGCCAATTTCTTCTCGAGAAAAATTGATCCAGAATCATCTCGGATTGGTTATTCAAAAAACAGAAAAACGTTAAAAACACATTTATTTATTCCAAAAGGGGATTCCTATTCGATCCAACCTTTTGGGATCGGATTGGCACCAGAATCATCCAGTGCTGTTGTGGTGGTGGCGCGTCCTCGAAGGAGATCGATTCCATACCGATTCAGTTTAATGCGCTGCGACGCCATTTGCTGCCAATTTTGGTGGAAGTCATAGTCACCAGAATTGGCTCGGAATCTGTCCCCACTCCCCATCAAGGCCAATTCAGTTGATTTTGACCTATTCAGGCTGGGATCCAGGAATGGATTGGTCCCCCCACAAAAAAATCGGGTTGGCTTATGTCAATTTGATCCTAGAATCGGCTAATTCCAATATGGATTGGCCAATTCCGCGAGCCATGGTGTATGTTTGAGACAAATAGGTATCTCAGGTTCATGGCAGTTCAGACTTTAAAATGCCTGTATGATGTGTCAGTCAAAACTTTTAAAAATGTATACACTTTAATCTAAATCATGTGTATGTGCAATTGTCTTTGATTTTAGCATGAGGACATAATATCTTTCAACATCAATAATTTACATCTAATTTAGAGACTTAAGAATACAATTTAGAACCCCCACCCCACCCCACCCCCACACCACACCCCCCGCACCCGAAACCCCCCCCCCCTTTTGAGTTGTCCCGTGACGCTAGCCTCTTCCATTGCCCACTCTGTTTACCCCTGTTGCTAGTCTGGCCCATCCCCTTTAAATAGCCATGATTTTAAATGATGAGATCAAGGTCTGACCCAGAATATAAAAAAATCGAATATGATGCTGTTCCAATTTGGAGAAAATAATACATTTATATTTTAATGATTGGTAGAATTTAGAAGTTAGTTTTATGCATTTTTTTATTTTTATTTTAAACATACTTGAGGTAAATGGATGATAAAGTCTTTAGTAAGGTTTTCAATGAAAATTCCAGGCTTCTATAAGGGCCAAGATACCATAGCTGAACCATATGAATGATGAAATGAAGAATTGCATAATGAAATTGAGTTTTTTTCTTCTCTCTATCTCTCTCTCATCTTTCTTGTGTGGCTAACGCTTGGCGGGAGAAGTCTGATGGTGCCACATCTTCTTCGATATCCTTCGTCATCATCGTTAAGTCGTTGGCTATCTTTTGACCTCCGGAGAGTGTCCAGTTCTCTTCTTCTTCTTCGTCTTTTAGATCTTTTCCTGGAAAACCTCTTCCCCAGCATCCTGACCTTTATACTCTGTTGCCGGCAACCCTCCTTACTCCTTCCTCTCTTCTCCTTCGTCCAGGACACTGACTGCCTTCCCTTAAATCGGCCTCAATTGTAGATTGCCCAGCTTTATATTGTATTCTTCAACCAGTATTCTTCTTTCTTACCTCGGGAAGCTCCTCTGGCTCTCATCATCTCCTTCTTCGCCCTTCTTCTCAAGTTCTATTGTGCGAGCTCGGTGCTTAATTTTCCCACAGGACATATCTTTCTCCCTCTGCCAGTATTAGTTGCAGCAGCTCCAGTTCCTTTTGCTTTGCCATGTGGTCACCCTTTGAAGGATTTTGGTGATCATCCAATCGGCCCCACACCTTCCAGGTTTGCTGGTGAGGCCCTCTGTCTCGAGACCTGTTTCCAGCATCATGGTGGATCCTGGTGAGTTTCCAGGGCTCAAGCCTGCCAAAGTGCAATCAATCAGGCTCTACTAGCCTATGTTATCTGAGACGCTCGCCTCAGCGCCTAGAGGTGCCTAGGGGCTGAGGCGAGGCGAGGCAAAAATGCCTCGCCTTGGTAGATCTCACCTTGCCCAAGTCAGGACCCTGCAAATGTTAAATCTGGTAACTTAAATCCTTCTTCTCTACCCTGAAACCCCCAATGCCTAGTCTTCTACCCTGAGACTCTAATATCTTGATGCATTATAGGCCTTAGAAGTGAGTTTTTTTATTTATTATGTTCATTTTCAAAAGTTTCAATGTTATATATATATATATTGAGAAGTTCTTCAATAAAAAAATGTCGCCTCGGACGCTTGAGGTGCCTGCCTCAGGCTCCTGAGGCGAGGCGAGCCCTCCCTCACCTTGGTCGTCTCTTGCCTCTAGCTACATAGCTACTAGCCGGCAGACACCCTCATGACCAGCCGTCCTTGATTCCCTAAGAAGCACCGTTAGCTGATGACTTTTCCTGTTGCGCCCGTGGATATGTCAGGAAGAAGATGGAGGACATTTACTCGCATGGAGCTACAAACCACTGTAGTTTCTTTTATGTGTGCCTCTCCGTTGTGCCATGAACCCCATCCTGCGCTACCCCAAGCAAACTGAGCGAACATCTGTGCATGCAATCTCTACCGGCTAGCACCAACCCGTCCAAAGGCATCTGACCATCCACCCCAATCAAGACCGGACCAGCTGGGTCTCTGAGAAACCCGCGCGGTGTTGTGCATGCCACCTGGATCTGAAGGCATCGGATCAGTTGCCATATGGATCTCACTGCCAGTATCATAGGCTGGCCCAGGTCGCGATGCAGACCCTTTAAGTGCCTGTTGAGCAGGCCCATTAGCGTAGCCAACCTCCGTTCAGCTAACAGGTCAAGTGTGTTCAACATAACTTTCAACTACCTGATTCGGTCCGTGGCACTTCTGCATCCAGCAGACCAGTTCTTCGCGACAGCATCCATCAGTTCATCAGCACCCAACTGGTTCAATAGGACTCATTTGGTTCGTCCAATCGGTTCAGTTTGCATCGGCATATTAGGTACCATCTGGCCCTGTTCAGCAAACAGACCTGTTCCAACCGGTCAGACAGATTCGGTCTAGACTCAACTCTAGATATATCTGGTTCAGTCTAGTCAAAACTGCATAGTTCAACCCTTCTTTCAGTCGGTCAATTCGGTCAGTCCAGCATGGTTCAGTGGTCTTTCCAGCTGGTCTGCTCAGCCATTTTTATTTTCTATCCTGCATCATTATGATTTTTGGAGCTTTTGTGGCTCCAGCAGAAGCTTATAGCAGGGACTAACTAGTTTTTCAACTTTATAGAATCAATTTTGTATGGAGTTGGACGAAATTTCACTTTTATGCAGGGGAACTGTTAACTAAATTCAGTATAAACAATGGCAAATTTGCCTCTCCTGCATTCCCATCTTTACATGTTTACTAAACCGTGGTTCATAAGATGCTATTTGCGGTATTTGGCTTTCTCGACAATATATGTTCCAGTATGAGTATAGGGATGCACAGTCTGCTATGATAAATTTTCTATATGCAAAAGCTTCTTCTGTATTATTAAGATAAATTTCAAAAACATTTAAAACAAGGAAGGTGGGGTCGGGAGTCGGGCCTGGGTCGGTTGGGCCCAAAACCGACCCGGGTTGGTCGGGGTCGCAGGGTCGGCCGGGGTCGCCACAAATAATAATAAAAAATTAATTTTGGGGTCGGGGTCTTGGGGTCGGGACCGGGTCGCGACCCGGCGAACCATGGTTTAAAATGCTACTAGTCCAGAAGATTTTTTAAAGAAATTAATTTTTATTTTTGGAATTGTGGAAGATTTATTGTCCAAGATAGCAATGTGGACACTTGTTCAGTGGGTGCAGATTCTGATTCCAATTCGGATCACATCTGAAAATCACCCAATTTTTCGGAAGAATTTCTGATCTTGAATCAGTCTAGATCTGTTCTTCAAAAACCCCATACAATCCAAAAAAAACTCAAAATAGGTGCCCAATCTGATTCTGGTCCAATCCAACCCTTTTCAAGTCGGAATTGGTGCTGAAATAGGGATGAAACAGTGGCTACGCGGCTTCTTCGGGTGATGAACCCGGTGAGCCCTGAATCAAACATGTCGCAGCCGTGGGGCCGATTCCAGCTAGGGATCACTGGAATTGGCTAATTCAAGTCAAATTGGTCTCAATCCAGCCGATTATTAGGTTGATTCCAATGGGAGTCCAGCCGGGATCGAGGCTCCCGACCAAAATCAGATCGGTGGGTGTTGATTCAATCCAGATTGGCTAGTCTTTACACTTCTCCAGCTACCTGTAAATATTACAACTTTCATTCTTGGTTAAGAAGAGTTGGAACCTCATACACGTCTTCAATATTTTTATTAACCAAATTTGTCACCGTGCAGGAGCAACAAATGGTGATGCCAGGTCACAGGGAGTCCAACTTACAGAAGGAACTGAACCGATACATCCCAACGGCAGCAGCTTTTGGAGGCATGTGCATCGGGGCACTAACTGTTCTTGCTGACTTCATGGGTGCGATTGGTTCCGGAACTGGGATCTTACTGGCCGTGACAATCATCTACCAGTACTTTGAGACATTCGAGAAGGAGAGAGCCAGCGAGCTGGGCTTCTTTGGGCTATGAGTTATATCATGCTGCATTTTTCACTAGGTTCATGCGTCGTCTGCATTTATCTGACAGCACTGTTTTGCACAATTTTGGGGAAGGCAACTTTTGTAGGCCCCGATCTTTCCTGTTAAGGTCGGATCATGGATCTAATAGTGGAGCAATTTCTCTAAATTTTCTGTCAAAACTAGGTGGGATCAAAAGTGTCAAAGATGACGAGGATGCTTTCATTGGAGAGGTCTTCCGGAAACTGTTCAATCTCTTAACTTGAGAATCCCCGTGATGAAATAGGAAATCCCTGGCTCTTGGTTGGCTAAGTATTTGTTCATTAGCAGGGGAGTGATGAGTCATTGAAATGTAGGCCTTTTGTTTGTTAGAAAGGAACAAGCAGTGCGTTACAACTTACAACCTTGTTTCTTCCCGTACTAGTCTGGGCTAAGTAGATTTGATCTTTGATGCTTTGCAGTTGCGACGATCAGATACCCAGATGGATGAAAAATAGCAGATATGCTTTTGTTTTGTCAACGATGCCTGTGTATAATGTGTGCGCTTCTATGCATTAGGTAGATCCTGATCTTTTTTATGCACCGAGACCCATGCGATTGCAATGGAACATATTAAGATGCGTTTGACTGTTTTTTGATCACTAAACAATCATCTACCTAGTATCGTGCTTATAGTTTTCAGCTCGGAGTATTCTTGTTAATTCTCTTGATAATTGTATTTCAGTTTGGTACTTCTAAATGTGCGGGACATTAACATGAACATTAATTGTTCTATTAGGCTATGTTTTCTACTTACTTGTGTATTGTTCTGATGACGAATATCCAATTGTCAAAATGCGTTGTAGTGTTGAAAAGCTGGTGGTAAATACACAGAGGATGATGCATTATCGCTGAACGTATTATATTTAATATTTACGACATTATAGATACCATCGACTAAATTTAGTGTTTGGTGTTGTATGCTTATCTTGCACGTTCACCAAGTTTTCTGTTTCAAGCATAGACTTGGGACGTCAATTCTGCAAGTCGTTTCTAGAACTACAGCTATGTTGTTTTAATGGCTCAATGCCGGTTCTTCTCACTTGAATATTCGTCACTTTCTTAGGATCTTTGACTCCATTGAAACCAAAATAAATAATTTACTGATGCAATAGATAAGCCTCCTACATCTTGTACACAAACTAACAGCACTTCACTTTGATCTGTATTTTAGTGATCACTGAGGTTTAGAGGGAGATCAAGGATGTTGGATGCATGGCAATTTGAGTTTTTGCCGCAAATTTATGTTTTTTGCGACTAAAATTGTTAAAAAAAATGTGTTTGGCGATCATTTCAGAATGTATTTTCAAAGATGTTTCCCTCGTGGGTTTTCTTTTGCTCCTCCTTGTCCCCTACTCCTTTTTATTCATACTAGATATAAGTTGTATTCGGTAGGAAGCAAAGAAGTGTGGATCTTTGGAATAGGCAATTGAAGCGCTTGGTTGCATTTTGTTATACACTCATGTGATTATCATACGTACTAGAGTAAATTTTAATATGGCTGAAACATAAATCTATGTAAGATATAATCATGAAAACGTGAAAACCCCTGTATACAACAGATGGGGATTGATGATGTCTTTGGCTGCAAGACGTTTGATTTCATTTTGTGCTATGATGTCTACTAAAACAAAAAAAAATTGGATGGGTGTAAGCGCGTAATTTAGTATCTTGGTGAGATACGATAATAACAAAAAGTGTGAGAATCATATATACTTAACAAAATGTGGTGGGACCACGAGAATAAAATGTCTCACGTTTTTTTATATCCCAAAAGAAAGTTTCTATAATTTTTTTTATCATGATAGCTGAATCAACAAAATTTGCTATACAGACATATTTTTTGTAGATAAAAATATATTTATCATGGAACCAAGCACCAAGGGGAACCGTGAGAAAGAAAATGGGACCCTTATCGGGTGTTTGGTTGCATGACAACGAAGGTTTTTGTTTTAATTTTTAAAAATTGTAAGAAATTTTTTTAAAAAAGGTGTTTGGTAACCATGATAATTTTATGTTTTAAAAGTGATTTTCTTCTTAAACAAAAAAAGAGGATCTCACCTCTTTCTTTTTTTTTGTGGTCCCCCACTTTGTTTGGTCATGTGTGGTGGTTACTCTTTTTTGTAATCACATCCCTACAAACATGATAATTTTATGTCATGAGTTGGTTCACTTTTTATTTTAATATAATTTTTTATCATGAAAGTGTACAAAAAATTATCATGCAACCAAACACCCCATTACATATCAGTGCACACAATAGCTTGTATTTCGAAATAAACCCCGGAACTAAAAATCTTTTTAAATCTCGTGTTTTGGAAGGATAAGCCGATAAGCACCTCCATGTAAAAATATTTCAAAATGCCATTAGTTAAATAAATTTTTTTGGACAAAAATATTCTCTTTGCATAGATATACAGGGCACAGGAGAGAGAATGAAGAGACAGTATCAACATTATTTTTGTTGCAAAATTGTTAACATTATTTTAAGCGGTTTAGGCAGACTGAACTTATTTTTCACCGGCAATGGATATTGGGAACTTATTATTTAATTTTAATGAGAGCATATTTAAAAATATAAACAATTATAAAGACAAATATCTGAAATCCAATAAAATGTATCACATATTTTATTTTATCTTAAAAAGAAATACTCTATAACTGTCATTATATTTATCTCGTCGACAAATATTTTATTTTAGAATGGTTCAAACTAAAGACATCTTCAAAGTAAACTTCTGTCTAATATATAAATAGTACTTAAAATAAAATGTTTTGACCATTTAATCATTAATTAGTATATTTATTCTTACATATTGGAAACTTTAATTAGTAATGCTTGACTCCAATGGTTCAGTATAATTTGTTGCTTATAATATTTTTTAATACTTAATATTTATTTATTTTTGTTATAATATGTATATATTTATATATATAACACAAGATGCAACCGGAAATAGCCCACCTTGGAAGCCCCCTCGGAAAGTCGGAACTCCCCTCGTTCTCTCGTCCCGTAACTGTGCTCCAGAGATTTTGGTGCCCTAGCGCCCGCCGGCGCCGGCGCCGTCGCGCCTCGTTGCCGATTCCGGCACCTCTGGCTCTCTTGATCTCTCCGTGCCTTAGATCTTCTTTTGTAAGTCGCATCAAGCACCAAAATCACCGATCGCCGTAGCAGCTGTCGCTCGCCGCCGCAAGAGGTGTAGTACCTCTCTCTCTCATGTCCTTTTGTGAGACCATCCTTACTGTCACCCCCTCTCTCCCTCTTTATATCAGAGTCTGTCTTCGATACCTTCATCCCTCCCGACTATCGCCTCCTTTCTCCCTTCTATCCTTCAGAATCAGAAGACAGAAAGTTTATGTCACGCATTTAATTGATGCTTGTCCTTAATTCTCTGTTTAAATTGTTGCTCTGTATGTGTATTATTTTACTTTTATTGTACGTATCCAGTTTTCTGAAATTTCGTTAGAACACGAAACAATAAAAGTAGGTGTGTAGCCCCAAGCTTCTGGGGTAACCGCTTGTGCCCCGGACAACACGGTACCTGGTAGCTAAAATGGTGTATAGATCGAAAGCTCGCAAATTATTTCATTTCTATTTTGGACTTTAATTGTTTATTTTCTTTTTCTTTCCGGTTCTAATTGGTCATTCTCTTTGTTTCCCACTTTATCAGTTAGGTGGTTTTTTCTTCCTGCGTTCTCCGGGCTGGTCATAAGCAAGTTCACATGCAATCATGGCGACTTTTGCAAAACCAGAGAATGCCCTGAAGCGGGCGGATGGTGAGTTACTTACACGGCATTCTGCGGCTGCGTAATGATTCAGACTGTTGTTCGTTTACATTGAAATAAAATTGTCTTTTTTGTATAATAATAGAGCTACTTCTTGTAAATATTTGGTCAACTGAGGCAGGTAATACATGTAATTTTAAGCGACCTTTAGTTTCACCTCCTGGGAACTTAATTTGTTGGAGAGTGGGGTATATATTACACCAACTTCACCTTTCTACTTTCTACCCCTTTAAGTGGATATTAAGCTTGTAAAATTGACCTTGCACTTGACTAAATACATCTTTGTGGCGTTTCCAGTACTTATATGTGAAGTATATTTCTTACAATTTTTTCTCCTTGACCACTTTCTTACTTGCACATCTTTGCAGAGCTGATAAATGTTGGACAGAAACAAGCAGCACTCCAAGCACTCCATGATGTTATCACTTCGAAGAGGTACAGGGCTTGGCAGAAACCACTGGAACGAATAATGTTCAAGTATGTTGAATTGTGTGTGGACTTGCGAAAGGGTCGATTTGCAAAGGATGGCCTCATTCAATACAGAATTTCCTGCCAGCAAGTCAATGTTAGCTCATTAGAAGAGGTTATAAAGCACTTTATGCATCTTTCAACTGAGAGAGCAGAACAAGCACGTAGCAAAGCTCAGGCCCTTGAAGATGCTTTGGATGTTGATGATCTGGAGGCAGATAGAAGGCCAGAAGACTTGATGCTCAGTTATGTTAGTGGGGAGAAAGAAAAGGACAGGTCTGACAGGGAGCTTGTAACTCCTTGGTTTAAGTTTCTATGGGAAACCTACAGGACTGTGCTGGAAATTCTCCGCAACAATTCAAAGCTAGAGGCTTTGTATGCAGTAGGTTATTTAACCTGTTTAACTTGCTTTTTGTGGACGAGAAGTTCACTTTCTATTTCATGCCCTATCAGGACTCTAATTTGCAGCAATCTTTGCAAGAAACTTGGTTATTGAAAGCTTTATACTTGCTCTAGTTTCAGTTGTTGTGTATCATTTTTTTTCACTGCCTTAAGCTGTTTGCTTTTATTTTCTTGTTATGCACAGTTCTCAAAGTGTTGAACTCTATAGCTATAAAAATTGTGATGTCTGCAGATTGTTTAAAAAAAGTGTATTTTTAAAATAAAAATAATGTCTGAGTATATATGTTTTATTAATAAAATAAAAATATTGTAGGCATTTTATTTTTAGAATTTATTTTTAAAGTTGAATGAAGTCCACCATTCTGGCTTTCTGGCAAGTGGCACCAACCATATCTGCGTGCGAGCAACAGTTAGCTCTGAATAGAAAAAGGCTAGGTTTTTTATTTTAACCATTCAAAGCTTATTCAGGCATTACACGTTCAGTCAGAGTTATGTTCAGATGATTCTTTAAACAACCACAAATCTCAAACCTTTCATCGAATCAGAGGTTACGCATAAATTAAGCATAAAAATGCAGCCTAAGTTGGTTAACTGAAATATTTGTTCAATTTCGTAATCGTCTCTCAATAACTCTTTTTCATAATTTCATAGTATGATTCATGAGTTTGATCTATTTATAATTTGCAAAATTTTGTATATCTTTTTTTTTAAAAAATAGGTATAGTGATGATCTTTTTCCATTTATTCGGTATTTTTCGGTATTAGAATTTTGTTAAAAAGTCGAGTTAACCATTCCACTTTTAAATCTTTCAAACGTTTCCACGTTTCAATGGAAATGCTCTCTAGATTACATGCCTTTTAAAAAAATCATGATTCATGGTTCTTTAACTTTTGAAAGTTTAATTTTATTAATATTATTCAAATTAAATTTTATCACATTTTTATGCCATCTATGCTTTAGCAACGTTGTTATTAAAAAGTTTGTCAAAATTATTTTTTATTTTTATTTTATATCACCATCTTTGATGAACTTTTTCTTCTTTATCCTAGATTGCTTTAGATCGTGAGACCTTCTTTCTCTCATCCTTGTTAATCTATAAATATAATTTTTATCTTTCTTAGTTCCAAGTATTCATATTTATGTTTAAAGGCCTCATCCCTTGCTCATCTAATAATCTTTTTTACTTTCTTTTTCACTATCTTGTACTTTTCATAAATTTTGTTGTTATCACACTTCGACAAGAACGAGGACAAAAAAACTGACCAATTGTAGCAATGCACATCCTTATTTAGAAAGAAGAAGACGACATAATACACCGATTTCCAACTTCAGATTTGGACTATTTATATTTGGTATTGTGCACGGAAAACCGAAAATGACTCATTCTCTACGTAGTTGCGAAGTTTAGAGTTAAGTGGACTGTCCATCACTTATCCAGTAAGAGTATTACTGCTAGCATAACTGTCTCAAGCACCTAAGGTGAGGCAAGGTCCCTCTCACTTCGGGCGCCTCTCATCTCTGACTACATAGGGTGGAAAAGGGCATGAAGACCTTGAGCCAACCATTCCTGTGATAGGTGACTAGCGGCCCCTTTGCTTGCCTTAGTACCTGGTTTATCGCCTAGATGCCTTTGTGGTATGTAGATATTTTTAACCATTTAAAATTAACAACCATGGATTAGTTGAACGAAGGTTGTTCATGTTTGTGATTAGCGTGTATATTTCTTTTTTATGTGTATGCTATCACACATATATGATGATAAATAAGTGAAAATATGCAGGAAAAAATTGAAATAATGCTTTTATTTTGCTATGCTGCCTTCTAGGTCTAACCAGTAAATATTAATATAAAAAATGTGCACTTGATATGATTGTAAATATGAATATATGATTGATAAAGTTAGAGATGGTTTTAAATTTATGGACACCATAAAGGCTGTAGCTTTTGGGAATTTGAGGTGATCATGTCATGATGTTTGGAAAAAAGGGTGCCCTCTCTTGTCTTATCTCCTTGATGGTTGCATCTAGGTGTGTGCATGGTTCAGTTTGGTTTGGTTTTGGACTACTTTTTTTTTCTTCAAAACAGAACTGAACCAAACTATGATCCAAAACCAAATCGAACCAAACCAATTCCGTTTAGTTTGGTTTGAAATAAAAATTGATTAAATATTTAAATTAATTAATTATTTATATGTACTGTTTTTTAATTATAAATAAGTATTATAAATATTATTTTATTATAAAACCCAAACTAGTGGTTCAAGCTAAATCGAACCATACTGGTTGGTTCAGTTTGGTTGTTTGAACCATTTTATGCACAATTTGCATCAACTGCCTTTAACTAACACTGATCCGAATTGTATTCTCATGGCATGAAGGTGGAGGTAAGAGTTTGCTTTCTTTTACAGCCAGATTCTCTTCAGGAATATGATTGTATGTCAGGATGTAAGTCTATAACATCTTGAGGGAATGAACGGTTTTTTGTGATGTTTTGTCATGTTTACTCTTATTTTTTTTATTTTTGTGACATTTCTTTATGTGCTCTTTATTAAGAACTCTTTTAGGTTTCAGTTTTCTCGTTTGCCTTTTGGAGCTTCAGTTTTTTTGATGTGATTGTTGTAGAGGCACTGTTATGGCTTGATCATTTTTTCTTTTTCTAAATGCTAGATGACCGCCCATCGAGCCTTTCAGTTTTGTAAGCAATTTAAGCGAACTACAGAGTTCCGCAGGCTTTGTGAAATTATCAGAAATCATCTTGCAAATCTAAACAAATATCGGGATCAAAAGGACAGACCTGATTTGACAGCTCCTGAGAGTTTGCAACTGTATTTGGATACAAGAGTAGATCAGCTTAAGATTGCAACAGATCTTGAGCTTTGGCAGGTTACTGAATCTTTAATTTGGTTATACTGTTTTTTTGTCTTAAATTGCTAGGTGTCTTACTGGAAGTTTTTTGTAATCTACTGTGCAGGAGGCTTTTCGTTCAGTGGAAGATGTTCACAGTCTGATGTGTATGGTAAAGAAAACACCAAAGCCATCATTGATGGTTATCTATTATGCCAAGCTTACTGAGATATTGTGGGTCTCAGATTGCCATCTATATCATGCATATGCATGGCTCAAGCTTTTTTTGCTTCAAAAAACTTATAACAAGAACTTAAACCAGAAAGATCTACAGTTGATAGCTTCTTCTGTTTTGTTAGCTGCTATATCAGTTGCTCCATATGACTGTGAACATGGTGCATCTCATTTGGAACTCGAGAATGAGAAAGAACAAAATCTAAGGATGGCGAGCTTAATAAACTTCAGCCTTGATTCCAAACGAGACAGCAGAGGAATGGTATGGTTGAAACAAAATTTGACATTATCTCCATATGTTTGTTTTGGGCTGACTTTCTTCATTAATTTTTGCAGCTGACGAGGACATCGCTTCTTGCAGAACTGGTAGGTTTTATGTGAAATTGTATTCTGTAAGCACTTGTATTTCAAGACTCGATTTTCAGATCGCATTTTTTAGTGATGTAGAAGAATCAGGCTGATCTAGTGTGGGGCCTGGGGGGGAGTCCAGGTTGGATTGGACTTCCCCCTTTGTTCGGATTGGCCTCGGGATTAGTCGACCATGCCTACAGTTAAAGGACTAAGGACTTTTATTCTCAGCAACTATTCTCAACCCCCCCACCTGCGCATACCATGTTTTTCTTCAATAAGGACTCTTCCAGCATTTCCTCCTCAGAAAGTGTGGACTGCCGTCCTTCCAGCTATCCTGTGGCGGATCTGGACGACAAGGAGCCAGAGAGTCTGTGATGACAATTTTCACCATTCTGACCAAAATTTTCTCCATGTCTCTCCTCTTTATATTGTGCTATGGCTAGAAAGTGAAATACTCAGGACTTGCTTTCTGTCATATAGTTTGCTAAAGCACAAGGTCTACTATCCGAAGGGCCACCATGACTTTCCATGTATTTTGTTGTTCTAACTTCTAAGGCTGCGGTAGGGAGCATTTAGTGTTTTCTTTCATCTTAGGTGAGCTATTGTATAGGAACCCTTTTTTTATCAGTGAATTACTTCATTTTGTTGGAGGTTTTAGAAAAAATCCTTTCATCCTGTACTTGGAACTGTTTTGTTTCTTGCCTTGATGAATCGCACCTACTCAGTTAGCTTTCAGATAAAAAGAAAAATAGAGAGGAAGCTTTAGGCTTCACTCTGACCTTCACAACATCAAGCAGAGTAGATCTGGAGACCCTTGTATCACCTTCACTCCAACAGCCTATCTTCCACATCACTGTATTGATCATTTCCACATTGCAGAGACGTGTACAGCAGACCCTCTATTACCCTCAGACCTCAATAACACGTAGTGCCTGGAGCCCTCATTACCACTGAGTACTTGATTGTTTCTGTTCATTTGCTATTACATTTTAAATTTAAAGTCCTTGATAAGAAGGGTTCTATTTAAGTTCATGATATTCATATTTTTTTCTTAACTTAATACTCTGTCCTGCTGAGTAAAATATTATGCTCATTGTCTTTTTCCATTTTTTTCAGACTGCAAAAGGTGTCATGTCTTGTGCATCACAAGATGTAAAAGATCTTTTCCATTTATTAGAATACGAATTTTTTCCCCTGGATCTTGCAACAAAAGTTCAACCTTTGCTGGCCAAGATATCAAAGGTTGGGGCTATGCTCTCTTCAGCTTCTTCTGTTCCAGAAGTTCAGTTATCAAAGTATATTCCTGCTTTAGAGAAGCTTACTGCCTTGAGAGTGCTACAGCAGGTATATCTTTTTTATATTTGGATTGTCATATTGGAGATCAATATGTGGGATGCTGTTTTTTATCTTTATGTATTTGTCTGCAGGCTTCTCAGGTGTACCAAACAGTGAAAATTGAGATGCTGTCAAAAATGATTCCATTCTTCAGTTTTTCAGTGGTAGAAAAGATTGCAGTTGATGCAGTAAAGCACAACTTTGTCTCAGTTAGAGTTAATCATATGAAGGGCATGGTTCATTTTGGTGCTTTGGTGATTTTTCTTGACTTCTCTATAAATCTGTTTTGTACTCCAAGTTTAATCGTCAATTATGAGCTTTATGTCATACACTTCATTGTTTATTTCTGTGGAAACTTACTGCATATACAAATGCTATGAATGGTGTCTTTCAGATAAGGTCTTTTTCATGTCATGGCTTCCTTGTCTCATTGCATGCCTTAGATATTAGTTTGGTGCATGTATGATTCTTATTTTTTACTTTTGCTGCATTTGCCTTGTGCCATTTATGACCATGGCGTGTCACCTTTCCATGTATTCTGAAAACTATTTATGCCTTTGTCTTCTGTTTGAAAGCATCTCTGTGCTTAAATTCGTGCAAAATTCTGAAATTCATGAAATATTTTCAACGTATTTTTTATGTAAATTCAATGAAAATCAAAGGGAAGAAGATAGAGAAGTTGGTTTGGATGATATAATATTATTTCAAAGTACTCAATTCAAATATCTTGGTTCAATTATTCAGAAGGATTTCAAACTTGATGACGATGCTAACCATATGATTAAAGTAGGATGGATAAAGTGGAGATTTGTTACATGAGTTCTAAGTGATTACAATATCGTATGGTAGTGAATGTTGGACAATGAAGGACAAATATGGTTTTAAAATAAGTGCAGCTGAAAGGAGAATGCTAAGATGGATGCATGGCCATACTAGTTCAGATAGAATATGTAATGAATATGTTAGGAAAATATGGGAATTGCGGCAATTGTAGACAAATTAAAAAAAGAGATATTGGGCTAGTTTGGACATATTAAACACAGACTTAAGAAGCTTGAGTTAAAAAGTAGAAAATATTAAAATAATAGAAAGTAAACAAAAAGGACATTTTAGACACAAGTTAACTTGGAGGAGGGTAATTTAATATGATTTGGATAAATTAAATATATTTAAAAATTAAGTAAAAATCGGCATGAATGGAGAAAGAGAATCTATATGGTGGACCCCAATTAAGCATATCAGGTCTACTAGAAACTGCAGGGCCCGGATTGAATTGCTTAGGAACAAAGGTCTGTGGTTTTTTCTTTTTTATAATTTTTTTTAGATTTTGAAGAATCAGTTTAGGTTGATTCCGGATCAGTTTTGTTTCCCAAGTAATTGTCTGATTTATCTGATTCGAATTAGATCGAAATTGGCACTAGCCGATTCCGATCCCACAATTTTTGCAAGCTATTAGCCTGCTATTCATGAGCCAAGTAAGCAACTCAGACAGCTGAAGAAAGAACAATAGGTGGTCAGAGAATGGCTTCTGACTGGATCTACTTCAGGGGCAAGCTAATTAATCTATTAAAGAGCAGGTTTCTTTATCAGAGAATGATCTGTCTTCCTTATGGCTGATTGCATTTGCACGTGTTGCAAAGAACCACCTTCCAACACCAGTCAGTCTTATCTTCCTTTGGTGGTTCTGCCATGCATTGCAGGATCTGCCAAACTGAATTTTAATCTAACCCAAGTCCAACCTGGAATTGTGGAACCAGGATGCTAATTGTGACTGATTTTAGCCTGATTTGGTTTGGGGGAGGGCTTGCAATCATGGATTTCTTGGGGTCTGTCAGTTATTCTATAGTTTTTCTAGTTATTGCCATTAGGTCATTTCGTTGTCACAAACCTACATCATCATTATAATCCACCAAGTATCATCTAATAATTCTTACCAGACCTCTTAGTTTACTACTTTACTTTACCTTGTTTATTGTTATTTATGTGTCCATTCTCATGTCTGTGATCACTCTTTCACATTCCTGATGGTTATCATTGATCTCTTTTTCAAGTTAATGCTCTTATTGTCATGACTAACAGCAATAAAATTAGTTATCTTGTTTGCAATTCAATCACCTACACACATGCATGATAGAGCACAATGACCAAGGAAAAAAAAGGCTTTGGCTGTGAGGAAGTTGCAAAGTTTATGTTATATGAGCTTTCTCCTAAGGGGTTCCAGACTTCCAGTAATAGGATTTACCTATGATTGTCATACTTGTTAGCAGTCTTGGACATTTCAGTAGTCGAGATTTGGTGCCATGCATTATATTGCCTTTTCAACGGATGTTAACAAGTTTCTGTTTCTTATTTACTCGATATTTTGAAATGACACTGAAAAGTACAAGAGTCATCATTGAGAGGTGGTAAATCTCTTTAGAAAGATGCTTGATTCGTTTGAAATATGGGACTAATAATGTCTATTATTACCCATTTGAGCATGCGGCTATAATTACAGTTGGTGGAGATGATGCAGATACTATCTTTTTTATTTTGCAGATCCTACCTTGTTATTCCCATAAGTTATCGTGAATGTCTTTATTTCGATTTTGTCGTTTCAGTGTAAGGCTGGTGTATACATGTAGCTTCTTTTTTATTTACAGTTTAACATATTCCTTGCTTCTTAGCATTTCACACACGTACAATTTGGTGTCTTTCTGAAATCATAATGTACCCACTGACGATGTTCTCAATGCTCAAAGATCACTTTTGAAATTATTCGTTCTCATTGTTGGCATGTAAGCTTTTGTGTCTTTTTAACTCCAAATAACCTTTGTTTCAGGACCTTGAATCCGATCTACTTTCTAACCACCTGTCTACATTAGTTGAATCCTTGAATAAAGCATGGGGCATTATCTACCCTTCAGTTAGTAAACAGTCTAAACAAGATGACAACTTAATCAGTTTGACAGATATCGTGGAAAAGGAACATAAAAGGCTTCTTGCTCGGAAACTGATAATTGAGAAACGCAAAGAGGAACATGAGCGTCAAATGCTAGAACTTGTACGTGTTCTCACCCTTTATTAGACTCGTGCCAGGTTCTTTTGTTTTTCTCATGTAGTACAGTGAGTGGAGATTCTTTTCTCTTTTCTTTTCTTTTTTTGAATTCTGAAGGAGCGGGAAGAAGAATCGAAAAGGCTGAGGTTACAGAAAATAACTGAGGAAGCAGAACAGAAGAGGCTGGCAACTGAATATTCTCGTAGAGAAGAACAAAGAATACGGCGAGAAATAGAGGAGCGAGAACTTCAAGAAGCTCAGGCTTTACTTCTGGAAACTGAGAAGCGTGGTAAAAGGAAAGGAAAGCGACCAATAATTGAGGGGGTATTGCTCTTGTTGGCTGTTTGTGATATCATTCTTTGTCTACTTCTGTAGTGTGGTTCATTAAATTATAAATTATAAGCTGCTCATATATTTGGTATAGAACTGATTAGTTTAGTATTTTTTAGAATTTTATATCTGCATACATAGGGATCTTTCTTTATAAGTGAAATTCTTAATATTCACCTCAATATGTAAAATGAATGCAACAGATTCTCTTCCTTAAGAAATTATGTACAGTGCAAATCGTGTCTACTCCTTTGTTGGAATACCATGATTTTGTTCAGTAGCATGGTTGTTTTTGTCCTCTCCCTACTACCAGATCTTCCATACCAGTCATTTCTGGTTTGAGATTTCTCATGCCTAGATGATTAAAACGTGGTAACCCCCACCTTTGATGTTTTGACTGGCCCCCATTCTCCAACACTCCTTTTCACGGGTAGGTTGTTGTTGACTATAAGGTGCATTTTTCTTGGTGGAAGAAGTTTCTCCCTTCTAGTGAGTCATTGATCAAACTACCGTTTCATGTGCTTGACAGAAGGTTGCTGGTGTTCAAATGTCTCAAATAACCTTTTCTTTCATGGTCATATCATGGTTTGCAGGATTAGTCAATCCAAATTCAGATTGAGATCAAGAACTGCATGAGATGGTTGATACCTTGCGAGCTTGAATGGGGATGGGCCTGATTCTGGTCTGATCAGATGAGAATGACTGACGCTGTTCCAGCAGCTTAGCCTGGCTGGGATCAGCCAATCTTGGGCCTGGACTGTTGATCCTAGCCTGGAATCAGCTGGAATTGGCTGATTCTATTCTGAATAGGGCAGGCTCAGACCAAGTTTGGCTGTTTTGCTGAGTTGGGCCGGAGTCGACCGATTATCTTTGGCTATTAGCCTATTATCATATTGACTGATCTGGTCTGGATCAGGATTGAATCCAGGGCACAGTCCAGGACTTGCCTTCTTTGCTTTGCATAACTTATGAACTGATTCTTACATCTGGTTTAGTGATTATCACATAACTAAATAGGTAGAGCATAGTTAAAAATCAGAGTTTGTGGAAGTGGAAAAACTCTGTTTTTTAGTCTATAGATATGCATATTTTAAGGCATATATTCATAATACCATTATGAACAAGTGCTGGGATGCTAGTATGTATGTTTGCTTTGCCAATCAAAATAGGCAAGCATCAGATGGGCATATTCTAGTGTTGTCCTGATATGATGTATGAGAGAAGGGGCCTTACAATGAAAACCAGAGAGTCGTATAGTTTGTTCTGTATACATGTTGATCAGAGCATTTGTTTAAAGGTAGTGATCCTCCTGCCAGTTTCGTGGTCAACTTTGTACTTGATCTACATAATGACATCTCAATGAAAGAGATGCAATGCGTGACTTTACCTGTCTGTTATGGATCTGACATTGCTTAACTGCAAAGGGTGATTTTCCTGAAGTGCACTCTTTTCATTTTTTTTAATTATGACTCTCCTTTGATGGTTTTATCATAACATGCTATTTGTGTATGAATAGCATTTTTATCAAGAACAATTTGATTAGTAACCCATTTCATCAGAGGTAGTTGAAGTGACTGCGTAGGTGCTGGGGCAAGCCCCTGCTTTAGAGGACATCCCAAGGTCTTTGTGGCCTTCTCCACTTTAAAAGCTTAATTTTTTAGTATTTTTATTTTATGTATTTAATTTAACTGTAGTTTTACACCAATGAACTGATGAGATCAATTGATTGTCGAAACTAATATACCCTAATTTTTATAGTTACGCTATTTAAAGGAACCATATAATACATCAATACTGAGGTGATGTCTTACCTGGTAGTTGAGGTGAGCAATTCATGGTTGTCTTAGCTATCTGACACTAAGATACATTCTGATATATTGGGAATCAGTTCTGTACTTCCTGAGAAAGATTATAAATATGCAACTTCCTTGAACGTAGCACACTGTATGAAGGATTGAAACGAAAACTGCTGCCTTAAATATATGAACAAAGTTTAACTGGAAGAGTTGGTGATTGACTGTTCTCTTATGGCTGTCTTTTTTATGTTGAATCTATGTATGCGTTACATTCCATGGTCAACGCTTCCTGATATATGTATCTCTTCAGGAGAAGGTGACTAAGCAAATACTGATGGAGTTGGCATTGAGTGAACAACTAAAGGAGAGGCAGGAACAGGAGAAAAAGCTTCAGAAACTAGCAAAAACAATGGACTACATGGAGAGAGCTAAAAGGGAGGAAGAAGCATCATTGATTGAGGCAGCATATCAACTACGGCTAATGGAAGAAAAAGAACTTTTTGAAAGAGAACAGCTGGTTTACTTTGGATCTTCTGTTCTATTCATTTCCTATCTGTAAAAAATTCTATTCTTTTTATTTTGACAAATAATTTTTTTTGCAGCAACAAAATGAACTGAGCAGGCAGCATCACACAGGTGATCTTCAAGAGAAGAATAGGCTAGGACGAATGATGGAAAACAAGGTTCATTTGATGTCATTATACTCTAGCAATTTGATATTAGCCACATCTTCAATGGCTATCAATTGTGCCATGTTATTCTATGCTTAAATAATGACTTTGATTGATCAGTTGAGTAATCTCAATGTCTCTTTTTGTGAAAAGAAAAGAAAATACCATACAGCTATAAGCTTGTAATGTTGTATAGTAGTGAGTGATAGACAATGAATGAAAAACATGCTTCCAAACTAAGTATTGCTGAAGGGATAATGTTAAGATGGATATGTGGGCATACTTTATGTAATACATACATTAGAGTAGAAGTGAGAGTGGAGGCAATTATAGACAAATTGAAAAAAAAAAGATATTGAGATGGTTTGGGCATATTAAATGTAGAGCTAAGAAAGTTTCAATTAGAAAAGTAAAAAATGTCAAGATATTGGACAAAAATGGATGGGCAGACCTAAGCTAACTAAAGGACGACAATTTGCTATGTGTCTGGATAATTTAAACATTTCTGAAGAAAAAACTCAAAGTTTGCTTGAGTGATGAAGGGGAATTTATGTGGCCAACCCAACGTACATAATTTTGGAATAAGGTTAGAGTGGAGTAGTTGAGTTGTAATTAAATGATAATGGTGACTAGTGGGAGATGCTGTCTCTTCTGCCTAGGGAACCATGTTGACATCCTTTCATTATGTGTTTTGCGAGGAACACATTAGCAATGAAATGCACTCTCCCTTTCCACCAAGTCCATTGTGCCTGGTGTGATTTCTCTCTCTGCCTTCCATTTCTTTTCCTTTTTCAAGGGTTGAGAAAATAGATAATTAGAAATATGGATTAACTGATTTGGATCATAGCCAGCTAGACAGGTATTAGCTTTGTTATCATAGGTGTGAGGTGCTTGAGGTGAGGAAGGGTTCTCCACCTCAGGCACCGCATGCAACCCACCATGGGCTGTAGAGGCAAATTGAAGGGGGAGAAAGCACCCCCCCTCCAGATGCCCTTTCATGCTGGCGGTCCCGCAGGAGAATGAGTTGGGCAGGGACGCAGACCCATTACTTAAATTAAACCAGAGGTGACCTCTCGAAGCGGTGAACTGCCTGGTCCAATCATGTGTCTTCCCAAGATCTGTGGGAGAAACTCTTGAACTGTTGCTGTAGGAGCCTGTGGTACCTTTCCTTCCAAATGCCAACATCATTGCAGGAACAACTTCTCAAGTAAAGCAATGAGAACTATCTGCACGAAGAAAACATTCAACATCACATTGATAAGATGGTAATCAATGATTAGATAGAAGGTTGACTTTTTAGAAGTTTACATAGCACATGCAGCCACTTTAGAGATTAACAAGTAGTAAGCCAGAATTTGGCAATCTTTTATAAAAACAATATTATCTTTAAGATTTATTCCTATGACCTGAAACCGAATACCTGGACCCAAATGTTGACCGAATACCTGGACCCAAATGTTGATGGCTGATAAAAGTATAAAACTGACAAATTCTTGTCCTTTTTCATTTCCAAGTTCTTTTATCTTCATCATTGAAAATTTGAAATCAACTGACACCAATTGAAGAAGAATCTTTAGATTGATAAAGCTATTCACTTAATGGGAGAGTTTGTATAGAATGCTAAATCCCAAAGTTAGCACCATCACACCTGTTCTAAATCTTATTGATCTTTTCTTATGATTTGTCAAGTTGTAGATCTGGTGGCTGATCCTTCACTGTTACGTTGTCAACCATGTGTCTTCCCAAGATCTGGTACCTTTGTCATTACCAGTAAGAACAGTGGCGGAGCATCTAAAAAGTTGTAATCTAGAAAGATATCCTTCCAAGTGCAGAAATGGGATCTTCTCACGTTGATGCCTTCTACTTTGAAGCTGACCACTTCCCCACCAAGATGTCTCATCTATATCCACCCTTTATTATCCATCTTAAAGGCAAGGGTCTGTTCATTAGCTCTATTGGCACAAGTAACTCAATTTCTACAAACAGAATCCCATTTAAATAAGTGAGCTCTTGTCCTGATAAGTGCTTTCCCAGTCATGGCTTTATAGCCTCTTTTTGCAAACTTATTTTAGTATTCTGAAAATGGAAACATAGTACCAAGCCAAGTTTGATAGAACCATATTGACAAGATCATCTGTGACCTGGATTTCGATTTGTAAGGTTGTTCCTTCATGAGGAGGCCGAGATTTTAAGAGGTGACGGCAAAGGTGAGATAGGTAATTGGGAAATTGCCACAATCTGTCCCACAATAACTGGAACCTCTGCTTTTCTCTATCAGGATATATAATAGGGTGTTTGGTTGCACAATAATTTTTTATACCTTCACAACAAAAAGTTATATTACAATAAAGTGTAGGCTTACCAATGGCATAAAATTGTGGTGTTTGAGGAGATGATAACAAGAAAGAGAGATCCTCTTGTCCAAAAAGGAATCCTCTTTGAAAACATAAATTTGTAATAGTTGCTAAACACCTCTTTTAACATGTTCTGTTACAAAAACATAAAATTATGACAAAAACTTAATTTATCATGCTATCAAACACCCCATAAGCCAACAGGTATTGATACTTAATCTTCTACTGTATCACAGCTTTGAGCAGTTAAACCAAAATCTTCATTAAAGTCAACCTTCGATTTTCGTGCTGCCTAACCTGTCTTTAGTTGTGTGTATGTTGGAAACTGTAAACATGGTACTTATTTTTAACTCCTAAATCTTTTAAGACCTCATTCCTCTAATATTTTTAGGTAGTTGCTTTAGTACTTAGGACTTTACTATTTTGTAGAAAAATCCCTTCTCGTTGATGGTCTCATACTGATCTCTGTGTTGTTCATCAAATTTTAAAATAGATGCTGTAACACAGCACGTTTTTCACAAAAAGGGCTGCACTGTGATGACAACTTGGATTGTTTCAGATTATATCATTCACATAATTGTTTTTGTTGTTCTTTGGTTTGTTCAGTAATTTCAGTTCCATTTCTTAGTAATGGTTGAAAAATCTATGTATCGGCCCAGCGAAGTGATTCTAAATAATTGCTATTTCAGGTTGCATTTCAAAAGAAAATTCTTAGTCAGCGTGAATCTGAGTACAAAAGGCTAAAGAAGGAAATGGATGACAGGATCGGTAAACTTAGAGCAGAGAGGAGACGTGAAAGGGAAATCAAACGTAAGCTGCTCTTCTATTTGAAAACTGAAGAAGAAAGAATGATTAAGCTGCAAGAGGAAGAAGAAACACGTAAACGTGAAGGTTTGTCTTTACACTCATGCTGCTTCCCCACCCCATTTCATACTGACTTAGAAAAGGGAAAACTTATGAACTTTGAAAAATGGGAAGTGTGGCACTGTAGTATTACTGGTCAGGGTTAACAAGGACCTTATTGTAGTTTAGAGGATTTAAGCTGTGATTACTTAATGACTGGAAAGCTTTTTAAATTATTGACAACCTTCTGCTAGATTGTCATCGGGATAATGATTAGGAATCTACCCACCAAGCATAACCTTGTGGCCGTGCAGAGTCTGCAGATTGCATTCTTGGGCCTCACTTGACTGGTTTTGTTATTCCTCGTAAGCCTCATTACGGGTGTTCCTCGTAAATATTTTTAACTTATAAATTGATATTTAAATTGTATAAATTATTATATGCATTGTTTATTTAATTATAGTTTAAACTAAATCAAAATGAACAAAACTGGTGAGGTTTGATTTGGTTCAGCTACTTTCTTTGATTTGGTTTGCCTTCAGAAAAAAAAAACTCTCCAACCGGATCCAAACTGACCCACAAGCACCCCTTGCCATGCACAAACCTGCCCAACCTTTTTCCTACGAAAGTTAACCAGATGCTAGTAGGAATTGAACGAAGTTTATACCCTGGTTACTGACATGGAAAGGGAAAATGGCATGCGCAGTCACGGAACGAGAATTGAGGCTTAACACTCACATCTCAGAAATTTGATACAACAAAAAAAAAACTGTGAAACAAAGATGTGTTTCCCTGTAGTTATGGTTCCTCTTTGCCTTTACAGAAGTCCTGAAACAAGGGCTTATTATGTTTCTTTGAACCACACGAGCTGATTCTACAAACCTGCATTACTTGGGACTTACGAGGAACAAGTAGTTGTTCTTTGGTTTGTGAGCTTGGACTTGGTACATACTCAACCTGAGGTCAAGGTAGTGAGCTTTCGAGGAGGGGATTTGATTATATAAACTGCATTAAGTGTGGGAGCGATACATTGTTGAGGATTTGCAGGGAGAGATTGAGGCCATTAGCAACCTGGGGAAGAAAATCTCGTAATGCATATTTGATCAGTTCAGCTTTTGCTGCTGATATTTGGGGTCCAAAGCAGCAACCAGAAAGGAAATGGGTAAAAAGGAGAGCAAAGCAAAAGCTACGAAGTCTCACTGAGCTGCAAACCAGGAAATGACTTCATGAAGAGATTGTTGGGGCAGACCAATAAATGACGAGCTATGCAGGATTATTATGGCAGCATTTGGTTCAGCTCTGGTATGTGATTCCTATCATTGCACTCCTGGATAGCATTGAAGCTTAACCATTAAAGGCAATTTTTATTGACTTGTGAAAGTGCAACCTCTAAATGATCTAGAGAGAGGTGTGTAAACAAGTATGTGAAGAAAGGAAGGAGCCTACTTTTTTGACAAAAAATGGTGATTTTGTGCTGAAAGTCTGAAACCACTCATGTTTTCTTGAGCCAAATGCATCTTGATACGAATTGGTGAGCTTTTATATGTTTAATCTTTTTTTTTGGATAGTGCAACCGCTTCTCTTTTCTGGGTTAGATCATTAAGTGGATTCTCGATGGCCTTGCAGTCTAAATAATTTACCTGCATTGCAACAGACTATTTTCGTTGTATATTTCATTTCCCTTGTGAATACATGGCTTCTACACGTGCCACCTTCCACAGAGAATAAACGCTTCAAAAAGTGCACACTAGTTTTTTAAATTATTTTTTCGTTGGAATCTTTCCATATTAAATAAAAATGCAGTTAGAAAATTTTGATCTGTTAGTTACGAGCACGTTTCTTCTAATGACGTTTGTGACTGTTTTATTTTCGCCCAGAAAGGGTGCTACATCCCTGTTATTCTTTAGTAAGTTTTTAATGGGGATCCAAAAGACATGTTCTTTTATCATTGTGTTGTTTCTCCCCTGCATCTTGACCTCTACTTTTTCCATGTTCATTTATCAACAAGTTTATGGGGCGGTGCCAGATTGTTCCCAGGCATTTGGATCACAAAGGAAGATCACACATTCTTTGTTTCTATGATTGCACATCAATTTTTTAATTCTTCGTTGCAGAGCTTGAGAGACGGAAGAAAGAGGAGGCGGAGCGAAAGGCAAAACTAGATGAAATTGCAGAGCGGCAGAGACAGAGAGAGAAGGAACTGGAAGAGAAGGAGAGACTGAGGAGAGAGGCTCTCCTGACCAGGGTGGTGGCCGAGCCAGCAGCCAGGACTGTTGACACCATTACGGGAGTGCGGCAGCCAGAGCCAGTCGCAGCCCAGGCAGCAGCTCCGGCGCCTGCTCCTGGCAAGTATGTTCCGAAATTCCGCCTGGACAGGCAAGATGGCCCAGGTGCAGCAGCCCCTGCCCACGCACCAGATCGGTGGGGCAGACAGGATGAGCATCCCCCTCCAGCCGGCGACAAGTGGGGGAGGGAACGGTCATTCTCCAGCGGCGGGTCCAGGTTGCTGCCACCATCCTCGTCTTCTTGGTCTTCATCAAGGGGTCGCAACTGAGATGTCTCTTAGTGAGTGACAAGGCATCATGTGAGCGCCTCATTGCAGTCCGAAGCATTTTGCTAGCGGCGAGGTGTTCCTGTTTGAGAAAGTGCAATTTTGCTGGCATCGAGATGGATTCTTTTTTACGAGGGGATGGAGTATGTTGGCGTTTTGTTGATTTATCGTGCCATCTATGAACTTTTTTTTTGTTATTATTATTCATTGGTTACAGGCATTGTATGTATGGACATGCTTTATGAAGGCATGGTGGTGTTGTATTTCCCTTTCGGTGTCAAGAGCATGGAGATTTGAAGCCAAGAAAAGTTTGAGAAGTAGAGGGGGTGTATCATTTTCCTCGGTTTTATCTCAACCAAACACATCTTAAATACTTGCTTTGTGTAATGTCAACAAGAAGATGATGATGATGACGACAATGAATACCGAACGGCTTCATTTTCTTTTTCTTCTTTTCGACGGCACATGTGATGGCGGTGTGGTGTATCCCTCCGATGAGGGGCACTTGCAGTATGGTACGAGGGGCACTCGTGACTCAAAGAGTGTTTGCTTTTTTGAGGTTGGCAATCTTTTCAATAATGGAATGTGTACCGGTGACCGCAAGAAGGCGTGCTCCGTAGCTAAAAGGAGCCCGTCCTTGGATCACCCATTTTATCTTTTTTTTTTTTTTGGGCAGGTATGATGTTATTCCAACCGGCCGTGTTCAGCTCATCTCACGCCATCATCAAATGGGAGTAACTTATTCTATGTAAACTGGTGACATTCATAACTGGAACATCAAAAAATGAAGACATATATAGAATGGCAGAGCCTGGTGTGTAGGGTAAATCTTGATCCACTTAACCTTTTTGTCTTGTTGCCCAATCCAAAAACGTGAACTTTCTTTCGCACAAATTCTTTTTTTTTTTTTTGATTGCATACATATGGGGCTGGCACCATATGTATGATCTCATTATATATATATAGTCATCACTCCTTTGTTTGTTAGCCATTGGTTACATTAATTATTCTGCGCAGAGCTTATATATAATATGCCTTCGCAAAAAATTATTGTTCTGTACCACCGATTATCACTTGTGGCAGAAAGAAACTGGTTCAAGCACAGATCTGACGAGAAAGCTTTACATATATGTGTTTATGGTTTCTCCAAAAAACTATTTAATTTTTTTATTTATATTCTTTAGGCGAATGCTTTCATAAGCTGATAACACTGTGTATTCGATCGGGAAGATACAAAATCCTCCTTTCTCTCCCTCGCGCGTGCATGCATGCATGCTGTTCCTCATCTGATTTAATCAATCTACTGGCCTTTACGTGACGAGACCGGAGAAAAGAGATGGAGGAGGAGCTCCTCGCCGTTGCTTTTCTGGGTCACGTAATGCATGGCCGCCGCCGCCGCCGATGAAATTGCCAAGCTCTCGTCTTCTTCTCTCCTTCCTCCTCCTCCTCCTCCTCTGTGCTCTGCCAATATATATAAATATTGGAGGCTCAGCTTCGGAGATCAGACACATATACGGCAGTTCCATCTCCGCATACCGCCGATGTCTTCTTTGCTTCAGACGGCGGAGGCCTTCGTCTTCCTCGTCCCTGTGCTCCTAGCCGTGGTGCTTCTGCTTCTGACCGTCGGGGGAGCGGAGGCTCAACGGGAGCTCGGCCGGCGGCAGGCGGACGATCAGGCGGCCGCCGTTGCGCGCTTCATCTTCGAGCCCTACGGCGGCGACGACCACCGCCGGGAGTTTCTCGGCGATCATGGATGACACGTCCAGAACACACTTGGCTTTTATTTCTTCCTTCATCGAAGCGAAGAAGAGATGAGCTAGTTTATATATATACACTAGTTATGTTGCTTTTTATTCTGTAATATTTGTTCATTAAGTACGTCAAAACCTAGGATGATAAAGGGTGACCATGAGAAAGTGGTACGTGGAGCTCACATTCACTTGCATGAGAAATATAGTGATATATATAACGTTTTTATCCGGATGTATAAAACATGTTATTGATAATCATTAGAAAATAGTTTTTCTATATCTATTTAACATTAAGAGTCCAAAATTTTTAGCAGAGATTAATTCCTATCCTGATTGTAATTAAGCTTGACAAACACATTGATTCTTACACCCATGATATATGTAGTAAATGTATATATGTGTCTGTGTGTTGCACGAGACACTGGTTAAAATTAATAAATTGATGGATTGACTAAAAATGAGTTATCTTGTTAGATAGTTTGCCTCAAAAAAATAAATAAATAAAAGAACAGCAATCTCTTAATGTCCTTCCCCTTCACTCTGTATGTAATAATCCAGCTTATCGACAGCCTTCTATGAGAACCACATCAAGAAGAGATGGATGATGCTGTCATAACTCATAACCAAACTGTGCTATGTGATGTTGCCATGGGCTATTAATGATGTTGCATCCGGCTACTTTTTTTTCCTATCATATATCTCACCAAAAAAGATAATTGTATGTATCCTTAGTCATCTTTATATATATATATTTATTTATTTTAACATGCACTGTGCTACCTGCAAACTGATCCTTATAAACTTTCAAACAACTCAAAACTACTAGCTAGCTCTATCCATATATCTCTTTTATTGTCTTCTGAGACAACAAGATCGATCCTGGTCAACTACCCAGTTGCCTGTTCAAAAGGGAAAGAACATTGAAGCAGCCTATTGAAGACGGCATGTTGCACCTTCCCATGACAACCCCTTAACTTCTCTTCTTCTCTGAGCCGCCGCCATGACCGCCCAGAAGGGGCATGCATGCATCTGAGACTGAAAGCAGCAGCAGCAGCAGCCATGCCCTATACGGAAGCATGTCTTGTTCTTGCCACATTAACTGATCAATAAGCGCATGTCTCTTCACTTGCTCCGAATTATCTTCTTGTTCTGTGCAGGCGAAGCTCTTCCAACCATAACTTACATAAATAGCTTTTTATTTGTTATTTCCGACTCTGTTAATTGATAAATTAAAAGTACATATATATATAGCGCTCCATGCATTCAGTCTCAAACTTGGACCTGCATTTTATTCCCTTGGCATGGCTTGTACTCTCCAAACAAACAGGTAGAAGCTCGAGCGTAACACTTACACCTTATTGTTCTTAATTTCAAACTCGAGCTTCGAAACACATGTTTCTTTATGCCCAATATGGTAACAGTACTAATCGATAATTCTATCACGGTCAACTTTGAAATTGATGTGGCTAACAATTACACCAAGAGATGTAAGAGATGTTTGGCTAATAGTTAGGGCTTATCCAAATCCAATTCAGATTCAAATCTGATTAATGGGATAATATATGATTAACATGCATGCATGCTCTATCGGATATTATTTTCAGATTGGGATAATATCCAAATATTAAATAGAGTGATGTTGGATCTTACATCCAATGGTCCCAAAAACTCCTACTCTACTCATCTACTTACCAGTTACGTAGTGCTGCGGCACCATTTCTGATTTTTCCCCTCCTTAGTCCTGGGCCTCCCCTTTTACACATCTACGTACATTCCTATAGAAACACCTTGCCCGTGGCCGCGACATGGCCCCTACTGCTCCTAGTCGAGCTCCTCCATGGATGCCTTAATGGTCACCATCGCTGGTCGCCACTCCAGCTCCTCTCCTTCTTAACCCACACGAAGCCCATCCATCTCCCCTCCTCCCCAATGATGCGGCGCAGACTCTCATGCAGTTATTAATAGAAATGTATGTCTCAAAAGTTAATCATATTTGATGTGATTCAATATTTTTTTAAATATCTTATTCGTTTAATTGACAATTCTTCGTTACTATCTCTTATTAAATGTGTATATCATAACAAAGTTCTTGATCATATGTAATGATTATTGGATTACGATGAAATCATGATAATGATCAATTATTAAAGTATGTGATTTAAACATTTTTAGTCATAGAATCATTGATATGGGATACTAAAGATCCATATAAATAAGTGTATGTGATGTTTTCTCATACAATGAGGATGACTGATCTAATTAGTCATTAGTGTGGAGATATTGTGATACATATAAAGGTACTTAATAGTGGAATGAATTTTACTGAACTAACTGATTTAAAAATTTTAAATGGTATCTTACTTACCTGTCAATTATAATTTTCTATCACCATAGTTGCACGGTTGTACCTTTGATCCGAGTATTCAAAAATGTTTTGTTGGACATACCTTGTATTTTGGCTATTAACTTATGAATCACTGATATGATGGTCCAGTATAATGAATGGGTTGATTATAAGAGAAAATCAATGGAGACAATCAAGCAGACAACAAGGGATCATTCACTCTTTAGAATTGAGAGAGAATGTCTTATGAGATAATACTCTAGATTCTTAACCAAGATAGAGAGGATAATTAGAAAATGAATTTTTTAATTGATCTGATTCCAAGTACATGATCCCAAAGTGTTGATTTACTAAGGGATTGACAAATGATATTGTATTCATATTTAACTAGGGTATTGGATAAATGAGAGTTTATATTCACGTAGTAACTAATAATGACAAAACCCAATGAAGATAAAATCATCTCAAAAATATTTAGGATCATAGGTTGTGATTTGTACCCTTTATGATCAGAAAGCCTTTAAATACATTATTAAATAATAGATTTGATTTAAAATAAGTTGTTATTTTAATTAGACTTCAACCAAATAGATTATTGGACTTAGTCAGTTACATACATAAGGATTGATCTATAAGTATATAGGCATGGTCAGAATTTATAATTCTAATTTCGATAAATATAAGTGAATTTGGTCAAACACTATCAAACCAAGGGATCCAATTTCATGGTCAGGCTGCTCATGCTCTGTTTCTCTCTTTGAAGTACCTTTTCTATGGTGGAGCTCTGTCCGGGATGAGTTGGAGGGTTCGATGTGCAGGAGAGCCCGTTTGCAGAGAAAACTTGTGTGGATAACGATAGAGACAGTGAACTTAAATGACTTGGAGATCAGGAAACATTCCTTCTTCGTCCGGTACAAGGGATTTATCAAATCCCAAGAAAGTATTTTTTATTTGGTTCAAATCCGATTCCTAGTTACGTCATTCAATTCCAATTGAGATTACGACCATGAAATTTAAAAGAATTGTCACTTCTATTACACCATATTTTGTAAAACAATTTTTTATAGTTGTCAACAACACAACCCTAATTGCTCCTCGATCCTCGGTCGATGTCGCTACCGCCAATCCAAAGATCTTCCCGTCTCCTCCTCGGTGATGCACGAAGCCCTTCTGTCCTTGGCTTCATTTGCTTCTCTATTTGGTCGTGATCGTAGCCACTGCTTCTCTTCCTCCTCCTCAGCAACAGTACTAGTTTAGATTCTCCTCTGCTCCTCGTCAACCTTGCAAAGCAACACTTGATTTTCTCCTCTCCTGTCGATGGGGGTCCAGTCGCTGATTTGCTTTAGCACCGTTGATAGGGAGTGGATTTTGCCCCTATCCACTCCGAATATATATGAAAGATATAAAAGATTTAATATCTGCTCCATATTCGAAATGTAATTGGAGTCGATACCTATTTCCAGGATAGCCATTAATTCAAAGCAATTTTGGAGAATCTATATATATCCACTTAACTCGTTTATCGACCACTAATTAATTAATAATATCAATTTTGAACGTTACAGTACAAACAAAACATGTGAAGGGAATATAATTAAGTGTCAACAACACTTCAAAATTGATATATTGATATACTTTCTATATAACGAGGGCATTAGCTACTCTCGTGCTCCACCAAGTTGTTTTAATCAATGACTGGTGGCCCCAAAATGTATCCAGTCGTACGTACCATCACCTATCTTGAATGAGTGCAGATCGCCTGAGGAGGGCTCCTGAGGGAGCCCCCTCAGGCCACACACATTTCCACATTAAATGTGGGTCACATCGACTATTTAATCTACTTTCAGAACTTGATGTGACCCACATTTAATGTGGAAATGTGTGTGGCCGGAGGGGGCTCCCTCAGGAGCCCTCCTCAGGCGATCTGCACTCATCTTGAATATATTTGTATCTATTTAGCGGATCCAGTACAATGTTTTGTTGTTTATGAGATTAAAGGCTTATACAAACCTTTCGAACGGTTTATCTAATGGTCAGATTATTTAAACTCACTGTACATTTATCTATCTCTCGATATAGCATTTCCATATCTAGCTAGCTAGCTAGCAATTTACAAGTACAGCAAAAGAGCATCAAGCTGTAGCTCTTGTAATTTGGGCGTACGACACTTTAATCAGGTTGGTGGATCTAGCACAACACAGACCACCGTCCGATCTTGATCAGACTGCATGCAGGTTGTTGACTTGATCATATGCATATGGTCCTGCAGCACGTACTAGCTCCTGCCCTCTCTCTTTAGTGTGTTGTCCACCGGCCACCCTGACCCACTCCAACAACAACAGCTGGTGTCATAAATAATAATCTCACATTACCATCTGTACTCTAATTAACCACAATAAAATATAATTAAATATATATTTTTTCATTGTCTAGCTACCCCCATAGTTCAATCTCTCTCTCTCTATATATATATATGTGCGTGTGTATGTATATATATATATATCCTCGGTCTCATATCCAGATTATGAGATGATCGAGACCGGATCCCCTCAAGAAGCCTCCTGAGGGGGTCTGGTCAGTTGCACACCCATATGGGTGATGTGACCGTCATCACATCCCATTTAATGTCCCATCACATCGGCGGTCACATCACCCATATGGGTGTGGCCTCACCGGACCCCCTCAGGAGGTCTCCTGAGGGGATCCGGCCTCTGAGATGATCAGGTCCTGAGATTTTTGCATGTTCTTCGTCAACAACGCCCGCCGGAAAGTCAGCTCAGTCTTGACCTTGATCGTGATCTTAAAGGATATACATATATATGGTGTATCAGTACGTCAAAGAGAGCATATGGTGGGACGGCCGGGGAGAGGTGGTCTGTGAGGAGCAAGCACCGCACGAGAGCAGTTTCGGAAGCTGGTGAGGTGTCGGGATCGGACATCGCTGTTCCTGCCCGAACGACCAGACGATTTCTCTGAAGTCTCTGAAGATCGATGATATATATGTCTCGCGTGCAAACGTAGTCTTCTTCGACCCGCGGGAACGCCTTCCCTCCTCGACCATGTATTGCCGCTAAGTCAAGGAAACCCCCCCTTCTCTCTCTCTCTCTCTCTCTCTCTCTCTCTCTCTCTCTCTCTCTCTCTCTATGTATATGTCAATGTCTGCATGGCAGTAGGTGGGGAGGAGACAGATGGAACCCATGAACAGAGGTCATGAAGTACCTACGTACGTACCGTGTGTTCTCCAGGTGGGAGAAGTAAATTACGCGAGCGAGAGAGCTGGAAGAGCGGCAATCACGGCAGCAGATGGCCGGAGATGGATCAGATGGCTGATCTCTATCTATCTCTCTGTCAGTGCACGATCAATCGTCTCCTTGTTCCGGTGAGAAAACTAGAAAACATCACCCAGCTGCAGCTGAATAATATTCCAAGTTTCTAGCTACAGTACTGAAGGCGAGAAATTATGTTGCCATGCAGAAAGATAAGAGCGTCATGAACTCCCCAAAGAAGAGAAGGGTCTGTAGAAAAGAAAGAGGCTTATTCTTCTCCGGCAGTACACACACACACACACAGAGAGAGAGAGAGAGAGGAGCTGACAGGTGGGGGATATAACCCCTGCTCTTTGGGGTGGGCATCCCTTTGCAATGTATGGGTGCTGTCACGGGGTGGGTAAAATCCAACCAAGTATATATATACACGAATGCTTACGTACAAGAGAAGATGTGTCTCTGAGGGTCAGAAGAACCAAATGATCAATAGGGAGATCTCAGCTGTCCTATTCCTCACATGCATGAGTTACAAGCAATGAATCCCCCCCCTCTCTCTCTCCCATGTCACCTAACAAAGGTAAAATCTAAGTTCAGACAATTGATCTCTCTTCTCTAAACCAACACAATTATGTAGTTATAATTTCTTATACGGTTATATATATATGTCGGATTGAGTAGACAGAAAAGATTAAAAAAATACTTGAAAAGTTACAAAGGATATTGATTACCAGGTGTTAATTTGTTCTTCCTTGATATATTTATATTCGGCAACATATGATGGAGTTTGGTTCCTTTCAGCTAGGTTTACTGAGATTCACCTTTTCTTTCACATCACATTAATATTTACATCAACAAGTGATCTCATGCACGATAATCCCATACCATGAGAATTGCATGACGGGAAAAAAACAAATGAAATTTTCTAGGAGCATCTGAAATCATGGCCTACATGATCATATTTACTCTTGGGTCTTTGTTACCGCCTGTTTAAACGTCTATAATTTTTGTGGGTATGTTTAACTATTGGACTTATTCTACCCAATAATACACAATCGTATGAAGGGACATAGACAAATTTCTAGCTAGACTCTAAGGGGTTGTTTGATATCATAAAATTTTGGAGATAAACCCAGGTTATTCTCAAAATTTTGAGGATAACCCAAGTTTATCCCAAGTTATCCCCGTACCAAACAACACCTAAACGCCTGTTCGACATCATAAAATTTTAGAGATAAACTTGATATATCTTCTAAATTTTGAAGATAAATCAAATTTATCACTAAATTATCTCGATACCCAACGGCCCCCAAAGATAGCATGTTACCTACACTTAACTCACCTTTGATCTGACTCAATGAAATGATCACTAAATTTAGTAACTTTAGTGGATTACAAAATCCTAGTTCTCTATCTCCGAAATCAAAATATATTTATATAATGAATCACCCAAGATTAAGTGATCTCCCAGAGATTATCAAGATGTTTTATCCAACAATTTAATTATTTAATGTATCTCTCTGACCAGTTAGACATCAATTTAATCAAAATAAATGGGCCTTACATAGTTACAGAGAATCTCTGGTCAAACCCTAAGTCAGCCGATAACATGTTTCCTCTCCCAAACCCGGAGCAATCAGTCCCAAAAATCTTGTCTTATGCAGCACTAAAACCTGGATCAACGAACTGATCAACCGAGAGAGAGAGAGAGAGAGAGTAGCAGATCTACGCGGCTCCTGTAGCTTTGTAGCCAGATTGATTGAGGGGATTCTAGAGAACGGCGCTGGAGTAGGACAAGTTCTCTGCAGTGCAAGGTCACATGTGAAGAAGAAGAAGAAGAGGAGGAAGAAGAAGAACCAGAAGCAGTAGCAGCAGAACGACCCCATCGGTACGTACCAGCAGCAAGGCCGCGGAAGCGGTGGCAGAGAGAGAGAGGTGGCCTTTACTGCCGCAACTGCCCAGCCCAGCCCAGGCGAGTCCTTGGAGTAGCAGTAAAGCTTGCTCCTTTTTCCCCCCCTTACCCGGCTTCACCACCTCACCGGCGCCACCGCCAACTCCCCCAGAATGTGTCAGCATGTCAGGGACCGGAACTACTCTCTGTCTCTGTCCCTCTCTCTCTCTCTCCTTCCGTCGACGGTCGTAGAAGGGGGTGACTGAGGTCTTGATGCGGGAGTCTGAGTCTGGGTACAGGAGGCGATGGGTTCCCCCCCGAAGGCCTTCCACCTCGTCCTCTTCCTCGCCGCCGCCGCCGCCGCCGTCTGCTGCCTCCTGATCTTCTACCCCCAGTTGGTGGGCGACGGCGCTGCGCGGGGCGGAGGCGGACGGCGGAGGAGCGGCATTGTCGTCGCGAGCGGCGCCCGCAGCCGGGTTCGCTTTCTTGGTGGCGATGGCAGGATTGTTCCTGTGAGAGGGGAGGACGAGGGTGCTGTCGGCGGCGGTGTTGCACTCCTCCGGTCTCCTGTTGCCGACACGTTCAGAGTGCTTCTTGGCTTCTCGCGCAAGAAGGTTGGTCGTGCGGGATACGGCGGCGCGGCCCCGGCGCCTGCACCGGCGCCGGCGCCGGCACCGTCGGCGGCTAGGGTCCACCGACGCTTTCCTGCCGCCGGCAGCTACTCGCCGCTGCCGCGTCCCAGCCGCATTCCCCCGGTGGATGGCGCGGCTCTCCGCAAGGCTGGTAGCTCCAAGGCCAGAGCCCTGTGGATTATTGCAGCCGTGGCCGTCGCCGCCGGAGCGGCGACCGTGCTCGTCGCCCTCGCCGTGGTGCTGGTGCGGCACCGTCTGTGGAGGGGAAGGACGTCCTCCGCCTCCGGCGACGGCGTGAACAAGGTGGGCTTTGACCCGAGCGTGGAGCTTTTCTACCTCGACACTTTCGCTCCGGGGCTGCCGGCGGACCGCGCGGTAGACAGCCGCGAGCAGGACGATGACGACGGCCACAGCGAGCGCAGGTCGCCGCCGCCGAGCGGCGGCAGCCCCGCCGGAAGTTCTGAGAGGTGTGGGACTGAGGATGACGATTCCTTCCACTCCCTCTCCATCTGCAACTCCCTTTCCTCTCTGCCCCATTCTGACGGCGCATCGGAGACAAGCGACCGGACCAACTCCGGCGAGGTCCCCCGGACGGCCGCGTTTGTGCCGCCTCCGCCCCTGAAGCCTCCCTCTTCTCCGCATCCGGCTATGGGTTTTGCACGCCGGGTCTCCTTCAGTCCAGATGTGTTGTCCTCGCAGCCTCCGTTGCAGAAGCTAAACTCTGGCCGGAAGCTTCCCACATTCTCCTCTCCTTCGCGTCCTCCGCCGCCGCCGCCACCGGCTCCGCCTCCTCCTCCTCCTCCTCCTCCTCCTCCTCCTCCTCCTGTTCGTAGGTTGTCTCTTCATCTTTATTCACAGATACCCTCGTCTTCTTCATACCCTGGGCCAAAGGACCCTGCCGGCACATCGCCGACGGAGGGTACTCCATCTTCGTCTTCATCTGCAAACCCTAATCTCAAGAAATTTCGTGCTGAACCATCGCCCCCGTCGCCTCCGCCGCCGGCTCCTCCCTCGTTTAAAAAGGGGGGAAGTCCTGGCCAACCCCCGCCGCCGCCTCCCCCTCGCCTGCGGCAGCCTGCCGTCGGCAAGGACGGGTCTCCCCTACCGCGGCTGAAGCCGCTGCACTGGGACAAGGTGCGCGCAACTCCCGATCGATCAATGGTGTGGGACAAAATCCGATCGAGCTCATTTGAGTAAGTTCGATTAATTCCCCTGTTCGTCTCTGCTCCGCCGTTTGATATATAAGAACACCGGCCGTCCGGAGTCTTCGCCGGCTGCCGGTTGTGTAACCAGACGTTAATGGTGGGGAATGCAGATTGGACGAGGAGATGATCGAGTCTCTGTTCGGGTACAACCTGCAGAGCTCCGGGAGATCCGAGGAGGCCTGCCGGAGCAAGGCGTCGTCCCCGAGCAAGCATGTTCTCGAGCCCAAGCGGCTGCAGAACTTCACCATCCTGTTGAAAGCTCTGAACGCGACGACGCCGGACCAGATCTGCGAAGCTCTGTTGAGAGGTAGGACACTACCGGCAGCCGCATTCACCGACGTCGTCTCGCCAGAAATTAATCACAGAATCTGTTGAGATTGTTTAATTTCTTTGGCCGGATCAGGCAGCGGATTGGACGCACAACAGCTGGAGGCCCTGGCGAAGATGGTGCCCACGAGGGAGGAAGAAGAACGGCTGCTGTCCTTCGAAGGAGACGCTGGCGAGCTCGATCCGGTGGAGAGGTTCGTCAGAGATGTCCTGAGCATAGACTTCTCCTTCTCCAGGATCGAAGTCATGCTCTTCCGGGAGACATTCGACGACGAGGTTGCTCATCTCAGGAAATCATTCCGGACGGTGGAGGTAGAGAAGAAGACGCCCTCTGCAGAGCAAGTAATCCGCCATTGAAATTAGGGATTACTCCTGAGATCTTGCTCGATCGGATGTTTTCCAGGAAGCGTGCGAGGAGCTGAGGAGCAGCAGGCTCTTCCTCCGCCTGCTCGAGGCGGTGCTGAAGACGGGGAACAGGATGAACGTCGGGACGACCAGGGGCGGAGCCAGGGCGTTCAAGCTCGACGCCCTTCTCAAGCTAGCCGACGTCAAGGGCACCGACGGCAAGACCACCCTGCTTCACTTCGTCGTCCAGGAGATCGTCCGATCGGAGGGCGGCGCCACCGCCGCTGATGTCGAGAAGGAAGAGGACTGCGCCACAGCAACCGGGCTGGAGCTCGTCTCCGGCCTCAGCACCGAGCTCTGCCATGTCAAGACGGCGGCCGGGGTCGACCTGGAGTCCCTCGCCGGCTCCGTCGCCAACCTCTCCGCCGGGCGGCACACAATGGAGCACCTCCTCGAGCACCTGGACGGCATGAAACCGGGGGCCACGCGGGCAGATCACTTCGTGCACTCCATGAGGTCCTTCTCGAGCCACGCGGCGGCGGCCATCGACGCGCTGCAGGAGGACGAACGGCGGGTCGCCGCCCTGGTGAGGGAGATCACCGAGTACTACCACGGCGACGTGGGCAAGGAGGAGGCGAACCCGCTGGGGATCTTCCTCATCGTGAGGGACTTCCTGGGCATGCTGGACCGCGTTTGCAGGGAGGTCGGGAACTGGAAGGGGCAGCACAGCCCCACCATGGCCGTCCCCTTCAGGTAGCAGAGATCAAGACCAGAGGAATCCATGATTGCAGCACAAGCTTGCGTGTCTTCGAACAAGATGGGTGTTTCAGAATTCAGATCATTTTGCGGACCCAAACTGGAGTACAATTTTTTTTCTTTCTTGCAGTTCATGTATGCGTGATCTTCCTTCCATTCAGCCGCAATCAGTGTAAAATGTTAGAACTGGGGATTTGCAGGTAGTGGGTAGTGAGAGAGAGAGAGAGAGAGCTCAGAGATGTGTACATGACTACATTCAGCTGCACTGCAACTTCTTTCCATATTAGCGTTCATGCACCTCCTTATGAACAGATAGAAATCAAGAGAACTGGAGGTAGAATGATGGAGAGATCGGATGAACTGGGTTTGCATTTGATCAGATGGGTAATGTTCTCTTTTACAGAGCACAGATGTGGGTGAAGCTCCACCTCCAAGGAAGAAGAGATCGCTTGGGGGATTCATGATTCATGCCAACTTTCTTTGAGCAAATGAAGTACTTGATAATGACTAGGAATAGAACCCAGGAAGAGGACCTTCTCACATTACGGGGGATTGGGAAGCATTGCCGGGATGGAGGATGGATGAGCTTCAAGAAAAAATAAAACATATTTCCACACTTCTTTTATTTTCTTTATTTAACTTGAGTAAGCACTAGAATCACAGAATCTCTAAATCCTCAAAACTGTTACCGTGGTGCAGGACGGTGCGCTAGATGCTAGTAACTGTAATTCAACCAGTGAGATGGCAAACAGGGGTGTTTGGTGACACGATAAAATAGGTGTTTAGCAATCATGATAGAAATATACTATTTCATCGAGTTTCTTCTTGAATAAAGAAAAAGGGGGGACATTTTTTCTTCTTCTTGGTCCCTCATTTTATTTTAGTTATGCATGATCTCCACTCTTTTGTTATCATGACTGAACATGATAATTTTACGTTCTGAGTTATATTTTTATCTTACATATATAAATATATATAATTTTATTGCAAAAAAATATTTATAGCCAATCACCTCATAGAAGATAAGAGAAAAGTTTCAAGAAACATAGAAGTAACTCTGAGATCGTCAACCAACCTTATAGGTCGGTTGGCATGCCCCAGCTCTTAAAGCAGGGGGCGGGGGTTCAAAGGCCGCCAAGCCCGCCATCCCCTGTGGGGATGATTACTTGTGGAGAGCGGATCACCTCAGTTCCCGGGTGGAGGGAGTTCCCGCAGTCCTCAATGGCATGAGGACACCTGGTGTCGCGGAAAACGAAGCGTCAGTGCGCTTTAAATAGGGCGTAAAGTAGATATGACGTCGCTCGGTAGTGGGTAAATAGAGGGTCGGTAGTGGGTCTTTGAAGCCTCGGTAGTTCGGTAGCGAGTTGATAAGCGGTCGGTAGTGGATTCTTAAGGCTCGGTAGTGGGTAAATAGAGGGTCGGTAGTGGGTCTCAAGGCTCGGTAGTGGGTTAATAGAGACTCGGTAGTGGGTCTTTGAAGCCTCGGTAGCTCGGTAGTGGATAAATAGAGGGTCGGTAGTGAGTCTCAAGGCTCGGTAGTGGGTTAATAGAGACTCGGTAGTGGGTCTTTGAAGCCTCGGTAGCTCGATAGTGGGTTAATAGAGACTCGGTAGTGGGTCTTTAAAGCCTCGGTAGCTCGGTAGTGGATAAATAGAGGGTCGGTAGTGGGTCTCAAGGCTCGGTAGTGGGTTAATAGAGACTCGGTAGTGGGTCTTTGAAGCCTCGGTAGCTCGGTAGTGGGTTAATAGAGACTCGGTAGTGGGTCTTTGAAGCCTCGGTAGCTCGGTAGTGGATAAATAGAGGGTCGGTAGTAGATTCTTAAGACTCGGTAGTGAGTCTTTAAAGCCTCGGTAGCTCGGTAATGGGTTAATAGAGACTCGATAGTGGATCTTTGAAGCCTCGGTAGCTCGGTAGTGGGTTAATAGAGACTCGGTAGTGGGTCTTTGAAGCCTCGGTAGCAAGTGTAACAGGTCTCGGTAGCGAGTCTTTAAAGACTCTGTAGCAAGTTAAACATGACTCGGTAGTGGATTAGAGGAGGGTACTACCGAGCTACCGAGGCTTCAAAGACCCACTACCGAGCCTCTATTTACCCACTACCGAGTTACCGAGGCTTCAAAGACCCACTACCGACCTTCTATTTACCCACTACCAAGCTACCGAGGCTTCAAAGACCCACTACCGAGTCTCTATTAACCCACTACCGAGCCTTGAGACCCACTACCGACCCTCTATTTATCCACTACCGAGCTACCGAGGCTTCAAAGACCCACTACCGAGCTACCGAGGCTTCAAAGACCCACTACCGACCCTCTATTTACCCACTACCGAGCGACGTCATATCTACTTTACGCCATATTTAAAGCGCACTGATGCTTCGTTTTCCGCGACACCAGGTGTCCTCACGCCATTGAGGACTGCGGGAGCTCCCTCCACCCGGGAACTGAGGTGATCCGCTCTCTTATTTGTGGGGCTCGAGTCTGTGTTGTGCGGGTGTTGGCCGTTCGGCCATGGTAACCAAAAAAAAAAAACTCCCCGATCAAAAAGAACAAAGATACCATCAATAGATGGGTAGACTTGTCTATTATATCTTCACTCTCTCCACTTCAAATACCATCAATAGACTTTGGAGATTATCACATTTTGTAAAATTGATAATCTTCAAAATATGAATTTTATCATGTTTGATAATCTTCGTAATCTATTCACATTTTACCTTGACATTCAATCAAGAATAGAAAAAATAGGAGAGTAGATCCACTCACGAGATTTCTAGAGAGTTTTCTTAATATTGTTATATAAATGAGAGTATAAAATATTAAATCACTATTAAATAAAATTATAAAAAATATTAAATCATCCTTACAATCGAAAAAATTGGAAAAAAAAATGTCTTGCGAGGAGATCCGCTCCCAAAAAGTACGGACAAACCAAGCACGGCTTCCTTACAAGCAAAATCTGAAAGTCTTTTATTTAACATCCAAACGATTCCACTAGAATCCGATTCTCCTTGTCCTCCTCGTCGACCCTGCCTTCGTAACGCCCAGCCTGCGCTCCGGCGCGCCGGCGATGGCGCCGTCGCTCCCCTCGCCGATCTGTGTCTCCTCTCCGTGGAGAACTGCAGGGTCTTCTTCATTGTCGTCGTCTTCATCCTTGTTGTACCTGCGGTGTGCCGTGTGCGGTGGACGCTCCCAGTCCCCGCCGCCATGGGACCTAGGGCTTCGCTGCGCGTTGAGGTCCGCCACGGCCCTCCGTGGTTCGATCTTCTCGTCGAGCTGCCGGCGCCGCCGGAATTCATGTGGCTCCGGACCGTGCACCGGCGCCGTGGGGTTCCCCGCGACATCTGCTCCTCCTCCGTCCTCTTCCTCAGATTCGTCTTCGTACCCAATCGGGCTGCAGATCTCTATCTCTTCGCACACTTGGCGGAGATCGGAGCCGTCATTGGACACTGCCGGAGTTCGAGACCGGTCAACATCCTGTTCGCCGCCCTGTTCTGATCCTACCTGCTCATTTCCTGTCTCTGTGTCCGGATCTGAACAGGGTGCCCCCCGAGGCCATCGCCGGAGCCACCCTTCTCCTGCGATTCCTTCCTGTACAACTCTACGGCGCAGAATGCTGCAATGGCAGCATACACGGCCGACTGGAACGCGGCCTGAGCGGCGCTTGCGGCATCCCCAAATGCAGAGATAGAGGTTGAAGCCGCCGCCGCCGGCTGCGTCGGCTTCCCGGCGGTCTGCTACGGATCAAGAGTAGAAGTAGTTTGTAAAGTCTCGCAGAACGAATCATGGGCCGAAAGAATTTAAATTAGATTGCCGATAGAACCTCTGTGAGGTGTTCGAAAGAAGGTTCATCGAGGTGGAGGACGGCGCCGATCTCCTCCGCTATCTTCTTCGTCACCGCCACTCTTCTCTCCAGGCTCGCCGTCTCCGCCGATAGCTGCTCGATGAGCTGCGGTTAGTAAGATGAGTAGCTGTATGCGACATTAATGTTCTCCGCCGGGCAAGGGAAGGCGGGACGAGACTGCGATGCGAAGGGGAACAGAGCCGCCGGCGTACCCTGGCGTCGACGCCGCAGTTGTCGCGCAGCTCGGTGGCGGCGTCGACGAACTTCTTCCCCATCCTGCAGGTGAGGATAGTTCGGACGTCGCGGAGCTCAGGCAGATTCTCGCACCTCGTCTCGGAGAAGAGCAGGCCGGATATGGCCTCCTTTAGCTCGTCGGGGCAATCCCTGCCACCACACCACCACGAAAGACGGCAATCAGCCGGAGGCAAGAGGGAGAGAGGGGAAAAGCCGTAGATCTCTGTTACGCGGCGGCCGGGGGATGGGCAAAAGGAGAGAATCGGAAGCCACTTCTGGTGTTCGAGGAGGGCGGCGGTCTCCAAGACGATTGTTGCAGTAGCTCTGTATCATCTCGAACGCGTCCAGCAGGTTCTGCTCCTTGATCACAGACTCCGCCTGCAACTCGAGGGGGGAACATATATGCATCAGCAACGAAGAAGATCGCCGGAGGTGGACGGAGTTCCGGGATAGTACGTGACGGACCCGGAGGAGGGCGCGCTCATGGTGACCCCGGCGGAGGAGCTTGGCGACGTCGCTGCGAGAATGCTCGCAGCGGGAGCTACAATGGGCGCGGAGGACGGCGAGGTGGGAGACGGTGAGGCCGAGGAGGGGCTTGATCCGGTGAGCCCTGAAGCCCCTCCCGAGCCAGGCGTTCAGCTTCCTGCTCATCGGCCACCGCTTCCCTGTCGCCGGACAGCTCCGTCGATTCCAGGACCCCCGCGGAGGGTCGACACGTCGACCGCCGGCGGAAAGCAGAGAAGGGTACTCGCCGGAAGGCTTCCGATCACTGCGACGGGCAGCTGGGTAGGAAGCTTAGAAGATTAACCGCAGATCTGCGGCGGCTGTGCCTGTGCTGCTCATTCCAGAACGGAGACGTGGAAGAAGGCCGCGGTTGGCCGCCGCCGTTGCTCTTGTTAGCATGGAAGAAGCCCCCCCTTGGAGGTTTCCCACTAAGTGTTTTTTTTTTTTCAAAGGGATTCCGAACATTCCACTTCCCACTCATTCTGAAACTTCTTCTTTGGCAACAAGAGCTCATACTAATTTAGATCTGTCCAGGGGCTGCTTCATTAATATCCGTGGATATGCTCGTCGAGTAATTAAATAATTTGTATACATGTGATGTGACTCATTTTACCAGAGATAAGCAAAGGGGTTTCAAAATTAGACTTTTTTGACACGAGTCTCGAACTAAAATTCGAATTGAGCTCCAGTTTTTTCTTTTGTAGAAATTGGATGATTTAAGGTTGAGCATGACAACCTCTAGTCTTGGATATATGAGAGAGACCAACTGCTTTTGAGTCTCGAACCAAGTTTAAACTTTTCTAAGATCAAACGACGAACATCCTACTCGTGTGGAGCTCGCATAGTAGTGTTCTTCGTGGACCTGACTAAGAATAGGGCCTAGGTCACAAAAAAGATGCTTGCTTGGGAAATATTTGATTACAATATTAGCATAGCATCATCTCTGATATTGAGGTAAGATGCACGGGAGGAGGAAGCATGCCCTTGAATGGTGAAAATCTTCTCAGTCGACTCAAAACAAAAATCACACAGAACAATGGACTGGACTTCCAAGAAATAACATACATCTGAATAAATTACATGAATTACTAATTTGCTAGTAGCCATCTTCTTAAGGCCAGCAGTATGCGGGAGTAAAACGGATCAACATGATGCTACAAAGAGAAACTTCTTTTGTCATCGAAGAACCAAACCCATCAGACTCAGTGCCCTTGTCCCACACTATTGAATGTAAAGATCAGAGTATGTAAAGGTGAAGTATCAGACTATCAGTAACGACAATGACTGTCTATTTCATGTTGCAATTATGAATCATCACAACTTTTTGTACAAAGTATACCTGACCAAACCTCCTATTACCCCCCCAAAAGGAGAAAGGGTCCAACACTTCAGTGACAAACTGCACTATAGTTAAGACCTGTACACCTTCCACCTCGTCAGTTTAAACATCATACACAGCCATGCGCTCCTCAATGTTGACCCGGCAAATAGGGCACTTCTTACACTTCTCAGAGCAAGCTCTGAAAAGGCAGATCAAAAGTCGTAGATTTTCAATATTTTTCAAAGAATTGAAAAGGTTGAAGATTAAAAAAAATGCACATACTTGCAAAGAGTTCGATGTCTGCAAGGAAGCAAGACCATACAAATTTCTCCCTCGAAGCAGATTCTACAAAGAACCTTTTCCTGGATATTGCAGGAACAAAATGGATAAGGTGACAGGAATAAGTAATAGCTGTAGACTACTGGAGGCATTTCGTATGCATTCAAGTACATATCCACATATCCATGAGTAAAACCTAAGCAAATTAGCTGCAACAATCATTAAGCTAACAAACATTTACACCATATGACTTCAAATACAAGTGAATTCCGCAATGATGGACAACGGGACATCATGCTTTTTTGCCATTGTGTTAGAAGGAAATGAACTTTAAACTATGTTCTAATTGGCATCGACAAAGTCAGTAACTTTACATTTTGAAGTCTTTCATATTCCTGTTGACTGAATTTGGTGATTTCTGCTTGTTCTCCGAGAGCTGCTTGTAATCTCCATATCTGAAGTAGGCAGAAGCACAAGACCAAGACCAGTTACCATGCCTTACTCAAATGTTGGTTTCAGTGATTAACTCATGGTTGCCGCCAACATTCTTATTTCAAAAAGTCAAAAAAGTAAAAGAATAGAAAGGTGTACTTCTTCAGCAAGATCCTTTTTGGGCATTTTCTTCACAACTTCAGGAGGATAACCACAGAAAGTGTTATACCTACAAGGTATAGAAAGAAAGGATCATTGGCAAGCAATGCTCGAAAAGAATAGTAAGACATATTCAACAGGTACATCTCGGAGGATGAAATCAGTAACTAACAAGGGACTCAGAAATTTATATGGCGTTATTTCTTCCCCAAATCATACACCTTAGGTGCTTGGGAAGTGAGAACACACTAATTTACTCTAAAATATAGCTCAAATACTTGTTGTGATCACACTATTCTCCCATACAGCAGTAGGGGTGTTCATATAAACCCGTAAAACCAGTGAACTGATCCGGATTGAACCAAACCGTTTGGATTGATATAGTTGGTTAATTTAATTTAGTTTAATCTGATATTATATTATATTACTTTATTTTATTTTATAAATAAATTTTATGGGCTGAAACAAAAACGTTGGGTTTGGTTCATTAAAGGTTTGAGCTTTCACCAAACTGGATCAGGTCAGTGTGGTTCACCATTCTGTTTGGTGTTTCAGTTATGGCAAAATTGGCCAGAAACAGACTGAAATGAACAGTGAACAATCCTACCTGACTCTGATATTCAAGGAAGCAGGATTAGAATAAGAAACCGGATTGGCATAATTGAGCTATTCCAAGAGAACAAAAATCTAAAATCGGTTAGAATCATTTCCTCAAAAAAAAAACAAAAAAATTGTAAAAAAATGACAGATGGATTCCACATGGGATTCCAGTCCAATCAAATCCCAGGTTGAATCGGCCCCAAGGCAGCAGCAGCGCACTCTCAGGTCCAGGGGACCTGATATCTAAAGAAGTCATCAAATCCAGACCATATCGCGTCAGACAGACTATTGGAAGCTCAGCAGGGAAGACAGCGGTGCTGACGCTGTGGACGGCAGATTCCGGCCAGTGTCATCAGAATCGGCCCCGAATCGGTCCGATCCATGGCTGATTAGATCGATTCTTGCAAACTAAGGAGAGAATCTGGGGGTGGATTGGAGTCCTGCCTCGTAAATTTGGTCAATCTAGGCTGATCCTGATCCAAATTCAGTCGATTTCAATTTGGATTGGCCAATTCTACATTCTGTTGTAGTATTTCTACATTCCTCAACTGGGCACCAGATGTCCTAACAGATAGCAGATGAGTTTCCCCATTAAAGCCTACCACAGCAGATATTAATGGAAACATCCTTTCCAGATTCCATATGCGTGGACGGGCTACAGTGGTTTGCATTTTTCATTTCAAGATTCAACAGAAGAGGGGTAAGACCATTATTTCATGGCTAAATGCACACTAGGTCGTTTTAAGCCAAGCGCTTTATCATTAGGTCCGTTTTCAAAAACACTTTACCACTAGGTCCGGTTTTTCAAAATATCATCACACCAGCTCCATTTTTCAATAAAAATGTCATTTTTACCCTTTCATGTTAAACAAAGTACCTAGTATTTCCTCTTAATAACAGATTTCAAAAAATTTCAAATTTAATGGTTAATTAGAATCTCCAATTTATTTTCAACTTTTAGAACTATTTTATAATTTTCATCTGATTTATGACCGCAAAACATTGATGTTTGGAATAAAAATTTATCGTATTTTATTCATATCTAAATTTATATATGATATAAATTATTAAATATCATGTCATTTAATACATCATGTTAATTAATTTAAGTTATGAATAAAAAATAATATTATGGTTAAGAAAAAAATTTACCACATTTTGTATATATCAAAATTTAAATTCGATGTAAAATATTAATTTATTTATTACATCAAGTTAAGTATATTTTACTTTAACTGCATGATATTGTTTTATATAGAGTAAAAAATGTTTTAACTAAAATTTTATTTATTGAATCATATTTATTATAATTTTTTACTATAAAATATTAAGAATAATCTATTTAATATATTAGGTTAATTATAGAAATGTTTTAACAATAAAGTATTATAATATGTTATCTAGTTGTTTTGAGGGTAAAATAGAGATTTGTTATGGTCATTGGAGTGGGTGGTAAGTAAAATGGGAGTCAACAAATTAAATGGAAAAGAAATTTAATCAATGGAGTTTTTGGTAAACTCATTTTGTTAAATGGAGTGGGTGGTAATTCTCCCTTATTTCATTGATAATGTACTTGTGGAGATCTTCAGTATCTTTCAACCAAACAAGATTCAATTGATACGGCAAGCATGTCTCCTGACACTCAAATCAACAAGGATGTTTCAGTTGAATACCTTGCCTCACCATCTAAGCTTATGGGTTAGTCTTCAATAATCCTCTGATGAATGGAGTCAACTTGATGGAGTAAATAAAAGACTGGGACTTCATATTTATCTTTTATGTAGGGATGACTAGCTCATCCACAAAGTCATGCCCTTCATGCTTGGAACTCAACTCAACTCAACTCAACTAAAACCTTTATCTCAAATTACTTGGGGTCAGCCATATGGATTCTCTTTCTCCACTCATGTCGATTTTGTGTTATTTCTTCAAAGATATTTAAGCCATCTAAATCATATTGAATTACCCTCCTCCAAGTTAACTTAGGTCTACCATGTCCCTTTTTTTCTGTCATTTTAATATTTTCTATCTTTCTAACTAGAGTCTTTTTAGGTTTACGTTTAATATGTCCAAACCATCTCAATCTCCCTTCTTTCAATTTGTCTACAATTTTCGTTACTCCTACATTTTCTCTAATATATTCATTCTTTATTTTATCTAACATAGTGTGACCACTCATCCATCTTAACATTCTCATTTCGGCAACACTTAATTTAGAAATATGTTTTTCTTTTATTGTCCAACATTCACTACCATACAACATCGTGGGTCTTATACTTCTACGATAAAATTTTCCTTTCAACTTTAATAGAATTTTACGATCACATAGAACCCTTGAAGTCAATCTCCACTTCATCCAACATGCTTTAATCATATGATTAACATCTTCATCACATTCTCCATCTTTTTGAATAATTGATCCAAGATACTTGAACTGAGTTTTTTGAGACAATATTATCTCATCTAAACTGACGCCCTCACCTACTTCTCTTTGGTTTTCATTAAATTTACAATGCATATATTCTGTTTTAGTTTTACTTATTTTGAAACCTTTAGTCTCCAATATATTTCTCTACATTTCTAACTTTCTATTCATTCCTTCTTATATTTTATCTATCAATACAATATCGTCTGCAAATATCATACACCAAGATATATCATCTTGTATAATCTTCGTTAATTCATCTATAACTAATGCAAAAAGATAAGGACTTATTACAGACCCTTGATGTAAGCCAATTGAAAAAGGAAAATCTATTGTTTCTACACCAATTGTACATACGCTAGTAGTTGCATCATCATACAAGTCTTTCATCATTTGTATATACTTAACAGGCACCATCCTTCGTTCCAACACCCACCATAAAACCTCTCTTGGTACTCTATCATAAGTATTTTCTAAATCAATGAACACCATATGTAAATATTTCTTCATATCTCGATATTTTTCTATCAAACTTCTAATAAGAAAAATATTTTTAGTTGTAGATCGATCAGGCATAAACATTGTTTACGGAATCGGTGGAATCGGACCGATTCCGACCGATTCCGGAATCGGATCGGTGGATTCCGATCCGATTTCATGCGGAAGGACAGATTCCGGCATGAATTCCGCGGAATTGGTCGGAATCGGTAGGAATCAGTCCGGAATCGGCCGGAATCGGTCCGGAATCGGAATCGGAATCGGAATCGGATCATTTTTTTTCTTTTTATGCTATTCCAGTCGGATCGGCTAGAATCGGTCCGAATCGGCCGGAATCGGTCCGGAATCGGATCGGAATCGGAATCGGATTGGTTTTTTTTTTGCTTTTTTTTTCTTACCGATTCTGAATCGATTTTCTTCCATTGAATCGGTCCGATCCGATCCGATCCGGATCGGATCGGTACCCACCGATCCCGATTCCGATTCTGATCCCGCGATCCTTCGGCATAAATCCAAATTGATTAGTTGAAATATTTGTACAGCTCTATAATCGCCGCTCAATAACTCTTTCCCATAATTTCATAGTATGACTCATGAGTTTGATCCCTCTATAATTACACAATCTTGTATATTTCTTTTTTTTAAAAAAAATAGGTATAATGATGCTCTTTCTCCATTTATTCAACATTCTTTTCGATATTAGGATTTTGTTAAAAAATCGAGTTAACCATTCCACTCCTAAATCTTCCTAACACTTCCACACTTCAATAGGAATATTATCCGGACTACATGCCTTATTTTCATCATTTTCAATGCTTCTTTAACTTCTGAAAATTGAATTTTTCTAATATAATTTAAATTAAAGTTTGTCACATTCTCTGTGTCGTCTATGTTTTTAGCAAAGTTGTCATTAAAAAGAGTATCAAAATAATTTTTTCATCGTTCTTTGATATCATCATCTTTAATCAAAATTTTTTATTCTTTATCCTTTATGCATCTAATTTGATTAAGATCTTGAGACCGTCTCTCTCTCATTCTTGCTAGTTTATAAATATCTTTTTCACCTTCTTTAGTTCCAAGTTTCTCGTACATATGTTTAATAACATCATCTCTTGCTCTTCTAATAACATTTTTTGCTTCTTTTTTTGCTATCATGTATTGTTCATAAGCTTCATTGTTATCACATTTCGGCAATCTCTTATAACAATCTCTCTTATTCTTTATCGCCTTTTGCACTTCTTCATTCCACCACCAAGTCTCTTTTTTTGTGGACCATGTCATTTAGACTCTTCAAGTACTTTTTTAGCTATCTCTCTAATTTTTATAGTCATATACATCCACATAGTATTAACATCTGTCTAACTTCCAATCATTTATCTTTAAAAAGTTCGGTCTTAAATATTTGTTGTTTCATTCCTTTTAACTCCCACCATTTTATTTTAGGAGAAGACTTTCTTTTATATGTGTTTGTTTGTGTTTTAATCTTAACATTAAAATCACTAACCTATGTTGGTTTGCTAAAGTTTCACTCGGAATTACTTTACAATCTTTGCAAATAGCACGATTGGATTTTCTAGTGAGAATGAAATCAATTTGACTTTTATTTTGTCCACTTTTAAATGTTATTAGATGAGATTCTCTTTTAATAAAATGAGTATTTATGAGGATAAGATCATAAACTATAGCAAAATCTAAAATATTCTTCCCCTCTTCATTTAAATTTCCATATCCAAAACTTCCATGAACATTTCCATATTCATGACATTTGTTTCCAACATGTCCATTGAGATCTCCTTTAATAAATATATTTTCTTCATTTGGTATACTCTGCATAAGATCGTCCATATCCTCCCAAAATTTTTCTTTAATCTCACTACTTAATCCAATTTGTAGAGCATATGCACTAATTACATTAATTATTTCTCTTATTATAATCATTTTTACCATAATAATCCTATCTCCTACTCTTTGTATTAAAACTATTGCATCCTTTAATGTTTTATCAACAATGATACCTACCCCATTTTTATTTCTCTCTTTTCCTGTATACCATAGTTTATATCCTGCATTTCCTTCTTTACCTTTTTCTCTTATCCATTTGGTTTCTTAGATACACATAATATTAATCCTTCTCCTCTCCATACTATCAACAAGTTCTATAAGTTTTCCTATAAGAGATCCAATATTCCAAGTGCCTATTCTTATCTTTCTTTCAATATTTTATTTCTTACATTTCTTTTTATAATAATGTTTATTTGCATTTGAGTTTATTCTAGAACTCATATCTTACTCTTTATTATGGACTAACTTCTTTACCCACGCCCGTCCTTGATGTGGGAATCCTTGCTTATTTAACACCACAATAGGGCGCTTATGTGACGCGTCGCATGTGGGGAACGCCCCTCACCCTTGCTGTATTTTTTGCCACACCCGGGCTCCGGTGTAACGCGTCGTTTGGTGAGTACACCCCAACATTTATATCATTTGAATCTATATCACGAGATGTGACTTTATTTTTACGCTGGTTGTCACCTACCACAACCTTCCACCTTTCTCATCCGGGCTTGGGACCGGCCATGGCGGAGTTGCCCTTCATGCTTGGAACAAGAAAGAAAAATATGAATGGCACAAAGAATAAGGATAATAGGGAAAGAGACACATTCCAATGAAATAAAGAAGGGCGGGCTCAAAAGCCAATTAGCATGCACGAAAAGCAATGATAACAAAAAAATAAAGGTCACATTTCCATGAAAAAACAATATAAATAACAAAATAGTAAGGTTTACATTTCTTTGAGAAGATTTATAAAGAAGACTCATCCAAATACATGAAAGAGGTGATACAAAATGGTTCCAGCTAGAGTTGATATCGAAACAAAAGTCTGAAATATCCTAATATCCAAAATCTTGCTTGAAAACACTTTTTTTTCTCTATGGAGGAGGAGCAGCAACGTCTAACAGCTGCTTATTTTACCACAGGACATCAGCCATACTTACACTTCGACACTATGGACACATTCATGGCATCTTTTAGTTTCCTGTGAACTATGACAAACTGCCTTAACTTCTTGAAGCCTTGAACTCCATTTAAATCCTTACATTTTTCCAAAGTAGGTAGTTCTTCAATTTTCTAGCTTGACATCCTTCAGATCTTGAGCAATCCACCATGCAGGACAGGATTTCTATGAGACATTGGTAGTCAAAACAGAAAGGATCTACCGCTTATTTTCCTTGAAAAATAAGCTCATCCCGGCAAAAAGAAGCCAAAAAGCATCTACCACTTATTGTCCTTGTCCAATAAAAGGAAAACAGAAAAAGCACATTCTAGCAAAAAACAGCCAAAGAGCAGCAGATGAAAGAAGGCATGATCCTATAGAACACACATCCAACTCCTCACCGTACAAATTATATTATGTACTGGTAAACCTTAATTTTCACAATGAAACTTATGTGTACAGAAAATTCTGATAAATCATTAGAAACAACCCTAATCACAATATTAGAAAACTTCCCTAGGAAGAGGATCAGCCTTTGAAATGGCTGGGTAAATCTAACGTAAGGGTGCAAATGAGCCAATACACTTGATAATAGCTCAATTCGGCTCGTTTGTTATATTAAACAAGCTCGAACAAAAAAAATAAAGCTTGACTTCTAAACAAGCCGAGTTTGGTCAAAACCATGCTCGACTTGATAAAGCTCACGGGTAGCACATTTAAATACTCAATTTTATATAATATTTATCAAATATATTAAGTTGAAATTGAACTTAATCTAAGTTTAAAACTCTAATTTGAACAGCATAAACAAGTTTCAATTCAAGTTTCATAAACGACCATAGATCGAGCACGACTTCGAGCTTCATAAACGATCTTTGGCTGAGCTTCACAAACAAACCAAAATCAAGACCAAACTCAAGCTTGGATTGAGCTCATATTCTAATTCAAGTTCGGCCAAGTAAACAAGTAGTTCAACAAGCCAAGCTCAAATATATTATCGAGCTCTTAAAGAGCCAAACATGAACATAGGTCCAAACTACTTGTCAAGTATTGATACCCCTAATCCAATGGAAGGAAATCCAATCAAAAATACGTCTAGATCGGTCCTTCTAAAAAGCGAAAAAAAGCACAAAATATTCCAAACCAATCAAGGGTAGAGGGGTGGCCCAGATCTTAGCTGGGATCGTCGCATCTTTGTCTGCCCTATCCGGATCGGCTCTTGATTGATCCAAGAATCAGCCAATCTAGGTCGATCAAGACCGAAACTAGCTGATCCCGGAAGAAATCAACTCCAGATTAGGCTCCTCCAAGTGTCGGTCCCTATCTAGATCAGACAATTTTGCAAACCATGCTCTCAGGAAGCCTCTACCCTTCATCACAAATGCACTCTCCCCCCACCCGCACACACATGCACACACACAAGGAAGGGAAGGAGGAACTTCTCTACGTATAGGTAAGAAATCATAGTTGTCAAGGCGCCCGCCTAGGCGGCAAGGCGCTTTTCCAAAGGCGCCTTGCCAGGGCACCTTGTCTGGGGCCAAAAAGGCGCCCAAGGCGTCCGCCTAGGCACCCAAGGCGTCCAAGGCGCCAACCTAGGTGCCCAAGGTGCCCAGGCAAGGTGCCTTGAGTATTTTTACATCATTAAAAAATAATTTTGAGGGATTTTTCCCTCTTGATACCCCTCACAAGGGACACTTATTTAATGATGGTTTGAATATATTAATATATTGCACTATCACATGTACTATCATACATATTTAAGATTTATGATTATAAACATATATTATATACTTAATTAAGTTTCTTTTCAGCTCTTTCTTCACTCTCTCTCTGTCTCACTTATATTATTACATACCTTTTTAGGTTCGGGACTACTTTGCGCTCTCCCCATTTAATAATATTATAACAATATTTTACCATTTCTTATACTATTACACATATATAAATTTTATAATCATAAATGAGCTATATATTTAAACTTTATAAAAATCTATTTAACTTTCTTCTCTTTCACACATATCATATTTACTTATGTGCATTGATAAAACACTCATATTCAATTATAACATAAAAAATATAATTATGTTTATGCTTATTTTTATATATAATAACCTCCCGACTCAGCCTTCTCAAGGATTCCGGAATCGGAATCGGTTGGGCCGATTCCTGGGAAGAGAATCGATTCCAAATCGGCCCGGAATCGGTTTTTTTTTGAATTTTTTTTTCGTCGAAAAAAATCAAAAAATTCAGAAAAAATTCTAATAAAATGGGAAATGAGTTAGAAAAAAATTTAAAAATAACCAATGCGTTCATCCACAGGACTACATCGAATAAATACTAATGAACTCCAATTGAAGACTTGAAGTTAAGTACATATTCCAATTCCATTGATTCAAAAATCAAAGAGATGATACATCATGAAAAAAAAAATTACATCATATCAATCTACTACCAAAATCTAGGATATAAATATGGGTCTTCCTCCTCTCCCTGCTGCGCTTCACGCTCTTCCCTCGTGCTCAGTCTTGTATACTGTCCGGGATCATATCCATATGAAAATAATGCCGATGCAATGCCATCAAGGTCGTATGGATCGAACTGCGGGACGACCGGGACGTAAGCAGAGGATGGTGGAGCTAGTGGTGTAATCCACTGCTGGTCAACCTGGTCAAATGCTGGATACTGTGGCTCATGTATATAAGAATCATGTGTATCCGAATCCAGCGTATCGACTTTGGATGCCGTGAATCAGGAGATTCAGCTGCTGTTGATGGCTGCGTCGCTGGTATGCACTCCTCGTCATCATCACCTGAGGAGTGAGAAGGAGCTTGTGTGCTGTCATCTGGGCTGACAGGACGCCTGACATCTAGCTTCCTTCTCTTCACCTTTTCAGCCATCTTTGAAGTACCGGAAGGTCCGGAACCCAAAGTTTTTTTCAACTTTGCAAATCCTCCCATTTTCGGTGCAGTCACTTTTTTTTTCGTTTTCCCCGGACTGCGAATGGGCTGGATAGCGGCTGCTGGGACTGAAGCCGAGCCGGGCTAAAGCCGCAGTGGTCGCTCCATAGCCGCCGGCGAAGAAGGCCCCCGCTCGAGCCTGAGAAGTAGATGGAGATGGAGTTGGAGCATCCTCCTCAGCTTCAACACCATCCAACTCTCCTTCAGCCCATGCACGGTTATCGGGATCAAACTCAGCTGCATGATCCCTGGCTTCCCTCTCCTCTATCTAGGAGGCAAGTGCATGCTCCTCCTGAAATATATGATCCATGTCCACCTCCTCGGGTGGTGGTGTGGCGGAGGAATGCCTCTGTTCGTATGGACCACCTGCGAATCGTGCAAATCGTGCCTCGCTGATCTTCTGTCGATCCTTGATGTTCTTTATGTGCAGCCTCATGTTGTAATGACAGAAGACCAGCTTCTCCAGCCGGTCTGAGATCAACATGTTCCTCCTTTTCGTATGTATCAGGTTGAATGTACTCCAGTTCCTCTCACAATGGGAGGAACTGGTGCTTTGGCTGAGTATCCTGATACCGATGGCAGCAAGTGGATTCCATCCACTCCTGGTGTTCACCTGAACCCACCACTCACCGCAAGAAAAAAACAAGAAGAGAAAATGTAAACAATTAGCCCATCATCTACCATAACTTATATGAAAAGAAAATAAAATCTTCATCAAGCTATTACTATACCAGGTGACACTTTGTCAACTGAATATTTCAGATCAGCATCTGAGTATACGCCGACCCTCATCTTATACTTCTGCATCTGAAAATTTTATAAAAAAAAACATTAGTTGTCTGATAAGGCTACTCCAAGGTATTGAATGAACTCTAACTTACTTCTATCTCAGCCTCTATCCTGTCCTGCTGAGATCGGCACAGACGCTGAATAACAGCAAATGTACCCCGCATCACCTCGTTGTCGTTCACCACCTGTCCTCCATATTGGATGCGGTGGTTCAAAAAATATCCTGCAAGATTTTATTAGTTAACACTGTGCATAAGACAATTATTCAGCAAAAAAAAAAATTAACCAAGTTACCTGCAGCATGGACATCGTGGTGCAAGGTTTTGTCCCATCGGTCATCTATGATCTTCCACCACTTTTTGTAACCTCTGGGATTTTTTTCTTTTATTTTCAGCTTTGCCCGGTCCATGGCATCATACAACGTGCCCATCTGGTCCCTGTCATCTGAGTCTACCAACCTCAAGACAACTACCAGTGACTCAATGATTGCCAAGTAGTAGGCAATCCTCTCCCAAAACCTCTTGTCAGTGATCTGCTTCTCAGACCTGACAAGAATCTCCAACTGATCTTTCTTGTCATGCAGGTTGTCCACCATATAGTTGTAATAATCCTCGGACTGTGTGAACCTAACCAATGCATGCCTATGCCGGTGTAGACTCTCCAACGCAATGAAATTCGTAGCAAATCGAGTCGGACCGGGCCTAACAAGATCGTGCCCTCATGTGTGTGATCTCATGATATGTAGCAGGCGGGGATGCGAATAAATAAAAGATGTGATCGTCTGCGCCGCTCGACAAGTGTGGATACACCCTCCTCCTCGCCTATATCCTCTAATATGAGATCAATGGAATGTCTTTGCACAGGCACCCGTAAGATGTGCATCCTCTTCTCCATCAACTTCCTCCCAGCCGCCTTATATGATGGTTCGTTGTCAGTGACAACCTGAACCACATTGTCCTCCCCGATCTCCTCCACCACCCCATCCATCAAAGAAAAAATGAAGTCGGCATTTTTTATCTTCCCGTAGATCTACCGACTTCAAGAATGTTGTCCCCTCAGAACAGTACACTAAGAAGTTTATCATACTCCTCTTGGTGATACTTGTCCACCCATCGCACATAATTGTGCAACCCCTCTCATTCCACACCAACTTAAATCCATCCATCCACTCCTTCAACTCCTGGACCTCCTCATCCAGGCCAGCGCCGTATATGTGTCTGCTGCCCGGGGCTTGCAAACCCGGTCCAGCCTCACCCACGGCATCCACTATCATCTGGAAGTAGGCGCTGGTGGCTGCATGTACTGGGATGCCTACCTGTCATGTAGTCTCTCATCTCCTCACTCTTCTCCCTGGGCACCTTGTCACATTTCTTGACATTTCCACCTGTTCCGGCAATATGTTGTTTCAGCCGGAACACCCCCCCGTTCATCTCCTTCCCACACCATTTGCACTGTACCCTCTTCCTGACTGGGTCTACCATGTGCCCATGTTCCCAACCCACGTCAGAAGCACGTGCTGGTGCTGCATCACCTTGATCGGTCATTGCTTATATCTGCAAAAATTGTAAACAATGCACTAAAAATGATTAGATAACATAAAAATTGATTTAGACGCTGTTTGGGAAGCAGACAACCCAAGTAACACACCATTCGGTATGTTTAAAGGGTTACGTATTTGCCGGAAATTGTCGTAAATTAACGTACGGGATATCCGGAATTTTTCCCGTGCAAAATGGACTTAAATGGATAGTTCAAAACTTGGACGGACTTGTTCGGTCGGAAATCACAACGTTTAACGACGCTCGGACTCGTCGAAAACGCGTAAGAATGGACGTACGAAGTTTTCGGCGAAGAAATCTTACCAAAAACCTTAGAAAGATCGAAGAAGAGGTTGATTCGAGGCCGGTCCAAGCTTGAATCGGCGGAACCCCTTGAAGATGTTGCTTGGAATCGCCGGAATCGCCGCCGGAATCGGGCCAGAATCGATGCTTGGATCGACGGAATCGGCCGGAATCGATGCTGGCAGCTGGGATCGAGGCCGGAATCGCCGGAATCGCCGGATCCAGCTTTCGCCGCCGCGGGATCGACAGAATCGACCCCCGCGGGTCGATTCCGGCCCTAGCCCTTTTAGGGCCGGAATCAGTTCGATTCCCGGTCCAGAATCGAACTGGGCCTGTTGACCCGGTCTTCCGACGGAATCGGTCGGCAGGCGATTCATACTGATTCCGCGGAATTCTTCCCGGAATCGGTCCTTCCGCCGGGAATCGGATCGGAATCCACCGATCCGATTCCGGAATCGGTCGGAATCGGACCGATTCCGCCGATTCTGCAATCCATAGCCTTCCTTGATTATCGCCTTGACCGCCTAGACGACGCCTAAGCGGCCGCCTTGTCGCCTAAGCGGAATCGGTACCCTTCAACGCCTTAGACGCCTTGTCGCCTTGACAACTATGCCTGAATGTAAGAAAAAACTTTACAATATGCCTTACTGCCCTCTTGGCAACTGTGTCAGCTGCTTTGATCCCTTTAGATGCTTGCTTTAATGTCTTCTGTGAAACACTCTGCTTCATAAAGCAATATGGGTCATCTAATGGTGGTGTGATGGTCAGGCGTGTGGAATGTGAACGACGATACACCCTAAATGTCACCTCTCCTACTTCCACACCCTCATTAGGTGGGGGTCGGCTGGACCATGAACGGTGCAATAGAACATCCCCAAGTCTAGAGCCTCCTACTACCTTCCCTCTCTCCTCGTCCTCTCTATGTGCACACTTACTTACATGCCTCGTCTTCCTCATCTTAGAGTCTGTGGAAGACTCATCCTCCTCGTCCTCGGGTATAGGCCTAGCTTTCCCCTTCCTTTTCCCTTTGTGGGTTGGGTAGTCATCTCCTCTACACATGAGCTCACCACGCAACTCATCCCTCTGATCTATCCAGATCGACCTCTATGAGGCTCTTCCCAACATGTAAGCCCTCATAGCCTCATTGCTCTCCCTAGACATCTTGTTACATTTTTTTTACATTACCACCAAGTCTAGCTATATGTTGTTTCAATCAAAACACTCATTCATTTATTTGCCTTCCACACCATTTGCATTGCACTCTCTTCTTCTCCATATTCACCATGTGACCATGCTCCCACCCAATGTCACAGAAAGCCAGTGCATTGAACGCTCCTTGTTCCGTCATTTAAATTCTTTGTTTGCAATGTTAGTAACATAAAAATATTAAATAAATCCCAAAAAGATAACCGAGATTTTTCTAAGACTGAACAACCCTTTAAAAAGTTGTTTGATGTGGACAAACCCCCCAATAGGTGACTATCAAGGCAAGGGGGACCAAAACAACCCTTTACAAGATATTTCCAGACCTTCCGGTCAATTCCGAATGGTAACAACTTAGTAGATGGTGAAAATCAGCTATGTCGGAGTCAATCCAGACTTAGAATTCATTAAAACCAAGTTTCAAGGGAAGGAAGCTCACCAACAGTAGTAAGAACCAACTGTTCAAGGAAAGAATCGTTGTCGAATCGCTTAAATCACTTTGGAATCGCCTAGATCACCATCTATTCTTCACTTCCGATGTCGGAATCGCAGAGAGATCCCCGGAATTGCAAGCTCTATTAGCTGGAATTGTCTGCTCCCACTGGAATCGCCAACAGCTAACCCCAAGTGCAAGCGGTCTTCTATGGCCAGAATCGATTCTTAAAAGGCCAAAATCAGATTAATATTGGACCCAATATCAATTTGGACCAGGACTTAAGTTGTCCCGGTCGAATCGGTCAGATCGACCGATTCAATGTAAGAATTGACTGAATTGGATCAATTCCAACTGATTCAAGCCGATTCGACTAATTCTAGTAGAATTCATGCCTTAATTGGTCCTTCAAGTGGGATCGACTGATCTGATTCTACCAATTCTGCAAACCATGGCCATGATACATTTAACCAAATCAACTTATTTCTTCCCATTTAACCACCTCTCTTAACACATGTAAACGTTCTTCAGTTTTTATGTATTTTCACACTCGTAAACATTGGTTCAATATTTCCTCAACAACCTTGGCAGGAAATGCAAGATCAAGCAAATTATATCAGCACAATTCTTGCTTTGCACCTCCAAGAATCTATATGAACCAGAGAGTAAAGCCATCAAGATGAGCATTAATCTTCCCAAATTTCAATTTTCAATCTCTCTTGAAAGAACAATGTCAAGCATCAAAAGTTGAACTAGATGGATGTATCCTCTACCTGATTGTTGCAGGTATGAACTTAGCATTGGGAAACTAAAACAAGAAGTCCACTAATAATCCAGATAAGGATAAAACCGGTTATCTTTTAAGCCAGAAAATGTCATTATCAATACAGTTTTTTAAAAAAAACTTCAGCCTAAAAGAACATAGAAACTACATTTTCAGGTTTTTTCATCGCTGAAGCACTTTGTCACTGATTTAAGTAACTAATAAAGGCCGACTACATATATTCAGCTCACATTATGTATTGGCTACTCTGGAGGCAGTGTACATACTACATACTTCTTACACAGTCGCCATTTCATAGAAACTATTGCAAACTGTAATGGCCTTGCACAAAAGTAAAACTCCATCCACAATGTCCAACAATAGCATAAGATAAAAAATTTAATTATGTGGCATCTAGTCACTGGCAAAGTGATAGTTTTCATTCAAATCTTTGTTGATATCACTTACCCTACAGCCCCAGCCTGGAATATACGAGCCTGTTCCTCTTTACTTCCTTCATCAATTGACCACCAACCTAGCAGCCTATGGAGACAGCCAAATTAGGGAGATTTTGCTGACAGTACATAACAAAATAGTTGATAAACTAGAGGTGAATGGGAACAAGAATTGGTTACCTAGAACCATGATGGAGGAATGCAAAGCACTCATGAGCTCTTGATGATACTGCCAAATATGTTTCTGATATTGATCCAGAATGTAATAGAAGTACAATCTTCTCCACCAATCTTGATATAGCAAATAATACACCAACACCTTGTAAAAGGAAAAGTGGAGAGAAAAGAGCAAGGGTTGGAATTTTCCGAGCTGCTGCTGGTGTCCCCTAAAATTAAAGAAAACAAGGTCAATCATCATTTACTTTTGTTGGTAACCATGCAGAAAGGTAACATCAAATGATAAAAGCACATATATCATGCATGAAGTAACCCTCATAAAAAAGGTAAACATTCTTTGTGATGGGGTTCTTCTTGAGCTTCCCTTCTTCATTGGGTGTTTTCCTTTTTACGTACTTGTTTCCCAAATACATCAGTACTATCACACTTTAAAAAACTCATGATTTTTGACACCATAGATCTTCGAAAATGGATCAACATAATTATCATCACCCTGTCGCCTCACTACCATGCTGCATGAACCACGCTATAATGTCAGACTCCCAAATCCATGCTAGAGCCCTCATGCAATCCCAGCCAACCCCCATGATGATACAGCGACCAAGCAGACGTCACACACCTGCACAATCCAGAGGTCATAACCCTGCCAAACTGTGCAGCACTGTGCATAGTGTGCTCCCAATAGCCGCAATATTCTCATCCCATCCTACCATCACAAAAACTTCATGCCATATTGCTCATGCAGGCCGCCCCAAACACTACAACCCACAATGCTACCATACAACTTGCCTGCCCTGAGCAGCTACTAAAAGCTATGTTATTAGAGGCAAGAGGGGGTTCACCTTGTGATGCAGGACAGCGCAGGTGAACCGACAGTTAAACGCCGCAAAACGACATTAGGAAGCTCAAAATAACTAAAACATGCCAAAATTAAAACAAACTGGCCTTGAACTGGTCAAAACATGCCCGAACCGGCCTTAAACCACGCCGAATTGGCCCAAAACAGGCTGAACTGGACTCAGCCCCAAACAGCCTGAACCAGAGTGAACCGGCCAGTTTATGGGTTGAATCGGCCTTTGGCCGACCGAACCGGCCCTGAACTAGGCTTAAACCCAGTTGAACCAGGTCTAGACCCGGTCTGACTGCATCGGCCAGGTGGGTGGGCTGGTCGGGTCCGGGTGGACTGGCGTCAGCCCAGCCGGCGCCACTTAACCCCTCGAGGAGTTGTGGCATCGGTCAGGGGGGTGGGCCGGTTGGACTGGCGTCGGCCCACCAGGTGTCTTCGACAATGCTCGGTCGCAAGGGTTCAATTGGGGGGGGGGGGGGTCTTCGACTGCGCTCAACAGCTGCGGCGCCATCTTCGCATAGAAGGATGAGAGGTCGCCATCGCTGCGGAAAGAAAGAGAAGTTGGAGGGTGCCTTGGGGGAGTGAAACCCTCGCCGTTGCCGTCGCCATCATGGAAGAAAGGAGACCAAAGGGGGAACTGACCAGGGGGGTCTGGTAGAACCCTCGGAGCCAACACGTCATCTTTGCCCCCTTCGTTCTCTCCTTCTTTGTTGCTTGTTGTCATCCGGATGGAAAGGAGAAGGGTGGATGTACCATGGGGATTGCTAGAGGTGGGGGTGTTAAGATTGTGGGAGTCAACGATGACAGAGACACTGAAACAGACGAAGACGAGGATGAATGGGGCATTGACAAGGTGGCTAACTAGGACCAATGAAGGGTGAAGGAAAACGGAGGCCAATCGGAGATAAGGGAAGGAGGGAGACGTCGAAACTGACCTCCTATCTATGTTATATGAGGCGCTCGCCTCAGGTGCCTAGGCGTACGCCTTAGGCACCAGAGGCAAGACAAGGCCCCCCTCACCTTGGCAAATCTCATCTCACCCAGGTCTAGACCTAGTGAAAGCCAGATCTAGTAACTTAAATCCTCCTTCCCCACCTAGAAACCCCCAATGCCCAAGTTTCCACCCCGATGCTCCAATATCTTGATGCATTGTAGGCCCTAAAAATGAGTTTTTTATTTTTTATGTTCTTCTCTAAAAGTTTCAATGTTATATATATGTTTTTCGAGAAGTTCCTTAATAAAACAAAATCTCGCCTCGAGCACTTGAGGCGTCCATCTCAGGCGCCTAAGGCGAGGCGAGGCCCCCTTCGCCTCAGGCGTCTCTCGCCTCTCACTACATGGCCTCCTGTTGGTGGTGGAACAAAGCTAGCCGGTGCCGGATATGAAGAAGACAACCTCCATTCAAGGAGGTGGAGGGGAATGAGGCAGCACCCTTGCACACTAGACCAGCCTTAGGGCTCCAAAAATTCAATATCAACTCTCTCTCTATTTCCAATATACGAGCCCTCTTAGATAGAAGAGCTAATTATAAATAAGACTCCTTGAATGACTATTTACAAACATGAACAATAAATAAAAAAGAAAAGACCCAAAAGACTTCAAATATTTACAAACATGTCCAAGAGGACGTAAACGAAAGTAAATCCCAAAATATACCGGATCGGGTCTCCATCAATCTCCTCCACCAGGAGAAAACTCATCCTTGAGTTTTGATCCGCCTTTCAAATGTCACCGTCACAGTTTCCATCGAGTTGCAATCATCAAAAACATATTGAGAGTCGGCTCATGAGAATGCGTCGATCCTAAGCTCAGATACCAATTTAATGCAAGATAGTGTGGGTGAACCAATGGCTAAACGTTGCAAAACAGCGTTAGGAAGCTCAAAAAAATGAAAACATGCCAAAATTAAAACGAACTGACCTTGAACCAATCATAACAAGCTGAACCAACCTTGAACCATGCCGAACTGGTCTAAAACAAACTAAACAAGGCTCAGATCGGCCCCAAACAGCCTGAACTAGATAAACCGGCTAGTTTAGGGGCTGAATCGGCCTCTGGCAGATCGAATCAGGCTAAATCGGCCTTGAATTGGGCTGAACGGGGCTGAACCTGGTTAAACCAGGTCTGGACCCAGTATGTGGACCAGTCATGTCCAGGTGGACCGGCACAGGCTTGGGCTGGCGCCACTTAACCCCTTGGGGGGTCGTGGTCGCGCGTGGTTCACCCAGGCGAGGGCGTCATGGCGGGGCGGCTGAATGCCATGTACCCCCTCCCCCGGGGTGTCTTCGACTGCGCTTGGGCCCGAGGGTTCAAACGGGGGGTTCTTCGACTACACTCGATAGCCATGGCACCATCTTCAAGCAGGAGGAGGGCGGGAGGTCGTCGTCACCGTCGCTGCAGGAGGAGGGAGAAGCCAAATGGTGCTTGGGAAATGGGAGGTGAAGCCCTAACCATGCTGTGGCAGGAGGAAGGAGACCGAAGGGGAAACCGATGGAAGGGTTCAACAAAACCCTCGAAGCTAGCACATGTCTTCGACCCCTTTGTTCTCTCCCTCTTGGTTGCTCGTTGTCCCAAAGGAAGAGAGAAAAGTGGATGTACTCCGGGGATCGTCGGAGGTGAGGATATTAAGATGGTGGGAGTCAATGATGTCGGAGACGCCGAAACGGATAGAGACGGTAATGAACAGGGCATTGACAAGGTGGTTAACCGGACCGATAAAATGTGAAGGAGAACGGGAATGGTATGGAGGCCGATCAGAGATAGGGGAGGAAGACGTCGGAGCCCACTTACTGTCAATTGTGAAATGGAGTCGGCTAGTGCTGGAGACAAAGAAGACAACCTGCATTCAAGGAGGATGTGAAGGGCAATGGGGTAGCACCCCTGGCACCCTGCACACTGGACCAACCCTAGGGCTCCAAAAATTCACTATCAACTCTCTTTCTCTATTTTCAACATATGAGTTCTCTTCAATGGAGGAGTCAATTACAAAAAAGACTCCTTGAATGAATATTTACAAATATGGACAATAAATAAAAAGAACTCAAAAGATTTCAAATATTCACAAACATGTCCAAGAGGACGTAAGCAAAAATAAACCTCAAAATAGACCGAATCAAGTCCCCATCACCTTGCCTCAGCCACTCGGAGCAATCACTTTTGATGATAGTGTGGGCGAAAGAAAGAGGAAAAAAGGCAAGATTCCATAAAGGGTAAGAGTGCTTGAAACATATCTGGACGTTGAAACCCCACTTTGACAAAAAAGGGTTCTAAGTGGAAAGGGAGACTCGTAACTGGTCTCATTTGACCCATTAAAGAAGGTCAAAAACTTAAAATGGACCCCTGTATGGGATGTTGAACCACCCAATCAGTCCTAGTTATGAACCCCTTGTTGGCAAGACCATTGTCTTCAACCAAAATTGGGCAGAGATTCAGATAAGGTGACATGAGGAACTTGAAATGCCCTCAATTATGTTGGCACCGAGAGTGACCACCTAGCCAATTAGGCTCAAGTCGCAGAGGTGGGGGGTCACCCCACCAGACCTCTTCCCCTAGGTAATTGCCTCAACCACCTATGATGACTATAGTCAAAGCCTGCCCAAGCTCTCACCTTTTCCTCACTCGCATCACACCACCCCATAACCAATGCATGCTGCCTAGTCACCTTGTTGCACAATATATGTAGATAGAGGCACCCACCTCGACCGTCTAAGCGGTGAGGCGAGGCAAGTCGGGCTCAAATTGCCTCATGTCGTCCATTTCCGCCTGAGGCATATGCCTCGACCGCCTCAGCGACTGCCTCAAGTGCCTTTAGCGCCTCAACCACCTCCAAATGCCATACCCAGATCCGGTAAGAACCGGATCGATGTAAAAGCCACCCCCTGGTTGTCTGAGAACCCTTGCTGAACAGAAACTTCCCGGTCCCGACTCCTGCTTCCTTGCCCAACAGAAACCCTCCTCGTTCGGTATGCTCATTGCCGCCGTCCGCTGAAGAAGATCGCGGCGCCGCAATCGGCCGAAGAAGTTCGCGCCACCATTGTTGTCTACTAGTGCTACATCCGCCACTGCTGTATGCCCTTAGTGACGCTGCCGACATCGTTTGAAACTGACGCCACAGCCACCTCTGGCTCCATCTCCATCTCTGGGTAAAGATGTGATTTTATATGTTTATTTATTCACATTTTTCTATCCCATTTATTTTTAAATATGTTCCAACTTTTCTTTATGTCAATTTCAAACTTATAACAAGCTTTATACCAACGTTTGTTGCCGTTCTTCTGGGCGATACCTCTAACTTTCCGACCAACGAATATTAGCGGTGAGTTCATTGGTTGTTCAATTTATTTATTTATTTTTTTTAAATTTTAAACATGTTCTTAGTCTCCGTTTTAGTTTTCAAGTTGTAACAAGCACCATTATCAGAACTGTAACTTGTTGTTCGGAGTTCTTACAAGAACTATATACCGGACATCGACGCCGCTAGAGGTGAGAGTTCTTTCATTCTTTCATTTTTATTGTTATTTTAAGTATATACACATCTACTACTTGGTGTTTTTACATGTCTTTATTTTTCTTGTGTTTTAATATCTTTTTTCATTTTAGGGAGTCTTTCACTGTCTCGAGCACATGAAGATGGTGAATGGCGCAGTTCTAATAGTCAACCTTCCATTCTTGTTCATGTTCCTACTACAAGTGAAACCTCCAGTTCCATAACAAGAGCACATCCTAAATCAAAAGATGTTGGATTGAAGTATGGGGTTTTAGTGGATCCACAAAACTAGGATCTTGTGAGGTGTCAATTTTCTCAAAAAGAACGTAAATGAGACATTTATCGGCTGAAGTAACACCTTGCAGGCTTAAGAACAAATGCGATTGCTTGCAAGAAAGCAAACATGGAGGCTAAGGAAAAGATAAAGCAATACATGCAACAAGCAAAGGTAGCGAGAGTTGAAAAGGCAATAACACATAAAGAAATGGAAGGGAGGGACAACCTCTTTAGGCATGGACAAGGACAACAAATAGAGACATCTTTATAGGATGTCTTACAGAACATAAATGATCATTTGTTCCAATTTCAACCTCTACGGATGAAAAGACCCATGAACTGATTTTGTGCACCTAATCCTGGGGAGTTTAAAGAAAAATCAATGAAGGACAAAACATATTTGAAAGAGGAAAGAGAGTGATGCATTCAATACGTTGCTAGATGGATGTACTAAGCGGACATTTCTTTCAACATTATCCACCTTAATAGCTTCCAAACAATATTAGAAGTTGTTGGTCAGTTTGGTCCTGGCTTAAAAGGACCTAGTTATCATGATATAAGAGAAACTTTATTGTCCAATGAGATTGAGACCACCCAACAGTTGGTAGGAAAAGAGATAGGTAGTTTGGTAAAATTTAGAAGCACAATCATGTTGGATGCATACATAGATCGAAAGGGTTGAATACTAATAATTTTTTTAGTGAACACTCCTAGTGGGACAATTTTTCTGAGATCAATCGATGCTTCATCAGAGGTAAAAGATGCAAAGCTATTGGCAAGCCTTTTAGACAAGATTGTGGAAGAGGTTGGTGCATCAAATGTGTTGTAGATTGTTACGAACAATAAGATGAGCTATGTGGCTGCAGCACGTATGATAGGCACACACCACCATTTATTTTGGACACCGTGCACTACTCATTGTCTTGACTTGATGCTTGAATATATTTCAATGTTGTCACCAATAAAATCCACAATTCAACATACAAAGTACGTAACAAACTTTCTTTATGCACACACCAAGGTTCTAGCATTGATGCGGAAATACACAAATGATAGGAACCTTGTAAGTGCGGCTATTACCATAGTTGTCAAGGCGACAAGGCGCCCAAGGTGTTGAAGGGTACCGATTCCACTTAAGCAACAAGGTGGCCGCTTAAGCGTCGCTTAGGTGGTCAAGGCAGTATTCAAGGAAGACTAGGTCGGGGGTCATTATTCATAAAAATATGCAAAAATATAATTATATTTTTACGTTATAATTGAATATGAGTATGTTATCTATGTATACAAGTAGATATGATGTGTGTGTGAAAAAAAAGGTAAAATAGATTTTTATAAAATTTAAATATATAACATATTTATTATTATAAAATTTATATACGTGCAATAGTATAAGTGATAGTGAAATATTGTTTAATAGTATAAGTGATTTTATATATATAATTATGAAAGTATGATTATTTATTTTTAAATAAGGAGTTAATCTTGATAAATTAGGAGAGATAGAGAGAGGGAGAAGAGAAGAAGGAGCTGAAAGAGAACTTAATTAAGTATATAATATATGTTTATAATCATAAATCTTAAATATGTATGATAGTATAAGTGATAGTAAAATATATTAATATGTTCAAACTATCATTAAATAGGTGTCCCTTGTGAGGGATATCAAGGGGACAAAACTCCTCAAAATTATTTTTTAATTATGTAAAAATACCCAGGGCACCTTGCCTAGGTGCCTTAGGCGGGTGCCTTGGACGCCTAGGCGAGCATCTTTTTGGCCCCAAACAAGACGCCCTGGCAAGGCGCTGTTGGAAAAGTGCCTAGACGCCGCCTAGGTGGGCGCCTTGACATCTATGGCTATTACTAGATTTACAACTAACTTCTTGAGCTTGGATAGCTTGAACACATGCAAGCATGATTTGCTACGTATGTTTACGTCACAAGATTGGACAAGTAACACCCACCAATAGAATAAAAGGATTGAGGAAAAAAAGACTTCTGAAATTGTCTTGAAGACAACATTTTAGAAGGGAGTGAGCTATGCTTTGAAGATATTCAAATCACTTGTCCTTGTATTGTGGATAGTTGATGGTGAAAAGCAGACAATGAGATACATATATGAAGCCATGAATCGTGTCAAGGCAGGCATAAAAAAAGCATTGGATGACAAACTAGACAAATATGGTCCAATTTAGAATATCATTGACAGAAGATGAGATTTTCAGCTACATCGTCCCTTACATGTTGTGGGATATTATCTAAATTCTCAATTTCACTATGTTAATCCCGACATTGAGAGTGGCAATGAAGTGAAAACGAGGTTGTATGATGGTATCGAGAAGTTGGTGCCTTCACATGAGGACCAAGAGAAAATTTTCAGGCAATTGGCCATGTATAAAAAGAAACAATGCATGTTTTGGTAGGGACATAGCTATTTGGCTACGACAGACATAAACTCCGGATATGATGATTTGTTATTAATTCTTATACTTGTATTCATGATTGTAATGTAACCTTTTTATGTTATTTAAAGTAAACAAATGTTTTCCTTTTTAGCAACTTGGTGTGTAGATTGGGGAAGCACAACTCCCCAACTACAAAAGTTACAATACGATTACTAAGCCTAACATGTAGTGTCTCTAGTTGTGAACGCAATTGGAGCACATTTAAAAAGGTAATATTATTTTATAATTCCTATAAAATTAAACTAATCCTATATGAGTTGTTTTATTAACACAATTGTGTATACACTTTTATTTGTTGGTGTAGATTCATATAAAAAAGAAAAATATACTTGAACATTTGGTATTCGTCCAATATAACCAAAGGCTCAAGGAAATATATCTAAGGTTGGAAAAGTCGAATCTAGACCCTCCTTAAATGACATTGATAAATCATGTGAGTGGACTACAAATGAAGGCGAAAACCTTGTAAATTAAGGCGAAGAGTTGACATGGAGAGAAGTGAAAATTGTCACAGGAATTGATGAAGAGAGAGTCCAAGTACAAGATCGTAATTTAAGCATGTCTTAGTCTTAGTTCAATTTGTTGAGTTTGAATTATTTTTTGTTTGTTCTAATTTCTATGTTCCAACATATTTGCATTGATTTCTAAGTCTTCTGGCAAAAGAGTTCGTATTTCTAATGATGATTCGGACGATACCAATAATGATGATCAAGAGGATGAGACTCCCACCAATCTTGATTCAGATAGTGATTAGTCATTGATACTTGTTTGTAATTGAATTCAATTTCATATATTAGTTATGAAACTTATTCTATGTTTAATTGTCATTCGCCACTCGTTAGTTTATGGTGTTATGTTTGTTATTAATATTAATCTTTTTTTGTTCTTAAAATTTTGTTATTAAATTTTTGCTTTTATTTTATTTTTTGCATATTTTTCATCTATTTATTTCATTATTTAATGTCACATATATCATTATTAAAATAAATAATATTAAAATATTCAAAATATCTCGGGCACCTAGGTGAGGCGCTAAGTCACTCACCTTGGGTGCCTCACGCCTCAGATAACGTAGTACACTACTAGCTGCCCTCTTCTCCGGTCACAGTGAACTACCCATCCGCCAGATCCACCTTCATGGGGCCACTGTTCAATGGCCCCGCCAGTGTATCCCAGGTCAGCTGTAGCATGCCCCAGACAACAGGTTCAGCTGGTGATCCATTCACCTGGAACTCCAGTTCACAAGCTCGATGCACTCCAGATGTGACCTTGCCTGCTCTCTCCATGGTCCATGGGCATAGTGATGGCTATGGCACTTCTCCTGAGCCCCTCCTCCCGGCCCCGCCCCCCCCCCACCTGCTGCACAAACCTGCTCCTGAGCACCATGCCCTAACACTGTATTGCCCCTTCTCGCACCAAAGCCCCTCACGTGCTCCCTCAGGTCCTGGTACCACCAATGCAAGATGAGCCCCTGCGCAAGATGACACAGCATACCACACGTGCCATTACTCCTGCATGCATGTGGCCTTCCAACATCTCACCCCTTGTGCATGTAAGCCGTCTGCCTCTACTCCAACTTCCAGCAAGCCACCTGTTCCAAAGATCCCCCTTGGCCCATGCGGTTCCAAGCTTCCAGCAAGTCACCACCTCCTCCAATGCATTTCACAAAGACACCCGTATTACGGCAGCCAGACATGCCCAACACCACTTCTTCAGCTCAGGCGACCTTGTACTGCCATCTTCTCTAACTCCAGCAGGATCTCCATGGGACCCAGGCTAGGAGGGGTTCCCAGTTTGCAGCTACTAGCCAGCCACCTGCAGCCTCTGTCAGGAAATCCTCAGTTGGCCAGCACACCGCATCACCAGAGCCTCCCCACACTTGAATCAGGCGGATGAAAGCCACTTTGGTGATGTTGGTCATCCTTTCTTCCCAGTTCCATCCAGCCTCACTGCCGTTCCTGCCCATAGCATTGCATAAGATTACTGAAAGCGTGCTAGGTGCTGAACTGACAAGATTCCCATGCCCAGTAGCCACATCAGCCCACATCCCAACGATAAACCAGCTGACTTCATCACAAAACCAATGAGCTTGTGTTGACCAGCACCTCGACCGACATGAGAATCAGATTTTAATCACTTGGGGATTTCATGTCTAAACAAGTTTTGCTGTCTGTGATGGCCAGATCAGAGAAAGAGTTTGCCTGGCCAATTCACCCATCCCATCCCGAATCAAATATCGACGTGCTTAGCTGCATTAGTGCACGAATAGGTAAATCAATGAGCTCACATATAAGTTCGATTTCTCCATATCTAAAAAAATATTAAAATAACTTTTCATTCACCTTTTTTTCCTGAATAAAGATGGTCACATCAACCTAGAAAGAAATGTTACCTCCAGATGCATGCATAGAACAACTTGAAAACCCACAAGTGGAATTTTCATAATATGTCCCCCTATATCTGGCAGGCCACATAATCTGTCTTGATGCTGGTCGTCCAACGAAGGAAGTATCAAGCCACTGCTCCATTCACGATATCTTATTGTTGATGAGGATGAGCCAGTTTCTCTGTTGTGGGGTTGCCAATGAATCATTGGGTTTGACCATTTTGTACAAACAAGGAAGGCAAAACACTCTGCAATTCTGTACACAGGTCCAGTTTCCTTAATAAAAGAATGTAAATGAACAAGTATGTGAATAATCTAAACATAACTGATAAGGCCACCGTATTCATACCCATAATTTATAAACAAATCCCACCAGCCCAATGCACCTACATCACCTGCATTAAAACAAACTTGATCTATCATATGAGTAGAAACCTCTTCACAGTTCTTGCATAACAATATACACCAGATTAAATAAAATATCTAAGTTGGTGAAGCTACAGGATGTCTTGGAGAAGTTGGGAATGATTGCTATTCAAGCAGAAAAATTGAATCATGAACACAACAATGTTGGGCTTTCTGAGTACACTACCACACAAAGATATATACATATAAAGAGGAAGAGTAAATGTTAAAGAAAATATAGTAAAGAGCATGAGAAGTAAACATCGTTGAGGGAAATTACCACAAAGTTTAAGAAGTGTAAATGTTGTCGCTGCGACAAGAAAAACCATCGATATTGCCACCCAGAAATGCTAGAAGGAAAAAAAAAAGTCTATATAATTAGTGAGAACAATTTGTGGTTAGAAGATGACTCATAAACTTGGATAAGCAAAGGATAGAACTAAGCAAATAGATCATTAAATAAAATAAAAGTAATTAAATAAATTTTGCTAATCAGCAGTTTTATAAAACAATTTCTCCAGTGGTAGCTAGAAAAATAAAATTCGCAGCCAAAAATCAGTTGAAAATGAACCAGCAAACTTTACACAGTTTTTAGCTAATTATGCTTCAATTGAAACAAAAAATAGATGAACACAACATTACGTTCCATCTGCCATAAGAATTTTTGCCATAAAGCAGAGTCTTCCAAGGATTTTGGAACGGTACTAACATCATCCAGTATCATCAGGCCTGTATAGACTGAACTGGATCTTTCAGAGTCGAACAGGAACAGCCATTCATGCAACTTATGGTTGCTTCACCCGAAAAAATCTAAGTTTATTCAAATAAACGACTGTTAAAAAAGAAAATAGCACATTACTCACTCTTATACCCTAATCTACATTATATTAATGGGAATGCATAATATGCCAACACAGACTATTTTCTGATCCTTCACTTACTAACCAATGTTATCGGAGGCGGCCGCCTCGGCAATGCCATAGCGCCTTACATCATCGGCGATTGCCAGGGGCAATCGCTTCTTCTGCTTGGCCGCCTAGGGAGCCAAGGGGAGTCAATCACCTTCCTCACTAGCCAGGATCCGGATCCGACAAGGTTCATATACAAGACTTACCCCCCCCTGCATGCATCTGTTCCCCCACCCCAACGCTCCAATCCTCCCCCCCCCCCCCCGCCCACCGGACGCTCCCAAGCTGAGGAGGACTTCTGGAGCCCTAGCCCCTCAACGGAACAGCCAGAGACTGTTCCTGCCACCGGAGAAGGAAGGAAAACCTCCACATGGAAGAAGGAAACCGCAGTTCTGCAGAGAACAATAAATTTTTCCATTTTTTTCTTCTTATGCACATCTCACTTTCTGCATTTTGTATTATTAAAATTAATATATAATAACTATATTAAAAAACTCGCTTCAATCACCTGAGGTGAGGTGAGGGGTCCCTCGCCTCGAGCGCCTCATGCCTCTAACAACATAGCTACTAACCAGACCTTTACTTGCACATCATGGTCAATTGTATACATTTGACATTCATAATGATATATGTGCAATTTTTTCTTTCTATAGTTGTTATTTTGCAAAAAAAAAAAATCAACATACAGAAACATTGGTGATTGTATTTAAATTTAAATCTGGACACCTTTAGAATGACATTTTTCCATAAATTACATATAATTGATTTTGTTATATTCTGCTTCTGTTTATTCAATAGATTGCTCTTCTTTTTGCGGGCAGTCTACTAGCCTTAAAAATAATTCACTTCAGCAGACAAAATATAGTGTGCTCACACAAACCAATCAGACTTGGTGAAGGAGGAGAACTACCTAATTTCAACTGAACCAGCAAATGAGCTTTATGAAATAATTAATTATTCACAAGTTACGTAAACAGCTAGACAATGCAGTTCAACCCTGCCTGATTAAGAGAAATCACAATTCAGAACCCAAACAAATTGACCAAAATAGTATTACCTTAAAAGAAAAAAGAAACTTACAGGAAGGGTCTCCCAAATAGCTTCATCAGTCATGTTTTCTTCATCTCCAGGCATCAACGCTCTACACATTCTATCCATGAAAAACATTCTGGACTTAGTTCCATAGAGATTAGTTACTTCTTACACCCTCAAGATAGTAACTTATTTTGCACTTTTGAGGCACCATGGCAAACTCCAGTTATCTCAATAAACATGGAAGTCAATATCATCTGGCAGAACTTGCCTAGGTTAGCACATCTAAGTAAACTTATCAGTTTGTATCTCCCGTTCAGTATCAAGACTTATCCTGGTTGTCTATCTAGAATGTAGACTGGAAAGAATCATAAAGGGTAAGCGGAAAAAAAGAATAGAATACCACCTAACAATATGTAATATGAGACTATAAAAAAGAAAGTTCTAAGAAAAGCTAAAACAAAATGAAGTCCCATTATTCAACCTCTCCAACCACCTAACTAGAGTGCTTTGTTCAATATATCTATAGTCTATACAAATCAAATGTGTTCTTTTTTCTGAAGGCTACCATCTTTTTTGTTGAATATTTCTTCTTTTTCAAGTCTGAATGAATCTGATCATCTTTATTTGTGTATATAGACACTGGACAAACTAATGGGGTGTCTTTTTTCTATCTTATGGGCTTTCCAGTTCCAGAGGAACTTGCTCACAGGGACTCAATCTTACGGGCTTTCTTTGTTTGGAGTTTTCCTGACCTGTAAGTTGTACCTATCTGCAAGTGAGAGGGAGAGAGGAAAGGTAAAGGGTGCAAGTCCTCTTCCATACTCCTTCCTTCCTGCTGCTATAACATAGGCTCAAGACCCTTATGATCCTTGCATCTCCCTCTTTTCAGCCGCATGCAAGTTCTGCATCAACATGCCTTGGTCATTCTTAATATCAAGCACCTTCATCTGCTAGCAAAGCTGCCTGATAATAGCAGCCTGACCAAGTACTCTTGCTCCACTCCAATTGTTCTTAATGGGGTGACTGGTTGCATGAAAATTTGAATTTTTGTTACACAAATTGTTTTTGTAACAAAACTTGTTAAAAAAAATGTGTTTGGCAATCACTAAAAAATATGTTTTTATACAGATTCCTTCTTGAACAGAAAAAAAAAGGTGAGACCTTTTCCCTTGTGGTCCTCCCTCCTTTTATAGCTATACATGGTCCCCGCTCTTTTTGTTGTCGTATGTCACCAAACATCATAATTTGATGTCTTCAAGTCATCTTAGATTTTATTTTAATATAAAAATTGAATAGGAAAGTGTATAAATAATTAGCATTCAAAGGAACAGTGTCATATATAGGTGATCATGATTAGCGCAAACTGGCATTCTTGTCTTTACCTTTTACTCAAAATAGTTTACAGGCATAATAACCTAGACAAAATTTAACTTCAAAAAGATATTTGAGACAGATTTTCATGAAACTGTACAAGGCTATGTTATCAAAGAGAAACAACAAACATGTCTGTCTCTGCAGTCTGCAAAGAAAGAAAGCTACTTACTTAAGAAAGAAGTATAAGAGCAGGAAGAACAGTAAAGCAACATGTATAACAAAGTATACCTGAAATTATCCACAAGAATTATTATTTCAAATGCCAAAAGTGGAATAAAGACAATCTTCAAATTTACAGCTGAGTTACCACGTACTGCAAAATATATACATATCAATCAACTCCAATGTGTGTACAGGTTACTAAGAACAAAAATGTTACTAAATTAAAAAAACAAAGCCACTCAAATGAATGAGCCCTTATAGTAGGCGCAAGTGAAAATGTACCATAGATACTTTCCAAGTAAATACAAAGGAGGAGCTCAAATGCAACAAGCAATGGTGTCGCAACAATGGCATGACAAGGTGCCCACTGTAATAAAAATTTATTTTTTTCAGAACTCAGGAAACAAGTAAGAAGCATTAGAAATCATCAAAATAAAAATAAAGAGTAGTCAAAAAAACTGAATTTGAGTGGCGACCATGAGGCAATGAACCAACTAAAAGATTGGAGCAGTGAATGAAAAATACATGGCGACCATGAGGCAATGATGGAGCAGGCAAGGAGAACCTTCCACGAGCAACAACAATGTGAAATAGCCAAAGAGGAGAAAATATTATCCTGCACGGTTATATGTCAATCAATAGCATCCATAATGCACTAATAATAATTACTGATAATATGCCAGAAATAAATGAAAACCAGATCAACATCAAGAAACAGGTAATACAATATATGTTCATTGCTCATCAAAATTATGCAAACTACAATACCAATCAGTAACCAACTAACCAAATACAACTTCAGTGTGTAAAATATTTTGACTTGATTGAATCAGCAATGAGGTGAAGACATGGCAACTTGTTCGTTTGCCATTAGCTGCTTTGATAATGTTATGTTCTGTGATCCTGTCTGGTAATGAATATTTTTTTTGTGAACTTAAAAGGTTAATGTAGTTCTTGCGATGTCAATTTCATTTCCTTCTATATTGCATTCTTGAAATTTTAAGTTTTTTTTTGCTGGTCTTTGTAGAAAAGGCAACCACAGCTTAACTCAGAGTAAAAGTGATAAATTCAGTACACAACATGAGGCGTTGCATCTGGCTTTCCAATCGAACATAGACAAGGCCCAGTCTTAGAAGTTGCAGAAGGTTCTCAGTGTCAGTTCCCTACAAGAGCTTCAAACTCATGGCCATTAGATCAAAGAAAGCAGTGGGTCAAAGTGCGTGAGGATAATGAGACTTGCAAGGCATCAGCTATATCTGACTTGTCAGCGCTGGCTGGACTGATGGAAGAAAGAATGAACGCGCCGGTGAATAAAAGAAGTGTGTGGTTCGCGACTGGAAACCGCATGTCTAACAGGAAAATTCAATATCAACCTACCTAAACCTCTTAACATCACGTCCCATGGGAGCGCTTGGCCATGTATGATTCTACCTTATTCTCAGTTTCCAAGAGAATTATGTTGTGGTTCTTCAGTTATCGAGTTTTTGAGGTCGGATTTTGACTGGAGTTGCAATGATAGAGAATCCTGATTTGGAGTGCTGGTGGGGGCGATCATCTGGTTAACCTTTCTACGAACGCGGAGAAGATATCGATAATCACCGGTTCCCAGGGATTGCGCACAGCACGTTTCCTAGACAACAACGCCCCACGGGTCCACCCCCATCCGGAGGCGCCAACATCCAGACTCTATAGTCCCAATTCCCGATCAACCTAATTTTCTCAGACAAGAAAGCACGGGAGAAAAGCGGGAAGCCGGTGAGCGACGAATACTGTACTCACCACCACGAACAAACGATCCGGTGATCCACCTTGAACGCGAGCAGAAACGTGAAGGAGAGGAGCAGACAGTGGGCAGCGAGCGCCTGCGCGGACTTGGCGACCCTCGACCAGGTCATCGCGCTCCGGCGGCCTCCTCCAATCATCACTCCGCCCCGTCCCGCACCTGTGAATCTCGCCGATCCTTTCTTCCCCTCCACCTCCCGCTCAGCGCCCTACTTCAGCTCCGTCCTTCCTCGGAGGCGAGGCCCGCAGCCGCCGTCGACATCGCCGTCGGCTACTTGCCGCTACCACCTTTCGTCGCCGTTCGTACCGCGCCGAAGGCTTCTTAAAGACCCGCCGTTTAATGCGGAGGACAATATCACTCTTTTTTACTCCGCCGAGCTCGCCCGCCTGCTCTCTCCGGCACCGGCGTGCGGGGCGGCGGTGACCCGAAGTCTCGGCGGCCTCTGGATATTGGAAATGCGGGTGGTCTGCTGCTTCGCGGTGATGGTAACGTGCGGAGGGCAACCTTGTAGGCGGCCCAGGCGGTGACGTTCTATTGGGTCCGACCGGTAGAACACTATTTTGGTTCGCTTTGATGCCGATTGGTTTAGTTTGCAAGATTCTTCGAATTAAATCAAATCGGTAAATTAAATAATCTAAATAAAATATATATATTAATAATACTTATGCATATTTTCTAATAAAAATAAATTCTTTTTGAAAAAATCTTAAGTTGAAAATGATAAAATGTACACATGTACACAAAATTTTTTTCTGAGTGGATGGCAGCTCGCAATCTCGAACTGCACCCGTCCCGTCGACGGTGATTTTTCCGCACACCGATCACTGTACCATTGGTCAAAAAAATGTACTAGATTATAATTTAAAATAAAAAATAAAAGTATACGTTAACATATCTACTATGATAAAATATTTACGATTTGATTTATTCTATGTGATAATTTGGTTTGATTTGGCTCGAAATTCTTGATCAAATCGAGCGAGGAACACTCCTATGCATAGCGATGACAAAGGACTTGAGCCGGGTTAACCTGCTCTGAACCTACTCAATTTAAGGTTTGGTCCAAACTATAATAAATTAGGTCCATCTGACTCATTAAAAGATGTAAACACAGTTGGACTTGCACCACTCAATCTATTTTTATATTTTTAAATATATTATTATCATAATTAATAATTTTTAATTATTACATATAAGTAATTATCATAAAAATATATTATTATCATAATTAATAGATTATAATTATTACAATAAATTATAAAAATTAATAATAACTTAATTTAAAAACATATTTTTTGATAAGTAAAATGATATTTGTGATTAAGTTAAGTTAAAAATGATATGGTAGTTTGACTCATTTTAACCCATTTTAGGTCTGTTTAACCACTTGTTTGTCCAAAACCTTTAAACTCTTGTCACAGCATATGGCTGGCCGGGCCTACTGCCATCAATGATGGCTTGGTTGATATGAAATTTTGAAACCATTATTCAAAGTTCCTCCCTTTTTTTTTGATAACATAAACATGAGTTTTTAGATGTATGTTGCACCTAGGTGTTATAAATAAAGAGACACACGATCATGAAATTATTATGAAGTTTTTGTTTACAAATTTAATTTAATTTACTTTGTATGAAAAAACAAAAATTTGTACACCACACTCAGATGGAGGATAGTTAGAATCCAAAACCACCATGTTTGATGAGATTTGTGAGACAAAATGTGTTGATACCATCAATGGCATACAAAGTGGGGGGGGGACCATGAGAAAGAGAAAAAAAGATACTCACACCTCTCCTTTTTCCAAGAAAAGATTCTCTCTCCAAAAGCACATCTTATCAACGTTGTCTTTTTTTTTGGGGTCGGATGATCGAGTGGCCGAAACACGCACAGCTCATTGCGTCGACAGACGGTCAAGCCCCAGCGCTCAATCATCACCAGATCGTTGGTCCCCCCCGGGATAGACGGGCGTTCGAGCGGCAGATGAAACGACGCTCGAGCTGCCGTTCAAACGCAGAGACGCTGCACCCATGCAGACGTTGATGCCAACCCACCTAAGGTGAGTCGGCCATATCAACGTTGTCATGCACATCATTTGATAAGTCCTTTCTACCCATATTCCTGAGGATTTTTCGAATGTGTTTTTAGGGCATTCGTAGTAGCTTCTACATCTTGCCACATTTTAGTGTAGATGAATAGGGGAAAAATGGACAAGCAAAAAAACAAAAACAAAAACAAAAAAAAGAGAGCAACCTAGACCATTTGCCAAAGAGAGACAGACAACCACACACGTCATGACTGGTAAACAAATGAGATGTTTCTACATCTTGGCACATTTTAGGGTACATGAATAGGGAGAAAAAATGGATAAGCAAAAAAACAAAAAAAACAAAAACAAAAAAAGAGAGCAACCTAGACCATTGCAAAAGAAAGGAATGCAACCACACACGCCATGACTGTTAAACAAATGAGCTGCCTAACTCAAAACTTAGAGTGAATATAATTGAAGTAGGCATATTTTTTATATGTCAACATACTCTTTCCGAACATCTAACATAAGATTATTCTCACACACCTTATCATAAGTATCATGTTACGAATGAACAGGCAATTAATGCCACTTGATCAAAAGTACCGGATACATACTCACAAGACCCAAATTGAAATAACCGAGTCCCGATAGATATCATGTTAAATAAATGAGTCGTCCAACTCAAAATCTTAACGTTACGTTAGGTTGAAATCATCGGAGAGAGAATCTTGCCAAAAAATTTCGACAACTCAGAATCCCAACCGAATGCAACCTATTCACATTAACTCCCGTGTTTAAAAATATAATGGAGATTTTGAGAATCGGTGAGATATAAACAGAGAATCTATGTTAACAAAAAAAAATCTTTCTAATTTCATGGACACGAGCTTTTGAAGATTTTGGGAAGAATCCGATCTAACACGGAATCCCCATCAAATGAATCACAAGACAATGAGTGAAACGGACACCCATTTCCTTATAAATTTGCAACTCTTTACAGATATCTAAATATGAGATTATCTTAACATGTATCGTAAAACAAATATTCTCCGATAAATCTTAGTTTGTGATGATTTTTTTGCACCTATCAAGCACTTTAAATAACATACGAACGCAATACAATTTAAATATCAACGTTTATAACAGTCATTTTGGAAAAAAACAATAATCATAGCAAACGAAAATCAAAGCCAATTTTCATGCAAGAAATTGTTTTTGCAAAAAATACAAAAAATGCATCAATGGCTGTGTCTGTTGAGTCTTCTCTGGTTTGAAAAAAAAAATAGTCGTTATGTGCTCAAAACTTTTCAAGCTGCGTGTGGCTGGTCACCAAGTTTAGCAATATTATAAATGTTTGAAAAAACAGTATAAGTCTAAATGCTTATCTTAACGAGGGTCTACGTGAGAAACTCCGAGGCCCGGCTGCGCACCGGACCGTGACCGTGCTGGGTGTCGGGTCCCGACTCCGTGCACGGCAGCAGCAGCCAAGGTCCGATCTGGATCCGACCTTTCGGTTTCGGATCCATCTGCGGACGACGTTGGTACCTTCTTTGCCCGGCCCCGCATTTTAAATTTATCCCTCGAGTTTTGTTAATTGTCAAAGGGCCACGGTTTTCCTCCCTACCGTACTTTTGCTAGTTTAAGCCGGCATATCTCGATAAGTTGATATCAAATTAGAATATTCAGAATTCAGCTTGATTTGTTTCTATAAAATCATTATAGAAGTATATATATATATGTATTATGTGTACTTTCACTCTATGTAAGCTTGAACGATGTTAAAGCGATATTTTGACAAGTAGGATGTATAATCACTACATCTTTTGAGTGCCGGGCTCGTCGTTTTATTCTACACGATTCTTAGCTAACTCATCTCGTATATTTAACTCTTCGAAGTGATACTAGATTCGTGATGGTAACAAATATATATACTTGTGTGTATATATTTAATCTTATATTTTAATATTGTCATCCGAATAAAAACAATTTGATATTTTATAAATTATTTTTATAAAATATCAATATCAAAATCGATGTAATATGGAATTTAATATTTTAATGGACCAGAGTATCATGATGTTCTACCTTTACCCATGAATACATTTCACGACAATAAATACACTGTTAAAATTTATCTCTTCGAATGTATAGAGAGAATAGTGGACGTGCACAAGCATGCACACACATCGTATATACAATTTTATATCAATATTAAAATAGGTGGCATATGCTAATTAATTTTCCCTGCTGTCATGGTGTCTTCTGCATGTGTTTGTGCAAGCTCACTTTCATGAAAGGTTGGTGCTCTCTTCTCTCTCTCTCTCTCTCCACACACACACACACAACCATCATCTATATATGTATATATATGATGGGAAAAGGGCAAAGTGGTGACTAGGAAAATTCTCTATGGTTTATTTTGACCATTAATTGTTTGGAATAATGTATCATCGTCTTCTGCTCTTCTCGGAATTTTCTTTTTAATTTAGTTGCCCTCTGGAGGGAACAAAAGGTAAAAAAGATAGAGTAATAATCGAACTTTGTGTAGACAAATAAAGTATGTAAACAAATACACCTAGTGTCGGTATCATTAATGATCAATAATTGAACTTTATGCATGCTCTCGCCAGCTCTCTACCGTCTTGTCTTGTTGAGCTTTTGTCTAATTCGCGTGAAATGAAGAAGGCCCGATTCACTGTTTGGTTCGCTTGGGGCTGCTTTGGTTACTTGAAGTGCATGGACTCTCTGTCGGTTGCATGATTGAGAAATAGCCATACGAGATAAAATAAAGTTGCAAAAGACTCTAATAATAAAACCTTCTACTGACACCGACCTCCGCTCCTGCGAGCGAAGACGAGAGTAGGGGTGGCAATGGGCTGGGCCGGCCCACGGGTTCGCGGGCCGGGCCGACTGCGGGTCATTTGACGAACCAAACATTTTGATCCGCGGGCTTTAGTCGGACCGACATACGGGTCGACGCAGGCTAAAGCGGGTCAAATAACTTTCAATTTTTTATGTCGAAAACATCATTTTTACTTATTAAAAAATATATTTTTAATTAAATTATTATTAATTTTATAATATTATCTTAAATAATTAAATTTATCATATTTAATAAATATTTATTTATAAAATATATAGTTGGGCCGGGCCGGGCCGGGTCGGGCCAAGTCAATAATTTTTGCGGGCCGGGTCGGGCCGGGCCAACAATGTAGTGCAGGCCGGGTTGTGCCGGACTAATATATTTTGGACCGGGTCCTAAGTGGGCCGACCTCGGGCGGGGCCGGGCCCGGCCCATTGACACCCCTAGACCAGAGTTCGAAGAGCCGTAGAGCCCACTACCCTTTGAGAGGTGGTCACTTGTGAGTATCGAACTGGAGTCACTTGGTTGAAAAAAAAGAATAAAAATAAACCTTCGACAACTTGAAATAACACATGCATGACCTGGGGCACGCAGAGTTGCGTGTGCGGAGAGGCTTGTAAGGTGGTTGCTTGTGGCAGTGGTAATGGGCCAGAATGGGGCCCATGAATATTTAGACCATCCCTCTCTCTCTCTCTTTTTTTGAACACGTGGCCCGGTGGCCAACTACACCTGCCTCTCTCTCTCTCTCTCTCTCTCTCGATGTCTCTCGATTTGGTTTGATAAAATATCTAAAATCTTAATCTTATCTCCAATGTCTGATCTCGTGGAACACCAAATTCTAGTTATTCACGCCTAAACATAAGAAATTGTCATAAATCACTTGAAATTATGTGATTTTCAAGAGACTGTCTTCATATATCCAAATGTTATTTGGGATGTTTTGCCGAATAATTTGAATGTCTCCGTTCAGAGGTTACACATCAATTGAGCCAAAATGAACGGGACCATAATGGACTTGCCATTTAAGTTGGAGAGGGTCAAATGGATTAAAAATATCACCGATACCATATCATTTTTATAGTCAATATTTTTATTTATTTTTTTACTAATCCTGCTTGGTTTGTCATTTTTTACATCCCATCTCAACTTGTAAGGGCTACCCCTTTTTTCGGTTGCCTCTTCTCGCTTGTGACACTTTTACTCAACAGTCTCATTATCAACAGTCTCAGATGGTTAAATTTGTTGTATTTAATAGCAATACATTTATAACATAAATAAATAAGTAGTGTTGGGTCGAATCAAGTCAAGTGAAGAATCTCTATAGATCAAGGCTGGTAGAGCTAGGTCAACCCAAAATTTTATGGAACTGAGATTTTAATTGGGCAAATTTCATGTCTGACCTTACTTGGTACGTAGCCCATGGAGTATAGTTGTTTATCCAAACCGTTCAAACCGTTAAACTGAATTGGACCAAACTGAAATGATCGGTTCGGTTCGGTTCACGAATTTTATCGTTCAATTTCATGTACTCAAACCGTCATCTCAAATTAACTACCGACTTGAGTTGTTTATAAGAAGAATAACCTCCAACTAGTTTGGATTGACCCAAATAGTCTCAATGCTTATGTAATTCAACTGACTTGATCCTAACCCACTTATGTAACAATTGAGCCAGTCATCTGATTTAGTCGTTGCATCACGTCAATTTATTTTGATGTATTCCCATACCTTGTGCTCTTGCAAGTGTTAAAGAAAAATGTTGCCATCTATTGAGGGGGTAACTAAACTATTGGGACTTAGGCCCAGTTTGTTTTAGATTAATTGATGTCTAACTTTTGAATAAGCTAGATATTAAATAATTCCTCGACGATTGATTTTAAGGGTTGACTTTTTGAAAATCACTTAATTTTAAGTGAGTCAATAAAGTTTTTTTATTTTTGTTTGAAGTGAATAACTAATATTTTGTTTTTCACGAGATATATTAGAGATGAAATTTAAATTTTAGACATTTCATTCGGTTAAGTCAACCGCCACCTTAGCTTCGTAAATTCCGGTTTACTTTTTTATTTTGGCAAAGATAATTCTAGTTAACTCACCACATGTACCCAACCGCATTTTAATAGACATCTTTTACATGGTTCTTCTCCTTTATACATTACATCCTGTTTGGTAACACTATTAGGTACCTCTGTCACTATCAATTTTAAAATTGATATTGATAAGAACTATTAAGAGATATTTAATTAATTATATAAATTTTAAAATTTATAGTACAAATAAAACATATTATGTAATACAAATGTCAACTTGTATTACTTTTGATATTGATATTCTAACATTTGAAATATTAATATCAATATTGATATAGTGTCAAAAATGAAACTCTAACCAAACAGGGCATTAGCTCTTAAAGAGAGGGCTTTAGATAATACTGTTCATGCTCTTAGTCGGCTAAATTTTGAATCACTCGATCATCAACGTAACGAGGTGTAAATCTTACAACAATTCGAGATTTTGTTACAAAAAAACTTTCGTAACGAAAGTTGTGAAAAGAAGTGTTTGACAATCACAAATTTTTAAAACGATTCTCTTCTTGGACAACAAAAAAAGTGACATCTTTTTTCTTCATATAAGATTCTTACTTCTCTTGTCATCGCTTCTCCCCAAACATGATGATTTGTGCCATTATCTAACTTAGATTTTATTTTTTTTAAATTTCTATCGTGAAAATATATTAGAAATCACTGTGCAACCGAACACCTTATAACCATGCTCGTGTGAAAAATACCTGGTTGACGACACCGGGGAACCAAAACCCCAAAGCCACTCTTTGGGTCGCAATCTTGTGAAGTTACAACGGATGTGTACGGATAGTTGGGCTTTTAATGGGCCACGTTAATAGCTAGACATGACTGGATTAAGCCCATGATGTCGAAGATCACCTATGGCATTCATGGGTTGGTTATATGCTTGATTCAGCTTTAATTCTGAGTTTCTATTTTAACCAATTTTCAAACACCAATTTTAACCAAGCATGGCTCCCATATGATATCGGTTTAGTATGCTTCGCTATGGCTCAAACCATATTTTACCAAACAGGGCATAAACTACAAATTTGTGCCCTGTTTGTATTGTGTACTTAAAATTCAGACCGATAGTAAAATATTTTTGTAACGATTTATATCAAAATTAACAACAGTTGAGGTATTTAATACTGTTTACAACATGTAGTTTTTCCCCTCAAAAATTTAAAAATAAATCAAATATAATATTGAATTTTAAAACGTGCACAAAATTTACTCTCAATCTAATCCTGTATCAAACGGGCCCTAATAACCTGTTTCATCAGATGGTTAAATTTTTTTGTTACCGATATTAATTATTAACACAATTGGTATAGACGATTGTTTGTGTTATAATTAATGTCATATTTACATTAAAAATTTTGAATTTGACATTAATAATTAAATAAATCAGGATCATCTTTGCTAATATTATTTTTAAAATGAGCAGTAACAAAGATATTTACTATGAAGGTAGCACCTGATCACCTTCGTAAATTCGGACTCTGACCGGGGTAGAGCTTGTCATTTTTCTATGCCTGCGCCGTTCCGATCCCCGTCTCCCCCCGTCGCGCTCCGGGGAGCCACCGGCGAGCCAGGTATCATCCTCCCTTCCTCTCTCTCCCTCCCGCCTCTCCTCCTCCTCCTCGTCCTCCTCCTCCGTCTATCTGTCCTAGGATGTCAGGGCTCAGCGATACCCAGGAGTCGGAGGTCGAGCAGAATGGTCAGACAAGCCCTAACCCGTCATCCAAGGAAATTGACGGGAAATTGGAGTCTTGGAAGGAAGATGAGGAGAAGGATGAAGGAGACGACGACGAGGAAGAGGAGGACGTCGATTTCAATCCCTTTTTGATTGCCGAGACTGCCTCAGAAGCATCTTCGAGCTTGAGTTCTGAGGACGAAGGTTCGGTGGATAGTTCTCGGGGACGGTTGTCGCTCCATAGCCACCGTTTCGAGCATAGAGTTTATGATGCGGCCAAGAAGGAAGGTAGGAGCTGTGATAAAGTTCATGGGAGCAGACACCGGGAGGGGTTCCATACTAGGCAATTGTCCGAAGGGCTTAGTGAGAAGAACACGGATGTGGATGAATTGGACAACAAACAGCAGTCGGATACTGGGCACGGAGAGGGATTCGTTTCTCTGGAAAGGAATAGCGAAGGAAATGTCTCGGGTAATGAAACTGAATCAGCGGCCATAGAGCAAATAATTGTACCATCTCCTAGTCGAAAGAGCATCTTGAAATCCGGTACGGGTGTTGGTGGTGAGGATGCCATATGCATGCGTACCAGGGCTCGCCATTCGCTTGCACATTATACGCTGGAGGAACTAGAGACATTTCTTCAAGAGTCTGATGACGACGAGGACCTTCAGAATGTTGACGACGAAGGAGAATACCGTAAGTTTCTTGCAGCAGTATTATCTGGTGGAAATGAAGACGGTATGGAGAAGGGCGGAGATGAAAATATAGACGAAGATGAAGAGAGCGATGCCGACTTTGAAATTGAAATTGAGGAGGCATTGGAAAGTGATGTCGAGGAAAATGCCAACGAAAATAATCCTAGGCAGGACAAGTACAGAGAGGACGGACAAGGGCCAGAAACAAGGCAAAAGAGATATCAAAGGAGTTCGATTAGGAACGCAAAAAAGCTTATGGGACAGGCAAATGCACCGTTACGCCGTATATTACCATTTGTTGCCAAGACAAATGTAGACCCCGTATTTTTATCACATGGGTGGCATTCGCCACTGCCAAAGATAGTTCCACATTCTTCTCCAGAAGTCGACGTGATATACGGGTTCACAGCTCAGCAAATTGGTCAGCTTTTTTGCTTAATCCACGAACATGTTCAACTTCTTATTCAGGTGTTTTCTCTCTCTGTTCATGATCCTACCCGCCAACATATTGCAAGCAAGATGCAGATGTTGATTGCTGAGATGATCAACAAGCGTGAAGAAGCATTGGCCTGGCGAAAAGTTCCATATCCTGTTATTTGCTTTGATCATCTGCAATTTTACCAGTCCACATACTCTGACCCATTACAGTCTCAAAAAGTTAGTTCCTCTTGGTCACCTTCAATAAGCAACCGTGTACTATCTACTCTTGATGTTGAATCACTCACTCTGGCAAAGAACTACGTTGCTGATGTTTCTGCTAGTAGGTGAACTTATGGACCTTATTCCTGCCTTTGATTTTTGAACATTTGGCATAGCTAGGAACTAAATTTGTCTTTCTAGTATCTTACGTCCATAGTTTTACACTTTTAGCTATGCTGAGATACAGGCGGATTCAGGTGGAAGGTTCTCAGTCCCAGTTGAAGAGAGAACCAATTTTTGCTCTTGAAGATTATGCTGCCCTCCAGGAAACAAGTACTGAAGTTGGTAGTGGAAACAATACCATATCAGGACTTTCGGATTCTTCAGTACCCTCTCCACTCCAGACAAAGAAGTCCCTTGCTGCTACACTTGTAGAGAGGACAAAGAGACAATCCATTGCACTTGTTCCAAGCGATATTGCAAGTCTAGCAAAGGTTTTCTACCCTCTGTTTAATCCAGCATTATTCCCACATAAGCCTCCTCCATTGCCTGTTGCAAACCGGGTGCTTTTTACTGACTCAGAGGATGGGTAAGCTATACATAATCCACTTGTTTTTTTTTCCTTTCCTCTCCCCTTGTAAATACATTCTCATGTTTAGCTGCTATCCCGAATTGTTATCTCCTATTGAACTCTGCATGCCTTTTCTGTGTTTGGAAGGTGATTGAAAACCATACTTTTATATTGTCTATTTTGGGGCTTCATTCCCAGCATTCTGCTTGCTTGGATGACCATGACTCCTGATGATGGGGATTCGGTTTGGAATTTTAAGGGTCATTTTGCATTTCAGTCCTTTGAAGAGTCTGTTTGTGAATAATTTGAGTCCTTTTAGGTGTTTTAGCATTTCTACCCTTAGGAAGATTTATTTGTAGCTATTTTACTTCAGAGGTCTTTGTCATAACACTTGCTCTATTAATAGAGTCCTTGTAGTCAGATGCAAATCAATGAAATAGAAGGAATTTTTGGAAGGCTTGGCCTCATTGGTGAGTAGGGGGCTTGGCCCTAGTAGGATCCTTTCACCCCCTCCACGATGGAGGTTGTCCTCACTTCTAGCACCGGCTGGCTTCCTCTAAGTCTTCTCTCTCTTCCTTGGCCTCCGCTATGCTATCCAAGGTGCGAGGTGCCCGAGGTGAGGGATCCGGCACCTTGCATTAGGTGCCTGGGGTAGGTGTCCATTTTTATTACTTTATTATTATTTATTTTAGTATTCATATATGTAGTATTAAATAATTAAAATAAATACATAAAAATAGAAATTTGAAATAAAAGTAATAATTTAATAATAAATTTTTAATAAAAAATAAAACTAATATTAATAACAAATATGACGTCATAAACTAACAAGAGTGACAATTAAACATAGCATAACTAATAAACTAAGTGGAATTCAAAATAGATAAGTACCAATCACTATCTGAATCAAGATTTGTGGGTGCCTCCTGATCATCATTACTAGTGTCATCTAAATCTTTATCAGAAATACGAACTCTTTTCCCAGAAGATCTATAATCGATGCAAATATATTATAACTTAAAAATTAGAATAAAAATGAACCAAACTCAGCTAATTGAACTAAGACATGTTTAAAATATAACCTTGTACTTGGACCCTTTTCTTCATTCATTCTTGTGGCAATTTCCATATATCTATATGTCAACTCTTCGTCTTTATGGATTAGGTCTTCATATTCATTTGTAATCCACTCCCTTGATTCATCAAGGTCATCTAAGAATATTAGGTATAGACTCGATTTCTCCAACCTTAGATATCTTTCTTTAAACCTTTGGCTGTATTGGACAAATATTAAATCATTCAATTTCTTCTGTTGAAGTTTGTTTCTTTTTTTTGGATAATTCTACACAACAACAAATAAAAATGTATACATCATTGTAATAATCAAACAACTCATGTAGGATTAGTTCAAAATTTTTAGAATTAGAAAAGAATATTATCTGTACAAATGTGCACTATTAAGTTCACAACTGGAGACACTACATTTTAGGCTCAATATGCCTAAATGTTTGTTAAGTTTAAATGACATAAAGGGACTACCTAGAATCATAAATACAAGTATAACAATTAATAACAAATCATCATATCCGGAGTTGATGTTTTCCGTAGGCGAATAGCCATTTTTCTACCAAACACGTCTTGTGCCTCCTTATACATCGTCAATTGTCTGAAAATCTTTTCTTGATCATCATGCAAAGGCACCAACTTCTCAATTCAATCATACAACCCTCACTTAATTTCATTGTCACTTTCAATGTTGGAATTAGCATAGTGAAACCGGGGATTTAGATAATACCTCGCAGCATGTAAGGGACGATGTAGTTGAAAATCCCATCTTTTGTCAACAATATCCTAAATTGGACCATATTTGTCTATTTTATCATCTAATGCCATTTTTATTCTTTTCTTGGCACGATCCATAGCTTCATATATGTATCTCATTGTTGATTTTTCACCATCAACTAGTCGCAGAGGACAAGTGTTTTGAATAGCTTCAAAGCATATGTCACTTCAGTCTAAAATGTTGCCTTTAAAACAATTTCACAAGTCTTTTTTTACTCAACCTTTTTGTTCCATTATTGTTACTTGTCCAATTTTTTGACATAAACATACATTGCAAATCATCTTTGCATGTGTTTAAGCTATCCACAATCAAGTAGTTAGTTACAAATATAGTTACGACTGCACGAACAAAGTTCCTATCATTTGTGTATTTTCTCATTAGTGCATGGACTAACGACACAGAGACTGACGGGTGGAGAGAGGGGAAGAGAAGGGCCTCTTCGGCGAGATGGGTGAGGAGGGGAAGACTTCCTCAGTTGATCAAGGGGAGAGAGGAAGAAGACCTACTCGGGGGGGGGGACCTCCTACAGGACCGAACAATCAACTGGGTCTAAAAATTTCAACTATCAATTGCTGTTTGGGAGTACATGAAGTCTTTTTATATAGAACAGGACCAACCAACTTCTCATCAATTTTAAGCCAGTGCAGAATTTTGCCAAAGCTACTTTATATAAAATATATTGTCTGCGTCATTATATTGGATTTAATACACAATGTTTTTACTAAAGCTTTGAAGTTGGATATTTGTCTCTTTGTACACTAAAATACAAAAGGTTAAGATCATGTCATCGAGTAGGAACCAAGGCTACACCAGTGATGGGGATAATGCTCATAAAATTTCCAACATATGATATATAACAATAATGATCATGTAAAAGGAATTTATATTCATCTTATGAGCATGGCTATGCTATTATTCATGGAGATCGTGATAATAACATTTAGTGAACTTATAATAGATCAATACTAATTTAAGTAATATGTAGTGAGTAGAAACTGAATGATTTATTATGATTTACTCTATTTGCGATCCATGTCAGCTGTACGTTTCAGACATCCATCTTATGACATCTATCCATGCTGCTTTTATAACATTTTTTATGGTTGGTGCTTAAGGAGTCTACAAAATAATCCTTCTTTATGGAAGCGAGATGATGAATTCTACACCTTTTAGATTTTTATTGTTGATTAGTCTCCAATAAATTTTTTAACATTTTTTATTCTTGATGCCATGTAGATTATTAGCAATGGGAATTATGGAGTATAATAATGATTGGGGAGCAATCCAGCAGCGTTTTCTTCCTTGCAAGTCCAAGCACCAGGTTATAGAGCACTTTTTTTTTATTTGAGTTTATGAATGGCTTCGTCTGCTAAATGATGTCACGTAATCATAATGCACAAGTTTCCCTACGACAGTGCATAGGATATCCTGTCCCTAGTTTTGGAGAGTTGTCCAGTATTCACAAATAGAGCACATTGATATTGCCTTTGAATGGATAGTCCGAGCCCTTGTAAGGTGTAGTATAGTACTATGGTTTCTCCTGTTTTTTGTCAGAACTGTCTGAAATCTTTTAAGTAATCCTTATTGGACATTTTGAAGCAAAATACTTTCATAGATAGCATATTTGATCTTTTTAGCTTGTTACATTATAATTCTTCATTATAAGTAATATAAATTGATTCATAGAAGTTAAATATTGTCATTCATTGTATATTAATCTTTACTTTTTTAGTGCAAGCTTGTAACCTCATTCATTGTATATTAATCTTTACTCTACGGTTGAAATATACAAAGATGCTGGTGCTACCCTACTGGTTCAAAAGTTGATTCGGACCAATTTTTTGGTCCCACTGGATTGACTTAACAAGTGGATGAGATTTTTTTTGTTTTGAGCAGGAAATAGTTGCTTTCTTATGATAAGTTAAAATTTAAAATTGCAGAGTTTATATGCATATCATATACCTGACACCTGCATTATGCATTTGGACTGTAGAATTGGTCGAATCGGATCGGAATCGGCTGATTTTGGTCAATTTCAATCCGATTCCCACTTGAAGGACCAATTCTGACTTGAATTCCACCAGAATCAGTCTGAATCAGTCAAATCAGATCAGATTGGAATTGGAATTGAATTCTGATTTTTTATATATTTTTAAAAAAATTTAGGCCGAATTGGGCAGAATCGGTCTGAATCGGTCCAAATCAACCCAAACCGGAATCAATTTTTTTCATTTTTTTTAAAAAAATTCTGATGTTGGATCGGTTTCTCTTTTTGAGAATCGGTCTGAATTGGATCGATCCAATCCGATTCGAATATGATCGGTCCCCACCAATTCGATGATTGATTCCGATTTGGAAATCCTTGATTCTAAGCAACTTGGTACCATGCCTGTGACTCCTGATCAAGAAACTTGATGCTTGTAGCATTTTGTCAGTGTGAAAAGAAACTCGTTCCTAATGTAAAGGAGTTCAGGGTGGAAAGGTGGCTATGTCGACCATAAAAGATCTGGAAGTCTGAGGGTTCCTTTGTCATGGCCAGGCAAATAGCTGGAGAGAAATTACATCAGTGACTGCACTGGGGATGCAGAAGTACTGGAGAGAAATGGCAGTGTTCTTCATTATCATGTGGAATGATGGTGAGTTCCTAGTTCTGGTGGTTAGGGAGTGAAAAACAGGAAAGATGGCAGGATATTGACTGGAAAAGGGGAAAGACTATACTCTGCTCGTGCTCTATTGAAAAGGAAGGTTGGAGATGAGAGGGAGAGCGAGAGGCCTGGATTGGTCCTGCAAAAAGTGAACAAAAACAATAAAATGGGGAAAATATTACTAGTTGAGGTGCACTGCAAATCCACCATAACAGGGAAGATGTATGCTGCATTACTGAAAGCAGAGATGGAGATCACGGGGCATGGAGAGAATGGTGAAAATTCCCAAATACTTGGGACATGGTTGTTGATGTTGTCGTGTGTATCGTTTACCACAGTAGTCCGCCTTGTAAGGTTTTTACATTTTTAATTTTTAACTCTCTAAAGGTTTTAATTCTACTACATTTAGATCCTGTTTGGTACTTATTTAAATGGTCATGTTTTTTCGAAGGTGACCGAAACCACAATTTCTTATTAATATAAATGTAAAGAGTACATAAATAAAGACAGTGAAGATAAAAGGCAAGAAAATAAGTAAGTCCCAAACCTCAAATACCGAGATGATAGTTAAGGTTGGGACATTACAAGAAGAAAAGGGGAAAAGTAAAAATTTATCCTTGAATAAAGCCTCTTCCAGATGGATGCCTGCGTAAGCTTCTTCCAGATAGTTAAGGTGGTGGAACCACAATTTGAATGGTCATGTTATCCATACATAAAAGAACTACTTCAGTCTGGGAACACTTGAATTGCCATATCATCCGGCTTTACATTAATTTCGTTCTTATTTCATCTGCTGCAAATTGAATAATTCTTTGTCAGTTCATATTGAAGTGATTTTGCGAAGTATAAACATGTACGTGCTTGTGAAATGCTCCTTTCTTTCATACTGCAATGAGGCTCTATCTTTTTTATTTCTGATGTGTTTAACCAGTGCTTTTCATTACTTGTACTACATCTCTGTAGGCTTCACTATTTTGGCAGTATCTTAGCTCTTTTTTTTTTGAAAAATGTGTAGAGCTATCCGTTTATTAACTTAAATGACTTGTTATGCAGATTTTTGTCAGACAGAAAAATCGCAGTTCTTCAAAAGCATCTGAAAATCCAATCAAAGTATGTCTTCTTTTTTGTTTTCTAAGTGAATTTGTGTGCCTTCTGTTAGTATTCTTTTGATTGGTTGTTGTTTTATTCTTGGCATGATTGTAGGTGGTTACTTGTTTGATGCTTTTATGATATTCTTATGGTGGTAACTTCTCACCAATTTTATTTTAAAAAAAGAAACAGAAGTGGTAAAATAATGGGCAGAGAAGAAATTTATTTTTAATCGCTAGTGTGAAGTTCTCTTCCTCCTGTTCCCTTCCAAATTACTCAGATGTTTGCTGCCAAAACTGCATACCAGATCATTATACTAACCTCAGTTTGGCTCTATTTAATTGATAGATTCAAGAAATACCATTCTCCTGGTATATGCTCTGCACACTTTATTATCAGGTAACTAAAACCTGTGCGAGTCATTCAAACTGCACGGCTGCTTTTGTTTTTGGAAGATGCATGGCAGATCCCAGTCCAGATTAGGATTGAATTGGCTGGCCGATCCACTGGAAAAAAAGCCTATCTAGGATCAGTGATGTGGGACAGAAATGAAAACACCATCTATTTATCAAACAGGCCCACAAGTGTCTCCAAAACGCTGCCATATACCTGACCGGACTGAAAATGAGGTGAACAGAACTTGAACCACGCTAAAATCCACTTAAGTGAGCTGAAAACCTGTTGAACCAGACAGAAACTCGGTGAACTATCTTGAACTGGGCTTGAACTACCTTGAATCAGTCTTGAAAGCACTAGATCGGCCGTAAACCGGCCTGAACCAGGCCGAGGGAGCTTGAACCGACCCCGAACTGGCCTGAATAGGCCCTAAACAGGTGCGAATCAGGTCTAAACCCAGTTGGACCAGGTAAACCAAACAGTTTGCCAGCTGAGCCGCTGTGCCATCGGGCCAGCTGCAACAGTGGACTGGTGTCGGCCGGTCGACTTAATCGGCGGGATCATGGCACATGCAAGTCGACTCGGGATCTGGAGGGGTGGTTGTGGAAGCTCCATCATAGGCTGCAGTTGAATGGGGTGTTGGCGACACCCGGTGCCACCCCAATCATGTGACGAGGACCCCATGTGGGGTTCGTGGACACTCAAGCATGCGTTCAAGAAGGAGCCAGAGCACGAACCCGTCAGCTGGTCTGGCCAGCGCGAAGGCCATGGGGATCGTGGAGGGCACTGGTTGACTCGAGGTAGGGGTGGGGTCGTGGCGAGATGGCCGTGCATGAGAGTGCCCTAGAGGGGCACTGTAGCTCCAAAATCACCCCAACGAAAGCTTCTACATGGTGCACTATAGCACCACGACAGAGGGGAGCCGGCTGGAGGAGCTATTCATTCTTTCGCCTCTCCTTCATCATCGACACCCATCATTGTCTCCAGATGGCTGGTGGATGCAGTTCATGGTAGGGGAAAAGGTTGTGGAAGGCTATGACATTTTCTTTTCAATTGTCTTCTTCCATTTTCTTCCTTTGCCTTTCTTGTCAAAGGAGTCGGAACAAGGGAAGGGAGACATAGGTGATTGGAGATGTAGAAGGGTGGTCTGGTATTCTTGATGGCAGCAGGCGACGGAGATGGCGAGGACGACGATGGAGCGTGGATATGAGGATGTCGGAGGGCTGTTGGAAGGTGGGTGGGGCTTCGGTTGCAGTCATCAGAGAGACCAATGAAGTGACTGGGATCATTGGACAGTCCAAGGTGTTGCCAAAGAGGGAGCCAATTGTTAGAATGCTCCGATCAATCACCAACACAACACCGGAGGTCAACAGAACTGTAACTCGTGTTTTGATGCCAAGACCGATTGGAGATGTTGAAGGGGACAAACAGGAAGTGTCAGCTGTCAACATGTGAAGAGGAAGGGGAGATGAACGGCATGGAGGTTAGAAGGGAAGAGGGGAGGAGGAAGTTGTCGGAACCAACTTACGCTGTGGGGTGATTGGGGCATGCTTTTGCTGGAGGTGAGGAAGAACTAGGCTCTCCAGTCCCGGGGGTGGAGGACCTATGGAGCCCAGCCCCTTATGTGTACACAGATTTTTTTTAAAAAAAATTCCAAGTTATTATCTACTGTTTCATTGATTGAAGGCCTCCTCAGAAAGGGGAGCCCAATTACAAAAGGGGACAAGTAAAAGGACAATTTGCAAGCAAGTCTTTAAGGATTAAAGTGTAATGAAAGGACTAACACCAAACTTTATATATTTACAAATGGGTTCCTTTGGATAACATGCAAAATAAACCTAAAATTCCTCAACCTAATCCTCATCATTTGCCCCTGGTTGCGGAAAACTTATCTTCGAGTTTTACAATGCTATACAATTTATATGGCCATGATTTATACTGTGGACAACAATGGTATTATCGGGATGATGAAAACTTAACATGCTTGCTCCGAAGTGGCTACGGAAAGTGATCTAGATGGCTCCATAAAAACTGTCATGTGTCAGGTTTGGATACTCTGTCAAAATACTTGTAAGTGGATCCTTAGTAACGGGTGCTTCAGATACCATTTTGCTGGCCAACTTCATCAATAGTTGTAATCTGTGTAGTTAGCTCGGTCTCAGAGATCTTGTTAGTCTTAACCTTCATAAGGTGTCGTTACTCTGTCGTCAGTTTGACCAACAACTTGGTAAGTTGCTTAGTTAGCTCGGCCTCGACATCTTTGTTAGCCTTGGCATCCCTAGCACAATGTAGCACTTACTCCGAGGTAAGCTCAGAACCAACCTTATAAGTGACATCGATTAGTGTGTTAATTTGTTCTTGGATAGTCGACCATCAGGGGCAAGTGTTGTCTATGCAAATCAACTCTCTCACTGATCTCTACTTCATAGGCCACAAGTTGAGCCCCTAAATAGACATCCATACTAGCATACCGATCGAGCAACCGCTTTAATCCCATAGTAATACATTGTCCACAGGGAATAATCTCACACCAAACTTCATCCACGTATCCCAATGATCTCTCTTAGAGTATGACAACACATGCAAACTGAATAAATGCTCAACCGTGTTCGATTGCCTGATATTTTGGTGTAATCAAGTCGAGAAGAGACTGTAAGATACAATTATTGAAATATTTGGACAGGAACACCGCAGCAAGTACCTCTAATGACAATGTGACATCAAATTTGAAATGTCGGTGTCTCACACAACACATGGATCTCGATTTGTGGAAACAAGTTGGCATCGACTCTGATATCAAGCTGATGCATGACAGGAATGGAGACGCCATCTATATATGTCAAACAGGCCCACAGGTGTCACCAAGACTCTGCCATATGATATATCTGACCGAATTGAAAATTAGGCGAACCAAGCTCAAACGATGCTGAAATCTACTTAACTGAGCTAACAACCCACTAAACCAGGCAACAACTCACTGAACCGCCTTGAACCGGGCTTGAACTAGCCTTAAGCCATCTGAGCCGGGCTGAGGGGCCCTGAACCAACCTCGAATCGGGCCTTAGACCACTCAATTGGCCTTGAACTAGTGCGAGCTGGGTTTGAACCCGACTGGACCAGGTGAACCGCTAGTTGTCTGGCTAAGTAGTCGGGCCATCTGTGACGGTGAACTGGCATCAGCTGGTGGACTTAACCAACAGGATCGTGGCATGTGCAAGTTGCTTGGAACTTGGAGAGGGGGTCATGGAAGCCCATCGATGGCCGTGGGCAAAGGGGGCCATGCCAACACCCAGAGCTACCCCTATCACGTGACAAGGACCTCACGTGGGTTTCATGGCTGCTTTAGCACATGCCCGAACGTGCTAAAAGGAGCTGGCACATGAACCAGTTGGCTAGTTCGGCTGGCGTGAAGGTCTTAGGGATCATAGTGGGCACCAGTGGACTCCGAGGAAGGGGCGTGGTTGTGGCAAGACGGTCACATGTGAGACCGCCCCGTTGGGACTTTGTAGCTCCAAAATCGCATGACAAAAGATTCTATGCGGTGCACTGTAATACCACGATAGATAGAGGGCAGTTGGCTGAAGGGGCTCTTTTGTTTTCTTGGCTCTCGTTCATCATCGACGCTTGTTGCCATTGCTATCTGAACAATTGGTGGATCAAGGTGATAGCAGAGGAAGCCATGGAAGGCTCCGACATCTTATCCTCGATAGTCTTTTCCCATTCTTTCTTCGCCTTTGTCAGAGGAGTCAAAATAGGGGAAAGGAGACAAAGGCGATAAGAGATGGAGAAGAGATGGTGGGGATGGCAGCAAGCGCATAGTTGTCAAGGCGCCCGCCTAGGCGGCAAGGCGCCTTTCCAAGGGCGCCTTGCTAGGGCGCCTTGTCTGGGGCCAAAAAGGCGCCCAAGGCGCCCGCCAAGGCGCCCAAGGCGCCAGCCTAGGCGCCCAAGGCGCCCAAGCAAGGCGCCTTGGGTATTTTTACATCATTAAAAAAGTTTTTGAGGGATTTTTCTCCCTTGATACCCTTCACAAGGGACACTTATTTAATGATAGTTTCAATATATTAATATATTGTATTATCACTTATACTATCATACATATTTAAGATTTATGATTATAAACATATATTATATACTTAATTAAGTTCTTTTTCAACTCTTTCCTCTCTCTCTCTCTCTTTGTCTCACTTATACTATTACATACTTTTTTTGGGTTCGGGGGGCTTCGCCCCCCTGACAACCCCCCACAAGGGGCGCTGCCCCCTTGACCCCCGCGACCGATCCGCGACTACTCTGCGCCTCCCCATTTAATAATATTATAACAATATTTTACCATCACTTATACTATTGCACATATATAAATTTTATAATAATAAATGAGTTATATACTTAAATTTTATAAAAATTTATTTAACTTTCTTCTCTTTCACACACATCATATTTACTTATGTGCATTGATAAAACACTCATATTCAATTATAACATAACAAATATAATTATATTTATGTTTTTTTTTATATATAACAACCTCCCGACTCAGCCTCCCTTGAATACCGCCTTGACCGCCTAGGCGACGCCTAAGCGGCCGCCTTGTCGCCTAAGCGAAATCGGTACCCTTCAACGCCTTGGGCGCCTTGTCGCCTTGACAACTATGAGCAAGCGACATAGATGGTGGGGATGATGATGGAGCGTGGATGTGGGGATGATGGAGGGTTGCTGGAAGGTGAGCAGGGTTTCGATCGTTGTCGTTGGAGCGACCAATGGACTGTCCAGGGATCATCGGACCAGTCCGAGGTGTTGCTAAAGAGGGAGCTGATTTGGAATGCTCTGATCAGTGCTAACGCTGGAGGTCGACATAACTGTAATCTGTGTTCCGATGTCGAGATCGATCAGAGATGTTGAAGGGGAAAGACAAAAAGTATCCACTTGTGAAGGGGAAGGGGAGGTAAATGGGACCGAGACTGGAAGGGAGGAAGGGAGGAGGAAGCTATTGGAACTGGCCTACGTTTGGTGTGACTGGGGCTGGCTGGTGCCAGAAGTGAGGAAGAACCAGGCTTTCCTGGGGGTGGAGAACCTACGGGGCCAAGCCCCTTACATGCACACAGATTTTTCGAAAAATTCTGTCATTCTCTACTGTTTTATTGGTCAAAGGCCTCCTTATAAAGAGGAGCTCAATTACAAAAAGAGACAAGTAAAAGGGCTGTTTGCAAAATGTAATGAAATGACTAGAAATAAACTCTAAATATTTACAAACAGCTACCTTGGACAAAAATGTAAAATAAACTCAAAAGTTCTCAACTAGATCCCCATCATTCATGAGGGCAAGGGGATCATCATCTTCTTGACCTCCTCTTTTTTTTTCTTTTGTCTTCGACTTTGATTCCTCTGTCTGGTGGGGATGGAGGTGGGGTTTGGAGGGCTGCGGGGAAGGGATGTAGGGGAGAGAGGTCATGGGATGAAGAAGTCATGGAGGACAGGGAAAAGAGATGAATGAGAAAGGATGAGTGCGGTGTGAAATTATCGGGAGAAGGCAAGGATAAAGATGGAGGCAATCGGAGAGGGGGAAGCAGTCGGAGAAGAAGGCAAGACACTTGGAGGAGTCTCGGGATAGCCGGACTTTCTCTTTGCATTATCAATATTGTTGGGAGTCAACAGGAAAGCAACACATGCTTGGTCTCCTTAGACGATGCTCTAGGTGTTGCTCAAGTGAGTCAGAGTTGTGCAATGTCATTGCTGTCTGATGAGCTATTGGGTCCGGCGACTAGGATGCTCAAATTTGTGGATCACCAGACAAACCTTGGAAGCCGGAGAAATCATATCCGAACCGAGAACTAGGGACGGGAGATCGGATATGGGAAAGAATGGTACAGAGGCCGACCGGAGGGATAGAGGGGAATGCTTTGAGCCGGCCTCTTGCCAGGGGTGTTGAGGGTTGTCGGATGAGGGTCGTCAGCCTCCTACCTGTGGTAAACAAGAAAGCCTTCATTGTGGAGGGGGTGAAGAAGGAACCGGGGCCAAACCCCCTACATGAGACACCCAACCGAAGCCTCAAAAAATTCCACTTGATGTTCCATTCACATGTGGGGCTCTTATATAGAGCAACCCATTTACAAAAGAACCTGTAAAGTAAATATTTACAGATATGTCCTCTTAAGGACCAAAGTGCAAAGAAAGGACTAAAAATGAATTCAAATATTTACAAGCAAGTCCCTAAGAATTGAAATGTAAAATGACCTCAAAGTTTTTGAACCAGATCCCCATCAATGGGCCTGGATCAGTCCTCCAGAAAGTGGAAAAAGAAGAAACACTAAAATTCCAACTCGGATCAGTTCCTAACTTATTTATGGAAGATAGGCAGTTGGAAAGGGTGGAATCCATGCTTCCTGGTGGTCCTGCTCTTCCTCATCCTAAACGGGAAATAAGTTTTCTACTTTTGCAGTATTTTTTATTATTTTCACATGAAAAAATAGGCTTTGGAGCAGCCCAGGTTGGCTGGCACTGGACGTGGATCCATATTGCATCTGTATCAGTCATATCAAGCCCGATATGCATCTGCTGCAAATAGACTGATACACATGATAAAAATGAAGGGCATCAAAAGGCAGCCGGTCATCTTTCCACATCTTCATCACTAGAATTTGTTGTTAGCGTTTCATCCTTTGTTTGTGATTTCTCGGCCTTCTTAAACTTCACATGTGAACTTTTAAATCTAAAGGTATTAATGTTGAATTGATGAAATTTGGTAGTCTCTAGGTTTGCGCGTGAACTTTCACATATTTATTATTACACATTTTTTTAGATGGTTGCCCAAGCACTTAGGTCATGTCCTAGGCGGAATGAGGCTGGGTGACATGTTTTTATTCTTTCTACAATTGACTATATGGTTTTCTTGGCCTTGTTTGTGAGTTTGGCACAGTTCTGGAAGTATTATTCTTGAAAGAGGTGCAAGTAGAAAGTGCTATTTTGAAGGCATCATAGTTTTCAATTGACTATCATAGTTTTCAAGGCATCGCCTAGGCGACAAGGCACCCCCAAAGGGGGCAAGGAAGCACCAATCACCGTAAATGATTATTTTATATATTTTAATAATAAATAATGTTAATTAAGTGTTAATATCACTTAATTAAGTTGTTTTGAATTAAAAACAACTAGTTCTAATAGTTAATTTGACTATAAATAGACATTTTGATGCAATAATAGTTAGGTTAAATTATTTCTTAAGTGTTTATGGATAGTTAATATAATTTAAATATTAAAATTAATTAATTTGTCAAGTTATTTAGTCTATGTAACTATGCACTTCCTACATTATTAATTGATTTGCATGGTGTCAAAGCTATTTTGCATTGTTTTTTACACATATATTTGCTATTTTATCTAGTTTACTATATAAAAAAGGCGTCGTCTAATGTCTTGTCTTATTGCCAAGGTGCCAAGGCGGTATTGTGTCACCTTGAAAACCTTGCTTTCTGTTGATGTTATTGAAGGCAACCAAGGTGAGGTGGGGCGTGGTGGTAGTTCCCTATCTCGTCTTGGCTGATTTCGCCTCCACCACCTTTGTTGCCTAGGTGATTGCTCTGCACCTTGCCTACCTTATCCGGCTCACTTTCTCACCTGCCCAAGATGTAAACCACCTATTGGATCCATACCCACTATCGGCCTAGATCCAATAAACTAAAAGTTATGTATTTTGGCTTGGAGAGCCTTATACTTGGGATTTGATTGATGTAGTTATATTGGCTTCAATATTTTGGATTTTATCTTTCTTGGTTGATGTTATGTAGTTTTTTCTGTTAAATTGTTGTTGTTGTTGTTGCTGCTGTTATTGTTGTTTTTAACTTGTCATAAATTAATTCAATTAAGTTTCTACAATTTTTAGTTTAAATTGGTGTTATTGCTCTATTTTGTTTTAAATTTTTGCAATATTTTTATGTTACTTATTGCTGCAGTATTAAAATGTTTATTATTGTTATTAAATTGTTCATCATTTATGTAATCTTTTCAATTTATTGGTCATATCTAATCATTCATAGATGTTGAGTTATCTCTACTTTTGGCTTTGAATAATCTATCCTAAGTTGATGCTATTAAGTTGTTCAAAATTCATGTTACTAAATTGTAATAATTTTCTAATTTTAAATTGATGTTGGCGATCTATTTAATTATAATTTTGTATTTTATGTCATTTTATATTTCATTTTTGAATTTATGATTTATTAGTATAATGTATATACATATATAAAATAATAAAATATAAGTATATATTAAAAATACACTTTGCTTCTTGAGGTGAGGTGAACCCCTCCTCAGCTTGGGCACCTCGCACCTTGGATAACATAGATTTCTATCTCCACCAGGATGGCTCGCTAGCTTGGGTTTGTTTGGTCAGAAGTTTGTTAATACTGGAAGCCTTATCCAGGAAGGTTGTAATTGTGTTTTCTTGTTTTCTATTATGTAGGCTGTTAGACGAAAGAAAACATCTCCGTTGACTGCGGATGAGAAAGTACTCATTGCTGAGGTAGCGAATAACATCCACATCCCAACTTTACAATCTTAAGGCCAATTTATGACTAATAATGGTTTGATGGGATGTGATGCTCGCTGATGTTTTCAGGGGCTTAAACTCTTTAAACATGAATGGATATCAGTGTGGAAGCTATTTGTTCCCCATAGAGATCCGTCTTTACTCCCCAGGCAATGGCGGATTGCAACTGGAACTCAGAAGTCATATAAGAAAGATGAGATTGTAAATGAAAAACGACGGTTATGTGAAGCAAAGAGAAGGAAGCTAAAAACTTCTATGACTCGTTGGCATGCACAGCCAGAGTACGAGGTCAGCTTTCTTTCTTACTTTTCTGAGGTTTTACTCTGTTCACGTTCATTTTTTAACAAGCTTATTCTTACTGCCAGGCTGATGACAACGGTTCATATATTGCCACTGATAATGTAGAGAATGAGGATGAAGCATATGTCCACGAGGCTTTCTTAGCAGATGTAGAGCCAGGAAACTGCAAGCAAAGCTCGTCTAAACTTGGATGCTCTGGCATTGACAAAAGATGTTCACCTTCCACTGATATCTCACCTCATAAAGATACAGCATCATGTGAAGACGTATCTACTGTTACAGGTCAAAACACAAGGTTGGTGCAGATAGGTAGACCATTCTGTGAATCTTCTAATTCTTTGAAGTTGGGAAACATACAGCAATTGCATACAAGTGGTGTGTCTTCCGCTGTTTCTTCAGGCTGGTTGCCTTTGACTTCCATGTCTTCCACCACTAAAGTCTCATCTACATATCGAATGCGGAAAAGGAAAGGAGCCCAGGTGGTAAAATTAGCTCCAGAACTACCTCCTGTAAACCTTCCACCATCTGTACGTGTTATTTCACAGTCTGCCTTCAGAAGCTACCACAGTATATCTACTTCCATGGTTTACAAAGCTCCAGGAAATATTTTACTCCCAAGGTTGCCTCATGCTTCTAACTATAGAACTGTGAGGGTAACTTCTGGAAAGTGTCAGCCTCTTTCCTGCAGCAACCTTGTGAAGGCTAATCCAGGAAGGGATGTAGGAAAATCTCCAGATCATCATCCTACTGAAGAGAATAACACAGAGTCTGATATCCAAATGCATCCTTTGCTCTTTCAAATCTCTGATGCTGATCATCCACTTTATTACACGAGAGATTCTTCTTCAACTGCGTCAAGGTCATTCGATTTTCTTGCAGCAGGTTATCAAGGAGCTAAGTTGAGGCTTTTTCAAGAGGAAAATTCTGACAGTATGGCCAGTTGCATGTTTCCAGTGATACAGTCTAAAGAGACACATTTGGGCAGGCTGACAATAGATTTCCACCCTCTTTTGCAAAGAACAGATGGGATGTGTTGTGATCCTTCCAATTTATGTAAAGATAAGACAAGTGAGCCTGAACTAAGTCAACACAATGGTATTCAATTCCTCTCTTCACCTGGTAACTCCTTTTTGGTACAGCAACAAGCGAACAATGACCAGTCTGCTAATACATCCAGTGGTCAGTATGAGAAAGATAATGAACTTGACCTGGATATCCACTTATACTCTGCAACAAATAATGCAAGCATAACTAGTGGAAAAGGTTCAACTTCTCAAACAATTGGATTCAGCAACCTCAGCAAACATGGACCTCAGACAAAAGGGAAATTGAAGCGTACACATATATCCTTGCACAGTGATAACGTGAAGAATGATGCAATTTCTACTGCAGCCAATTCCACTGTATTCAAACAAAATACCACTGGATTGAATCATGAGACAAGAGTTTGTACTAAAATATCAACGACTGATTCTCTTTCAGCTGTCTCACCTGGTAATGGTGCTTATACACATGCAAATGATGTTAATGGAGACCAGCTTTCTCCTGAAATAGTGATGGAACAAGAAGAACTAAGTGACTCTGATGAGGAAGCTGACAATGTTGAGTTTGAATGTGAAGAAATGGATGACTCTGAGGGTGAGGAATTGGACTGTCAGCAGTTAGATAAGACACAGTGAGGTAGGTACATTTTGTACAGGTTTAACTGTTGTGTTATTTTGAAACAATGTCTTTAATTGCTCTTTCTTAGTGATTTGTTTCATAAAATTATTTCTTCTTAGAGACAAAAGATAGCAAATTGCTATATACATATTTCAATCTCTATGTTGCTCTACGTTCTCAGAAGGTTACTTGTATGCTACTATGCTCCAATGATTTTGAAGCTTTTGGGTCATCAGTTTAAAGCATCATCTATCAATCAACTTATAATCTCCATCAGCTTTACATCCTAGATTATGAGAGGTTCTCTCTGCAACAGGCCTCCTTTCCTGCGGCAGCAGGATGGGAGGATCTCGTATGTCCCTATCCAGTGGAGTCACTGCCTGAGTGTTGATACCCGCCTTGTGGCTTACAACTCCAAGTGACATCATACCCGTTCACATGTTTTGACGGTGGGTTCTTAGGTGGGCCTGCTAGTGCCTTCTTTAAATGGAGCAGGAGGAAAGGCACAGCCACGAGGGGACTAGAAGCATGGGATGATGGATTGTGCTCTGTAAGGGTAGCCTGGTAGGTGATGCGGGAAAGAAAAATGATCAAACAGATTGTCAAAAGGCATAGGATCAACTTATTGTGCTTGGTGAAGATTAATGTGGAAGAAGGTAGATTTAGGAGATTATGAAGATACTTGGCAGAGGTAAGGGGCTCCATAAGGGTATGTATGGTTGTGTCTTAAGTGGGGAAGGCTATGGTATACTGGGAAATTGGAATGAGTTTGACCTATTTTAACAACAGGAAGGCATCTTCAGCATTGTGCTGCTTCTTTAATTCATAAATCAGATATGTCTTTAACTAGCATTTCTCTGGAGTTTATGGTCCCAAGGCAGTGATCATTAGATCAGTGGAAGGCTGTTGCAGTTTAACGATCAGGATGTACTTTCATTTTATATTTCCAGAGATCTCAAATATTGTTCTCTGAGTTAAAGTGCTGTCAGGTCGCATGGGGATGAATGAGAGAGAATGGACTTCCAGAAATTTGTCTCTAAAGAATTTTTGGTTGACATGCCTATTTCAAATCATTCATTTGGTCTAAAAGGAAGGAAGGGCCAAATGTTGTCTAGACTTGAGCAGAGGATTCCTACATTATGCAACTCATCATCTGTGTTGTTCAAAGTACAAGCATGAGCAATTGTTTGTGAAAACTTTATCTTAAGTTCAAATCTCTCATAACAGATTGAAAAACTATTCAAGACTTGAGAGAGGAAAGTTTTGAAAAATGGATTGCATATCAAAAGGCTATATAACGTTTGCAAGCTGAAGTGGCTGGAAAAAGAGCTGAAGGTCCTGGAGGGTGGATAGACTGCAGAGCTTGGGCCAGCAGTAAGGAAAAAGTGCGCTGATGGATGTACAGGTCAGAGTGTCAGACTATTGACAGGGCATGACAGTGTGCATTTGTCATTCCTTTCTTTGTTTTATTTGTTTCTTCTTCTTTGACACACCTTTGACTTCGGGGTAAGGGATTGGTGAAACTACCGTTAATTTTTCAGTGGGGCCCTCTCTCTGCACGATTAATGCTTGGGAAGTGCTTTATAGATGCTTAAGACATAGTTGTGTTCTCCCTATTGGTTCTAAAATTGAACTTCGGAATTCTTCTTCTAGTTCATAATTGACTTTGCAGATATGATATTGTTTGACTTTTTTCAGCACTAGTTGCATTCATGAGGTCGGTGCACCTTACCATGAATCCATGATATATTAGCTAATATGGCCCATTCTCTCCTTTGTGTGGTGGCTTCAGGCTACCTATTGGCCAAGTGGTCGTTATTGGGTTTATCTTCTGGGCCCAAGTCCGTTCCATCTGTAAGCCCAGATGAAAGATTAACTTCCTCCGGCTATTCTTTTTTATTATCCAGTGGCAGTTTAGAGCATGGAATGCCGGATCGGGATCCGGGTCGCGACCCGGACCCGATCCGGTCGGATTTTGGGCCGACCGGCCCGATCGGGATCCGGTTGGTCCGACCCGAGCGGGGGATCCCCTCGGGTCGCGACCCGATCGTCGGGTCGCGCGACCCAGCGACTGGGTCGCGCGACCCCCCGAGATCCCCGCAGGGGGATCCTTGCCCCCAGCGGGAAGCAATGAATTGCTTCGTGGGGGGGGGGCAAGCTGGGGGTTCTTGATGCCCCCTTGCGCCCCGCAGGGGCCTGTAAGGCCCCCGAGGAGGCTCTCATACCCACCCCTCCCCCTCATTCTAAGCCCTCTAAGCCTTACATTTTAAGGCTAATTCCCACCCCCCAAGGTCCTTATTTTATTTAGTGAAGGTTAACTTGTTTTATTGTTCTTCTCCTTGTTGTTTACTTTTGTTCGCATGGCTTCTCCAAGTGGTGACACCGAAGTTCTTCGGGTCAACCGGGAATGATCCGGCTTGGCTACATTGCACTTACTTGTCCGTACCGGCCGGGAAAGTGCAATGTAAATCTTGTGATAAAGTTATGCATGGTGGTATTTTTTATTAAAACACCACCTTGCCGGAATGAAGGGCAATGTGCTCCCCGTGCTCTCGTGCTCCACCGAGAGGCAGCGAAATTCCGACATCATCTACTAGATTTGGAAGCGGCGAAGGGAACTTCAAAGCGGCATAAGGATACGGTTCGGGGAAGAAATTGCCGAACCGGGAACATTCGTCCACATATATGGAACCGGATAAGAGTGTTCGAACATTCGTCGTGATATAGGCCTCGAAGATGGTTTGTATTATGTATTATTTATCTCTTTCCCTAATAAGTTTATTACCTTCTTTACTTCTATGTTTGAAAATTAGAGGATCTTTATCGGGCTATGGAGGCTAGTCGGAAGTCATTCGCCGGCGAAGACCGTTGCGCCGCACCGGCCGATCGGTGGTCGAGGATCCGGGAGTGGAAGGGGATCTAACCCATCTGTGGAGGAGGAGATTCATGATCTCGCTCGAGATGATGACCCAGTGGGTCTGTTGATCCCGTTGTCACCCGACCACGGCAACGCCAAACATCAATAACGACGGCATTGAAGAATTTGAAAATTTGCAAAGAAAAGATCGGACGGCGACATCGAGGTGGTTCTTCCATCGTAGTATGCGGCGAATGCGCGAGGGACCGTACTATGAAAACGTAGATCGACACCATCGGTGATGTTGGAAAAAGGAGTGCACGGACCTAACCCGAAGGAGATATACAACGTATATCTTCCGGTGGAGGTGGACGATACAAGAAAGTACGTCGAGTCCTTTGAAAGGATTTGGGATGAAAGAGGTTGTACGTTGATGACGAGATGGTTGGACCGGTAAGCTCGCTTTACAAACGATTTTACTTAATTTGTTTTATGTTATACCTAATTTGTTAATATTATTCTTAACGGTATAACTGAGAAAACGATGATAAATTTTCTAGTTTATTGTCGAGCAAGCCTTTGTGTTTTGGAAGTCGGTTGATGCATCGAGGAAGGTCAAGAACTCGAATATCTTTTTGAGTTGATAGATGGAGTTATCCGGGAGATAGGGGAGGACGAGTTGTCCAGTAGTTACGGACAACGCGGCCGTACAAAGCCGTGAGTCGAATGTTGATGGTCAAGAGACCGAAAATGTATTGGACACCGTGTTCCGCGCATTCTCAGATTTAATGTTAGAGGACATTTGCAAAGATAGTCAAATAGACCGGGTTGTGAAGTTAGCCCAATTTATCTCGTCGTTCATCTACAACCACAACTTCATCCTTAACCAACTTTAATGAGGGAACATACGAAGGGAAGAGAGGCTTCTCGGACACAGTGCCACCCGCTTGCCTCCCGTTATATCTCCTTAGAGAGTCTATTAACTCGTAGGAGGCTCTTTGTCACGTGGTCATCTCCTGGGGTGGGAGTACTTGGTTAGTAGATGTAACCCGTCGGATAAGCGGAAAGGAGGAAAGTTGAGGAAACAATTGAGAGCGGAGATTTACGGAAAGTTGTGAAGAAGACGTTGAGCATTGTAAGTCCCTATAGTGAAGGTGCTAAGGATAGTCGACGGTGATAGAAAAGCGGACGTGGGCTATCTATACGATGCAATAGATAGAGACGAAGGATGAGATTGCAAAAACCGTGTCGACTTCGATAAGTGGTGGGACATTATTGACGCGTCGGTGGGAGCGAACATTACATCGGCCAATACATGCTTGAGGTATATTTCATTTCTCTTTTACTTCATTCTTTTGTATTTGAAAATATGATTTGATTGATTAGTAACATTTGTATCTTCTTAGGTTACTTCTTGACCCTCGTTCTTTACGTTACGATCGACAATTCGGGAGCAACAAATGAATTACTTGATGATGTCAAAAGGTTATCACAAGGATGCTTGATGATGATGATCGGTCAATAATTGCATGCAACAAGATGTATCACTATAGGATGCGGTCTAATCATTTTGGGACGACGAAGTGGAGCGAGTCACAGTTATGCTCCTAAGTCCGAGTCCTTATCCATTAATTCTTTATATTAACATTGATTATTAATCCCTCGACGTAGTTCTGCATGTAGGCGGATTGGTGGATGGACCGTGGCAAAGCACCCGGTTATGAAGATTTGGCGAGATGTGGCTATCGAGTGCTTAGCCAAACGACTTCGGCATCCCCGGCGAGAGAAATTGGTCGACGTTCGGCTGATCCACATAGCGAGAGAAACGAGGTTGACGTCGAAAAGACTTGAAGACCTTGTGTATTGCCACTGCAACGTGAGGCTCAAGTTGAAAAATCTAGATAGAATGAAGCAAAATCAACGGGAAGAACAACGGTGGAGGACGGCCCGGTTCGGGTGGTCGGAATTGAGGAACCAATGATCCAAGAGGAAGACATCGACTTGGATCAAATCTTTGATGAGAGAAATCTATTAGGAGCGTGGGGGGATGATCAAGAAGGGATGGGCGAGCACGAGTTCAATCGAAGATCGACAATGGGTCGAAGGAGTGCTTGACGACGTCCCTCTCGCCCGAAATTTCGATTCCGCCCGCCGTGGCAAAGAGAAGGAAGACCGGTGAAGGATCCGGCGAGAGGTGCACGGAGTAAGGAAAGGGTAAAGCAAATTTTAACCGATCCTCTTCGACATAGCGGATGCGAGAGACACTCGACGAGGATCGGGAAGACACTCGAGCACGACATCCGGCTGCCGGTATCAAACTTCGGAGGATTCTTCTTCGAAGAGCGAGCGGCGGTGATGGAGTGGGACACCGGGGGCGAGCCACGGCTTCAAGTAGGCGAGAGATCCGCGGATGTGGGGGAGAGCTCCTACTACGGCGAACGCTTCCGGAGAAGACCGGTATACCCGCGCGACCCAAGACATAGACCGTAGGGCGAGGTCGCGAGGTGGAGGAACTCAACATACCCAACATGGTGGACATCGGTACCGTGGATGTGAACAAACCGACCTACGGGTATGATTCATCTCGAGGCTCTTGGTTTCCTACGAAATGACCAAGAGTGGAGTGGGATGAGTTATAGATCACCCATGGACACCCCGATTCAATCCCCATATGAACGTTACTTTGGTGGTTTTTTAGGACCCGGTAGCGACATTAGGGTCATTGTAGAAGGGACTCGAATATAATATTCATCAAGACGTGTGGCATGCTGTATATAATACAATGTCGTGGGAAGAGTATAAGGCTCAAGTAGAAAATGTAGAACAAGTCAAGTTTATGTAAACGATTGGGTAAAGTTTATGTTAATGAATGAAAATATTTTTATTGTTATACTTCTGTTTTTTCAGATTTTTTTCGAATTTTTTCGACATTTTTTCGATTTTTTTTCGAATTATCAAAAAAAAAAATATTAAATAATTCGGATCGGACCGGGTCGCGACCCGGGTCGCGACCCGGTCCGACCGGGTCGGTCCAGAGCCGGGCCGACCCGGTCGCGATCCAGGATCCTGCCTTCCTTGGTTTAGAGCATAGTTGGTGATCTGACATTATCAAGATGATAAAACTACAAATTGAAGGCGTCCTTGTTAACAATCAGACTGCTTACTGCTTTTGCCAATGCCAAAGACAGTCTCAGGTAGGTCCATAGTTGTCAAGCACCTTGGAAATTTGAGAATAAACCGGGTTTATCCCCAAACTAAGCTTGTGCCAAATGGGCGTTTACACTTAATATGTGCTTACTATGAAGCGAGAAATACTAGTGGATTAATGTCACGGTATTTGCACTTGGTGGATAATAACCCATATTCATATCCTTATACGAGAGTGGACGCATATGGGTTCTTATTCATGAAATCTTGTATCTGGTCCATGACTAGAATTGTGGATGTGATCTAAAACGAGTGAATGATTTTTTCACCAACCTGTATCCAGAATTCTTTTGTTGCTGGATGATTTTTTGTCATTGTTTTTTTTTCTACAGTTGTGAAAATACAATGTTAACCTTTTCTCACCGACTTGGAGGCAAAGGCATATTAACATATAAAATATCCTTAACGGTTTTCTTCATTGTCTATATTTGTTTACTGCCGTTTGCTCCAGGAATATGTAGTTTCATTCATCGGATATGAGGATCTGAGTAGATGGGAGCTTGATATGTGAATCGATTTACCATCAGATAGACCCATTTCAAGATCCAGCCAAGTTAGTGATGCATGCTATTCCAGATGTCGTTGCTGAACAAATACTCAGGAGGTTCGGCCCAAAGAAGTGCACACTATTGCTCTCGTGAAAGAAAATGCCAAAACAAAGTGCTGAACGGCGGCCTGCTTTAACGGCTGGAAGAACAGATCGTGATCCTAGCTCATGCGCACCAAGAGGCATGCTCTCCAATGCTTTACATGAATCAAGCTCTATCCATCGATTCCCGTCCCACGTAGAAAACGTCAGTACAGTACTTGGCAGGGCTGTTCAGGGTTCGCCGAAGTACTTCTTGACACGCTCACAGGCAACACCAAAGCAATTGTCTACGAAATAAAATGTCTGGAGCAAATAATGATTGTGGAGTCGTCCTTGCACGTATAGTTTGTGTATATCCATGAATTAAGTGTGTGCATTTTTCAACTGATCCAAGGTTTGTAAATGGGTTGAATGCCTGCAGTTGTGGGCATTTATAAGGTTTGTACATACATTGCTCGAGTCGCCGGTCCAGTCTTTGCCTGTCGGCTCTGGAGTTATATGGCGTTGATGATCGGCTTTTTCAGCCATTCTTGTCTGGTAAGCAGATAATACAAGGATAGTTGCAGTTTCTTCCTGAACTTTTTAGGGGCCGTTTAGTATAAGATTAAGTTGGGGATAAACCAGGTTTATCCCCTAAATAATCTGATACCAACATGCTCTTAGGGGTAAGTCAAGATTGTTCCTTCCTTAATTCTCTTCTATCTGCAGTTTAGGGCCCACAGGTATGTATGTCAACTTTTCTTCCCTCCTGTTCGTGTCATAACTTTTTTTTTTTTACCCCTCTCTTAGGAGAAGGACGCGCTTTTACTTTTTTCCCAGACCGGTGGTAAGTCTGTGGTGTTCCCAGTTTCAGAACTTGTGTTGATGAGCAATAGGATGTCAGTATTTACACGAAATTCATTTGGTCTTTAGAGATACGGTTCCTTTTATTTTTTTTGACTTCATGCTACCTTGTTTCACAGCGCATCAACGTATCATATTCGGATGCCAGACATTCTAATGCTTGGAAGTTGGAACTTCTTTCATGATCTTGACCAACTCCTCTCTGAGCTTTTCTCTGTTTTGTTTTGTTTTCTTTTTCTTTCTTTCTAAATCATAGACTCCCTCTCTTGTGTGAACTAGTCCACGAGATGGACCGGAGCAGCTCCGTGAATCAGAACAGACGTGCGTCCAAGTAAACGTCGCACTTCGGCCTTGTCGGCTATGCACGATTCGCTTTGTTAACCTTGTTTGAACCGAAAGGAGTATCGAAGCAAGATGCACCGAGATACATGACAGCATGTATGTAAATATATTGTTGAACTTGATCTTGATCTACTTTTAGCAGGAAATGTTCGATGATCGGCTAAAATCAGCTTATGATTTATGTACAGACGTATTTAACTGAAATGAGTGATATTTTTACTCTAGTAATAACGGGTGATGCCTGGTAAAGTTAAATTTATTAGTATTTATTCTTTCTTAATTTGTTTTACATTAGGTTTCGTATCAGTTAATTATATATGACCGGATTAAAGAAGTCCAGCGATTTAACATGAATTAAATTTGTAAAAAACTAGACTTGTCAAAAAAAGAAGAAAAAAAAACTGGGCGCTTCGCGAAGAAGGAATGTAAAGTAAAGAGTATAAATCCAATTCTGGTGAGTAGAAGGTGCATTCGAAAAAATAATAAAGTTGGGCTTTTCCGCGTCCGATGCCTTGTCGGTTGATAAAGTCGCAGGCAGTAAGACGGGTGAAACCCGGTGCGACGATTTCCTACCCCGGCGGAGTCGGACAGGTGAGGAAGGAAGCGATCCGAGAACGATGGCGTTGCAGTGGGTGATCCTGGCGTACGTGGTCGCGGCGGAGGCCGGCCTAGCCCTCCTCCTGACGCTCTCGGCGCCCAAGCTCGTCATGAACCGCCTCGTCGCCCTGGTGTCGCTGCTCCTGCAGCCAGCCGCTGGCGTCGTCCCTTTCGCCGGCTTCCAGCTCTTGGGTACGGGATCTCACCTCGTTCCTTTTCTTCTCTTTATTTGAGGTGAGGCTCACACTTGTATATCTTGACCCCCTTCCTGTTGCGTGCTCGTTTGTGTGCCCTCGGTGCGATCGCGTTGTTCCAGTTTGAGATCTTTTTAAATGCTACGTTCTGATATCTCTTTTGCCGCCGGGCCCGTGCAGACTTATACTGGAAGAACGAGCACCGGCTGATGTGCACTTCGGAGGTCTGCACAGCGGCGGAGAGGGATCGATACGAGAAATCTGTAACACACACCCTCTCTCTCTCTGACACGGATTTTTTTTTCTAGTCTCTATGCCAGTTATCACACTTTTGCGATCCTTGATGCTAAGTAGTTGGATAGTTATATTCATTGAGGCATTCGTATCTCTAGCATCTTTGGCCCCGGTCCGAATTTATAATTCTCGATGATTGGCCCCTTTTGTTCTTCTGCTTGTTATAGTATATGATGCCATACGTTATTCGACATATTTTCTTATTTTTGCCTGTTAGAACACCAGAAATTGGCTATTTCAGGAACAGATGAACTCTGTAACGCAACTCTCTTTTCTATTTCAGATTTCAGACTAAGCAGCATAGAGCAAAACGAAGAATTAGGAAACTCCTTTTTTATAACTATGATTTTGCCTTTAACTGATTGTAAATTTATGTTTTTTTTGAGAGACTTTACCACGCGCAGACACCTTTCTAAGGAAGCTGCATTTCCCAACCTCTCAGATTTCCTACTTTATCTACACTTCAAAAGGAGCCACTTCTTCAAGAAGAGTTATTATTTGACAGTTTTGACATAATTAACTTCTTTCTCATGTCAGTGTCAGTATAAAATACATGATACAACAAATTATTTACTTCTATTTGAAGTTAGCTTTCCTCTTTCATCACAGGGGAAGGATACAAATTGCCAGCATGGGAGTGCTCCATCTCAATGCACGCCATGATGGCCTTGCACTTTTTTCTTTGTTACTTAATTTTTTCTTATGTAGGGAAGTATGATAACTAGTTCACGTTACATTTATTTGTGGTGAATACCAAATAGGACATGGCAATTCCTGAATACAAACTGCTTCCATGGTCATGTATGTATTGTTCTCAGCATTTTTGCAATTTATTGTGTGTGTATGTGTTGCCGGGAGCTAGGGGTGCAAATGAGCCAAGCCAAGTAGTATGTTGTTCAAACTTATCTTGTTTATCTCTACTTGAGTTCGAGTTCGAGCTCAAGCCCTTATGAGTAGGTTCAACTTGAGTTCAAGCTTGGCTTGCTACCCAATCAAGCCGAGTTTGAGTTGAAGCTTGAATAGGAGCTCAGCTCAAGTTCGGTCTAAACTCGAGATCAAACTTGATGTGAGGTTGTTTATAAAGCTCAAGCTTTATCTAAACTCGCCTATGAAACTCGAGTTTGAGCTCATTTATGATGCTCGATCTAAGTGTAGACTCAAACTAAAATTTACTTCAGTTTATTTAATAGATCTAATCAACGCTATATAACTATGAATACCCATGGTTTATTTTTTTGAATAAATATTTAATCGAGTAGTTAATTGACGTGTTTGTGAGCCTTGTCGAGTCGAGTAAGAGTGCATTCAAGCTTGGCTCGTTAATGAAATGAGTTTTTTTTAGCTCAAACTTGTTCATTTAACATGATAAACACCGAGTCAAGTTTTTATTGAGCTGGGTTTCGAGTTACTTGTTGAATGTATTTGTTCATATTTGTTTATTTGCACCCCCACTGGGAGCATCCTGCAAATGCACGGTTAAATTTTTCTATGTTTTGAAGATGATTCAATTTTAATTCCGAAAATGGAAGCCTTGTCAAGATGACCTGCCTTAAATTAGGGGAATGATTAGTGTGTCATTTCTAGCATGAATGCAGAGAGAGCATTTGGTTATTTTAGCTGTTTCCAAAATTGGAATTTGAAGACGATCATTGCATAATATTTTACATCAGACTGTTGTGCTACAGAACCAAACAGAATCCTAGTCAAAATTTAGGAAAACTTATGCATACATCTCATTTTACATAGTACCAAATAGATGCATCTCAGTATAAATTATGTGCTTGGTGTTGCATCTTTCTTGTGATGAGTTTGAAGATCTTATTGTTCCTAATTTTTTTGATGATGTAATTAAAAAGTAATGTCCTTCTCCCTTTTTCAGATTGTCTTATTCTTCTTTTTCTTACTTGTAAGTTACCTTCAGTTATAAATTTTAATTGTGATGTTGGTCACCTAAAAAAATTTAAAAAAATTAATGTGCTAGAAATTTGGCTTAAGTGCCAATAAGGTGTTAGTTCTGGATGCTTATGACCTTGTAAGCGATCTACTTTTTTTTCTCATCTTCAAGATGTTTTTCTGACTTTTTTTGTTTGAAGTTGTGTGCTTAAATGCTTTGCATATTGCCAGCAGTTCCTATCAATTTTTATGTGCCTGAATGTCTTATTTGTCCTGTTGATTGTGATGCAGATTTACAAGGCCCAAAGAAATGCTATTTTATGCGTGTCTGCATGCCTACTCTACTGGTATATGGAACTATTTTGCATGCATTTGTCTACCACATCAATGATAAGGATGGATCTTATAATCTTCTGCTGTCTATCAGGTATATGTATCGCATATGTAAATACCATAAAGAGATCCAGGAAATGGAAGAAATTGAAAAGCGTCGCAAGAATATGTAATTGTCGTGATTCTTCTGTTCCTTATAGGAAAAGGTATATATCCTGGTACCTATATTTTATCTGGCTATATATGGAAATGGTGATTTCAGTGGCGTAGTTTTATAATTTTGCTGATAAATTAGGTTACTGCATCTCAAAGTGCATCTTATATCTATTTTGTATGATTTATCCTTTCTCACGATTATATATTCAGCAAAAAAAAAAAACTGCTTCATTGCTATCACTATGCACTTGGGAGTTTACAGGAATCAAGATTTTCTGACAAGCCATTTGAGCAAGTTAATTTCATCTAGATGCATGTTATTTTCTAGTTGTCGTACCAGTATAATTCTGCAAGTTATGTTAGCTGTCATGCGTTAGTTGATTTAAATAAATTTATGTGTAAAGTTTTCACCAAAGTCACCAAGATGGTTATTCTATTTTTTAACACTGTAGGCAAGGATATTTTGGCACTGCCTATTGGAACATATGAGACATTCATACTATGTATGGCCTCTAGGGCTGTCAATGGGCTGGGCCCGGCCCGGCCCGCAGCTGGCCCAACAAAGCCCGCTCCAATATATAATGGGCCGGCCCGGCCCGGCCCGTATTACATTTCGGCCCAACCCGGCCCGGCCCAGAAAAAATATAAGTTTGGCCCGGCCCGACCCGGCCCGGCCCGTTCTTTGAACTTATTATAAGATATATTTTTTATTATTTTTTATTTTTTTAAGCATCAATCCAAAAAATTTTAGTAACTTCTATGATCTTACCAAAATCTTCATATGACATACAAAATTAAAACTAAGATTCTTTTTTGAAATATTAAAGTATGACTGGTTTGACAAAAAAATTCGAAACATGATTAAAATAAGAATAGTAGATACATCGTACGTATTCATAGTTTTTTAATTTATAATAAAATATATAGATTTAATTATATCACTTAATTTTTCTAATATATAATAAAATACATATCATATTTTTACAATTTTTAAACATCAAACCAACTATTAAAGAAATATTTTGAATCTAGAAATAAAAATAGATAAACATACCGTTTAACACCCAAATAATCATAGATACGAATATATTTTATTATTTTAAAATATTACCCTTTTTTTTAATTTCCTTGATAGTCTACGTATCTTGTTCAGACCTATGCATATCAGCGTACGTATCTTGTTCAGACCTGCATGCAAAAAGTTTCATAAAATAAAATAAACTATTTTTGCATGTCTGAGGAGGACCGCCTGGGGAGGACCAACTGAGGAGGACCGCCTGGCGCTGGACACTGTTGCAGAAGCAGGCCCGCGGGCCTGCTTTCTCGGCCCGAGCAAGGTGAGTGGACTCAGATTCTTGCCCCGGAAGAAGGCCCAGGGCTGGCCCGGCCCGAGGGCCCACGGGCCAGCCCGGTCCATTGCCGGCCCTAATGGCCTCTGTCGGTGCATATTATATGCAAATCACTTAAATTATCAAATGTCTTCCACTGGATAATTCATGTAACCATCAGAAGGATCCATAATTTGTCTATGCATATTCTTTGAGCAACACTGTAGAAAAATAGGGCTTTATGTGTTTAGTGGCTTAGATTACGCAGTTCAGCTTGCTTTCATGAAAAGACATGGTTACATTTAGGGGATTTCAGTATGCATATGATTTTTTGGTTAAATGGTTGATGTAATGATACAAAGAAGAGGCCTAATGGAAAACTAAGATAAGATGTTGCAGCATTTTGAGGACGAGCTAAAACCATAAATTTAATTCATTTGGAAATGAGGTGGGAATATGGCAAATTCAACCAGGCATTGCTGTCATCAGCTTGACCATGTGAGAAAAACCAGTCATGAGTAGATTGAGGTTTTGAATATTATCTTCAACAAGGCATTGCTGTCATCAGCTTGATCGTGTGCAGAAAGCCAGTCATTAGTAGATTGTGGTTATGAAGATGATCTTTATTTTCACAAAATATCCTATAATAAAGAGCACTTCATCCTGTGGCCAGGAGATATTCAGCAGTTGGCAGTCTTAGCTAAGAAAATTTTCAGTTAAATATTTGAGTCTTCAAGGCAAATGATAGCAGTTATCCAGGTTGCAACATTGTGGTTCAAGGAGAATAATTAGTGGCATTGGCAATGGACACTGGCAATTCCTTTGGTGGTTTCAGATAGAGAGCAATGTGCATGTAGTACCCTCTTTTTCTCATGAAAGCTTTTGCATTATGCTGAACGCAAAATCACCTACGATTATAAAGAATTTCTGTTTTTCATATTTACTAAAACGTCTAGGTTTCCTAGTTTCGACAATTGTCTCTCCACTTATGTTTTTTTTTCCACTCTGTAATGTTTATGGTATCAAATAACTCCTGTCCTTTCTCTATGATAAACACTCTCTTACCTAACTCTCAATCCCCCTAGCTGCCTTTCTTTCTCATGTTGCATATGCTCTTCTTTCTGTTCCCTTTCGACTGGGTATGTGGCAACGGTGGTAGATAGAAGAGGACAGGAAGCCATGCAAGGGCTTGTATGGGAAATAAAAGAATAGGGTAGGTCAGTGGCAAAGGAGGATATTCTGCCAGTCTGGGCTTGCCACACGGTGCTTTTGGCAACTCAAGAATCTCCTTCTCTATGGCAGCTGCAAGAGGACCCCCCTCTCTTCTAGTTCTAGCTCATTGATATGAACCAATGTTGGGTTGGAGGAGTCAACACATATACCAGCAGCTAGGACTCATAAGATGGAAGCCACTGTAACAGGAAGAGATGTGGCCACTTGGGTCGTCATGACGTAACTTAGAATTAAGCAAAATTGATGATGGATGGTTGGTGACCGTCTCTTCAACCTCTATTTTGGTGAAGCCATCCAGCCAGGTGAGAAGATCCGTAAATCTCCTGGGTTTTTCAAATGACTGTTGGAGCAAGGTACGTCGTTCAGATCTTTGGATTCTGACCAGAGCGATCAAATCTTGAAAGGTTCTCTTTGCCGAACATACCTTTCGTGCATGTTTTATAGATAATAGTAGAGAAAATAATTAGTGTTACTATATAAGCACGTCTTATAGATAAATACGGGTTACTATTTTGAGTTGATAAACTTGGAATGGGTTGCTTCATATACAGATTGTGTTTCTTTTTATTATGCATGCATTTTCTCAACCACCTAGTCGAATTTTCGTGTTTTATGATTTTCATGTACCTGCAACTTGATATAGCCGTTGAATACTTATCTCCTATTGTGTCATCATTGCTCCGAAGCATTTCTTAGCTGTTGGTCAGAATAATTTAACCCCTGAAGGACTTATATTCAGAATTTTATATTGCACCTAGTAGTTAACTAATGGTGACATCACAGTTGCATGGAAGTTATTTACATGTACTGGGCTCCACTCTGCAGTTCGGAAGCTTGAACGCGGCATGACTCCATCATCTGTTTTTCTTTTTCTAAATAGGTTTTGGTCAGGAAGGGTTCTGCCAGCATCATCTCCACTTCTTCGGCAGTTTGCAACTTAAGGCATACTTTATGAAACCTTCAGACGTTTTTCTATTTTTATGATAATGTTGAGTGCATTTCTTAACTTTTGTTATCGAGATGTCTTAAAAAATAGTATTAGTTCGACTGTCATGACTGTTTAAAGTCTATTTTGCATCCTATGAACACATAAGTTAAACCTGAAATGCCAAAGTTAGAGAGTGATAATCCATATTTTGCGTCCCGGAACTTTGGTCTGATGTATGGACTTAATTTTAAGTAATATCATTTGAAATAGGAGTACGTTGCATGAAAAGAAACTCCTCCACTGGTTCCATCATCCGCTTCGCAGAACCCTGAAATAGAACTTCTTGCGAACTTGTTTGCTTGTTGGCAAGGTCATTTGAAATAGGAACCTGTTGCATTAGGAATCCGCTTCTCGTGTTCCGACCATTCCTCCACTGTGCCCCATAAATGAAAGTTCGATTTTCATCAAGATTCAGATCAAGCCTGTTCAAGAGCGTAGATCCCAGATTCATGGAGGCTTAGTGGTTTAAGAATGCTCGATAGATTGCAAGTTGAACATGTAGGCCTATGAAATGAAGCTGGTGAGATTAGTACGTGTCGAGACTTGATCAATATATATATTACAAATAATACGCTTAATGGAAGACAACCGCCCTGCGCGGGGCGGACCATCGGATGGTGATATGCAGGTTATCTTGGCCGGCAACACTTATCTTACCTGGTAAAATGCACATGTTTGATTGAGCTTATTAAGATCTGAATTTTGTTTTTCTTTGCAGTACTTGGGCTGTTGGTGAAACATCATATCCAATCTTTTTGAAGTTTAGAAAAATTTTCACCTCCAAGCTTTAAGCTCAGGAAGTAAATTTTCCCTGTTTACCCCTCTGCAAAGTAGTTCAATCCCCTAGGTTTAACTCTCCCTCCTTACATGAGATTTACCAAGTATCCCAGATAAATTATCTCTTTGGAAGTTGTAGGATTTTGTATAGGGACTTTAGATATTGGTGTCTGTGTATTCATATTTCTACGTACATGCTCATGATACTTGCAAACGTTGATAAGTACCTAAAATTTATTTTTGAAAATTAATCTTTGCTTCCAGAATGCCCTTAAAAATATTCTGTTAAATATTGTCGGAATTTTTATCATGAGAATGCTTCTCCCCAAAACTCTTCTTTTCTATCTCGTATACCTTTTTAAAATCTTTATACGTAAGAGAGAGCACTGTCGTAAAAGAAAATTTAAAACGCCCAACTAATGACATTTGTGGGGTGTTTTTAGACGGAAGTATTTGTTTTTCAAAGTACAGTATTTCAAAGGTTTTTAAATTTTTTCGGAAACGTGTTTAGAATTATATGCAGGTATGATTTCTGATACGGAAAAAGAAAATTCATTTTGTTATGATGTTCAGGGTCGCGACACAGCATTGGTAGAGCAAAGGGTAAAGTTGGGTGCTGTCGAAAAAGGAAATTTCCTTCCAGCTGATGGTGAAATCGAAGTCTTTGGAAAATAAAATCTCATGAGTATATAGGATCTGGATTGATCTAATCAACGAGCTCTTTGGTTAACGGACGTTCAGCTGTCCGTGGGAACTATAGTTTCGACAAGGAAATAAGATAGAGAAAGATATTGGCGATTACGGTTTATACGCATGCTTAGCAGATCCTAATACCAGTCCCAACTCCTCTAGAGTAAGATCGTTCACGTTTCTAATAAAAGAATAAGAGAAAGATAGGGCAGAGAGGTGCCTATCAGATAAAGTTTGGTATTTCTGGATAAGAAGCTATAAATGACTTGGTGGGTATACCAGTCCTTCATCCTACATACCATGGCCTTGGGGCTTGGCAACTTGTTGCAAGTCTTCTTTTCTTTTCTTTTTTTGGGTGGGGCCAGCCATTGTTGCACACTTACGACTAACATCGCCACCGACAATCATCCTGTGTTCCAACCCGGGATCAACATGTTGCAGGTTACAACCCCTGTTTGTGCAACTGCAAGACAAACAGTGGCATGGGTCCTTCTCTAAGCAAGCCAAGACGTACAAGCCATTCAGAGCAACGCCCCCACATGCCATGAGTGCTTCGCATCTTTCTTTACGGTCCTCTCTCTCAGTCGGGAACCATGTGATTTCATCAGTCAACTATATTATATTACATGCTAAGCTTAATGACGGCCCTAAGAAGAGTGCAATCACTCTTCTAACCTCCATTCTCCTCGGTTTAACCCTCGGCCCTCACTTAAATCCTCCCCACGACGAGTTAAAAATAATAATAATAATAAGTGGCTTTGTTCGACTCTGAAGGATGCCCCCGAATAAAACAGAAAAAAAAGTATACATGTGAAGGGCAAGATGGCATGTTAATATGGGAAGATGCGAAGAAGTTGCACCACCACATCACATGTGAAGCCCTTATTAAGGCATCCAGGATGCCAGCTGGGCCGATGAAAGCAGCAGGGCCATGAGCATTCTGTAGGCCTTAGATATCAATGGCATCTTACAGCTGACCAAGACATGTCCTGTACGAGGGCTGCAGATAGATCAGACTAATCAAAGAGCAAATTTATCTGTTTCTTATTTGAATTCCGATAGAAAGTAAGTCTTTCTGAATTGGATTTTGATTAAGTTTTCAAAAAAAAAGAAAGAAAGAAAGAATTGGATTTTGATTAAATTGAAATCATGATATCTCGATTTTGTTCCATCTTTGACTTTGTTATCGGAATCAAAATAATCTGATAATATTGAATCTTTTATTTTATATTAATATTTATTTAAAATAAGATAACAAATCTTATATTATTATTACATTTTTATCTATTATTTTAAAATTTTTATTTTTACTTTATATCATTCATATATTATATTTTTGTGTCGAAGTTATAAAAAAACACAAAATTAGTTATTTTTTGATTTTGAGTTCGATAAGCTATAGGAATGTTTAGTTTTTATTTGGACAGTTTATAAGATAAAAAATAAATTCTAAAAATTAAATCCGTTAATCAAAATCTAGAATGCCGTTGGCACTCTTGTACTAACAATTTAAGCTGTAAAAAGAGTTCCATCCGATCAGCATAAGCTATTTTGGAAATATGACTCGCCGAGATGAAACTCCACCACACAGCAAAATGAGAGGAGGACCAATAGAATTAGCAGGATAAAGGGGACTTATCTGTTTATAATAATAGGATACGTGCGTCCGAGCTTTTTCCGAGGCCAGAACTGAGGTATCTACGCCGTTTGAAATAAATTGAAATAATTTAAAAATAAGTTATATTATTATTAAATGATGTAATATATATATTTATCGTCGAATTTATTTTGATACTTAACTTATAAATTAATATTTTAAAATATATAATATCTATCATATTTTTTATTTGATTACAGTTTAAACCAAATCAAATTAAAGCTGTTTATTTTCTTTTCAAAAAAAAAAAAACTATAACCTGAACCGACCCTGTACGTGTTCACCCCAGTCACACAATAGAATAACAATTTAAACCCTGTTTGGTATCAGACATCTCTATTCAATTTTATAATTGATATTGATGCTACTGATATCAAATTTAAAATTTATAATATAAACAAAACATAATATAAGTCTCTACTTTATCAATTTCAATATTGATATTCCAATTTCTAGAAATACACATTTCAAAAATGATGCAATATCATTTATCATTTTTATACTCTTAACAAAACAGGGTATTTAACTACTTAAAACGGAACAGAAATTACAAAGATACGCTTATTTGCGGGGCCTTCAATGAAAATTTCGACTTGTGAATAGATAGGTACAAACAAATGTTCTCCGGAAAGATGCTGCCTGATGAACAACTGGGAAAACATTGTCTTAAAACTGAGCAAGAAACAGTGAAACACAACCAGTCATGTGTAACCCATCTCAGAGGAAGACAAATACCAGTTGATTAGAAAGGCATAAAAGAATTATGAAACTGCACATGATTCTCCGAGTACAAACTGTTGTATCATGTCCAGAGAGTGGTGCTCATCAATATTAAAGAAATGAAGCAAGCCCACCAGCAATTTAAATGGCAAACGATCAATACGACCAACTGACAAGTTAGAGAAATAGACAACCGTTGAACTTGAAAAAATGCATGAACAAACCGCATAAACGTTCGAGAAAACATTTTCCACCCAAAAACCAGAGAACAGGTGTAAACAAGGTGGCGTCTATCTTCGTGGTGACCTGTAAAACAGCAATGCACTAGATGGTGGTGAGACAAAAAGAGTCTGGTGCGGGGCTAATTAAAAGTACGGTGATGATGATATTGAGTTCATATTTTGAGATTTTCCTGCAAAAAGAGAGAGAAGAGGAGCACCGTAGTCGCCTTCAAAATAACGGGAGCAATTCATTATAAACTGAATGGAGGCACTATTCACTTGAACAACCAATTCAACCATTCATAAGATGGGACTAACAGCGCACGACTATGACAAACTATGCACCAAAAGATACTAAAACTGTCACATTTTTTCATCCTAATTTATCTACGAGAAAACTTGCTAAAAAATTACAGAAAAATCGATACAGGCGTCTTAGCGTCCAAATTATAACAAGAACAGAGAACCAAAACAAAGCACATTCAGATGGTTCCGCTAGACCATAATTTTAACATCAACAAAGGCCAAAGGGGAAAACAGACTTCCTGATAGAAAAAAGAGGGGAGAAAGTGAGGCCGCTGGAAACGGGAAGGGAATAAACAGGCCTCTGCAAGTGCAAACAACTCCCTTAACTTGTCTATCTTCCATCAGCAGAGGTAAAGGAATCTGCAAAACCAGATGGTCTGGTGGGTATGCTGGTCTGGGTGTTATCCATGCTTGCAAGGAACGAGGACGTTGCGTTGTCTGATTCCTCGAATGCTTGCCACTTCTTTAGCGCTTGTGGTAGTGTCATATCTAGGTCGATTCCAAAATTCTCTTCTAAGTCAGGGTTTGCTGGTTTCCATATCTCTGCAAGTGAGGATAGAACATTTACAACGTGCCCCATGTCAGGCCTCTGATATGGCTCCCTAGCACAGCAATGCCCGGCTAATTCAGAGACAGTGCTGATGCTTGCTAAAGTTTCCTCATCAAGTTCAACTGTGGGGTCGATGTACTTCATCAAAGTATCCTTGTTAAGCTGCATTCTGCGGAACCATGTCACCAGGTGCACACATTCCTCTGGCTGGCTTTCGTCTAGAGCCTTCCTTCCTGTAATCAACTCCATGAGTATTACCCCAAAGCTGAAGACGTCAGCTTTTGTAGTCACTCGCCCTGTCACTGCACATATAAACAACTTAAAACATGTCCCATGAACAATCTGATAAAACAGAAAACAGAATAATAACATGAAAGAAAGTAGTGTCTTCTGGAGCATATAGAAATTGTTTCCAATAATGCAGATTATCTTAACACAACAATGTGTATGACAAAAGATGGCCCTTCTTGTTTAAGATAGTTGCCAGAAGAGATGGAATGCATTGTCGTAAATTCGTAATTAACATCTAACAATATTTACTGCAAAAATTAACGTCTTTTTGCTTAAGTTATGCCTTTTTCTCTTGTTCCACTTACAATACATATACTTTACTGTACAAGCACAAATTCTATGGTTGCATCTACCACCCCGCAACACACTGGCTTTACATGAAACACTGGTCAAAGATAACAAAATACACTGGCTTTAAGTGTTCGACATGCTGGCCAAAGTACCAAACATTCATTTCCTGTCAAACACAACCCATACCTTTGTACGGCATTCCACTTATATTAGTTAAAAGTTAAAACAGCCATATCACTTTTACTAACAAGTAAAAAAATAGAGAGAACCTGGAAAGAATGGAACCTTCTAAAAGTCTAATGAAGGATGAAAGGAGAAAAACGCAGAGAATTCCTGCATCAATCTCCAGGATTACCGCACTACTCATGGAAGCAGCTGTAATACTGTAAATCTCAGGTTTTGCAAGGTTACTGGTAAAACTAAAAAAAAAATGTTGAAATAGGGGATTTCTTTAAAGAGGTGCAAATTCAGTTCCTGGTAAACTTGCTCAGTACCAAGAATGTTTAATAAAAACTGGGTCAAAAGATATCAATGATATCCTAAAATTTAGATTAAATAAAAAACATTAAAAGATGAAACAATACATGTTTTACAACTACACAAACAAGCAACCACCAAAAAGTAAAAAAAAAAAAACTCAAGATTATCTATTGTTACAAGTTTTTTCACCATACTTGTTTTAAGGTTCTTCTAGAGAAGCAAATAGTCAAACCATATTACTGATGCATGCGACTGATCTGGTTATCCCCGTTAATCTAGTGGCTAGTGATGAAGGTAATACATCATCTAATACCACACCCAGTAGCAATCATATTAAACAGGAACATAACAACTATTAAAAAGTATTACTTAATCATTTTATTACTCTAAAATACGAAAACAAATGTGATAGAATTATTTTAAGCTTTCTTCCAGGGTAAGGCAAAGGCATTTTGACAAAACAACCTACGGCAGATAATCCACATTTGTAAAGCTGGTAACCAGATTGGCCATTTGAGAAAGGTAGGCCAAGACTTAAAAAATGGCTTATCAAGACAAAGATCAGTTAAGAAATCTGTTGATCATGATGAAGAGACTCCTGACAGCTACTTTTGAAACCATTAGCCTTACCCTGTTTTAAATGTTAAACTACTAGAAATATAGTTGGATCTGCTGGCCAAAATGCAGTGTTATGATCAGCTGTCTCGGCAAACTGAAAGAATGAACATATGGTAATGGTACTCATTCAGGGAATGATTCTTTCATTTTACAATACAAACTCTAGGAACAAGAGGATACTCAGATTCTCAAGAAGAAGTCCAAGAGAAGGAATACATCTCTTATGTGGTGATGGCATAACAAAGACTACACCTTTCCTTGTATAAGATTCAGTAATCGGTTCCCATTCCATACTCTTTCTTTGGCACATAGAGAGAGACCCATATTTCTTGGGCACTTGCTCAGTGTCTCTTATGACTCCTAATTCTTTTCTATGTGAGCATCTTATTTTGCTTCTATTTCTTTCCTTATTAGTTAAATTCCCAAAAAGCTGTTATCATATTAACCTTGTCAAAGAGGTATCAAGTGACTCAACAAACACAAAATATTTAGACTAGTTCATATTGCCACTCTAGGCAACATTCAGCAGCACAACAGTGAAACTTATTTCAAGAAACTTCCCTGAACATAATGAGGATGCTAAATGTTAAATATGATTATACTCGATCACAATCTAATCGGATAAATTCTGTATAAATATGAGTCCTCGCCCCTGGGTACTTTGATAGAATGGAGAACCAATTTAAAAAATCTTAAAACATATTTACCTGCATATTCAGGGGCAAGGTATCCAAATGTCCCAGCAAGCCTTGTCTCTACAGAACACTTGCCGTCTGGTGCAGCAAGACGAACAAGACCAAAGTCTGCAACTTTGGCCTTCATATCATCTCCAAGAAGTATATTAGAAGGCTTGAGATCCCTGTGTATGAAGCTTTGATGGGCTAAACTATGCAGGTACTCCACACCTCTAGCCACATCAAGTGCAATTCCCAGCCTCTTCTTCCAGTCCAAAGGCTTCAACCCTTCTTCATGCCAGTTGAACAAATGGCGGCTCAGAGTACCTTGGGGCATATACTCATATACCAGGAGCCTCTCATTGCCATCAAGGCAATATCCAAGGAGGGAGACAAGGTTTCGGTGCCTGACCTTTGTGAGAACCGCAATTTCCGATTTGAACTCCGTCAGTCCCTTTGATCCCATTACACCAGATTCCATCCGCTTCACGGCAATTTTAGTGCCATCATGGAGTTCCCCCTTGTATACTGTGCCAAATCCTCCCCGCCCAAGAATGTTTTCCTCACTGAAATTGTTCGTCACATTCCTGAGAACTTGAATTGATATCAGCATATTGCCTGTATCCACCACATGTAGATCACTGGGGCCGCTGCTTGTCTGGCTGTATGCCTCGCTTGCCACCCCAGTGCCACCATTCACGGTGGAGCCTGCCACTGTAACCTTGACCAAATCTGGGTCTGAACCTGAATGCCGGGGATGGATCACCATGGTGTTGGGACTCTGAACTCTTCCAAAGTTGTGCTGCCTCCGCTTGTACAAGCAGACGCCCAACAATCCGATTACACACAGGACAGCAACACCACCCACCACTGAGCCTATGATAACAGCGATCGAACTTGAGCTTTGTTTTCTCTCCTTGTTCACGTTATCGCCCGAGTCATGCGGGCTAATCCCTCCACTACCACCGCCTGGAGGATTTGGTGACGTCGGAGACGGTACAACGCTGCTATTCTTCCCAATGTCAGGATTCCCGGCTGTAATCACCAACACGTTGCTTGAAAATGCCGGCACCTGCCCATGGAGCAAGTTGTTCGAGACATCAAGCTCCCGGAGACTCGGCATTTCAGCCAGCGCCGGCGGGATCGTCCCCGTTATGTTGTTGTTTGACAGGAGAAGCTTCTTTAGAGACTTAAAGGCGGTGAAGTCAGTGGAGATCGTGCCGCTGAGGCCCATCCTCTGGAAATTGACCACGGTGATGTTGCCATCGCCGTCGCAGCTAATCCCCAGCCACCCAGCGCATGGGTCATTCCCCGTCCAGTCGTCGGCAAATCGGGAAGGGTAACCAAAGGACATGGCAACAGAGAGCAATGTCCTCACTCGGGGATCACAATCCCCGGGTTTCGGCAAGCAGAATCTCTCCCCATCGATGACGAGCTCAGTGACGGAGGGTGGGAATGCCGGTGCAGGGCCCTGGAGAAGGTTATTTGACAAGGATACGCTCCTGAGAGACCGGAGGGAGACAAGGGAGGCGGGCACGGGGCCGGTGAAGCGGTTGTCCCGGAGTCGCAGGTCGCGGAGGGAGGTAAGGCCGGAGAAGTCGGGCAGCGGACCGGAGAAGGAGTTAGAGTGGAGCCAGAGTTCGGTGAGCGAGGTCATGTTCCGGATAACATCAATATTGCCGGTGAGACGACTGCTCCCTCTCTGGCTGTTGAGCCAGAGGGATTGGAGGGAGGAGGCGGAGGCGTAGCTCAACGGAATCCCCCCCTGGAGATAATTGAAGGAGAGGGCAAGGTGCGAGAGGCCAGGGAAGGCGGCGCCGCCGCCAAAGACGTCGGGCACCGGACCCGTGAGGTTGACGGAGTTGGCGGAGAAGTTCACAAGGGCGCCGGCATCCTTGATGGAAGCGGGGATCTGCCAGGGCTGGAAAGGGTTGTCGTCGAGGTAGACGGCCTGTAGGGCGGAGAGGCCGGAGAATAGGTCCGCGGGGAGGGAGGTGAAGAGGTTGTCGTGGAGGAGGAGGACCTGGAGGGTGGAGAGGCCGGCGAGGGAGGGGACGGCGCCCCCTATGCTGTTTTGCTGAAACTCCAGCCGCGTGAGAGCGGTGAGGTTGCGAAGGGCGGGAGAGAGGGATCCGGCGAGGCTGCGGTTGCCGACCTGGATGGCGGTGACGCGGTGGTCGGAGCAGGAGACAAGAGGCCAGGCGCAGGGGTCGGCGGCGGACGACCAGCCGAGCGAGGCCTCGGCTCCCTCCAGAGACTTCGCCACCGCCCGCATCGCCGCGGCGTCCTCCGCGGCGGCCTGAGCATCGGCGGGGCTTATGAATGCCACGCACAGCAGGAGAAGAAGGAAGAGGCGGATCCCATCGGGGAGCACAGCGGTGGTCGCCGCCATGAGAGCACAGAGAAGGAAGAGAGAGAGAGAGGGGGGGGAGGAAGAAGATGAAGAGGACGCTGTCACGCTGCACAGGGCAACTGGACAGCACGAGCACATGGGGGAGAGAGGGAAGGATCTCCGGCGCCGGGTGCGTATCGGCGCGCACGGATACCGCACGCGTCGACGGGAAAACATGGTGGGAAGAACGCGTCCCGCACATTTCCACCCGGTGCCGCGAGGGGTCCCGTGACTCTCGTCCACTCTCACCGATTCGCAGGGACTTCCCGTACGCATCGAGTCAGACACGTGGGAGCGGGGCCTCCCGTTGATGCCTGCGCACTCTAGACTAGGGTTGTGGGTACCGTCCGACGTGTCCGTGGCCTTTTTGCATCTCGCGCCCAGACCTCTTCTTACATTGATCACTATACCTATCCTTAATTGTATTTGTACTTCTATTAAGAGATTTACATGTTTTTGCAAATTGTTAAAACAGGAAAGAAAGGGTCCTGCCTTACTCTTACTGGGTAATTACTCCACTAATCCATGCTGATATGACATCATAATTGGGTGCAGTGGCAGCGTTGGGTTGCAGAACAAAAGCTGAATAAAAGTCTCTAGTTACTCAGAATGAGAAGTGGAATAAGTTATTCAGTGTGTAGAGAATCCATTATGAGAATATATATATATATATATATATAAAGTTGTTTCCATCAAGATAGAGATGATTAGCAAGATCACCAGGGTGATGAAAGAGTGTGCCTGAAGATGTGTCTGTGATCATTATTCATGAGAGTGTATGCATGCGAAGATGGGGTTTACAGATCATCAGAGTGGTGATGAAAGTGTGCTCAAAGAAGGTGTGTTTATTAAAGTAGGGGGTTATCTCAGGAGCCAAATTATTTTTTTAATACAGGCCCAAGCAAGGTAGGTAGGTCTGGTTCACTGATCTGGTCACCGACCCAAGTCGACTGGGATCGGACCAGATCAGTTGAGACCACTTGGAGTCATTTTTGGTTCGTCGATGCCGACTGTCCATCCCGGGTTGGATCGGCTGACTTGGGTCCAATCGAGTTGGCGGGCCCAAATCCGATCGGGTTGGGCCGGATCCGCAGACCCAATCCCAATCCGGAATCCCGTGGGCCCAGGCGCGATGGAAATGCCAACAGACTTAGGGATGTCAATGTTAATCGGTTGTCTCTATTCGTCAGGTTAGCAGATAATTATAAGATAATTTGATGGCTCCTGATATATATATATATATATATATCTAACAACATTGGTAACGGATAACCTACTAATTAATTTAATAGATTGACAGTGATACATCTCAAACCAAACCTCCTGTCGTCCGATAACTGTATCCATCAACTGAAGTATATTATTATTGGACGGCCATATTCTAGAGCAACCCAGCACCTGATGTCTAAATCATATCAAAGATAAAATAATCAATAATATCGTCATTTTTATTTTTTATGTATTGTCACTTTACTTATTATTCATTTTTTATTCAATGTTAAAAGACTTTTATTTAAGGTAGAGCTGTAGCTTGGAGTCATCTTGTAGTTTCGTGAGTACCTTTTTGTGCATGTTTCTTCTAATGTATAATTTCTTTCATAAATTTATCTGAATTATTTTTACTTTTTATATTGATGCATTGAATCATTAGATAGACAATATCCTTATATATCTCTGTTGATTGTCTGCTGATCGATCATAAATATTTTTTATCAACCGATAATTTCCAAACAGTAAACAGGTAAGCAGCTGATATATATATATTCTTTATTTTATAAGATATGATTGTAGATACTACCCAATCCCCTATCTGACATGCATGTTCATATATCTTAAACACCTACATGCACTGGGCCTCACAATCTATCTTTCAGTCCATTTGTCCATTTGTGCGATAAACTCTATATATCATGCATTAATACAAGTTGGAACATATATATATACATAATTAATCTCTCTTATTTAAGTGCAAAACAGTGCTGTGTAGTATTTTGCAAAATGATGCTGTTGAATTAAATTATTTATTTTGTGTCATTAATTAAGGCAGCGTGCTGGACTGAGATCGTCGAAAATAAATAATGTGGACCAAGATTAAGAAAGGGATCCCTGAAATGAAATTTGGAATCGTATATGTTAAGCCCCCAATCAAAAGTCACAAATTTAAGGCTTTTTTTTTTACTCTAGAATTATATTCATTCGTTTATTCTTTTCACAACATTAAATGTAAAACATGCTTGATCATAATCGGCCCGTGAACCTGCTAAACCAAGTAGTCTTTCCTCTGTGATATTCTGATTCTTCATTTCCTATTCCAAGAGCCTATTGGAATTAAAAAGGGTGAATCCAAAAGGTCGGTGTCAATGAGATCATTCAATTAAATCAATATATATATATATCATAGAAGGAGAGATAAATTACTCAACTTATAGTTTGGATCGTCTAAGACAGCTAAAATAGAGAACCATCGCTGTCTCCGATAAAAAGAGATCACGACACTACACTTAATGCCATGTTTGGTAACACTATTAGACATCTCTGTCACTTTTATTTTTAAATTTGATATTGATTGTAATTACCTTGAGGTGTTTGGCAAATCGTATCAATTTTTAAATTTAATGTGTAAACAACACATATTATGTAATACAAGTGTCAACTTGTATCAATTTTGATATTGATATTTCATCTTCTAGAAATATCAATATCAATATCAATAGTGTATCATTTTTAATACTCTAACCAAATAAGCCATAAAGTGCTAACATCATAGGATGAAACGGAATCCATGAGCAAACGGAAGTCATTTTTTATTGTTGTGTTACTAACCCCTTATATGTACTACTAACTCATTTGCTCAGTTTATGAATACCCTATATTTTGTTGTTAACACTTGTTATATATTACTAACTCTCGCCATATATATATTATTAATTCATTGAAACTCTATTGGTAACCTCGTGTTATCATTTATTATTATTTTAAATATAATATTATTTATTTAAATATATTTTAAATCTTTTATATATTTTTTAATCATCTGCATAAACATTAATCCTCTATGTATAATACTAACGTACATTTCATATTATAACATGTAATTAGTAAGTGATTCAATGAGTTAATAACATATACCATGAATTAATAAATAATTAAATTTTTCTTGATTTTTTATGAGTTAATCTCAATTTATCTTAAAAGACAATAATATATGTAAAAGGTTATTAATAAAAAGTCTAAAAGAGTATAATTTAATAATTAATTATATATTTTTTTGAATTTTTTAAGATCGATATCAATTTTTTTTTCAAAATTTAAAAATATTTATAAATGGTTAGTGATATATATGTAAACAGTTGGTGACAAGAAAATGCGAGAGAATATGAGTCTAAAACTTATTATAAAATGTTTTTAATTTCTTGTGTGTTATTATCGATTTATTTTAAAATTTAGTGATATATGTACATGGTTAATAATACGAAACCGGTCATCACAAGAGAAATTAGATTAATAACTTATTATATAATATTTTTAAATTTATTTGGGCTTAATATCGATTTATTTTGAGAATGTAAAGAGTCAGTGATCGGAAGAATTGAGAAAAATTAAGCAGAAAACTTATTATATGTTTTTTAATTTTTTTTTGGTTTAATACTGATTTATTTTGGGGGTTAGGCATATATATGTAAATAGTTAGTAACTAAAAAGAAATCTAAATTAATAACTTATTACATGATTTTTTTTATATTTTTTGGGTTTAATATCGATTTATTTTAAAAGTTAGTAATATATGTTAATCATCAATAACGATAAAATAAAATGGAGTATTAGAGCAGTTAGTAATATACATAGGAGATTAGTAATATATATATAATGATTTAGTAAAGAGAAATGTTGCACATGATATCACAGGACACTGTGGTAATTAGTAAGGATAAAACAAAACAAGTACAGGTTAGTTATATGTGTAATGGGTTAGTAAGGAGAAAATCTACAGGGAGTACTATAACACTATAGTTATTAGTAATATATGCAAAATATTAGTAATGAGAAAATTGAAATAGGGCAGTGAATGAGGGATACTGTAGGGTTGGTAATAAATATAAAGGGTTAATATTACATGTAATGGATCGATAATGAGAAATTCTGTACTTCGTTTCATTTTCTTATCACTAATTATTTACATATCTTACTAATCGTTACCGTGCTTCGTAATACTCGTGTGCAAAAATTTTCATTACTAACCCATTACATATGTTACTAACTTGTTATCTATGTTACTATTTGTTACTTTTCTTTTATGCATGTTACCAACCCTCCAAATAAATAGATATTAATTCCAAAAAATTTTAAAATCAAATAATACATTATTAGCTGAATTTATATATATATTTTTTAGTTATTGACTTTTCACATGTATTACTAATCATTTACACATATTACTAAACTTCAAAATAAATCAATATTAAGGCCAATTTTTTTAAAAAATTATATAATAAATTATTAACGTAATTTCTTTGGTTACTAACTTTTTGTAAATATTACTAACTCTTTACCTATATCATTAATATTCAAAATAAATCGATATTAACCCTTAAAAATTCTAAAAAACATATAATAAGTCATTAACTCATATTTTTTCAAATTTTTTGGTTAATAAACTTTTATATATGTTAATAATATTTTACATATAGTACTAACCCTCAAAATAAATTGATATTAAACAAAATAAAATTCTTATAATTATTTATTAATTCATACGCTCATGAATTTTTCAATTACTATTATTTTACGTACATTACTAATCCTTCGCATATGTCATGTTTTTGTCAAGATAAATTGATCTTAACACGTAAAAAATTATAAAAAATAATATTATCATTTATTAACTCATGTTATGTTATTAACTCACCGAATCACTAACTCACCGAATCACTTCTTACTTACATGTTAGTACGTTAGTATTATATGTAGAGGAATAGTATATATGAAGATAATTAATATATATAAATTTAAGAATTTATTTAAAGAGTTTTTATTATATTTAAAGGTTCAATAAATGATAACACGTGGTCAGTAATAATGTTTTAGTGACTTAGTAATATATGTTAGTGGTTAATAACAAAATATAGGGTGTTCGTAAGTGAGTAAATAAGTTATTATTATATGCAAAGAATTATGGGGTGTTTGGTTGCATGATAATTTTTTGTACACTTTCATGATAAAAAATTAAATTAAAATAGAAAATGAACCAACTCATGACATAAAATTATCATGTTTGGAGGGATGTGATAACAAAAAAAAGTAACAACCATCCATGACCAAACAAAGTGGGGGACGACAAGAAAAAAGAAAGAGGTGAGACTTTCTTTTTTGTTTAAGAAGAAAATCACTTTTAAAACATAAATTTGTCATGGTTGCCAAACATCTCTTTTAACAAGTTTCTTTATAATTTTTAAAAATTAAAATAAAAAACTCCATTATCATGCAACCAAACACCCCATTAGTTTTATATCTAAGAGGTTAGTGACACAAATAAAAACTGACTTTCATTTGTTCACCGATGCCATTTCTTTATGTGAAATGGTACCTTGACCTCTCTTTATTAGACACTGTCATTTGACCACTTGAGATGATCCAAACTCAACTTATATATATATATATATATACTAGTCAAAAAAATGAGTTACGCACATGTACCGATAAAAAGATAAAGAATGTTATAAATATTTTATTAAAAAAACTTTATTTTATAAAAATATATATAACTAATTTGAAATGGATATTCGATGTGAAAGAGAAATTTTAAAGAGTGTTGAGTGCATAATAAATTTTTATACATTTTGGGATTAATTTTATATTAGAAAGATTTTAGATAGAGAGTAAACAAAACGGGTAAAGACGTATATACAAATAATTTGTTTGCTCCAATATAAAAGTAAAAAGTTCAAGGTCATATCTACTAGATATTTTAATCCGGAACATGCACACAATAATGGCGTGGGGATAGATTATGCATGACAAACCTCCTTTTGCAGATATAGCAATTATATAATCATCCTTCACAGAAGATGAGCTGTCAACATTAGGTCCATTTGGTACCGTGTAAAAAAACAAAACTCGAGAAAAAATCTTTTCTAGAATGCACTTTTTCGAGATATTGAAAACATTGATGCTTGTTTGGTTGACTTTTCTAGAAAATTTTATCTGACATTTCTAATGTCGTAACGACCGGGATAATTTTATCAATATTTGTGTGATAAAATTATTTATTTATAATAAAATCTCAATGTAAAAATAAATAGAGTAAATTATTTACGCGAAATTATTTTTCAATAAAATAAAATTATACTTTATTATTTATTTATATTAATAAAATATTTTTATTTAAAAAAATATGATAATTTTTATTTTAAAATTATTTTTAATCATTCGAATATCTGCAAATCATATTATTAAATTTCATGTAAAGTTTACTACAGGATACTCATTTTATTTATTAAAATTTTAATTAGAATTATTAAATATCAAGTTTATAATTTTCAAAATAATTATATGGTAAAAAATGTAACACTAAATTTTTTCATAAAAAATCACATATTTTGTAGACCTACAATCCGGCAACCGAATAAAATATTTTGCAAACTTAAATTTCAGTTAAAATTTCATCGATAAATTTATCAAGAAGTAAATCGTACGATAAAATTACTTTTCAAAAATAATATTTTAATTTTAACCACAAAAAATTAAATTAAATTTTTTATCTACATATTTAAGAAATTAATTTTAAATAATTAATGTAACGTATACCTTTGCTGCAAAACGGCATCCGCCACATGGCAGCGGATGCCAGCAGAATCAGGATTACCTCGAGACCATGCATAAAACATTTTACATTTTACATTTTACACAAGTATGATAAACATAATAGGCGAAACAAAAAAGAATAAAGATTTAAATAGAGCATGTTCATTTTATGTAGACGGACATTTTAATGGGCTCATGGCCTCCACACTTTTTTTTTCTAAAGTTTATTTGCTTTCAACTTTATCTCTCAATGATTCAGCCTCTCTTTATTCAGCAGGGTGTGACTGACCACAGGCTCTCCTAGACACCCCCCACTGACTCAAACTGCCCATGCTTACTTACAACGCTGGAGTGAATGACATTTAAATAATTTCATACAAATAATTAAATAAATAAATTATCATTTACTCATTATTTTTCAACCATTTATCTAATAAACACATTTTAACATGTTAATTAATATATCAATAAGTTGGAATGTCTATTTGGAAGGGATCGATAGGTTCCGGAGTCCTGGAAATCTAAACCGATTCAATCACGAGGTGACCGAGGCAATTGTCCCCAGTCCCCGTTAACATTGAAAATGATAAATAGATTAATTAAATTAACCCACTTGATTAACTGCATAATTAGAGAAAAAGAGATTAAGATAATAAGAAAAAATCGTTGTTTATGGAGTGTTTGGTTGCATGATAATTTTTTGTATGTTTTCATGATAAAAAATTGTATTAAAATAAAAAGTGAATCGAATCACGAGATAAAATTATCATGTTTGGAAGGATGTGATAACAAAAAAGAGTAACTACCATACATGACCAAACAAAGTGGGGGGACCACAAGAAAAAAGAAAGAGGTGAGACCCTCTCTTTTGTTTAAAAGGAAAATCACTTTCAAAATATAAAATTATCATGGTTACCAAACACCTCTTTTAACAAGTTTTTTATAATTTTTAAAAATTAAAATAAAAATTTCCATTGTCATGCAACCAAACGCCCCATTAGAGTTTAGAACGATTTCGATAGTGCGACGATGTCGACCGCAAAAATCGTTGCAATGTACGTTGAATAAAAGAGGAACCAAGTTCACAGGATGAAGAATAGCGATTCTCACTTCTATAGATAAGTTTTATATATATATATATATATTAGTTTGACTTGCTAAGAGAATGGGCTTAAGCCAAGCCAAGCTGAGTTGTATGTTATTTTGTTCAAATTTGACTTGCTAAGAGAATGGGCTTAAGCTCATTTTTAGTTTTTTTTTTGTATTTTTAATTAACATTATATAATTATTAGATGTATCTACCCTATTGTTTGTAAAAAAAAAAAACTTAATCGCGAACATGTCGACTCTCTAGCTACTTGTCAAGTGTATCGGTTTTCTTACACTCATGCCTCTATTTAGTTAAACGAATATTACGTATCATGTCTGAGCCAGAATACATATACGATAGGTTATTTCTTGAGAGTTACTCAGTTTAAAATTTTGATTAAAAAATTATTAATCGATAAGTTTAGTAGTATACAAATGTATATGTTTAATTAGTATCTATATTATGTGCGGGGTGCATCATTTTATTAAATTTATTATTGATACTCGACCATCTCAAAATATCATTATTAAAATAGATGGAGTATCATTTTTAATACTCAAACCAAAATAGAGCATAGCACATGTATGTTTATTCAGTATTATATGCAGTTGTAGCGCATCTCATGATGAGTGGTGACCAAAAAAAAAGAAAAGTAACACCTATCATCATCATCATTTTAAAACTACAGGATCATGCAAAATTCAGTATTTCTCCCAAGAGACTAGAGTTCGGATAAAGCTCTATATTCCCCGATATCATTTTTAGAATTTTGTTCGGAGTTAAACTCTATTCTCATAATATTAATTTAAAAAGAAAAAGAGGAGGGAGCTATTCCGGGTCGGACCTGTCCGCCGGCGACAACCTCGTACCGATAATCTTGTTCTTCCTCGGAGAAATCCGAAGACCTCGTGCGGATAACCCTGTTCTTCCGCGGAGAAATCCGAGAACCCCCCCGATCTCTCTCTCCATCCATCCGTATAAACCCGTCCTCCTGCTGCGTCGGTTCTCTAGCCGGAAAAATCTCCAATGAGCAATTCCAGCGTCGTCGTCCTCCCGCCGCCGCCGGCGGCCACCTGGGATGCCGGAGCAATTCCCTGGCCGCCGGAGCTGCGGAACTGCGGCTTCGGCCCCTACGAGCTCGTGAAGATCGTCCTCGACTACCTGCCGCCGGGCTACGTGTTCCAGCCGAACGACGACGAGCTCGTGTCTTGCTATCTGAGCAACAAGATCAGCGGCCGCCCGCTGCCGCCGAACATGATCACCGACGTCAAGCTCTACGATCACAGCCCCGACTACCTTACAGGTAAAAAAAAAACTTGATTTTTTCCGTCGATCGCGCTTCTGATTCTCCGGCCGCGGACCTCAGGGCTCTATCCGAAATCCGGCGGCAACAAGTGGTTCTTCTTCACTCCGAGGGACCGGAAGTACCCCAACGGGCAGCGGCCGAACCGCGCCGCCGGCGGCGGGTTCTGGAAGGCCACGGGCTCCGACAAGCCGGTGCGGTCGTCGAGGGACGGCAGCCAAATCGGGTCGAGGAAGTCGCTCGTCTTCTACAAGGGGAAGGCCCCCGGCGGCGAGAAGACGAAGTGGATGATGAAGGAGTACATGATCGGCGGCAGCGATCACCGCGATTTCGACGGGACGATGAAGGTTGGCTTTGCGTTATAATGACGTACATTTATATGATCTTGTATACCAGCTATGGATCGATAGAATTTTCTTGCGATTAATTAATTTCTTGCTGATCGCCGGCGCTCGATCCTAATCGCGCAGTTGGACGAATGGGTTCTCTGCGCCATTCACGAGAGCACGGAGACGAAGAAGAAGGGTGCGACTTCGCCTCCTCCCGACGAAGGAAGCGATCGGCGCAGGCGAAGAAGCCAGACAGCCGGGAAACAGAGCAAGACGAGGGGGGCCCGGGAACCTGCGCCGGCGAAGCCTGCAGATGATCAGAACGACGTCGTCGGGGGTGGATCGTCGTCGACCTCCCGCCAAAGCGCGGGCCTCGTCGGTTGCCCTGACGCGGCCGGCGCTGCCGGTGTGCCGCCGGCGGGCCTCGAGCCGGCCTGTCCGTTGCCCACCTCAACGGCGGGCGGCGATTACGGCGACGACAGAAGATTCCTGCTGGAACTGAAGGCCGGCGGCCCTCACTATTTCGTCGGGGAGAGTTCTTCCGGCCGACAGAGCTCCGCCGCTTGGAATACTGCTGATGACAGTAATCCTCAGAGCTTCTGGGGGGCGTGTGTTCACATTGAGATGAAGGAGGCTCCCCGTCGACTTGGATCTTCTTCGGACAGGGTTCCCGTCAAAGAGGAGACGGGACACGGTGAGCCCTTTCCGGCGCCGGAGAGTTCTTCCGGCCGACAGAGCTCCGCCGCTTGGAATACTGCTGATGACAGTAATCCTCTGAGCTTCTGGAGGGCGTGTGATCACATTGAGATGGAGGAGGCTCCCTGTCGACTTGGATCTTCGTCGGACAGGGTTCCCGTCAAAGAGGAGACGGGACACGGTGAGCCCTTTCCGGCGCCGGAGAGCATGATGCCGGCCGGCGATTCCGACATCATCTCGCCGGGCGCCTGGACCTCGAACCAGCCGTGGCCCGACTACGATTTCCCGCTCGAAAAGGACAGCAGGAGCCTCGGCGACGGTATGTATTTTTCCGACCGCTTGACGTACCCATCCATGACGACGCAGAAGAACACCTTGGATTACTTCGACATGGAGATAGATGTAGATGCGTTCGATCAGGTGGATTTTACTCTGGACGACGGCGGCGGATCCGGCACTCACGATCTTCAGGTCGGAGAAGATCAAGCCGGTTTGCCGCCAGATATTGCAGCTCCCGCCGCCGCGGCAGCCGAGGAGCCCGCAGCAGCGCCTGATGCTCCCGCCGTCGTCGTCCCTGCTGCCGGCGTCTTGGACGATGATGCTGATGGATTATTCATACCCATGGAAAATGTACACGTTGATCTGCACCAGATGACGCAAGAACTCGACGCCGGAAGGTCGGGAGGAGGGCTCCGCGCCGGCAAGCCGGCTCCGCCAGGATCATCAGCTGATTACCGCCGCAGTTGACCCCGGGCCCTGCTCGGGTTGTTTGACTTGTCTCTGAACAAGTATGGGTACCGGTAAGACTTCTTCTCACCGGTCAACGGCGGGACAAGAGGTGAAAGTTATAGAAATAATTCAGTTGTCTTACTTTTTTTTTAGGTGCAGCAAACTTTAACTTGGACTTAAAATATCAGTTGGCAGTTGTTGTATCCAAGTATCTTTCCACATTAGTATTAGAACTTGTTAACCAATTCAAAATCGCGGTACTGAGTTAGAAAGACCCAGGTTTATAAGCATAGGGTACCTCCCCTCACTATCCGGTATGAGATTATCTAACTCGTCCCCTCACGTGCAAGCTCTTCTGGCTTTGACACGTGTACATTGTTTACAGGTGACGGTCGACGGAGGGGGGTCCACAACCCTTGGCTCTAATACCATGTTAACCAACTCAAAACCGCGGTACTGAGTTAGAAAGGCCCAGGCTTATAAGCATAGGGTACCTCCCCTCACTATCCGGTATGGGATTATCTAACTATAGAAGAGATTATTTCAGCCATCTCCTCCAACTTATATACAAGTGATCATGTCCAACCTATCCCTCTTTTCTTTTTGATATACTCCGTTTTGTTAGTGGACTTTGCTTGTTTGTGGCTAACTGGGAGGAGCATGGTTCCGCCCGAGGGAACCCCCTCCGGTGCGCACCCAATAGGGGTGGGACAGATCCACATGAAGGGGTGGGATCCTCATCGTAAATCATGAGTACCCTATCTCTTGTTGGATGCGCATCTGCTCGAGAAAATCCGGATTAAACTGGGAGAGATCATCTAAGTGATGGAGTTGGGAAGAAGACCTTCCAGTTAGATGTAAAATGATGGATTTTCGATCTCCTCAAATAAGGATTTCATCACAAAAAAATAAGTTTCGTATGATATTAATGATGATTTAATTTGACATGATCCGTAAAACTCATTTTTCTTATGACGTGGAGGGTACTCTCTCTATCCTCTCACGGAAGGATCTGAACTCAAAAAGATAAGTTCTACTAATATCAAGTATAATAGGCACACGCACGTACCCCCATTTTCTTTTGTGTCTGAGTAGGAGAGTCTTAACCGGTCTAATCTACGTTTGAAAGGATCTCTTCTCAACTGAAGGCAAGTGAGACATCGGTTGAACAACAATAGCGTCTCAGTCAGATCCATCCAAAAGTTAAACGAAGATGCAAACCATATCATGTCATGGTAGCTAGTGCACAAATCTCTCTCAGTAATTTTCGGTTAAAGTCAATGACAGGAAGAAAAACTCAGAAGCTTCTATCACATTAATGTCATCTTATGGCCCATTTGGTTATAGTTTCAAATTTGATATTATATTAATATTGATATTGATGTTTTTAAAAGTTAGAATATCAATGTCGAAATCGATATAAGTTGACACTTGTATTATCTAACGTGCTTTGTTTCCACTGCCAATTTCAAAATTGATGTTATTAACCAAACACCTCTCAATGATTGTTATGAATATAAATTTTAAAATTAATAGTGATAGAGATATCTAATAGTGTTACCAAACAGGATCTTAATGTTTATTTACGGTTTTAGCCTGGCTCCGGAGAATTCCACCTCGTTATATATTTGCCTGAGATTTAGAAAGAGATTCCGGCGTAGAATCTCCCGTAGAGTAATTTCTAATTTCTACCATACGTGAGTAGGGGGTGTTTATGATTTGGTTTAATTTAGTTTTTAAGTATTTTTTTTCTCAGATCATGTCAAACCAAACCAAGCCCCCTTCCTAACTAACCCAAATTAATTGGATTTAATTTGGTTTAACCCATTTCATACGTATAATCTCATTTGGTTTGTTTTGAATCACATTTTGTTAAAATTAATGTATTTATATATTTCACCAGCTTTATCTAAAACATTCTTTAAATAAATTTATTATTAATATAACTAAATTAAAATAAATATTTAGTCTATTTTGAATTATTTTATTTACCAGTTTAGTTTGATATCTTAAAAACCAAACTAAATCCATAGGTAACACAAACCAAACTAGATCGAAATGAACTACTGAATGTATACTCCTAAATATTGAAAATTTTAATAAGTTATTACAATCTTTTGTTGCTGAAAAATAAGTCTGCGCCACCTCATACTCTTAAAACAATGCTAGTTAAAATATTTATGATAAAATTATCTTTCTCTAACATTATCTCTCTCTCTCTCTCTCCTTCACCCCATTAGGAGGAGATACTTTTTTTTTTTCAAAACACAATATTTCAAAGACAATTTTAACATTTTTAATTTTTATGAAGACATATTTAGAAATATAAATAATTGTGAGATATGATATGCAAAAATCAAGGGAAGAAAACAACAAGCCATTTGCATTTGATGGCAATAGCAGCAATGAAGCTGAAGGCTGCGACGTACCCAAAGGTGAGGATCTTTCCCCTTTCAGCAGAATGATTAAGAGAAGTCCTCTACATGATACTCCACTGTAGAAATACTAAAATTTCAAGATGGCAACTAAAGGGGGGAAGATCCCTTAATCACTAGCTGGAACCACATTCTCCATGGAAACATGGAGGAAAGATGCAGCACCCTCAAGGTAGCTGATAACATTGTGTACACAAGTGGGTTGCAGTTGCAGGAAAAAGTTACCAAATTCCTCTGGAGATTTATAACCCTACATTACAAAAAAGGACACAAGAAAACAAACCTCAAATAAGCTTTTACATAACAGGGAAATATCTCAAGCATAGAACAAGGAGAAACAGGGGATTATTGCTTCTAGAAACCAGCTAAGCAAAACATATAATTTCAACAACCATATAGAGATCCGGATTACTGTTCTTAACCACATGACTAGTAGCTCCAGTTCAGTCTTGAGACTTGCCTCTCCTAGTTTCAGCTAGTGGTGGACTTCATCTTGTCGTTAAGCCAAGTACAAGCTAGTTGGCCACAAAATGGTACCTCGTGTCAACATAGCTCTCCACATCCCATAAGAAAGAACCGAAGGTAACCGCCTCTAAGATAAGCCTTCTCAAACCTGAGAAGCTAATTTTGATGACCTCATCCTTGGAGGAGTCGATAGTTCCCTGAGGACTGATGACAACTTCCGGTCGACCAAACAGCGCCTCCGTGTGCTTCTCTACTATGCCGAATGCCTCCTTTGACCTGATTGTTGCATATCTCTGCAGTGTCTCAGGATCCAATGACATCACATAAGACCGCATCCTTGCAGATTTTGTCCTGTTGGAAGAGCTGGACTCTGATGAATGTGACCAGGAGGATAACTCTGGATGCAAGCTCCCAGCTTGAGGAGATGGTCTAGATTCATCTGGCATCACTCGACTCATAGCAATGTTGTCCTGTTTCTCTGGACTCCAAGGCAGTGACTTCATGGTCTTCTCAAGCTGGAACCGCTGGTCTACCCTCTTAAGGAAGTACCCATACATGACAGATGCCGCATAGACCTGTCCAACTCGGAGCTTGCTTATCACGGCCACTGCATTCGGGTCCCCAGTATGGTTTCCCAAGATAATGGCTAGATGGTTCTGAATCATCTCATATGCTTCGGGGGAATGAAGCTTTTGAAGCTCATCATCTTGGGATGGCCACCGGTCGACCCTCCCTAAGGGGTCAGGCGACTGAGACAAGGCAGGCACCAAAGAGACGTTGGCGTCCACAAATTTCTGCACTATCAGGGCATAAAGGATCTCTTCCAGAGCCGTCTTCCTCTCGTTAGCCTTCACCTCAGCAATCCTCCTTTTCAAACAAAAAAGAAGCAGAAATTGTGACATCAAAACAAGAGTTCATCTTTCCTAAACAAACAGTGGAACGGTGAACACTCGGGAAGACCATTTCCGCATCTCCAACAGTTCAATGGGAACAGGAAGAGATTACCTATATAGGACAAGGTCGGTACCCGAGGTCGAAGGCTCCTCCTGCTGCTTCTCTGCTTCGCGGTCGGTCTGGAGCTGCTCAAGCTGCTGATCGACAGCGGCGGGGAGGAGATGTGGGTGGCTGATCAGTATCTCAGAAAGGAACAGACCAATTGGTGACTCCAGCTGGAGGGGAGCTATCTGCACTGGAGAAGGCTCGGCGGCAGGCGCCGACGCCCTAACAACAAAACCGTTCCTTCCAACTCTCTGACCCTCTCTTGGTGCAGATACGGCCCTGTTATGCTGCCATCATATAACAGAAAAGGTCATCGTTAAAGAGACATGCTGACAGATGAAAAATAACAAAGATCGTCTCCTTTATCGTAGATGGGAAATTGCCGAATTGGCTATTTTTCTTCTGCTTAATGACAACGAAGGAATTCTCCAAGGCCAGGATAAATCGTCAACTCATGGTCACATCACCAAAGAACGACGGTAAACTGGGACCAATTCTTTCACCGTTTCGAAATCCTTGTGAATTTCAGAGCCCAAAGGCTTCAATTTCTTGACTAAAATCCCGAAAACTGTCAACCCTCGATAGAACACAAACTCCAGACATGATGCCCTAAGATCTGCGCTACAAATCAGCCGAATTCTCCATTCAAAACTTAACGAGAGACGTCTGCCAAATCGGCGATGTACCTTTAGCAATTCGCCGGGAAACGGAAGCTTGGTCCCGAAAGCGACGAAATCCGGGCGACGCACCGCAAAGGCGCCCGACCTCGGCGCCAAGCCGACAGATCTGCACAGCCTCGGAGAAGCAGACGCGCCAAGACCAGCCGATGCGGCCTCCAGCGCCCAAAGGTCCCCCATCGCCGGTCCAGCAGAACAACCCTGAGGCTCGCAGGAGAGCCGCTCAACGGAGAGCAAGCCAACGAAGAGGCTTACGCAGGCCGGAGACCGACGACGGACTACCGCACAGGTCGATGTTCCCGAGAGGTCCATTTTATCCGAGCAATTTTAAAGACGAAAATAACCTTTAAATTTGTTCTTATTTATAATTACGAGTCCGCCACGTTTTTCGGGGGTACCGAGGATATCCGATACGTAACGCCCGCCCAAACAACCGATAAGCGTCCGATAAGGGAGTAGATAAATGTTATCGGTACTTGCTTCATAAAAGAACATTTCAAATTTTAAAGATGTTAGTAATTCTTAAAATTATCTTACAATGTTGTCACGATGGAAAAAAACCAAATTTTAAGAAATTACATGTTATATTTGGTTGTCCGGTAAAATAGGCCCTCTGTACAAAAGTATGACTCTCTAGGTGAGTCCCCGGGGAAACTCTCTCAATCTTTCTCTCAACGGACTTTGTGAGAGGGGTTGAGAGGGTTCTCTCTCGGGAGCTCTCCTGAGGTGAATTCGCATTGTCAAAAAATATGTTTGCCAACCACAACATGTATATGTTTACGTAGGGAGTGTCTTCTTAGATAAAAATGTAATACCTTTCTTCTTTCTCGTGGTATCTTCTTTTTATTATATATGATCCCGACATTTAGAATTATCATTTTCCAACAAAACATGATAAATTTAAATTTTTAGTCGTCTGAGATTTTATTTTGATATATGACCTTAACATAAAAATACACACAAAAAGTATACATTGGACATCCTGGTACAAATTCAGCGCCAAAACTTGTTAAAAACCAACACGGTATAAAAATGCTTGTCTATTTTGTATAGAATATTGTGGTTGATGTTGGTATGAAAAAAAGGAATGTGTTATTTGTCTTCAAAAAAAAAAAATTTGTTCCTGGACAGAAGTAATACGCTTTGGAGACATTTATACGTTTTGTTACCAACATGAATTTTTAGGAAAAAAAAATAAGAATTGTGTTTTTAAATTCTCAGATTATAAACAAGAAACTCTCATGGAAACCGTGTTCCTAACCACCTTTTTTTAACAAATCTTGTTAAAGATATACCCATTTGTATATAAAGAAAAAAAACATATTTTATCATGCACCTAAACAGCATATTAAATTTTTTTATTATATCGATACTATAATTTGTCACTCCACGTAGAAATAGAGAAAATATTTAATTGGGTGATATATCTTACTATATAAAAATATAAAATAACGCAGAATGTTTAGATCAAAATATAACAGATCCACTTTCGGCCCTTAAAAATATAAAAGAATAGGAGTAGTTTCTGGTGTATTGTTCATATTTTGAGCATGTAAATCGTTGAGAATTCAAGTCAAGCATCCTCGTATTTGATTATGATTATAGAACCTATTTTCCGACAAAGTTTGTTGCAAAAATATGCTTACGGTGCAAAACATTTTTATCATACGATTAAACACCTCTTGACCTCCAGTCCTCCGCACCGACACATCGACTACAGAGTTCATGCTTTTGGTGGTTTTTAAAATTATCCAGGATATTAAAAATATATATCCGGTAACTAGGGGTGCATATTAACCAATATATTCCGCCAGTAACTCAAAGCTCAGCTCGATAAAAACTCGACTCGACTCGATTATTATGTTACATAAACAAGCTTGAACAAAAAATAAAACTCGACTCATTAAACGAGTCGAGTTTGAACAGACTCCTACTTTGCTCGATAAAACTCGCGAAATGTTGGATTAAATATTATATTATATATTTATATTTAAAAATTAAATTATGAGTATTAATAATTATATATTATTACTTAAATATATTAAATAATTTAAAAATTGAGTTTAAACTTAAATTGAATTTTATAAATGAGTTAAATCTAAAATTTTACAAATAATTTTTCGTTGATTTTGAGTTTTATAAACAAATTTGTATATATCTTAAGTTTGAATGTGATTTGAATTTTAATCTAACTACTATTCGAGTTCGAGCCCGACTCGGCTCGACTAATAGACGAATCAAACTTGAACAAAAGTTCCATATACTTGCTAAAACTCGAGTTCGAACTCGAACTCACGTAAAAGAAACGAGCCGAGTATGAACACCATACTACTCAGCTCGACTCAGCTCGTTTGCACCCCTAGGGCTGTTCACTATTCGGTTCAACCCGAAAAATCAAGCCATTGATTTGATTTGAACTACCGACTGGTTTGATTTGGTTTCTAGAACCTTTCAAACTAAACTGAACCGCTAAACTGAATAACTCGAATTACATTAAATATTTTATTTTAAATTATATATAATACAATATTTTTGTGTCTTTTCTTATAAAAATAAATTTTTTTCAAGAGTTTTTAAGACAAATTAACGAAACGTTCGAAAAAATACACTAAATTTTAATAGAATGTGATTTAAAATAAATAAAATAAAATAATATATTGATATATTACTCTACCGATAATCGTACCGGGAAGAACGGGTCGGATTCGGTAGTGTGTTGTATCGGTCTTGGATTCGATGGGGGGTATTTTAGTCACTCTACTGTGCACGATCGATAAGCGGGCGCGTAGAGATGACGACAATCTGGCTCGCGGCGGCGAAACCCTCGCCGCCGCGGAACCCTCGCTCGCGGAGAAAGCCCCGGCGGGTCTCCTCTCCGGCGGATCTCTCCCGGCGGAAAGCTCGTCTGGCATCTCGCCGGCGGAACATCGGGTGCATCTCTCCCCCGCAGCGGCTTCCTCTCCCGGTGGACTTCCTCCCCGGTGGATCTCCCCTCCAGCGGACAACTCCCCCGACGGTCATCTTCCCAGGGGGCTCCCATCTCCGGCAGATCCCCCCCTGCGGCTTTGAGGTCGGCTTAGTCTTGGGAGGGAGGGATGGCCCTCCCTCCCAACCCCCCCTCTTCCAATGCTCTGTCTAAAATTTTTTTAGGCATTTGTTCCTTTTTGTGATGTTGGATTCGTGGGGTTCGGCTTATTTAAGTCCTTCTCTTTTTTTCTTTTTGTTGTTGTTGTTAGTAGTCCAGCGACCGAGCTTCGTCTCTTCATCTGCTGTTTTTAGCGTCTTAGACGCTAAGTTCCTTTCGAGACCGTTTGTCTGGGGCTTATCCACTCCTTTTTGGAGTGATCTTCCGGTCTTGATGAAGTTGTTCTACTCCCTTGAAGGAGTTCCTATCTCTACCACCCGACCACGTTGGCATGTCCGTGTGTTGGTCATTTCGTGGTGGTTTGGTCTTCTTTTGGAAATTTATATTTCCAAGATGACTCTCTTGTTAACTCGGTCGTATATTTTCAATGTCGTCGATGTATGGTTGTTCAAACTCTGTATCGTTTGTTGCTTAGTATGAATGAATTTAGTACTGTGTTTCAAAAAAAAAAAAAAAAAAAAAAAGATGACGACAATCTCGCGCGTGATCGCCACCCGGCGAACCAAAACGCAGCCGGAGATGGCCTTCACCAATCACCGCTCGCCACGCGGCGACGATGTAGGCTTCCACGTACCAAGCTGCCGCCCGCCTTTGGTCTCGGGAGCGGCGCGTGATCACACGTTCGGAATGGGGGCGTGACCGACCAGACGGCTGCCTCGTGATGCCGGCGGTACTACTGTCGCACAGCGAATGGCAACGTGACACGTTTCGGATCAGAAGAGCAACCGCCTGGCGCGTGGATAGCGGGGAGACCACGTCGGGGCTCCGGAACCGTGAAATTTTCGGATGTGGATCCGGACAGCGGCGCATCGTGCTCCGGATCAAATGAAATAATATCGAAGATCAGACAACTTGAGCTAAAAAAAATAAAAAAATAAAGAAACCTGCAAGTCAGAGGGATCCTTGCAGGGCTTCCATGCCTTCAAGAGTTGGGATCCTCACCTTCTGCACAGACCAACGGAAATTCATTTTATTTCATTTACATTATGTAGCATTTTTTTTTTTTTGATAAATGGAGAGAAACACATGCTGAGACCAGGGAGCTGACGATTACTGACATGAAACATTTGTTAAGGTATAACTTTGTTATTAAAGCTTGATCACCCATACACTAGAGAGGAATCCTGTCAAGGAAGTCCTGCTCTATCACTTGTAAATTTCCATTTTGATCTGGCAATTTCATCCAGAAACTGACAGCTCCGGCCACAAATCAAACATCCACGAGGAAGACAATGATACACATGGATGAGAATCTAGCAGATTCAACCTACCCACTTCATTTTGTGTAAATCAATGGACAGCAATCATCAGGAGAGAAGATCAGGGATTTACATCTCGACGTAGAGCAGAGCAGAATAGTAGAACAGCCACTGACCAAGCAACCAACTGTTTCAGCCCTCTACTTGAAGATCTAGGTCCATTTCATTTCCTTGTATGCACTTCCAAGTTCCAAGTTCCAACAACCAATAGCTTCCAGCATTCTGCAACCCATCAATGCACATGGGTTTCATAGCTCATACTACTTCCTGTTCCTTGGGTTCTTCAAGCCAAGGTTCTTCCTCCCGGCTGATCATGAATGAGTAAAGCTCTACGCACACCAGTGTACTGGATGTTCTGAACTTGGGCCACTCTCTCTTTCTTGCTACTGGAGTGAGTTTCTTGGACGGACAGAAACGTGGTTTTGCGGTCGAAATGAAGGTTTCTTCGATGGATGTCGATGCTGTTTGACATGTTTCAAGAATTCGATTTGGGTTTAGGGTTGATGAACTTGGCCACTGCCTGATAGAGCTGCTTCTCTTCAAAGGGTTTCGACACATAACCATCCATTCCACATTTCATGCACTCCTCGTATGTTGCTTGTATAACATCTGCAGTCATGGCAAGTATGGGCATGTGCAGCTCATCCGGGTGAGAGGCAGCTCCATGTGTGACTTCCTCATCATTCTTCACCCTCTCATTTGCCTTGCTCTCCATGAGGCGAATCCGCCGCGTTGCCTCAAATCTGCAATATAAGAATGTATTATTATTGACCTGATACAACAGTTCATGCTACAATACTTCATTCTCACAACCATCCATGCAAACATTCAGAATCTGTTGTCCTTCCTGTCTGGAAGAAGGTAAGCTTCAGAAGTCAACTCAAATATCTCATTTATTTGAGTGAGGTATTTGAGATATGAAAGGAAACTGCTCGACCAAACTGGAGTTGAGAATGATTAGACAAGTATTGACCGTGTTGTAGTAGAGATAGGTCGATGCAGTTTTGCAAACAATTTGCAACTGTCGAAAATCAATTAGCATAAAGTTGGGCAATGCAAGATGAAATAAGCCGCCTACTGAGTCATAAAAAGCTCTAAAAAAATAAGATGCATAAAATGCGAATAGACAGACATTTTAGGCTTTACTTTTGTACCCAACCATTTAAATGTTTGTGAGCCATTCTACAAAATTATATCTTGAGAGTTGTAAAATAATATAAATTATGATAATTTTTTATTTTTATCGGTTAATTACTTTTTAAATAAATTGTTAATAAAATATATAGAAGTGGAATATGTGATTGACCTTTTTTAATAAAAATACTTTGTTTTGTTCACTAGTGGCATGTAAAAGTAAAACATATAACAAGAGTTAAGTGGTACATAATTTTACGAAACATAAAATATGATTTATTATTTAAGTGTAAGGTTCCGTAAGTTGAAATGCTTATATTTGCATGCAAAAAAATTATTAAAAATAATTTCCAATTGATAAAATAACTTTTCTATTTACTGGTACAGATCTTAAATAAATTATTTTCAAATAATAAACTCATTAAAATTGGTAATGTCTATTTAAAAATATTTTATTTAACAAAATGTGTTACGAAACATCTTACAGACCATTCCATGAAAATGGCATCTGCTGCATTCTAGCAATCTAGAACCCCACGATGTCATAAGTAATTTGTTTTACATGACACTTTTTGTACATGCAACCAAAAAATTATCTAAATCACATTTTTGGGAAAACTGAAGCAGGGAGCATGTTTTCAACACAAACAAACGGACCCTAGGTGTAAAAATGAATTGATAACTTATCAGAACAATTAAGGAATGAACTACCAGAAAATAAACTGCAAAGTTGAAAGATTACCCATCCATTTCTGGCATTTGAACATCCATAAAACAGGCATCGAACTTGTGTGGTATCTTTAGTAATGTAAGAGCATCCTTTCCACTCTCTGCACATTCGACAGTTGCACCATATTTCTTCAATGCACCTGCTGCAACTCTAAGATTGACCTTATTGTCATCAACGACCAATATATTCTTCCCAGATAGCAGTTCCCGAAGGAAAGCAGATCCATTGAGCATTTCCTTTTTCTGCTGCCTCCCTATACCTAGAACTTGTTGAAGGCATGCAGCTATAGTGCAAGCTCTCAAAGGCTTCACAACAACAACACTTATACAATTTTCAGGCTTTGCTTTGTCAGATTCTAAACAAAGAAGAACAAACTTTGGCATCTCCTGTGCTTGCCCATTTTGCCATACCTCTTCTAATCTCCGAATCAAACTAGTCCCTATGCCAGACCTCCACAAGTCCTTCTCAATAAATATCATGTCTGGTTGTTTCTGTAGTTGGCTGACCCAAAATTAACAAGCTTGGTAAGAAATAGTGGCACATGAGTAGTTATGCATGGCATGCGCATGCAACATACAAAAAAGAAAAGAAAAGAAATGCAGATATATGGCATAAGATTGATGACACCAATATCCAGCTATGAAACTTACCTGATCCACATTGAATTGCCATTTTGTCCAGAAAGAGAACTCAGTGCCATCTTTAAATTATTTACAATTTCAATTGTAATGCCCAATCTTTGTAAATGGTATCTAGTAACAGCACTTCGAACAGGACGCTCATCAAGCAAAACAGCTTTCATCCCTTTGAAACATGTAGGGAGAGGCTCAGAAAGAACTCTCTTTATATTAGCTCCTTCCTTAATGTCACATCTCTTGAGTATAGCAGTGAATGTAAATGTGCTTCCTATAAGAGGCCGACTGACAAAGGTTATTTGTCCTCCCATCAATTCAACCAGACACTTGCTGATGCTTAAACCAATACCAGTGCCACCATAGTTTCTGGACGTAGAACTGTCTGCCTGCATAAAAGGGGTGAAAACCCGATCTTGAGCATGCAATGGGATTCCAATCCCAGTATCCTCAACGCTTACCATCAAAGTCACATTTTCAGTCGCATCAGTTAATGGTGGTTCATCAGATATTATGTGCTTAAATGTTTCCCAACTATTACTTTCATCTGCAGCTTCAAGACCACTTAGTGTATTGAAGAGGTAGCCATTTGACTTGCCTTGTTGTGCTTGTCCATTTGACTCAGCTTCAGATTTTGTGTTCGCCATTGTTATTGCATAATTAGCCAGGTGAACTTTAATAAATATGTGGCCACGTTCGGTAAACTATCAAAACGCAGAGAACAAACAAGAGTCACTTGAATGTTGGGATCTTCTCACTTGAGTTTTGCTACGTGAACAATGTATAGCCCTTATGTTCCACTAAGATGCATTTTACCTAATATGAAAATACATGAAGGGGAGAGAGAGAAAGAGAGAAAGAGACATCAAGTCCAATGACCGTACAGGAGAACACTACCTTGACTGAATTTCCAACAAGGTTTGTCAGTATCTGCCGAAACCTTCCAGGGTCACCCATGAGAACATCAGGAACTTTATCAGATACAAAAACAGCCAACTGAAATTTGTCAGTACAGCAGATTTTAGTTCCTTGTGAATATGAATAAGCCAATATATTTATATATATACAAAAGTTTCCATGACATTGACCAGGAATTTTACGAGAACACTAAGACAATGTTCAATAAGGTGAAGAGGGATCACTCAATATCTATAATATATTAATATAATAAGCTATTGTGCATTCTACTTTGCAAAACTTACCTCAATACTAGATTTTGCAGAAAACAAGGAGACCACATCATCTAAGACAGATCGGAGGTCAAAAGGCACTGCTTCCATTTCTAACTTGCCTGCTTCAATTTTTGCCCTGTCAAGAACTTCATTTATCAAGGATATCAGGGCTTTTCCACAGACTTGAGCAGTATGAACAAAGTCCTTCTGAGTTGAACCTAGATCTGTGTCCAAAAGCATGTCTAGCATCCCTTGAATTCAAACAAACAAAAACACGTGGGTTTCAATTAAATGTTCATTTCTCACCATCCACTTAATGTTAAATAAAATTAAGGCCAGAAATTACCAAGGACGCCATTCATGGGTGTTCTAATTTCATGTGAAACAGTGGCAAGAAACTGCAACAAAAGTAATCGTCAGGATATGCACGAAAGGATATCATCAAAATTTGGATCTTAAACTCTAAAGTTATTTGAATTTACAGAATTTCTAAACAGATTTGAGGGTAAACTCATACACATAATATTGGTCGATGTGCCTTTTAAAATTAGTGTACTTTTGGTGGGGACTAAGGAAGTATTGCTCTTCAGTAGTGGAATACTTGAAGAAAAACAGTACACTAGCTCATGAGTCATGAGACAAACTACCTTCTGAGCAATTGAATAGTAGTGCAAGAATGGTTTCACATGATTTTCAACAATGCTGCATTTTTTACTTTTAGGGGTGGGGGTAAAGTAGAAAAGTTAAAGAAAATGGGGCTGCTATAGGCAATTGGTGCAGTAAGTCATTCCTCTCCCACCCTGAATCGGGGTATTAGCTGATCACTAAATGTACCTGAGATTTAGCAACATCTGCAGCCTCTGCTTTAACCTTCAATTCTTCCATCTTGCGGCAATCCTCCACAACAGTGACATAGCGATTATATGCGGTGAAGATTATATATCCAATCAGCATAACAATCACGAAGACTCCACTAGGTGTATAAATGGCTGACCATGGAATGGGGGGCTTCTGACTATACCTGATTAAGTTCCTAAAGAAATTAGGAAAACGAAATCAACTACCTAAAGGCAATCAAGCACACGAAATTTATCTACCTGCATTCCATCTGGTGTTTCCTGAACGGGTCCCCAAAGTCGAGCACGCTAACATGTGAGAGCAGGAAGTAGCCAGATGTATGTTGGGGTCCATACATTATTAAGGGCATGGAGGTATTGGTGATATCATATACATTTACTACAATTTCTGGATCTCCAGCAAGTTGTTTCAACAAAGTTTCGACAAGTGATTCAACATCAAATGCTCCACCCAGGTACCTGTTCACAGGAAATGACAAGACTCAACAAAGCAAAGATAGGTAAGGTACTGCAACCAAGATGAATGTCTCCATTTTTTATCTTGCACTTGCCATAGTATATTCTTCACAATCTGTTCTCTACATGATCATTGGGGTAAATAACATTATACAACTAGATCTCAAAAATAAACCATAACAATTTGGTCAATGCTGAGAAAGTTAGTTAGTCTACCCAAAGCAAAATAAAAAAGAAAGTAAAGAATAGCATTTGTAGAAGGAAACCCACTTACATCACTGAGACAAGGCAATGATAATCCATTAACATTGATATATTGACTTCCTCTAGCACTTGTAGCTTTGCTTTGCTACTATACCAATACCAGGCATCAATGAGAACATTTATGAAGCCATTTATACTTGACTCAACTTGAGCCTTAATCTCGAATTATTTGGGGTTGGTCATATGGGTTCTCTTCTCCACTCAAGTCAAGTTTTTGAATTATTTATTCAAAGATATTTAAACCATACAAATCACATTGAATTACCCTTCTCCATATTAACCTAGGCTTATCACGTTTTTTTTTTAATTTCTGTTATCTGATGTTTTCTACTTTTTTAACTGAAGCTTCCTTAGGTCTGTGTTTGACGTCCAAACCATCTCTACAAATGCCATTACTCCCACATTTGTTCTAATATATTCATTATGTATTATATGATATATCTAATTTAGTATGATCATATATCTATCTTAACATTCTCATTTCAGCAACATCTATTCTGAAAGAATGTTTTATATTAATGCGGCTGACATTGTAGGTCTTATAGTTGTATGACAAAACTTCCCTTTCAACTTGAGTGGAATCTTATGATCTTTATGAAACTATGCATAAAACATATAAACTGCACCAACTTTTTCCCACTTCTAAAAGTTATGGATCAGTTCTCACTAAAATTTGATTCAAACCATATTTTCTCAACAAAATTTAGTGCTATTTTAACATAGTGCTAGAACAAAAGATAAAAAAAAAGTAATAATAGCTCACTGAATGATGACAATGACATATCCTGTTCATTTAAATTAATTGTTGTCAGTTAATAAATCTAGGAAGAAAAGAAAGAAATCAAGGTTAAACCTCAAAGAGATGAAAAAAGGAATATTTTCTGTAGTCACGAAAAAGGAAACTTCTATAGACCAAGAATAAGGAATCTGGGAAGAAATTTCTATGCTCATTTGCATTTAGGGTGAATTCTAGATTGCATCAACAGTCGTTTGCATTGCAGCAGATCCTGGTACCCAAATTACATTTCCAAACGAGTGTTGCAATGCCCCCAGAATAGGTATCTGGTTAAAATCACTAGAACACAATAATCGGTACATCAGATGGCACAAAAGCAGAACGAATTAATGATGCTTGCATATTCATTAGATTATGAGTATCATCCTCATGAAAAGAAATCATTCATAGAACTATGTTTGGGATATCCTTAAAAGAACTATGTTGGGATTGACACCCAATATCAACATTGACATCAATGTAGTGATTGATTAAAGCTGATGTGCTATTATAACCTAGCTAGATGGTAAGTGACGACATGACATAGGATGAACATTTAGTCTTAAATGCCAGCATCACCTAGTGCTTCATACTATAATAAATACTTATGCACAAGAAAGCTGGGGTGGATCTACATGGAACAACGTGAAACCACTGGACTTCTAGAAGTCGTTCAATATTTTTAAGACTTGTATTAGAATAATGCTGATAAAAAATTGGAAGCGACCCAACTGAATCTTAACGTGACCTCACCAAATAAAAATTATGAATCTGCCATTGCAATAAAGACCAGAAAACCCAAGCATCCTCACTAATATAAATTAAAGCAGCTTTGCTCACACCTATAGTTAACAAAACTGAAACAAATCATTCATCAACAGAGATATCCATTCAGTAAACAGCATGCATATTTTGGTAATCTGGAGTTCCCTACAATTTTTTTCCATTTGAACAAAAGTGTAGCATAAATTTTAGATAAGTATAGAATTGTTAGGATATGCACTATTGTCGGTGATGCCCATTTTCTCTGATTAGCTAGTGCACCAATTTGCTGGCCTGCTGGAGATACCATACAGTAGAAAATCAACTGAACTTTGGGTTCTCACCCGACAGTGGCTTCCACACGTTCGTTTACTGTTGCAGTTACAGGGAGAGGCATGCGGTACACAGGAAATGTAAGAACAACGCCGAGATGATTGGATTGCAGAAGCCTGAATGGACTGGTAAGGACAGCTTTGCCAGTAGACCGAGCCCTCAGTATGTTCTCCCGGTCCTCCTGCATCCAGAGCACCCAGAGGCAAAGAGAACAGTTGCATAACATCAGTTAAATCAAAGAAATCCGAATATTCATGAACACAACAGCCACTGGAAGAGAGAGATTTCATCCAGTTACCAACATTACCTCTCCGGACATCATATCAAGGGCTTCAATGTAAGAGATTGTTTCCTGGGAGAAGATTACCGGCGCATACTCCTCTTGCTCAGGTGATGGCTCGCGCTTCATGGTCTTGATGACCCATCCTTGTTCCTCCTCGAACTTCTGCCTTTCTGAATGCACAACGCGCTGGGCAAATGCTACGCCGCTAAGAAGTGGCCGCTCAAATGCTGTCATCGCCGTGTAATCGGCGAATGTCGCCTGACATGGAATTCACCTCTGAGGCAAGTGCTCGAGCAGTTCAAGAGATACAGAGAGAAGAAGACGATCAGGTCCAGATTGAGCTCACCTGGTCGATGGCGGACGGGTCCTTGTGAAAGTGGAAGGTGGAGACGAGGATGGCGAGGGCGTGTACATGGTTGACGCTGACGGCGAACTGGTCTTGCAGCATCCTGGCGCGCTCTTCGCACATGCCCACCAGCAGCCTCTCGGCGCTCTCCATGTGGTAGCGCCGCATCCCCAGGTGCACCGCCGTCCAGACCAGCGCCGACGCCGTCACCCACACCGCCACCTGCACGGTCTTGTTACTAGCCCATCTCCTAACGCGGCTGCAGCTCACCGTCCGCCGCGCCGTAGTTCCCATGGCCCTCCCCTGCACGCCGCGACTGCGATCCACACGGTCTCCTCACCACCAAGAGCCACACTCCACCATCCTCCCCTCCCGGCGGGAGACTATAAAAACTAGCAAGACTCGATTTTTGCCTCACGATGTGATAGGTGCCACAGTCTTCCGCTTTCCCACAAGCAATTCGCGAGCTAACCCTGGGTTGCGCGCATCGATAAAGAACGAATAGAGCAGAAGAGGGAGCGTGGGAGAAGATAAGCAAAGCATGGTTCCTGAGCGTCTCAAAAGAAGTACTGGGAACAGGAACACCAGCTGAACAACAATGGGGGGAACAATAAACAAGTATTCCGAGAGCTCGACAGGACTGAGAGGAGAGAACCGCTAAGAACACCAAAGAGCAGCAGCGGTACGGGAACAAGATCAAAAAGGCGAAACTTTGGAACGCGGGGGGGCAAGCCCGAGTGATTAATATAAAAAGCCTCCCTCTGCATCATCCAAAGACAGGTGTTAGCAAATTTACCGACGACTGTGAGCGCATCCACGGAGCAACAGAGAGGCAAAATGAGAACAAGAACGAAAAGGCGAGAAGTTGGGTGCGGCAACGGAAGGGAGACACAAACTTGAGTGCTTGGTGTTTCCCTTTGTCGATCAAAAAGGAAAAGAACAAATTTTTGCATCAACGCTCGCGTAATCTATTCAGACATGAACTGTTGCCGCATCAACCTGATGTGGGCATGGCGGGCTTGGCTTCTCGCAGCCGTGCACCGCAACGGCGCCGGTGGTGGGATGGGGACGAAGCATTTCAGCGAGAGGAGAGAGGGGCCCCTCTGCTTGCGCCAAGGACAGATCAAATTCATGGATATCGGAAGATACGCGGCGGATTAAACAAGCATTTTCTTCGTCCCCCAACCCCACGCCGCAGGCCCTCCACCTCTTCCTTTTATCTTCGTCAAAATAGAATATTATAGTCCCGCCCCCCGTTTCTCTATATCTGGTCAACAACGACTTCCGAGATGGAGGAGTAAGAATTTAAAAGAGGGTAGCTTTCTCTTCCCTATGTCTAGATCAGAGGGTAAGCTAGAGTAAAAGTGACCTCTCCTTCCCCGACCTCTGCTCTGCGTCTACCCTGTCTTCGTCTCGCCCTTCAATTCAGAGTTCGGACCCCTCTCCGTGGTTTACCTGCAAGTCCTCTTACTCTCTCCCGTTCTCTCTCTACCTCTAAACATCTGTATTTTTCTGAATTTCTTGCGCACTCTCTTCCTCTGTCGATGGGTCAACACCGAACATGATAATGGAGGTCTAAAAGCTTCGTCTTTCAGCCGCCTTTTCACCGGTACCTTTCCGCCCTTACAAGCGCCGAGCTCTGGCCTGCCCCAGCACCTGCGCCGCCGGAGCTAGCGGCCGGAGAAACATCGCAGCAGCTCGAGACGCCGGAGATGGCTGGCGGCGGGGAACATCCGGGCTCTCTGCAGCTCTGTCTCGCTCTCACCCCCCCCCCCTCGCGAAGCGCTGGCCGGCGACTCTCTGCTCTGGTGACGGCGGCGCGTAGACGTGGCTCTGGCTGCCTTCCCGGCCCGGTGGACGCCGGACCGGAGCCGCCGAGCTACCAAGGCGGGGGCGGCGCTCCCTCCGTTAAAATAGTAGGATTCGCCGTCGGCGTTGTCGCCGATCTCCCGGGCACGGCTGCTGACAGAAGCACCACCACAGAAATTGCTACGCGCCTCATGGACCACGCCCACGTGTGCTCGCCTGATTGGTCACCATTCATGCGGCGGCATAGCTTTTCTTCCCCATGATGCACCCAGCTTTCTGTCTACGTTCTTCAAAAATCACACGGTGCATGTATAATCCACCGGGTACCTTCAAGAAAAGATTCAAATCCACCCCACCGAGGAGCATCGGATGCCTTCATAATCTGATATATTCTTCGATGTCCAACAGATCGGTTATTCTGCTAGAACCAACTTGAATTTTATTATTCTTATGAGCTTTATATTATCGATTTTGTGTCACTGAATTTTTTCAGTCGAGGTTTGGGAGAGATCTCTTGTATATTGGGTGCTTCTGGTAGCATGATAAAAATAATTTCTTTTAAACCAACATGTTTTTAACAAAAAAATGCTAAAAAATGTTCAGCAGCATGATTAAAAAATTATCTTTATATATAAAAAAATTCTTCTTAGGTGAGAAAGGCTGAGAGCTAGCTAGTCCTCCTTTTCTAGCATGTGCTATCTGTTCTTTTTCCTTTTGGGTTATACGTGTGGTGTCACCTCATAATCTATATTATTCTTTAAATAACCGTGATAATTTTGTATTTTTAGCAATTATATATGTTATTTTAATCACAAAACATATAAAACCTGTATCACCAACAAAGACGTCATTGATTGATAGCTTTTGAAGATAAAGGATTGTCTCTCATAATTGTTGATAATTATCGAGATCATTTTCAACGGCAAAGTCGGAATGTGATGGTCATGATCTGGACACATTTTAAAAGAGAAAAGCTTCTTTCTGGTTTTGTTTTATTTTAGTTTTCAGGAAAATAAGATTATCATTCTTCACATAGGGATCATTGGGGCCGGGGCAGCAAAACTATTTAATAATTCTGATTTTTCCTGCTAAAATCTAAACTTATGGTCCTATAATTAGTTTATTGGATATGAATAAATTGGAAACCCAGAAGAAAAGTGAGAAAGCACCACTGGTTCACACATCCACCGGATATGAATCTGAATAATTCTTAGATTGTGGTTTTATTTTCATTCAAAATCTTACAAAATTTTATTAAACTATTTAATAAGTGCTTTTACACTTTCAGGTTGTTATTTATGTATCTCTAAAATTAGACATAGCTCCATGTATGCTGGGTATTTAGATATATATATATATATATATACTGTGGTCACTTTATGCTTATTCAAAATTATTCAATAAATTAGAGATGCATCCTTATTAGGAACTTGAATCTACAATTCAAGAGGTTTGCAGTGATTAAAATTAACACCAAAAGATACAGAAAGTAGCTCTAATTCCGTATATATTCTGGAGCTCACAAATAAATAACCTCTTATCCTTCATTGAAGCCTCTAATCTAAACATATTTATGTTTACCCATTCCACAAATTTCTTGTAGCTAGCATCATATGTGAGCCATATGACGGTTCTTTTTTTATGGATCAAAATATCATTATCACAGTGGATTTAGCAAGTCAGGCAAGAGAAGGAAGCATCCCAAAAAGACTAAAATTCTATTTTTTTTTTTGAAAATAATTGTTGCAAGGTGAGCTTGTAAAGTTAACTAGAGCAAAACTCCACACATCTACTGCAGAACCTTTAGATAACAATTGCACCAGACATACTTTTTAGGGTTTGTGGGGTCAAAACTAGTTGGATACTCTGACACCCAGATTTATCTGTAGCTTGATTCCTTGCCAATTATATATATTATCTTTGTATGTTCTCTATGTTATACCTAATTAGCCTAGAACTCTCTGGTATATGTACACTTCTGTTTCTTGCCACCATTGTATGCCTTACTCATAGCAAGGTACATATGCATCATCATTTTTCTTTTCATATTTGTGTCAATCATACTTTTTCTAGAATCTGCAATGCATCATTTTATGGTGTCACACGGAACAATGCCTTCTTTTTAAATGTACTTTGCATGAGAGTTCATATTAACTGTAATACCCCGATTTGTGAATATGTTAAAAGATTAAATCAGTGGACTACCAACAACACCGGTTAACCATTTTTCGGAGGTTGAGTTGAAAGAACTCCGAAGTTAAGCATGCTCTGTTGGGAGTAAGCCAAGGATGGGTGACCTCCTGGGAAGGCTCTTAATTAGCAACGATTGTTGGGCCAGTCAGCTAATTTAATCGGTCGTTACATATGGTATCAGAGCATGACCCAGCCGGAAGGTCCGGTGTGACTCGCCTGGGTATGTGATGTGTGTGATCTTGACGAGGGCGTCAAGTCTTTAAGGGGGTAGATTGTAATACCCCGATTTGTGAATATGTTAAAAGATTAAATCAGTGGACTACCAACAACACCGGTTAACCATTTTTCGGAGGTTGAGTTGAAAGAACTCCGAAGTTAAGCGTGCTCTGTTGGGAGTAAGCCAAGGATGGGTGACCTCCTGGGAAGGCTCTTAATTAGCAACGATTGTTGGGCCAGTCAGCTAATTTAATCGGTCGTTACATTAACTACTAACTTAGCAGGTAATTAAACTTACTGTTTGAATTGCAATGCATAAACATCTAGATCGATCGGTTGCATTGTTAGTTTTCAGTTTATTGATATCTAGATGTAGATTAAAAAGTGGTGTTGATTAGATTATTAGATATAATTGACAGGGTGTGCTGAAGCATCAAAGAAAAGAAAAGCTGTCTGTTTATTTTTCTATTATCACTTAAAAAATCTTAGACCATGTACTGTTCTTAAATTGTGTTAAAAAAAGTTTCTTACGCTGATGTATATTATATATTCCACGTTCAACTTTGTTCTTGTTTCTTTATGACATATTTCATGAACTTCTTACCTTTTTTTTTTTTGAGAAGGACTTCTTCTTAGCTAAAGTTACTATATATCGTATTTTTCACTAAAATTATATTGTTAGATTGCTCTTTCAAAAGCACACATAAAGGTCATGTTACTGTTGAATTGACTATTTTCCCTATTGTATATGTTGATGAAAGGTCGTATAACTTTTATTCACAATAAACATATGTATGCATGCCATATTTTTATTAAGTACCGATACTATCTACTTTGACGTTATATAATTAGAATGTGATACATGGATATGAAGAAAAATATAAGAATGAATGCATCAGTAGACTCTATGCATATTGAAGCCATGTGTGTAGCTATATATGAGGTGTATATATATATATAGCTGTGCACTACTTATCTAATTAACACGCCTATAGATAAAATTCTGCCTATACCCACAATCGCTACAAGCAACCTTTTTAGGCTCCTTCTGTAGATGGAGGCCAATACAACCTATGAGATCTTTTGCCTTCCCCTTTCTTTTTCCGCATAGGAATATCACATTTGTCATAGGACTCTAGCTAGCTAGTACATGGGAAGCTCTCAAGAGGAAGAATAAACTGAACGTACTGATCAACACTCGGTAGTCAGATATTCTAGAAGGAACCATAGTGTTATGGGACCCAAGTGATGGGTTAATGTATTTTGAAACCACTAGCCCTTGCATTACCTTGGCATATGCATGTCTGACAACAAGGACAGCTTCACCAATAAAAACATGGGAAGATGAGAAATGCAAATAATCACCCAAAGAATTTGGAGCTCCAGGAACATGGATTGGACTTGCTAAAATAGATAAAAGAAACAAGTTAATGGGAGCAATAACGTCTGTTCTACATGGAGTGCATCACCTTTATGAAGTTTGGTCGACTGTCCTCTCAATTGATCTGACTCGCTAATCCTTTTATGGTGATCGAATCAATTAATTAAACTGTCACAACATAAATATATTAATCGATGATGTTTTATTTTTGTCCGAAAGTTCATCCATGTCAATCAGATTACTCTTTGGTCGATCACACCATTATGTTTGGCGTTTTTACCGTCTCGATCTCTAAAATAAAGATGCCCAGCAACTTGTCGTAGTCTATTAATTTTGCTGCTAGCTCACATGTTATTCTCATGCCGGGGCTGACCCCTTTTAGTTTGCTTTGCCTCGTGTGTTGTATATTGTAAGATTTGGACAGGCCTTGACCAAAATTTATAACTTTGGCTTTCAAGTTCAGCACGTCAGAACCAAAATACTTCAACCATTTGAGAGACAAGGCTATCCATCCATGAAATGGGATCTCTCTCTCTCTCTCATATTGTTTTGCTATTGACATGCCTTAACCAAAAATCTTTAACTTCAAACTTGCAGCTAAGATCAACACATTAAAGCCCAGAATAACCCCTACTTCAACCCATTGAAAGACAAGCTGGTGTCCCTTGCCCCTTCTCTTGATTTATACAGACCCATCCACTTTCAGGCAACACATATAGCTTAAACAATGACTCTCTCTCTCTCTCTCTGAGCCTCAGATAGTTTTGCCATGTGTGTGTCTCTCTCTCTCTCCGGTGCATTCATGGATGGTACACCACCAACCAACAGCTAGTACTATACAGAGTCCTTGCCACGGAGAAGCACACAGCAGCCATGCCCAATTTCCAACCTCCATGATGACGAGGAGAAGGGATTTGAAACTCCCCCTTCCCCTTCCCCTTCCCCGTCCCCTTCTTGCCAGGACTCACACATGTGCACGCACAGTACCTTATATCATCAACCACAGTCCCCTGATCGGAATCTTTCCACCTCCACGGGAGGGAGAGGGGAGGAGGGGGCGGAGGATTTTCAGCATCGGGAGCAGCAGCGGTACTCTACTGCACACGACATGAAAGCTCACGGGGGCGCACCCCTCATCCGAGATATGTATATTCTCTGCGGATAACCCCATTATTTGAAGCTCACCGGCGATCTCTCTCCGCCCAACAATGCTCGGTCTTTCGGGCTCTCGAGGAATTCTATGGCGAAGGGAGGGGGGGCTCCGGCGGACGGAAGACGCTCCCCGCTGCTGTCCTGACGGCCGGGTCCCCCCCCTCCGGCCGCCCTCGGGCCACCCGCGGCCGGCTGCCCCCGGGGCCTCCCGACGATGACGGCCGTCCTGCAGGCTGCATGGAACGTCCTCCTTTTTCCCGGTCTTGTTTTGTTGTGATATTATTATGAGGTCGGATTCGCTTAGGTGGGCACCTGAAGAGGTCCAATCAGCCCTTCTCATATTGGAATTGACAAGACAATGACAAAATGATGATGACCGAACCTCCTCAGGTGTCCACCTGAGAGGATCCAGTCTCTATTATTATATCATGAAAACAAGAGTAGAAGAGAACTGATCAACTTAGTTATCCGGTGAAAGTGAAGTTTCGCAGTCTCTCTCTCTCTCTCTCGAGGACTCAGAAGTTACGCAGTCCTCAGCTGAGATCGTTGATTTTTCTATCCGCTAAATAACAGGTACTATATCAATATAACATAACGAAATTACAGAGTAACATGTTATTACTTGAGTGGGAGAAAGAATCTTCATTATGTTACTGCATGGTAACAATTTTTTTACCACAAAATAACATATTTCACGTACAGGGTGTTCCATTGCGTAATAAATTTTTATCGACTAGTTGTGTATTAAAATAAAATTATGGCCTCATCAATCACATAAAAGTATCATGTTTAGAAAGATATGATAACAAAAAAGGTGAATATCATCATATACGGCTAAACAAGGTACGTAGAAGATCAAAAGATAAAATAAAGTGATGACATTCTCTTTTTTTGTTTGAGAAGGAAAATTCGTTAAAAATATAAAATTGTGATATTTGTCGAACGTTTCCTAACAAAATTTGTTAATTACAAATTTATAAATTTATAACAAAAATTGAATTTATTATGTAACCCAAACACCCCCGTAAATATGGGAGAAAGATCTTGTGACTACTCATGGTAATTGGTGATTGCAAGACTTCCCTTCCATGAGGAGAACGAGAGGGAGAGTTAGAATCACCTGCGGGGAAGAGATGCCTCTACAAAATGTCACTTTTCTTTCTAAACTAGGTCTATTTCTTTTTTACGCCCTGTTTGGTAACACTATTAAGTACCTCTATCACTATCGATTTTAAAATTGATATTTACAGGAACCATTAAGAGGTGTTTGGTTAATTGTATCAATTTTAAAATTTGTAGTGCAAACAAAGCATACTATGTAATACAAGTGTCCACTTGTATTACTTTTGATATTGATACTCCAACATTTGAAAATATTAATATCAATATTAATATAGTACCAAAAATGAAACTCTAACCAAACATGGCATTAACTAGTTGGGTTAATTATAGCATTTTTATTTAAGAGGGTGAAGACACTTGTGGCCTTCTTCGCCTTCTCATTTACAGTATTTATGAACACCAAGAGTTTGTGGGCATCAAGATACCCTTCCTAATTAATGTGTACCACAATATTAACACTCTGATTAAAGATTAAAAGTACGTATGTGTATGTAGACTCCTTTGTTTGAGATGTGTGGTGGTAGATATCTAATGGGGTGTCTGGTTGCATGATAAATTTTAGTACACTTTCATGATAAAAGATTATATTAAAATAAAAAGTGAACCAACTCATGACATAAAATTATAATGTTTGGAGGGATGTGATGGCAAAAAAGAGTAATTATCATTGACCAAACAAAGTGGGGGACCACAAGAAAAAAAGAAAGAGGTGAGATCCTCTTTTTTATTTAAGAAGAAAATAACTTTCTAAACATAAAATCATCATGTTTGCCAAACACATCTTTTAACAAATTTTCTTACCATTTTTAAAAATTAAAATAAAAACTTTCATTATCTTGCAACCAAACACCCCCATGAGCTCATGTTTCTAATAATTATACCTGGGATATTCATGCAACTAGACCAAAATAAAAGAACTAGATTTACTTTGACCCCGTTTCAAATTATATTTATTAAGATCATATGATATGTATATAAATGTCTGTATATGATCTTATTTAGTTTGATTCGAATCATATTTTATCAAAATGCATCATGCATTTATAAATAATTCGTTTTATTTTGAAAACTTGCGGAATATTTGTCTTTTTGTGGAAATATACAAAAATATCATCAATAAGTCTAAAACTGCGTGAATATTCAATCTAACTCAAGTTAATTGTTTTGCTGATTTAGTTTGGTCGGAAGAATCTTCGAAATCTAATCGAACTACTCTTGGTTCAAACCAAATAAAAATGGAACTGAATTATAAGTTTGGTTTGATTCTTGGGTTGAGACGAATATCGGCCACTCAGATATTTATTTTTTATCATTATTGTTGGGAGGTATACTTTTTTGGACGGTTAATACACAAAAATAGTATTATTGAATAACAACACTATATTTCCACACAAACACTTAAACCTAATGTGACAAATAGTGAAGTGTCAGGGTTTAATTAAAAAAAGCTTTAATTTTAGCGCAGAGAGGAGACATGAAGCTCGTCGGGAAGGGCGCCGGAAAGAAGGAGCCTGCAGCCTGCTGATGCCGGCCTCCGACGCCATGTCTTCCTCCGGAAGGGAAGTGCAGAAGAACGGGGATGTCCGGCCCCGCCTCCTCCTTCCCGGATTTCTTTCCCATCGGCTCTGCAAGGTGCCACGGCGGCCTCTTTCCCGTCGCCCGCTCCCTTCCGTTTTATTCTTCCCATCTCGATGTGATACTTTTCTTCGCCGGTTATCGTTTCACAGGAGCTGGAGTTTATTCACCGGAGCTGCTGCGCCGTGGGGTACCGGCCGGGAGTCCTCTCGACCACGCTGTCCCACCTCGCCGCCACCGGCTGCGGGCATCTTGTCCTCCCTTTCGTTCCCATCAGAGGCATCTTCGACTACCTCTGCGCCTCAATATCCGAATCTCGTTTTCCTTCTGCTTTGATGGTTGTTGTTCTCCGAACGGGGAGGGGTAACGTGGCATTTGGCTGATGTTTCCACATGCAGAGAAGTTGAAGGAGAAGGTGGAGGAGCGATTTGGATGCGAGTTCGAGCTGTTCGTGGAGTTCACTGGCCTCGTCAGGTCTGTTTCTGATGTTTTGTCTTTGCTATTTGCTTTTCCTTGTCCGGCGTCAGACACGGGGGAACCACAGACGACATAACATAGTTGGGGAGAATAACGACTCAAATAGGATGATCTGAGATTAGAAAGGAAAAGATAATCAACACATAAAAAATGAATTTTTGGAATAATTGTTCTACATCTTTGGTTTATGATAAAGATTACAATATATACCTTTCAAATACTTATTATGTATGTGATCTAACCGATCAGGTTTCATACATCATGAAGATTTGGAAGGGAATTAACACGCTAAATATCCTTAAATGCTCAAATGTCAACTAACTATTCGATACTCAACTTTATATTGATTTTGCTGCAAACTCTGATTTTAAAAATATTTAAGTTCAAATTTACAAGCCACATCAAAAGTATGCTCAGAAATCTTCTTCTCTTTTACCTATTAATCAACCTGTACGTTCTCTAAAACTATACACTCTATTAAGAGTCATTGGTTAGCTTACAAAAGAATTCTAATTTTAAGCCTTTGATTTAAATCCTGGTTCTCATCCAGGAGCTGATCCCACCCCGTAAAACCTTGATGCTGCTAGGGAGGCACTATCCAGTGGAGGGATCAGCCTTATGGGCTCAACTTCTAGGATCTGATAGGTCCAGTAGTACCAAAATCTGCAATAGAGACCATCTCCCCTTTCCATGGGCCCCTTTCCCCCCACAGAACCATGGTAGGCTGGTAGCCTTCCTCCATCTCCACCCTCCAGCACCTCTCCTTCTCCCCTTCAACCATCCTCTTCTGTTGTGCCTTTCTTCTCCCAGTCCCTTCTGCCTCTATACAGCAGACTGATTACCTCCACTTTGGTAAGTGATCATGAGCACAAGACGTGAGTTGATCCCACTTGCGTCGGTGCCTTGTTTCTCTGACAACATAGCTAAATTAGAGAGTGGTCTTAAGCAAGCAAGCTAAGTGCTCCACCATATGAAACATTGGAGGTTGACATGTTCTTCAGTGTGCTGACTAATTATTGATGGGTTGTAGCTCCTTCTCTTTAAGAGACCTTTTATTTGACAATTGCTGTTCTTTAAGTTCCCAAGTTTGCGGCCTCATCATTGAACTTCAATGTACAGAAAACTTGCTTGATTTCATCATATGACTACTTCTGTTTTGCAGTTGGTGTAAGGGTGCAAACATTGGCTGGCACAGTGATGACAACAGACTTTATCTGAAGCAACGAGATTTCACGGTTTGTTGAGTAGTGTTTTGGCTTTATATGTTTAATTTTGCACACTGCCTTGTAACTGGTTGGACAAAATAAATTCTGTTACTTAAAAATCTTTCATCCAGTTTAGCTTTCTTTCATCCATCCTATTTTTCTTTTGTGTCATTGCACCATGAAATTTGTAGACTTGCTGTTTTGATGCTCGTGATCCTAGGCTTTTGAAGTTGAAGAGCTTTCTGAAGACAACATTAGAATTCCAATTAATTTGGGGGGGGGTCTCTCTGTCTTCCAAATAAAAAAATAAAGATTGGAAGATCTTTGAGGGGATGTCCTCCTGGAGGCATGAAAAAGATGGGTACTCAAAATCATAGCTCTCAACCTTGTCCTTGCCTTTGTCTTGATTTCCTAGTAGGATGGGACTCTCCAATGCGCCCAGACAGTTGTGATGTCTATTCTCAGTTCTCTGAAATAAATTTTTAGAAAAGATACAAGAAAATATGTACGACAAGAAAAAATAGAGGTAAATCAACCAATCTCATGAAAATGTTGCAGGAGAAGACTGCTGAAGTTGCCATACACATGCTGGGGATGCATGAAGGGGCAAAGATGTCAGGGGAAAGGGAAATCTGGCACGGGGCATTGAACATAAAGATGAATCTTGCATCAATGCTGTTCGTGCCCGGGACAGGTTAGACATTCGTCTCGGGTGGTCTTGTGTCTCTGCACCCCTGATGAGGCTGAGAGTATTGTGCGATTGCTAACAATGCTAATACAAAAACATGCCAAAAAAACAAAACTTTATTAAGAGGATTGAGAAAGTGGCCCATGCTAATTCAAGAGCTCAGAAATAAGCAACAAAAAATTCCATCTAAATAAAAGACTTACCTCTGCAGACTTGCAGTCTAAATGATGAAGACTGCCAACCGGATAAAGGCATTGATAGTTTGGTCTGTACTCTGTAGACCTAGACCATCAGGAGAGTGAATCCAACACTTAGAAAAGCACTCTTCTGAAGTTGTTTTCTCCAAAGACAAAAGAATGAAAGTTGATGGTTAACATTCCTGATTTCATGAAGATGTCCGAGGTTGACACTGAAATTTTAATGAAAGAATTCATAGAAGATGCGAATAAGGTGGTTTTCATCAAATATGTCAATAGTACCTCAGGGCTATGGGATGATCATGAGTGTTTATCAGCAAGGATGCCCCAGGACCATATGTACTATCCATTTGTTTCTAAATTTTGAAGATGGTACTGCTGCAATTGAGGCAATTGTAGCTAAAATTTTCTTTCAGAACTGTAACAGGGTGGGCAAAGTTCTCATTTAGTCAAATGGACCAGGATTTGTAGGAGCAAGGAAGAAGATGGGAATGGTTAAGCTCCACTTGAGTTGATGAAAAATACGTTACTTTTAAGATGTGGTGTGGTGCATCAAGAAAGACTAACACTGGGGAAAAGTGGTCAGTAATGATAATAATGTTTCTATGGGTCAGATGGTCCAGATGGGAACCTGCCAATTGGGAATTTGGGATTGGGATCAGATTCCTTGGTTCTGGTCAATCCTAATCAGCTTTGCTATTCAGGTAACTGCAACCAATAAGAAATCAATCTGGATCAGGATGTACCTCCTGATGGAGGCCATTCTTGTAAATACTAAGTAACTAATGCTACTTGGATGGGAAACTTTGAATGTAAGGGACAGTATCATGGCTGCAGAAGAGTATCATGCAAAACTTTGATTTTTTTCTTTTTAATATTATTTCTAGTTAGGGCTGGTCAATTTTATTTTAGGAAATTACTGAATTAACCATCCTCCTTTCTGAGATCAGTTTTATTTTTTTAACTAATTTTTAAGAACAAGCAGAAGAGATCTCTCAGTTCGGTCTGGGATAGGACGTGTGGGTTCCATCTTGAGTCTTGGTTTTTCTTAGATATCCCCATACTCAAAAAGAGCTTGGCCACCCTAGTTTGCTCTCTATTTTCAGCAAACCTCTTTGTGCTCTGCTAATATTGCCAAGAGAAAGTGGACATATGAGAAGAACAGCAGGTCATAATTCTTTTATGAATGTGATGGGTCATGATGTGGTTATGCAATAGTTTTTGGAGGACATTTGTCAGTAGACTGCCAACATTTGATATTTTCAAATGGCTGATTTAGGAGAAGTCTCTGTGCATGCTACTTGTTCTTTTGACGAGTGACTGTTGCACATATCTTTAGATGTGGTGTCATGGAGGCACTGAATTTATCTCTTTTCAAATTAAGTATGCTAGTTGGATTCAATGTGACAGTATTGGCAGTCTTTTATTTCAATTGGGTCGGATCCATCTTCCATAAAGGATGCAGAGATGTGGAGGCTGTGTCTTCTATCTTTATTTGGCGTCTGGAGGGAAAATAATAAGAGATTCCGGCAACAGTATGGATTTTGCTACATGTAGGGAGTGGTTCTTGCCACTTAGAGCTTTCTTTTTGTAATCCCATGCCTCTCTACCTTCTTGGTAGGTGAGTTAGGTCTTTACTTTTGTTTGTCTACATGTTGTGTTCTCTTTTCTGGCATCAATGAAATTTTGGTCTGTTGACCAGCTGGGAGAGAGAGAGAGAGAAAGATTCAACTAGGATTTTCAAGTTATTTTTTTTCTTTTAGATTACTGTATGCATTTAACAAAGAGAGGAAATTCAGGTCCCTTGAATGTTTGTCAGTGAGAGCTCCCTTTTTGGTACCTTTTAAGGGATTATAAAACTTTTATATGTTTTTGGTACCTATTAAGGGATTATAAACTTTTATATGATGAGTTATTAGGGTGTATTGGTTTGTTCTTTCTTTGCTGGTTGGGGCGGGGTTCTTTCCTTCTTGTATTCTGTATTTTGCTTTTTCCTACTTCTATATCCTTTATGGTCATTTTCTAATAAAAAGAAGCTAACCATTAAACCTTTGAGTGTAAAGTGTACTTATAAAACTACAAACCTGTCGATAAATTCATAGAACCTGTTGAAATATCTTCATATTTAGTTATGTAAGTGGCCATCCCCGGTCTTAAATGATGATTAGCCTTGCATGCTTAACCCTAACTAAAAGTGTTATGTATAGCCATTTATAATCAATGTATAATTGTCAAGGATGCCTAAACCAGTTAACTAGACCTTCTACATTGCTCCAATTTCGCATGAACTGTATTCAAGTCCCTAGCTTATAAAACATCTAGCAAACCCCAACAACATTTTTAGGACTCTCTTTCCCTCCTCTTTTTTTACTCTGTCGACTTGGGGGACTCCTTTTCTGCTCCATTTTGTGCTCTCTTCCTCCTATATTTTCTATTTTTGCATTGCAATGTGTGGTACATTTCCATTACCACCTCCAAAACATTTCAAAAACTGCCCTTTCACTTAGGTAAGCAAAACTAATTCACCTAGGCATTTCCCATGATGCAAATACTTGCATATAAACCCCCCAAATCTAGAAAACCATTGACACCCAAAAAGTCTAATTTGGATGTATGATCCGAAATCCTAAAAAAATTCAGCTTAGACCTACCTAAATCACATTACAGTGCATGTTATTGTTCTCTGCAGTTAATTGAGGATGGTCTCTAAATAATTAATGTTGATCAATGTTGTTGGGTTTGCTCGTGAGAGGTTAAATTGACTGAATCCATGTTGCATGATGTAACTAGATCAAGATGGGAGGTTATCTTATGTTTAAATATCATTATGACTTCAACAAAGTGTTCCCAGTCTGAAACAGAGATGTGAATGACTAATTCTCAAGATCTAGAACAAGCATTGATATAGGAAAAATGGTTCGCACATGTATGCATCTATTTATTTCTTTTATGCTGACATGTACTTTACTGATCTACATATTGTATTGTTATTCCTTTTCCCTAATCCATGTTATTTTTTTGGTTTTAATGATCTTCATTTTTTTGTTATTGTATTCTTCATCATGAATTTTGACAAAGGAATCATCGTTCATTAATTTGAAGTGCATATGAATGTTGTGTGCTTTTGATTCCATTCTTGTTCTTTTTTGTGTACTATACTGGTTTGGGTTATTTACGCTGCCTGTGGAGTATAACCTTCTCTACTCTTGCTGATATTCCTGATCTTACTGTGGATTGAAAGGCAGTCTGTTACCTAAATAACTATGAAAAGGATTTTAGAGGTGGTGTCTTCCATTTCAAGGATGGCGAGCCTACGTCCATATTTCCAAAAACTGGTGTAAGTTTCTTGGTTGGCAATTTTAGATCATTTTATTTTATTTTTTTGTTCTCTCTTTAGTTTGGAATTTTAGATGCATTATATAGTGGTTATTGATTAGCTTACTCATGTCACGGCAATCATTCTACAAATCAATGTATTCATGATGTCATCCTCTCAAAGAACATTATATCACCCTGATGAAGTAGATTTCATACTTTTTTGAAGCGGTTGATAATATGGTTTTCATTTAAAGAAAGAAGTACAGTGATGAAAATAGCTAAAACAACAAAATGGCTAGCTGTAGCCTGTAGGGAAGAAGACCATGCAGAAGTTTAATTATCGCTATCACACATGGTTCGTCATCTCGCGAGAATCTCGCGAGATCTCGCGAGATTCTCGGTCTCGCCGGTAGGGCGAGATACGAGATGACCGAAACGGCAGTCCGGGTCTCGGCCCTCTCGCGCGTTTACAGGGGCACAACGTGCTCCCTCTGTGAAGATAAGAAAGCCATAAAGATGGCCACCGGCGGGCACGAAGAGGGAAAGAAAGATGCTTCGCCGGTCGGCCACGCCGTCCTTTACACCGCACACGGCTAAAGAGGCCATCACCTGGTCGGCCACGAGAGCATTCACCGGGCTATTAAAGCCCTCGCCGTACCTCCGGTGGAAGACGGGAGGAAGAGAGCACACGACTTACCTGTGAAGCGCCCGAGGGTTGCGGTGCCTGATCCATCTCTCACGGCGGCTTCCGAGTGGGGTAGCTTCGTCTCCGCGCTCCGGCTGTCACGGCGGAGGCTCGACGGCAGCGGCGACTCCGGCGGAGCCGACCCTCTCGCGGCGAGCCCCCCCGCCATCGTCGCGTCGCGCGGGCCGCCGTCGGGGAAGAAGGGGGATCGCGCTCGCCGGCCTCGCCCCCGCGGGTCATCGACTTATCGAGGTAAGTATTAAGTATTAACGTAATCGCGTTAACACAGCGTACACGTGAAACAGTAAGTTTTATAATATTAATTATATAAAACAGTAAATTTTATAAAACAGCGTACATATAAATATAAATATTAATTATAAAAATATTAATTATAATAGTATTATATAAAGTTTATCTATATTAAAAATTATTAATATTAATCTGTTTTTAAATTTTATAGTTTTTTGTAGTTTAAATTTTATATGATTAATTATTTAAACATTATAAGATTAATAAGATTAATTATTTAATAAAGGTTTTGTAAATATTAATTATTGTTTGATTAATTATTTTAGTATTATTTAAAGTTGATATGTATACAAAATTATTAATCATCTTTATTATATTTTTAGTTTATCATTTATATATTAATCAACTTATATTTTTAGTTAGTATTTTTTATTAATCAACTTATATTTTTAGTTTATATTTTAAATAATAATCACTTTAACAATATAAGATTATTGAAATTAAACCTATATGTATTTTTAGTTGATTTTTTGTTTATATTTTATATATTATTTATCTTATTTTTTTGTTAGTATTTTCTTATTAATCAACTTATATTTTTAGTTTATATTTTAAATAATAAACACAATATTTTTTGTTAGTATTTTTTTACTAATCAACCTATATTTTTAGTTTATATTTTGTATAATATTCACTTTAATAATATAAGATTAATAAATAATCATAATAATAAAAATATTTCAAATTATATTTTTGTTTATATTGTAAATAATAATAACTTTAACAATATAAGATTAATAAGATTAATCCTATATTAATCTTATAATATATTTAATTTATTTTTTTGTTTATATTTTATATATTATTCATCTTATTTTTTTGTTAGTATTTTCTTATTAATCAACTTATATTTTTAGTTTATATTTTAAATAATAATCACAATATTTTTTGTTAGTATTTTTTTACTAATCAACCTATATTTTTAGTTTATATTTTGTATAATAATCACTTTAATAATATAAGATTAATAAATAATCATAATAATAAAAATATTTCAAATTATATTTTTGTTTATATTGTAAATAATAATAACTTTAACAATATAAGATTAATAAGATTAATCCTATATTAATCTTATAATATATTTAATTTATTTTTTTGTTTATATTTTATATATTATTCATCTTATTTTTTTGTTAGTATTTTCTTATTAATCAACTTATATTTTTAGTTTATATTTTAAATAATAATCACAATATTTTTTTGTTAGTATTTTTTTACTAATCAACCTATATTTTTAGTTTATATTTTGTATAATAATCACTTTAATAATATAAGATTAATAAATAATCATAATAATAAAAATATTTCAAATTATATTTTTGTTTATATTGTAAATAATAATAACTTTAACAATATAAGATTAATAAGATTAATCCTATATTAATCTTATAATATATTTAATTTATTTTTTTGTTTATATTTTATATATTATTCATCTTATTTTTTGGTTAGTATTTTTCTTATTAATCAACATATATTTTTAGTTTATATTTTAAATAATAATCACATTATTTTTTTAGTATTTTTTATTAATCAACTTATATTTTTAGTTTATATTTTAAATAACAATCACATTATTTTTTGTGAGTATTTTTCTTATTAATCAACTTATATCTTTAGTTAATATTTTATATATTAATCACTTTAACATTATAAGATTAATAAGATTAATTAATTATATTAATTAGAATAGTATTGTATAAAGTTTGTATGTAATAAAAATTAGTAATATTAATCTATTGTTAAATGTTATTATATTTTATAGTTTAAATCTAATAAGATTAGTTATAATAACATAATAAATAATTGAGTAGCAATCTATTTGTTGGTCAATTTTTGTATAAATATAATAATATTAATTTATTAGTATTATATAAATTTTATAGGTAATAAAATTAATAAATATTAATTTATTTTTTATTTTATTATAGTTAGTACTTTGTAGTACAAAGATAATAATGGTATCTAAATTTTATATGTTATACAAATTATAAACTATTAAATAATAATATACTTAATGAATGTTGTAGGAAAAACAAATAAATAAAAAATGATTATGTAATAATTGAACATAATAAGACTTTTTAAAAATTAATATGTTCCATAAATTTTTAAGATTAATGTTAAATATAAAGGAGATTAAACTTAAATATAAAAATATTTGGTTGCATACAAAAATTCTACCACAATAGAATTGAATATTTGTATGTAATTTTGAACATATCATTAATTAAACACTCGATTTCAATATACTACTATGTATTAAAAGGTAAATGTGGTATACATAATTTGTTTTAATAACTACTAAATAATGTGAGAACTATGCGTGACAAAAATGTAATAAAAACATAAAAAATATCTAAAGAAATTCTCGGTGCAAATATATTTTATCATGACTGGGAAATTAACACCTATTAATAATATTAACCTTATTATTACAATATCAAGTAATATTGTTTGGAAATATAATAAGTTGTTATGCAATTTATAAGATATCTACGAATCAGTAGGTGCATATTGCATATTATATATAATATTTACTTCTTTATATTTTTAATTGTTGAAGGAATCTGTCTACGAATGACGTAGGTTGGCAATATGGAACTCCCATTGGTAATAAGGGTTCTAAATATAACTTTTGTGGGAAAATAATGCAAACAGGTGGTGTTACTAGGTTGAAAAATTACTTAAGTGGAGACAAATGATCATATATAAGTAAATGTGTAACTTGCCCACCTGAAGTGCGAAAACAATTGAAAGAATTGAAATTTTTAAAAAGTATACAGACTATGAAGAGTAAATTGGCAAAAGAAGTAGTCATGGATGAACTTCGACAAATGGGTGGTCATTCTGAAGGTTTCCTCATCGGACGAAAGTGGAAGGATCGAGGAAAGAATACAACGGGAAATTGCGAAAACATCTGGCGAAGCTAGATGGCAACTTGATGAGTCCGAGCGTCAAATAAGACACGCATGACCGAGTTGGAGCCGGAAGTAGTGGTGCCGAGGAATTGCGGGTGGAAGTGGAAGTGGAACGAAAAGAATGAAACGAAGTATAACCGACTTTACGCGTCGTGGTGGACATGGATCGCAGTATTGGTAAAAGTTCTACCGCAGAAGGTAGTTTGTATAAATCGGATGATGCGCGACAAAAAAGAATGGAGGAAACGGTAAACAAAGGACCTTTAAGAGAATCACTTGGTAAGATGGTTTCAAAATTTTTTATATTCAATCATATTCCGGACTCGTATTGCGGAGATCATCATTTCAAGAATATGATTGTTAGCACAAAATCTTGGACGCGTATCAGAACTCCTACACCGAAAGACATATTAGGAAAATATTTGGATGAATTAGTTACGGAGACGCAAACGAAATAAAAAAATTAGAACCACATTGGGATACCCATTGGTTGTTCTCTTTATGTGATGGATGGACGGGACCCAAGAATGTCCATCATTAATTTTATGGTTTATAATTAGGAAATGTTATATTTTTAGATTCAATTGATGCATCAAAGAGAAGAATCATGAGTTCATTATGCAGTTGATGGAGGACAAGATTAAAGGAAGTTGGAAGAAATAGTTATACAAATTATAACTGATAATGCCAATAGCTATAAAAAGGCAGGAACACTTTTGGCATCAAAATATAATCTTTTTCGGTCACCATGTGCTGCTCATTGTATAGATTTGATGTTTCGAATATGTAGCGAAGAATACTATGGTAAAAAAAGCCATAGACATGGGTCGAATTGTTACACGTTTCATATAATCATGATCAGTCGTAATCGAGTAAGAAAGGTTGTGGACGTGATTTAGTTCGACTCGGTGCCACTCGTTTTACAAATTATCTTTGACCTAAAGTTTGTTGCGTGAAAAAGATAGTTTGAGAGGTTTCTTTCTGTTCGAGTGGTTTAATTCGAGTTTAGAACACTCCTATCGTGAAAGAATGTGGAACAAATCATATGCAATCCTATGTTTTGGGATTACGTAAAAGATTCGATAAAGATTATGAGAATCGATGTATAAAATTTTGAGAGTGATGGATACCGAAAATTATCCAACAATGGGCGATGTATATCATGCGATCATTGTGATGAATGATGTAATAAAGACAACTTCACCAAGAAATTACACATTGGGTTCATAAGATCATAGATGATAGATGGACAAAATCAATGGATGCACCTATCTACAAGGCTGGTATGTTTTCTTCCGTATCCTAAGTTTGTATTTTTTTTATAAATGTATAAAATAAATTATTTTGAGACTAACCTTTTGAATAATAATATTTGCGTATACAAGATATTTTTCTCAATCCAAAGTACCAATATAAATTGCATCTTGGAGACAATCTGACACTTATTAAAGCACTTCATCAAGTTTACGAGAAGTTGTTTCCAAAATCTAAAGGAAGAGGCCAATTTGAAAATGAGGTATCATTACGCTATTTATAAATTTCATCATTTAAGTTGATATTAACATTAAATGTTTTTATATACTAGATTATAAAGTTTAGAGATGCATTGGCCTCTTTTCGGGACAAAAGTGCTATTGCAAGTAGAGAATCTATGTACGTTAGTAATTATTTAATCAAAAGACAACTTACTTGGTTCGAATTACAAATATATGATTATTTGTTTCACTTTCAGTGAATGGTGGAAAATGTGTACGGAGATGATTCTCCAACTTTAAGAAAACTTGCAATTAAAGTTTTATCGCGTACTTCATCGACTTTCTCCTTGTGAAAGAAATTGGAGCACTTTTTCTTTTCGATACATACAAAACCTAGAAACAGTTATCATATTCAAAGTCAAGAAACTAGTTTATTGTCATTATAATATGAAGCTAAAGGTAAGGAGAATGGAGTACGAACAAAAAGCAAGGAGGTGATCCTAAGAGGACCCACTTGATTATTTTAATTAAGGAGAGAATGACATGGACGATCGAGAAAATCCTTACGCCGAGTGGGTTGCAAACAATGATATGGATGAACATGATGGTCGCCCATCCGAAGAAATTGTTAGTGCCGCACGCGAAACCGGAATGGATGTAGATACAATCGTACAACAAATTCTTCAATCATCTTCTCGAGTCAACTCATCTTCACAATGATGATCCAACCTCTCGATATGGATGCTTCCGATGGACATACGGAAGTGATGATGATGGAGATGGAGGCAATGTCCTTCGTGATGGTGGTGCCGACGACGTAGAAGAAAACCAACCATTCCCCATCGTCTTGCCGAGAAAGTTCATCATCAACGCGACAAAACACATGTACGCAAGAAGAAGAGTGCGTCCGTCACATCAACAAGGTTTGTCACAACTTGAGGAATATGATCTTTCTCGCACATTCGGCTCAATGGATATTTCGATAGGGGATATTATGGATATGTGGACATTCTCAAGATTCATCATCATACGAATACGAACACGTATACGGATATGGGGCAATGCAACAAGGTTCTTCACTTGCACTTTATAATGGAGGAGATCAATCTTCATATGGAGATGGACATACTGCAAGTGAACATATTCCTTCAACCATACCTTATAACAATAGTTATTATGGTTGCGGTCGAGTCATGGTCCTTATGGCTATGGATATACAACACAAGATGACTCTTCAAACATCTACGATTCTTATCAACAAAGATTCGCCTTTACCACAGAGGGAGATCATCGGGCCTCATATGTCATGGGTTGAATATTGTGATTTTGTTGGTGATTTTGTGGCACAACAATCACAAATCGACCAACAAAGTAATATATCGAAGCACCCATCATCTTTTTGGTATTGAGTGTTTCATTCACACACTGTGCTGTGGGAGTGGAGTTTGACATTGAAAGTGCTTTGTGATTGTACATTCACATAATTAGTGTGAAAAATTGTTGTGTTATTTATTTTCATGTAATGTATGTGAATTCATTGATGTACTCCAATCTTTATAACATATTATGTTATGTTTGTCATTTTATACATATTACATATATACATTTTGATCCGAGAATCCGAGATCTGATCTCCCGAGATTTTCCCGAGATCTCTCCGAGATCTCTTCTCTTCCACCCCCCCGAGACGAAGCCGAGGTCCGAGACGGCAAACCTTGCTATCACATGAAGTAGATGCCAAACTACAAGCTTTCTACAAGACGAAAAAGAGGCATTCCAAAAAGGTTTGGTAGCCTAAACTGAGACACCATACCTTCATTTTGCCATATACATAGAGTGATTGAATCCCAGTCTGTGCATGGCCATTCCCAGCAATCCAGGATGATTCCAAGTGATCAGATGGTGCCGATCCCAATTTGGATCGACCAATGCTGCAAACCATGCAGGGAAGCAGGTTTTCGGGGTGGCATATGACTGAGTGAAGGGAGTGCAACACACACACACACACATATATATATATATATATAGAGAGAGAGAGAGAGAGAGAGAGAGAGAGAGAGAGAGAGACTTCTTACGTACTTGTATAGTATCTAACTGTGGTTTTTATAACTTGCAGGATGCTGTGATCTATACTGCTGATGATCAAAATGTGCATTGTGTAGATGAGGTGCGGTCTCTTTCATCCTTGTTAGTCTTATCACTGGAGAGCTCTTCACATTATACAAGACGATCAATTTCTCATCAGTTCTGCTTATTCTTTATGCCCCTTTTCTAGTTAAATTATCATTTAAAGGGTGGCCATCAATGTCTCATCCAGTTGCTTAGCCTTCTATTCTTAGTGATCACGTACAGTTTATCACGTACTCCCAGGATACCAGCTTAAATGATTAAAATGATCAGGGATGCCTTACACAATGATGTCAAGGTTTTGCTTTATTTTCATAATTGATTGTCTCAATTTTGTAGTCTTGATGGGTTTTTAAGTTTAAAAAACTGAGTTGAATCCCATAAACAAGAAATCACACAGTTTGTGATTCCACTTTTCACTTCAATAAAAATGTAGTCTTCAGGTAGTTGCTCTACTTCTCCATTATCCTTTCCTTACAACTTATGTGCATGTAAAAATGATATTTAATCGTCATCAAGCTCTCATACTTCCCAGCCATCTTTACTGGCACATGTGGAACATATCTTTCTTATTGGAGTCAAGTAGTTCATCATTATGAAAAACAACTTATATTAGTTCCTGTAAGGTTCATGGTTTGTCAGAATGGCAGATCCACAGATTGGAATCAGCTTCTGCTGATCCCTATTCGCCGACAGAGCTGGTTCAATTGTATCAGCTGATCCTGAGCCCCAATCAGAGATACTTGCTTGGAATAGGTTTATTACCCCATCTCCGATGACTGCTCCAAGTCAGGACCTAGTTGGACCAAATCTTTGCTTCCGCCAGATTGGCTGACTGACTGTGATCAGGATCAGCCTTTGCCACTCTATGTTATCAAAGACACTTGAGGCAACTGCTTAGGTAATGAGGCGAGATGGCCCTCTTTTCCTCGATTTGGCCAAGGTCCCTAGGCAACGAGTTTCATCACTTCCGGGAACTCCACATCCACAGGAGCACTTGTCTCCACCTGTTTTTGGGTGGAGAAGATGGGCCTATTTGACCCAATAAAGTGGGATTCAGTTGCTTACAACAAACCGCCCCTGAAGTGTTTCTTTGGGCGGTTCAAAGTTTAGCAGAGCTATTTAATTTAAGTATCCGATCTCATGTTTATCGGATCCATAGGACCCAGTATCTTTTTCTTCCCAGCATGCAGAGATCCTTGCCAGACCGATGCGAGCACAGTCCCTCCAGCAACCCTCCCCGATCACCATTATGCCTCCGACAACTCTCCTCTAGCCTTCCTAAGATGTGTATGAAATTTATTCTTGCCCTTTCTTCTTTGCTCAAACACGGACAGCGGCAGTTGATCACCTCCATCATCAGAGGCAATGTGATGAGGTGGTTGAGGCAAAGAGAGGGGTCCCTCGCCTCATGCGTTTGTCTACATAGTTACCACTCTAGGATTTAATCTGGACCCTACTTTCTTGCAAAGTTTAGTTTTTCCAATTCACTTGTTGAATATTTCTATTTTCTTACTTTATTTTTTTTCTGTATGCAGGTTATTGATGGTGAAAGACTTACACTAACTTTATGGTTCACCCGTGATAGTTCTCACGACGAGGATCCCAAACTTATCTCTCTTCTTTCTGAAAGATTGTTCATGAACAAGAATTCTAGTCTTGAGCAATGCCTGCCCTTGCCAGCATCTGACAATATGTATTGGTTTAGCCATCAGGCATCAGAGTTTGACATACGCTGGGCAAGATTACATGTCTTAGGATATAATTTATATTCCCTAGCATCTGACACGAGCACTCTTAAGTCATCTGATCATGAATTGGATGACCCCTTTGAGCAACTTGTCAGGTTGTTACGACTTGGAAGAGGAGAGAAGGTACTTGACATGGAGTTTGCCAACTGTCTGCATGCACTGCAGGTACAAATTTCTTTTCCTGTTTTAGGTATTACTGGGAGATTAAGTAGATACATTTTAAAATCAAGTAGGTCCTACCTTTATTCTGTTTTATTCTTAGAACTGTTTTGTCGTGCAAAATTAACTTACTACCTAAGTATTGATGGCTTATGTGCTTATAATTGGTTAAAATTTTGCATGAACTCAAGTGCAGTATTTGAAGGGAAGGTCAGTGAAATTGCCAGTCACTTGCCCAAGGTGCAGGATTTCTGATATCTTGTGGTACCATGGGTTTTATCTACTAAGAAATTGCGTCTCATGGCATTGCTAGGCCTTTTATGGAGGATTACATGACACGCTGTTTGCTCAGTTGGGCAACAAGATCAGAAAATCATTATGCAGTAAATGCCAACAAATGCATATGCCGTTGTGTTGCATCAACAATAATGACAGCTTAATGTTTGAAAATCTTTTTCATGAGAAACGGTGTGCTAAACCATTGCATGTTCCTGCTAGTGCATGCATGATGTCATGGAACCCGGCTTTGTAAGATAGGCTTGCTTGATTTAATTTTGTGTTTAATGCAACATCTTTTATAAGTTATATTTTCTTTTTATCCATCTACATTTGTGTTGAGTGTATAAAAGTTGCCATGCCTTGTAGTGTAGGTTGTTCAATTTTACATCTGGAGAGCATCTGAGCTTACAGCATCGAAGGATGATTTTGCAGCAGCTAACAGATGTATCCGACCATCCCTTGTAGAAAGAATGGCTGTTCGTGAGCTGGTGATACCATCTGATCCACTGGCAGCGAAGGCAGTTTTTAGCTATGCATCCAACGATGAAAACCAGCCATCCTTTGATTGGGATGACTTTGTACTTGCAGCTGCAAAGTGGGAAGAATATGTTCGCAGCATGCACAAACTGTTGACAAGTAGCATTCCCCATTGGCAAGCTCAGCAAATTATATTTCCTGTTCCAGATACAGATCTGCAGGACGGGTTTCAGTCGCCGGAATAAAGAGTTTCTGCAGGACAGCCGAGGTGTGTGCTTCATTCAGCATTGCATGCCTTTGGTAGATTATTAAGTTGCAGGTGTAATGTTAACTGTAACCTGTGTTTATGCTAATTGTAAACATGATATGTGATTCCACTGGAGAAATGAGCACAAATTGACGCCGTTCCATGTTCTTTGTTCTTCTTAGGATTGGTATTCTAGGGTTCCGTAGGGGTGTTAACCCAAACAGGTAAAACTGGTTCGAGACTTGGTCCAGAGGCGGGAAGACTAGCTGGCAATTCAAGGAAGCAAGATGTTTCATGGCAAATCAACCACTTACTTGCTTGGTCTCTGGAGAGGGTTGAATTGAATTTTCATGGATGCCTTTTGTGGAATCAACTCTCATCAAAATGGGCAACCGAAGGAAGAGGGAAGAGCTGCGCTGAACAGACCAGGGAAACTCTCACCAAAACAGGCAACTGAAGGAAGAGGGAATAAATTTAATGTCCATCGGCCAGACATTGATGTATCAACTACGTTTGAAAAACAAAAAAGTCAATTATCATCACTTATCTTTAGGGTGATTTTTTGGACGTTAGAGGTATGAACATAGTATTTCAGATGTTTTCTCAAACAAGCTGAAACACCAAACATTTGACTGAATCAGAGCCACCTTAGTGGTTGAATTGTACTTTCATGGATGTCTTTTGTGGAATCATGCCTTCCAGGGTAGCTGACGATGTTGACTTTCTTCTTCTCCAAGGCTTCAATCTGAATACCTCCTATTTGGGTCCGCATAAGCTTATGTGAAACTGTGTGTTCAATAGTCCGCAAAGGAGTTGTTTCTAAATTAAAAACCTTTTCTTGTTACATAAACAAATCTAAGATGAGTCTCTCGACCTCAAACTCTATAATGTGGGCTTTATACACATCACGTTAGCGTGAGATTCATTCAATTAAATGCATGGGGTCCATCTTGTTGTGCATGGGTCGAGGGACTTCTCTTTGGATGTCTGTCTTAGGGGATCCGGACTCTAAACAAAAAGATCGGTGATTGGAAGGGCTTCTGTGGGAGGCGCCTTGTTTTGACTGAAGATAAAAAAATAAATTTACTTCTGGTATCGTTCTAATGACAGCAACTTAATTTCTCTAAAAGATATATGCATGCAATACAAGCATCAATCGGCCAGATTTTTGGTTAAAATTATAATATGAATACTGTCTCTTCTGAGCTGTTTATCTTCCAATGGATCGGTAAAACCATGATTACACTGTTTTTGACTCTGAAATGGATCGGGACAGCATTCACATCGACTCTGAATATTTATCTGTTTATTTGTATCATACTATCCGTTAATGAGATACCTATAGAAACGGATTTTGAAGATGGTCTTAATTATCGGTTTGTTAAATGTGCTGAACGTAGCAATATTTCTGTCAAAAATTTGTAACAACTCGAATTTCATACTATGTAAATAGACGTAAACATAATATCCATGTTAATACTATTTTTCTTTCAGAATACACCTAAATGTTCACTAATATACACCCATCCAGATTACTTATTCGATACATCTATACAATAAGTTCTGCATTATGAGGCCTATCTTTACATATTTAAAGATTACCAATCTAATCAACTAAAGTCTGTAATATTAAATCTATACATGTAATATCCACTCAGTTTTAGTGTCCTAACCATGGTAGACACACAATCCAGCCAAGATGAAATCCATATATACTCCAAATTGTTTGGAAACTCGATAATCATAAATGACTATAAATATACAACAGCTTACACTAAGAAAATGACATCCGTTTTAAATTAATTTTAAAAACTACCATGATTAGGTTGACATCCTACCATAAATAAAAGCTTGAGAAAATGCTGTTCTCTTCACCCCTGCGTATGAAAAACACATGGAGACTGGATCCGTTTCATCCTCCGAAGCCCGATAATCTGATCGGGTCCTTAACGGGTCCATGTCGGTCCTTCGGTGGATCCCTTCGTCCAGCTTCTACCACGCGGCCGAGTAGGGCAGGTCCTTGGCGGTCCTCCACCGGTGGAGCACGGCGCCGGCGACGTCGTAGAAGGCGATCTCCACGCCGTCGCCGGCTATCTGCAGAGACAGGAAGCCCTGCCCGTCGTAGAAGAACCGCAGCTTGTCTCTGTTGTTCGCGTTGAAGACGCCCCTCCACGCCTTGGAGCCTCCGCCGCTCGTCAGGAACTGGATCGAGCTGCACAGCGAGAACAGCAGCCGGAATTGAGCGGGACGGAATCGGTCGATCGACGTCGCCGGGGTCCGATTCAACAGAGGTATGTATGTAAATCTGCACCTGTCTGTGCTGCTGATGTGCTCTAGGCAGTGGTCGTGGCCGTTGATGTAGAGGTCGACGCCGTTGGCCTGCAAGAACAGGGGTGTGAGATCGTCGGAGACGCGAGCAGCCTGCGCCGGCCGGTTTCCGAGAGCTCGACCACTATGCGACGACCGATCTTCACCTTGAGGATCGGGAGGAGGAGATCGACCAGCTCCTTGGTGTCGCCGTGGATGCTGACGCTTCTGATGGCGTGATGGCCGACGACGAACTTCCATCTCGCCGGCGACTCCTTCAGCGCTGCGTCCAGGTCCTGCCGGCGGCGAGGACACATAGGGGCATCAGGACGGAATCATCGCGGTGCGTTCGTTTGCGTTGGGCTTACTTACCTTGAGGAGGTTGGCGATGTAGGCTTCCCGGGGAGCGACGCCGCGCCAGTCGTATCGCCGGCGGCCGGGGTGCTTCCAGTTGCGGAGCACGAAGGGGGTGGTGTCGACGAAGAAGAACTGGGCAACCTCTGGTGGGAGTGTGACAGAGGAGCAGTCAATCTCGCCGGCATCGAAGAAGGAGCTTCAAAACAGAGAGAAGGAAGTTCAGCCAGTCTCACCGGCATCAAGCGTGAAGGAGCGCATGCAGATCCACCGGCGGTCGACTTCCCGGAGCACTGGGCTTAGCTGCGCCAGCACGTCGCCGTGGTAGTCGTGGTTGCCCAGAACTGCGCCGCCGCCGGCCGAGGAGGAAGGAGAGAGAAGGACGACGTCCAGACAGAGATGCAGGATCATAAGCTCCCAAATTCCGACGCGTTCACTTCTTCAAATTGGGGGAATTAGCCACGGCGATGATCGGAGCACTCACCGGCATACCAGGGCTTCTGGAGGCTCTTCGCGGTGTACACGTCGGTGAAGGACCGCTCGAAGGTCCTGTCGTGGACGCCGGCGAGCCCGGTGTCGTAGAAGTTGTCGCCGGTGGAGATGACGAAGTCGACGGCCAGCGACTCTCCCACCGTGCCCATCTGTCCATATCAGCACAGGGCTCTCAGCAAGACGAGGAAGATAACGACTACCGATGCCGCCGAACCGCAATGGAAAACCTCAAGACCGCCGGCCAGCTCGCCGGGAGCGGATCTGCCGCGGATTCCCTCCCCTCACCTGAGCTGCGACCCGGGACTGGTTGTAGCCGCCTTTCCTCCCCCAGTCCCCGACGACCAGCACGCTGAGCGACCCATCAGCCTTCGCCGGGTGCTCGAGCCGCGGGAGCTCCGCAGCGGCGGGGCCGACGAAGCAGCAGCCGAGGCAGCAGAGCGCCGCCGCGGCGAGCAGGACGCCGGAACGCGCCGCCCCGGACTCGGGACCGCCGCCGGGCGCCATCTCACCGACGGCGATATGCAGAAGGAGAACGGGGAGCGGGCCGGAGGGAGGACGCGCTCTTATCCCGCCAAGTGCGGTCGTGGAACGGCTCTTATCCCGCTTCTCGCCTTTATAGCTCCGGGCGGGCAGAGAGGCGGCCGGCGCCGGAGACGGCCGGCGGACGGGGATCCCGGCGGCTTCCCGCCCGCTGGACGCGTGCTCGTACGTGATTGGCTGCGCTGGCTTCAGCAGAAGGCCAGGCACGTGACGCCGGAACCCTAAAACGTGAGGAACTAGGGCTGTAAACGGGTCGGATTCGGTAGCGGATTCACCAGAATCCGATTCCGATTTCGATAAGGGTTAAGGGGTTCCGATTCCGATTCTGATAATTTCGGAATCACTATGTTCCGATTTCGATCCGATTCCGATTCCGTTATCGAAATCGGAACTGAATCCGATAAAATCCGAAATGTATATTAAATATTAATTTTTATTCAAAAGTGAGTCAATAATTTACATATAATTAATAAATTTCGATATAATCTTATTAAAATTTTATTTTTATTATTTTATCAATTTATATATTGTATTTTATAATTTATTTAAATTTTTTATTTAATTTTATTTATATATAATTATTTTTTTATCGAAATCGGATTAACGGAAACGGAACCAACTGATTCCGATTCCGATTCCGATAAGCTACCGGAATATCCGATTCCGATTCCGATAGTTTATAGGATACAAAAACAAGTTCCAAACCCGTTAATTTTTATCGAAATCGAATCGAAATATCGAAATATCGGATTCCGTTTACACCCCTATGAGGAACCATGTTTCCCCTTTTTCTTGAAGGGAAAATGGCGCCAACGTAATGAAAAGCGTGCGATGCGAACTCTAGATCCTAGCAAGGGACAAGAGAAGAAGCCGACCCACATGGCCACGTACCCCCCCCAAGGGTAGGGCATTTCTAAGTTAGGTCACCCTTGGGAAAAGAACAGAGATGGAAATGATGCCTCCTTGGATTCTTTGATCCTAAATAAAAAGAAATACATTGAGGTGAAAGTGTTGAATTTGATTCCTTTATGCTGAATCAAGTTGTCCTGAGTCCAAGCATCATCAAGTCCCCCCACCCCATCCTATGGTGGGGTCAGATTCCCCTTGGGGACAGATTCTGGTACTCTGATAGTCTGACATGCCATGCATTATTTTCTGAAGTTGCCCTTGTATTGACATGGGAGAGTATATATCCATCCATGTATTGAGAATATTGAGACAATCTCTAGGCTGTTTGGTGGTGATTCTGCTTTTATAAGCATTGATCAAGCTATAATAAGCTCAACTTTGAATTGGGTCATAGTGAGATATAACTTTTGAACATATATTAATGTGCCGGCTCGGATAATTAAGAGATTGTATGATAAATTGATTTTTGGTAGTGAAAGTGTATTTTTGCAACAAAATTCCTTAAAAGGATAGTGTAGCAATCATTAGAAATGTATATTGAAAAACAGTATTCTTCAACCCAAAAAGAGAGAGATGAGATCTTTTTTTTACCCTATGCGGTCCCCTCATTTCTCACCAAAACATTATAATTTATGTCTTTAACTGTCTAATACTTTCTTCTAATATCAATTTTTATCACAAAGGTATAAAAATTTTTATCAGGGAACCAAACGCCCTATAAAAGTTATGAATTTTCAATTATTTTATTATTCCTTCCAAAATTAAGTATGATGGACTCACATATATTGAGTGTGTTATAAGAGAAGGAGGGAGTTCCTTTGGTCTTTAACTAGAAACAATAATATCTTCCATGCCACTTGAGTGATAGGTCAGTATCAAATTTACAGAATCGCTATTAAGATGGTTGAATGGCCAGTTCAATTACGATTGTAAGGGTCTAGTAGTAACTTAGTAAAGATCCAATAACGATTCACGTAACAGTTCAATAACGATTTGATAAGAGTTTAGTTGCAACTTATTAAGAATCTAATAACGGTTCAAGAATGGTTCTGATGCTGAACTGTCACTTGAATGACTTGGGAGTCGCGACGTATTTTGATTGAAAGATTGAGGAAACTCTCGATCAATCATATAACGCGACCTGCACTCTACGAGTAAAGAAAGAACATTTATGATTTTTTTTAATATCCACCTTGTGATTTCTCCAATTTTCTCGAGTTCGGGAAAATTTTTGATTCCTTCGTAATTATTTTTCATTTCATTTCTACTCTACGATTTTCGAAAAGAACATTTTCGCTATAAATGCATAGAATAGTGTAAAACAATCATCTAGGACAGGATGTTTGGTTACTCAATAACTTTTCACGATAAAATATTTATATTTAAATAAAATCTAATACAACCATCGACAACAAGTTGTAGTGTTTGGTGAGATATGATGATAAAGAAATGGAGCCTGTGTATGTATCGGATAAAAGAAAAGAAAAAGATGTCACCTCTTTTTGTCTTGATTTTTGTATAAAAAAACATATCTTGTCAATGATTTCTGGAATAGTCTTTTTTAGCAAGTTTTGTCATAAGATTATTTTTTTAACAAAAACTCAATTTATCACCCAACCCCAAAATAAATGGTACTCACATGCATTTGTATTCATGCATGTAGTGGCCAACTAGACTCCTATTGGAGTTCTTAAGCTGTCTTGGCATACGATCCCTGCATCAAATTTAATTAATCGTGATTTTTATTTGTCTATTAAAATCAGAATTAATTAAATTTCATGCCACATTATCAGAGTATCTGAACTCATATATACTCCTGAAATAAATAAAAAGAAGTAGCACCATCTTCCTTGATGATAGTATACTCTTGCTGTGGTTGCTCCCTCGCCGGCGGTAGTTAGGGGTGTAAAAAAATCAAATATTTTTAAATTTAAATTAAATTATGATAAAAATTAATAAGTTTTAAATTTAGTTTTGTATCAGGTAATATTATAAATTAGATATTTTGATAATTTATTGGGATTAATTGATTCCGTTTCTATTTATTTTATTTTGACGATAAATAAGTATAAATAAAATATAATGTATAAAATATAAATTTAAAAAATAAAATAAATTTTTGATAAAATTATATTAAATTTAAGTTATATGTGAATTATTATTAAGTTAGTTTTTAAAAATTTATTATATAACATATAGCATAAAAATTACCGGTTCTGATTCCTATAGCACAATCCGAATCGGTTTGAAATCCAAACATAGTGATTGGAATTTGAGTTCAAACACCTAAAACTTCATCGGAATCAGAATCCGAATCGGATAGGATGATTCCGAGTCCCGCGGCTCGCAGCCCCCTGGCGATGAAACGAGGGGCGAGGGGCCGCCGCCGCCACGCCGCGCCGCGCGATTCGACGTGCGGGGACGCCGCCGTCTTCCATCGCCGCAGGGGCGTAGCTAGCGTACAAGCCCGCCAGGGCCCTCTCCCTCCTTGCCGCAACCCCCTCTCGCAGCGATCGCCTGTCAGAGTGCACAAGCCCGCCCCATCCACATCCGTCCCTATCACGCTGTGCTGCTCGATTTGTGTGTTGGTTCTTCTCTTGGCCGCTCTCGATCGATGCCTGTGCTTTGGATTGGTCCTGCTAGGATGGGTATTGTCTATGATTAGTGCCCGCCCTCCATGCCCGGATCATTGATGTCTATTGGCTGCGACTGGTTTTGCCCTAACCAGGGACTGCCAGATGCCGAGAGGCGTCTCCTCTTTCCTCTATCCGAGTTGCATCAAGATAATTGAAAGTGACCGATAAGGTAGTTTTGCTTTCTACTTCAAGTTCCAGCATCTGCTTTACGCATCACTAGATTGGAAATTGGAATCAGAATAACATTCGGCCAACAAGCTGATCTTTGGTGCACCTCATTGGTTTTCTGTCTCATTGAGTTGAATCAACAAGAGACCTTTCTTTTTCTCACTTTTCCGCAAGTCCATTGTGCATTTCACTTTGGTTCACAACATTTTGCAGTAGGTTTATGTCACGCTTGGGATGTGATCGTTGCTCAGTGGCACCTTCCCTGTGATAGATGCTCTGTTTTGCTGCAGGGGACCTGATAGTGATCACCCAATGTTGATATCTGAGACATATTCCTGAGTCAAGACCGATAATTAATTAAGTTGTTTGACAGGTTTCAGCTGTGAATGATGTTATAACAGAAAACAACTCCAATGTCAAGGCTCGAATCGTTTGCTAATTGGCTCGATCGATCTCTAGACTCTTGTCCTGATTATGTTCTCATGTCAAGATTAGTTGCTGGCAAGTCCAGAAGGGAGGACCAGACTCTGCTACATGGGTTGTTTTTTAGGTTTTCTTAGATTAATGGTGTATTTTTACTAGGTCTGATGAAACTGAATAACCTTCCTCTTTTTCTTCACTAATCTTGTTAATTCCAATCGTCCGACATCTACCACGCACCAATTGACTTTGAGGTCTTGGCTTAGACAGTCTAGTTTTACCAATATCTTTATCCCTAACAGTGTCATTTTTCCTTAATGCCCTGTTTGGTAACACTATTAGGTACCTCTATCACTATCAATTTTAAAATTGATATTGATAGGAGCTATTAGGAGGTGTTTGGTTAATTGTATCAATTTTAAAATGTGTAGCGTAAACAAAGCATATTACATAATACAAGTGTCAACTTGTATTACTTTTGATATTGATACTCCAACATTTGAAAATATTAATATCAATATTAATATAGTATCAAAAATGAAACTCTAACCAAACAGGGCATAAAGAGCTTGATAATCGGAGTGGTTTTCTGGCTTTCTGGTCTCTGTTTTCTTTCTCTTTTACGTAGTTATCCATCAGATTGATATGGGCAATTAATCTATTAGCTTCTGTCAGTTCATCTATTTCATTTTTCTGGTTTTCGGTATGTTATTTAGGTTGCTCTGGATTTTAGGGCCATATCAAAACATTGAGTTCGTGCTGTAGACATCTCCATTTTGTTCATTCTTGCCATGCTGTGAACATTTGGAGACATGGTGCATCGATCATAGTTGAAATACTGAATTTTCTGTTGCCGGGGTTAAAGTAAGCCAGACAAATACATCTTATAAATGCAACCATTTTCTAGAATACAGTGAATTTACAATGCGAGGAAGCCATTACCCAAGGGTATGCATGATTACAGTATTGAAATTAATATCGATTCATTTCTGATACTATAGTTAGATACATCAACATCATATTTGATAGTAGTACAGAAAATCAAAAGGGGATAGTTTGTGTTGTAATTGAATGAGATTGTTCTTTACTTCTTGTGTCTTGTAAATAATTGTAATAGTTAAAATTACCCCTTCAGTCCCAAAAATCTAACAAAGCTTTGTAGTTGAAACTTGAAACTACTGTACTTGAGCTTTCATAGTTACTTCAAAGTTCAAACTCATGACTTATAACATCATGACATAAATCACCTCTGACTCTCACTAGCCATTAGTATGGATACGGTTTAGCTTCAGAATGATCATAATTACATCACAATGCCTCATTTATCAATCACTAACTTCTGTATTTATTGTTGCAATTCATCTATGTCACGCCCCGAATTTTTTATCATGTGCAACGGTATAAATCCGGCGACGAGATTGGGGAAATAACCCTTATATTGAGTCGGTTTGGAAAAAAAATAAAGAATAACAAGTCCCAATTTATTAAAATAAATGATTCAACCAAAAATAAATCATACTTTGATTCAATATAAACAATTAATAAACCAATCCATTAATCTTCTGTTGCACTATTCTTAATCCACTACGTTTCTGTTACACTAAATTTGTATACCTAAAAAATATTAAAAGATTTGGAATGAGTCACACGGATTCAGTAGGATTGATACACAACTTTCCTATTATAATAATCAAATCTTAAATGATAATTTTACATAAATAAGTTAAACCCATATTTTACCATTATAGTATATATAAACTAGTTATCGAGGTTCAATTATTTATTTGAGAATCTTTCTAAACTCTTTACCTAAATAATCTGACTCTACATGAACCAAACTAACTATAGCATAACCAACTAAACTATTCTACATGCCCAAACAACCTGAACCTACATGTGCCTGCAATTATTTTCTTTGTTTGAGTAGACTACATGTTCTACTTGACAATCTTCACTTTAGCTCTAAATATATATAAGTAGTATCATATAGTAAGCTAAATCCTAAAGTACGTCTAGGTAGTGACGTATTTAGGATAAATCGCAGTATCTGGGATCAAAGGATATACCGGATTGATCTATTTCCACCACTGCTCACGAGCGATACTATCATAAACTGGAAAAATAAATATTACATCGCATGCATCATAGCATTATTAACATTTCACAAGTAAAAGTCATATAATTACTCAGATAATTATAAATTCAACAGAACAAATATTTAGAATTATTGAATCACATTTGTAATTTCATTGAACAGATATGCCAATTATCAAGGTCATACGTAATAAATTTTTTAATTCATATTTTCAATGCAATAGACCCAATTAGAAATAATATACAAATGTACCAAGTTATGCACATAATTTAATTATACTCAAATTCATGTAATTGACCCAATTAAATGCTATGCAATATGAATAAAATATGCTAAACTTGAATCGATCACGATCTTATAATAATTCATTGCATATTCATTGATCGTGCGACCATTAATACCAATTAACCACATTCCATAATTAACATGCAATCAAATTCAAGTATTAATGACTTAAAGATCAATCTTAACATGAATCGGATATAAGTATGATCTAAAAAGATTATAATTAAATTTTCATGAATTAATATATGCACTACCATCTATCAAGAATTACTAAACAATAATTTACTAAATGTTCATCCATGTGATGCAATACTTGTGAATGAGTGAAATATATCTGGATGGCGAGGCGGAACCCTCGCCGGAGCCCCTCCAGCGGAACCCTCGCCGGAGCCCCCTATCCCTCTCCGGAGCCCCCTCCAGCGGAACCCTCTCCGGAGCCCCCTCGCCGGAGCCCCTTCAGGCGGAACCCTCGCCGGAGCCCCCTCCAGCGGAACCCTCGCCGGAGCCCCTTATCCCTCGTCGGAGCCCCTTCAGGCGAAACCCTCGCCGGAGCCCCCTATCCCTCGCCGGAGCCCCCTCCGGCGGAACCCTCTCCGGAGCCCCCTCGTCGAAGCCCCTTCAGGCGGAACCCTCGCCGGAGCCCCCTATCCCTCGCCGGAGCCCCTTCATCGGTAGAACCTTCGCCGGATCCCCCTCCTCTGGACCGATTTCAAGCGGGCGGAGAGTGCTAGGCGCTGGTAGACCTTGTCGGGCAGCCGGGTGGCCTCTTCTTCGGCAGAACCTTCATCGGATCCCCCTCCGGCGGCTTCTTGTACAGCGGTGTTCTCGTCCGCTCCAAGGCGGCTCTGGTTGATTTTCCGGTCATATTTTTCTACTATTTTGAGGTTCATTTTGGTTTGGGAGGGAGGATAATCCTCCATCCCAAACAGAAATGTCTAGGCTTAGTAGTGTTGTTCCGATTGTAGTGCATTGCCTAAATTTTCATTTAGGCATTTTGTCTCCTCTTCATGCACTACAATTATGGAGTTCAGGTTTAGTTTGCCTTAGTTTGTTTATCTTTTGTTTCTTCTTGTTTATAGTCGGTGTGTTGCTGTTGGGGTCTATCTTATTGTCCTTCCATGACTTTTTCATAGTCATGTTTTCTCTTCAGAGACCGTTAATCTGGGCAAAATCCACACCTCTCTGGTGTGAGTTTCCGGTCTCGAGGCAGCTATCAAACTCCTTGAAAGGAGTCCTTAACTTTGCTGGCCGATCTTTGGTCATTATGTGGCTATGTGTTAAGTTGTTGGACAAGATGGTCTTCAACGGAACTCTGTTTATCGTCTTGTTAATCATGTCTTTGCTTTCATGTAATGGTGTCTCGGTTAGTCTCTTGTACTCCTTTGCTATAGTATAAATGTGTTTGTGTTGTTCTTGTTCAAAAAAAAAAGAAATATATCTGGATGATATGATTAACATCTAATTAGACATATGCAGATAATTAAATAGAATAACTAATATTTATTTCAATTTTTTATCTAATAATCTAATAAACAGATTTTTACATATTAATTAATATATCGAAATGTCAAAAGAAGAAGAAGACCCGAGGATGTCTACCTGAACCGCGAAAGAGAACTCCACTAATTAATAAGGAGATTGGACGACGGCACGGCACGAACTGAGCCAATCGAAGTACTCTCCTCCTCTGTTAAGCTGACCGAAGGAGAAGAAGACACCGACGACGACGCAGATGCAACGGGGCGCAGGCACACATGGCGGCAGGGCTTGCACGGGTGCTGCTCGCTGGCACACAGGGAAGCAGAGGCGGCGGCGGGCGTCCACCGCACGGTGACGACGAAAGGTGCAGGTGGGAACGACAGGGCAGAGGGCCCGGCAAGCGCGTGGGAGTGCTGGTGTGCGCACCGGCGGTGTCCGCGGCGGTCGGCGACGGCGTGCAAGGTAACGATTTATCGAACTAATTTTTGAATTGTCACTCGAGTGACGAGAATATATAATTATTTCTGATCGAAGAAGACTCAGGTGATTCGCTCTCGTAAAGATGAGAGAGAGAGAGGATCCCGTAGGGAGAAGATTCGAGAGAGCCCCTTTTTTTAACACAGGATGTTACGATCTAGATCAGCACCGATTGCAAACGCCCAAGCATACAAGTTTTATTTCTTTTGTTACAGAACAGACGAGGAAACTGACAGCAAACAACACCGACGGGAGAGAAGACGACGACGACGACGACGACGACGAGGAGTAGGAGCGCGTATAACAAGAGTACGCGGGTGCCGCCTCGACGGTCACAGGTAGGCCTCGATGACAGATCTCGGCCCCAGCGCCGGCGTGACCCTGCACCTGCCGAAGCCGGCGGCCGTGAGGATCCGCCGCCACTCGCTCTCGCTCCTCTCCCTGCCGCCCGTCACCGACAGCATGAGCAGGTCTATGTGGTGCTGTGCCTCCGAGTCGGCGTCGTCCATCTCCGTCACCACCGCCTCGATGATGATGAGCCTTCCTCCGCGCTCCCTCGCCGGAAGGATCGCCTCCTTGCACCGCTCCAGTATCCTCCCGCAGTCTTCGTCGTCGAAGTCATGTAGCACCCACTGCAAGCTCCGTAGAGATTTCAAGTCTTCTCAGCAGGAATTCCGTGCGTGTGCGGTGAGAGCAATTTTCAATCTTCTCTTTAAAAAAAAATAATCTGAGATCTATGCATTTAGATGATGATTTGATTTATGAGATGCACCACCGACGTCATGTAGTCTCATTCTAATATTTGTTTTTTGAGAGCATATCTCTTCAGTTGCCTAGTTGTCTATCCGAGGAGATTTCTTCATCTCCTTCATCTCCCTCGTAAGAAAGATGAAATGATCAGGACAAAACAGTGATGTGACAGATGTCAAATCATTGTCAGAGCAGTTCGAGAGAATCCTCTCAGATGGACACACGAAAGATGAGGATCCGCTCTCTTGTTTTTTAGACGGGCAAAAGATGTTTCTTCCACCGAACTCCCCAAGAGATCCAAACTCGTTAATACGAAAGAGACTAACAAGAAACATGAAATAATGCCCGTAAAATATGCTTCTTCTTAATGATTATAAATACGTGATTTTTGTGTTAATTAAATGTTTTGTGTAGAGATTATCATAAGAGGCACGGGTGTAGGGATGTCAACGGGTCGGATACGAGTCGAATAATAGTATTATTCATATCTGTATCCTATAAGAAAAAGGTGTATCCACTTGCTGTTCGTTAACTATCGGTATCGAGTGTATCGGCGAACCGCATTGTTCTATCCGCTTAAAAACGATTTACGGTCGGATAACGGACGGTTATCGAATATATAAAGAGATAACATACGTATAATACAACCTAGCAAAATAAAGAAGTAAAGATAATTTTACCGATAAAGACACACATAAAAAATATATATATTACGATTAAAAGTATCTATTTATTGTAATGAACAAAAAGAAAATTCTTAATTATATATCTACCACAAAACATGAGATATAGAAAAATAATTTACAAGTCCATAGTAAAATTAATTTTTGAGTCTGTAGTAAATAATTAGATGTGCAACACAAAATATGAGATTGAAAAAAAATCTTAATTACATCTCCAAAATAATACATGTCCAACATAAAATATGAGATAGTCGATTTGCGAAAGTGTGTACGTGGATTGCGCATCAAGAAGCGAAGAGGATGAAAACATCAATTGAATTTCAAGAGAACTTATCCAATGTTAAGATCTCAAGAAGGATGGTGAACCGGTGAGTTAAGAACAATAAGATTTTCTAGATGGGTCATATATACTTAGATGTCATAAATTGTGAGTTATATCGTATTATGTATTAGTTAGCGAATACGGATAACGGTTTTCGGGTTCGGTTTATGGTGTATCCATGACCGCATCCGCTAAGATAACGGTTAATAGGTAAACGAACGCGGATAGCTTATTCGGAAAATTTAAACTATCCACTTGCTGTTCGTTAACTAACGAACGGGTCGGATAATCGGATAATCGATAACCATTGACATCCCTACACGGGTGGTCGGCGGAGTTACCCAACCAACCTTCCAGAGAAAGTTCACCCCCTCACCTTGAGAAGGACAGCGTCGGCCGGCGGCACGTGCCGGAACATGTCGCCCTCCACGAACTCGACACCGACGGCCGCCAGGGAGGCGGCCGCCCGGACGTGCGGCAGCTCCAGGACGGTGCACTTCATCTCCGGGAAGACCTCCTTGATGGCCATCGCCGCCGTGCCGTCACCGCCGCCCACGTCCACCAGCGAATCCAGCCCCCGGAAGACCTCCGGGTGCTCGCGGGCAACGAGGGCCACCGACCACCGGGAGTCGCAGGCCGTGGCGCCGTCGAACACCGCGGCGTACTCCGGCACTCGCCCGAGCGACCGAAAGAATCGCTCCCCGTGGGCGACCTCGAAGGCGGTCCCGGCGCCCGGCTTCCCGTCGCCGAGGAACCAGGGGGCCACGGAGTACCAGGGCGTCACCAGCAGCGGGTGCGCCAGGAGGCGGATGAGGGGCGCGGCGGTGGCGGCGGCGCCGTCGTCCTGGAGCAGCTGCTGCGAGAGGATGGTGGGAGAGTACAGCTCTTGTTCGCCTTCCCGGCGGAGGCGGAACACTCCGCAGCGGGCGAGGTAGCGCATGAGGCGGGCGAGGGCGGGGACGTTGCGGTCGGGGACGCCGACGGCGGTGGCCAGGGCGGAGACGGGGATGGGGGCGCCGTGGCGGTGGACAGCGTCGGGGATGCGGAGCTGCACCGCCGCCATGAGGGACATGGACTTGAGATAGGACAGGGAGAGGTTCCATATCTGCGTCTGTGCGCTGACAAGCTGCCGCTACCCAATTTGCCGCTCCTCCTCCCCGGATCGCCTCAGGACGCCTCCTGAGGCGAGTCCCGCAGTCGCCTATCCGCGAGAGCCACGTAAGCGTCGGGACCGCTGCGCCAAACGTCCGTCGCCGGTTTGGGAAACGACGTTCGCGGAACGGCGAACGAAACGGCACGTCTGACGCCGTTCGCGACGTTTGAGGGTTTAAACCTCGCGGTGACAAGATGAAAATTTTTGGGCGCGCGAGGTATCAGGGTTTGAAGAGGCTTGCTTCCCCGCACGGTGGTCGTATTCGTTTCTTCCTCATCGTCTTCTTCCATTCCCGCCGACGTTCGCAGTTCCCTCGCTCGCGGTTAGCCCTCCGTCGAGTGCCCCAGTTCCGGAGGTTTGATCGTCGTCTTCGACTTCTATTGTTCTATCTAACGAGTATCGTCGTGCTTACATATTAATTTGCATATTTAGAATATTAATGGCGTCGACTAGGGTTTGTGTAGAGAGTTAGTAACATTGGGAGAGGGTTAGTAAGTTCTGAGAAATGGTTTTAGGGGGCTGTGTAGAGGGTTAGTAACATAGGGAGAGGGTTAGTAAGTTCTGAGAAATGGGTTCCGGGGGGTATGTAAAGGGTTAGTAACATACGGAGAGGGTTAGTAACATAGGGAGAGGGTTAGTAAGTTCTGAAGAATGGTTTTAGGTGGCTGTGTAGAGGGTTAGTAACATATGGAGAGGGTTAGTAACATAGGGAGAGGGTTAGTAAGTTCTGAGAAATGGGTTCAGGGGGGTATGTAAAGGGTTAGTAACATACGGACAGGGTTAGTAACATAGGGAGAGGGTTAGTAAGTTCTGAAGAATGGTTTTAGGTGGCTGTGTAGAGGGTTAGTAACATATGGAGAGGGTTAGTAACATAGGGAGAGGGTTAGTAAGTTCGAGAAATGGGTTCGGGGGTATGTAAAGGGTTAGTAACATACGGACGGGGTTAGTAAGTTTCGAAAAATGGTTTCGAAGTGTGTAGAGGGTTAGTAACATAGGGAGAGGGTTAGTAACTTCGAAAAATGGTTTCGGGGGGTTTGTGTAGAGGGTTAGTAACATAGGGAGAGGGTTAGTAACATAGGGAGAGGGTTAGTAAGTTACGAGAAATGGGTTCAGGGGGGTATGTAAAGGGTTAGTAACATACGGACAGGGTTAGTAAGTTCTGAAAAATGGTTTCAAGGGGCTGTGTAGAGGGTTAGTAACATAGGGAGAGGGTTAGTAACTTCTGAAAAATGGGTTCAGGGGGGTATGTAAAGGGTTAGTAACATACGGAGAGGGTTAGTAACTTCTGAAAAGTGGTTTCAGGGGGCTGTGTAGAGGGTTAGTAACATAGGGAGAGGGTTAGTAAGTTCTGAGAAATGGGTTCAGGGGGGTATGTAAAGGGTTAGTAACATACGGAGAGGGTTAGTAAGTTACGAAAAATGGTTTCGAGTGTGTAGAGGGTTAGTAACATAGGGAGAGGGTTAGTAACTTCGAAAAATGGTTTTAGGGGCGTAGAGGGTTAGTAACATACGGAGAGGGTTAGTAACCGAAAAATGGTTTCAGGGGGCTGTGTAGAGGGTTAGTAACATAGGGAGAGGGTTAGTAACTTCTGAAAAATGGGTTCAGGGGGGTATGTAAAGGGTTAGTAACATAGGGAGAGGGTTAGTAACTTCTGAAAAGTAGTTTCGGGGGGCGTGTGAAGGGTTAGTAACATAGGAGAGGGTTAGTAAGTTCTGAGAAATGGGTTCAGCGGGGTATGTAAAGGGTTAGTAACATAGGGAGAGGGTTAGTAAGTTCTGAGAAATGGGTTCAGGGGGGTATGTAAAGGGTTAGTAACATACGGAGAGGGTTAGTAACTTCTGAAAAATGGGTTCAGGGGGGTATGTAAAGGGTTAGTAACATACGGAGAGGGTTAGTAACTTCTGAAAAGTGGTTTCAGGGGGCTGTGTAGAGGGTTAGTAACATAGGGAGAGGGTTAGTAAGTTCTGAGAAATGGGTTCAGGGGGGTATGTAAAGGGTTAGTAACATACGGACAGGGTTAGTAAGTTCTGAAAAATGATTTCAAGGGGTCATGTAAAGGATTAGTAACATACGGAGAGGGTTAGTAAGTTCTGAGAAATGGGTTCAGGGGGGTATGTAAAGGGTTAGTAACATACGGAGAGGGTTAGTAACTTCTGAAAAGTGGTTTCAGGGGGCTGTGTAGAGGGTTAGTAACATAGGGAGAGGGTTAGTAACTTCTGAAAAATGGTTTTAGGGGGCTGTGTAGAGGGTTAGTAACATAGGGAGAGGGTTAGTAAGTTCTGAAAAATGGTTTGTATTTAGTTAATTAACATGTCTATGTTCTGAAATTTGTTTTATTTACCTTCCAATCTTATTTTACAGACATGGGTCAAAAAATGAAAGTGAAGCGTAAGGCCCTGTTCCCGAGGGTCCTTGGTGAAAAGGTGGGTCCTTCCGGTGAGAAGGAGAATAAGAAGTATGTGCAACACGGGTGTATAATTTCACACTATGTGGATATGGTTGCACAAGTACGATTCCGACAATGTCATTTGGAGTTATTAAGCAAGGACTCCTTTTGGAATATTCCAGGGCCTCCCAAGCTACACCTTCAGTAATGACATACTCAGGGAAGTGCTCCGGCTACACTGTGGTGGCCACGTGTTCAACTTACAAGGTCACCATGTTGAGCTAACCACCTAAGGATGTTAGTCTAATACCGGGATTCTGGGACAAGGGTGAACCCATCGACTTAAAGGGCGGGGCACGGCACTCAACACTTGACAAGTTTGTGCGAGGAGGTGGCACATCGGGACGAAATATTCAAGGTCCCGAAAACCGCCAACTACGACAACCCATATGATGTACGAGCACCGTGAGCTTATGGGTTCTCTTCATGCTCGCTTGTTTTCTTATTCCTAAGTCCAACTTTTCTTGTTCCCGTAATGTTCTTTATTATTTGCAAGATGTAGAAACAGTAGGTAGATACAATTGGGCTGCTTGTGTGCATGCCATTCTTTTCGAGAAGCTCGGCACGTACGTTGCCGACCTGAACAATAATAAATCACCCTACTTGGTTGGGTGTTTCCGAAGGGCATGGTTCTTCTTCCACATCACATGTATCAAGTGGTTGCCCTTGCAAAGAACTCCATCTGTCAGATTTCTTTTTTTTCCTCCTTGTCTCAAGGCTGGACTTTATCCTCCTTCGTCGTCCTTTCTCTATTCCGCCCTTCAGGCGAAATTGTTGTGCAGGTTGTTGATCAGGGTTAACCTGTTACGAAACAAATAATGATGTAAGGACTTGTAAGCAATCCAATGCTGATAGTAAACAAGAAAAACGTGTGATTCATGGTCAACATGTACCTGTGATTGGGATTCAACGACCTGCGATGGTTCATTGTCTTTATCTCTGTTTCTGTCTGCAGCTGGTACATTCGCTCGAGGAGACAATCTGGTGTACTCGTCGTGTGTCTGTCGGCAAAAGTTTTAATCCGAGTATCCGATTTTTTTAGGTGGAAGATAAAAGAAAATTAACGTTACTGTACGCTACGCATTAAATGCGTACTGTTGCGCACTGTACAGTGCGCGCTGGTTGAAAGTAGGGTTTGGCAAACTCGACTTTCAAAAGTCGAGTTTTTTAAACTCGACTTTTAAATTCGATTTTTAATAAACACCGTTAACGAACGAGATCACTGTTAAGGGGGAAAGTCGAGTTTTGAAAACTGGACTTTGAGCAAATCGTGTTAGTTTTGCAATAAAAATTTTTACCGTGTTAGTTTTATAATAAAAAAAAACCGTGTTAGTTAAAAAAAAACTCTATAATAGCGAGGAGTTTAGGCGGACAAGCGAGACTTCTCGCTCCTCTCGTAATAGATAATAAATATTTAATTAATAAAATATTTCATCCGTAAAACTGTAGTCGCATGTGTTTCATGAGGTGATCTGCATTATAATGGTGAGAAGATGTTTAGGCGGACAAGTAAGACTTTCTCGCTCCTCTCCTCATCGATAACAAATATCTGATTAATAAAATATTTAATACATAATTTGTTAAGATATTTATTATTTTTTACGAGAAATACGAAACTGTAAAAGTGTAATCTCATATGTTTCACAAGCTTATCTGTGTTATATATATATATATATTATTTATATAATAGAAGACAATCACTTAGACCCCCAACTCTTTTTCTTTTGAACAACAACCACCAGTTTACTAGATATTAAAAATTGATCACAACAGTCACAAAGATTTAACAAGAAAATTCCAAGAGAATATGACAAGAAACAAAGATAGAGCTCGAGATCTAGACCAAATCACTCGAGAGAAGTCAATAAAAAAGAACGACCAACACGGCGATATGTATAGATGGTCGAGAAGTAAAATTCTGAAACTCTCAAAAAATTTGACATAAGATCGGATGATCATACCATATTGGTACGAAATATACCCAAACTAACGATCTCCCAATTAACAAAGTGGCTAAAGAGCAGAATAGGAGAGACACCCAGACACCTAAAGAAGATGCGATCCAGACATGACATTAGATAAGGACTAGAATAAAGAGAAATATAATAAACTTAACGACACCCACTCCAAGGAACGTACAAAAACATAATGTCCAAAAAGACATTAAGACGAACATCAAAGTGAAGGTGAAGATTGTTCGGGAGGGAGGAAGATCACACCTTAATCAAACACCCCTCGAAAGATAAATAGATAAAATGATTGAAACTCTTTCGGATGAAAATTCACCCACGTCAAAACGGTTAAAAACCACCTCCAAACAACACCATATTGAACCACCGAACTTGTTGAAGATTGCCTCCCGCTAACGCGACAATGACTCTTCGTACACGAGTTTCACCGCAAGTTGCTGAAAATGAGCGTCACGGGCCGAGAGAGAGCCTTAGAAAGGGAACAAACTAGGGCAAAAACTAAGCTACAGGGGAAGGGGGGTGTAAATTGGGGAATCGAGGGGTGGGCTAGCCAGAGAGGAGATGTCGGGAGCCGGAGAGAAGGAGACGATATGGGATTGGGGGGCGGAAGCTAGGCTGGGGAGAAGAGTCGAGGGGGGTCTCGGGGGCAAAATGGGGACCGGGGACGAAAACAGGGGAAAGTTAGCCGGAGAAGGGGGGTAACTAGGGCTGGAGAAGGGGGGAAGCTAGCCGGAAGGTGGCGATAGGGGGACAAGGGGGTGGCACACCAGAGGAGGAGGAGGAGGGCGAGAGGGGGAGACCTCCGATTTGGGCGACCGCCGTGACTGGTGAGGATCTGGCGAGGGTGCTGATGGGGGAAGCCGCCATCGGCGAGGAATCCGAGGGGGACGCCAACAGGAACCGTCGTGACTGGCGAAGGATCCGGCGAGGATGCCGACAGAGGAGTCGCCGTGACCGGCGAAAGGTCCGACGAGGGGTTCGCCGTCGAGATCCCGCAAGGCCCTGGGCCTCAACTCGAATGGTACGGATTTGGCAGCAAATTTATCTATTCTTTTAAAATAATAATAATAATTCCTACACCAGGGTTATTAATTCATTCCGAAGCCGTTTTTGATACCATTGGAATCATGATACTTCGGTCTTGTTCTGATTTTGGTTGAGTTAAAATATTGGAATCGAAGCGATCAGATAACTTTTAGAATCTTTCTTTTACTGCAATTGAGTCTCCGAAGGACACGTGAGACTTTCTCTCGACTCTTCTCACAACAGACAACACATACTTATAAGATATTTAATATACGATGAGATGTTTTGAAGAATCTGAACACTGTAATCTTAAATGTTCTCCTTAAATGATCTACGTTATATATATATAAACCGGGTCGGCGACCCGGTTGGCCGACCAGGTCGCTTTTTGGGCCGACCGACCCCGACTTGGTTATTATTTTAAAATAAATTTTTTATTATTTTTTCCCGACCCCGACCCGACCCGGGTCACGACCCCAACCGACCCGGGTCGGTTTTGGGGCGACCCCCAACTATTCCTTCCTTGTGTGTATATATATATATTTATATTTATATTTATATCAGTAGCTAGGCCCAACCCGAACGGTACGGATTTGGCAGCAAATTTGTCTGTTCTTTTAAAATAATAATAATGATAATTCCCACACCAGAGTCATTAATTCATTCCGAAGCCGCTTTCGATACCATTGAAATCATGATGCTTCGGTCTTGTTCTGATTTTGGTTGAGTTAAAATATTGGAACCGAAAGGATCAGATAATTTTTAGAATCTTTTTTTACTGCAATTTTAATAAAAATAAGTTAATAGGTCTTGCATGACTACTAAATTTTGATCTAATACCTTTGAGCTTTTTTTCACCTTTCATCGTTTATATATCATATTTTAAGGCATGGATGCATTGTTCTATTATTTTTTTAACCCTCGTCGCGAGTCCCAAGTCCGTATGGGAAAAAAAGAAAGAAAGAAGTGGGATGCCGATGACCAGCGGTTGTGATGCAAAACTACTAGTGTCAAGTTTTTAACGAAGCATGATGTCGGTTTTACAAGAAACCTGAGAATAAATAGATGCTACGTAAGAAAGAAAAATTCCAACACTCACAAGAATATGAGAAAATTTATTAAAGTTTCACAAATGATAATTTGATTGAAGAAGAAAAAAGGCACCTTAAATTGTGCTTTGGCCTACGAACTTATCCTAAACTTTAGTCCCTTCTATTAATGCAAAGTCCTAACTTAAATCTAAACATGCAAGTTATTTTCAATTCTGGATCAAAGATGTCCCAAGCAGCCAAGCCTCGCTGCCCGCCATCCATGCCTGAAGTCACACACAGCCTTGCCTCGCTGCCGTCTGTCAGCATATCACCAGAGAAGAGTAGCAGCTGGTTGCGAAGGCTACAAAATACAACATAATTCACAGAGCACATCTTTCATATTTGAGACAGTTGCTACAGAAAAGAGAAAGGCATCTTCGTTGTACAACCCGTTTCTTGGAAGAAAGAAAGGGCCAGTTTGGCACACAAATGTTTTGGGGATAAACCTGGCCTAAAAGACTGCCGGGATATTTACTCCTACTGCAGAACAGTATCGTTTGTGTTTTGTGGCATCAGCATTTAGGCGGGTTATCATAAGAACTCCGTAAAGTTGAAAACAAAGGATGTAATGGAGGATGCTTGGTTAGAATCATCATGCTGATGATATATATCCACGACAATTGAGCATGGTGCAACCATGCCCTTAGACAGAATCAGCACGGAAATAAAACCTTCCAAACATAGAACTATATAATATGTACATGGATTCAGCTTGCTTACTTTGTTCGGTAGAAGAGGTCAACAACCGTCCAAGGACCTATAGACGAAAGGATTGTTAGTTATCTACACCCCTCAAATGTCAATCACACTGCAACCATGGATTGCAGAATCGGCCGATCCCGATCCGGATCGGCCGATTCTTGGATCGGATGGGACCCCTCCGATCCGATTCCCGGCGGAACTACCGATCCGGACCGAAGATCGGTCCGGATCGATGTTTGTAGGTGGAATCGGTGCCAGAATCGACCGATTCGGTCGATTCTGGATCGATTCCGGCGATTCCCTCGCCGGAATCGACCCACAAGCTGCCGCGGCGGCCATCCCGCCGCGGCAGCCCTCTTCCCCGCCCTATCGGGCGGGGAAGATGACCTTAAGTCACCGGATCCGGCCATTTTAGTGTATCGGGTCCCATGGACCCGATACGCAAACCGGTAGGGTTATACCCCTACCGGTTGAGGATTCGGTGACCCGGTAAGGTCATCTTCCCCGCCCGATAAACCTTCCAATGTGCTATCACTAATGTTTGCGGAACTGCCTGGAGTAGTCTCATTAAGACTCGGATGTACTTCATCAACAGTTTTTGCAAAATCCATACCAAGCATTCCACATAAGCTGTGAACTTCATTGACATGTTCCAGAACCTTATGAAGGCGATCTGACTGGAAATAAAGAACACAATATTCAGCAAGAACAACCAAAACGACAGTGACCAATAAGGGGTGAAGAAACAAATAAACTGAGCAAAAAAAATCAATAACTGGAATGAGTAAATAGAAAATAAGCTAAAAGGTTTTATAGGATATACTTTTCTTTATGTCAAGAAAATTACCAAACAATTTTTGAACTAGGTTCAACCTAAACCAAAAAAGGGAAAGAGATAACCATATAGGAAAGGAAAATTTCTATATTGATCCAAAATTTCCCTAGACTTTTTAAAAGTATAATCTTTGTAATATTTGACTGATTTCGTATTTACTCCAAAAATTACAACTTTAATCCCCAATTTATTTCTTCTCCAAACATGGTAGCTTTATTGCATGTAGTTTTAAAACAAGAAAAATTTAATATCATTAAGGCACCAGCTACAACTCTATTCAAGTTCTCCGTTCTTAGTTCTTTACCCTGTTCCTTTTGGTACCCATCCACGTTATCACAGTGGGGCAGGCTGTGCCATTGATCCTACTTTGCAATAAACAAGGAAGGTAAGCTAGGCATGTGCTTTATTCAGCTTTCAGCCCAATCATTTTCCTGAAACAGAATTAGATAGAACAGGGATACACAATTTCAATACTTCACAGAATTATCTTTCTTTCAAACTCTATACTTTAACTTCAGAATAAAAAATTTTCTCACTTGACTCGGCTTTTCATTTATTTATGTTTTAAAATATATGAAACTTAACTGAACCTGAGAAGAGACTCAAACTAAAGAAAACCAAATAGAGGTTCGACCTGATTGTACCAACTGAAATCTACGTCCTACCAAAGGCTCACAACTAACTCACATTATAAGAATACAAAATAGCTGCACCTTGGCAACAATGCCCTCATCCTGCATAGTATAGAAGAGCATATAGACAAACCATTCAAATTAATAACCAAAACTCCATTTTTAAAAACAGTAGAAAAAACTGTAATCTTAAAATAGAATCAAGTCTAATACACATACATAATTATTTGAGAGTGAACATGCAATTTCTGCCCTCGGATTTGCCTACATATAGGGAAAATGTAAAATATGTGCAAATAGGCCAAACATATTTGGCATTCTCAATCATGAATATGCAAATAAGAATGAAGATTGCCAACTCTGCCATTTCTGTAACTGCTTATTTGAAAAAATACACACATTTTTTCTTGAAAGTGAATGTACCATAAGTCATACATTAAAAAGTAAAAAGGATGTAACGTAATGGAAAGCCAAGAAACAAAAGGATCTGGCCAAAATAAACCATGTAAAAGATGGCATCTTGCAAAAAGAAAGAAAACAAGTAATTAATTTCATGGCATGTTATATTTGTACAAGGTCAAAGAAAATCCAATGCAAAATCCTTGTGCAACAGACCTTCAGCCTAAAGAGTAAGGGCATTGTAATGATTGCAATTGCATATGAACTTCAAAGTTAATGAAGCATACTATGGCCGATAAAACAAGCATCAGAACATTAGGATCGGTAAAAAAAAGACTGTTTTAGTACCTTCTCCTTTTGCAGTGTCCTGAGCTGTATTTGGTACTCCTCAAGCTTTCTCAATGATAAATCATGCTCTTCCACATCAATAGGGTAAGTAGATGTTTCATTTGAATGACTGTATTCCATAATCTCTCTGTTGATTTTATTAATCTGTGATCTAAGGTCATGAAATTGCTTGAGCCATTCTGCCTTCTTTACCTTCAATTCATCAAGTAGTAGGGTATTGGAAGCCAGCTGCTCCTTTAATGATAACATTTTCTCCGTCTGTGTATTACAAAGGCACTCGTTTAAGTTCCATAATGTGTACTTACAAAAGAAGGTACGTTACAAAGCATTAATCTCAACTAAAATTAGAGAAATATAAGCATAGTTCTCAAGATGACAAGGCAACCAAAGAAACCAAGTCCTCCTTGGCCGCTTAAGCATCAAGGCACCTGCTTAGGTGGTAGCGTCATGTGGTCCAAGTTAATAAATCCTATATATACATTACCAGAACAAATGTTAATGCAACGTAACATAAAATTCATTAAATTGGATCCCTGTACACATGAGAAGAAAAACAATTTCTTAAAGTCAACAGATAAATGGCTCATTAAGTTGAATGACGAAGGGTAAAACTTTTATCATACCATCAAATGCAAGATTAACTAAAATAAACAAAAAGCAAGAGAGAGGGAGAGGAAGAGTTAGGGGTGATTGAGATAGGGAAAGAGAGAGGAGTATTGAAAGAAAGTGAAGAAAGAAACTTCAAGTGATATTGAGACAAATCAGAAAAGAAAGAAGGCTCAAAGAATAGGGTAAAGAATAGGAAAACAATGAGAAAAACAAGGCAAAATGGTAGAGGATCTTAACAGAACATATAGACTAAGAGTGAGGTAGAACCGTAGAAGGAGAAAATCTCACTAATCATCGGGCGGCAACTAGAGTAAAACCAACCGTTGATGTGGGTAGTGCAGCAAAAGTGATGGAACAGGCAACAGGAAGCCACAACAAACAAATGTTGTGGGAATGGTGATGGAGAAGGCAATGACAAAGGGCAGTGAGAACACTAAGGCTGGTGCAGATTAGAGGGATGCAGTCAACAATCATTTGACTGATCAGGGGAGTAGGGGGTTTAAATGGGATAAGTGGTCAGATCGTTTGGTGACAGTGAACCAGTAGCGCTTGGTTCTGGTTCAGCACTTTAGTGCCAAAGTGGTCCATTTAGGTGCACTTCAATGTTGCAAGTGCTTTAGGTACCTTAATGAATCCCAATAAAGCGGCCCATCCACTTGAACCTCATAAGAAGCCTTGGCACTTAAACGCCACTATCACCTCAACAACTATCCATACAAGCAACCAAAAGAAACCTTATATTCTATACGACACTAGCCACAGATATGTTGTTGCAATGAAAAAAAATTAGTAATGTATATCTGAACAAGAAATACATAGTGGTAATTGAAAGAATGTAAACCTCTCGTAAACCTAAAGTAGTGGAAAGACAAAGTATTATTTTCTTGTATTTCTCATCTAAAGAGAAGGTTCATAACTGCATATAATTTATGTACTGGAAAGACAAAGTATTATTTTCTTGTATTTCTCATCTAAAGAGAAGGTTCATAACTACATATAATTTATGTACTGGAAATAACCAGCCATTAGGCATCAAGTTTCAACTCCATCTTGGCGCAACTTTTGAAATATGACCATCCATCATGTCAGATGACAGGGCCAGATGCAAAAATCTTCTGAATTATGACATGAAGGTTCATCTTCTGATGAATTCCACAGGAAACAAAGGTGTCCATAAAGCTGTATCTCTACCCATCCCTTACAATGTGGAGAGTCAACTATGTGCGTGGCTACCTATCTAAGTATTTAACGCTTAAAAGGCACTCACAATGAAGTTTAGAAAACTCACCATCTATAAAGCATAACCTGAAAAAGGAATGGAGCATAATTAGGCTATCTCATTTCGGACTTATGTTAAGCATTATGTTTGAATCTTAGGCTATTAATAGATGGCAACTAATGCACAAATAGATAATGTCCATAGGTAGCAGAATTGATGGCTCTCCGATAATAAGTATCCAATTTACAAAGACCATTCTCATCCAAGCTAGAAAGTAAAGTAGCAAAAATAAATAACTAGGCCAAGCTTTAAAAGCTGCTAAGAATGTGCTTTAACATCATTAGGAAAAACAACATCCATGTAAAATGCATCTATATGCAGTAGAGATTTGTATTTTCAGACACCCCAATCTACCATACTTGCAAACTTACTGATGAATCAGGTGCCCAGGCATCAGTTCTTATATTAATTTCCTGGAACACGGTCAATTAGATAATCATTTGGTCACGCCATTGTTTAGATCTGCTCTAATGAAATAAAGAACGCTCATAAAAACACAGAAATAGGGTAACAGATTTGTAGGAACTGATTCTTAGTAATAACTGATTGGTATTTACAAATATTTCACTTTCAACCAAAAGGAAAAGCATCAAGCTAAATAACAAAAAGAATTAAAAGGAATGCATGTTATTTACCAGGAAGGCATTTTTGAAACGCATATGCACAAGTAACCCTCCATCTACCTATAGTTGCATATATATACCCTTACAAAACACATTAGGTTATATACACTGAACATCTTCAAGATGTTGCAGTCATGCCCCTGGCATGACCTTTCAGAGAGAAACTTGCATATGCCCCCAATAAAGTATCAATAGGCACATAACAGCAATGACATTAGAGATGTCAACGATACAAATTTTGATGGAAGCTGACAGCATACACGTTTTTTGTGGCAAAACAGAGGAGAAAACTGACAGCAAACAACACCGACGGGAGAGACGACGACGACGACGACGAGGAGTAGGAGCGCGTATAACAAGAGTACGCGGGTGCCGCCTCGACGGTCACAGGTAGGCCTCGATGACAGATCTCGGCCCCAGCGCCGGCGTGACCCTGCACCTGCCGAAGCCGGCGGCCGTGAGGATCCGCCGCCACTCGCTCTCGCTCCTCTCCCTGCCGCCCGTCACCGACAGCATGAGCAGGTCCGTGTGGTGCTGTGCCTCCAAGTCGGCGTCGTCCCCCCCGCCGTCCATCTCCATCACCACCGCCTCGATGATGATGAGCCTTCCTCCGCGCTCCCTCGCCGGAAGGATCGCCTCCTTGCACCGCTCCAGTATCCTCCGGCAATCTTCGTCGTCGAAGGCGTGCAGCACCCACTGCGCAGCTTCGCAGAAGGTAATCTCTTCTCTCTCGAGGAGCCCGGATCACCTCCGGGGTGGAGGAGTACTCTCAGCTCCAATGAAAATCAGTCACGACTTCGGATCACTCAGTGAATCGTTATCGAAAAAGATTGAATTGTTATCTGACATCTTACTAATTTACTATTTATTTATAATAATTTGTATTAATTTAATAACGAGTTTGTAAAACGTCGATAACAGCTCAATAATAATTCACTGACTTGTTAGCTCATTATTGACGAAAGTTGAATCGTTACTGACACTTACAACACAATACTTATCACTTAAATGACTGACATCATGACATTTTTTATTAGAGACTGAAAATATTCTGAAAATATATCCACCACCTGCAAACTACAGTGATCCGTTCTCGACATTCGTCCGATTATTACTCGGCATATATATATACGTATATGTATATTGTAATGCACGCAGGACTTCAAAATCTGATTTATGTGTGTCTATTCGTCGTCCAAGGCATGAAAACACCGAATACAGTACTCTAGTAAAATCTTTGCTTTATGGGTATCAATTAAAAACTGAATAAATCAATAATCACATTTAAGATCGCCGGTTTATATTTAAAAATCACTCGTCTCCTTCCCATGATAACTGAATTTCTTATCATTAAAAAAGTAGAAAAATTATGAATATATATACAGGCCGGATGTGAGAGGGAGAGAGAGATGTGTGTGTGATTTCAGAGAAATTATATTAAAATTAATAATCATGTATGACTTATTAACTTATTTTAAAATAAAAATTAATATATAATGTATTTATAGAATTATTAATTTTAGTTTTAATTTCGATAATAAAATCTAACTTAGAAGATAGCCATTATGAAACTATTAGAATCAGACCATCTTAACCTTTTTACTTTTACTGAATCAGAACATCTTACACATAATAGACACAATCCATTTACTGAAATAACTTACTTACGACGACTAATAAATATATAAGGGCCAATAAAATAAAGCGAATTAAATGTTAGAAAAATATAAACGAGACTAACAAAAAAACATGAAAAAAATCAGTGAAAATGCAAAATTAGTAAATATAAAATAATACCGGTAAAATAAATTATTAGACTTCTTAATATTATAAATATGTGATTTTTATGTTAAATGTTTTGTGTAAAGATTATTTATTAGGCGCGAGTGGTCACAGCAGATTACCCAAACTCTAGAAGGTTTCCTCACCTTGAGAAGGACGGCGTCGGCCGGCGGCACGTGCCGGAACATGTCTCCCTCCACGAAGTCGACGCCGACGACGACCGCCGGGGAGGCGGCGGCCGCGACGTGCGGCAGCTCCAGAACGGTGCACTTCATCTCCGGGAAGACCTCCTTGATGGCCATCGCCGCCGTGCCGTCGCCGCCGCCCACGTCCACCAGCGAATCCAGCCCCCGGAAGACCTCCGGGTGCTCGCGGGCGACGAGGGCCACCGACCACCGGGAGTCGCAGGCCATGGCGCCGTCGAACACCTCGCCGTACTCCGGCACTCGTCCGAGCGACCGAAAGAATCGCTCCCCGTGGGCGACCTCGAAGGCGGTCCCGGCGCCCGGCTTCCCGTCGCCGAGGAGCCAGGGGGCCACGGAGTACCAGGGCGTCACCAGCAGCGGGTGCACCAGGAGGCGGGTGACCGGTGCGGCGGTGGCGGCGGCGCCGTCGTCCTGGAGCAGCTGATGCGAGAGGATGGTGGGAGAGTACAGCTCTTGTTCGCCTTCCCGGCAGAGGCGGAACACTCCGCAGCGGGCGAGGTAGCGCATGAGGCGGGCGAGGGCGGGGACGTTGCGGTCGGGGATGCCGACGGCGGTGGCCAGGGCGGAGACGGGGATGGGGGCGCCATGGCGGTGTACGGCGTCGGGGATGCGGAGCTGCACCGCCGCCATGAGGGACATGGACTTGAGATAGGACAGGGAGAGGTTCCATATCCGCGTCTGTGCGTTGACAAGCTGCCGCTGCTGCTCCTCCTCCTCCCCCCTTTGGGCTTCTGCTGCCATGATCACCCCCGTGCGAAGCTTACCCTCTCTTCTTCCGTCGATGATGACGAGGAGGAGGATGAGCTTCAGAACGCCGTTTCCTTGAACTGATCGATCTTGGTCGCGGCCGGCGGACGGAGGTGCTTTGAATACGGGTGGATAGAATTGTTAAGGAGTCCGGGATTTAGGAGAATTTAACGGGAGGCCCAGTTTACAAATATATGTTTAGTGATAAGTCCAGCGATTAAATTGTTCTAATAAAAAACCGAATTTACTAAATTATTACAACTTCCGCCCCAACTTGTATGACAAGTGTTGGATAGACCATAAAAAGTCTTGTATACTCTTTGTCCACCGTTTGGATCGTCCGTTAAATTTTATGAGGTTCAGATAAAAATTTAAAAAGAAAGCACATCGCCGATGCCAACCTCGTCATCCACACCGGCACCCCTCTCGACCCCCCATGGGCCGCCGCCGATCGGCCCTCCACCGCACCCCCGAGCTCGCGCTGCAAGCTCGTTTGGGCCAAGACTCGCAACCTCGTCACCCGCCTCCAGATCGGCGGCGCCACACCGAAGAACGCCACCCTCGACGAGCTCATCGGGCTGCTCCGCGAGGACGACAAGAACGTGCTCATTGCCTCTGCGCAAGGCGCAGTCCCAGCACTGGTCCGCCTCCTAGACTCCTCCTATCCAGAGACCAAGGAGAAGGCCGTGGCGACTATCTCCAGGGTTTCTTCCATTGAGAGCTGCCGCCGCGTCCTGCGGCCGAGGGTGTCCCCCTGTTGAATAAGCTCGCCAGAATGCTGGATTTCGGCGCCGGTTCTTCCAAGGAGAACACCTGCCTGGCCCTGCAGGCGCTCACCCTCACCAGGGAAAACGCCCGAGCCACCGCCAGGAAGATGTGGGTTTGCCATCCAGAAGTAAGGTTTGCAAGAGAGAGAGAGAGAGAGAGAGTTGCAGCGGCGAAAGAGGAGAAGACCGGTCGAATAAATTGGGCGGGACCTCTGTCGGGTGAGGGGTAGAAGGAGAAAAAAAAGGGAAGATGGTGGCTTAACAGCAAACTTGACGGATAGGGTTTTCCATTATGAATTATTTATTGACTGGGTTTATCACAAAGGATATTCGGTCAATGGGTTTTTGATTAAACTCATATTTATAATTGGGTTTCTAATTAATTTTCCCGATTTTGGTTTAGAGGATAGAATTTCATTACAGGAAACAGTCGAACTGTTGAGAGTCTCTGTACATAGTTGATTCAAAATATGAGAAGAAAGTTAGAGACAAAGAGAAAGACAGAGAAAAACATACAGAAGATTTTAACAGCAGCCATTTGGCTAACAGGTGTGCTGCTCGATTAGTCTCCCTGCGGAGAAAACAACACTAAGATTTCGACCCTCAGTGTAACGGCGGCATCTACTGATGAAACCATCAGCTATCCATAAATCAGCATAATACTCCAAGTTGGATTCTCAAAACTGTTACCTATGAGGTTAATTTTTATATTTCCCAAGCTGAACATGAACCTATTATCTAAGGCCTTGTTTGGTACGGGAATAATTTGGGGATAAACTAAGTTTATCCCCAAAATTTAGGGGATAAATCTGATTTATCCTCAAAAGATTTTGGTGCCAAACAAGCTCTAAGAGTCCGAATCTTATCCGGTAGGAGTTCGATTTATCTCCGGACGTTTTTTAGACAAGTCTTTTAATATTTTTAAAAAAATAATGTGATAATATAATTTGATGATATTTAATAATAGTTTATCATTTCTTTTGAAAAAAAAAGTTGAGAGACTCACTCCAAAAGAACTCCCGAAATGAAACGGACTCCTACCAAAGTTAGAGTTGAGAGACTCCCCTCTCTCAAGCGGCCGCCTGCCTGCCGGACCCGGCACCTATTGTTAATTGTTAGGTGGGGGATCCTTCGGGGGATGGAGGTGCTTTGAAGTTATTCACTGCATTCAATTCATATACAGCTGGATCTAAGCTGAGAATGGATCAACTTAAAAGAAAAGATTCCCTAAAGAAAAAATTTCATAATATCCAATATCAGGTGTTTCCACAACATCTCTCTCTCTCTATCTCTCTCTCTGCTATTTAGTAACATAATAATGGTCTTGTTACTCATTTATTGAGAGACCAAACTGGTGACGGTGGGACAGTAGCATCGTAACGAGATCATTGAAATCATGATGTTTTGGTTTTGTTTTGATATTGATTCACAGTTATTGGGATCGAAACAAGTAGATAATTTTTTAGAATTTTTATTTTAAGGTAATCTTTATAAAAGAAATCAAGCTACCTCTTGAGCTAACATCATTGAACTTTTAATTTTACTTTTTATTGTTCATATATCATATTATTTTTAATTATCGATGCATTAGTATATTGTTTTTTTTAACTCTCATGGTGAGTCGAAGAAGAAGAAGAAGAGTTGCGGTTCTGACGTAAAACTATTGTCACGGCCAAGTAATTGTTCTGACCATTCTCTCTTTTTTTTTCTTACATTTCTTAGAAAATCAAATGGGTACTGGAGAATTATAAAGGAGGAGGTAACACATGTTATGAATTACGATACAAGAAAAAGGGTAAACATGAACATGAGAGATATCATTATTGTTAAAATTATTGGAACAGCAATGGTGGCCACGGAAACAAAGAGATCAGATTATTATGATAGGTCACACAGCCTTTGCCTTGCCGCTGCCTGTCAGCGTATCACCTGAGAAGAATACCAATAGCTGGTTGCGAAGGCCACAAAATACAACATAATTCACAGAGCACATCCTCCATATTCGAACATCTTGCGTTTTTTTACAGACCGTTGCTACAGAAAGAACGACATTTTCGTTGAACAACGTGTTCCTTGAAAGAAAGAAAGTAAAAGACTGCCGTGATATCTACTTCTACAGAACAGGATCGTTTGCGTTTGTGGTATCAGTATAAAGTTGAAAAAAAAGGATGTAATGGAGAATGCTTGGTTAGAATTATCATGTTGATGATATATATCCACGACAGTTGAGCGTGATGCAACTACACCAGTAGACAGAATCAGCACGGAAATAAAACCTTCCAAACATAGAACTATATAATATGTACATGGTTTCAGCTAGCTTACTTTGTTCGGTAGAACAGGTCTACAACCGTCTAAGGACCTATAGACAAAAGGATTGTTAGTTATCTACACCCCTCAAATGTCAGTCACACTGCAGCCAACAGTCATCGGCCTAGACTTTCCTGCCTGTTCTTCAATAAGGAAGCAACCAACATTCCACTCATTCCTGGCTTATGAAAACTAGTGTACAATCCTTATAACGGAGCCTGCAAAATCACAAGTTACCATCACTGACCTTGAGGTGAATAAGGCAACAGTCATCGGCCTAGACTTTCCTGCCTGTTCTTCAATAAGGAAGCAACCAACATTCAACTCATTCCTGGCTTATGAAAACTAGTGTACAACCCTTATAACGGAGCCTGCAAAATCACAAGTTACCATCACTGACCTTGAGGTGAATAGTAACCTATCTTAACCTGACAAATCCAGGGTAAAGATGAAAGCTAGCCCATCCTCATCCTGTAAATGACCACTTGAAGCAAAAATCCAACATCCATGGGCAAACAATCGGGTGGAAAAAAGTAGACACCTTGGTGTTAGAAAATACCCATGAGCGGCAGGGCATCAGCCCAAGGGTGGAGATTCGGGTTCAGATCCGCTAACTGAAGCGAATGACGACGATGTGTCTTCTTTAGGGATGGCTACATAGTTTAATGGAACGGTGGGTAATCTCCTCATTTCCCTGAAATATCCATTCTGGCGGGCAGAATATGAGCGTGGTGTAACAAGCTCGGATGCTGCACTCCCAGCAGATGCACGACGAGGAGTCATTGTTCCATTAAGGACTCCATTTCCACGATTTCCGTTTGACTTCCGACCAAGACTGTTACTTCTTGTTGGACTAGGCTTCGACCCGTATATGGCTTCCTTCTCAGTGAGGAGTAGACTCTGCAGCTTCTTGTGATCCTGCCAAAGAGGGTACATCCTCAGAAAAGTTATGCACATCATACCGAAGTAGAAGAATGCCAGATGCTAGGCATCATCAAGTACCCGGAATCGTTTCTTCTCCTCTTCCTTCTGCTGCCTTGTAAGCTTGTACTCTTCTAGAATTGATACTAGCCGAACCTGCAAGTTGAGGGCTATCAAATTTTCCAACTAGGTTGAAGGATTAAACTTGGAAATAACAAATCAAAATAGTTATTTTAGATTTTAGTCATGACAAATGAAGCATTAACTCGAGCATCATAAGAATGTCTTATTATTTTGATCACTTGGGCCTTGTCTGAAAGGATTGACCAAAGGATTATAACAGCAGCAATAAAAGGGACAATGTGTGTCTGAACGTTTATGTGCAGGCGGATTGTCGTATCTAGAGAGATAAAGGCCCAATGCCTACTCCCCCTAGTTATTCAAATGAAATCAGCTTTTACAGCAGTAGAGGGATTCGTAATAATTAAAATATCCCTAACACCAAGAAGTTGTACTATCCAATCAATGACTAACAACCATAATTTTGACAATAAATGACTCAGATTAACTAGAACTAATATCCTTCTCATCAAGAAACTAAAAAAAGCCGTCGGGTAAAAGCACTTAGTGGAAACAAGAATAAGTTGGTAGATTGCATAGACTCAGCAACTGATACCGGGGCCGAGACTGAGACAACAAAATAACGCACACTTGCATCTCAGATGGTGAGACAGAAAATTATCATAAAGCCAATAGATACAATCAGATTGGTAATCAAGCAACAGCTCAAGGAAAGAGCTCTCACACTCTTACGAAGTGGGCTGACAGATGGTGTTATTGAAGAGAGAGAGGGATGGGTAAACAGCAAGGATAGAGAGCCAATGGGAGAAGGGACCCCATCAGGTTGGGGGGGCGGTTGTTTCCAAAGTTGGTAAGGATATCTAGTTTTTTTTGGTTTGCTTATCTAGTTGTCTCAAAAGAAACACAGATTTTGATGATATATCAATTTAATAAAAAAAGGGTGAAGACAGAAAATTTAATATAAAGCACCTAATATTATCTTGAAACCAATAATGAAGAAAACCTAAATAGGCAAGAATTTGGTCAAAGGGTGATGGTTGATTTGCAAAGATAATCACCATTTATGCCTTAAATAAAAGATGTCCATACATTATACAATGCATAACCAGACTCACCCCATCATAAAGGAAAGCCATACGTCTTTCATCTTCCCAAACAAATGTCTTGCTCATCAAATTGTCCACCATAGCTGGAAATTATTTTAAATGAGCTATTATTAGTTTGAATATATGCATGATGTGTATATACATATATCCGAAATAAGTGAAGCAGACAATAAAAACCTGGGATCTTGGATGCAGTTATACGTGCCTTCTCTGCGCGTTTCAGATTCAGGTGCCCACCTCTTCCAGTACTGTATCGGTTATCATCCTACACAATAGACACAAGAAAAGAGAGTACCATGAATAAGCATCTAGAAACTATAGTAAAATAAAATACACGTGTTCACGTAAAATTTCCATAAGACTCAATTGTCGTCAGGTAAAGTGAAGATTTGCTTGATGGTGTGATGTGCAAAAAATACAGATCCCTGCCTGGTTGTAGTCCTCAAGCCACTTTTCCTCTGCACATGCAGCAAGCCATTTGTCAATTCTGTCCATTATGTCTTTCCTACTTAGAGAAACTTCTTTGGCCTTCATTATTTGCTCCTCGATATTAGCCAGAAGTTCAGAAGGATCAACAATACCTAAGTGAGAAGATAACCATGAGTGCATAGCAGCAGATCAAATCAAGGACAAATGCATAAGGAGTGCGGAAAAACCAGAATCTATTAAGGCAGTGGATTTCTCAGGGGCAGTGCTATTGTCAGGTTCAATGTGAGCCCTCCTGCACATTTCTTCCAGTTCTGCTCTTTTCCTCAGAACAAGTTCTTTCATTCTACTAGCTTTCAATTTGGTCAATCTTTCAACTTCACCTGAAATCTGCCAGCAAATATTCACAAAAGGTAACAGAACAGTAAAGGTCCCATTTTCAGAGTGAACTAAAACTGAACTACGATGAACCATCTTACCTGGTCAATTGTTTCCCGTGATAGAACATCAGATTCTTTGATATCCTTCCGTGATGACCCGAGGACACAGATGATCTTCTCAAATCTTCTTCTCTCATTTGGTGAAGTATCCATTAAGCTCCAAAGTTCAGATAGGGATGACATGGTCTTTCGCAGCTGCAACAAGTTTAAATTAAAAAAAAATAGTGAAAAGACAAGGATAAAATATAATAAATACAACTTACTTTTTGAACCCGAGCATCCTTTTCTGCCTTTAGTTTGAGAATCGCCTGGGATAAACCTTCCAATGTGCTATCACTAATGTTTGTGGAACTGCCTGGAGTAGTCTCATGAAGACTCGGATGTACTTCATCAACAGTTTTTGCAAAATCCATACCAAGCATTCCACATAAGCTGTGAACTTCATTGACATGCTCCAGAACCTTATAAATGCGATCTGACTGAAAATAAAGAACACAATATTCAGCAAGAACAACCAAAACAACAGTAACCAAGAAGGGGTGCAAAGACAAATAAACAGAGCAAAAAAAAATCAAATAACTGGAATGAGTAAATAAAAAATAACCTAAAAGGTTTCGTGGGATATATTTTTCTTTGTCAAGAAAATTACCAAACAATTTTTGAACTAGGTTCAACCTAAACCAAAAAAGGGAAAGAGATAACCAAATAGGAAGGGGAAATTTTTTATATTGATCTAAAATTTCCCTAGACTTTTTAAAAGTATAATCTTTGTAATATTTGACTGATTTCATGTTTACTCCAAAAATTACAACTTTAATCCCCAATTTATTTCTTCTCCAAACATTGTAGCTTTATTGTATGTAGTTTTAAAACAAGAAAAATTTAATATCATCAAGGCACCAACTACAACTCTATTCATGTTCTCCATTCTTAGTTCTTCTCCCTGTTCTTTTTGGTACCCATCCCTGTTATCACAGTGGGGCAGGCTGTGCCATTGATCCTATTTTGCAATAAACATGGAAGGTAAGCTAGGCATGTGCATTGTTCAACTTTCAGCCCAATCATTTTTCTGAAACAGAATTAGATAGAACAGGGATACACAATTTCATTACTTCACAGAATTTATCTTTCTTTCAAACTCTATACTTAAATTCAAAATACAAAATTTTCTCACTTAACTCGGCTTTTCATTTAATTATGTTTTAAAATATATGAAACTTAACTGAACCTAACAAGAGATTCAAACTAAAGAAAACAAATAGAGGTTGGACCTGATTGTACCAACTAAAATCTACGTCCTACCAAAGGCTCACAACTACTCACATTATAAGAATACAAAATAGCTGCACCTTGGCAACAATGCCCTCCTCCTGCATAGTGTAGAAGAGCATATAGACAAACCATTCAAATTAATAACCAAAACTCCATTTTTAAGGACACTAGAAAAAACTGTAATCTTAAAATAGAATCAAGCCTAATACACATACATAATTATTTGAGAGCGAACTTGCAATTTCTGCCCTCGGATTTGCCTACATATAGGGAAATTGTAAAATATGTGCAAATAGGCCAAACATATTTGGCATTCTCAATTAATATGCAAACAAGAATGAAGATTGCCAACTCTGCCACTTCCATAACTGTTTATTTGAAAAAATACAAACATTTTTTCTTGAAAATGAATGTACCACAAGTCATTAAGAAGTAGAAGAAAAGGATGTAACGTAATGGAAAGCCAAGAAACAAAAGGATCTAGCCAAAATAAACCATGTGAAAGATGGCATCTCGCATGAAGGAAGAAAACAAGTAATTAATTTCATGGCATGCTATATTTGTACGAGGTCAAAGAAAATCCAATGCAAAATGCTTATGCAACAGACCTTCAGCTTAAAGAGTAAGGGCATTGTAATGATTGCAGTTGCATATAAACTTCAAAGTTAATGAAACATACTTTGGCCGATAAAACAAGCATCAGCATGTTAGGATCGGTCAACAAAAGTACAGTATATATTTGTACCTTCTCCTTTTGCAGTGTCCTGAGCTGTATTTGGTACTCCTCAAGCTTTCTCAATGATAAATCATGCTCTTCCACATCAATAGGGTAAGTTGATGTTTCATTTGAATGACTGTATTCCATAATCTCTCTGTTGATTTTATTAATCTGTGATCTAACGTCATGAAATTGCTTGAGGCGTTCTGCCTTCTTTACCTTCAATGCATCAAGTAGTAGGGTAATGGAAGCCAGCTGCTCCTTTAATGATAACATTTTCTCCGTCTGTGTATTACAAAGGCACTCGTTTAAGTTCCATAATGTGTACTTACAAATGAAGGTACGTTACAAAGCATGAATATCAACTAAAATTACAGAAATATAAGCATAGTTCTCAAGATGACAAGGCAACCAAAGAAACCAAGTCCTCCTTGGTCGCTTAAACATCAAGGCACCTGCTTAGGTGGTAGAGTCATGTGGTCCAAGTTAATAAATCCTATATATATACATTACCAGAACAAATGTTAATGCAACGTAACATAAAATTCATTAAATTGGATCCCAGAAATAGAATACACATGAGAAGAAAAACCGTTTCTTGAACTCAACTCATATATGGCTCATTAAGTTGAATGATGAAGAGTAAAACTTTTATCATACCATCAAATGCAAGATTAACTAAAATAAACAAAAAGCATGAAGAGGGAGAGGAAGAGTTAGGGCTGATTGAGATAGGGAAAGAGAGGAGTATTGGAAGAAAGTGAAGAAAGAAACTTCAAGTGATATTGAGACAAATCAGAAAAGAAAGAAGGCTCAAAGAATAAGGTAAAGAATAGGAAAACAATGAGAAAAACAAGGCAAAATGGTAGAGGATCTTAACAGAACGTATAGACTAAGAGTGAGGTAGAAGGAGAAAATCTCACTAATCATCGGGCGGCAACTAGAGTAAAACCAGCCGTTGATGTGGGTAGTGCAGCAAAAGTGATGGAACAGGCAACAGGAAGCCACAACAAACAAATGCAGTGGGAATGGTGATGGAGCAGGCAATGACAAAGGGCAGTGAGAGCACTAAGGTTGGTGCAGATTAGAGGGATGCAGTCAACAATCATTCGACCGATCAGGGGAGTAGGGGGTTTAAATGGGATAAGTGGTCAGGTCGTTTGGTGACAGTGAACCAGTAGCGTTTGGTTCTTGTTCAGCACTTTAGTGCCAAATGGTCCATTTAGGTAAACTTTAATGTTGCAAGTGCTTTAGGTACCTTACTGAATCCCGATAAAGCGGCCCATCCCCTTGGACCTCATAAGAAGCCTTGGCACTTAAGCGCCGCTATCACCTTAACAACTATCCATACAAGCAACCAAAAGAAATCCACACTAGCCACAGATATGTTGTTGCACTGGAAGAAAATTAGTAATGTATATTTGAACAAGAAATACATAGTGGTAATTGAAAGAATGTAAACCTCTCATAAACCCAAAGTAGTGGAAAGACAAAAGTATTATTTTCTTGTATTTCTCATCTAAAGAAAAGGTTCAAAACTGCATATATTTTATGTACTGGAAATAACCAGCCAATAGGCATCAAGTTTTAATTCCATCTTGGCGCAACTTTTGAAATATGACCATCCATCATGTCAGATGACAGGCCCAGATACAAAAATCTTCTGAATTATGACATGAAAGTTCATCTTCTGATGGATTCCACAGGAAACAAAGGTGTCAATAAAGCTGTATCTCTACCCATCCATTACAGTGTGGAGAGACAACTATGTGCATGCCTACCTATCTAAGCATTTAATGTTTAAAAGGCACTCACGATGAAGTTTAGAAAACTCACCATGTATAAAGCATAACCTGAAAAAGAATGGAGCATAATTAGGCTACCTCGTTTCTGACTTATGTTAGGCATTATGTTTGAATCTTAGGCTATTAATAGATGGCAACTAATGCACAAATAGATAATGTCCACAGGTAGCAGAAGTGATGGCTCTCCGATTATAAGTATCAAATTTACAAAGACCATTCTCATCCAAGCTAGAAAATAAAGTAGCAAAGATAAATAACTAGGCCAAGCTTTAAAAGCTGCTAAGAATGTCTTTTAACATCATTAGGAAAAATACATCCATATGCAGTAGAGATTTGTATTTTCAGACACCAAACTACCGTACTTGCAAACTTACTGATGAATCAGGTGCCCAGGCATCAGTTCTTAGTGGTCACGTCATTATTTAGAACTGCTCTAATGAAATAAAGAACGCTAAAAAAACACAGAAATAGGGCAACAGATTTGTAGGAACTGATTCCCACTATAACTGATTGGTATTTACAAATATTTCACTTTTTTTTTGGTAAACTGATTGGTATAACTGATTCCCAGTATAACTGTTTACCAAATATTTCACTTTCAACGAAAATGAAAAGCATCAAGCTAAATAATAAAAAGAATTAAAATGAATGCATGTTATTTACCCGGAAGGCATTTTTGAAAGGCATTTGCATAAGTACCCCTCCATCTACCTATAGTTGCATATATACCCTTACAAAACACATATTAGGTTATATACACTGAATGACTGAACATCTTCAAGATGTTGCAGTCATGCCCCTGACATGACCTTTCAGGGAGAAACTTGCATATGCCTCCAATAAAGTATCGATAGGCACATAACAGCAATATTAGAGATGTCAACGATACAAAATTTAATGGATGTTTTGAATATAAAAATATTGAAAGGTAGATTATTCAAAATTTTACAGGCTACCATTGGAAATCTATCTCGATCTCTTTGTTATATAGTCTGAAATCTATCCTGATCTGTCAGAGGCATTAGTCTGAAATCTATCTCGATTTCTTTGTAATATAGCCCTTGGAGTCTTGGACAAGGCTATGCATGTTCTCCAAACTCACTGAATGTCATCATTTGGGAATCTATTTTTTCAGGTCTCAAAGGCACAGAACCCTGAAAATCCAGTTCCCTCTGCTGTAATCTCACTTGTTATTTTCTCTTAAAGTATTCTGCATGTCTCAGCCTCCCTGCGAGGTATGATTGATATAAGTGGCAGTCTGACCACAGCTATTATTCACCTCTATTTATGGAAAACAACATCGTTGACTTTGTCTTTTACTTGTATGACTCCTCCTTCAGCTTTCTTTTTATTCCTTGAGGTGCTGCTTGGTACAAGATAACTTGGGGATAAACCTGGGTTATCCAGGGGATAACCCAAGTTTATCCCCAAAAATTTATTGTACCAAACAGGCCCTGAATGTCTGACTAAATCATCTTCTCATATTAGTTCATAGAAGTGCATTTTGGATGTCATGTTGATGTTCTCTGATTTCATAAAGCTCTCTGAGACCCTTTATCTTCATTTTCTCTAAGACAAAGCAGACAACAGAGTTTGTATTCCTTGATACAACTTGAAGAAACATACTTTCCCTTAACATTAGGGCTGTAAACGGGTCGGATTCGGTAGCGGATTCACCAGAATCCGATTCCGATTCCGATAAGGGTTAAGGGGTTCCGATTCCGATTCCGATAATTTCGGAATCACTATGTTCCGATTCCGATTCCGTTATCGAAATCGGAACCGAATCCGATAAAATCCGAAATGCATATTAAATATTAATTTTTATTCAAAAGTGAGTCAATAATTTACATATAATTATTAAAATTTGATATAATCTTCTTAAAATTTTATTTTTATTATTTCATCAATTTATATATTATATATTATAATTTATTTAACTTTATTTTATTTAATTTTATTTATATATAATTATTTTTTTATCGAAATCGGATTAACAGAAATGGAACCAACTGATTCCGATTCCGATTCCGATAAGCTACCGGAATATCCGATTCCGATTCCGATAGCTTATAGGATACAAAAACAAGTTCCAAACCCGTTATTTTTTATCGAAATCGAATCGGAATATCGGAATATCGGATTCCGTTTACACCCCTACTTAACATTATGATACAGCACGAAAAAGGACACAGACTCATTTTTCTTTGCATGACTTGGAAGGACAGTTGTTTTGGCCATGGATTAGAATTCAATACAGGGTCCAAAAGAAAACTCAAAGGTCATCCAAAAAACAAAAAAAAGGATGTGAAACTCCATATGAAAATAAATAACCTACCACATCAAATATCTGCATTCAACTTTGAGTACACAGGTTCTACAGGATCAAGTATCTATCTCCAGTAGTGAAGCCCAAAATACAAGAGCATCAGCATGTCTCTTGTGTCCACGTGACTAGTCACTTTGTCCATCTCAGTATTGGAGCAAATGGACATGATGCACTCAATTACCACCTTATGCTCAATAAACAGAAACTGGCTATCAATACTCATTTCTCAAAATGGAGCAATATAAGCAATGATAGACTACCTGCATGCGCTGGCTGTGTTCGCCAAGGGAAGCCCTTAAGGCTGCAAGTTCAGCCTCTTTGGCTGCCACAGACTGGTGAATGCGTGCCTTTGCATGGTTGGCCTCGTCAACCTTTCTCTGGTAAATTTGCAGGCACTCTTTCTCCAATGCAAACATCATATGGTCCTTATCTGTTTCAGTCTCCCCAATCTCAGTCCAGATATCCTGTTTAGAATAATGAAGCAACACATTAAACTTTTAGATATAATGTTAAGCTACAAATCCTTCGTACTTGTACCGGTTAGTAAAAGATTTTTGTTTTATCTCCGCACATCATCCATTCGTGAGACATGAGAGAAAATAAATGAAAAATAGCAGTTTTAAGCCACTTCGGAAAAAAGTCCATCAAACCCAAGGTCCTGACAGTCCAGATACTATCCACTGTCATTATAAATAGAAGAGAATATGAAATGATGAGCAAGTAATCCACCATCACGGACCCTTATTTCTTGACCTGGGAAGAAATTCAGTAGACAGTAGATACATCTTGGAAAACTATTTCTCCACCAAATAGATATTAAAGAACAAACTCCAGCTGTGAAAATGTTCAACCAAATTTCAGAGAAAAATATACTACAATAAAGTGGGGAGCAAGTCCATCACTGAACCGAACCTAGAGAGAAAGGATTGAAGAAAACCTCACCAGTTGCATAACCTGGGACTTCCGCTGGGAAAGGGAGTTTCCAGATTCATTCATTAAATCAATCTCGTACTTATTACGGATAATAACAGAAAAATTAAGTGTATACATTTTTTGACAAAAAAAAAGAAATTGTACCCAGAGGAGCACCTATGAAAGGATCCCGAGTAGGTAAGAAGATATAACGTTCTTCGTAGCAAATAAAAGATAAATTTTGAAGGGAAACGAAAGGAAAAAAAATTTCGAGCCAATTTAATGAATGACGGTTCATCAAAACTCGATGCAATTGGAACCCGTATGACGGTGGGAAAAAAAAACATGTCAGCAAATACACCCTTCCAGCGACAGGGAGGAGAGAGAAAGAACCTCAAGTTCCCTTAGCAGGGCACTGCAGGTCGTCTCCATGCTCATTCTTGCCGGGTTCCTCGCTCCCAGCCCAAGGGTCCCTACCATCTTCTCCTCCTTCTACCGCTCCGAACGGGAACCGGCAGAAAGAGGAAACAAGCACACGTAATGGAAAGAAAGAACAATAGACGGAGAGACTCTTTGAGAGAGAGAGAGAGAGAGAAGAGTGTCGGTTCCTCGCTTCACCGGCGAAGGAAGGGGTTAGAAGCTAGAGTTAGAAGAGAGAAGGGAAGAAGCCCTGAAAGGAGAAAGGATCAGGTTTTGCTCAACGAAGAAAGGTCAAAGAAGAGAGGATGACACCGAGCAAGAGGGGAAGACTGGCCCGGATAGGCAAAAGCCTGCATTGCTTCAAATCTGAGGTTGCTCCTGATCCGAACAAACACACCCTTTCCTCTCAAATCTCCCCCTGTTTACCCTCTCTGTCCTTTCCCTCCTTATTGTTCCTTCCTTCTCTTCCAAGGGAGTTAACAGAAGGGCGGCGGAGGCAAAGGGTCTACCGCAATCGCGGTGCGGGTGCGGTCACCATTAGACAACAACCATAGAACCTTGAAGTGATGGAAGCTCCATAAACAGTGAATGGATGCGAGATAGGGAAGGAAAACGCCGATTTTAGTCAGCAAAAAAGGACCACAGCAGAGGGATTAGGGTTCTAACAATTGAAGAGAAGGAAGAGAGTTGTCGAAGATAGCCGAAAAAATGGCAAGTCAGACTCAGTATGGGAGGAAGCAAATGCGCAAACTTAAAGCTTCAACAGGAAAAAGAAACTAAACGGAGAGACCGAAGAAAGAGAAAACGGGGAGGAAAGGAGAGAATGCAGGATGGAGAGAGAAATCGTGAGCTGGTCAGCCAGAGAGGAGACTGGAAAGGCGCAACTTTTAGAACTTTCACACAGAAAAGGAGCAGAATTTAGAGAGAGGGATCATCAGCGAAACGAGCTTCTTGGGGAACCGAGATCAGATCAATCTAACTCCTGCCAGCAGGAGCGCAGCTGAAACCTGAAAAGTAGCAAAGATGGGAGAGGGTGTCTGCAGTGGAGAGAGAGGGGGGGGGGGCACGAGGGACAAGAAGGCCATGCTTATCCATTAAAATATCTATACTTTGGATCCGTCCGATCCTCTTACAGCTGATTCTGATCTCCTCATTTGGACCTTCCGAGAGATAAAAACTTTCTTCCTGACCCTGCAAGACTTACAGCTGCAATACCATCTTCTTCGGGCACAACATAAAACAAGCTTGCCCTGAAAAAGCACCTTTGCATTTCAGCCCTTTCAAGTTGCTATAGTTAGACATTAACCTTTCCTTTTCTTTTCCCCTCCTTTCACCCCTCTCACTCAGCTGTACCCAAGTACATGTTGGACCTGTTCCTAGTCTATGGATTTGCTTATAAAACAAGGTGAGACAGTAAGGTGCTTTTTAATAAAATAAAGATTTGGAAAATATGCTTTTTTAAGGCCAGAAGATTATATGGAATATATTTTTTTTGGGGACACTTGAAATATCTATTCCTGTTGGGAAGGACCAAAGGCAGCAGAATGGATTCATATTAGCTGGAATTGAGTTGTTTGAGATACCTGTTCTTGTTGACCCAATCATTTGTATACTGGGGGTTTCTCCCTTTCTTTGAAGCTCAGCTCACAGAGAAGAGAGGAGAGACACGCAATAAAATAGGCAAAGAGGGCATATTTAAAATATTTGATTCATCTCATTTCTCTGCCCAACTCCTCAATAAGCCTGGCTGCAGGATGTCTTCAGTCAAAGAGCTTATTCTTTCCCATACCCTTCAAGAATTTATGGCGTCCACACAGTAAGTAAATAGCCGTTGACATTCATGAGGTTCAGCAGGTGTACGTGAGATGCTCCTCACCACAACTGTATCTCATATACCATGAAGACAAGGCTTTCTTTTGTGACCACAGAACAGATTGCTCAACCATCTATTTATGGTGCACCCCTTTTCTAATTATGTATTTTGACACATATAACATGGCAATTAATCAAGAGATCACTTCGTTCTAAAATGAGATTCGGTCGGCATCTCAAACTTGGGTACAAGAGACAAAACAATATAATCATTAGAGAAGTGGGGAAAAAAAGGTGGCAGATAGCTGTATACATTTACTTAGTTTAGGGCAATAATGTGTTTGTCTTGCATTCAGTAATTATGGTGTGGGCCACTGTTTTTGTATAAGTAACTTAGAACAATATTCTTTACCTTTTACAGACCACTCCCTCCCCAAACAAAGGCATAGGGTTCTCTTTTCACAGAAAATTTATGGACCCAAAGATGTGACATGTTGTAGGGCCTTCGTCCTCCCCATCCCCACTTTAAAGATTGAGCCAAGCTGCAATAGCATTAGCATTGTGATTTTGAGGCACAATTCAGTAAAATTATTATTCAACTTCCATCATCCCCGGCATAGATGTTGCATCTATCAGTCCACATAATATCTCATTTGCCATGTGTGGGGTCGTTTTAGTGTTCAACCTATGAAGGGATTTTAATAATATCCTCCTACTAAAAAGTTGTATTTGCAATTCCCTCCTAGAGACAATGCCTAGTCACAATAGATACCACTTTCATGTCATGTGTAAGGGTGCGTTTGGTTGGGATTATATAGACGGAAGAAATTATGAAATGTTTTTTCTCTCTCCACTTGTCAAGAATAAAGACTTTTTTGGGATTGATAATCTATAAGATTCATACCTTGATAGCTTTAAAATTTTGAGAGAGAAGATAATATATGACCCTAGCTATCTCTCTCATCTTGAAAAATATAAACTCAACCATTACAATCCACAAGTCTAAACAAAATAAGATATATAATAGGATTATGTGATGTTAGAGACTTTAATGATTAAAATCTCTTTCGTCATCCCACCTTAATTGTTCTCTATCCTTATTTTTTGTAAAAGGCAAATGATAATAATATTTTTTTCAATCATAAGTTAGAGCAAATTCTATCTAGAGATGATGATATGAGATCCACATACATCATGCATTGCATTTAGTACATAAGCGGGTGTCATATGTTGTATTTCAATTGACAAGAAAATTTTCCAACCTCTAACTGATCAGAGGATACTCACAAATAAATTAATGCGCCTAAATACTTAATTTAAGTCCTAAGTTGCACGTGAGCATCTAATAAAGACAAGTGGTAGGGATGAAAGGATAAAAGGAAATTAGGAAAGAAAATAAAAGAAAAGTGAGATCCAAGTAAAAAAAGAAGGTGAGAACCAAGTTACACACAGTTGAGATGGACACTCAGAATTTACCCTCAGATAGCTAGCTAGACCCCCTTCACCATTGAAGCTTTAATGTTTTGGATAGCTTGTGTCAACTAAAGGCTAGACAACAAGGAATCTGGTAGGTCTCCAGTGCACCAGGGCAATGACAGAAGAGAGAAGTGCACCCATTTGCTTCTGTTCTTGAATATGATAACATTATCATGTTCTTAGGGGCCTCATGGTTTAAAAGCACACTCTTACACATACATGTAATTAATGGTTATAACAAAACCGATATGTGGTAGATATTAGCATTTGCTTATTGAACTTTTTTTATCAAGATTGGCCATTCCTTTAGAGGAGGAAATACTAATACTAATGGGGTGTGTGGTTGCATGGTAAAGAGCTTTTGTAACAAAAAAAGAAGAGAAAAAATAGTTTTCGTAACAGCTAGCACTAGTTAAAAACAATGTTTGACAATTGTTAAAAAAGTATGTTTTTGTAGAGAACTTTTCTTGAGCAAGAAAGAGCTAAGAACTCTTTTTCTTTGCGATCCCTCACAGTTTTTAGCTGTTACCTATGATCTCCATTCCTTTTGTGTTATCATATATACACCACCAAACCTGATAATTTGCCATACATATTTTAATATATGATTATATTACAAGAATACATAAACAAGATACAAACAGTATACATTTTCATTTTGGCTTATTTTGGAATCATTGATTGTCTTTTCATTTTGTTCTGATTTCGATTTTGTTACGAAAACTGAAACATATGTTTTATATATATATATATTTATGATGAAACATATGTTATATATATGATTTTTCTTTGGATATAAGTAAATAGATTATATTTAAACGTACTACTAAATTTTGATATAAACGGACAAGATGTTTACTTTTACTAGTGTCTCACTTTTATATAGCAGGTTTTACATTTTATTTTATTTTCCAATTGTTTTTGGTGATGTGTGATGGTTTTTAATCGAAATGGAAGAAACGGAAATAGAATTAAATTATGGTTCCGATAAGTTATCGGACTACAATCTAGTTTAGATAATTTTATTAAGATGCATTAAAAGGTTTTGAATTATCAGAACCAAATCAAAATTTTGAAATATTTTACACCCAACCTTCTTGATGTTCACACCCCTAGCTGATATGGATATGGATATTTTCATCTGTGTGCCCTTCTTTTCTTGCACATCGTGGAGTAGGTATGTGTGTGTGTGTGTGTATATATATATATATATATATATATACATATATATATGTATATGATCACTGAAGGCTGAGGCGACTAGGACACCATGTGGACAAGAATTTGGCTCTTCACCTACTCTTTTGCTTCAGCAACATGATGAAGACCTAACTGAAGCTCCTTGGAAGAAATCTCTCTCTCTCTACTTAGCTATGTATATATTTACCCACTTACATATACTTTACAGAAACTTTTTGTGTAGGTGTGTAGGTTCCCAAAACCAAGAACAGCAAGTCCACAGCAAGTGCATCTAGTGTCCTCACTTGTCCTCACTACATACCTACCCACACACCCACACTTCAGATCATCCCATGCATGCATGGGCATTCAGTCTTTCAACTGTAGTCCTAGTTGCAAAGGACCCATCCACCAACAATATCAGTGATGTCTAAAGTGACCTTGATGTGTGTGGCTAATTAGTGGGTAGGGAGGAATTGGGTCTTGTAATTGAGAATCATGTGCACACATAATCATGGTGAGGGGCACTTGATTAGCTTGGTCAAAAGTAGGTTTTGGATATTTAATTCACTGTGGACTATTATTGACTTTTTTTTGACAGGCAGCTGGTTATTATTTGTCTGATTAGACATGATTTTATGCACCTGATACAATATGAATCACTGAGAAGGATTGCGCGGTTCATTAAGCTAGCTAGCTAGTTGGATCATCTTATAATTTGAAGACACAGCCAGTCACAATATGGATTGATAATTGATGATCATGATTAAGAGATATGTATCTTTTTGAAAATAAATTATTTGTAGCACTCTTGTGATTTCTGATTCTTTTCTGCGTCACAAGATCCGCGCCATATTCAATATATTGCCATTATCCAAACGACTAATAACTTGATGAAAATATAATGAAATGCAAGTACAACAGGTCGTGCATCTATTGTTCTGATGAAGACTTGGGATCTACTTCTTGCAAGCCACTTATCATTCCATCACAGTTCTCGAGCATGCAGTTGAGAGAGGTACAAGCTACTAATTAGCATGGCTAACATATAAATATAATTCATAGATAATATATGTAGCAATCAACTTAATTCTTGGGGCACAGGCATGTTTGCCATCTGACACACCAATGAGTCATAATGATACTGATGGCAGGGCAACAAGGATATTGACACTCACAATGGTTGTTCAAACACAAGTTGTAATGAGAGTGGACTGTATATAATTAAGTAAAATATTTTAGGTGGGAGGTCTCTAGCTAGCTAGCTAGAATGGGGGCACCCACCCCAGACTTGACCTTCTGATCTTCATGTCACAACCACCTCGGCCAGCAGTGTTGTCCATTTCCAAGTCTTTTAAAGAATATATTCAAGTCTCAGTTGTGTAGGAGGCAAACAAATCTCTTCACTGTTCCCACCAACCGCAGAATTTTTCACTGATCGATCACTTGCTCTCAAGAGAGGTCCTGGTCTGATCTCTCATGAATTAATGATAGGACAGGGATGATGATAAAAATAAAATAAAAGAGGGGATAAATGGCAACACACAAAATCGTTGTTTTCCCTTTAGTGTATATATATATTACATATATACATGGGAGCGGACATCCCTCGCATCTGTCGCTTTTTGAGTGAAATTTGCATTTAATCACGAAATTTACTAGCTAGTCTCGGCATATACAAATCATGTCAGTCATTTTGTTGTAATATATCATATAAATATATAATAGAAACCTAAATAAGGTGCGTTTGGTTACATGATAAAATAGGTCCTCTTTACATTTACAAAATATATTCTTGTAACAAAACTTGTCAAAAAAAAACATGTTTGGCTATCAACATAAAAATATGATCTCTCACAAAGTAGTGTGTTCGTTCTTAGTAAAAAAAAAAGAATATGTCCAACTTTTTGTTTCTTGTGATTTCCGATCTTTTATAATCCTCACTCATTTTGTACGTTTCCCTACATCTCACCAAACACTGATAAATTTATGTTTTAATTATTTTTTGTTTTATCATAACATATGATTTTATTACAAAATATATAAAAACTGTTGTTCAACAAAGAAGCACCTCATACCTATGCTCATCCACAGCCTTTTGCCTCAATATATATGGCAACATACCAGATCTAATCTCCAATTAATCATGTGGTATCAATTAACCTCATTTAGGTAGAGCTGACCCATGAACACTGATCCAATTAATCTCCCATTTGGTTCTCTAGATGATGGATATTTGACTGAGTCTTTATGCTGTGGGGACACAAAATTTAAAAGATGGCAATTAATCTTGGGCAGGAGTCCCCATGGACCACTCCTGCTTGGATTTACCCCCCCCCCCTTCTGTGTCTCACATTTAACCCTTTTATCAACTTGGTAAATGGGGACCATTCATATTGCCACACCTTTCTTGAACATGCTAATTAACTTCTCTGATGGGACATGAGAGCTTGGAGGCCCCATGAGATAACCTTGAAAGGGTCACCTTGCTTAGCTAGCTCACAGTTTCACATCCGGACATATAATTACTTGCTGTTTTTTACTTTTTACACCACATGGGTGGGATCAAAAATCAAAACTTAAACCTCAAGCGCATATATGCATGTATCAATTTTATTATATTTTTGATTTCATGTTGAACAATAAAAGGTGATTAAAAAGCTGAATTTTATCTCTCTTGTAAACATGCATGTAATTGACAATTGCCAGAAAAATGACACACAGAAATTGAACATGCATAGGCTGAGAGCTTCCCCCCTTTATCATAGATTCATAGCACACATGCAAGTTCAGTCTAACAGGCTTGTGGTATCATGTTTGTGATATCATGATCAAATCAATAAGGTGTTTGGTTGCACAATATATTTTTTAAGTATTTTTGTGATAAAATATAAGACAACTGAAGATATTAAATTATCATATTTTTGGTGATTATCATATTTGGTGAGATACAGTAACAACAGAGTGAAGGTAGTGTGCAACTAAGAAAAGATGAGAAACACAAGAAAAAAAAAAGAGTTTAACCCATTGATATATGTAAAAATTCTCTCCAACTGTAAGAAAATAAATATTGGGCATTTACAGGCAAGGAGGGAGGGGTCGCGGGTCGTGACCGGGTCGCGGGACCCCCAGGCCGACCGGGTCGCGACCCCTTTTTTAATTTTTTTTTTTTGAAAAATCCAAAAAAATAAGAAAAATACAAAATAAAATCTGAAAAAATACAGAAAAATTAGATAAATTAAATGACATGATTTAAATAAATAATGCATCAATTTTATTCCAACGTGATGTGTTCTACACTTTGTAGGTAGTTGATGTACTCTCCCCATGTCATTTGGGTTGAGTACAAAGCTTGATACATGTACACATGTACACGTCTCCCCGGTTGTTGCAATTCTTCACGGACGGTCTCCTTATGCCGTTTGCTAGTTCCCTTCGTTTGCTCCATCGCTTGTAGGTGCCTACGAAATTGAGCTCTGACCTCCGGCGGAGTCCGTGTGCAAGGAAGAACGTTTCCCTTCATGCCTGCAAGATGAAATTTTAAACGATAAATACCACCGAATATTACTTTGTCGCAATATTTACATTGCACTTTTCTCTCTGCCATGGAGATCAAATTGCAATGCAACCAAGCCGGATTACTCCGGGTCGCGCCGGTAGTTTGGGTTGTTTGGCTTGGAGAAGACATTTTTGTAATTAAATAATTACTTAAGTAAGTAATTAATTATTTAAAAAGTTAATGACGTTAATTAGTGACTACTAATGTAAGTATACTTTTAATTATGTAAAAATAATGCTCAACTAATTATATGATCAAGTAAGTAATTAACTATACCTTCCAACTAATGATGTATTAAGTAACTACTAAACTAAATATCTAACTAATCTTCTAGCTAACTAACTATGTAAGTAAGCAAATAAGTATTAAAAAGAAGAAACTACTTAACTAACTAATCAATGAAACAAAAGTTAAATAAATGAACTAATGAAATGCTTAATGAAATAATTAAGTAAATGAGGAACAAAATGAGAGCAATGAGAGCAAAAATGAGAGGTTTAGAGTGAGAGTGGGGGTGGGAGTAAGGGGAGCCCCTTGGGGGCTTTAAATAGCCCCCAAGGGGCTGAATGGGGGGGCGCAGCCCCCCCATGACCGTTGCCAACGGTCTGGCAACGGTCACATGACCGTTTTGGACCAGGTCGTGCGACCCGGCCGGGTCGTGCGACTCGCGCGACCCGGCCGCGACCCCACGACCCGGCCGGGGGAGTCGGCCCGACCGGGTCACGACCGGGCCGGTCGGGGTTAAACCCGACCGGGTCGGGGCCGGGTCGCGACCCGGGTCGCGACCCGGCATACCATGTTTACAGGTATAAACTGGTGATGTTTGGGAGAGATTTTGCATTCTTGTGTTAGAAAAGATTAATAAGCCAATCTCCACAGTATCAGACACCTCTGCTACCATCAAATTCGAAATCGATGTTGATATAAGTGATTGATAATAATATCAATTTTAAAACTTGATATTACAAACAAAGCAGCTTACATAATAAAAATGTCCAAATTTAATATTGATACTCTAGATTTTTAAGATATTAATATTAACTGGTTAATAATATCAACTTTGAAATCGTAGTACCCACAAAGCAAGTTTAGATAATACAAGTGTCCAATTTTTAATCCTGAAACTCTGTCCTATTGAAATATTAATATTAAAATCCATGTACTGTATAAGCCAACAGCCCATTGAGTAGCTAAAAGGCCGAGCAGCTGCACGGGCCCGCACGTGTCGGTGGTCAGAAGAGGGGTGCCGTGTCTACACGTGCGGGTTGACGCGTGCGGAGGGTCACCTTAACACAGCTGGCCTGCGCTCTCTCTCTCTCTCTGACTTTGACTTTGACAAAGGAAGCTCAGCATTCTGTTCAACCCAAAAGAAGATAAAAATAAATAGAATCAATAATATAGATTGAACGGTAGACCTGTTTATTTATGTCTCAAAAATCTTTCACATCAAGTCAAATAGAATAACTCAAATTAAATTAACATTTGATTTCAAGTTTAGCATATTAGTAATATTATATACATTTTTCATGCAAAAGATAAATTAATGGTATATACAAACAATATTACATTTTAATAAAACATGCTTAAAATCAGTAGATTAATGAGAGTTGTATGCATACAAACATGTATATTCTATCTTAATAAACTGTAGTTTGAGGGGTAATAAATAGAATCAAATAAAATTAATCTGATAGATATTTGGCTTGATTTGAAAAAAAAACAAAAAAAAACAAATCATCAACGCCCGTAGCTAAACCAAGTTTGTCTCTTAATTAATCTTGTCCCAGAGAGCCACTTAGGTGACCGAAAGCTCTGTCATCTCTTCAAATTAGTTTCTTCTCTACAGATGGAAGTCTAAGACTTTCTCCTCATTTTTTTTTAAAGAAATGCTTTTTATTCAGTATATAAATGCCAGAGGAAAGAAAAGAGATATATGAGCATGCAAGAGATACATATAATGGTTGAATGGTGATGGACAGTTGGAAAGGCAAAATGAGAAAGGAAAGTGTGAAAACATTACTTTTGGGAAACAAGTAAATCTTGTGGTGTTTTTTCTCCATGTTTAGCATTTCATTTTACACCAACCTACCCCCTCAATCTGTTTACTTGATTTGAAAATGGAATTCTATGTTCTTATTAACACACACACACACACAGAGCGATATATATATATAACACACACATGTATGTATACAAGCAAAAAAAAAAAGCTGAAAATACTGGAAGCTTTTATTAACAACTCCAATTGCCTGATCCATGATGACTAAACAAACCCTTTAGAAACAAGAGTGTAGGAAGTCAATCTGAGCTTTGAATAAAAGGTGTGTCATGAATGCTAGATATATCAATATATATGCATGTAATTAATGTCATTTATATATAAGCAATTCGAGGGCATGTTCACACAAGGCCCCAAGTGTGTAGGAGATAAGTAAGACGACTGTACGTAGTTATGAGCAATTATATATATATATATATATATTAGCTAATTAAGATATGCTACATGTAAGCCGAAATGCATGCGTCTTGACGATATATATAAATGAAGTATATATATATATAGACTTGTTGTTCCTAGGCATGCACGTACGTTGTGCATAAACGAATGTTGGGTTGTTTCTTGATCCATCGAAATAAGCTTGGGCAAGATGATGTTCAGGGTATGCAAATTCTCACCGCCTGTAAAGTTTTTATACTTATTATATCACTGATCTATGGTATATATATATACTGCATCTAAATCAATATCCTTAGTTTCAACTTTTAAATTTCTATCCTAGATACCGTACAAATCAGCCAACAATATATATAGTTCGTTCAGATAACTGGAGTTGGGTTAAGTTAAGCTCAATTGGTGTATTTGTGTGTTTGGTGATGATGACTAAGTTTAGAAGCTGATGGTTTCTGAATCCAGCACAACAACTTGCATTCAAACTATAATTTTTATGACAGAGAGTTGACATCCCTTGAGACATGTTTTCTTTTCTTTCTTTCTTTCCTTTCTCAATCTTTCTATTGGTCTAAAAAGAATTTTGGGCCTTGATTCTGCTGTGCTGCCAAGTATGTGGGGGCCTGCTCAGCTCGGCTTGCTAAGTTGGCAGCCCAACAATATCAAAGGTGACTAGGGAACTCATGCTAATGGGCCACAGATAATTTAAGACTTGGCAGACTTCTGAGGAGAATAAAATGAGAAAGATCAATTGCTCCTTTAGTATGCTTGACAAAAACAGAAAAAAAAAATTAAAGAATGGGTATTTGTGCTAAAAATTGCAATTATGTTTTTCCAAGTTGAGTTTAGTTCTTAGTTTAGTGCAAGCAAATAGATTAGAAACGTTGACATCACCAAACCTTTTTTCTTTCTTTTTGCATCCTGCCAAGTTTTGGTAAAGATGAAAATTCTGACAAATAGCTATATGTATAAATGCATGATCTAGTAGCCTTAGGGATTACTGGTGACTACTTAAAATGATTACATGCATGTATCAGATCATATTATTTGATTCATTCGTTAAATTATTCGAGTTTAGTTTACCCATTTGCTAACTTAAGCAACCCATGTGTGCTAGCCTTTGAATAGCTAATTAACTAGCACATACACTAGCTGATTCTTGGCTATACCACTAGCTGACTTGAATGACAACCATTCAGGATTAGTTAGAGATATCTTAAAACTCAGCTATTTTAATGCAGTAAGAGATATCATATCGATTGAATCAATTACAATGTGATATATATATATACACACACACATTGGCTTAAGAAATAATTTCCACCCCTTCTCCTAGTAATTAAACTGATTTCATTCATCAGCCCCACTTAGGTCATCTATGCTTGTTAAGCTGATACCCTATGAACAGTATCCAACTAAATTTGCTACATTATAATTCACTTAGACTGTGAGGTTAAAAAATAATCTCTATATATCATAGTTGCGATCACAATAGAAAATTGTGCAAATGTCACTGTTTTTTATTGTTAGCACATATTTCAGTGCCCAAATTAATTTTATGTGATCTCATCGTGTTGTTAGTTCTCGAACCCTCGCCGGTGCGCAGTGCGGCGCACACCTGGCCGCTGTGCCATGTCCAAAAAAAAAAAAACCGGAAGGGGTAGAGAGCGACCAAGAAAATTTTAAAAATATATAATTTTTATTTTTAAAATAGAGGATTGGATCATGTTGATGGAAGTCATATTGTACAAGTACAACTTATTAGGGATAGAATAATGCCTCCGCAAGACACAGAATTATTCACAATTAATTCTATATATGTATTTTCATCTACCCGAAACCAATTAACTCTCAGAGCAACCAAAATTAATTTTCGGCTACATATTGACGTAAGATGACCTTCAATAGTCTCTAAAGTCTGTCCATGCCCATGTGAACTTCGCGATGCTTTGTAACTAATTTTATTCTCTTCACCTTATAATCTGCTAGCATATGCATCACAAAGTACCTTCCAAAACATAAGACTACCAGCCAAAGTTAGAAGACTTCCCCTGCTTTCCTTTTCTTGAGATAAAATTTGATAGAGTAATTAGGATTTCTTTGAGGAGATTTTGATAAGTGTTATATGAATACATTATAGGTAAGTACAGGAAGACCCAAGGCATCAATTTGCAAAGAATCCACATGATTTTGTCAATTATTTCAATAACCATGTGTGCCAATTTCATAGCATTGTCCTCACCTCAACAATGACACTAGGGGTGTCAACGGGTCAAATACGGATGAGAAAATGGCATTGTCCATATCCGTATCTTATAAGTAAAGTGTGTATTTGTATAATATTCGTTAACTATCAGTAATGGGTGTATCGACGAACCGCATCATAGTATCTGCTTAAAAACGATTTATGATCGGTTAATAGACAATTAATAGATACATAGAGTCATAATTAGTTCAACATGTAAATTCTTCGTCCAAGAGAAAAAAAACTTTTAGGTTCTATAAAGAACATGAGAGAGAGAGAGAGAGAAATCGACGAAGAGATTGTGGAGGCATATCCAGTATATAAGAAAGCTCGAGTGTGACGGCATGACAATGTCCGCTCCTATATTATGTTGTCGTCGACTATTTGGCAAATCACCCAATCGATAGGTTTTCTAGTATGGTGGCCCTTGCGGGATGCCAAACTTAGCGGTATAGGACTAGGGAGGGAAGAAGTTGTTGACGTATGTGTATGTGGACTACACCGTTGGGACGTAGGAGAGAATGGAGACGTTGTTATCAGACGTCAGGGTAAGATTTGTTCAGTGTCGAGATCACATAGAGTATGACGAACCAGAGAGTTAGAAACACTAAGATTTTTGCCATGGTGCATTTGCACATGCTTAAATATTTTAGAATGCGCATTGTTAGATTATGTATCGATTAAAAGATACAAGTAACGATTTTCATGTTCAACTTATGATATATTCGTGATCATATCTATTAAGACAGCAGATAATCGATGAATAAATATAGATAACTTATTCAAAAAATTTAAATTATTTTTTAATTGTTCGTTAACTTAACAGTCAGATAATCGAGTAATTCGTATCTATTGATATCTCTAAATGACACTAACAGATGTTTCTAAAGGTGATCCAAGCACTTTGTCACCTAGCAAATGGCCCAATCCCAACCCCCACATGATTATTCAATTTGTAGCTTTGCCCACGAGCATCTATGAAGAGGGTAATAAAGAAAAGTCAAAGGAATAAAATAAGAAAACCAGAGGGGAGGCCTCTCCTCCTCAGGGCAACGGATAAGCACAGAGAAGGGTAGGGCAATGCCACCAACCAGCTTTCATCTTGTCATTTAATGTTTCCAAGTCCTCTATTTGTGTATGTGCCCCTGTATGATTTTGGTGGAAAATGAGCTTGCAAGGAGAAAGTTTTATGCCGGTGGAAAATGAGCTTGACATTATATTTGTCATATGGGTTTATTCGAAAATATACTTACCCCGTTTGACCCGCGATAAATCTCTCCAACGTCCCTTTTCCCGTCTCTCTCCGAGTCTCCGTCTTCTTTCTCTAATCTCTCTCTCTCTCTCTCTCTCTCTCTCTCTCTCTCTCTACGTCAAGCGGCAAAGAACCCTAGAGAGCCCAGTTCTCTCTCCTCTCTCCGCCAGGGTAAGTTTTCTGTTCTCTCTCTCATCTCTCCTTCTCCCCCTCAATCTACATATTTATGGAGCCTTTCCGGTTTCAACAATCGTTTCCTTTCTTTCCCCCACCCATTTCTTCAAAAACTTCGCCTTTTGCCCGATGCGGGGCATCCACGAAGATCTCACCTCGGGTGTCCGAGTAAATTTGGAATCGTTGTCCAGGAAAATGCAGATTGTCGGGTGTCCGCCCGCGGGCCTGTTGAGATGCCGCTGTTTCTTTGATCGTTTTGTTATCATTATTTTTTTGCCCCAGGGTTTATTCCAGATCGTTGCGTGCCCTCCGGTTGTTTTAATCCCTTTTCGTTTCATTAGATCCGTCATTTTGAGACTTTTTCTTCCAATTTGTTTGATTTTTTGCGCCTATTTTCGATGCATTCTCGTTTCTTGGCCGCTACCGACTTCAATCCCAATTTGGGTGTTCTTCGAGGAGCGATCAACGAGGTAAGAACGCTGATTCTGGATTCAACGACGTCGGCGGAAAGATCACATCGTTGCAGCAGATCTTCTAATATTTTGTCTCCCCTCTTTTTCTCTGCTCATGTAATGTTCTGCAGCTTGTCCCCAGGATTTGCTGCTTTTCCTCTTGACTGTTCTAGTTTCCGCGGGCAAGCGTGAAAGTGGAAGCAATGGCTTAGGTTGGCTTGAGGGAACTTGTGGAAAGATCGCAGCTTTGCGCGGTACCCTTTTTACCTTGTGGACATCGCCAGCCGCTCCCTTCTCATGGATGACAATGGCGGATTGGGCATGCGGCACTGGGGGGGATACTATGAGCAGCCCCAGGTGAAGGGAAATCTGAGCCTGCAGCTCATGTCGGCGGCCGGCGAACGAGACCTGAAGCCTGTTCTCCACAATGGAGCACCGTTTCTCCAGCAGCGCGACTGCGTCGTGCAGGAGCCTTCCGTCCCGATCGAATACCTGCGGGAGAGTTGGATGTACCACCAGCGCGACAACAGCAAGATCCTCCACGATCTCACCATGAACCCTAGCTACGCCATCCCTCCCGATGCCCATGCCCAAGGCATCCCCCACACTCTTCAGATGCTGGAGCAGCCTGAACCGGCGCTGGCGCCGGCGACCGGGAAGGCTCCGGCCGCAAACGGCTCTGGTGTCAAGAAGGGTAGCGCCCCACGGAAGAAGAGGCCACGGGAAGTGAACCCGTGCAAAGTGCCGAAGCCGAAGAAGCCTGCAAAGGCCTCCACGCCAAAGGCTGGGGCGAACACAGAGAACAAGGCTGCCTCCCGTGCCAAGGCGGTGCAGAAGAGCGTTGGAGTGGTGATCAACGGGATCGACTTGGACATCTCGCAGCTTCCCGCGCCAGTCTGCTCCTGCACCGGCACTCGCCAACAGTGCTACCGATGGGGCATTGGAGGGTGGCAGTCGGCATGCTGCACCACAAATATGTCTGTGTATCCGCTCCCGATGAGCACGAAGAAGCGGGGTGCAAGGATAGCGGGGAGGAAGATGAGCCAAGGGGCATTCAAGAAGGTCTTGGAGAAGCTGGCAGGTGAAGGCTATAACCTCGCTAACCCTATTGACTTGAGGAATTATTGGGCCAAGCATGGAACTAACAAATTTGTGACCATCCGATAAAGGCTGTAATAAAATGCAGATCAAGGCTTTGCTAGGTCTGGAGGGCCTGCATTTTGACAAGCTCAACCTGTGTATATAAACTGCTTGATCTTGCCAGGAGGCTCACACATATCATCTACCTGTTGTGGAGATTTCGCGCATTTTGGTTCTACCCCTTTTTTGGTTGTCACATCAGAAAGTTGTAGCTTTATTAGGTGAATTCTTGCTTTGCCTTTGAGGCTTGTATTAACTTGCTTTATGGTTAGTTAGAATCTCTGTTTGAATTGATTAATGGAAGTTCATCTTCTATTATGTTATTTTTCCTTTCATGAGTATCTACTTTCTGCGTTGGATCACTATATCAACTTTCTGGGCTTACTCTCTTTAAAATCCCTTTTGGTTTTACTACTCACTGCCTATTTTCTGTTCTATTATGTTCTTTTTCCTTTCATGAGTAATGGCATGGTTTCTGTTCTTTTGGGCATACTGCACTAACTTTTTGTGTTTGTTCAATTGTTTATTAACATAAGCATTATTTGACCCCATTAAAAGTCAATTCTTTCATGTCATTACTTCCATATTTATGCCATTATCATGCCCCTGTATTTGCCAAATAACCAATTCTCAGTTAAACTAATAGAAAAAAATTTCTTGCAATGTGCATAGTTTTCATTTTGACTTTCTCTATAAAAAGCTCCATGAAGCAGTTAGGTTACTACCTTTTTCTAATTTAATTAAGATGGATTGCCCTGATCTGCTCAGAGGCATGGGTGGTTACTGGAAAGAGTTGCTTCTGAACTGCGTGCCCTTTTCCAGCTGGTCAGATGATGTTTATCTGGCTTCTGATTTATCTTCACTGCCTACCTAGTTTTTATGTACCTACTGAATATTTTCTAGAGAGGTTTTCTACCGAAGAATATGAACAATGGCTTAGATAAGGGATGAGCTCACCACTTGTTAGCTAATTGGTCGGTGGATCATTGGTTGCAACTTGATTAGCACTTTGCAGATAGCTGAATTCGTTGGAATCTTATGACTTTCTCTTGACTTAATTTGAGCCATTTATAATGGCAAAATCTTTAACCTTCGGCCATTTCTTTTCTTGTTCCCTTGAGTTGGAGCTTAGAGAGACTTAATATCTGAAGGGAATTTGTAATTTTTTGTGGATAGCCTCTTCGCTGCTCAGTAAATTAATTGTCTAAAGAACGACATTAGTTGTGTCCGGTCAGTGCTTGACTTTTGTTTCTTTCTCATAGTTAAAAGGTAATTGTTGACTACTTACACCTAGTGTTTTTTTATGTTTTTATGTGCTAAATGCATCATTTGATATCTTCTCACTGCTATTCTTTTGTAACAAATAAATCGTTCACATCCTCATGTCTTGACTCATGCAGGATGCAGTAAGATGTCATGCTGTGGGTTTCATTTTCTTTTTATACACATTATGTATGCAGTGTTATATTCGATTTTTGGGTCTTATCTAGTTCTACCACTAAGAAAATTTTTCCTCTTGCCCATTAGTAGTCTCATACAATCTCTGTTCGCAAGGGAATTGGACCCCCCCTCCCCTCCCTTTGTCAGGTCCTTGTAGCATCTTCTTCCTACCTCCGGTGCAGTTTCCACTCCGGCAACCCTCCTCTAGCCTTCCTAAGATGAGCATACCTCCAGAAAACCATTCTCTACATCCATTCGCTTCTACCAACTGAGGACCCTGTCTCAAGCGCCTCACACCTATCACTGCATCATAGCATACAAGGACTTAGTGATGTTTCCATAATTTTTATTGCTGCTAGTTTTTTGCCTTCGTTTCTGGTGCCTCATGCCTATCACTACGTAGGATACAAGGACGTCGTGATGTTTCCATAATTTTTATTGCCGTAGTTTTTTTGGCTTGAAGTACTATTCCATGCAACCTGGTCACTTCCAGCAAATACCCTGTCACCCAGCAAAATGCATGTGCTTCTTATCAGATGTAAGGTAATCGCTGTAAAGGGTTGATTTTTCTCCTCTACCTACAGTTAAAAATTATGTTCCCGCTGGTTCCACCTGTTTCCAACCTAACCTTTGAAGAGCTAAGAAATCAGAAAGTCTGGAGATGCAGCAGCAGATGTGGATCCAGTAGGGGTACCACTAATATGTAGGGAAATTATCCCAGGTTTTCATCGAAGAAGAATCCCCCCCCTGTTCGTACAACCTGTCGGAGCATTTCATTCTGTGCCTCTGTCTTGGAGGTAATGCATTTAGCAACTCGGCTGCGTTGTTTTTCTGATCATCAACACCAATTGTTTCCAAAAACATGTGAATATAGAAATTTTCAGAAAGGGCAGACCTTCCGTACCATTGTTTGCAGGGGTCGATCCCCTGTCAAACAACAGGTTTTAAGGCACTAGATCGACTGATTCTGGTCTGACCCAACCTCGTATTATTGCCATGAATCGGTGGGGAAGACATCTTCGCGGTGGCCCTGCCCCTCCTATCACCTCCTTTCGTTGATCTGGTTAGTTCGGCTCGGATCGGATAGAAATCAGCCGTCTTCATTTTTATTGTCGTCAGTTTTTTGAAGAACCAATCTGGATGGTTCCAGACTCCTACTCGAAATTCCTTGTTTCGTGCCCTCTTCAAGAAATACCAACCTATCATTTTCAACGGACCTTCTAAGATCTGTTGACCTTTCTGACACCACGATCAAAAATGTATGCAGAAGCAGAATGATATGTTCTCTCCCTGTTCGTTTCTGTGGTTTCAGGCTTCCAGTAATTGTTCGGATTTGTTCTTCGCCTGTTCATTTCCATCAACAATTCCCTCTTTTAGATGATGCAGATATCAATTTCTGGTCATTTTTACCGGTTGATGTATGCGTCGCGCTTCATTTGCCAGGGTTAAAGTTTTTTTTTCTTCTGTTCTTCGTTTTATAAGCTGAAAATACAAGAAAACATTTCTTTCTGCTTTGTTAAGGACTTAGTAGATAAGTTTATACACATACAAATATCTGTCCCAGAAGGTATTTTTTATTCTACGTGTCTTCAGGGACCAAACAATCCAAAATGTAAGGGCCTGTTTGGTACAATAAAATTTTGGAGATAAACTTGCATTATCAAAGTGATCTCCTAAATTTTAGAGATAAATCTGATTTATCCCAAAGTTATCCCCGTACCAAACATGGCTTAGAAGTGATATTTTTGACATAAAAAATTGAAAATCATTTGGCCTGTTTTGGCCCGTGTCGACCCGTATGTCGATCTGACTAAAATCTGACTTTTGACCCGGCAAATGACCAGCAGTCGACCCGACCCATTGCCACCCTTAGATATCGGCTTTTAAAATTGATATGGTAGAAATAGAAGATGGCTTGCTATTTAATGGCATGTTACTGTGGGATTTAGGAAGAGGAACTAGATCAATTTGGATCAGGCCAGGCCGAATGTAAATGATATTTAATAATCACTGTTACATTCTGTTCTAGGTCAGAGAAATATATGTAGTCTTTTATTTACATAATAAGTAAGATAAAAACTTGGGTAGGGGCAAGGTTCGTCAGAGTTGACCCATCAGTTTAAAACCCAACCCTTGAATGGGTGACAACAGAGTGGGCCGAGCCTTAATATTTTAATAATTATTCTATTATATAGTAGTTAATTGTTCAACTTGCTGATGAGAAGACATGTTAATATTTCTGCAACAAATTGCTAGAATTGTGAATGAAAAATAAAGTAAGGTTTGTGCAGCTAATTTTGTAAATTTAGAGAGCTGACGATGGGAGAAATTATTCAATATAAGTAGTCTTGAGAAATATCAATATTGACCCCCCCCCTTTGTGGACTTTTCTTTCCGGTGGTCTCTCATGGGGTGTTTGGTTGCATGATAATAGAGATTTTTATTTTAATTTTTAAAAATTATAAGTAAATTTGTTAAAAGAGGTGTTTGACAACCTTGACAAATTTATATTTTGAAAATAATTTTTTTCTTAAACAAAAAAGAAGGTCTCACCTCTTTCTTTTTTCTTGTGATCTCCCACTTTGTTTGGTCATGAATGATAATAACTCTTTTTTGCTCTCACATCCCTCCAAACATGATAATTTTATGTCATGAGTTGGTTCACTTTTTATTTTAATATAATTTTTATCATGAAAATGTACAAAAAATTATCATGCAACCAAACACCCCATTAGATATTTTTTTTTACATACTTAAAACCTGCCTATTTTGACATAAATTTGCAAAGCTCATAAGTCTATCCCCTCTTCTCTGTCTATTTATTCTCTCGCTAGCGTATGAAGTTAAAACCCTGTTTGGATTGAGTATCAATCGCATATATCAATATTAATTTTATGTTTTTATAGTACCTCAATAGTAACATTATATGATTTTAGTACTCCGACTAAATTGACTTACAGAGAGTTTGGTGCATGACTAAATGAATTTTCTTACAAAAAATATTTTTGTAACTCGAAAAAGATATTTAGCAATCACAAAATAAGTTTACTGAAAATTTTTCTATGATATATTCTTTCTCTTGTGATCTTCTTCTTTTTTTTTATTCTTTTTTGTGAAACGTAGCTCCCACATTGTAAATATTAGTTTTCTAACAAAACGTGGCGACGCCAAGTAAACTACCATATGTTTTATTTTAATATATTTATTTACTACAAAAATAAAATAGCATACCACATCGAGGGGTCAAGTGCAGGGAGTGATAATTTTTATTTCCTTATTAATTTAAAACGATATTATTATTTTTTAGCGTTATTGTTAGATGGCAAGTTATCTATCAGAGCGGATTCTTGAGATTTTTTCCAGTCTCTCTCGTAAAAATTTAATAAATAAATAATTTGACTGATATATATTTTGATAATATATTTATTGAATTTTTGTGAAAAAAAATCGAGCAAGAGTGTCAGAGTTTTCTTGAAATTCTTCGCTCTCTCTTTTTTTTCATATTATTTCGATCCGGGCCCACATTGGGATGGAGAACTTTGACTTTTCAGCGCAGCCAGACTCATTTGGTCAACTCCTCTGCCCCTTCCGGTGGCGCCGCCCGAGTCCACCATTCTTCTTCTTCCTCCCAGCTGCCTGTCCTCAACAGCTCTCCTCGGCAGCCTCGGCGGCGTCTCCGAGTGGTGTCGACGGCCGGCGTCTCCGCGTCGCTGCTGCCAGGTGCGGCGCCGCCTCTTTGCAGCAAGGGAAAGATAGAGTCCCCTTATCCAGATTTTCCGGCACGTTGAACATCCTCGCTCCCTCGGTCGTAGTGGTGAGCAATTTTTCGTTTTTCTTTTCTCGTTTGAAGATTCGTGATCTGCCATCTAGACTGTGGGGTTTTTTTTGTCCACTTTACACGATTGCTTCCGATCTGTTATTTATTTTACAGATCCACGGCGTCACTTTCTCTGCTCTGTCCACCTTCGTTTTTTCCCCTTTGTTATTTTTGTCTTTTGTTATTGTTTGATTTTCCTCGGCAGGTTCTGTTTGATCGTCTGATATGCCAGTGTTTTTCTTTGATTCCTTTCTCGAAGGAGTTTGCTGGACGGTTCGTTTTCTGTTGTCTGATGGTCTCTAGTGGACTCGCAATTTTCTTCGTCTCGTATCTATATTTTTCCTTCGGAAGATTGAAGGTTCCTCGTACTTCAATGTTCCTTCATGCGTAATACCCGTACCTATTATGTTGTGCATCTGCTTTTCTAACCACTCCTGATTTACAATATACATACAGGACAGCGTAAGTGACCTTAGCCGGTGATAGGCCATTTGTTTGCATGCCTTGTAGGATGCTTATTGTTATTGTTTCTTCCATCTAACCTGTTTTATGATAACTACCAATGGCTGTGGTTTAACATACGAACTTAGGTACTACACAATCGCCTTTCATTTGATTTAGGATTTTTTTCTTCTTCTGCATAGCACAATACTGCAAAATCCTTGCATTAGAGAGGGGTATGTGTAAAGAGCTGGCTTCTGGCAGGGAGGACACTTTCATCCCCCAAACCCAAAAATACTGTCTTTCTCACTTGAAACAAGTGGGTAGGATGCACGGGACGGGGCTGCCGGTGGCAACCCCTCTGCCTGGAACAGTGGTTTCCTCCATGGATTAGCCGATCCAATCTATCTTCTGATCATGTGGGATCAGCCAATGAGTCCTTGTTTAGATCAATCCTGGCAGAAGAAAGTTCCGAGACATGGCTCTCTAGGATCAGGTCTGTTGTGCCTATCCTGATCCAGAATCGGCTGATCCAGATTGCATGTTATTATGTCTACTTCTATTCTTTGTTTACTGGCATCCACCAACAACATATTGTCATTTGGTATTGACTACCACTGCTTAGTTCCTCAACCATATTTTATCCTGATATAAATCAAACAGGTACCAATCATGCCATTGCCTTTTAAGCCTGCCTTTTATATGTCGTTGAAAAGCCCCATTGGTATGCCTAGTGTGTGACAAATAGTGAAGGCTTCATGTATTCCCTCTTTAATGATTCTAGATCAGGATCGGTCCCTTGATCTGCCAAGGCAGATCCCAATTACGATCAGGATTGGATCAGCTGGCTCAGCCAATCCACCAGAATAATAACTGATCCTGGATCAGTCCTTCAAAAACTGAAAAAAAACAACAAATTCACTGAAAATAGTTTTTAATTGATCTCCTGTAGATAGGTGGCTGGCCAATTGGGGTCGGATGCTGCCACCACCCTGGTCTTCCCCATTCTAAATGGGCACAGAAGAAGGTTATATCAGGTCCAGTTGATCTGAACGACCACACCTGATCCGGACTGCAGTTTTTTGAATGTCTGTAAACATGCCGACAGTTGGTGGCACCCAAATCTAAGATCAATCATGTAAAAACCCTGACATTTTTTAAATGACCAAGGCAGCGGCCAGCCCCTCCCCCCAATGTCAGGAGGTGCCAAACCATGTTGATTCCAGCCACGTGTCCATCATGGATAGGTTTGGAACATTTTTTTGTGAATTTTCTTTTTCTTTTGTACTTTTGAAGGATCAATCCAAGGCAATCTTGGATCAGTTTTTCTTCTGGTGTGTCAGCCAAGTCAGCCGATCTGATCCCAATCCAAATTGGGATTGGCCCCAGCCATTATAGGGGCTATTCCAATCCAGAAATCCTTGCTACTTTGAGGCTGGCACTCAGTTGTTTCTCATTCTGTTGAAGTTATTGAGTCATCTGACAAATCCAAGGTGATACACATAGAAGATTTATTCTGGCACAATCACCAACTTTGTACACAATTCAAGAAGCTCCAGATGGATGTTGGAGCAGTAAGAACTTATAATGAACTTCCTTATGTCATTATGTGCCATGTTCCCTTAGAATAATATAAATTAACATGGCTTAAAATTTAAGATTCCGCTATGCAGCTAGTCTTTAAATGTTATGAAACCAAACTTGGAAACTCTGAACAATTAATGAGGGCCACAAATGAAACCAAGAAAGCAAAGAATATAACCACACGACAGAACATTGGCTCACTGTGTTCCCATTTGCAAAGACTGGGAGGACTTTTGTAGGCACAGAAAATTGGTGATGGAACCATTACCACCAACATATAAGAGAGGGGAGGATAAGAAAGAGGGGAGAGAGAATTCAATATGACAGGGCTCCGCTAACTTGATTCAGGTGATACAGAGGGATTCACTAACTTGATCTGGATGATACACTAGGATCCACAACATAAAATGGTTGATCCTTGGTGTGTCGGGTCCAGCTGACTCGATATGCATTGTTTTCCCTGCCCGTTCAGAGGTGGGAAGATGTGGAGGTGGCGGAGACTGCTGCTTTGCCATAGGCAGCAGCAATTTGACTGCCTAATGGCTATGGATTGATCCAGAATCACTGTTTTAATGATTTTTTTTTGTTTTTCTTGTTAATTTTCCAGTTTTGGAGAACCAATCCATGCCGATCCCAGATTAATTTTTCTTCCCTCGGATTTTCTGAGGCCAGCCTGATCTAAAAATCCTTGTGCTGAGTGTGTAGAAGATTGGCATGTAAGATCTTTATGAAGACAGCTTGATCTTGCCAATTTGCTACCAACCTGTTTGGTCATTCATGATGTTCAGTTGAGCCTCTTAACCAATAAGCAAGATGTTTTTTTAATTACCTTAGTGAACCTAACTCCTACAGCACACACTCAAGCTGTATGCATCTTTTAGTTCATTTTCTCAGGCCCTACCAGCCTTGTCAGACATCGTCACTTTTCTACTTCAATCTGACTAGTTCTCAGGCAGCTGGAAATTTCTTGAATGATGAAAAGCAGAAAAGAGGGAAAATATGCAAAAATGTTCACTGCATTTTATAGAGTGTAATGCAGCACTCTGAAAAAAAAAATATGCTTTTGTTTTGAGGACAAGTTCCAAAAAAATTTCTGCTCTTTCCTTTGATTTTGTTTCTGTTCATTAGTTTTTTCTTGAGAAACTCTTCATCATTATTTTTGTAAGAATTTATGAAGGAATTTGAAGGTATAGGTTCTTATCCTGTTGAAAGAGTATTATTTTTTATTTTTGTAGATGTCTAATGATAATGAAAATCTGAAGGAGAGTGGTGCCTGTGTTTCAAGTAACATCTCAGCAACAGAGTGTGAACCTGGACGGCACAGTATTTTAGCAAGCTTCATTCAACAAGCATCAGTGTATGGGGTAGCTGCAGGATATTGCATTTCTGCATCGTTACTCTCAATTATTAACAAGTGGGCAGTCATGAAGTTTCCTTATCCCGGTGCACTGACAGCTCTACAGTATTTCACCAGTGCTTTTGGTGTCTTGGTTTGTGGGTGGTTAAAAATTGTGGATCATGACCGCCTTACTGTTCATATTATGTGGAGGTTCCTCCCTGCTGCTATTATATTCTATCTCTCACTCTTTACAAACAGTGAACTTCTTCTTCATGCTAATGTTGACACATTTATCGTATTTCGGTCCGCAGTTCCCTTGTTTGTGGCTGTGGGAGAAACTCTATATTTGAATCAGCCATGGCCCTCACTTAAGACATGGCTTTCCCTAGCTACTATTTTTGGTGGTAGTGTGATGTACGTGGCCACAGACTATCAGTTCACTGTGACAGCTTATAGTTGGGCAGTGGCTTATCTTATAAGCATGTCAATTGATTTTGTTTACATAAAGCATGTTGTTATGACCATAGGCCTCAACACCTGGGGGCTGGTCCTTTACAACAACTTAGAAGCATTGTTGTTGTTTCCTCTTGAACTTTTTATAATGGGGGAGCTGAAGAAGATAGAGCATGGAATTTCTGACAAGTCAGATTGGCATTCTTTCAGCGTAGTTTTGCCTGTTGGTCTCTCCTGCTTGTTTGGTCTGGCTATATCCTTTTTTGGGTTTTCTTGTAGAAGGACAATCTCAGCTACTGGTTTTACAGTTCTTGGTATTGTCAATAAGCTTTTGACGGTAGTGATAAACTTGGTTATTTGGGATAAGCACTCTTCATTTGTTGGCACTGTTGGTCTCTTGATATGTATGTTTGGCGGTGTCCTTTATCAGCAGTCCACAACCAAACCAAAGCCTCCTCAAAAGGAAGGGGTAGCTGAACCTAGTGATGAGGAAGAGCAAAAGCTATTGGAAATGGAAGGTGTCCGGAAAGATGACTATGCTGCACAACGTGGTGCAACTTGAAGAGAATTGAATGCTACATCCTATTACCTTTTGCATACACAATTTTTAGGCTAGATGGTGTTTTTAGCATTTTCTTGTATCCTTTGGTATTTGTTTTTTCTGTTTAGGTATTAACCGTGAATGCTTGGGGGAATGGTGAAGACAATAAAAGCAGATTGGGAAATCACATGTATCTTGGTGTCAGTGCAATCTGTATAGCTGTCTGAGGCGATTCATTTAGAGTTGCCTTTGAGCATACGACTGCATCTCACATGTAATCAGAATTTGGTTGATCCTTTCATATGCTTCCATTTCCTCTAGATACTTTCTCAGCTTCCCTCGGATATCTGGGACAATGAACAGGTTTTCCATTTTGTTGTTATTTTTTAATTTCATTTTTTATACCTTAATCGAGATAAGCATTGTGTTGATAGGATGGGTGATGAATGTAAATGTTTGTGCGTTATAGTTTTGCATACAGCGGCCTTTTTGATCCCTGCCCAATTATCAGAGAGGAGTGCCTTTACTTCTTAGGTGGGTGACAGTGGCAGAGAGAGCATGGACCAGTACTTCAGTTTCTTGAATCATAGGCGTTCTTGAGTTATTTCAGGCATGTGGAGTATTAGCAGGTCGACCTTTTTTTCATCTAGTATGTTGGTTCCTTAACCATCATTAGTTGATCTGCATTGGGCATAATTCGTTGGTCTCACTGTGCTAAAAGGTACTGCACTATGTTATGAATTTGTAAAGCTTCTATTTTAGATGTATCTGTGTCATGCAAGGACATGGCTTCCGCAAAGATCTATTTATTATGTTTGCAGAGTTGAAACCTCGGTTCACAAGATTTCCAGGTAATTTTGTTGAAAACGAAAGAAAGCAAATGATTTCAGTTTTAATATATCAAAGTATTTGAGATTAAAGGATTCTTTAAATTTATGTGGATTTCTGAAAGTTATCTTAGAATAGCACTTGTGCGAGAAACTTTTCAAAGCCATTGTTCAATCTTTGTTTCTTGATCTATCTTGCTTTCCTTTTGCATTCTTAAATGGAGTATCTATTGGATGGATTACACAAGTATGCCATGTTAGAAAGGCTTTATTTGATCATGTACTACAAGTTTTAAAGTGCCCAATCATTATTGTGATGCTTTCAGCGTCGAAACATTAGTGATTATGAGTCTGTCTTAAAGACAAATACTTCGGCATGGGTGGTGGTAATTTGTCTACTATTTGTAGCAACTGCCAAAAAAAATAGGAGCCACCATTATTTAACCTTGACTCCGTATCTTATTTTACATGATAAAATTTATAACTTAAAATAAAATATTTAATCTGATTCTACAGTTTGATTTGATTTGAAGGGTCCTAAAAACTAGAATCAAAGCAATCAAACCAAATCAAATTGCTGATTTTGTTTGATTTTTCTGGTTTAACGGAATAGTGGACAGCCCTGTATACATGCAAACGTGTTTCATGGATGTAGCTATATATAAGCATTAGTATGTATGTAATTTTTTAGGAAAAAAAAAGATAGATTTGATCGACTGAGTGAAGGAGGAAACCTATGGGTTTTTAATATATATACGTGTGTGTGATTAAAAATCTTGCACCTATGATTAAGAGCTCTAAGTGGATTTCTACAGTTTCTTGATCGATCGTGCGCGTGACGCTTCTAAACTTGGTTGGTCCCGTGGCACGTCATGAAAATCTTTCAGGAATTGTTTCATTAATCATGTAAAGGAGTCCTAAGCAACTCATATTGCCAGGAACACCTTCAACATGTGCAGGAGGCACCCCTTCCACGCGCCTTTCCTTACTGTGTAGGCGTGCCCCTGGGCAACGACGCTCGAGAGATTAACATCATATCTATAACGTCACAGAAGCGGTTCTTCATATAGAAGTTCGAAAACCCAGATAAATCTATCACCGGACAGGTAGAAATAACTTAGAGCATGTCATTCATCGACGCAAATCAAAACAAAAAAGGTGTATCAAACATATGAAAGTCCATCAACGATATATATTCGCCGCCGTCACCATTCACCACCAGCCGTAATAGTTCAGTAGCGGCAGTAGCACCTTCATCCGCTATTCCACCGTGCTCCATCCAATCCGATCTTCTTGGTCGTGCCAGATCCACCTTGATGTGAAAGTGAAACCCCCTGCTGCTCTCTACGTACACTGCAAAATAGCAGGAACTTAAGAACAAGGACATGAAACTCAGTTTCTGCAAAGCAAACAAGAACACCCGTGATTCAAAACTCAACTCCCACACGGATCAAGGAAATGAACAAGTATGCGTTACTCGTGTGATACAAGATGGTTACATTTCATGGGGGTTCTACCACACAAATGGATCTACACGTGTGTCCCTGGAGTTGATTTGGAAGGCGACCGGTACGGAACCGGTCGACTCAGCAATCACATAGTAGCAGCGGCAAAAAGAGGAAAATCAGGCTCTACCAAGTAGTGCGACTAAAACAAACAGGGAATAATTGCTGGTCCTTCGGATTCCTCTCCTGCAAGGCCAACCCCATCGGTTTCCACTATGCTCCACCACCTTAGCCGCCTCCTCTCTCTAGAGGCTGCCGTACCATACAAGGAGAGCAATAATTGTTGCTGGCATCATATTCCAGCCAATTTATCTTCCCAAAATTTAGTACCATAGCTCTTCCTTATCACTATTGCTGGGAACATCTTATTCGGTCTTCCTCATGGAATGCGGAGTCGCAGCCCGGGTACGGTCACTTTTTGGGCCGACCGACCCGGTCCCAACCCCAAGACCCTGACCCGGTGGATGTTTTAAAATTATTTTTTTATTAATTTTTTATTGCGACCCCGACCAGCCTTGTCCCAACCCAGGTCCCGGCCCCAGCCGACCCAGGTCTGTTGCAGGTCCAATTGACCCACTCCCAACCCCCAACCCCACCTACCACTTAGTCTAGATGATGAAACTGGCAGGCCCCATGTTTGATGGGAAGACTTGCCCAATTTGAGCCTAGAACAGCAGGGACAATCTCTTTCAAATGATCAACTAGGGGAGTCCAAGGTCACATCTATATCGAAGTTGATGTTAAGTCCTGTTGTAGCTTCAAATTGCAGCAGCAACAACTTGAAATTGAAAACCTTGCTCTGTCAACCATAGTTTTCAAGGCAACCAAGACAATATCATGCTACCTTGTCTCTTAGGCGATAAGGCGAGGTGTTAGATGGAGTCTTTTTTAGAGTAAACTAGATAAATTAGCAAATATATTAGTGACAAATAATACATAACAAATAATAAACAGATATGTCAATATATAAATCAATTAATAATATACGAGAGCATAGCTTAATGGACTAACATGAATAACTAATTAGAACTACTCAATTAAGTTAATCTTTAATACTTAATTAGTATTAACTACTGGTAGATATCCATGAAATTACTTAATTCTAATCATTATTCCATCAAAATATCGATTTGTAATCAAAATCACTCAATTAAGTGGTATTGATACTTAATTAGTATTATTTATTACTAAACTAGACAAAATATGACCTAAATAGGCAGCTTACCTAGGCACCCCCTGGCCTTGACAGGTGAGGGGTGACTTGTCCACCTAGGTGATGCCTTGAAAACTGTCAACTGAAACAAAATGGCACCATCCACAAATTGGTGAAGGTTGATGGTCGGAAATGTGAATGCCTTCAATAAGTCCAATGTTCAAAGTTTTATCCCGCATGTTGTTGAGAAAGTGACTCACAATTGCAGAGCAAAAAAGGTCCCCTGTCAGTCCCTCGGTGGTGGCAAAGTGCTCGAGTCTCCGTTGATGCACACTGAAACTAGATTATGGGTAGATGTTGCCAAATTCACATCCTCCACTTGTCAGTAAAGCTCATCAGTTAAAGGACTCAAAAGAGGTAGCTCCAAATGACCCTCCCATGGGTCCTCTCAAAATCAATGTAGCATACAATGCATTCTTTCTTCCTCAAATGTTATTTAAATATGCATTCAAATGTTGCCATGAAATTGTCAGGACTCAGGAATGTACTCCTTGATGAAAGTTGAATCATTCAGCTGGTTGTTGACCCCCTGATGGGGACATATTTTGAATATTTTGGGCTTTCTTTTACTTGTGTCCCTACGAGGACAAGTTTGTAAATAGAAGTCTTAGAGGGTGTTTTTTTTAATTAGGTCTCTTCTCCCTCTTTAAAAAGAGGACCGGATGTACATAGTTCACTAAGTGATAGTTTTAAAAATATTAGAACCGAGGTTCGGGTTCTTTGAAAATTTCATTTTTGACCCTTCTCCGCCGGATGGTGCGAGTATCCGGCATTAACTTACATCGAGCAACGGCTCGAACGCCTTTGATTAACCGTCGCGGCAACCTGTTTTTGGAGACATGCACATCCACAAAAAGTAAAGAACTCAAAAGGGCAGCGGCCTTTTGGGTCCGATGAGATGCAAACCGATTTGTTCGGGTTTGTTTTATTTGTTTGTTGGTTGACTTTTGGATCGACTTGAAGGTCGGTTTTGAGTGTTTGAGTTTGAATCAATTGTTTTGATTGATTTGGTTTTGTTGTTTATTTTGGTTTCGGTTTGACTTTTAGGTTTGTTTTGGTTTAGGTTGTATAGAACCTGTTTTGGTTGGGCAAAGTGTTTTAAGCAGTTTTGGCATTTGTTGTTTGATTTGGTTTTATGAATTTCCAGATTTCTGATTTTTTCTGTTTTTTGTGTTGATTTTGATCCATTTTGGGTGTTTGGAATGTTGTTTATTTGATCTCCCTGCGGGTTTGATTTCTTCGGGCAGGTTTATGTGCATTTTAAATGGATTTCCAGATTGTCAAAACCTGATTTGGGTGTGTTTACAGATTTGTCTAAAATCTGAAATTTCTATGCTTTAGATGTAACCGAGATCTGATTTTCACCTAGGGACTGATTTGGGATCCCGCCGAGCCACAAAGGGGCTGGAGTGAATGGATTAAGGTGGGCCGAAATGGGCCTGCACAAAGGGCTGATCTGGAATCGATTCTAGGACCTGAACATGGGCTGAGCAAGGGCAGCTTCGGAACTGCTTAAGGGGTCTGTTCAGATGGCTTTGAATGGACCGATTGGGGCCTGTGTAGGGGTGTTCTGGATGGGACTGCAGATGGACCGGTTGTAGGATGTCTACAGATGAACCGAGCAAGCCTGAATTGAAGGGGGAAGAGACCTACGTGAAGGTCTGCAAATGTGGCAGGGGAATCCCATTTCAGAACCTGATTTGCTTTGTTTATTTCCAGATTGTTTGAAAAAACCGGTTTGCTTGCTTTAAGCTTACTTCAATTCTGATTTTTTTATTATGACTTTCAGATTTGATTTTCTGTTTTTTATTTTCTGTTTGAATTTCCAGATTCTGTTTTTTATTTGGCGGTTTTTCTGTTTGAATGCCCGGTTTCATTTATCAGATTCATTTCATTGAAATGGTACATTTATTTTATTTGGCGGTTTGCATCGCCTCCACCCCTCCAGGCGATGTCTTCTTTCCCCTTCCACCCTCCGGGCCCGGCAGGTGGCCATTCTCCCTCCCTCCTCATCCTCAGGCCTCCGTGCCTTTCTTCTCATCCTCTCCTCCCCAAGTTCCATCGACGACGTCAACGCGATTGGTCCTCCTTCGGAATCTTCATCCCCGACGGCTATGGCAGGCCGGATTCCAAACCCCTCTGCTTCGTTCGTGCGAGGATGGCGAAGGGAGAAGACGAAGCGGGAACGGGAGGAGAAGGGGCTTGAGGGTCCGCCCGGAGTAGACTTGGGCCATCGTGCGGTCTCCAAGAATCCCCGGGTCATCCACCCTCACCTAGGGCTCTAGTGGGTTCCACAAAGGGGCTGTAAGGGGAATGAAGGATGGCCACAAAGGAGCTTGAGGATCCGCCCGGAGTAGACTTGGGCCGTCGTGCAGTCTCCAAGAATCCTCGGGTCATCCACCCTCACCTAGGGCTCTAATAGGTTCCACAAAGGGGCTGTAAGGGGAATGAAGGATGGCCACAAAGGGGCTTGAGGATCCGCCCTACGTGCAGTCTCCAAGAATCCTCGGGTCATCCACCCTCACCTAGGGCTCTAATAGGTTCCACAAAGGGCCTACTGGCAGCCTGCTTGGAGTTCAGATATGGGCTGAACATGGGCCTGTTATGGGCTGCGCAAAGGGGGCTAGAACATTGTCTGCACAAGGGGCATTTGGCTGGACCGAGGGTGAACCTGCAGGGGTCTGTTTTGGGTGTTTGCAGGTGGGCCGACAGGGGCTATCCATGGCCTGAAGGGGGTTTGATCAGGGGCGGTCATGGGCTGTGCATGGGAATTTTCTGAAGACAGACCAGGGGTTGGAGATGGGCGCTGGAATCAAATATAACAGAAGCCCTTAGAGGAAATATATATTGCCCCTTCCTACCTTGTCTCCCTCTTCTCTTCTTCTGGCCGCAGACCAGCTTCTGTAGCAGGGGACAGAGCACGGTTGGCAGCAGGTGGCAGCAGCAGCAGGGGGGCAGGGGCGCAAGGCAGCAGCAGGGTGCAGTGCAGCCTCCCGATGTCTCCAGCAGCCTTTGGCAGGCGGTGGTTGCTTGGCAGCAGCAGGCGGCCGGACAACGCCCTGCGCTTGCCCCGCCTGCGAGCCGCGCGACGCCTTCGGAGACGACGACGCCGCGCCCGGGAGGAGACGGTGACGAGGTCGGCGCAGCTCCCCTGCCGCCCCCCTTCTCCGCCGACTGCGCGCGGGACTCGTCCGGACGACGACGCCGCGAAGACGACGCGGGCGCTGCGGGCTTTTTGTCCGGACGCGAGCTCGCGAAGGACCGCGGCGATGCCGCCACGGCGGCCTACGGACGACGGCGCCGATCGGGCCACGTGACCGAGGGGGCGTCGACCAGAGCGTGCCACGACCCCCCCCGGGGTTATTCGCGCGACCGCGCGGCCGGCGCCGGTTCACGGACGGCCGGTTCGCGGCCAGACCGGTCGCCAGACCCGGTCCAACCGGGTCCAAGGCCGGTTCACCCCGGTTCAGGGCCTGAACCGGCCGGTTCGGGCCGGTTCGGCACCTGAACCACCCGGTTCAGGCCGGTTTAACCCGGTTCAGACCACCTTGGGCCCGGTTCGGCCTGGTTCGGGCCCGTCTTGACGGGTTTGGATCTGGTCGTATCGGGTCTGTATGATGTACCTGATATGACCTTAAGTCACTGGATCCGGTGACTAATGCCCCTACCAAGTCTCGATGGACCCAAGGGAAGACACTGCAGAGGCATGTCCAGCGCCCTCGTGAGCCCACCAGCAGCAGCCTCGGTCACCTAGGCAGGCGAGGCCGGAAAGAGGCATTTTTGCCTTGCCTTGTCGTCTAGGCAACTAAGGCACTCACTTCCGATAACATAGGGGTAGGCCGTAAGGGCACTCGAACAGGGTATCTTGGGGGCAGGTAAGAAGAGAAAGAAAGGAGGGGCAGAGGGGACTGGCAGAGGAGAGTGTCAGACCCTGTGCTGATGAGCTTCCAGCGGTGTTCGGTGAAGCCTTTCGTGCTGTGAGGGGGCAATGCCAGCCGGTGTCGGGAAGGTGCCCTGACCTGCCAGTGAGGGTGCTGATGCTATGATACCAGGGAGGGTGTGTGTTGTTGGCATTTGAACTGGAGGAAAGGGAGGGCACTCAAGGATGCAAGAAAGGAAAGGAAGAAGAGGGAGGGTGGGAGAAGGAAGAAGAAGATGAGAAGGGGGTGCCTGCTCGAGAGGAGAAAAGGAAGGAGCAGCCGGGCAAGGGAGGAGTGAAGAGAGGACCGAGACAGGGAGAAGGAGAAGAAGAAGACCGGGGGAAAAGGGGAGGGGGAAACCGTCGGGGAGAGAGAGGGAGAAGGAAAGAGAGAGATACTCAACTTTCACTTCATTTTCATCTTGCATTCCAGTTACAAAATTGACTCTTTTATAGTTTTTTTTTATAAGTAGAACCTTAAAAAATACTTTAAAACTAAAGGTATTGTTTTCTGACTCTAAAATACTTTTAAACTCTTTAATTGGCATTGACACTCCTAACTTAAACTCTTAAATAGATAAGATCTGAATATTATTAAAATAATATCATCTCAATATTGGTGTCATCGAGTCCAGATTGCGGTGAAGAGTCTTCTCAAATCCATCTTCTGTACTAATGATTAAGTCAGAAACACATCACAACTTCCCATGATCCTTCCTTCTAAACACTGCACCAAGAGGAAGGCATTTCTCAAACGTACTCACCTGGCACTTACGGCTTTATTTGCCACGGGAAATCCTTGCTTGATAGGGAACACATGGTAGAAGACGATGGTCAAACATGATTCATCTAACCTACAGTCAAGTAAGACAATTAGCTAGAAAGAATGCTTTGAGTGCCTTGGAACCTTGCGAAGAATTAAAAATTTTAGAGAGAGAGAGTTTAGAGTGAGAGAGAATGGAGAGGAGGGTGTGGGGATGTAAGAAGATCCTTTGGGGGTTTTATATAGGCCCCCAAGGGGCCTTGGGGCAAGGATTGCAGAATCGGTCGATCCAGATCGGGATCGACCGATTCTTGGATCGGATCGGTACCTACCGATCCGATTCCAGTCGGAACTAGCGATCCAGCCGGGAGTCCCGGCTGGATCGGCTGGAATCGGTCGGATCAGTTGATCCCGGACTGGATCGGCCGGAATCGGTCGGATCGGTCGATCCCGGACTGATCCACCTAGATTGATCCCAAAATCGGTCGATCCGGACCGATTCGCCGGAAAACCGGAAGACCCGGAATCGAACCGATTCCGGGATCGATCCGGACCTGTTTTAAGGCCCGATCACCCCCAATTTGGGGTCGATCCGGACCGATTCTCCCCCCAGCGCCCTCCTTCTGCTTCCTCTCCTTCCCCCCAAGCCTCCTTGGAGATCTAGGGCTTACCTTGCCGGCGATCCAGCTGTTGGAGGGCCGATCCAGCCTTCCCAAGGGCCGATCCACCCTACACAAGGTTTGTAAGGGGGGGACCTTCGATCCCCTCTCCCCCCCCCCCCCCGGCCTTGGCCGGCTGCAGGTTTGGGATCCTCCATTGAGGGATTATTTCATTGGAGTGGAATTGCACCCCCGAAGGGGTGCTAATCACCCCTTCGGGGGTGTTGAACAGTCACCCCCGAAGGGGTGACTGTTTTGACAGTCCCCCCCTAGGTGGGGGGGGGGGGCTGGTATGAAATCCCCCCATTGGGGGGGATTATTTCACCCCCCAATGGGGGTGGAATTGCACCCCCGAAGGGGTGCTAATCACCCCTTCGGGGGTGTTGAACAGTCACCCCCGAAGGGGTGACTGTTGATCCCCACAGGGGGGCTAGAATTAAATCCCTCATTGGGGGGGATTATTTCACCCCCAATGGGGTGGAATTGCACCCCCGAAGGGGTGGGGGGGTGTTGAACAGTCACCCTCGAAGGGGTGACTGTTTTGACAGTGCCCCCCCCGGTGGGGGTGGGCTGGTATGAAATCCCCCCATTGAGGGGGATTATTTCACCCCCAATGGGGGTGGAATTGCACCCCCGAAGGGGTGCTAATCACCCCTTCGGGGGTGTTGAACAGTCACCCCCGAAGGGGTGACTGTTCATAATCCCCCCATTGGGGGGGATTATTTCACCCCCAATGGGGGTGGATTTAATTGGCCTAATATTGTGTATGGTTTTATGTGTTGTAGATAAGATGTCGGACGAGGAGCATGGCACCGGTCCCGCAGAATTTCGTGACATTGAATGGCAACATGGCCATCTCCTTGATTCAGAGAAGAAGAGAGTTAGATGCAAGTGGTGCCAAAAAGATATGAATGGAGGTGTGTATCGGCTTAAGCAACATATAGCCGGGACGGGTGGCAATGTAAAGAAGTGTGATAAAGTACCGCCTGAGCTGAGAGAGGAGATGAGGGGTTATTTAACTGGAAGGGCATCACAGAGGGAGGTGAGAATTGGTTAGAGACAAGAGCTACATGACAAGTTGCTAGGTCGGAGAGACGCCGATCTTATGGCCGGAAAGAGCAAGAAAGGGAAATGGCCAGCACATGAAAGGGTCCAAGTTGATTCTTCATCTTCATCAGATGAGGAAGAGGTTCAGGTTAGAAGAGCCGTACATGAGAGTAGGGCTCAGGCCCGTAAGGATGAGAAATGAAGACGAGGAGCAGGAGGTTCGGCTGCCAGACGATCTGATGTGGGGGCGGGCACACGCCCTGTTCGAGAGCCTGAAATCCGGAGGACACATTCTGTTCGACCGATGCCGACGGGAGACACTGCCATGTATAGGGAGAGTGGCAGAGGTCAGAGGGGTATAAAACAAGCATTTAAAGGGGTGAAGGCATCGACTGGGGCAGCAAAGAAAGCCCTAAAGCATATGGTCAAGTTCTTTCTACATGCAGGTAATGATTTGTTGAAGTTGTGGTTAGCATTTTCTTGTTGATATGAATTACTTGTTAGGTTAGTTATTATTAACAACCATCTCTTCTCCCTTATTTTGTTTTTGAATTTGTAGGTGTCCCGGCACATGCAGCCACGAGTCCATATTTCCAGACTATGGTTGATGCGATTGGTGAGGCTGGGCCAGGGTTGAAAGCCCCCACATCAAAGTATGTATATGAAACAGGCTTGGATGAGGAGGTCGATGAGTTGACATCATGGATAGATGGATTCAAAACCATCTGGAAGGAGAGAGGGTGCACTGTAATGTGCGATGGGTGGACTGGAATCACAAGGAGGTCACTTATAAACTTCCTTGTGTACTGTTCTGAGGGTACCATATTTCTGAAGTCGGTTGATGCATCAGGTCAGGTGAAAAATGCAAATTACCTATTTGGCTTGATGAACACTGTGGTGGATGAGATAGGAGAGGCCAACATTGTGCAGTTTGTCACAAACAATGAGGCCTCATATAAGGCTGTAGGAAAGAAGCTCATGGAGGCTCGACCTCACTTGTTTTGGGTGCCCTGTGCGGCACATTCTATTGACCTGATGTTAGAAGATATTGGTAGGGATGCTAATGTCAAGTCCTTGGTCAACCAAGGACAACTGATCACCTCATTTATCTATGGCCATCCACGACTTTTACATATCATGAGGCAGCACACCGATGGTCATGATTTGATCAGACCGGGTCCCACAAGATTTGCCACCCATTTTATTGCATTAGAGAGCCTATACAGGTACAGGGCTAGTTTAAAAAGGTTCATCCTCTCCACTGCTTATCAGGAGTATATGGATACATGCAGGAGCTCCTTGGATCAGTATGAGATACTGCTAAAGATGGAGCAGCTGATAGAAGATAACAGGTGGTGGGAGAAGGTGCAGTACTACTTGTATGTCATAGAGCCTTTGGTGCAGGTACTTAGGTTGGTGGATTCAAATGACAAAAATCAGATGGGGTACCTGTATGATACTATGGATAAAGCTAAGTTGAAAATTAAAGAGAAGCATCCCAAGGGTTACAAAAAGTGGTGGAAGGTGATTGACAACATATGGGACAAAACCCTACACCACGACATTCATGCTGCAGGTATACTTTACTAGTGTAATATAATTGTATTACAAGTTATATTTTGTGTATTACCCCCACTGTCTTTATACTAATGGAGTATTAATGTCGTTACAGGGTACTTCTTGAACCCAAGGATACAGTATGGTGGCCAAGTATGTAATGATGGTGAAGTATTATCAGGCACACTATCTGTAATTAAACGACTATGTAAGACCCAAGAAGACAGAACGTGCGCTGAGGTTGAAGTAAGTAATACGTTTCATATCAATTAAACTTATAACTTTATCTCAAGAAGAGAAGATAACTGATTTATTTTGGGTTTTCAGATGACTTCATACAGGCACAAGATTGGGGTGTACGGGGATCCAGATTTACAGTACTCACATGATAGGGTCCCCCTAGTAATATGCTTACCCGAATTAATGACTCTTTGGTTACTTGATTTTTTTTTACATAACGTTACTGATGCTTGTAATTGTCTTCTTTACAATTACAGCTGAGTGGTGGATTATGGTGACAAACAGGACTGGATGGAATCCACTCGCATCCGTTGCAATTCGGGTGCTAAGTCAGAGCACATCGTCATCCCAATGCGAGAGAAATTGGAGCACCTTCAACCTTATTCACACGAAGAGGAGAAATAGGTTGAAGACAGAAAGATTGGAGAAACTTGTCTACTGCCATTACAATATGAGGCTGAGGATCAAGAATATCAAAGATAGGCAGAAGACATCGGAGCAAAGATTTACACAGTTTGCAGGTGGATTGTACCAAGAAAGAGCACATGCTCAAGCTACTCAGGGCTTGTCCCAGGCGGATGTCGACTTGGAATATCTATTCCAAGAAGAACATCCACTTGTAGCATGGGTGGAAGACAAGGATGCATGTGTTCCTGGTTCCATCATCACTTTCCCATTCAGAAATGTAGGCACAGTCTGAAAGATGCCATTTACTGTAGGCTCCAATCGATCAAAATATTTGTAGAAAATTAGACCAATATTCAAACGGGAATCAAGATAGCTTCACAGAACAACCACAGCCAGAACTAAATTGACTGGAGAGGACCAGTCTCGAACATGTTCTATCTCATGAATTTCAATAAGATGAAGAAAATTTAATGTAAGCTTCTTCAATCTTTATAAAAAAGATAATCCAACCGAACTGTAGAGGCTACCAACGGAACAGTAAAATCCGGGCAACACTCGTATGAAGCTAGATGTACTCTCAATGGACGGTAAAACTTCAGGACGGAATTGAGAAGACAATATTCAAATACTCACATGACGTCCTCATCATCAGTTTGAATGGTAGAAAACACAAAAGGGGCGTTGAACAGTTAGGGTTTACCATTCAGACGCCAGAAATGTACGAACCAGAAGAAAGAAACTTTTGTCGGAGCTAGACAGACTGAATCTGAACGGATCCGGAGCCAACTGAAGCTTATAAGAAACTTCCCTTTTTGTTCCGTCACCAACGAGTTCACTTCAGAGTGAAGATCAACAGGAACTTGGTTCTCCAACTAGAAACCGACCATCCGAAGCCGTAGGAGGAAGATATTAGCAGGAACGTAGAGGAAGAACACCACATCGGCAACCACGATTGCCCCAAACAGCAGCGGACAAAGAAGATTCCGCCGGGAAGGAGATCCGATGTCGACCGGACTGAAGAGGCTTAGGAAGAAGAAACCGGGAGGAGGAGATTCTTCCACAGAAGCTTGCTGAGATCACCGCGGGAGGAGGCAGATCGAAGAGGAGAGGCGCGCTAGGGTTACGCCATCGCGAGGGGAGGAAGAAAGGAGCAGCGCCGAATCGCGTCGGGGAGAGAGAGTAAACCCGAGGGAGGACTTAAGTGAAGAGAGGGGTAAAATTGGAAATCGAACATAACATTGCCTTCGTATTCATCATCTCATATGTACATAGAGGACTCGGGTCCTATTTATAGGACCAACAGGCTACCGTGAAGACAAAATAGACTTTAAAAACAGTGTTTTAAAACCAGAAAATGAAACTCGGGTTTCTAAAAAGCCTAAAATTAATGAAAAAATGACTAGACATCTTAAAAAAAATTCCTAACACTTGGAAAATTATTCAAATGGACTTAATATCAATCTAAAATCAAAATTTACATGAAACTTGAATTCTAATAATCGGTTCTTGCATCCCGATTCGATTATTAACATGAACCGGTTCTTGTGTTCCGTTCGGTTCCCATCACAATATCTCCATTGTTGCCTTCATCCTCTCCAGAATCTTGATTGCAGCGATGGACCCTTTTCAGCTTACTGGAGCCATGGCTGCGACAAAGCAGTTTCCAGATCCACGTGACGCTGCCTCAGGATTCCTTCTCCCATGGCCCTCTTCAGTTCAGTCTTCACATGGAGCCCTGTCATGCGGCACTCTGATTCCCTCATCGGACAATTTCGATGGCGCTGCACCTTCTCCGCATGCATGCGGGCTCATGCAATGGTCTCCAGAAGCTTCCCACCGCTGTCAGTTCTACCAGCATGGGCACTGCCTCACTCAATTCACACACTGGCGAGCCATTTCTGATAGTAACAGCCTCTTCGCTTGGATGCCCTCTCCTATGCCACGAACCCCACCTCCGGCGAATGCGTAACCCAGTCAGGTGGATGAATAAAACCCATGGATCAATCTCTAGCTTCCACGACTCCCTCCGTCAAAAGCCCCCAGCACATGCCACAACTCCCGTTCAGTCAGTCTCTCTGTGCGCACAACAACCTCCGACTGGTTCCCTCCATTTTCAGCATTTTAATTTTGATTTTAGTTCTTTGATTTCGATATTAGCAATTCCAGTCCCTCGTCATATATCCAAATATTTCTCAAATGGTGCCAAGTGCGTTGAAATATTCATGACCAGATCTATGTCTAGGGTTCGGAAATACTTCAAGGAAAGTACGGACTTCCATAAATGCTCCTTTAAAATTGTTGTGGACAATCTTCAGGTACTTGCTTCTGGACTGATCCTTGGTTTCAAATAAATCCCTCTAGAATTGTTATCCTTCTTTACATGACAATGCTGTTTAAAAAGTTTCGAAGATTGATGAGGTGTGGTTTCATCATTCTGTTGGGTCCTTCTGGGACATCACTTTTGACAGAAACTTTTGCTGCCAGAGGTGGACGTTTTATGAGAAATTGAGTAAAGAGCATTATTTCAAGGGCAAATCTGACTTGCCACAGACTCTAGAAGTTGGACATGAGTTTTCCAATGAAACTGAAGACAAAACTGCCCCAAAATTGCTTTTGTCTTGAGGTGTCAAAATGCTATGCAGTAGGGATGTTTAGGTCTTTGGGAGGAGTGGTTCCCATTGGAAACCAGAATATTTTTATGGTGGGTGGCTTGGGAAAGACAGATACTTCTCCCTTGGATAAGCTGGTTATGTATCAAGCAAGGAAAGTAGAGATGCATGGCATGTGACAATTACAATGATTACACGTCATCCCCTTCTCCATCATGAGATATAAATTCCAACAATCAGAAAACATTTACCTTCTTGGTATTATCTATTAAGCTAACAGAGATAAACTAATCAAAGCTCATATTTGCTCATACAATAGAAGTTCCAAGTGAAGCTCAAGCTTGTTCAATGATTGCTTGAATAGACAAGCCAAATACATGTAAAATGTGTGTTTACCTTCTTCGAGTTAACGAGTGAGTTAATAGTTAGCTTAACTATTATGCTAACGGAGATAAACTAATCAAAGCTCATATTTGCTCATACAAAAGAAGTTTCAAATGAAGCTCAATCTTGCTCAATGATTGCTTGATTAGACAAGCCAAATACATGTGGACAGTGTGTTTACCTTCTTTGAGTCAACGAGTGAGGCTTTGTGTTTTGAAGATACCCAGAGGGTAAAAATTTCTTATATATGAGAAGTAACAAGTACAACAAAAAAAGGAAAGAGAACAACGAAAAGAAAAAAAAACCATCAGGATGCAACTACTAAGATGGTAGAAGCAGATGGGGATTACAAGAAGAAAGATATAAAAGGAAAAAACTTATCCCTAAAGGTAGTCCCATCCATATGCTTCCCCATGCATGCGATCGTCCAATCTTTGGCTAAAGCTGACATCATGAGAAATATCAATCTTGGGTGCTTGAAATGCTCTTAAAAAATCATATTGTTCCTTGAATGCTAGATAGCCACAGCATGGCAGGAAGGATGAGTTCCCATAATTTAGTTTCTAATTTCCAAAGGTTTAGACTTGACACAGAAAATAAAAAAAAACCTAATCCACACCTATTTAGGTCATTGGAGAATGGTAGAGACAGCGGTGGTGACTTCTTCGGCGACCAGCGGCGGTGCCGATGGCTTCTTTGGCGATAGGTGATGGCGGCGGCAGCAGCTGCCTGCTGCAGGGTCTCCAGGTCGTTGGGAGGGAGGGAAGAACCCCCATGCAGGGCTCTTAAGTTTATCAAATCCAGGCCTGGTCCGAATCCATTAGCGCAAAGGCGGGCACCTCAATGTCTTGCCCTGCCTCAGCCGTCTAGGCAGTTGAGGCAGAAAAGGTGACTACTTGAGGCAGTCACAGGCAAGACGAGACACTGTGGCCTCACCTCGCCTTAGCACCTAGGCACTTGAGGTGACCGCCTTAGATAACATAGTATGGGAGAGAAAAACCATTAGCCGGTTCCATCCATTGGATCTTCCATCTTCAAAGTATAGCAGTCCATAATGAACTAATGATCCATATTTGATACAGAGGCAGTCCCACCCTTCATACCACAAAAAACACAAGTCATGGACATCTTCGGAAAAGTTTATTAAGATGACTTCTAATTCGGAGTCTCTCCTTGCATATTTTCTGTAAAAAGCTTAATTTTTATGGAAAATAATGACCTCCAAACCACTAGATGCCATGGAACCTCCACACATCCTAGCATAAGTCTATCCATAGAGGACTTGGCAGCGAAGACTGATTTATTACTTGGCAGCCACATAACTTGTCCTCCTTACCCTCAATGCACTTGCGATTATGTAGAAGCAACATTAGATTTGTACGATCACATATTCCCTCCTCCAAAGAGGTACATACCAGCGCATTCTGGAATCCCAGTTGCAACTCACACGGGCTTGAGGGTTGCAGCATAAGCTAAAAAGACTAGGAAATATAACTTTGAGAGTAGAGTGCCAGCACCACTGATCTTCCCAGAAGAAAGTCCCATTGCCATTCGCCACTAAAATGGAGCAGTAAGAGTTAAAGAAGTCCCAGTTGCTGAGGATACCTTTCTTGATACTAGATATTCTATTAACATCCCTAAAATCTTGGATCAACACATTCGCCCCAAGACCATATTTGGAAGTGACTATTCTAGCCCAAATAGTGTCTATCAGTGTTTAATTTCCATATCCACTTGATAGTAGGGCATTGTTCATATTTGCTCACAATAATAGTTCCACTGGAAGCTTAAGGTTACTCAATGATTGCTTTGATCAGACAAGACAAATACATGTGGACAATGCTCATTGTTTTGACGATCAGGCAATCCAAATTGGGATTGGCTATGGCCAATCCTTGAATGATTCCAGATGGAATCAGCTGGGATTGGCTTGGATAGGCAGGAATTCGCCTGAATCGGCTGATTCCAGGTCCAGGCCCGGATCAGCCAATCCGGTTGAACCAGCTATGTTGGGCTGATATCGACGATGGTAGGCCATCTTGAGCCCGAACCAGCCAATTCCACAAAATTCAGCAGAAATTGGACCACTCTGGCCCAACTCAGCCAAGCAAATAGAACTGGGGCAAATTTGGTTGATTTGCCTGATTCTTGGCTTCAACCTTGACCAATCCAACCTGGATGCCCTGACCAATCCAGGGTCCAAGCCCAACCCTGCCTTCCTTGACAGTGCTTTAACAGCTCAGTCAAACGCCATCCCATCTTCAACCAAATCTATATAGGATTATAGGATGATGGCTGTTCAATTAAGTAAATGTATAAAAGTTTTGTTTCAGCCTACAGTTTCAATTAAAACATCAGATCATTATTAGTAGTCTTAAGGACTGGAAGTCCTTTTTCTATTTGAGGATCTCCACTATGTGTACCAGTCCTTTCTTGTCTTCTATATAGAGAGGATGGCTTACTTTTAGTACTGTGTCATGAGGACTACACACACGTTGAACTTTCAAGAAGCCATTTTGTCCTACCAATCAAATTAGAACGAGTTGGTAGAAGATAATTAGGTAAGAGTTAGCAAAAGTACACTTGGCATGTTCTTGTCAGTGCGATAATGTGAAATAAGAAGTTCTTAGTCATTCAAAATATCCAAAAAGGTTAAGTAGACTGCTACATACCATACACCCCTTAAAGTGAAACGACCATTCATAATTGATTAGAGCCATCTATAGACTCTATACTTGTTTATGACTACAAATCAGTTAATACTCTATGAATAATCCTGACAAAGGTTGTGTTTAAAAACTGAGGTATGGATTTTATATCTTGTATATATGTTGCACGAATGTAAGAAAACTAAAATATTTTGACAGTTCAATAACTTCAAAATTAATGTATGAGTCTCATACCTGAATTCAAATTAGTTGATAATCACAACGCTGATGTCTAAATAGACTATTTTATGATCATTAAGAGTAAAAGGGCACAACCTGACATCAATAAGATAATATCTTTCCTATTTGAATAATATCATATGAACTTAATCAAAAATATACAGAAAAAAATAAAACTTATATTACATACACATTAAACCATAAGGAACAAAATATGCACATCATGCGCATGATTCTCATGAATACCATAGACTTGGCATGAAACATTTCCATTCACATAAATTCATGGTATGTGAAGCTAAAATTGCAATGTCTACATTTACATCAAGAACTGCTATGCATGTGATTTCATATAGTAGTGTTTACCTATGATGACAATTTAATTCCAAAACACTGATGTGCTCTTGAAGAACTGAAGAGGAGCCGTGTAAATATATACAGTGGTAAGTAGAAAAAATGGCACTTAACCATTCAGAAGATAACTGCCTGTTTGACTGTTCACAACAACTAAATCCTTTCATGTATCTGAACAATCTAAATCTACTATGATCTGACTGATTAAGCTGTCAGAAGCTGTTTGGACTTCAAACCAATCAAATGCCGCCGAAGTCCTTCAGCAGATAGATTGACATAGATCTTGACTATCTCTATCTTCAATGAGCACATGGCAAATGTTTTTCTCCGATGTCAATAATACTATCAGTATCAACGCATTTTAAATCTATTTAAACAACCATTAGCAGATTTCAAGGAACTGAACTAGCAAACAGATACAAAACAATCAAGGAGAAAAGCTTGCATGCTTGTTTGACACGAGAAGCAGTTGCTTATTGCCCTTCAAATAATACGTAAGAAATTTTCTAGCGTACCTCAAAATCACACAAGACCATGAACCACCAACAGCTATCTGTACAGGCTCCTAAACTCTGGTATGGTCACGTCCCCCTCTTCATCGGCCCTCCCACCACCACCGCCCGCACTGGTTCCTTCATCAAAAGGCCATAAAGACGTCACCGTCTCCGCACTATTTGCAGGCCCCTCGGATGCTGCCTCTGCCTGCGCCAACTGCGTAGCTGACATCATAGCCTCGTTACCGACAACCATCCTAGGCGATCTCCTCGACGACATCCTCTGCCTCCTAGCTATTCGCCTTAGAATGGCCCCAATTCCCAGAAAATCACCATCAGCCTCCGCGGGAGGGTGCGCGTTCTCCGTCCCCGCACCTGCCCTCCCCGGGAACACCGATCTCAGCATACTATGGATCTCCCTGACATCTCTCTCCACCTCTTCGTCCACCTCGTCCAGAAGGTTCCCAAACACCAGCCGAGGCTCCTCTGCCGGCGTCCGGAGCCTCCGCCGGCGCTCCTGGGCATCGGTGGGAAATTGGAATCGACAGACAGGACAGGAATTATGGTGTGAGAGCCACGGAAGTATGCAGTCCGGGTGGTAGATGTGGCTGCAGGGGAGCTGCCGAGCTTCGCTCTTGAGGATGAATTCATCCTTGCAGACAGCGCAGAGCAGTGAGGGATCTGCCGCCAGAAAGGCCTCAGTGATGAGCACCGTGGGGATAGCTTCCACAGCAGACCTAGATGCCGGCCGGGGGCCGCCTTCATCTACTGCGACGTCGCCAGGGTCAATTGGATCGGGGGACGAGGAGACTATATGGCTTATGAGTCGATCGAAGACCTCGTAATAGTCCTCGGCGGCGGAGGGAGAGCCAGGTCCACCTCGGAGGGAGGTGCCGGCAGGGTAATTGGCGTCGAAGGGCCGCGCCGCGTCTACGTCCTCGGAGCCGACTGGAGCGTGGGGAGGGCGGATTGGTTGGAGGGGCTCCATCTCCTCGAGGAAGCCGCCGCCGCAGTGCGGGCAGGAGACAGAAGGCGAAGAGAGGCGGAGCGCGACGCTCATGTCGCATTCGTGGCACCAGAAGGTGGTGGTGGGGATAGAGCCCCGCGGATTGCCGCCGCCATCGCCGCCGATGGAAGCGCCGGACATGGAAGCTGGAAGCGCCCGCCTCTCCCCCCTCTCTCCTCCCTGGTCCGGGCCTTTTGGTGCTTCCGTTGGGAGTGGCGACAGAGAGGGCGGGGTGATGGCGTGGGCAAGTGGAAAACAACGGGATAGATAGCCAGATATAGATAGATAGGCTTCAGAGAGCAGATGGCAGATTCAGTAATATCTGTGGTAGGTAAGGGTTTCATCGGAATATTTCATCGAAACCCATTTCCATTTTCTCGTTTGCGTACCTCTTTGCGTTTATGTTTCTTAGTGTCATTTCTCAAGAGTAGCATTTAGTTTTGCAAATCAAAATTTAGGTGACGTCACAATCTCACTGACAGCAGTCGTTGACAGTGGTGGTTTTACGATTTAACCACCCGTTATGTTAAAATATTTATTAGAACTTCTGACACTGTTAAAATTTATTTTTAATCCACGAGCGGTCACAAGTACAAAGAACATTTGCGAAAGGTATGTATGTTCTTATTTTAAAATGCTGAGTTCGAAGCTAAGAAGGTGTTTGGTTAGATGATACATTAGGTTTTTCTTATAATTTTATGTTTTATAGTAAAATCTGTTAAAAAATATTTGATAATTATTATATTTTATATTTTTAAAGAGTTTTCTTTCTTAAAAATTTTATACCTTATAGTGATGTATGTAAAATAAATTTTTGTAATGAATCTTGTTCGACATGATATATATTGGGCGATTACGACATAAATATGTTTGATATATATATAGTAATATTACTATATATACTGCAAGAAAAGAGAAATTTACAGAAAATTACTTATTATGATGCAAGCAAAGGCCATCGCTTAATTTTTTTTAGCTTTCTAATTTTACAATAATATATCCAGCAAAGAATTTATTATAACATGAGCAGATTTGCTTGTATCATGTTCAGTCTTTTCTGAAGAAAAACCACCGGAAAACTATAAAACATTATCGTCCGACTATAATTGTAGCATGTTCAGTCATACGATGGAAAAAAAAACAAGATTATGATTTGTTTTGTAGATAAATTCATCGAAAATGTGATAAATTTATCAATAATTTCTTGATAAAATCCTAACAAAAAAATCTTCTTAGATAAAAGAAGCTGAGATCTCCTATTCTATAGTCTTGCTGTCTTCTGTTTTTCTTGGGTGTGATTAATAATGAACACATGGTCTCCAGCCCATCAAATATATCAGTATCTACATTTTTCTCTGATGACTGATGAACATGATGATGATACATTTGATCCACATTTTGTCATAGTCAAACTTAATCCATATTTTTGACGAGGAAGTCGAATATTTCGGTTGAAGGCCGCTCAGATTGACGATGGGCATTTTATTGTGAATCTTATCATCGTATCATCGGATATGTGTATCTTAAACAAAATAAATATTTTTTATCACTCTAGGTTAGAGAGTAAGGACAGATATCTGTACAATCATGGTTTCCACTTGCCTTAAAGTATTGGTTACTTCTTAAATGGTGTGATATATAGTCACATAGTCTTGTTTTATTTAACAATTTTAGTTGTGCAAATTCAATTAAGTACTTAATATAATATTAAGTACTGAATCCGATGGTATTTATTTATTTTATCACAAAACAGCTTTTTTTTCCCTTCAGGATGCACCCTGTAGATATAATAAGATTAATTGAACTGTATATGTAGCTGTTGCCCATAATCCAAAGGAATTTAAAATAAAAACAATTCATTGTTTACTTGTTTCTGAACAAAAATAACTAAAGTATTTAACAAAATTGGGGTAAGTCAAAGAATCCTGAAGATGTGCTCAGACAGAGACCACGAGTTTTTTAAGCATTAAAAATCTACGTGGAGCTTTTAACGGGCTGTAGAATTCGTTTGGTAGAGATTTCATGTCGGAGATTTCTTCTAAACTTCGAAATTGAATGAAAATTTTTTCTATTCTCTACCCTTCGAGATCTCCTCTTTAACTCATGAGCGAATACGAATCTATCATATTTGGTTGAGATTTTGGCTTAGTCACGTATTCCCGGCAAGAATCTCTCCTCCTCCAGGAATGACTACCAAACGCTTCAAGAGTGCTGTATGTTTCTAGAGCCTTCTACGCGCGGAATTCTCCAGAAGAGCTTGTCACACGTTCCCGTCCCCTTTATATTCCCACCGTTCCCCCATCGTCTTCCCCAGATTCATCCGCATCTGAACCCTAGGTCGTCCCCGTTCTCCCTGCGTCGTCCTCCTCCCGCGCGTTGCAGCCATGGCCAAGTACGGGGAGGGCGACAAGCGGTGGATCGTGGAGGAGCGAGCGGACGGGACGAACGTCCACCAATGGCACTGGGTTGAGCGTGACTGCCTCGATTGGTCGCGTGCTCAGCTTTCCCGCCTCCTCTCCAACCTCGCCATACTCTCCGGTGAGGGCGGTATCTCTCTGCGTACCACCTCTCTGGACAAGCTCGAGGGCGAGGCCTATGTCAACGTTCGCAAGGGCAAGGTCATTCCCGGCTACGAGCTCTCGATCTCCCTGTCGTGGGAGGGCGAGGCCCTCTCCGGCACTGCGGATGCTCCGCTGCACAAGGTCCAGGGCTCTGTCGAGGTCCCGTATCTCGCCGATGAGAACAGTGAAGAGGACCCTGAGGTCCGAGTGACGGTCCGCGGCGGCGACGGTGGGCCTATTGAGCGGCGCATCAAGGAGGCTTTCCTCGCCAAGGGTAAGCCCGTCGTCGTCGAGAAGATCCGTTCTTACGTGCAGAGCATGGCTCAGGGCGGCCCCGCCAAGGACGATCTAGAGGTCAAGAAGCCTCTTTCAAAGGCTAGTGCCGCGGCCGCTGAGCAACGATCCGCGGATGCCGCCGTGCCGACCGCAGTTGTCAACGCCCTAATCGAAACGGGAGAGGAGAACAAGAAGAAAAAGAGAAGCAAGGATAGGGAGGGTTTTAGAACGATCTCTCTGACTGAGAAATTTCACTGCCGAGCGAGGGACCTATACGAGATCTTGATGGATGAGAACCGCTGGAGGGGATTCACCCAAAGCAACGCAAGAATCAGCAAGGATGTCGGTGGACCGTTCAGTCTGTTCGACGGATCAATCAAAGGAGTTAACGAGGAACTCCAGGATGGGAAATTGATTGTGCAGAAGTGGCGGTTCGAGAGTTGGGCAGATGGCCTGTATTCCACGGTAAGGATCAATTGTTTGATCACCTCTCCCTTTGAAGATTCACTTCTGTTCCTTGGTGTTCGGTGTCCTAAACTTGTAATATTCCGTTGATACAGGTAAAACTGGTATTTGATGAGCCTGAGACTGGAATCACGATAGTTAAGTTGACTCAGACTGATGTGCCCGTGGAAGATAGGTCTGTGATTACATTGTTTTGCAGTTATTCTCGTATTCCTTCTTCTTTTTTTCCCTCTTGCAATTTTGTAGCCTGATAACGTTCCGTTGCAGATATGGCAATGCGACAGTGGTGGAAAACACAGAGAGAGGGTGGAGGGATCTCATATTCCACAAGATTCGGGCGCTGTTCGGCTTCGGGGTCTGAAGGGTTGAAATTCCAAGGGACCTCAAATTTGGTTTGGCGAGTCATTCTCCTAGCCTTTGATCAGTGATTTTTATGTTACATTTCTTTGTTGGCTTAGGATCTTGCTGAAGTTGGAAGGTCTCTCGTGGATAACATCTGATGGCTAAATGTCATCAAATGTGGGTTTTGATACTTGGTTAATTTCTTCGGCTTACAGTGGTCGTTTGTGAGAAAATGAATACAACCTTTTGTTGGAGGAAATAGCCCGGGAGCCTCTTATTAGTTTTCATTTTTTTCCCCATGAAAGATGAAGTTGTACGACTTGCAACACTACTTGGTTAAATGTGAGAACTGTGGTTGTTGTTGGCTTCTTAACTCCACGGCGATTTTGGTGAAATATGCATATATATATATATATATCTTGATGAGGTTCTAATGGCAACAAGTATTGCCTACTTGGGGATAAAGCGCTATACGCTTGTTCTGTTCTGTTCCTTTTTTTTCCTTCTTCACCGCTTTTGACATCACCTTTGAACTTAAAAAGGGTTTACCATACCGCGATCTTTGGTCGGGGCCAGGTTGGTTCCGCCCAAATCTGACTGGTCAGATGGGTTCAGGAAATTATTTTTAAAATATTAAAAACATAGAAAATATTTAAAATTTAGATAAAATGTAAAAAATAAGGTATATGAAAAAAATTTATTCAAGAGAATGGCTCTATCTCCGACGTTGAATTCCATCTCAACACTTGGATTATCTTTCTATTCTCCGTTTTGGGTGGCGTGAGGACATTCTTCTTCTCTCACGAACCGTGTTGGTTCAGGCGGTGATTTAGTTACGGTTTATTTGTGATGGGCTTTACTAAAATTGAACTTTTCGCTACCGCACTTGGATGTCGAATCTGACGTCTGTTATTGAATTTTGATATTTGGCTCGGATGTATTTTCTTGTCTCATCAACTGTTTCTTAGGTTCGAATATTAGTTACAACTTTGTTTATCAGAAAGTATTTTTTTTTTACCTTGACAAGAAGCTTGTTTGAAGTTCTGTATTTTTATCACCGGAATTTGTCGGTTGAGATGTTTTCTTGTGCTCACTCTAGATTTTGAGTCGAATTTTAGGTTGTTTATTTTTTTTAATTGTTCTCTCTAAGTCAAATCTTCGTATTTTGATGTTTTGTTGTGGTTTTGATGAATTGCATTTAAGTTAATTAGTTGAATTGTAAAAAAGAATCAGATGGTGTATATCAGAGGTTTGGAGGAGGAACTATATGACAGCGTATAAGGTTTAAAAACAATGATCTAACGACATATACATGTTAGTAGAGTAACATATGGCTCAGCGAGATGACAGATGAAATATTTATTCTATATATAGGATGATGTAACGTTTGCTTTTTCTGATGATCAATGATATTTCATCATTTGTCTTCTAAAAAAATTTGACTCTGTATGAAGAGTTTTTTTTGTGTGTGACTCGTCAAAAATCTCCACTTTCAATGTTTCTTAAATTTATTTTTCTTTTTCTCTTATCCGAAAGAACAATTATCCGTTTCAACTAGATCATCACGATAAAAATATTGTGTGGGAAAAAAGGTGGGATATTGATGTAGTCGCAAAGAGGTTTTGTTTGTTTGTAAATTTCCATAAAGTTCAGAATAATTTAGAGATTTTTGTGTATTCATAGTGTCGCCAAATCTCAATGGCCATACGATAGTAGAAAGAATTTGGACTAAAACCCGAATGATGTGAAAAATCTAAGAGCCAGGATATTTTTCTTTCAACTTTTTCACTGCCAACCTATAAAAGAAAAACCTAATTCCGTCTTGGGCCATTTGTGGCCGATTTCACCGCTTGACTAATTTCACAATTACAGAAGATTTGCGGGGTGATTTTTTCGTCTTTTTAATACTCTATAATAAATATTTTTATAAAAATCATTACAATTTATTTAAATTAATAGCGAATCAAATTAATTTTAATATGTAAAACATAAAGTGGAAATCTAAATGTAGTGTTTGAACTAATCAAATTATTTTTTTTACGTAAGATAGGTAACATATTTTGTCACATACGATTCGAAGCAGTGAGAATTCATCGACAGGGATTCCTACGGCTCAGTCCGTAGCTCAGACTGAGGTCAGAAGAAGACCGAAATCGGCTGATTTTTGGTTGGTCGTAGCTGGGCGGGCGGCTCTTGGCAGAGTTGGACACCGATTCTTGTCTTGATCAGCTCTTCTCCGCCGATTTCTACGACCGAATTGGGTGAAACGGTCGAAGTAAGAAAAAAAAAAAGAGAGAGAGAGGTCGGATCCCTGAAATCCTCGCCCCTTGCTCAATGACTTATGAGGCGTTTAGTTGTATGATAATTTTTATACATTTTCATGATAAAAAATTAAATTAAAATAAAAAGTGAACCATATAAAATTATAACGTTTAAAGGGATGTGATTACAAAAAAGAATAACTACCACACTTGACCAAACAAAGTGAGGAACCACAAGAAAAAAAGAAAGAGATGAGATCTTCTTCTTTTGTTTAAGAAAAAAATCACTTTTAAAACATAAAATTGTCATAGTTATCAAATATCTCTTTTAACAAATTTCTTTACAATTTTTAAAAATTAAAACAAAAATCTTTGCAACCAAACACTCTATTAGAGCCGTTCCACCTCTTTTGTGTTGAAAAATTATATTTAACACTCATCACATTATCTATCGCATCACAAAATACGTGTGATCTGATCAAACTCTCTCAAGAGATTTCTTGAGAAAATCCGATTTAAACAAAAAAACGAAACAACTCTAGGTCGTTGAGCAAGAGGCAAAGGTTCGAGGGTCGCTGAGTCCGCCATTCTTTGAGGAGATGGTTACATGTGTAGATCGAGTAGGGAGACTCGATCTCCCATCGTCACACGGTACTGCACAGGTGTTGATCGTTCAGCCATGGTGATTAAGAAAACATAAAAGAAAGAAAAAAAAAAGGGAGGAGGAGGGATCAGACAAACCACTCGTCAAGAAGAGGCAGAGAGTTGAAATTTTCTTCCGGATATTCGAATGTCGGTTGTGATAAACCTCTCTGACAGCTTCCTACGCAAACTTTAGGATCCCAGGGACGCTGGAGAGATTAAAGTAAGCATTTCAAACAATATTCTGGATTATGTGGTGCAAGGAGCTTCCATCTTTTTCGACGAAGATATCCTTCTCGTCGAGCAAAGTACCTTGTACGTTTCGCTTATTTTCTGCTTTTTAGATCTTGAGGGGGTTCAGATGGCCAAAAGAGGTGGAGATCACTAGATAAAAAAAGTTTCATCTCTCTTCCAGTTCGAATTTTTTTAATATAAAAATATAATGATTGTCAAATAATTTTTTTAAAAAATTTTGTCGCAAAAACATGAAATTGTAACAAAAATCCGGTTAATCATACAACCAAACACCCTCATTGACTTTTTAGAAACATCAAGTACAAAATCGAAATAGTACAAAATTTAATACACTTATCCAAATAAGATATTAACTAAAATATGAAGTGAATAAGATCTTCTAAAGTACCGTTGACGGTTTGGTTGGGGGCTCTACATTCGCAACCTCTGTAGAAGAAAAAAAAAGTTTTGATCCACTTTTCTAAGAGATATTGGAAGACATCATTGGTGCATATATACAGAACGATATCAGTTCAATGTTTTTGTCAAACACTTTGTGTCTGGACTTAAATAGATATTAGATGTTCATTCAACCCATTCAAATGGGTCCATGCTGGGCCCACCCCTACCTCCTATAGTGTTTTTCTTTTCAAGCGACTCCCAGAGTAGAGTTGCTCGCAATCGTGCCTACCACTTATCTATTTCAAAAAATTTGGCAATCACATATCTCAACAGCATCTATCTATTTCGAAATTTTGGCAACCACCTATCTCTACGGCGTGACTATGTCTTGCCCTTTGATGATCTACCCCTCTCAACTTCGGGACCCATGTGGCTACAAGCCTAAGATCTGTATGTCCAATATATATATATATATGGTGGGAGGGCCGTGGTCTCCTACCATTGGCATCAGTGCCCGTCTGAGGCTGTCTGATCTCCCAATGTGATGTCATTTGATGGTACTGTTCTACCAACCGCTTTTGTTCAGTGGTCAACTGGAATTTAAGTGATTCTTGCTCGCCCAGTAAAGTAGGTTTTACTCAACTAGTTAGTTCCTCTGACAATCATATTAATTAAGCAGCTTTCTAAGGTCACCCATTGTAGAATTTTTCGGACCAAGAAGTTTTTTTTAACTCAACTTATGGCAAAGAAATTTGCTGATGGATCCAACAAACATAGTAATCGAGGATCTTTCCTAGAAGTAACGATCTTAGACCCAGAACTGGGCGAGCAGGAGTAGTTTGAACTCAAAAAAAAACAACACTCAGATCACCCATTACATATCAGACACCCAAGCAGGCAAATCTTTCATGCTGGGTCATTGATACCGAACGGCGAAGTGTTAATTAGGAATCTTCATTATTTTCGAAAGTGTTTTCAACCAACTCCAAACTTTGTACTTTTTCAACTCAATCTGTTAAAGTAGTTGACCGATATTGACATAGTCCACTAATTTGATATCTGCACACATTTTTATACCGTTGCACAATTTAAAAAATATATATAAACTGAAGTTGCTTACATTCCACTGATGGAATCTATTAATATATTTCTAGGAGATGTCACGTTATTTAATAATCTTAACATAAAAATTGAATCCAAAGAAATAAACTCAACTCTACTGTTAAACTCATTGACAAGGATTCCCTTAATATTTAAGACCGGTGTATCATTTGAAGACATCTGGAACGTGTAACTCTGGATCTTAAAAGGTCCTCTTTTTATCCTGAAAGGTCTCCCTGACAAAAAGAACCAGCTCCACTCCCATTCTCAAAATTGTACTTGAATTGAAGGGCATTCATGATTCTCGTGAGGTTCGGTGAACCCAGATATCTTTCATCTCATTGCAACTTATACCTATCCATCAAGAGGCATGGCTGGGTCAGTCCGTATCCATCAGATATAATATACTCATTGTTATTTCAATTTTTAACTTTAATTTTTTGTTATTTCAATTTTTACATTTATTTTCATTGTTATAATTTTACTGTGTTTTTTACATAAGTAAATTAGGACTTTGGTGATGAAGCCCTTTATTTTAAATTATAGTTTATTTTTAACTATATTTTATTTTTAGTACTTTTTTAAACTTTACAACAACATAATATCAGACATTTTATGTATTAGTCGATACATGAGCCAGGACTCTGGAGTTTTTAACTATATTTTTATTTTAAGTACTTTTTTAATCTTTACAACAACATAATATCAGACATTTTACGTATCAATCAATACATGAGTCAGGACTCTGGAGCGGATCAATCCAAGCAGTAGACAGTTCAAACAGCTGATGACCTGAAAATACCACCCATAAAGCCAAACCAGACAAATAAGCATCCAGTGGACCACTCGGCCAAGCAGCCAGCCTACCAAGCAGAGTCAATGATGCAGCCAGCCCAACAGCACTGTGAATGTTTGACTACGACAGCCCCATTGTCAATGGTGAAGTGAATCTAGCAGGTAGAATACTGAGCAGTGCCCACAAACTAAGGTCATCAATCCAATTCCCATCATCTATCAAAGGTTAGCCTCGGAGGTCCAAAAGCCGACCATGAGTGGTGAAGAAATATTAACCACCCAACTCGCTGACCATAATCTACCCATAGCAGTCTAATCTCCGATCAAGACCTAGACAGCGTTCCTGTGGATCATCGGATAACCCAGAAGGAGCATCAGCAACTTGGCTACCCAGCCGAGCCAGGTATGTGAAATGTCAACAGCTCGATCTCCTATCATGACCCAGAAGTGCCGTCAACAGCCTGATTATCCACTCATCAAAGTCAATGTTAGTAGACTAATCACCAGGAAGCACATCAAGTCAAAAGTCTGATTAACAAATACCCAACCCTAAGAGGTTGCCCAATAGACTATCAACAAGATGTTTATGACGCAGCAGAATCAGCCCCAAATTGGTCCAAATCAGTTAATCAAGGCCCATCTGACCGAGTTGAGTCCAATCCCAAGGGAAATCAGCCCCAAAATCAGGTTGGCACCTGCAGATCCAATTCCAGATCAGCTAATCCTGCAAACCATCACCATGCCTATAGTATCTTCAATGCTAGGTGATATTAACATCTTCAAGGTATTTAAGCTTGCTGTAGGAAGTTCCTCAGTTCTTGCAACACAATATGCAAAAATAAAGTAAGCAAAAAAACATGAACAAATATAATCAGATAAAAGCAAACCTAAACGTGAATACCCATGGAAAACCTCAGCCGCAGAGCTCAAAAATATCCTGCTAGAACACTGTGATGGCATATGGCTGATATAATTAGGTCTTGGCTTTCTCCGTTTTAAGTGGCATTTGCATAATCATTGACCATTTGTTGTGCTAATGATGGAAAATTAGATAGGCATCATTTTGAATTTAGTTCTTTTGTCATTGTTGGCGTCAATATTTTTCAAAAAAAAAAGACAAATGGGCCAGCAACGGCCAGACTTGAAGCAGGGGAAAGTGGCCCATGACTCAGTTAAATTAAGCCCAATTGAACACCCCAATTGGGCCCTGGTTGGGTGGCCCGTTATTAGACAAATTTGGCCCATGTACAGGCCTTGCACACAGCCCATAGAGGAGGTTGGGCCGCATCCACCAGCAGGCCCAAACCTGCAGGCCACCTGTGGCCTAGTGTGAACAGGCCACCTGCCACCTCAGCATGTCTAGCCGCACCATGCTGCCACCTCAGCCCAGCCCAACGGTCAGTTCAAGAGAGGGGGGAGATGAAGAGGCAGCCAATCAATAAAGTCCATTCAATGCAATAACTGCATGGGGGAGGCCAAGAGGCCTGTGTACAAGCCATCTGCTGGCTCTTCACCTCCCCTCCAGCGCCTATAAGAAGAGGGGGGCGCACCAGCATGAGGGGAGGCTGCTTCAGACGCCGGGAGGCTGCCAAACTGCCACCTGCACCCTGCCACCTACTGCACCTGCGCCTGCACCTGCTGCTAGGAGAAAGAGGGGAGACTGCGCCCTGCCCCCTGCTGCTGCTGCCACCTGCTACCAACCGTGCTCTGTCCCCTGCTACAGAAGCTGGTCTGCGGTCAGAAGAGGAAAAGGAGAGAAGAAGAAGACAAGGTAAGAAGAGATCGTGGGTATGTCCATGTAGCCCTTTAAAGGGCCTTCTTTCCATCGATTCTACCAGCCATCTCTTGCCCTTATCCACCTTCACAAAATGCCCCATTTCAGTCCATTCAAACCCCCCTAGATTGGACTGTAATCCCCTTGGGCCGAACCCATAAATCTGGCCCTTTCTGGCCCTTGTCCGGAGCAAAAAAAACCAGTCCCCTTGTGACCCGGTTTCAGCCCCAATCAAGGCCCAAAAGAGCCCAATTTCGGCCCATTTCCAGACCTACCATCAGGTTCATAGCCGCCCACATGCAGGCACAGGTTATAAGCCCATATCCGGTCCCTATCTGACCCGGTTTAAACCACCTGCAGGTACCCCAAACAGGTCCATCCCCAGCCCACGTCTGGCACCCCAAACCGGCCCATTTCCAGCCCATGTTCGGCACCCAATTCAGGCCCAAAACAGGTTCAATTTCGGCTCCTTTGCAGCCAGAAAACAGGTTCAATCTCGGCTCCCATGCAGCCAGGTGCCAGCCCCCTTTGCGGCTCAACCTAGTGGCCCTTTCACGGGTCCAATCCGCTTCCCAAGAAACCCAACAGCAGCTCCCTTGCAGCAGAAAACAAAAGAAGAGGTCGCAGCAGCCCCCTTGTGGCTTGTACCGGCAAAGTGAGAGATGAACCTCAACGGCCCTTTCACGGGTCCGGTTCTCCCCTCAATTCACCAAGGGAGGGATGAACCTCAACGGCCCTTTCACGGGTCCGGTTCTCCCCCCAACACATCAAAGGAGGAGTGAGCCTCAACGGCCCTTTCACGGGTCCGGCTTTCCCTCCTAGAAGCTGTCCTTCCAAACTCAAGCAAAGATTGAAGCCCGGCTTTGAACGCCGATGGAATGGACCGGCCCGAACTAGCCTTCAAAAATAAATAAATAAAAATCAGAAATGCGAAAGCAACATTAAATTAAGGAGATTCACCCCTAGCGGTAGCGCTGTAAACGGGTCGGATTCGGTAGCGGATTCACCAGAATCCGATTCCGATTCCGATAAGGGTTAAGGGGTTCCGATTCCGATTCCGATAATTTCGGAATCACTATGTTCCGATTTCGATCCGATTCCGATTCCGTTATCGAAATCGGAACCGAATCCGATAAAATCCGAAATGCATATTAAATATTAATTTTTATTCAAAAGTGAGTCAATAATTTACATATAATTAATAAATTTTGATATAATCTTATTAAAATTTTATTTTTATTATTTTATCGATTTATATATTGTATTTTATAATTTATTTAACTTTTTTTATTTAATTTATTTATATATAATTATTTTTTTATCGAAATCGGATTAACGGAAACGGAACCAACTGATTCCGATTCCGATTCCGATAAGCTACCGGAATATCCGATTCCGATTCCGATAGCTTATAGGATACAAAAACAAGTTTCAAACCCGTTAATTTTTATCGAAATCGAATCGGAATATCGGAATATCGGATTCCGTTTACACCCCTACCTAGCGGGGAACTCCACCTTGGACGGAGGCGCAGGCATGTTCTCGTAGCCGGCGAACCGGACGGAGGCGCGGGCATGAATCCCGTAGCCGGCGATCTTTCCCCCAATATGGCTAAGCTAAGGCTGGCTATTTTGGATGGGTAAATTTCACTAAAATAGCCGACATGCCGTCGTAATGCCAAAATTTTTCCAAAGTAGTGAAAAGAAACCTATATTGGGGGAAGGATCAATCACATTGTACAACGATGTACTTCAACCCATCTTTCAATGAAATGAAGTTCGATGTCAATTTGGAATGCATGAAACCGGTCACCCAATGGCAGCCCGATGGGTCGGAGGCGATGCAAACCGCCAAACAAAAATAAAACCATTTCAAAATCAATCTGGAAATTCAAACAGAAAATTAAAAGCAAAAAATCAAATATGAAAGTCAAAATAAAAAAATCAGAATTAAAAGAAATCTGAAATTCAACTTATTCCGGTTCAACCAACAACCAATCTTGAACAAGATTGGACCGGTTTTGAAACACATCAAATCAAAATCACATTTTGATCAAATCAAAACAGATAAAATTCAGATTTAGATCAAAACTGTCAGCTACAAAAAAAAATCAGATTCTGAACCGTACCGACCACCAAAGATCAGATTTCAATAAAAATCTGTCAGCTACCAAAAAGAAACCAGATTTCAATTAAATCTGCAACCAAAAAAATTCAGATTTGAATAATCTGCCAAAAAACAGATTCTAACCAACTTCAAAAATCTGATTTTAGCAATCTGAAATCCACTTAAAATCCACTAAACTTCTTCCCAAAAGAAATCAAATAAACAACATTTCAAACATCTCAAAATGTGGATCAAAACCCACCTAAAACAAAAAATCCAGAAATCTGAAAAAATCCAGAATCTGAAAATTCAACAAACCAATCAAACAATAAATACCAAAATTGCTTAAAAACACTTTAAGCACATCAAAATCAAAATCAAAACAGGTTCAAAGCAACCCAAACTGGTCAAACCGAAACCAAAAATGAACAATAAACAAATCAATCAAACAAATTGATTCAAACTCCAAAACACAAAACCGACTTTCAAGTCGATCTAAAAATCAACCAACAAACAAATAAAACAAACCCGAACAAATCGGTTTGCATCTGATCGGACCCAAAAGGCCGCTGCCCTTTTGAGTTCTTTACTTTATTTTGTGGATGTGCATGTCTCCAAACACAGGTTGCCACGACGGTTAATTAAAGGCGTTCGAGCCGTTGCTCGATGTAAGTTAACGCCGGATGCTCGCACCATCCGGCGAAGAAGGGTCAAAAATCAAAATTTTCAAAGAACCCGAACCTCGGTTCTAATATTTTTAAACTATCACCGGACTACTTAATATTTTTAGGATATCACCTATTTTTCTAGAAAAGTCCGGAGATGTCTTTCTTTCTAAAGAACAGACACGACGCGTAAAAAAGAGGTTCACACAGTCATTAAGGATATATTTCTTGAGAAATTGTCAAAACTAGCTCTATAAAAGAGCCTTCATGTACTCCCAAATAGAAAAGAGTTGAAAATTTATTAAAATCTGGTGTCCTAGGGGGCTCGGCCCTGGTAGATCCTCTCCACCCCTACTCTGCCGAGGAAGCTACCACTGTTCCAGCTGAGGAGGCCTCTCTCTCTCAGCCTCTGCACCTTCATCAACCATCTCTTCCTAGTTCCCTCTTGCTTTAATCTTGTGGTTCATCTTTAGCATCATCATTAAATGGCTAAATGTCACAGCTTCACAAGTCCACCATCCAGATGTCGGCATCAATCTGTCCATCAACTTTATAGGCCAGCAACTTTGGGTGATCACCACAGCATCCACGACATATGCCTGATTGACGGATCGCATCGACTCTTGTCACCAGTACTACAAGACTGCTGCACCCAGCCGACATCAACAGAGCATCCGATCATTATTGGTTGGTTCAGTGAATCAAGCCAGTTTAAGCTCGTCCAGGCCCGGTTCAAACCAGTTAAGCCAGTTTAGACCCAATTCAGACCATTTAGGTCAAGTTTAGTTCATTTCCAGCTTCTATTTTGGTGTCACTCGGTTTGCCCCGCATCAGCTAATGCAAAAGCCATTCCCTCCTTTTTAGTCATGCATTCATAGACTTTCAGATTGTGAAACCTAGCTCCAACTAGGATGAAGATACTAGTCCTGTGAAGCATGAAAAATCCTTGTGCAATTGAGGCAAATGTTGGTCACGGTGAGAGTTCCCTCCCAAGCATTAAGCGGCTCGAGGTGGTCGCATCAACCATTTTATTGTCTTTCCCCTAAAATGTACAAAAAATACTGTAGGAATTTTTGTACTAGTAAATAGTAAAACGGATGATAATACTATTTTTCAACTGTCACTCTCTGATGCACCATATCCAAGTATGATGACCCTTAATTGTATGGACCACCTCTTGCATCTGACTACCATACTCCCTCAAACAGCTGTATCACTCTTCCAAACTCCCCCTTGAATTTCTCAGTTCAAACACCACAGAGAGATGATTACAGAACAACGATAAATGGTTGTATCAGGAGAAATAGGTAAATTTTAGCCTATGCAATAAAATATGTACACAATGCAGGATGTGAAATTGGAAGTTTATATGACATGATAAAGCAACACAAATGCAGAGTGGTGCAGCAGAGGGAGCCAGAAAAAAGAATGTGAAGTAGTTGGAAACATGTTAGAGGGCAACAACATTTTTTTGAGCAGTGCCCACAAACGTGGAGCAATACATTAACATAGAAAAAATAATTACAAAGAATGGTAAAACAAAAGATCCATCCAGAAGACAGATCAACCCATCAAAATGAAGTCATGAAGTGAATAAAACCAAAAGCTGGGAGAAAAAAAAGAAACCCAAAACCGATCCATGGAAAAGAGCAAACAAGAGACTGTTATCAGCTAAAAAAGCCTGACAAACAGAGGAAGAGGAAAGCCTTAAGAAGCTGACAATTCTTTTAGCAAAAATTGCCCAATCCTGAAGCAAGAGAAGAAGGCCGGTAAGAAAGCATCCCAGATCTGAGGATTTGCCCCTTTATGTTTCATCGCTGACATTGACCTCTTAAACAGTACATCAAGTATGCAGCGCTCTTGGCCTAAGACCACTGCACCATTATCCAGCAACTTTGTCAAAGGAGCTATACGATACTGAACCTTCAGAAACAGACTGATCTTCTGAAAACAAGCAGTAAATAGCCAAAATTTTGGGTACTTTAATCTTTGTGACAGCATAATAACACAGTCCTGCCACCTTATTTTCCTTTTCCATGGTCAAGCCCACACACAAAGCATATTCATCCCGTAAGGGAGAGCATCCTCACCACAATAGAAGACAAAAGTGTGTACTTCATCCAAAAGGCTAAATTAGATAATTGGATATAGTAAGCCATTAGCTTTGCCAAAAGAATAACACATGAATTTTGCAATTTCCCAGCGAGGATCACTATCTGTAAGACATGATGAGAAAAATTTGAAAAAAAAAGTCAGGTTACTTTTACATTTCCCGACATCAAATATTTACAACTCACTTTTCCACATTAAATAAAAACGTGAATTTAGAGGAAACAATAACAATAAAAGCACCCAAAGGGAAAGGTAAAAATGGGAAACTCTACAATCAACAAAACACTTAATTGGCCCTGTCATGGAGGGTAGTGTGTACCTCAAGAATCAACAAGGCTCAATTCCCGTGAAAAGATCAGTGAAGTAATGTCAACTGCAGCAAATAGGAAAATCAATGTGCAAGCAACCACAAGGACTCATAGATAGAAAAGAATAAAAGTGAAAAATAGGCATTTACCACAACTTCATGACAAATGGGTCTTCGCATGCACAGGTAGCAACCACCAGATCAGAGACTGCTTGCAGCTATGCCATAAAACGGATATGACCACACTCCATTCCGTGAATCCTCTGTACTTGTGATTATTTCATTAAACAGAAGAGAGCCGGCTATAATATTCAGTGAAGTCCAAGCGAAATAGAAGGAACTTCAGATCAACATGTTGCTGTACAGGCAACTGAGAAATAAAAGTCTTCAGTGAAGTGGAATATTCCTTTGCGACCATATCCAGATCATCCCCTATTTTCCTAAGGAGAATTCCAGCATGGTGTATCATGGCTTTTCTACCACCATCAATCCAGGAGCTACTTTGTTGGTCCCTCATTGTTGACTTCACCTTATTCTTTCCTCTGAGAGATAGAAGTATCACAGTTATGGATGGTAACCAGACAGTACAAATCATTTCAAACACATAACAAAAAAAGCCTTACCGTGGTTGTAGCTCATAGATACCTTCAAACCACCGGTCTGCGTTGCTCCGGAACTTCAATATGAGGTCAAACAAGGCAAACAGGCATCTATTAATTTCCATAGACTTGTCTCCGAGAAGAGATTTATCCAATATGGAACCCAGGTACTTGTCATGTGCTGCAAGAAGATCATCTAAATCCTTGGCTGCATCCATTTCCTCAGAGAAACGGGCCCAAGAAACTTCAAGAACTTCAAACATTATGTAGTCTTGCAAGTTTGACACAAAATGGTTCATCTCGTTCCAAAGAACTTGGCAACGTCGTAATACCAACACAAAGTGCCACTTGACAACTGAAGCTTCTTTTAAGAAAAGGTGTTGGGTGATGCGATTGGGTTTCATCGTCTTCCAGACTCCAATCAGGGCGTGCTCTACTCGCCTGAGCTTCAGGAGGAAATTAAAAACCCTGAGGTACCGTTTCATAACAGATGCCGTGAACACAGTATCCAGAGGAACTCGTGCATCGTATTCCAGCGAGAAAACATCCCACCCTCGATCTCCATCGCCGTGCTCCATCATCTTGACCTTCAACCGATCCAGTATGTCGCGGTCGTCGTATTGGGCGTTCGACCCACGTATTGCACTTTCAAGCAGACCCGCCATTTGGAACGAGCTGATCGTGTTTGCGGGCTGAGCCAACTCCGGACCAACGATGTCCATGAGGTACTGTACGAAATCACCTTGGCCAAGCAACAGGTAGCGCTTGATAGCTAGACAATGGTCTCTGAAACGATAACGCCGATGCATAACATCCATCAGATGTCGGTCGATGCGCTTCGCCGCCTCAATCACCAAAGCTTCCAATGCGTCAGTCTCACCGTACACCAGACCTCCCCTGCTCGTGGTTGTCCCGACATGCGCCGCCGCCTCCGCAGCAGCCTTAGCCCACCCAGTGTCTTCACAGCAAACACGAAGAAAATTGATGGATTTACCTGTTCTCAGGATTCTATTAGCCAGAGTCGGCGAGATGAAAGTTGGCAGCATGGACGACTCTATTCTGTAGCCTTCCCTCCACAATGACTCCGCCTTTACGGGCTGGCTCATAATGAAGAACTCTGCAAAGACATCATCCAGTTCCCCCTCCAAAACCCAGCAACGCACCATCTCAAACAACGGGGAGCATACCCTTCTAAGGAGCCTCCCCATGAATTCCTGAACCAACGGGTCACCGTGCTGGGAGTGCCCATGGATAGCCCCCGCCATCGCGCCGCCCCTCAGCGGCCTGCACCCGTCCACCAAAACGGCCATCAGGCGCATCCTCACAGTCGGTTCAGCGAACCAAACCAGTAATCTCCTCAGTGACAGGTAGTTTCCCGGTGATCCAGACTCCGAAACCAGCGGCATTGGGTTGGATGACTGTGATTCCAAGACAGCCAAAAGCTTGTAGTACTCGGTGAGTTCATCCTGAAGGGCCGCGCAGAACGCCTGGCCGATCGTTCCCACATCCTCGGTTGCGAATCCCTCCATGGACTCCGAGATGTACCCCTTCACCTTCAGGAACAGCCAGCCAAGCTCGCAGAGCCTCCTGACCATGGTTCTGACGGACGCTGGAACCCTGACGGAATCGGCGAGGTCGTAGCCATCCTTCGCCTTGTCAAACTTAACGTACTTGCCGTCGATCCCCTGCACGGCATAAAGCACGTCCCTCACCAGTGCGTGCTCAGTCACTGCCATGTCCTTCCCTACAAGATCTGCGTACTCCCGAAGGGCAATTTCCCTGAGATTGTCCGGATCCTTAGAGAACATTAGTACTCCGGCTGCGCCGCTGCCCAGAGCTTTCCTCGGAACCCTAGAACTGTAAGGATCGAGGTGAAGGGCGGCGGGAGAGAGGGCAAGGTTAGGTGGAGAGAGGGGAATGGGCGCCGCCGCGGGGCGGCGTCGGTGGTCGGAGAGTGCGGAGAGAAGGTAGAGGAGGGACCAGATATTGCGGATGGAGCCAGGACCGGAGCGGGCTGAGAGCTTGGTGTAGAGGTCTGCGTAGGCCAGGGCGTCGGAGGAGCGGCCCTGAAGTACGAGGCGACGCTTGATGGACTCCGCGAGGGAGAGCCCGTCGTGGGGCGCGGCGGAGGAGGCAGACATGCGGCTGGAAAGGAGGCGGTTAGCGTAGCGGAGGGTGCGGGGGAGATCCGGGGGAGGCGACGAGGAGTTGGGGGAGGCCGCGGAAGGAGATGAGAGCAGCCGGAGGACGAGCTCCTTCACGAGATCCGCCGTTTTGGGGTCGTCCATGGCGGCGATGCCGGAGGGCGAGGTGGTGGTGCTCGGCAGGCGGAGCAGCAGGCCAGCAGCCTCCTCGCGCCCTTTGCTGGACTGCGAAGGGTTTTTCTTTCGGAACGGGGAAGGCGCCGAACAGCGGACGGAGGCGTGAATATTTCAATTATGTCCACCGATCTTATTAAAATTAATCCATTCCCTTCAAAGTTTTCTTTTACCATTTTGTCCTTCCTATTCCGTCGGATTTTAGGCGCGGAAATGAAAACTTTCAAAACGGTGTGGACTGGGCGGTCATTCTCAGCCAGGGGATTTGGGTATGCGTGAAATATAATTTTCGAATTAAATTATATTTAAATTAAACCAAACTAATTTAATTTAATTTGGCTCAAACGATATTTTATTGAGGCACAGTATCTGATATGGCTCTCATTTGATTTGATTTGAATCATGCTTTTATCAAGATATGTTTATACACATGATTCATTTGAACTCCAGAAGTCTTAAAATATTTGTTCTTACCTAAAAAGGATGTGCAACTATTAGTCATGTGCTTAAGTTAAAATTTATATTTAAACTAAATTAAGTTATTTGATCGGATTTAACAAAATTAAAACCTAATGGGGTGTTTGGTTGCATGATAATTTTTTGTACACTTTCATGATAAAAAATTGTATTAAAATAAAAAGTAAACCAACTCATGACATAAAATTATCATGTTTGGAGGGATGTGATTACAAAAAAGAGTAACCACCGCACATGGCCAAATAAAGTGGGGGACCACAAGAAAAAAGAAAGAGGTGAAACCCTCTTTTTTTGTTTAAGAAGAAAATCACTTTCAAAGCATAAAATTGTCATGGTTGTCAAACACCTCTTTTAACAAGTTTTCTTACAATTTTTAAAAATTAAAATAAAAATCTCAATTATCATGCAACCAAACACCCCATAAAGTAAGTTGATCGATAGTTCGGCACGGATTGAACTAATCAAAATCATTGACTTTGTCAGATTTTTCGGATAAAAGTGAACAATCATTGACTCTGGCAGCTGACTCTGCTAAAATTCATCATAAGCATATTTGACAACTCATAAGTACCAAATAAAAATGTTTAATCAATCAGTTAATTATATATATATGTTTCAAAGAATAGCTTAAGAATACCCAGAAGTTAAAGTGTTAAATAAGATTATTAAATATGTTAAAATCAAACTTAATTTGAACCTAAACTCAGCTTTGATTCAAGTTTTATAAAAAAAAGTTTTAATTCAAATGTTATAAGACAAATTTAGACGAAACACATGATAGAACTTCAAAGATCAACATAAATTCAACCTTTACAAAAAAAAAAAGTTTAGATCAAGTTTAAACACTAGTTCGGAACAGGTATGCGCCTGGCTATTGAACTTTTTGATGTGACCCCATCAACATTCCGAGCAAATTAGGTGCAAGAAACACCTTTTGCCACCAAGGGTTCATTTGATTGGGTTGTCAAGATTTGGGTTGGATTGTTGGATTCTAATGATTGGGATCTGTGATACGACACAATCCTAGCCAAGCACCCATATGATGCCATATCTATAGGTTTCTGTGGCACATTTCAAAATCTTGTCGTACGAGACAGAAAGAGATAGCGACGTTTATAGGGTCTTCGTGGTACATTCCAGGATCTTATGGTACGAGAGATGGACACAGAACAGTAAATCCGACAATGTCGAAGGATTTAGTTAGGTAAAGGACAAAGTATTTTTATATTTATAAGTCTGATCTTGGTCATCTCAATATCTAAATTTTGAGATTTTTCACGTGATATCAGAATCGTAGACTCAAACTCTCTGTCCCTCCGGTGAATTCGTCTCATGTTTTCACTCGATCCTACTCTGTGTATTCTTATCATGACTCCGACGGTGGTTACTGACCGAAAGGAGAGGTGTTGAAGGATTTAGGGTCCGTTTGGCAAATTGATGGGAGGACTTTTCTTGGAAGGACCTTCTTACAAAAGGTGCTTTGTTTAGAAGAACTTCTTAATTATAGAAGCAGAAGCTGTTTGGATTATTTTGTTGAACGAAGGAGCAATCGTCGCCAGCACGGAGAGCTCGCGAAGGGGCGGAGAGGAGGGCTCGCGGAGGGGCGGGCTTCGCCGACGCGGAAGGGGAGGGTTGCGCGCGGAGGGGAGGGCTGCTCTGCTCGCGGAGGGGCAGAGGGGGCGGCTTCCGCGGGGAGGGCTGCTGGCGGAGGGGAGGGCTGCTCGCGGAGGGCTGGCGGAGGGGCGGAGGGGCGCGCTTCGCCGACGCGGAAGGGGAGGGTTGCGCGCGGAGGGGAGGGCTGCTCTGCTCGTGGAGGGGCAGAGGGGGCGGCTTCCGCGGGGAGGGCTGCCGGCGGAGGGCTGGCGGAGGGCTGGCGGAGGGGCGGGCTTCGCCGACGCGGAAGGGGAGGGCTGCTCTACTCGCGGATGGGCAGAGGGGGCGGCTCGCGGAGGGAGTGCCGGAGGGGGGGTCGCGGAGGGGTGGGCATCGCCGGGGAGGGAATGCCGGAGGGGGGAGGTTCGCGGAGGGGAGAGCATCGCCGGTGAGGGAGTGCCGGAGGGGGGGGGGGAGGTTAGCGGAGGGGGTGCCCGAGGGGGGGTTCGCGGAGGGGAGAGCATCACCGGTGAGGGAGTGCCGGGGGGGGGGTCGCAGAGGGGAGGGGTTCACTGGGGAGGGGGTGCCGGAGGGCAGCGGGTCGCCTATGCGGTACGAGGTTCGCCGATGCAGAGCACGGGAGCACTTTTCCTCCGTGGAAGGAGAAAATTTCTCCTCCGAGCTTCTACCTTCGAGGAGGAGAAAAAGTGAAAATAAAAAGGTCACCAAACGGATAAGAAGAACTTCTTCGAAGAGGAGAAGTAAAAAAAAAGTACTTCCATGGTGTTCCCAAACGCACCCTTAGTCTCATATTGAGTACTGAAACAAGTATTCTTATGTTTACGGATCTAATCCTAAATATCTCAATGTCTAAAATTGGGGATTTTCCGCAAACAAGAACCTTAAAAACTCGTATCGACCGGTCCATTGTAATGTTTAAACAAAAATCACATAATCTCTCTACCAACTTATGCAATCAAACACAACTTAAAACAATGTGAGTTGATAAAAGAGAGAAGTGTGCCCAAAGACATGTACGAAACTTACTTTTTAAGTGGGAAGAACCAAGGAGGGATGGGTCGCGGGTCGCGACCGGGTCGCGGGACCCCCAGGCCGACCCGGTCCCGACCGGGTCCCGACCCTATTTTTTAATTTTTTTTTGGAAAATTTCAAAAAAATAAGAAAAATGCGAAAAAAAATCTGAAAAAATACAGAAAATTGAAACAATTAAATGACATGATGTAAATAAATAATACATCAATTTTATTCCAACGTGATGTGTTCTACACTTTGTAGGTAGTTGATGTACTCTCCCCATGTCATTTGGGTTGAGTACAAAGCTTGATACATGTACACATGACGATCATATTCGTCAGTCCCTCGGGAAACTATCCTAAGACTTGATCCAAACGAGTCACCATAACTATAGGTCGATTGGATCGAAGTATCCGATGACTCCACATAATTCATTCCACAATACTCTTGATCGTGTGTAGGGAACCAAGAACCTTGTGATGAATCATACACATAGTCGGAGGCATCGTCGTATTCTGCTCCAACTCCATGACTACGATGACCTCCTCTACCTTGTGGCCTTCTACCATGATCGGTATCTTGGGTCGCATGAGTATATTGCTCCTCGCCGGTAAAACGTAACGACGTTGTAGGAGATATGGGAGGATCTGAGGTCCCTTGTACTTCGTAAAGTGTTCGTGCCCCCGTATCCAAGACCATCATCGTCGCTACTTCTTTGACGACGAATCCTCGGACGTCCGGCAGACCGCACTCGGATGTTCGGCTCTGCGTATCTTCTCGATCGTCTTCGACCGTATCAAGCATCTCGCAATATCAAAAGGATCGACGTATAACTTGTTTACCTTTTCGCCTACTTTGCGTACCTTGACTAGTTCCTTCTCCGGTCCTCTCCGCTTGCTGTAGAGAGGAGGGATCCGGAATTCTTCGGCCAAATGGACATCGTCGAGCACTCCTTCAAATTGTCGGTCTTCCGGGTTGAACTCCGGTTCTCCCAACCCTTCTCGGTCGTTCACCCAAGCTTCTAAGGAGTTCTTCTCGTAGAATATTTGATCTAAATCGATGTCCTCCTCTTCACCTTTGCGGCTCCTCGACCGAACGTCCCGCCGCTCGTGATATCCAACTCTTTTTGTTCCATCTCGGTTCGCTTCATTCTTTCCAAATTCCTCAACTTTAACCTCATGTTGTAGCGACAATACACGAGGTCTTCAAGCCTCCTTGATGTCAACCTATTTCTTTTGCGTGTGAATCAAGCTGGAATATAGACCAATTTCGCTCGTTGCACTCGAAGCCGAAGTGGTTTGACTTAGGACCCTGATGGCTACGTCCGCCAAGTCCTCGTACCCTAGTACTTTACCATGGTCCATCCACCAATCAACTGCATAAATTGAATGTCTTACATTATTATCTAAGTAAACTTTGATTAATTATTTAATGAAAAACAATTCTACTTTGATTACATTATTATCTACGTATCCGGACTTAGTAGCATCACAGCTCAACTCTGCTCGTTCCAAAGTGAAAACTCCGCATTCTGTAATCATACATCTTGTTGCAAGCGATAATAGCCCGGTCGTCGTCACCAAGTATCCGCCGGATGACGCTCTTCACGTCATCTAATAGCTCGTTCGTCGCCTTGAAATGTGGACTATAGCAGTATCTTGGGTTGAAAAAGTAACCTACGAACCAAATAATATTAGTAAACAACTTATACATAACTTTGATTAATAAAAAGTTGAGTAAATGCTTAAGAAAATTTACCTCGCATGTATGGGTTGATGTAATGTACGTTCTCAGCGACGATCTATAATATCCCACCACTTGGCGAAGTCGGACACGGTCTTGGAGATTTCTTCCTTCGCTCTCTCAACCGCATCGAATAAATACCCCATGTCTGCTTTTCTATCTCCGTCAACTATCATTAGTACCTTCACTATGGGTTGGACGATGTCTAACGTCTTCTTCACAACTTTCCAAAATCTCCACTCTCTATTGTCTCTTCTACGTTTCTCCCTTTCTCTTATCCGATGGGTTACACCTAGCTATCCAACTCCAACCACGCGGTGAAATGACCATCTGGGTTAGAGCGCGCCTTTGTCTCACCAAACTTTCTAAGGAAATATAATGTGAGGGGAACCAGGTTGGAGCGGGCCGTAACATCTCGTGCCGCTTGGTGTGTTCCCTCATAAGTGCAAGGACAAAATTGTGGTTATAAATAAATGAAGAAATAAACTCGGGCTAAGCTTAACTACCTCGTCTATTCGAGGATCCTTGCATATATCCTCCAACATCAAGTCTAAAGAGTGGGTGGAACAGGGTGTCCAATACAACTTTGGTCTTTTGACCATAGCATCCGACCGGTCTTTGTATGCGCCGCATTGTCCGTGACTACTTGAACTACCCGCTCTCTCATATTTCTTCTATCACTCCATCTATCAATCGGTAAAGATACTCCGCATTCTTTACATGTCCTGATGCGTCGACCGACTTCCAAAAAGACCGTGCCGGCTTGACTGTACACTAGAAAATTGATCATTGTCTTCCTAGTTATACCTGTTAAGTATAAGACATTAACTAAGTTATACCAAAGTTGAATGTTTATACATCTAATATAAATGAGTAAAAGAAAATTAAATTACCGGTCCATCCGTCGGTCATTAACGTGCAACCTCGTTCCTTCCATATGCGTTCAAATGATGCCACATACTTCTTTGTTTCTTGCACCTCCATAGGAAGATATACATTGTATATCTCCTTTGGGTTTGGACCAGGCACTCCCCTCCCGACGTCTGCGATCGTGTCGATCATGTTCTCGTAGTATGGTCCCTTCGCGGCATTTGCCGGGATGCTGTGGTGAAAGAACCACCTTGACGTTGCCCGGCCAATCATTTCCTTACATAATTTGAGATTCTTCATCGTCGTCGTGATTGTCGTTTGACGTTGTCGTGGTCTGGTGATTACAGGATCCACGGGACCTACTGCCGGGTCGTCGTCTTGTGTGAGATCATGAACCTCATCTTGCGGTTGGTTGTTGGATCCTCTTCCGCTTCCTCAACCACTCCCACTTCCAGACCCATGACCCATCATTCGGCCGGTGCGTCTATGGAACTCTTCGTCGGCGAATGATCTTCGACTTGATTCCATTCCCCGTGAGAGTTCATCTATTTAAGAAACATTTAAGTATTTAACTACTTAATTATCCTTTAAAATAGAAGAATGAACAACATTCATGAGTAACACCTCACATACCTTCGTACTCTTCGTCTCCAAAAATATCCGGCCTCTCTTGTCCGGTCCCGTAAATGTGGAACGTCTCCCCGGTTGTTGCAATTCTTCTCGACCCGGTCTCCTTATGCCGTTTGCTAGTTCCCTTCGTTTGCTCCATCGCTTGTAGTGCCTACGAAATTGAGCTCCCGACCTCCGGCGGAGTCCGTGCAAGGAAGAACGTTTCCCTTCATGCCTGCAAGATGAAATTTTAAACGATAAATACCACCGAATATTACTTCGTCGCAATATTTACATTGCACTTTTCTCTCCGCCATGGAGATCAAATTGCAATGCAACCAAGCCGGATCACTCCGGGTCGCGCCGGTAGTTTGAGTTGTTTGGCTTTGGAGAAGACATTTTTGTAATTAAATAATTACTTAAGTAAGTAATAAATTATTTTAAAAGTTAATGACGTTAATTAGTGACTACTAATGTAAGTATACTTTTAATTATGTAAAAATAATGCTCAACTATTTATATGATCAAGTAAGTAATTAACTATACCTTCCAACTAATGATGTATTAAGTAACTACTAAACTAAATATCTAACTAATCTTCTAGCTAACTAACTATATAAGTAAGCAAATAAGTATTAAAAAGAAGAAACTACTTAACTAACTAATCAATGAAACAAAAGTTAAATAAATGAACTAAATGAACTAATGAAATGCTTAATGAAATAATTAAGTAAATGAGGAACAAAATGAGAGCAATGAGAGCAATGAGAGCAAAAATAAGAGATTTAGAGTGAGGGGGGGGGGTGGGAGAAAGGGGAGCCCATGGGGGCTATTTGGCAGGGCCGAATGGGGGCGCAGCCCCCCACGGACCGCGGCCGGGTCGCGCGACCCGGCCGGGTCGCGTGACTCGCACGACCCGGCCGCGACCCCGCGACCCGGCCGGGGGAGTCGGCCCGACCGGGTCGCAACCGGGCCGGTCGGGGCTAAACCCGACCGGGTCGGGGCCGGGTCGCGACCCGGGTCGAGGCCGGGTCGCGACCCGGCATACCATGGGAAGAACTATGACAAGTAGAAAAACAAAACAAGCAGGGCCATCATCCTCCAGGAACCTATAAATCACTTAGCCCATTTTTTTGAACGAGGCACAACAGCACAATACCCTCAACAATAACCTCCAGCGTTGCTTTTAAAAGAACATGATTGTTGTTCCTCTAAAACAGATGCTTAAAACCAACATAATACGCCACAATAACCTCCAGCGTTGCTTTCAAAAGAACATGATTGCTGTTCCTCTAAACAGATGCTTAAAACCAACATAATACGCCATGTTAAAACCATGACTTTCCAGTTTTAGCCAGAAAATGTGAATAAAGTATCATACACACTCGACTGCTGCAGATAAATCCATCTTCTTCTTCTTCTTTTTTTGGCCATTGTCGCAACTCGCAACCATTGCGATGTTGACGCCACACGGGTGATGCATCCTTCCGGTGTTTGAACCCGGGGAAGCGGGAGGACAGCACGTCCACGGTGTTCACCACCGCGTTAGGCGCTGGGAACATGATTCAATTTTCAAACTAATTGTGGTCGAGTATGAAGAAGACCTTGTTTGATAATTGTTTGACTTTGACAATGATGGAAATCACCCGTGGGTGTCCGACTATCAATATCAATATTAAAAAATTTAATGCAAAAAAAAACAAAACATGATATAATACAAATGTTCACTTGTATCAATTTTAATATCGATACACCAACCTATACAAAACATCAACTCCAAAACTGATATGCATCATTTCGATACTCTGAGCAAACAGAGCAAAGTTCCACCATACCAAATCCAGAATACCTTTAAGAAGTTCACTAGAGCTTTTAAACCTACAGAAAACAGCTTTTGAGTTCCCATCTTTTCTTCATTGTTATTTGTTTTTATTTACTTCATAGTTTGGTCTGGAATGACCCGGATAGAAAATTAGAGCCAGTTTGCTTAGAGTATTGAATCTAATATAGTATTACTTTTAATATCTTTAGCAGATACATCATGATTAGATTCCATCATACCTGATATCTGAATATGATATTTATGGCTAACACTACATCAAACAAGCCCTAAAGTTGCATAAGATCAAAGCCAACCAGAATGATACAACTTCTTGTCATCACATTCAAGGTAGAAATCACAAGGAAATGCACGTATAGATAGAACCAGTGATCGAGTTGGACACAAAATTCAGGTAGAAGGTCACGTAGGAACATAGGGAAAGAGAAGAAGAGACACAGAAGCAGTTCAAGAGTTGGGCAAGAGCCTGCCATTGTACATCTTGTCCAGCAATTTACGTGCTTCAGGCCGCCGGAGGAGGCCCTTGTTGTTGGGCAAGCCCGTCCCCAGGCAGACTGGGCACACCAATTTCCCACGACCTGCAGAACCATATAAAATAATAGGTTGTTCGATTGCAAAATATTTTGTTGTACATTTGTATGACCAAAATATATATTAAACAAAGATTGTTAAATATGTGTAATCAGTGGCGGATCTAGAATTTGTGCATAGTGGGGTCAAAAAATTAGGGGGTCATCTTTTAAAAACATGCTAATATCAAATCTTTTGATAAAAAACTAATAATTTCAAATAGAAATTTCAAATTTTAGTGGGGTCACTTGAGCCCACTAACTATTGCCTAGATCCACCACTGCATGTAATTATCATGTTTGGTAAGATATGATAACAAAAAGGGTGAGGATCACATATAAGTAAAAAAAAAATCTGAAAAACTTCATAAAATTATATTTTTGTATCACCAAAATTATCTTTTAACAAGTTTTGTTATCTCTCTGCAGAGGCTGTGTTGTGAAGCAAGGAAGCTCTTGCCATAATAAATGGTCCTCCCAACGAAGAAGCCCAAACTTCCCCAGTTCTCCGATGAGAAGCACCCTCCACCAGAGTGGCTCAGCGAGTATTTGCGGCAAGTGCACGTCTTTGTCAGTGTTTAGTTTTCGTTCATGTCGGGTTGTTACTTGCGATTCCATTAGCTAATTCATGACCTCGTGCACAAGACCAGTGTGGTCCTAGGTATCATTTCAAGTTAAGTGGAGGAGGTTGTGGAATGTCATGACTCTAATCCCAAGTCCAACAATCAAAGTGACCCTTTATTTTCTTGGCACCCTTTTCAAAAGAATTACTATAGAGGGGTCCACTGCCACATGAGGTGGGGCAAAACTTTAAAGTCCCATTTTTTAAAAAAAAGCTTTGAAGTCCACATGCCCGCATGGGCAAAATTTTTATGAGATAAGTGATCCAATTGATAGACAAGTGATATCTTAACCAACTTAAATCCAGTGTGACGTTGGATAAAGCCCAAGGGGGAATCCAGCTTGGACATATTGAACCTATCATGTCTTTACATACGGCTTCGAAGAACCAGGTGATTTAGATCCCTTATAATCATATACTGGCCCTCTATTATAGGCACCTATTTATAAAGAAAGGGGGAATTCCAAGAGAGTCCACCACCACATACATGAAGTGAGATATAATCCTAGTACTCGTATGCATAGGTGTTGTGCATAAATAAGATTTACAAGACAAATGATCCAATGAGAGGACAAATCTTTAAACAGACATGACAGGAAACTCCAAATAACCCAAGAACCACATCAAGTCCTAACTATTTAAGGATATCTCGGTTTAATTTATTGCTTGCATTGCTAGATTCAACTTGAGCTAGCCAACTAAAACAGAGCAATAACTTTGGGGGTACCATTTCCTACAGATTCATGGACAAAGCAAAGTTATTTCAGTATTGAAGTTTCCAGGGTTTAGTGTGACAAGAGCTTTTGTGCACTTAAAAATAAGCACAAGCTTTGCTTTTCATAACTCTATGAATTTCGAGTGGTGTGGATCTTTTACAAAAATAAAGACAAAAGTTCACTCCAGTAATTTCTAGAATTCTTGTAGGTAGGATGAAGTAGTCAGTTGCTCCATGACATAAGAACCAAATTACTCAGTGTACGGCTGTGTACTAACAAATTAGGTACTACAAGTGCCATTTGCAGTCTCCAAAAGCTTACCAAGATAGGCTTTTGGGGATTACAAGTACGCTCACTTTCTGATGGGGACCCGGTCCGGTCCATTTTGGGGTTTATTTGCATTTACGTCCATTTGGACTTGTTTGTAAATATTTCAGTTTTATTTGTGGTCTTTTCTTTTTATTTGGGTCCTCAAGAGGACATGTATGTAATTAGTCATTTATGGTGTCTTGTTTGTAATAGGCTCCTCTATTTAAGAGGGCCACTTGTTGAATGAGAGAGAGAGAAATTTTAGTCCAATTTTTGGAACCACAGAGGGGCTGCCCTTGTGCGGGGGTGCTGCCCCTTTCTCTTCACCCCTCCGCGATGGAGGTCGTCCGGCTCCACCTCCGGTGCGGACGGTCTCTTCGCGACCCTCCGGCGTGGGTGCCTTCTCCTTCTCCTCCGTCCGGCGGCCTCCGAGCCATTCCTTCCCCTTCCCCCTTCACCGGTTCGTTTTGCGGCCACTATCGACACCATTCACCCCCGTTTACGTCCGTTTCGACACCTCCGACCGCGTCGATCTCCACCCCTCCGTCCATCCCACCTCCGGCCCGATCACGGAGTACTACCCCCATCCCTCCCTTGCTGTTGCGCAACCCCCCCCCGCAGTGAAGCTGCGCACCCCCCTCCCCCGGCGGCCCCTTCGGGAGTCGGGCGCGGCGAGAACGGAGAAGGAAGGAGGAGAAGAAGATGAGGGAGAGATAGGGCTGGTCGGACCCCCCCTAGGGCCCCTCGGCTCTTCCTGCCTCCTCGTGTCGCCGGCGGCGGTGGCGGCCTAACCGGCTTCCGCCGGTTCCTTTCCCCGCCCTCTTACGCGCACCGGAGGCCGGCGACCCCCTCTTCCCTCCTCCGTGACGGCCTCCTGCGGCGACGACGGCCCCTCAGGCCACCTTCTTCCTCCTTCCGCGGCGGCGGCCGGCGGCAGCGCCCTCTCCCCGCCGCGGCTCCACCGCGGCCGTCGGCGGGCGGCGGACGAACGAAGGACCCCCCCGATCGAACCCTCGCGCCGCGGGCGTCGGCGACACCCGTGGGGGGTACGCGGCGGCCGGCGAGCCGGCCGCGTCTCTGCCCCGCGGCCAACCGCGCGGGGCCCGACCCCCTCCCGGCCGTCGCGGGCGAACCGGTGCCCGGTTCGCCCCGCTCGCCCGGCCGGCCTGCCCCTCGCTCGAACCGGCACCGGTTCGTCCCCGGTACCGGGTCGGGCCGCCGGTTCGCCGGTTTAGACCGGTTCGGGGCCGGTTCGGCACTGGTTCGACGGTCCCGAGCCCGGTTCGAAGCCTAAGCGGCCGGTTCGGGCCATTTCGGGCCGGTTCGAGGGCCCGGTTCGAAGCTATTTTGGGGCCGGTTCGAGGCCCGTTTTGAGTGATTCGGGCATGGTTCGACACATTTTGGGCTCGTTTTGACGGTTTAAGTCGGTTTTGCTTTATTTCATGAATTTTAGGTCTTTTGCGCCTCTTGAAGGCGCGGCACGCGCCGCGCCGCCGGTCCGTCCGCCTCGTCCCGCATCGAATGGTATCGAGAACTGGGATCGGCCCCGTTCTCGTGGCCGACTCACAGGATGCTTCCGATGAAGTGCGGCGCTTGGTGGAACGTGACGGCAACACTTGAAAGATAAATCGAAACTCGAGGACGAGTTTTCTCTACAGTAGAGGAGAATGATGGGGACCGGTCCGATCCGTTTTGGGGTTTGTTGCATTTACGTCCATTTGGACTTGTTTGTAAATATTTCGGTTTTATTTGTGGTCTTTTCTTTTTATTTGGGTCCTCGAAGGGGACATGTATGTAATTAGTCATTTATGGTGTCTTGTTTGTAATAGGCTCCTCATTTAAGAGGGCCACTTGTTGAATGAGAGAGAGAGAGAAATTTTAGTCGATTTTTGGAACACTAGAGGGGCTGCCTTGTGCGGGGGCGGCGCCGCCTTTCTCTTCACCCCCTCCGCGATGGAGGTCGTCCGGCCTCCACCTCCGGTGCGGGCCGGGTCTCTTCGCGACCCTCCGGGCGTGGGTGCCCTTCTCCTTCTCCTCCGTCCCGGCGGCCTCCGAGCCATTCCTTCCCCTTCCCCCTTCACGCCGGTTCGTTTTGCGTGCCCTATCGACACCATTCACCCCCGTTTACGTCCGTTTCGACACCTCCGACCGCGTCGATCTCCACCCCTCCCGTCCATCCCACCTCCGGCGATCACTGGAGTACTACCCCCATCCCTCCCTTCTTGTTGCGCACCCCCCCTTGTTGAGCGCGCACCCCCCTCCCCGGGCGGCCCCTTCGGGAGTGGGGCGCGGCAGAACAGAGAAGGAGGAGAAGAAGATGAGGGAGAGATAGGGCTGGTCGGACCCCCACAGGGCCCCTCGGCTCTTCCTGCCTCCTCCGTGCGCCGGCGGCGGTGGCGGCCTAACCGGCTTCCGCCGGGTTCGCCTCCCCGCCCTCTTGCGCACGGAGGCCCGGCGACCCCCTCTTCCTCACCTCGGCGACGGCCTCCTGCGGCGGACGGCGGCCCCTCCCGCCACCTTCTTCCTCCTTCCCCGACGGCGACGGCGGCCGGCGGCCGCCCTCTCCCGCCGCGGCTCCGCCGCGGCCGTCGACGGGCGGCGGACGAACGAAGGACCCCCGATCGAACCCTCGCGCCGCGGGCGGTGGCGACACCCGTGGGGGGTACGCGGCGGCCGGCGAGCCGGCCGCGTCTCCTGCCCCTGCGGCCCAACCGCGCGGGGCCACGACCCCGGCTTAAGTCGCGGGCGAACCGGTGCCCGGTTCGCCCCGCTCGCCCGGCCCGGCCTGCCCCTCGCTCGAACCGGCACCGGTTCGTCCCCAGAGCCGGGTCGGGCCGCCGGTTCGACCCGGTTTAGACCGGTTCGGGGCAGTTCGGCCTGGTTCGACGGTCGAGCCGGTTCGAAGCCTGCAAGCCGGCCGGTTCGGGCCATTTCGGGCCGGTTCAGGCCGGTTCAAGCTATTTTGGGGCCGGTTCAGGCCCGTTTTGAGTGATTCGGGCATGGTTCGACACATTTTGGGCTCGTTTTGACCGGTTTAAGTCCGGTTTTGCTTTATTTCATGCATTTTAGGTCTTTTGCGTCTCTTGAAGGCGCGCTGCAGCGCCGCGCCGCCGGTCCGTCCCGCCTCGTCCCGCGTCGAATGGTATCGAGCACGAGATCGGCCCGTTCTCGTAGGCCGACTCTGGGATGCTTCGATGAAGTGCGGCGCTTGGTGGAACGTGGCGGCTTGCTGCTTGAAGATAAATCGAAACTCGAGGGACGAGTTTTCTCCTGGTAGAGGAGAATGATGGGGACCCGGTCCGGTCCATTTTGGGGTTTATTTGCATTTGCGTTCATTTGGACTTGTTTGTAAATATTTCGGTTTTATTTGTGGTCTTTTCTTTTTATTTGGGTCCTCGAAGGGACATGTATGTAATTAGTCATTTATGGTGTCTTGTTTGTAATAGGCTCCTCTATTTAAGAGGGCCACTTGTTGAATGAGAGAGAGAGAAATTTTAGTCCCGATTTTTGGAACCACACAGAGGGGCTGCACTTTGTGCGGGGGCGCTGCCCCTTTCTCTTCACCCCCCTCGCGATGGAGGTCGTCCGGCTCCACCTCCGGTGCGGGACCGGTCTCTTCGCGACCCTCCGGCGTGGGTGCCTTCTCCTTCTCCTCCGTCCCGGCGTGCCTCAGGAGCCATTCCTTCCCCTTCCCCCTTCACCGGTTCGTTTTGCGGCCCTATCGACACCATTCACCCCGTTTACGTCGTTTCGACACCTCCGACCGCGTCGATCTCCACCCTCCGTCCGTCCCACCTCCGGCGATCCACAGGTACTACCCCCATCCCTCCCTTCTTTGCACATTGCGCAACCCCCCCCCCCCGAAGCTGCGCACCCCCCTCCCCCGGGCGACCCCTTCGGGAGTCGAGGGCGCGACGAGACGGAGAAGGAAGGAGGAGAAGAAGATGAGGGAGATAGGGCTGGTCGGACCCCCCCCCCCAGGGCCCCTCGGCTCTTCCACCTCCTCCGTGCGCCGGCGGCGGTGGCGGCCCTAACCGACTTCCGCCGGTTCCTTTCCCCGCCCTCTTGCGCACCGGAGGCGGCGACCCCCTCTTCCCTCCTCGGGCGACGGCCTCCTGCGGCGACGACGGCCCCCTCCGGCCACCTTCTTCCTCCTTCCCCCGGCGACGGCGGCGGCGGCGGCCGCCCTCTCCCGCCCGCGGCTCCACGCCGTCGACGGGCGGCGGACGAACGAAGGACCCCCCCCCCGATCGGGCCCTCGCGCCGCGGGCGGCGGCCGACACCCGTGGGGGGTACGCGGCGGCCGGCGGAGCCGGCCGCGTCTCTGCCACACGCGGCCAACCGCGCGGGGCCACGCCCCCCCGCTTAAGTCGCGGGCGAACCGGTGCCCGGTTCGCCCCGCTCGCCCGGCCCGGCCTGCCCCTCGCTCGAACCGGCACCGGTTCGTCCCCCCGGTTTCGGGTCGAGCCGGCCGGTTCGGCCGGTTTAGACCGGTTCGGGGCGGTTCGGCCTGGTTCGACAGGCGGTCGAGCCGGTTCGAAGCCTGGCCGGCCGGTTCGGGCCATTTCGGGCAGTTCGAAGCTATTTTGGGGCAGTTCGGAGCCGTTTTAAGTGATTCGGGCATGGTTCGACACATTTTGGGCTCGTTTTGACCGGTTTAAGTCGGTTTTGCTTTATTTCATGCATTTTAGGTCTTTTGCGCCTCTTGAAGGCGCGGCTACTGCCCGCGCCGCCGGTCCGTCCCGCCTCGTCCCGCATCGAATGGTATCGAGCACCGGGATCGGCCCGTTCTCGAGCCGACTCTGGGATGCTTCCGATGAAGTGCGGCGCTTGGTGGAACGTGACGGCAAGCACTTGAAGATAAATCGAAACTCGAGGACGAGTTTTCTCACAATGGTAGAGGAGAATGATGGGGACCGGTCCGATCCATTTTGGGGTTTATTTGCATTTACGTCCATTTGGACTTGTTTGTAAATATTTCGGTTTTATTTGTGGTCTTTTCTTTTTATTTGGGTCCTCGAGAGGGACGTGTATGTAATTAGTCATTTATGGTGTCTTGTTTGTAATAGGCTCCTCTGACCCAAGAGGGGCCACTTGTTGAATGAGAGAGAGAAATTTTAGTCCCGATTTTTGGAACCACAGAGGGGCTGCCACTTGTGCGGGGGCGCTGCCCTTTCTCTTCACCCCTCCGCGATGGAGGTCGTCCGGCTCCACCTCCGGTGCGGACCGGTCTCTTCGCGACCCTCCGGCGTGGGTGCCTTCTCCTTCTCCTCCGTCCCGGCGGCCTCCGAGCCATTCCTTCCCCTTCCCCCTTCCCCGGTTCGTCTTGCAGCCCTATCGACACCATTCACCCCCGTTTACGTCCGTTTCGACACCTCCGACCGCGTCGATCTCCACCCCTCCGTCCGTCCCACCTCCGGCGATCCACGGAGTACTACCCCCATCCCTCCCTTCTTTGTTGCGCAACCCCCCCCCTTGTTGAAGCTTGCGCACCCCCCCTCCCCGTGCGACCCCTTCGGGAGTCGGGCGCGGCGAGACGGAGAAGGAAGGAGGAGAAGAAGATGAGGGAGAGATAGGGCTGGTCGGACTCCCCCTAGGGCCCCTCGGCTCTTCCACCTCCTCCGTGCGCGGCGGCGGGTGGCGGCCTAACCGGCTTCCGCCGGTTCCTTTCCCCGCCCTCTTGCGCACGGAGGCCCGGCGACCCCCTCTTCCTCCTCCCGGCGACGGCCCTCTGCGGCGACGACGGCCCCTCGGCCACCTTCTTCCTCCTTCCCGACGGCGGCGGCGGCAGCGGCCGCCCTCTCCCGCCGCGGCTCCCGCCGCGGCCGTCGGCGGGCGGCGGACGAACGAAGGACCCCCCCGAGTCGGAACCCTCGCGCCGCGGCGTCGGCGACACCCCGTGGGGGGTACGCGGCAGCCGGCGGGGCGACCGCGTCTCTCCCCCGCGGCCAACCGCGCGGGGCCACGACCCCCCCCCGCTTAAGTCGCGGGCGAACCGGTGCCCGGTTCGCCCCCGCTGCGGCCGGCCTGCCCCTCGCTCGAACCGGCACCGGTTCGTCCCCGGCGGGTCGGGCGCCGGTTCGACCCGGTTTAGACCGGTTCGGGGCCGGTTCGGCACTGGTTCGACGGTCCCGAGCCCGGTTCGAAGCCCTCAAGCTTCGGCCGGTTCGAGGCCATTTCGGGCCGGTTCGAGCCGGTTCGAAGCTATTTTGGGGCCGGTTCGAGGCCCGTTTTTGGTGATTCGGGCATGGTTCGACACATTTTGGGCTCGTTTTGACCGGTTTAAGTCCGGTTTTGCTTTATTTCATGCATTTTAGGTCTTTTGCGCCTCTTGAAGGCGCGGCTCGCGCCGCGCCGCCGGTCCCGTCCCGCCTCGTCCCGCATCGGAAATGGTATCGAGCACTGGGATCGGCCCATTCTCGTGGCCGACTCTGGGATGCTTCCGATGAAGTGCGGCGCTTGGTGGAACGTGACGGCAACACGAAGATAAATCGAAAACTCGAGACGAGTTTTCTCTGGTAGAGGAGAATGATGGGGACCCGGTCCGGTCCGTTTTGGGGTTTATTTGCATTTACGTTCATTTGGACTTGTTTGTAAATATTTCAGTTTTATTTGTGGTCTTTTCTTTTTATTTGGGTCCTCGAAGGACATGTATGTAATTAGTCATTTATGGTGTCTTGTTTGTAATAGGCTCCTGTTTAAGAGGGCCACTTGTTGAATGAGAGAGAGAGAAATTTTAGTCCGATTTTTGGAACCTCAGAGGGGCTGCCACACTTGTGCGGGGGCGGCGCACTTTCTCTTCACCCCCTGCGCGATGGAGGTCGTCCGACTCCACCTCGGTGCGGACCGGTCTCTTCGCGACCCTCCCGGCGTGGGTGCCTTCTCCTTCTCCTCCGTCCAGTGCGGCCTCGAGCCATTCCTTCCCCTTCCCCTTCACCGGTTCGTTTTGCGGCCCTATCGACACCATTCGCCCCCGTTTACGTCCGTTTCGACACCTCCAGGCCGCGTCGATCTCCACCCCTCCGTCCATCCCACCTCCGGCGATCACACAGGTACTACCCCCATCCCTCCCCTTGCTGTTGCGCAACCCCCCCCACCCTTGTTGAAAGCTGCGCACCCCCTCCCCCGGCTGACCCGCCCGGGAGTCGGGCGCGACGAAGAACGGAGAAGGAAGGAGGAGAAGAAGATGAGGGAGAGATAGGGCTGGTCGGACCCCCCCCTAGGGCCCCTCGGCTCTTCCTGCCTCCTCCGTGCGCGGCGGCGGTGGCGGCCTAACCGACTTCCGCCGGTTCCTTTCCCCGCCCTCTTACACGCACGGAGGGCCGGCGACCCCCTCTTCCCTCCTCCCGGCGACGGCCTCCTGGCGGCGACGACGGCCCCTCCGGCCACGCTTCTTCCTCCTTCCCCGACGGCGGCCGGCGGCGGCGGCGCCCTCTCCCGCCCGCGGCTCCACCGCGGCCGTCGGCGGGCGGCGGACGAACGAAGGACCCCCCCCGATCGGGCCCTCGCGCCGCGGGGGTCGACGACACCCCCGTGGGGGGTACGCGGCGGCCGGCGAGCCGGCCGCGTCTCCTGCCCCCGCGGCCAACCGCGCAGGGCCACGACCCCCCCCCCCCCGCTTAAGTCGCGGGCGAACCGGTGCCGGTTCGCCCCGCTGCCGGCCGGCCTGCCCCTCGCTCGAACCGGCACCGGTTCGTCCCCGGCCGGGTCGGAGCCGCCGGTTCGGCCCGGTTTAGAGCCGGTTCGGGGCCGGTTCGGCCTGGTTCGACGGTCCCGAGCCCGGTTCGAGCCCTAAACCGGCCGGTTCAGGCCATTTCGGGCCGGTTCAGGCCGGTTCAAGCTATTTTGGGGCCGGTTCAGGCCCGTTTTGAGTGATTCGGGCATGGTTCGACACATTTTGGGCTCGTTTTGACCGGTTTAAGTCCGGTTTTGCTTTATTTCATGCATTTTAGGTCTTTTGCGCCTCTTGAAGGCGCGCTGCAGCGCCGCGCCGCCGGTCCGTCCCGCCTCGTCCCGCATCACTTTCTTGTCTATATATCAAGGAAAGCCCAACCAGTCGATCTGGTGGAAGCCAAGACTTGGTCGATTCAGCTCTGACACAGACAAACTCGACTCTGACACAACCTGGCTTGGCTTTAGTCATGCTGGGGTTGGCAAACTCCAACTGTGATCGGCAATCCATGGTTTGGATTGGCCGATCTCAGCCTGGGAGAGCCAGGTTCAACCATATCAGCCAGTATTGGCATGAAGTCAACCTACCCAGGCCAATTCCTGCTGGAATCAGATCAAAATCAGCCCGTCAAGGCCGAATAGGCACAGATCAGCCAAACTGTGATCTAGATTTACCAAACCGTAATCTCAAAGGACCAGAAAGTACATGGAATTGAAGGTATAGATAGGATCATGTCGTTTCTGTCAGAGAGCGATGACTTCTCATGCCATATTGTTTCCAAATGTCACCTAAGACTTTTAATTCCAACCAGAGATGGGAATACTCTTCAATAATTAAACTCATTTCAAAAAATATCCTCAAGGAGCAACATTATAATAAAGAAACAGTGCATTCAACTTTCTTGTCATTAAATAATGTGCATACCGTAGCAATTGGGACATTCTGTAAATTCATAGACATCCTTTGCACGTTTTCTATTAAGCGCCTTCCACTTTCCTGTACCACCACACATATCACCTAAATAAAGCAAGAGAAATTTGATTCATACAATTAGATGTTACTCAATCTCATTAAGTACTACCCATGCAAGCTAAATATGTATTATAGAATTCATGTGTCCACAATAAACAGATCTGTATAGATGCTTTTTTAAAAATCTTTAATGTCTTTCATCAAGAATGGTTTAAAACAGGTAGCAAAATATTGTAATAACAGATCAAGTGAATGAAGAGAAGGTGATGTTACCCAAGGTCGTCCAGCTAACATTGATGGATGAGAGAGAGGAGAAATACATCACAAAAATGTTTACATTTTAACTTCACAAAAGGAACTTCAAGAAGCCACAAACTGAACAGCACATATTATGATGCCATGCAATACAAAATATACCCGCAGGATATGCAAAATATGCTTAGGATAAAACATAGTTGTCAAGGCGACAAGGCGTTGAATGGTGTCAATTCTGCTTAGGTGACAAAGCGGCCGCTTAGGCGTCTCAAGACAGTAGCATTGGATATTTATATATACATATATACATATGCATATGCATATACACAATCATATGAATAATTAGATGTTAGTATTATATATATTAATACATACAGAGAAATATATATTCATAAATATAATTTTATTTGTATGTTATAATTGAATCTGTATGTTTATGTGTTCATACATTTAAATGTGATTTTATTTATGTAATTTTGTATGCATATGTATATATTTATTTTGAGAAATAATTAATCTTGATAAACTTAACGTGTGTGAGAGACAAAGAAAAAATTAAAATAGATTTTTAAAAAATTAAGTATATAATATGTATTTATAATTATGCATATTATATATATATATGTGATAGTATATATGAAAGTGAAATATTGTTATAATATTATTAAACATGGGACGCAGAGTAATCACAGATCAACCTGCGTGATCAAGTTGCGGGGGTCAAGGGGACAATGCCCCTTGTGGGAGATATCAGTGGGTAAAATCCCCCAAATTTTTTTTTATTATATATGAATTTTTGGGGTGCCTAGCCTGGGCGCCTTGGGGCACCAAGGCGGTGCCTTGAGCGCCTAGGTTCTCAAGGCATTCCAAAAGGTGCCCTGGCAAGGTGCTAGCCAAGTAGTGCCTTGCTGCCTAGGCGAGCGCCTTGATAACACTGGGATAAAATGAAAAAAACCTATTGATATACAGAACATGTTTTACACCAAAAGAGTTGAAAAAAATTACATCTCTACCAATGAAAAATTGTGCCAGATAAGTATGATGCATGATTGAGCAGACATGTCTTTTAAAGAACAATGACTTGAGGTAGTAAGCAAAGGATTGTCGAGGTAACATTTGTGAGAAAGCTTAGCAACCAACGAGTATGGGTATCAACTCTAATAAAACTGGGACTAAAGAAACCGTCAAGAATGAAGAAATGAAACAATTAGGAATGCAATAGGTGATCCCACGGAGTGTAAATAGGCCACAGGTATAAAATACAAATAAAATGCAAACTTAAAATTAAATGTATAATGACATACAAGTCAAAATAAGCATTTACAATTCCTTAATATGAAAATGTCTTTCTGATAAATTGTATCCAAGGATATATATTCATATGGATTTTGTGCTCAAGCACAACTTGAATAAGAGTCAATGATTCATGTCCACCAACTACAAAGTATAGGCCAGATAATGCCCGAGGGAGACAATACCAGTATATTAAATATTTTGTTTTAAGGAGCAATAAATTGGCCAAGTGACCTATGACCTATCCTTTAGAGTTGATTCTGTATGCTAGCCAAAAAAAATACAGAGAAATGTATCATGCTGTTTTTCACAAAGATTAAGTAACATGATGCCAAAATCCAATGCATCAAATGCATATGCTTCTATCAAAGGATAACACTGACAACTAAAGGGTATAAAGATTGTCAAATAGGCTGGCAAGAAAAGCCACAACAAAATTCTATGTGATTTATCCCATGACAATGAATTTTTCTATCCAGTATGACAAGTTAGAATGCCTCTCAGCTTTCAATAAGACATTGATTGAAAGTCTCAAAGACGATGTTTTCCTAGAATTTTGAAATAAGATCCAACGAAATAAAATACTACTTACAAATTATAGCACCAGAACCCCCACAATTCCTACAAACAGCCCTTCCTGTTCCAGGGGTACTATCCGTATTCTCAAGACCAAAGCCTTTCCCTGCAATGAGGGGAAAGCTGGAGACATTTATCAGCGCCAAACTTGTGCATAAACATGTTATACATCTGCGTCTTGAAGGCATCAACTGTGTATTCTGGTATAGAAAACCATCATAAGAGTGCAACGCATCAGAAAAAAAAATGTAGGCATGGAAAAACACTGAGAGAGAACAACCTCTGGAGTTGATTTCTTTGGAAGGTGTCAAGATAACCAGTGCAGCTATTCTCTTAAAAGAGAAAAAATTGTTGGTGTTATGTAAGTAGAATTAGGACAAGTTCACCAAGAATGGCACTAACATGGATGATAATGATATTTAGAATATGGATATTGTTTACAGGATGAGCCAATCCAGATTGGGATCAGCAACCGCCCACCCCCCCAATCCAATCCCAATCCATTCTTCAGCTGGAATCAGCCTGCATGTGGCCGGATCAGCCTATCCATCCAGACCTGTACAGTTGAACATGCTCAGCCTGTTCAGTTTGCATTGGCTGATCTTGAGCCGGGATAGGCTGATTCCAGCCTGACTCAGGTCAACTTGGTCTCAGGCCAAATCATGGCGGTCCTGGCCTTCTGGCAGATTGGCCATCCCACCAATCTCATCCAGATCCCTATCCAGACTGGGAGTGGCCCAGGTCGAACTGGGTTTGGTACCTAGCAGGTTGAAAGAGGTTGAGGTGTTGAGCATCTGCTACAGAAAAATTCATATATAAATGGAGATGATACTATGACAGGATCTGCAAGACTGGCTAAAGCAAAAGCGAACTCAATGCCTTAAGTGGTGCCGTGGCAGTTCTTACACTGTTTATATCTTACCTTTTGCATCTCTGAGTGGTCCTGTGATTCCCTTTAAAGATAAATAAGGTGTGCACAAGTTAGTGTTGACAAGTGTGGAAGTATGAAGGACCCACTAGGGTAAGAGCCTATTCCACACAGTGGAGCTTGTGCATACCCCCATCCAAGAAAACTGACAAAAAATTTGATAGTAATTCCACACATCAAAAAAAATTGTGCTTTCCCCCATCCAAGAAAATTCCACACATTGATAGTAAGCAAAATTGACAAGAAAATAGCTCCACTGTGAAGTTTTGATCCCAACAATCCATATTATCAGAATTCAGAAGTAAAAAAGAAGACGTCGTCTCCTCTCAAATTCATTCAAAAATCTCTGTTGCTATTTGCTGTCCAACCCCAAGACAAGGGCAAAAACAAACAGCCACCATATTAATCTCCGGGAAGGCTGGAAGTCTGTCACTTCAAGAAAGCCAGTAATAAACTTTTACGACCAAGCATGACCCAGTCTGAGCTACCAATATAAAATTTAAAAGAATCAAATAAAAAATGATACTTTGAATCGTAGAATTATAATGGTCTGATGTCCGACACAACAAAGCCCAACTTACCCAGATCTAGATAAAATATCCATGGCAGGGGCACTAGTTCGAATCGGCATTCTTGATCAGGTCAAACTGATCCACACCAAGATCGGGCGATCAACACCATCTGGATCAGATCTGATTCTGCCTCATTTTTTTTCTCCTTCTTAAGAAGAATGGTTCACCCATCCCTTCTTGCTTGGGAGAACGCTACATTGCTACTTCATTAATTATTGAAGTTAACAGTTGTTAGTTGGTAGATAGGTGTTTTTAATTTCATTAAATATGAGGTTTGCACCCGGTTTGGTTACGTTTTTTCTTTATTTTTGACTTAAATTTTAAAAATGTAAGAGATGCCCTGTTTGGTTACAGTTTTTTCTTTCTTTCTTTCTTTTTAAAACCGTTGCACCCTCCTTAGTAAACCACTTATGAAAACAAAATGATGCGGGACGAGACCGGGGGTCCCATGGATACCAGATAAACCGGTAATATCACCCAACAGATATAATGAACCAACAGTCTGACCAGGACTCAAAGATATGAACCAGCAGATATAATGCCAAATATGAACAGTTTTCCAACAATAATAAGCTCCAACAGTATAGCAGCAGTTCAAAGACCAGAAATGCTAAGAACCCAGCAATTTAAACCGAACAGATCACTCAGCAGATAAAATGCCAGACAGAAAAAGTAACCAGCAGACTGAAATGAACCAGCAGGTAACCGACCCGATATGGACAGACTCCCAACCGGTACAGGGAGGATATCTCAATAGCATACCATCCTCATCGTAACAACGGTGGACGGCCCCGGTTGAAAAGAGGGACGTGGCTCGGATTAAGATCATCACGACCATAATTGGAATCGGTAAAACCGGTATTTCAACAAGTGTAATAGTCGGGGAGTTCTCCCAATAACTAAACCGGCAACTAATTAAAGCTACCAAGGCAAGTTTTCCTTTGGTTTCATCATCATTTTCCCATAAAAAAAATGTAGCGAGATCCGGATGAAGCACTGCCATTTTCGTAGGTTCCATTTCTCGAGAAATCCGAGGTGCAATATGAATAATATCCGGTCAAGAAAACAAGACGGTACATCGTGAATACCGGATGAGCAGAAACATCAGATTATTCATAGGCGGGAAGTGGACCCGATCCTACGAATTCCTCTTCAAGCACTGAATAACATACGTGACTATCAGAAAATCTGTTCACTAGAAAACATCGGCTTAGACTGGAAGAAAACCAAGCCATCTCAATGGAACCACATTTATGAACCACGGGACATGGCCATTCATGGACTTAAACCATAAGAACTTGATCCGTAGGGAGGAATATATTGTAGGAAAGGTCGGATATCACCTGCGCCTTGGAAGGTAAGGCATTCCGCAAACATTCTTGGGGTGGGAGGGACAGCTTCTCAATCAGGGGTTGAAGGAACTGAATCCACAGCGTTTGGGAGGAACAACGCTGACCTTATGGAACCGTGACTGATTTCGGGAGGACCGTTGTGGAGCACTGATAGCAGCAATAGAGGACGACGGAACGGTAGAAGAACCAGCAGCACAACCGGGACGGGAGGAGGAACCGATCGAGTGAAGAAAATATCTGATGCGGGACGAGGCGGGACGGACCGGCGACGTGGCGCTGCAGCGGGTCTTCGGGAGGCACAAAATACCTAAAATGCATGAAATAAAGCAAAACCGGACTTAAACCGGTCAAAACGGGCCCCAAAATATGTCGATTCCTGCCCGAACCACTCAAAACGGGCCTGAACCGGCCCCAAAATGGCTTGAACCGGCCTGAACCGGCCCGAAATGGCACCGAACCGGCCGGTTTAGGGCCTGAACCGGAGCTCGGACCGTCGAACCGGGCCGAAGCGGCCCCTGAACCGGGCTGAACCGGCGGTCGAACCGGCACGGGAGCGAACCGCTTCCGGTTCGAGCGAGCGGATGGGCGGCAGGGCGAGCGGGTGAGCCGGTGCCGCCGGCCGGCCGGGCGGAGGCGAGCCGGTGCGGTTCGTCCGGCCGCGACTTAGGGGGGTCGTGGCCGTCGGCGGTTGGCGGCGGGGCGAGAGACGCGGCCGTCTCCACGGCCGCCGCGTACCCCCGTCGGGGACGCCCGCGGTGGACGCACGCGGGCGCGTCGTCTTCCTCCGTCTTCGGCCGCGCGAGGGCTCCTCTCGCGGGGGTTCGCGGCATCGGCCGGCCGCGGCGGAGCGCGGGCGGCGGGAGAAGGGTCGCCGTCGCCGTCGCCGTCGGGGAAGGAGGAAGAGAGGAAGGCCGGAGGGGCCGTGGCCGTCCCGGATGCCGTCGCGGGAGGAGGGGAAGCCGGGGGGGCTTCGAAGGTCGCCGGAGCCACGCGAGGGCCGTTGCGGTCTTTGTCTTCGCCGGCGGCCCCGGGGGGTCGACGAAGGGGCCGAGGGGCCTAGGAGGCGGTCCTACTTCTTCTCTCTCCCCTCGTCTTCTTCTTCTCCTTCCTGTCCGTCTACACCGCGCCCGACTCCCGGGAAGGGGTCGGCCCGAGGGGGGCTGCGCGGTTTCAACGGGGGGGGGGTTGCGCAACGAGCGGGGAGGAATGGGGGCTTCGCATCGGGATGGTGGGTGGAGGTACTCACGGGGATCGCCGGAGGTGGGGGTGGACGGAGGGGTGGAGATCGACGGCGGCGTCGAAGATGTCGAAACGGACGTAAACGGGGGTGAACGGAGTCGGTAGGGTCGAACTCGAACCGGTGAAGGGGGAAGGGGAAGGAATGGCTCGGAGGCCGGCGGGACGAAGGAGAAGGAGAAGGCACCCACGCCGGAGGGTCGCGAAGGGACCGGTCGCACGGAGGTGGAGGCTGAGCCGACCTCCGTCGTGGAGGGGGTGAAGAGGAAGGGGCGGCGCCCCGGCGCGAGGGCAGCCCCTAGGGTTCCAAAAATTGGACAATAACACTCTTCTCCTTCATTCAACAAGTGGCCCTCTTAAATAGAGGAGCCTATTACAAACAAGTCATCATAAATGACTAATTACATATATATCCTCTTGAGGACCCAAATAAAAAGAAAAGACCACAAATAAAACTCAAATATTTACAAACAAGTCCAAATGGACGTAAATGCAAATAAACCCCAAAATGGACCGGACCGGGTCCCCATCAATATCTCCACAGGAGCTCGTCGGATCAACCTCCGGAAGAAAGGGATCAAGCTGATCCGAGGGAGGTGACGACCGTAGGAAGCTCAATCGCCGACCGGACTGAAGAAGCTCCGCTAGAGGAGGACGAGGGGAAGAGTATAGTCTTCAGTCGCCCGTCGAGATCACCGCGGGAGGAGGCGGATCGAAGAGGAGACCCATCGCTAGGGTTACGCCATCGCGAGGGAGAGAAACGCTGTCGGAGGAGAAGTCGCGGGCCAGCCGCTCGCGAAAAGAGAAGGCTCGGGGAGAGAGAAGAAACCCGCCGCGAGGTTTAAGTGAGAGGAGGGGCAAAATAGGAAAAGCAAAGTTCATTTCTATTCAACCATCTAAGCCGTGAATCGAATACGTGAGGCCCTATTTATAGGGTTAAAATGCAGAAAAAGACCGTAAATGAAAAGAAATTGAGAAAATACTCAAACAAATCAACTAAAATTCCTAAAAATTAGAAAATTATTCAAATGGACCTATTATTGACCTAAAAATCAAAATTACATGAGATTTGAAAATCAATAATCGGTTCTTGCATCCCAATTCAATTAATAACATGAATCGGTTCTTATGTCCCGATTCGATTCCCATCACAAAACAGGGATGGACCTGTTTTATTTTCGAGATAGATGTGGAGACGTAGAGAAAACCGAACAAATGGGGAGAGGAGAATGGAGCGATAAGGAAATCCCCACAAGGAGATGGTCATCGTACGGGTGGGGGTCGTAGGGTGGGGGTCTGACAGAGGGAGTGTGGGGTGGGAGCGTAGTTGAGGGGTTGCTGCAAAGGGAGGTCGACAGGTCACGACAGATTTAAGAGTCATGATTTTATAATTTTTGTCAAACACCACTACATCTTTTTTAAAATTTGTGACACTTTTGCCAAACATAGAAGAGTTATATTTTTGTAATTTTAAAATTAAAACTAAGACAAAAGATGATCTTGTTTTCAAAATAAGATTGTCTTTTTTAAAATGTAACCAAACACCCTATTAGAGTAAGTAGTTGGTAGATAATTGTGTTTAGTTTCATGTATCAAGAAGTGTAGTTTTTAAAGTTAGCAATTACTTTTAAGTTAAAAAGTAGTTGTTGGTAGGTAAAGATATGTTTGAAGGCAAATCATTTCTTAAAAGAAACTAAGGTATAAAAAATCCCCATGTATCCTCATTGTACTCAACTCGACTTGACTCGAGCCTTAATCCGAAATTACTTAGGGATGGTCAAATGGATTCTCTTACTATACATAACGAAGAAATCTAAATTTAAACTAACAGAGTGTTCTCTTTACTTTCCATCGCCTATGACTGTGAGTGAGGAGCTTGTAAAGGGTACCCAATTGCCTAGTATTAGAAACTTGTGAGAAGCATCATCTGCATCAAGCACCTCGATCGGTCGACGCCGTCACCAACTTGATGCCCCCAAATAAGGTGACTCCACCCCTCCCCTTTTCCTACCCACTTCATCTTCCTCCTCCCTCATATGTCCTCCCTACTCCGATCTTCAACCCCGATAATTGATCTACCACTTGCAACCTCCATCACCGACAAGGCTAACGCTACATGGAGCTTCCAACGTCAGGTTTGACTTTTAATTGCTTAATAACCTTATTTTAATGGTTAAAGTGACAAATGACACTGAAATAATGACGAAATTTTCCCCAAGTTGAAGAAAGGTCATGGATGAAAAAATTGCCTCGACCTGAAAATGTTAAATCGGTGATATTGTGCACTTTCACCCTTTTCGTGTGAGGGGGATTTACTTTTTCAATGTTGAGAAGTATAGCATATGAGTACTGACAGTGACCAATCAATCCATTCCTGGAACATCAGTTGAATGTAGAATATCTGTTTGTCGTTCCGCATATTATTTATTTTTCCCACTCTGCACTACTTTTGCATCGTCTTGAAAGCTTGAACAACCTTGAAGAAAATATACTATAGCAAAGAATAAAAAATTCTTTAATTTTACAACCAGTATTGTGGGGAGTAGTAGAAACAAGGCATTTCAAGATGTTAAAGTCACAACGCAATAAGAAGTTGCAAATTTTCAATTATGACCTCTGTCCTCGCCGATGAAGCCTGATGTCCATTTGCCGTCGGTAAATCGTCCTCTAGCATGGAGCGGACACGAGTCCCAGCTGAGTTGAAAATACAGGCCATAAATAGGTAAGACAACAAAAGGAAACTGTCATTAATCAATCCTCAAAGTCGGATATTCAAAACCAATCGTGAAAATGTATTGCAACGCGATCTACGGAGCTGTAGGTTGCGTCAGGTCTCATGCGTGAGAAACGAAACCAGGGAGCCGAAGGCCGAGCTCGAGAAGGAAGCCAGCAAGATAGCAGCTCACCTTTCCTTCTGCAGCGGCCTGCGGGCGGAGCAAGTGAAGGAAGGTGAGCGATACTGAGAAGAGGAGACGGGTGCAGAGCACCGCCCATTTCGCAAGCTCGTCTCTCGCCTCTCCCCGCCTGCTCCAACTGAACGGCCGAAGATAAGAGTTTGCGCAGAAAAAATGCGCGTCGAAGAAAAAAATATTCGCAAGCGAGTCTTTTTGGGTCTTTACTGCAAATAATTAATATCTCAAAGGGAAAAAAAATGGCGTCAAGGTCCATGTAAAATTCAAGAACTTGGATTGAGAGGTGAAAATATGCTGTTTTAGCATATACAATTTGCTGATTGAACCTCGGTCGGTTGGCACTTTCTCTGCCCATGGAGAGTAGGGGCGGGGTTCAAAGGTCAGTAGAGCTTGATTCTCTTTGGAGGACAATTTTTATTGGAGATCGAGCACTATGCGTAGAGCAGTTCATCCTTAGCCACGTTGTTCAAAAAAAACATATACAATTTCAAATTTAGCAATATCTTTTATAAGATGCAATTGTGGGCTTAAAAAAATAGCTTGGGATAAAAATCTAATATAACTTTAATTAACTAAGAAACGAAGTATTGGGATCTGCTCAAGACCAAATGGGTCTAGAGTTTAGACTGATCCATCTTCCAAAAAAAAACGTAGTTAGACCCTTGGTCAGTTGGCACTTCCCCTGCCCATGGGAGCAGGAGCGAGAGTTCGAGGATCAGTAGAGCTTGGCGGCTGTCTTTGAGGGACAATTTCTATTGGGGATCGAGCACTATGCACAAACCTATTCGCCTTTGGCCACTTGACCACGTTATCCAAAAAAAATATACACAATTTCAAGTTTAGCAATACCTTTTATAAGATGCAATTGTGGGCTTAAAATAATAGCTTGGGATAAAAATCTAATATAACTTTAATTAACTAAGAAACGAAGTATTGGGATCTGCTCAAGACCAAATGGGTATAGACTTTAGACTGATCCATCTTCCCAAAAAAACATAATTAGGTCGATATTAACAATATACATTAAATGTCACAAAAAAATGCTAGCGATGCTTTTATCATGGAAAATCGGGACGGGACCGAGTCGTCGCGACCTGGTCAACCCGACTTGTCCACTAGCTCACGAAGTCACGATTGGGTCACGTGACCCGGGCTGGGTCCCGTGACCCCACCTGCAATGGTCATGTGCCCATCAAAAGAGAGATCTCGTTATCACTAGACCACGATAACGTCAAAGCACAATCACGACGATAATGAAAAATCTCAAATTGTGTAAGAAAAAGATTAACCAAGCAACATCAAGATGGTTCTTTCACCACAATATATCGGCTAGGGCTCAGATTCAATAACGAAATCACCAGAATCCAATTTCGATTCCGATAAGGGTTAAGAGATTCTGATTCCAATTTCGATAATTTCGGAATCACCATGTTTTGATTTCGATCCATTTTTATTTTGTTATTGAAATCGGAACTGAATCTAATAATTTCCTAAATACATATTAAATATTAATTTTTATTAAAAAATAAGTTAATAATTCACATATAATTACTAAAATTTGATATAATCTCTTTAAAACTGTATTTTTATCATTTTATATATTACATTTTATAATTTATTTAACTTTATTTTATATTATTTATTTATACTTTTTAATCAAGATAGAATTAACAAAAAAAGAATCAACTGATTATGATTCCGATAAACTATCGGAATATCTGATTCTGATTTCAAAAGTTGATAGGATACAAAAACAAGTTCCGAACTCGTTAATTTTTATCAAAATCAATTCAGAATATTGAAATATCGAATTCCGTTTACACCCCTAATATCGACAAATACTGCGAAAAGACTGTACTACAAGAACATAATCGACATAATCGCAGACACCAGGAGACGAGTGCCTAGGATCAAACTCAAAAGAGATATACAATGTATATATTCATTTGGAGATGCAAAATATAAAGAAGTATATGACTTCATTTGAACTAATTTGGGAGAAAAGAGGTTGCACATCAATAATTAACGAATTGACCGCTAAGTAAATTTGTTTATAGCCATTTTTATTACATGTATAAATATTCTTTTTAGTATAAGTTAGTTAATATGTTATATTAAAGGCGGTAATCAATTTCCTAGTGTATAGTCAAGCTAACACAATCTTTTGGAAGTCAGTCGACGCATCGAGACAGATAAAAAATGCGGAATATCTTTACCAAATGGAATAAAAGAGCTAAATATCACAAGCAACGGGCATCAGGTCAAGGAGCCGTCAATTAAAAAAGAGGACATTGATTTAGATCAAATCTTCTACGAAAAGAACTTGTAAATTTGAGTCAACGACCGAAAAAAATTGAGAGAACCGAAATTCAACTTAAAAGACCGACAATGGACTAAAAGAGTGCTCGACGATATCTCTTTGACCGAAAAATTCTAAATCTTACTCTACTTAGTAAAACGATAGATGATCGAGAAAAGAACTAGTCGAAATATACAAAATAAGAGAAAAACATAAACAAATTATAACTAATCCTCTTAACATTACAGATATTAATACATTTGTAGATTGTTAAGAAAACAAAAGTCAAATAATTCGAATATAATACCAAACTTCTCATGATTCTTTGTCAAAAAATAACATTAATAGTGAAACTAAATACAAGGACATCATAACTTCAAAAATATAAGAGATTATATCTTTCTATATTTTTTACAACGTCTCTACAATTTATCGACGAAAAATAATACACTTATGTGACCTAAAACACCGATCATGATACAATAACACAACGTGACAGATCTAACTTTACTCATGAAACTGAAGAAAATACCATGATATCACCAACTATGATATGATTGATCTTAAAACTTTTGATTCCCCAAGTATGGTCAAAAATATTATATAAAAAATATATATAATTATCAAACGATCCAATCAACTTATGACAAACAATAATTATGATAACTCATTTGAATCAAATCTTAAGATAATTTCAAAACCTTGTACTCAACTCAAATAACACAGAAAATATATAAACAACTTAAAAAATATAAAAACATATCATATTAAAATACAATTTTCGAATTATTTATTTACATCATGTTATTTTTATTTTTTTAAAAAATAATAAAATAAAAAATCACAACCCTATCCCAACTTGAGGCCGACCGACCTAGTAACAACCCCGACCCACTCTTTCCGTCCCCGACCCAACGACGCCTGCCGCGGCACTTCAACGGCAACGCAAAGGCGATCAGTTCTTTTTGTTTAGACTAATTGTAATATCTGATTTTTTTTTATTATATATCACCTTCCCTGTTTTTCCCCTTTTTACCCCCCCATGGGAACCGCCTTTACTGTGCCCTAGCCGCTCCATTCCCTTCCTCCCTCTCTCGATTCCCCCTCGCGGCTGCTCCCTCCGGTGTGCCTGCGCAGACCCCAGCCCCCCCTTCGCTCCAACGCTGTCCACCCCCCCTGCTCTCGGCCAGCCGCGAGGACCCGCCGCAACCCCGCCCCCCGGCTCACTCGGCTGCCAGCGCGGACGCGCCCAGCAGCCTGCAGCCCGCGTGCGCCGCAGCAGCCGGCCCCCCCTCCGCGCGCTGACCAGCGCCGCGCGGGCGCTTCCCCTCGCGCGCGCGGACGCGCGCGAGCGCAGCCCGCAGCCGTCCTTTCCCCCGCCCCCATTTCCCTTGGGCGCTTTTACTGCGCCGACCACCCGGCCGCGGCCATCCGGCCCCCCCAGCCCCGCGGCTGCCTCTGCCCCCTCTCTCCGGCGTACCCCCTGCTGCCCCGCCCGCTGCCGGCTGCAGCTCTTTGGACCCGGACAGCACCTCCCCTATTGCATGCGCCACCTCCTCCACCCGGATTGCTACAGTGCTGTGGTAATGCTATATTTTATTTTTTCCCCTCCTTTTTCACTCCCTCACATCATTTTTATTATGTTCTATCCATGCCATACCTATATGCCTTTGTATGCTTAGCTAGCACCGATTGAGGGAGAAATCCTTGCTTTGCCGATTCCAACTTCATATTAGCTCGGATCGTTTTATCGACGCCTTTCCGGTAGGCACCTCGGACGCCTCTAATATCATTAAATTGAATACTTGATAAAATACCAATCACCTCGTAGATGTTAACGTAAGTGTAGCAATTGAATATTAGATGTGGTGATTATTCACATTTGCATATCTTATTTAATCATGTTTCTCGATGCTACGTAGGTGATGATCTTTTAAATTAATTCGATCAGGTTATATTCTAGTTATTTGTGTAGCATGCTGTATAAATCTTGTAGTGTATAGTTGATGGACTTGATTTTTTCTGGTATGCTGATTTTAATTACGTCTATGTCATACGAATATCATTGCAGGTTAATTAGATTAATTAGAGGGAGTTATGTTATAAATCTGATTTTTCTATGCAAGTTCATCAACCGATTGTGGTTAAATCTTAGACATCTACGTACATTGCATGTTAGCATAGCATGGGCATGTATGAGTTGAATGCCATTTATTATGCATTGTGGATTAAATGATGGTATCATGGTCATTTTGTGCTTGTGGTACGTGCGTGTTATGCTCATAGATGGTCATATGTATTAGATGTGCATATACTCATAGTGATGGTTATAATTGCATTGCAATTAGCAGGGCATGTCATAAATGTATGTGTGCATGTGTGCATTAAAAATATTTAATGAGACCGAGCTATAACTTTGGACTAGTAGTCGTGTCCGTGGGCGGCGGAGCTTAGAACCATCCGTGCATCCTTCGATCCCGCATCCCGCGGGTTATCCTAAGTGCCACCCCCCGCCTAGGTGCATTACGGAATTTAGCTTAGCTATACAATTACTCTATATATGGTAGATCTGGTCATAGCTCGTCGAGATCGCAAGACGACGCTTTCCTTGCGAAAAATGAAAATGTTTATGTTTGATGTAGTGGATAGATGCCTTTGTAGAGTGGTATTAGTATTAGCATTTATGTTGTGTTCATTAGTTCCTTTAAGCATGTATGTTTGGTATGTTTTTGCATGGTAAGTTCATTAGTGGTGTTGCATTGCATAACCTCTTCATCTTATTAGATATATTTGTGAGAAGTCCTCTTTTGTCCTAGTGGTTGGTAGTTTATGGTTTTATGTCTTAAAAATTTGTGAAATGCCAATTTTTATATATATTGTTTAGCTTTATATGATATGTATCAAGTGCGAGGTTGGGTATTATATACATATCATGTTAGGGCCTTTGGCTATCCAATTGGGTGGATGATGGGGTGTCTACCGAGTCATTATGACTCACCCGTGGATTATTTTTATTATTTTACGAGGTTTAGATGAGGAGTATCTGAAGTGGGATCCGAGGAGAACCCGGTGGGCGAACCGGATTATACCGATTTTGGGGAACGCAGTGACTCGCCTTTCTCTTTAGATGTTTGATGCCTTCTTCGATAGTGGCATTTTTGTATATGGTTGGATGACTCGATTTTGGCTGATTTTTGTATAGTTGGTGGTTAGCTCCTTTTATTTTTGTGGTGGAGCTTGGGTGTAGGGTTGATGCCCTCCCATTTTTTGTGATTTTGGATTGGTGACCTTGTGGTGTCATCTTCACGAGGTTATGTTTGATTTTGATGGTGTATTCTGGCCTTGTGATGGCTTGTGTTGTGGTGGTTTAAGTTTAACCGAGTACGTTGAATCGGTGGTTTATGTTTTCTTGTTGGAATATGTTGGTTCCGAATGATGGAACTTTTCGATATTGTGTAGCAGGTGTTTTAGATTGTGTTTTTTGTTGCCGAACCTTTCTACTTCGTGGGTTTTTATCCCGTGTCATGTCTTGGAAAAAAAAAATTCCGCTGCGTTTTTCCTAGTCGTGACAGAGTTGGTATCGTAGCCTTAACCTGGCCTTAAGGTCTATTTTGACTGCCCTGTGTTTATATAATCGGTTTGGATTAGATGAAGTTGATAATGAGAAGATTTTTATCTTAAGTTGATATGAAAAATTTTAGATTTCTATCGTATAAGAATTTTAGTTTGTAATGGAAGTTTGATGTCGCATGATTGGATTTTGTTCAATGTTATAATTAGTGGATCTTACTCAGGGATGATTGAATTTTGAGATTTAATATATCTTGTGGTTTGGATTAAGGTAATCTTTTGAGTGAATAGAGGGGACATGATTTTATTATGAAGATAGAAGGAAATGTTAGATTAATTGGAAGGAGATATATATATAGGTAGATTGATGAAACTCATAGATCGACACATAGACAAACTTATGGAGAGATTTGGATAGCCAGATATGTTGGATATAGTGAAGAGAGATTGATAGATAGATAGAATAGATAGAAGATAGAGATAGATAGAAGAGATGGTAGAACGAGATAGATACATGGATAGATAGGTATTTGAATCGAAGAAAGAGAAAATTGGGAAAGGATTTGATGAGATGATTTATATGGAAATAAAAGTCAAGCTGTTAGTGTATGTTATCAAGGAAAGAGAATATATGTGGTATAAAGAGAAGATAATATGTACTATCGAGGAGATAATATTTGTTTATCATAGATTTAATATCGAGATTCAAATATTTAAGATATTGATTTGAATGAAGGGATATTGAATATAGAAATGAGATTATTAATCTAGATTTTGAGAGTCAAAGTTGGATATTGGATAAGATTATGGATGACACTTCGATGCTATTGAGAATGAGATATGTAGTATGGAACATGATTCATGAACGAGAGATCTTCTCTTAGAGTTATATTTAGGTACCAATCAGCAATTGATACTCTAATTGTGTCCTCCATTATCAAGATCTTTTATCTTCTTTATCAAATTTTGAACTCATTATCTCTTCATATCTTGTTTGATCAATTTAGCCAAATCTTGACTTTAGATAATCTTAGTTAGAGGTTATGTCGAATCATTGGTTGGTCATATGCGAAGTTGGACCTTGGTTTATTAGAGGTAATCTCTTAGATTAGATGAAGTAGAGAGATAATTTAGACTTATTTTATTGGTTATTTAGAATTAAGTAGAATTAGAGCTAAAATCTTTATAAGAAGGAAATGGTGTTATATCATGTAAGAATCGTGTTTTGGGAGATGTTTGGAAAAAAAGCAAATCTTCAAGGATGATAATCTTTTGCGAATCATTTGTGATTGTAATAGATATTATTTGTATGTTGGAGGTTAGAGATGAATATCTTGAGGATAATTTGATAGCAAACACTTTGAACAAGAAATTGTGATTGATATGATTGATTAAGGTTTGAATGAAAGTGATAAGAGAGAATGCTTTTTTGTGATGTTAATGATGTTAGGAAATACTTAACTCATTAGGATCATTTTAATGGAAGTTGGAGATTTGATCCTCTTGGAGACTATATCATATAGGTGGTATGAGGTGATTAGATTTTTTGACTATATGTATGTGAATCATATGGAAGCTAAAAGTAGTTACATTGACTAGATAAGAGGATGAAATAATTTTTGGGACATGCTTCATCTTAGAATATCTTTTCTTTGAGAAGTTTGGCTAAGAGAATGCAATGACCTTGTATCGATAAGATGAGAAGATGTCATGTTTAGAATATGAATTATTGGCATGAGCTTTGGATAAGATTTTAAAAAAAATTTAGATAGTATCATGAGTCGGTAATCTTTCGATATTGAGGACGATATTTTTAGAAGATTAGACATAGATATTAGAGGATAGACAATTATTTAGACATGGTTGTAATTAGTTTAGGTTTTTGGCAATCCGATTTAGAACGTGATCATATCATCCGGATTATCATCTTTTACTTGTCGATCTCGAACTCGAGCATTCCTTTTTCTATCCATCATGATCTGTATATGTCGCATCTGATTGAGAATTTCTTATCTCTTCAAATTGTGAGTTACGAACTTAGTTAAGTGTAGACTTTATATGCTCATACCAAGGCCTTAGTGGATGGTGATGGATTTTGAGATTGTGATTGAGTTGGAATATAAGAAGTAGTTAGACTATAAATTATTAAGAATGATATTTAGATAAGAAGAATTGTTGAGGATGTACATTTTTTATTTATTTTATTTTTTTTTTACTTTGTGTGGATTAGATAGGTAATTATGATAAGATTTGTTTCGAAAAGGTGTAAGTTGAGGATAGATGTATCGGCAAGAGAGGTTTAACTTTGTAATGGCGAATCTTTTAGAATGGTATAAAGATGATGATTATTAGAAGAAATGCAATTGTATACCAACTATTTCAATTGATGTTTGTATAACTAGACTACATAATGATATTGGAGGATTTCAAAAAAAAAAGGGGGATGATAGAACCTTGCCTTGATTGTTTATGAATAGTAATTATGTGGTTTTCTACCATACTTGGAGTATGATACTTAACGACTGAGCAAGGTTTAGATGGAGAAAAATTGATATAGAATTTATGATATGAATAACATTAGAGGATGAAGAGAAGAGTTGAAGGTCAAGTTATGATCTAGTTTAGCATGGGTTTAGAGTATTGATATGAATGCATTTGATAAGAATTCAAACATAAGTTGATGTGTGTGGGATCCCTAGAGGATTTAGATCTTGTTTGAGATATCATAGCAATTGATGCTTGATACCGATGCTTGAGTATGATTAAGATTGACGATCATAAATGCCTATACAAAGTAGAGAAGAAGATTATAAGGATCTCGATGTTTGTATCATGTAGATTAGAATATGTTTAAGGGAATTGGAGCAAGGAATTTAGAAGAATAGGATAACCTTGGGTACTTGGTGAGAATATTCAAATTTCGAGGACGAAATTTATTTTAAGGAGGGTAGATTGTAATATCTGATTTTTTTTATTATATATCACCCTCCCTGTTTTTCCCCTTTTTACCCCCCCCATGGGAACCGCCTTTACTGTGCCCTAGCCGCTCCATTCCCTTCCTCCCTCTCTCGATTCCCCCTCGCGGCTGCCTCCCTCCGTGTGCCTGCGCGTACCCCGGCCCCCCTTCGCTCCAACGCCGTCCACCCCCCCGCTCTCTCGGCCGGCCGCGAGGACCCGCCGCAACCCCGCCCCCCTCGCTCACTCGGGGGCCGCGGACGCGCCCGGCGCCCAGCGGCCCGCGGCGCCGCGCAGCCGGCCCCCTCCGCGCGGCCGACCGCCGCGCGGGCGCTTTCCTCGCGCGCGCGGACGCGCCAGCCGGCGGCCCGCGGCCGTCCTTTCCCCCGCCCCCATTTCCCTTGGGCGCTTTTCTCGCGCCGACCACCCGCCGCGGCCATCCGGCCCTGCCCCGCGGTTGCCTCCGCCCCCTCTCTCCGGCGTACCTCGGGCCCGGCTGCCCGCCCGCAGCTCTTTGGACCCGGACAAAGACCTCCCCCGTTGCATGCGCCACCTCCTCCACCCGGATTGCTACGGTTGTGGTAATGCTATATTTTATTTTTTTCCCTCCTTTTTCACTCCCTCACATCATTTTTATTATGTTCTATCCATGCCATACCTATATGCCTTTGTATGCTTGCGCCTAGCACCGATTGAGGGAGAAATCCTTGCTTTGCCGATTCCAACTTCATATTAGCTCCGGATCGTTTTTATCGACGCCTTTCCGTAGGCACCTCGGACGCTTCTAATACCATTAAATTGAATACTTGATAAAATACCAATCACCCGTAGATGTTAACGTAAATGTAGCAATTGAATATTAGATGTGGTGATTATTCACATTTGCATATCTTATTTAATCATGTTTCAGCATGCTGCGTAGGTGATGATCTTTTAAATTAATTCGATCAGGTTATATTCTAGTTATTTGTGTAGCATGCGTATAAATCTTGTAGTGTATAGTTGATGGACTTGATTTTTTCTGGTATGCTGATTTTAATTACGTCTATGTCATACGAATATCATTGCAGGTTAATTAGATTAATTAGAGGGAGTTATGTTATAAATCTGATTTTTCTATGCAAGTTCATCAACCGATTGTGGTTAAATCTTAGACATCTACGTACATTGCATGTTAGCATAGCATGGGCATGTATGAGTTGAATGCCATTTATTATGCATTGTGGATTAAATGATGGTATCATGGTCATTTTGTGCTTAGGGTACGTGCAGTAGCTATGCTCATAGATGGTCATATGTATTAGATGTGCATATACTCATAGTGATGGTTATAATTGCATTGCAATTAGCAGAGGCATGTCATAAATGTATGTGTGCATGTGTGCATTAAAAATATTTAATGAGACCGAGCTATATCTGGACTAGTAGTCGTGTCCGTGGGCGGCGGAGCTTAACCGTCTCTGCATCCTTCGATCCCGGATCCCGCGGGTTATCCTAGGTACCACCCTGCCTAGGTGCACTACGGGATTTAGCTTAGCTATACAATTACTTTATATATAGATCTCATAGCTCGTCGAGATCGCAAGACGACGCTTTCCTTGCGAAAAATGAAAATGTTAATGTTTCATGTAGTGGATAGATGCACTGTAGAGTGGTATTAGTATTAGCATTTATGTTGTGTTCATTAGTTCCTTTAAGCATGTATGTTTGGTATGTTTTTGCATGGTAAATCCATTAGTGGTGTTGCATTGCATAACCTCTTCATCTTATTAGATATATTTGTGAGAAGTCCTCTTTTGTCCGTGGTTGGTAGTTTATGGTTTTATGTCTTAAAAATTTGTGAAATGCCAATTTTTATATATATTGTTTAGCTTTATATGATATGTATCGAAGTGCGAGTTGGGTATTATATACATATCATGTTGTGCCTTTGGCTATCCAATTGGGTGGATGATGGGGTGTCTGCGAGTCATTATGACTCACCCCGTAGATTATTTTTATTATTTTACAGGTTTAGATGAGGAGTATCCTGAAGTGGGATCCGAGGAGAACCCGGTGGGCGAACCGGATTATACCGATTTGGGGAACGAGTGACTCGCCTTTCTCTTTAGATGTTTGATGCCTTCTTGATAGTGGCATTTTTGTATATGGTTGGATGACTCGATTTTGGCTGATTTTTGTATAGTTGGTGGTTAGCTCCTTTTATTTTTGTGGTGGAGCTTGGGTGTAGGGTTGATGCCTTCCCATTTTTGTGATTTTGGATTGGTGACCTTGTGGTGTCATCTTCACAGATTATGTTTGATTTTGATGGTGTATTTGGCCTTGTGATGACTTGTGTTGTGGTGGTTTAAGTTTAACCGAGTACGTTAAATCGGTGGTTTATGTTTTCTTGTTGGAATATGTTGGTTCCGAATGATGAAACTTTTCGATATTGTGTAAGCAGGTGTTTTAGATTGTGTTTTTGTTGCCGAACCATTCTACTTCGTGGATTTTTATCCCGCTGTCATGTCTTGGAAAAAAAAAAATTTCCGCTGCATTTTTCCGGATCGTGACACTAATATGGCAATCAGTAGCCCCATCTTGGCTAAGCTACATATTTCCCTCTCGGGACCACGCAGTTTAAGATTAATCCGGTGCGCTCAAATACTAACCTCGCGCTGCTTCTCTACCAGCCGAATTTGAGGATTACCACCGGCCGTGACGTTCATCGGCATCTCCTCTAAACGGTTTAATCAAATCGATCTAAATCTAAACAGAACAAATTAATCAAGTTCAACATAATAGAATTAATAAAATGTTATATGTACTTTAATATTTAACTAATTTACAATCTCAAATCGAGAAAAACCAAATTGATCCAGATTGATTTGAGAGCCTAATTTGATTCAGCTCATTTTTTTTTAAAAAAAATCCAAAATCAAATCAAACCGATCCTCGCACTGGGGAAGTTTGTGTTAATTAAATTTTGTTTCATATCGACAAAGATAAAGACATCCAGCCGTCCAGGAACTCATCAATCGGTTGGATCTCCATACTTTTGTTGAACTTCCGGTACTCTTCGCTGAAACACAGGTTTCGCTAAAAAATATAACCATTAGGTAGTTCTAATTGTTGACATCTAAAACGCTGTTCATCCCTCTTGAGCAAATTGGAAGAAGTTAGTGGAGCTGGATATGGAATAAGAACCACTAAAGAGAATTTCGTAGATCGGATGCCGTCCATTTAAAACAAAGATTCAAACAATTGATATTAAATTAAAAATATACAAGCTTCTGAATGCACAGCCACAACAAAACAAAGTGACCCTGCCAGAATCTGCAGCTTCTCGTTTCTTTCGGCAACGTAAAGCGCTGATAATGCTACCAGGATCGAGCACATCAGTGACTCTAATTTATTGCCGCTCTCTCCTTTTGAAATCAAACTCGAACGATCAAACATGACAGGTTTCGGATCCAGAAGAAAACAATTCAACCAGGAAAACACCTACATACACTGAAATGTCCTCCACTCATCGGAAGAAAATCCCGTAATATGAGATTTCCTTGCACGGAAGAGAAATCAACGACACTGAAACCTAAAACCAAAATCGACGACCATAGTCACGTCAACCAAGTTGATCAGATGTGTGAGAACATAAAAGATAATCAAAATCACAAAGCAAAAGACCTGGAACTCGGTTACAGCGCGCAACGAAGCATCTGAAGCGTAAAAGACGAAGATGACCAAACCAGAAGGAAGGGATCGGGGGTTCTTAGCCTCAGAACGTTTGGATTTGCCTCGTCTTTTGACCAACAAAGGGTCCTCAGATGGTACGGACAAACTGTTCTTGCATCACAGACCGGAGAAGGAAGAAAAGCTGCGAAGACGAGGAGATGATGAAGGTAGCGGCGAGGAACTGGAGCCGCGCCGGCGAGAGGAGGCTGCGAGAGACGACTGCCCTAGGGTTTTCTACAAGATGACGGCGTCTCCGGTCCGGGCGCTTTTATATACTACGGACCGGAAGAATGAAAGTGCAAAATTACGAGAAATTCAATAATTCCTGAAAATTGCCCATACGTGTATAAATTAATTCATCTTAAATTTTATTAAAGCTTTTTAATCTAGCATTAACCATAGAATTATTTTATTCAAACATTAAATCATATAAAAAACTTCAAAAACTTATATATTCTGTAATGTTTGATTACAGAACAATTTTATATATTTGAGATAAAATTGTATATATTACAATAAAACTAAGACATATAAAAATATAAAATTATCACATTTTTTGAGATACGATAAAAATATAGAACATGTAAAAAATAAAAGTCAAGAAAAATAAAAAAATAAATTGCATCTATTTTATTATTATTTTTTGAAATCAAGTTTTATCATCGTTATCAGGCATCGTGTTTACAAGTTTTTTGCAGCATGCATTTATTTTAAACTGCTTTATAAATTAATCCCTACATCTTATCTCAATTTCAAATATATTCTTATGTTTTTAAAATTATTTTTAAAACTTGTAAAATTTTTGATTTAATTTTATTGTTATATATATTAATTAATTTCGTTAGCTCTTACTTTTACTTTTACGTTCTATTATTAAATTTATAAAAATACTCTCTCTCTCTCACACACACACAAATTAATTTTTATTCATCTCTATTTTAAAATTTTAAAATATGTAATAATTGATAATTCATTTGATTCATCTATTGTTAGTTTTGAAAAATTTGAAAACAATGTAATGTACCAATTTCTTAAATATTTAAACTCAATGGTCACAGTCTGAAAGTCAAAAAAATCTAGTATCTTCTAATGGGATTTTGCTGATGTCAGAGATTTTATAGATTAAAATATCTTTCACAATTCTAACCATACACACACTTTAAATTTTCTCCTTCCTTTATCTTTTAATGTGCACGCATTCATGTAAAATTTCATGCTCGGTTATGATGTCAAACTGATATTATATCAATTTTAAAATCAACATTTTTTAGAGTATGATATCAAAATTGATAAAAGTTGTTATTTCTATTGTATAATATACTTTGTTGTACTACAAAACTCTCTTATCACGTGATGATTAATATCATTATCAGTTTTTTCAGAATTCACAGTAACGTAGATGCGTAATACCGTTAGCCAGCAAACAGCACTGACGGGCATTGACGTAGAGACCAGGACATTTTTTTTTCTTTTTCTTTGTTTAGATGGCCGAATTGCACGCTGCGGAAGATCGAGCCCGTGCTGCGTCGCAACGGTTTGCGACCCCTGGTGTTTGCAGAATCGGTGGAATCGGATCGATTCCGACCAATTTTGAAATCGGATCGATGAATTCCGATCCGATTTTATGCAGAAGGACCAATTCCGGCATGAATTTCGCGGAATCGGTCCGGAATCGGATCGGAATCGGAATTAGATCGGTCGAATAGGTCGGGATCGGAATCGGAATCAGAATCGGAATCGGATCTTTTTTTTTCTATTCCAGTCGGATCAACCAGGATCGGTCAGAATCAGTCCGAATCGGCCGGAATCGGTCCGGAATCGGATCGGAATCGGATCGTTTTTTTTTTGCTTTTTATTCTTACCGATTCTGAATCGATTTTCTTTCATTGGATCGGTCGGAATCGGTCCGATCTGATCCGATCCGGATCAGATCGATACCCACCGATCCCGATTTCGATTCCGATCCCGTGATCCTTGTGCCTAGGTCACGAAAGCGATTTGTAGTAATGATTTTTTTCCTTCAAAAAAATAAAAAAAAATGCAATGACGATGACAATGTCTTAACAAGGCGGGGAGATGCAAGTGATATTAGTGGTTGGCATTATATATTAAGTCCGGAGATCAGCTTAGTCCTAAGTGAAGAGAGCTCCCGCAGTCTCTAATAAAATGGCGGCACATAGTGCATGAAAGACAAAGCGGAAGTACATTTTAATGAAGGCAGTGGATGTGACGTCGTTCAATAGTGAGTTAATAGAGGGTTAATAGTAGGTCTTCAAAATTTCGATAACGAGTTAATAAAAAGTCGGTAGTGAATTTTCAAAGATTCGGTAATAACTTAATAGAATTTCAATAACAGGTCTGGATAGTAAAGTTTTGAAGACTCGATAACAAGTTAATATAGACTCGGTAACAAACTATTGAGAAGTCAAAAAGATGCCGCATCATCTTTAAAATATATTGTCATTTCATCTTTCGTGCATCACGCGTCATCGTCTCATTGGAGATTACATGAGCTCCTTCGCTCGTGAAGTAAGGTGATCCGAACACTTATATAATAAAGAGACAAACATCATAATAAGCAAGTTGGTCAATAGGAGATGGTAGAGATGAGAGGGGCATTCGATTGAAACATTAGTTTGTTAATATTTTAAATAGTTTTAAATGTCATACATTTTAAATAATCTTAAGTCATGCTATTCCCATTTAACTGTAATATATATTTCGGAATGTAAAACATTTGATGCCTCTTTTACATAATTTACAAAGAAATTTCACTTTAAAACATGCTTGAAAGTTGATAGGTCGCGTCTCAACATCAGAGTTTATAATCTCACTATAATTTAGCATAACATGCAATTATCGAAATATATTATATCATAATAGAAACACGAGACGATGCAAATAACGCCTTATTTTGTCAAATAATATATATTTGACTTATAGCCCATGCATTTTAGGGATTACTTTGCAGGTAAAATGTACACTACGTCCATTTTAAAGGGAGCACTTTACCACTAGGTCCGTTATCAAAAACACTTTATCACTAGGTTCGATTTTTCAAAATATCATCACATCCGTTCCGTTTTTCAATGAAAATATCTTTTTTGTCCTTTCATGTTAAACAAAGTACTAGTATTTTCTCTTAATATTAGATTTTAAGAAATTTCAAATTTAATAATTAATTAAAATCTCCAATTTTATTTTTACATTTAAAACTATTTTATAATTTTATATGATTTATGACCCCAAAACATTGATGTGTTTGGAATATAATTTTTTTATATTTTATTCATATCAAAATTTAAATATGTTATAAATTATTAAGTATCATGTTATTTATCATATCATGTTAATTAATTTAAGTTATAAATAAAAAATATTATTATTATTAAGATAATAAATTATTACATCTTATTTATATCAAAATTTAATTTTTATATAAAATATTAGTTTATTTATTATATAAAATTAAAATATATTTTATTTTTACTTCATGATATTATTTTGTTTAGAGTAAAAAAATATAACTAAAAATTTATTTATTTAATCATATTTCTTATAATTTTTGACTATAAAATATAAAAAAATCTATTTAGTATATCATATTAATCGTATAAATGTCTTAACAATAAACTATTATTACATTTTGAATGAAAAAATATGATAATTGAAACTTCATTGGCAATATGTTATCCGGTTATTTTTGAGGACATAGCAGGAACTTGTTATGGTCACTGGAATGGGTGGTAAGTGAAATAAGAGTCAACGAATTAAATGTGATGAAAATTTGGTCAACGGAGTTTTTGGTAAATCGATTTTATTAAATGGAGTGGGTGGTAATTCTCCAACGGTCATGTATTTGTTTAAAAGTTTGATGAAAATTTTTAAACATTAATGGGGTGTTTGGTTGCATGATAATTTTTTGTACACTTTCATGATAAGAAATTGTATTAAAATAAAAAGTGAACCAACTCATGACATAAAATTATCATGTTTGGAGGGATGTGATTACAAAAAAAGTAACCACCGCACATGACCAAATAAAGTGGGGGACCACAAGATAAAAGAAAGAGGTGAGACCCTCTTTTTTTGTTTAAGAAGAAAATCACTTTCAAAATATAAAATTGTCATGGTTGTCAAACACCTCTTTTAACAAGTTTTCTTACAATTTTTAAAAAATAAAATAAAAACCTCAATTATCATGCAACCAAACACCCCATAAGATTTCTAATATCATATATTTTCTTCCAAGTGCACGCTAATTATTTTTTTGACTTTTACATTCTAATGCCTGATGGGTGTTTGATTATTTAATATTTTTATACACTTTCATGATAAGTATCATATTAAAACAAATTATAAGATCACTAAAGAAATAAAATCACCAGATGAGATCGACTAAAAGCTTCTTTTTATGTCAAAATTTACTCTGAATGTATCCATAAGTGTGTTATGTGTTATAATTTTATATTTTCAAGGGGAGAGAGGTAAAAATCATTTCGTAGTTTTTCTGTGCAGAATCGACGCACCCACATGCACTATTGGTAGTGATTTTATTAGTACAAACTATATCCAAATATTATTACTTGTGCGGTTGTACGGAAAATGAAATGTGAAATAATCTCTATATATCTTCACTTTAAAAATGTGAACTTTGTAATATTTGACGATCTCTATAATCTCTGTCAATATCTTACAAAAGCTAGATAAACTGAGTTTTTTTCTGTTTTCATTAAATTTCTTATGTTTTATTTTATTTTGTTAACAATCCGTGACCTCTGATTGGGTCAGAGAATGAAAGATTTTGTTTGATTCTTTATAGTAATTAATATTTAAATTTATTTCTTATATCATAGTAATTATCTTAAAAATAAATTATTTTAATTTTATAATAGAAGTAACATACATTATATATATATTTGAAAGAAGTACGTACTGTCTGTTTTGTTGGTTTTAAATATCTTGTAAATAATTGTATGTTTTTTTAGATATATTATAAACATATGCATCTAAATAAACAATGCCCTGCAATATTATTTCACAAATAATTATCTGTTGAGAACCACGAGTGAAAGAAATATTGAATAATGGTCAATTCTTTTCAATTCCTTGAAGCTGAACAGGTCAGTGTGTAAAATAATTATTTTATTTTTTATTTTTTTAACAAAAACATAGGAACTTGTCATAATACATTTTTTATTTTATTTAAAATTTTATAGTTTCAAAATTGTGTGGTATAAAGTCAAATATTAATTAACCATCCAAATATATTATATTATGCAAGGAGGTCGGGTCGGAGGTTGGATCGAGTCGCGACTTGGGTCAAACATAAATAGATTTATTTATTTATTTTAAATATTTTAAAATGTAAAATATCTAACATTTTAAAAAATAAAAATAAGCAATATATATATTTATAAATAATTTTTTATATTATAATTGATTATAAATATAATTATATTTTAAATTTATATTTTATTATGAGTATTTATCTTGTGTACATGAGTAAATATATATATATTTGTGATTATGTTATATTCATATGTGCTGAAAAATAATTAATCTCAAGTGAAACGGAAAATTAGTTTTATAAATTTTAATTATTTATTATATAATTATAATCACAAATTTTATATGTAATAATAAGTGATAATAAAATATTATTGTGATGCCAAGTTGGGCGACCCAACGTTGGCACTGGTCCAGGTTTGTTCCACCAATTGCACTTGGGCTAGTTATCCGAAAAGCAACCTGATCAGCTGACCCAGTTGGACCGATCTAACCCAACGAGCCATGATATCACTAACATATATATTTAAATTACAATGGCGGAAGCGGCATAAAATAAAATATTTGTCCCGACTCTATTATAACAAGAGTACGCTTTTTTTCGGAAAAATAATATGAATTTATAAAAACACAACAAAGAGTGTTAATCACGTGACGATAATATAATAGAAAGACATATATAATAGCTAAACCTTAAATTTGACATGTTTGATTAGATAGCAATACCCTCTATCATGGGACCATATATAGCAAACAGCTTGAGAAACCGATAGAGAGAGACGTACGAAAAGGATAACTTCAATTGTACACTACAATTTGTCGGCAACATGCGATTTCAATTCCGGTTTAATGTTGTTCAACTGTTATCAGATATTTAAATTTATATCCAAAAATTATTCTAGAAATTAAGCATTAGTGTCACGACCCGGATTTCAACCTGCACAACATAAAACAATCCGACGACGTAACCGAGGAAACAACCCCAAAAACATATCGGTTTGGAAAAACTCGAAGACAGAGGTCTCAGTTCACAGTTCTAACACTAACCATTTATCACAAATCACGTAATAAAAATTCAATCTAAGCATTTATATACCGGTCTAAATTGCACAATAACCGCTCTATTTATTCCTTGGAGTCCATACCACCAAGCTTCTGCTGCTCTAAACCTGATTTCCTGAAAATATAATAACGGATTGGAGTGAGTCATAACGACTCAGTAGACATCCCATCATCCACCAAATTGGATAGCCAAAGACCCTAACATGATATATATACATTACCCAACCTGCACTTGATACATACCATATAAAACTAAACAATATATATATATATATATATATATGAAAGTTGGCATTCCACAAATTTTTAGACATACAACCAACCTATCAACCACTAGGACCAAAGAGGGCTCCTCACAATTATATCTAATACGATGAAGAAGTTATGCAATGCAACACCAACTAAAGGACTTACCATGCAAAATCATACAAAACATACATGCTTAATGAACTAATGAACACAACATAAATGCTAACACTAATACCACTCTACAATGCATCTATCCACTACATGAAACATTAACATTTTCATTTTTCGCAAGGAAAGCGTCGTCTTGCAATCTCGACGAGTTATGACTAGATCTACCATATATAGAGTAATTGTATAGCTAAGCTAAATCCCGTAGTGCACCTAGGCAGGGGTGGCAATTGATAACCCGTGGGATCTGGAATCGAAGGATGCACTAGACGGTTCTAAGCTCCGCTGCCCACGGACACGACTACTAGTCTAGTATAGCCCGGTCTCATTAAATATCTTTAATGCACACATGCATTCACAACATCTCATGCCTTGCCATGAGTCTCTCACAAACATCTCATATCATGCCATGCTCAACATCAAATACTATGCAAATACACCATGCAATGACATACTAACCACTAGAAGATGAACATCATACTAATATGACAACTAAAATGACATACATTAACAATGCAATTGTTACCATCTATTAAACACCACCTAAATACTATGCTCATGATGTTAAACTCCAATTAACATGCTTAGACAAATACCAACATGATATGCACATACACACCATATGCCATGATAAGACTATGCACAATTAAGGCCTCTTAACTTGATTTAAGAACAAAAGAATATATATAACAAAATTCAGATTTAATAACAAAAAGTTACTCACTTTAATCTTGTTAACCTACAATCGAAAGCATATACAACAAGATTTGCATAACTAGACATAGAAGAGTCAAATAAATTAATCAGAACTTGTCTAATCTAATTAACTTGTAACAACATATAGATAGACCCAATCGAGTTGAGCATAATCAAATAAGTTTGCAACTAACCTCTAAAATTTATACCAAATGTCATGCACATAATTTGGACACAATGAGATTAATCAACTACTAAGATCCATATTAAATTGTATGTATCTACCAAAACTAAAACATGCGACTACAAACAATCACCACATCCAATATCAACCCGATAGATATAAATCAACATCTACAAGTCATTGATGAATATTAAATATTTAAATTTAATGATATTAGACATGTCTGGAATGCCTACCGAAAAGGTGTCGATAAATTGATTCGGAGTTAACACATAGCTTGGACCGGCTAAACAAGGATTTTCGCCCTCAATCGGCGCTAGCTGCAAGCATACAAATGTAGATAGGTAGATATATGGATAGAATACAAGAGAAAAAGACACGAGGGAGTGAAAAATAAAATAAAATTGGCAAATCGTGCTTACCGTAGAAATCCGAATGGAGGGAGAGGTGAGGCCGCGAGATGGCTTGGCGCACAGGGGCGCTTGGGGCAATGACGCAGGCAGGAGGAAGGGGCGGTGCATAGTGGGGAGGTGGAGGTCGAGGGGGCTCTGCTACGCGGCTGAGTGCGGGGCTGGGAGAGCTGGACGTCCGGAGTTGGGGGGGCGGCATAGCCGGGTGGCCGAGCGTGCCGGAGAGAGGGCGAAGACAGCCGCGGCCCGCGGGGCGAGGGGGCCGGACGACCGCGAGGTGGCCGAGCGCCGGTTGGCGCGGCGAGTGCGCCCGGGGGGGGGGGAGATGGCTGCGGGGCCGAGGGGCCGGATGGCCGCGGTGGGGCGGCAGGGGCCGGGCGGCCGGGGGGGCACGGGTGCGGGGGGGGTGGGTGCGGGGGCCGGGCGCTAGCCGGCGAAGGCATAACCGAGGGGGGTCGAGGGCGAAGGGGGTGGCGGGGCCGCCGTGCGGCCGAGACGGCAGGGGGTCCGGACGTCCAAGGCCGGGGGGCGCGGGCCGGGCGGCTAGGCGCCGGCTGCCGCGCGGGCTGAGGCAGATCTGAGAGGGGGTGAGCTGCAGGGGCCGCACGTGCAAGGGGGCGAAAGCACCGCAGACGAAGGGGTTCGCGCGGGAGAAACCAAGAGAGATCCGGGGAGGGGAAGAGAGCTTCGCACGAGAGAGAGAAAATAAGAAGAGAAAGAGAAATATCCGGGGGGGGGAGCTGTGCACTGCAGTTGTGCGCACGCCAGCGGGGCGGAGGGGGCAGCCAAAGCAGAATCGGGGGGAGGGGGGCGAGCGCGAGAGAAACGAGGAGGGGGAGAGAGTGGCGGCCAGGGCAAGGGGAACAAGGGTTCAATGGGGGTAAAAGAAGGGGGCAAAAGGAGAAGGTAAAAGAGAGGGTGATATATAATATATTAAAAAAATCAGATATTACAATTAGATTGTTATTTATATAATCCTAAGTTGGTGCAGCGGAGTCTGATATATTTACGCAGACAATACTCAATTATGAGATATACGGATATTACTCGAATGTGAAGGAGTGGATATCGAAATGTTGCTCCGCTCTCTTGAGGTTCGCTCCGAATCAATTTTCTTATATTGTACGTAATTATATATCTAAAATTATTTTATTTAACAATATAATTAAAGGACATATTTTACGTTGTATATTAATTAAAGTTTTGAACCAAAGAATATCTGATTTATGATATCCATATCCACTTCAAAGCCAAAGAGCATCCAACTTATAATATATAATTTGTATCCGTATCCAACTTGGACCGAATACTAAATGTAGAGCGGACACATAAATGTCATATTTGCTTGGTTTACATGTATCACCCAATTTGTGAATATGTTAAAAGATTAAATCAGTGGACTATCAATAATATTGATTAACTACTTTTCGAGAGTTGAGTTGAAAGAATTTCGAAGTTAACCGTTCTTTGTTGGAAGTAGGCCGAGAATGGATGACTTCTTGAGAAGGCTGCTAATTAGTATGATTGTTAGATCAGTCAACTAATTTAGTCGGTCATTATACATATGATATCATATCATGATTTAGCCGGAAGATCCGATGATACTCGTCCGAGTATGTAATATGTGATGTGTGTGATCGCGACGGTAGCATCAAATCTTCGAGAGGAACATATTGTAACTTTTCGATTTGTGAACATGTTAAGAGATTAAATTAGTGTGCTGCCAACAACACTATTTAAACTGATACTAGGTGTCACCCATAAAGTTTTGTGCACATATACCCATTAATAAAAATATAGTCATATGCATGCACTTATGAACATAGACTACGACTAAACACATGAAACTCTACATTTTTTCTTAAAGTAATGTGATTCCGTCGTCAAGAATCAGAAGCCGTGAAACACATTTAACCGTGTTATTATCAGCATTTAAAAGCTAATCAGAACAAATGTAACGACCGATTAAATTAGCTGACTGGCCCAACAATCGTTGCTAATTAAGAGCCTTCCCAGGAGGTCACCCATCTTTGGCTTACTCCCAACAGAGCACGCTTAACTTCGGAGTTCTTTCAACTCAACCTCCGAAAAATGGTTAATCGGTGTTGTTGGTAGTCCACTAATTTAATCTTTTAACATATTCACAAATCAGGGTATTACAATCTACCCCCCTTAAAGACTTGACGCCCTCGTCAAGATCACACACATCACATACCCAGGCGAGTCACACCGGACCTTCCGGCTGGGTCATGCTCTGATACCATATGTAACGACCGATTAAATTAGCTGACTGGCCCAACAATCGTTGCTAATTAAGAGCCTTCCCAGGAGGTCACCCATCTTTGGCTTACTCCCAACAGAGCACGCTCAACTTCGAAGTTCTTTCAACTAAACCTCCGAAAAATGGTTAACCGGTGTTGTTGGTAGTCCACTGATTTAATCTTTTAACATATTCACAAATCGGGGTATTACAACAAACTCAAATTTAGCGTATTAAATCTATGTTTAAAGGTTCCATCATATATGTTGCATTACTAGCATTTATGATTAATATGGACAGTTTTAGGGTCACGACTGGCCCGGCCCAATAAGAGCTTCCCTTGGTCGATAGCGTATATGTTCTCCCGTCACCCTCCGGATGTCGGACGAAGACATGTAACGTGATAATCTTAATTCTTTCTCCTGCACTCCTCGTGGATCTCGCTAACTTAGGGGAGAAGAAAATTCAAAACACAATATCAGCAATTTTCCTTCTGTGCAAAATCCCGAGGCATCTCGGTATTGGAGTAAGTTTCTCGGCTTAAATGGGTCTCTCTCGAAATAACTCAACAAAAATATATAAGGCTGTTTTTGCGGACGTAACTGTGCGTACACGTACATGTGTGCTATTTTGCCATCAACGGTGGTGTAATGTAAGCCGCCGGATCTGATATTTTAATATTGTTTTTATAAAAAGCAATAGATTTAAAACTTGTTAGTATACCCTATAACTTATCCGAAATCGGATATTCAATAACTCGTCGAAATCAGAATTGAATTTAATTGACTCAGTTTCTGGATTTTGATGCAAAAATAACGCATAAAACTTGAAAAGCAATCAAAGTAAAATAAATAAGATACAAACAATGCTATACAAAGTGACAGCACGGTAAAAAAAATAAGGATTTAAATAGGAATCATTAATTTATTTGAAAATAAATATTCGCCTGCCAACATTTTTGGTATTTCCAATTTTATAATTTGAATATTAAAAATGGCCACAGACAATTAATTAAAATCAGTTAATATTAAGATATTTATAATTTTATAATTCGAATATTAAAAATGGCCACATACATTTAAGATCAGTCAATATCGAGATGGAATAACCTTCGCAGCGGATGATAAATTCTTTTTTGAGAAGGAGAAAGAAGTAAATTGCGTAGCTGGACGCGGCTCAGCTCGTTCGGCCGTACTCGCGCTCGCGCCAAAAGGTATCCGGTCGCTGCACGGTGGTCCACCGACTAGCATTAGAACTTAAGAAGGCCCAGGCACAAAGGACCGACGTGGATGGTAATCTCTCTCGCTCTCTCTCTCTCTCTCTCCTTTCGATGTCCGTCGCCACCGCCTCCTTTCTCAAATACTGATTATCGCATCCCCACCCCTCTCTCTAACGCAGAGAAGCAACAGCAGACGAGCAGGAGACCAAATCTCGCCACAAGAACCCAACGCCGCCGCCTCCGATCTCTTCCGTGACGCGGATATCCCTCCGATCTCGTCCGCAAAGCTAGTTTCCGGTCCCGATTGTTGCCGGCGGGGGCGTCCGATCTTGCCATTTTTGTCCGCGCCTGGACATCTTCGATCTCTGCGTGGGAATCATCGGTCGCGCTAGTCGCGGATCCCTCGGCGGCGATGGGCGGTTATAGGTGGATAGGTTCCGAAGGCAACTGAAGAGGGCGAGAAGACATGCCCGGACTCCTGAGAACGAGTGCTCAATTGGGCAATGCGGCGTCGGGGCGCTGCCCGCCGCTGGCGCTCTCCGCCGGGGCGGCTGGATCAAGTGGGATCTGGTCGAAGCATCGGGATGGCGTTGCGTTCGATCAGCTCCAGAAGGTACCGACTTGGACGCGGGACGTTGCATCCCGGTGTTTGTTGTTCTCGACACTGCGATCATATCCTGTGCACCATGCTAGAAAATCGAGGGGGGACTGTGGGAGTATGGAATTGGATGGCTAGGAACCGTTTTGCAATCAGGCAATATGTAATTTGCCATCATTCCTTGCCACCTTTCGTGTTGTTCGGATTGGAGATGGAGAAAACGACAACTAGGCTTGGATGTTCAAATAAACGAAGTGAACTTCGATTTTGCTGAATAGGTCGTGGCTGACAATTTCCATTTACATGATTTTTTATGATCAATCTCCGATAGTTATGGTTTGTTTATTCTGTCACTTGCGTAGTTTTGAGTCCGTTATATTCTTCTGCCTTGTGAACGTTTAAGTCTTATCTCTACAGATTTAAAGATGCGCAAAATTCTGTAAGCTCAAATGTAACCATTTTCTCTTCTCTCTTTTGTTTTCCTTTCTCTTCGCTTGTTCCTCTGATTGCACCTCCAGGTAATCTGAGAACTTATGCTCGGATGTCTCTAATAGTCATGAACTTATGGCACAATGCTTTGAATTTGAAGCTAGAACGTGTTTATATTGGATCTGTTTAACTTCCCAATAGTCTGCTTGAAGTGCAGCTTCTCAGTCAAAACTTGTTTTAGTAGGCTATACAGTGCTGCTTGAGTTCTCTACCAACTTCTTGTTTACGACATTCTTTGAGTACTTGTACTGATGTATGTGATTAGTGTTGTCTCGTTTTAAGTTAGTTTTACATGTTTTTGTTGTTAAACTGATATCATATTCTTTTAAAAATGAAACTAGTTTTGGAGCGAGTTGTCTCCTCACACCCGTCAAGAGCTCTTGAAAATAGACAAGCAGATGCTGTTTGAGCAAGCGCGGAAAAACCTGTATTGCTCGAGGTGCAATGGGTTGCTTCTGGAAGTTTTCTCACAGATTGTTGTGTACGGGAAGTCACTGCATCAGGAAGGTTTCAGTATAAACCCTCCAACAAAAGCTGGAGTTGCAGAAAGCAATTTTGATGAGGAGGCTCACAACTTTCAAGATTCTTATGTTCATCCCTGGGGGGGTTTATTAGCCACACGGGATGGTGCGCTGACACTGCTAGACTGCTATATTTATGAGAAGTCACTGAAGGTGTTACAGAATGTAAGCCTTATAAAATGGTTGAGCTGCCAAACCTAACTATTTTTCTATTTATGCTTTTTTATTGTGTCTTTACTGATTAAATGGTCTTGTTATATAAGGTTTTCGACAGTGCAAGAGCAAGAGAACGTGAACGTGAGCTGCTTTATCCTGATGCATGTGGTGGGGGTGGTAGAGGATGGATCAGCCAGAGTATAGCCACTTATGCCAGAGGGCATGGGACAAGGGAAACATGTGCTTTGCATACTGCAAGACTGTCTTGTGACACATTGGTAGATTTTTGGTCGGCCCTGGGTGATGAAACTCGATTGTCTCTCCTAAGCATGAAAGAGGAAGATTTCATTGAGAGGCTTATGTACAGGTAACCTTTTTTTAGTCTCTATAGTGTAACTATTTCAGTATTTTGTGATGTTTTAGTCTTTTTCTGACTTTTGGTGGGTTGTAAAGATTTGCTAGTAGAAATGAAGAATGAAACCAGACGTTTTGGAAGTGTTATTTACTCTTCCAAAAGTATAGTTGCTGAGAGTGCCTATCTTGAGTCTAAGTTGTCAGTTTACCCACAGTTCTCCTTGGTTTTCATGGATTCTTGCATTTAACATAAGAACAATTTTAAGTTTCTGTCTAATAAAAGAAACTCAAAGAAAGAAAAAAAAAGTCAAAGTACCATTTAGGTGATGGATGGGTTAATGCAAGGTGGATCCTATATTACTTTCTTAGTGCTATTGTATAATGGGATGAAGAATGTGGTAGATCCTCAAATGATGCCAAAGCCTTTGTATGGAATGAAGCCCTTCCTATGTCCTTGCATAATTGTGCTAGAAAGAATTGCCCAGAGTCTTTTTTCCCACAGCCCTTTAACTTATAATTCCAGTTCCATTGTTCTCCTGTGAAGTTTTTGCAACCTTCTTTGAAGAATTGTTCAAATAACTTATCGTCATCTTTTGTCTCATTATTATTGTGTTTCCTTGTGCATAATGTATGGCCTGTAGGTGTGTTTCTTGAGGCCAATGCTCTTAAGACTGCCCACCTTGCCTGTTGAAATGATGTTCATAACTCATGAATCCATGATGCTATTTTTCACTGAAGAATGGTATGTGAACTTATGGGAATAAAAAATGACTTAATATTTATATTCATGCAAGATGCTGCTAATGTCAAGATGGAATATTGGATAGTAATGGAAAACAAGAAGTTTTAAATTTGCGATTTAATAATTTTATGAAACCAAGGTGTAGAAAATTGAGGCTAAACATTACTCATTGAAAGTGTGACCTGTCAATACTGCACAAAGAGTATCCGTGGGCAAACAATTTCTTGTTTGGGAAGCTTTATTCCAACAGGGCGGCTGACTTTATGTTCATCTTTATGATACGAGGGACTTGTTGCAAGAACTGACAGAATGTGGGACTCATTTTATACCAGCCATTATCATGTCGGTGATGTGGTTGGCCCCCAGAAACGATGGAGTTTTTGATAACTCATTTTCCTATGGTCAACAGTTTTGGTACTTTTTTTTTGTTCCTTCCTCAAGAATGTCATCTAGCTAGCATGATGAATGGTTTGTACAGCTCTTATCTTTTGTCTATACCACTTAAGCGAAGAACCTTTTCTTGAAAGTTGTAATGAGTCTTTTGTATATTTTTTATTGTCATCATGTCATGTATCTTACCATCTTGGTAGTTTTCTATTTTGATTTAATGATTGTACCTTTTTCCTTGTATTAATATTATGACCATCACCCTATTCGACCACCTCTATCTTCATGGCTGTTGCAGTTTCAAAGCATCTAAATAGAATCTGTTTCATTTATCTATGTGGCTGAAAAAATGTGCCACACATGGTATGGTGGATGGTGGACCTAAGATGTGATTATCAAGGAGTAATTTCAATATTGCTATGGATGGTGTTGGATATTCAATTTATGCCGGTTCAGTCATAGCTATATTATTGCCTGATGTCTAATGAAGATTTTCTTTCTTTGATTTTATGACGGCTTTTGTATCATGATGCCAATGTTTTGTTGTTTTAGGCTATGGCAAGCCCATCGTATCATAAACTTGAACATGTTTGCAGCTGAAGGAATTAGCACAAAATTTAGTAACGTGTCATCATATTACACTTCTATATAACCTTAACTATCATACTAGAGTATATGTGTATCCAGATTGCTGTTCTAGACTTATCATCACTTGTACCATTCTACTTTCCCATCAACCTTTATGTGCACCACATGTCCACAAGGTTTCTAAGATGTGCTTATGGTCCTTCAATCTTTGAACCCAAGGCTCCTGCATAGGCATGACCTAAGCAGCAAGGACATGTAAAGTAGAAGGGCTCATAGGGCAGGTCCCCCGTCTCATAGATGTGAGGAGGCTTTGGTACTTCAATATCTTGTCTAATAGCCATAGGATGGGTCAATGTCTCTCATAGGGGCTCTTACCTCCATCTTATATGGACAGCCACATACCTTTCTATTTAGGAAGGGTGAGAGTGTTTGTTATGACTCAGTAGCTCACCGTAAAAGAGGATAAATATTAAAAGAGAGGTGAATAGGATACTGATAAATTGATAATTGCATGTGAGCCAGAGGAATGGAAGAGATAGGATGTGTGTGTGTGTGTGCAATGAAGGTAACTATGCAGGATGTGATAGGGAGGCAGTGGAGGGGGGCGGTGAAGGGCTTGAGGCTATGTTATCAGAGACATGAGGCACCTGAGGCAACGGGTTGCTAGAGGACCTGAAGTGCTGTTCTGGAGCCCTGAAGGCTGGATGGGTCATTGCTTTGGCAGTGGCACCCCCACCCCCCCTAATTGCAAGGCAGGGGAGATGGTCCTGTGATGGGCCTTGGAATCCGATTTTCCCACCCGGTATCAAATGGGTTGGGGGGATCCAAAAAATTAGTGTGGGGGAAATGAATCTTGGGATCCATAATGGGTCTCGTCTCCCCCCATAAGGGCTGCAATTGGGAGGTGGGTGGGCACTGGTGAGCCATCTGGCCTCCAGTGGCTGGTACTCTAGGGCTTTCTTTGAGGTGTTTGAGGTGCCCAAGGCACCAGAACTGTATACCTCTGCGGTGTAGTGGAAGTGATTGCCTAGGCATTCTGGGTCTAGTTGAGGGAGCAATGGATCACCTTACCTCATTGCCTACTTGGCTGCCTCAACTATATTTGATAACATAGGTTGAGATGGACAAAAGTATTCTTGCCCGACCAGAAATGAGAGAAAACAAGGTTGGCTAAAGGAAATGAGAAAGAGAGAAAGGATCTTGCAGCCAAGAATGGAAAAAGGACAGAAAACTCACCATTCAGAAGGTGCCAGTTTTTGACACCTTGCTGGTGGGCATGGCATCACCCATGTTGGAGATGGTGGCAACCTTGGTGGATATAGTGGCAAAGATGGCAGCTCTAGATGGTGGAGATGGTGCCTCTTATTGTTGAGCAAGCATCTCGGGATCAAATTGGGCACCTGGATTGGTTAGTGGCAGAAGAGATCCGTATTGGCCTTGGATCCACAGGAACTAACTGGAAACAACCTGTAAGAGGCCAGATTAGGGTACATATTGATCAAATCGATTTCTTGCAATTTGGATTGGCTGATGCTGTGAACCATGTGGTGGAAGCAATGGAACAGCAAGCCCCCAGCGTCCTATGGTTATCTCTAAGGGGAGGTATCAAGGAGGATCTTAAAGCTTGTATTGGAATGGGTACCCGAGCTGGTATTTGGGCTTGCCTGCCAACACATTCAGGCAGCCGCCTTGAACTGCTTACGTGCTCATGTGGGTACCTAATGCTTTTCTTGAAAGTTGTCGGGTGTAGTCGTCCAACTGTTTCCAAATAGAAGTTGCCTAGATGTGGTAAATTGGCTATCCTTAGCTGGAATGGGCATTTCTTCTTTGAAATTCTTTGAAGTTAGGGAAAACCATGTTGCTTTTCCAATTGCATTGATTACTTTTGCATTATGCAGACCGGGGGTGTCAAATGAACGGGCTGAGCCCGCTAGCCCATCAATAAGCCCAGCGCGGGCTGGGCTCCGAGCCCTCCGAAAAGTGAAGCGGGCTTGATAAAAATCTTGATTTATATTTTACATAATTTGAGCGGCCCGTCCATCTTTGGCCCGCTGGCCCGTCTACAGCCCGCCATGTGAGATTCGCCCATGACCGCATTATATGGAGGAGTGGAAGACGGAGCAGACAGCGGCTTTGAATCACTTCAGATAAGGACTATTTGAATTGAAGGGCACTGATGTTTGTTGACGTGGCAGGCATGTGATGTGTCCCTTACGCAAGGAGTGCGTACTGCGTATCACTTAAGTGATAAGATTCAATATCATATTACTAGATCTCAAATAAAATAATTTAATTGTTATTAAAATAATAGTTAAGTAACAACTCACTAATATTTAAGTAACAATACTAAAAATGTTAAATTGTTACCGAATTTTTATTGAATCATCACTGAACTTTTACAAAATTATTACCTCAGTAATAGTTCAACTAGTTCGATAACGGTTCACATATTGAATCTCACTTAAATAGTTATGTCAATTTATAACTGAAAATAAAAAAATTTCTCTTTAATTGTCCCAGATGAATATGAGTATGAGTATGTACAAATTTTTTTTGCTCGGTAGGTTATGATTATCTACGTACTTTCCTTTTAATAAAAAAATAAAAATACATACTTGCCTTTTACCAACGGCATCTTTTTGTAAATAGCCCGTGATATAAAATTAGCCTGCTGTTTCAACATTTTTTTTCACGATATATGTTTTAAAAATTATCGTAACATTTGACAATCATTGATGCGTCATCATCGTCAACCTGAACTCTAGATGCATGTATGACTCAGTGCTTAGATTCATTGTAAGCAACATAGCGACCGGGTGAGGTTGGGTCACCCGAACCAGTTGGTTTTGGTTGTATCGGCCCATAACCTACATAAGTAAATCACGTGCTGCAAGTAAGGAGGTTTGCGGGTTTATATTTTGAAAGTTGCATTAAGTAGGTGGGATATAGCAAGAAAAAAATCAAACTTTGCTCAAAACCATGAAAATGTAGCTTTAGTTTATTGAAGATGTTAATTTTATAATTTTATGATTTTTGTAGATTTTTTTACTTGTGATTGTTTTACAAAACTTAAGCCCGTTGGGCTAATGGGCTATGGTGGGCCAAAACCCATTTACACAATATAAGCCCGTTGGGCTCCCTACATGGACTTGGGCTTGAGCTCTATATATATGGGCTGTAGTGGGCTTGGGCCGGGCCAGCCCAAGCCCGGCCCATTGACACCCCTCAGACTGTAGCAGTAGCTAGTCTTGCCAAACATGCTATTATTCTTATTTGCCTTCTTTGTCACGTAAATGTCAAAGTAGATGTCTCTGGAAAATGTACATATGACTGTTATCAGAGACATGAGTCGGGTGTGGCGATCAAGGGTCACCTCATATCAATTGCCTAAGGCAATCTTTTCAGGTGGTCCATTATATTTACCAAGAAAAATAGTTTATGCACTTAAAAATATAATTCTGTTGATAAATATATTCATTAGGGCATTATGTACTTTTAATCTACTAATCTCATCATTTCATTGTTCTGAAAATCATTTAACATAAAGTGAACAAAATTATTGTAATAATTAATTATTTTATTCTTTTCAATGGAAAATAGCCATAGAAGTGCTTGAGGTGTTTCTCAAGAAGGCAACATTGAGGGGGAGGTCTGTTGCTTTACCTCTGTGCATAGGTGTCTCAAGTGCCTTTGATTACAGCACATAGTAGAGCTCTGGGTTCTTTGCAGAAACAGAGATATCAGGGATAGTTTATTATTTGTGATTAAAGTTGAAGGAGAAGTGCAGAAGGATAAATGAAGAAACGGAAAGCACCTAACGAGATATCATAAGCTTGAAAATGAAAAGGAAAAAGCTCTGAAAAAGGCAAAATAGAATCACCAACCTGCAACAGAAACACATGTTTCAAAGAAAAAATTGCAGAATGGAATTGGCAACTCTGACCCTAAATTCTGGTGAAATGCCAGATTTTTTAAGAAGAGCTGCAGAAGTTATGTGGATATTAGTAATTAGCTACAAGGGAAGAATTGTCCTCCGATGTCTTTCAACTTCATCCAACCTTAAGGCCCAAAATGCATCTGAAAGGAGATGCTCTATCATTTTTCCCTCTACATGTTTCAGGGTAAAGAGCTGTCAGATGTTGCAAAAGATCTTCAATATCACTGTCCCCATGTTCCTTCGGAGTACCAACATATTGCAGGAAGGGATGTTTTATAAGTTCTTTAAGAATCCCCAGGATAATTTTGGTCTTATTATCATCTAATGATCCATGCATTTCCTATGAGTAGACTATGCCAATAAATCTGTGATACAAAATATAATCTTCAGGTATAAGAACTTTTCTTCTTTAGTCAGTTATCATTCCATAGATTTGTCTCCGTGTGAACTTCTTTTTTACACGTCTGCTTTTAGAAAGAAAGACATCCCCGGACTTATCTAGGAAAATGGATGATACATAAAAATATTAGGTAGTCCAGTGATAGTTTAAAAAATATAAGAACCGAGGTTCGGGTTCTTTGAAAATTTTATTTTTACCATTCTCCGCCGGATGGTGCGAGTATCCAGCATTAGCTTACATCGAGCAACGGCTCGAACGCCTTTGATTAACCGTCGCGGCAACCTATTTTTCGGAGACATGCACATCCACAGAAAAATAAAGAACTCAAAAGGGCAGCGGCCTTTTGGGTCCGATGAGATGCAAACCGATTTGTTTGGGTTTGTTGATTTTTGATTTTTGATCGACTTTGAGTCGGTTTGGTTGATTTTGGGTTCAAATCAATTTGTTTGATTTGTTGTTTGATTTTTGATTTGTTTTGGATTTGGATTTGATTTATTTTGGGTTTGATTGTTTGAAACCATTTTTAAACATTGTGGAGGTTTTGATTTGATGTTTTGAGTTTTCAGATTTTTCAGATTTTTGAATTTTTGGGTTTTGAGTTGATTTTTGATCCATTTTGGGTGTTTGAAGTCGTTGGTCATTTGGTTTCTTTTAGGGGTTGATCTTTATCATTTATTGAAACAAGGTTTGGTGTCTTTTTGGATGGATTTTCAGATTGCCAAAACCAGATTTTTCATATTTGGTTGCAGATGCTTGGAATTTGTTTTTTTTGGCAGATTGCTTAAATCTGATTTTTTGGTGTTGACAGATTTGATTAAAATCTGAAATTTATGTTTTTTTGGGTTTGGATCAAAATCTGATTCTTGTTGGAAGTTTGATTTAAAATCGGTTCCTTGTTGAAGATCGGTTGTTTGTTGAACCGGGGTGAGTTTAAGTTTAACTTTCAGATTTGTTTTAATTCTGTTTTTTATTGAATTTGCAGATTTGATTTTTTCTGTTTTGATGTAGAATTTTCAGATTTGATTATGTTGTTTATTTTGTTTGATGGTTTGCATCTCGGTTGGCCCATCGGACTACTATTGAGTGCCCGGTTTCATGCATCTCAATGTTGATATCAAAGTTCATTTCATTGAAGAAAGGGGCACATCGGTGTACAATATAGTCAATCCTTCTCCCAATATAGATTTTTTTCACTACTTTGGAAAATTTCGGCATTACGACGACGGCATGCCGGTCATTTTCCAACTTAGTGAAGTTTACCCATAAAAATGGCCAGCTTTTATTTAGCCAAATTGGGGGAAGGATTGACGGCTACGGGAACCTGCCCGCGCCCTCGTCCGGATCGATGGCTACGGGAACATGCCCGCGCCCCATCCAAGGTGGAGTTCTCCGTTAGGGGTGAAGCTCCTTAATTTAGATATTGCTTTCGCATTCTGATTTTTAATTTTTTTTGTTTTTTTGAAGGCCACTTCAGGCCCGTTCATTCCTTCGGCGTTCAAAGTCGGGCTTCAATTTGCTTGAGTTGGAAGGACAGCTTCTTGGAGGCCAAGCCGGACCCGTGAAAGAGGCGTTGAGGCTCACTCCTCCTTTGATATGTTGAGGGGAGAACCGGACCCGTGAAAGGGCCGTTGAGGTTCATCCCTCCCTTGATGAGTTGAGGGGAGAACCGGACCCGTGAAAGGGCCGTTGAGGTTCATCCCTCTCTTTGCCGGTTCAAGCCCCAAGGGGGCTGCTGCAACCTTCTTTTTCTTCATTCTTTTTGCACTGCTGCAAAGGAGCTGCTGGTGGGCTTCTTGGGAAGCGGATTGGACCCGTGAAAGGGCCACTAGGTTGAGCCTCAATGGGGCTGGAACCTGGCTGCAAGGGAGCCGAAAATGGTCCTGTTTTGGGCCTGAATTGGGTGCCGAACATGGGCTGGAAATGGACCGGTTTGGGGTCTGCTGGATGGGCTGAACAGGTCCTGAATTGGACTGGGCAAGGGCCAGATTTTGGGCCTGATATGTGGGCTCGGACTGGGCCTGTAGAAGGGCCAGCAGGTGGGCCGGACAGGGGCTATCCATGGGCCTGGATTGGAGGTACCTGCAGGTGGTTTAAACCGGGTTAGATAGGGACCGGATATGGGCTTAACCTGGGCCTGCAGGTGGGCGGTTATGGGCCTGATGGTAGGTCTGGAAATGGGCCGAAATGGGACTCTTTTGGGCCTTGATTGGGGCTGAAACCGGGTCACAAGGGGACTGGTTTTTTTTTGCTCCGGACAAGGGACAGAAAGGGCCAGATTTATGGGTTCGGCTCAAGGGGATTACAGTCCAATCTAGGGGGGTTTGAATGGACTGAAATGGGGCATTTTGTGAAGGTGGATAAGGGTAGGAGATAGCAGGTAGAATTGATAGAAAGAAGGCCCTTTAAAGGGCTACATGGACATACCAACTATCCCTTCTTACCTTGTCTTCTTCTCCTCCTCTTCTCCTTCTTTCTCCTGGGAGCAGGTGACAGGCGCAGCAGCAGGGCACAGCAGGTGACACTTCGGCAGCCTGTCGACCTCCTCCAGCAGTCTCCCCCCTGGTGGCTGGCGTGCCCCTCTTCTCTTATAGAGAGTGGGGGGCAGATGAAGGGCCAGCAGGTGGGCAATAACCGATGGCCTTTTGGCCTTCCCATTGGGGGTTACACTATTAAACCCACATAATTGATCAGCTGTCTCTTGGCCTCCTCCTGGCCTCTTCAACTTCCCTCTCCCATAACCTGACCAATTGATGGCTTGGCATGGTGCGGCTGGAGGTGGCAGGTGGGCCAGGTGCGCTGGCAGGCTGGAAGGAGCCAAAATGGGCCTGCATTGGGCAGCCGCAGCCCAGCCAGGTCCAGCTTCTGTTGGGCTGTGCGCCAGCCTCCACATGGGCTGGACTTTTTTTTCTGATTTGCATGGGCTCATGGGCTGTCCGCCCTACACTTAAGCCCACTTTTTCTTTGGCCTGATTTCCTTTTTTTTTTGAAAAAAATCTGGACGCCAACAGTCTCTTATCTTTATTAGCTGATCAATCTTGTTAATACGGGAAAACAGGTCATACAACCTCTTTATCTTAGTATCATAATTATAATTCTTACTCTTGGCATCTAACTATAAGCCTTTTACACTGACATATACTGCCAATAAATGTAAATAGTAGTTCCATACTTGAAGGTGCTTGGTGCTATGAATTGTGCTTTATATGCATTCATTTGAAATGAACTTATTAAGTACATAAATTATGTTTTCTTATTTTGATTTATAGCTATATCTCTGACATCAGTGGTTCCCTGGCTACTGCCAGACACGCCATAGTAGTGGGGTTTACCTACCGTGTTGCTCGCCTAGCTGTTATAAAACATCATCCTGTGTTGACAGTTTTTAAATCATGATTGGAAAATGCAAATTATTATGGCATATTAGATAGAATGATACCAACATGCTGATAGTCCAATATTCATGTCACAGGTTCGACAGTAAGCGATTTTGCAGGGATTGCAGAAGGAATGTTATTCGTGAGTTCAAAGAATTGAAAGAATTAAAGCGCGTGCGGAAAGAACCCCGCTGCACTAGTTGGTTCTGCGTTGCAGATACAGCATTTCAGTATGAGGTATAATGTGTTGTTTTATCTTGTAGGTGTCATTAAATTTCTCATTTACCAAAGTTACTATATTAGTAATATGTTGAAATCGAAACAAATTTTATTACTATTTAAGATATTTTATGATATACAAACTCTTTTTGTGATAGTAACATCATGTTCTATTATTCTTTTTTTGCAGTGAAGTAGTGGGTGTAAGTCAATACAAGAAGTGGTTGAATCTACTTATTGCAATTGCAATTCAAATTCTTAGTCTAAGTATAAGTTTCTCTCATTATAAGAAGAACCAAAGTATTTTTAGCTTAATCCATACCAACTTACCAAGAGAAGGAGTATGCTATCGTCTTACATATTAGAGAAATTTGTGTTCTGCTATTAGAACATGCAGCTAAGGATAAAAAACATCAAAGAATACCAAAAATTTGTGGAATAGAGATTCACACGATTTTTAGGTAGTTCATATAAAGAAAGAGAAGCACATAAACCACCTGTTGAAGATGTAGATGTTAACGTAAATTACCTCTTTCAAGAGGAATATCCACTTGTTGTGTGGATCGAGGAGAAGGTGGGCAGAGCACCACCAAAGTTCAATAATGAGGATCGTGCATGGGCTGAAAGGAAACTTGATGACATTGAGATTGAAGTTAAGCATATGCAAAAGGAACTCCTTGTTACTTCACCTCTAGTCTTATCTTTAGCCCCAACCCTAACCAACTTCCACAAAGATGAAGACAAAAATCATGACAACCAGACTGGGGCACTTTTCACAATTGAAAAAAGATATAGATCAGCATGGCATGGACCTTGAGAGTTCATCCCAAGCAAAGGAAGCAACAAAGAAAATAAAATTGGAGATTAGATGAGGACCTACCAGTTCACAAGACAGTACCTTGGCACCTTCCTCAGATGACGATGATGAAAAGTTCATTCCTCCTATCCAACAACAAAATGTAGGGGGTTCAGGTAGAGATGGCGATGGAGGTGGTAGAGGAGAAGGGGGATTCTCTAGTAGTACACACACCAGTGAGACAGAGGCCGATGATCTCAGACAAAGACAACATTTCAATGGGAGAAGTCAATGCTGGAATCATGGATTCTTTGATCAACATGCCGTAGCAAATTATATAGAATTTCTTCAGGACTTCCATCCATATATTCTATATACATCTCCATCCCTATAGGACACTATCTATGATTTCTCTTGTATGGCCGATTCGCATTTTTCATATGGATATGGGGTGATCATGATGGATAGCTCTTATTAGAACATTTAGGAGAATATAAACAATGAGGAAGAAGGTGAAGACCATAGACGATGGTGAAAGAAAGGTATGCCATCTTATTGCTTGTCTATATTTTATTTATATCATGTTATTTTGTTTAGTGAAATGATCATTTCGTTAAAATATATCTAATTGTCTTGAAGCCTTGTAATCACATGAAACTATGTTAGATCAATGTTTTTTATGGTTTAAAATTTCTTTAGGTCCCTCCTTTTTTGATTTTTTTGTGATTTTTTAATTTTTTTACAACGAAAAAATAAAAAATGACTGATTTGGATCATTTCCAAATTGGTTTTCTCCCCAAGGTATTGACTGATTCCGACTGATTCGATCTAATTTGGATTGAATTTGTGCCCACTGATTCCGATCTTTCAATTCTTAAGTTGAGATGGCTGGCCTAGATGATGAGAAAGGCAACACAGCCCCTTGATGCCTTGACTCGATTACAGTTCCCTAGGTGATCCCTCTGGTGGTTGTCAAGCACCAAAGGTGCCTAGGGTGCCTCTCAGAAGATTTTTGAGAGGCTCAATCTTCTGAGGTTCCGAATCTTTTGACAGTCTTGGGAGGCCATAGGGCCTTTCTTAGGCTGCTGGGGCTGATGAAAGATTCTGGTAAAGTTTGATTCTTGTTGCATCTGTCAGGTCCCCAGAAGCTTTGCTGGTCTCCCGTCCCCTGTTTGTTCCCAACCCCATCCCTATGGAAAATTAAGTTAAACAAAGATAAATAAAGATTACCTCTACTATTTTGGAGGTCGCTGAGGTATCCAAGATGAGTCCTGCGCTTGCCTTGCTTGCCTCTCACCTTTGACAACATTAGATTGAAGGAAGATGCAGTACCAGCAGATAACGAGTCATTTTTAAAGCATTTTTGGTTTCTTTGAAGCTCAAATACCTAAATGAAGCATGCAAGACCAGCGTGTGATTGGTCCATTTTATTTCTTTCCACATCATACCCCAGTTCCAAAGTAGGCCAAGCAGAGGTGGACAACATACAAATGAACACGAAGTGTGCAAGAACTAAATATCACTTTCTACGCATATTCATGGGAAACAGGGGTGGTCCAGGATGACCAGACTCTTACGACCGATTAAAAACACCAATCATCTTGAACAGAAGAAATAAACTAGTTCAATCAGATTGGTAGGTTCCTTGATTTAAGAGATTCGTTTGGCTGAAGTATCTGCTGGATAGATCTTTTACTGGGTTTAGGTTGGTGTGCTTTTCTGATTGTGAGCTATTTTAGCTTTTTATTTCTATAATGAATTACTACCTCTCTTGCAGCCCTCAAAAAATCTCAGACTTAGCCAGCTCAACAGGGTTTACCTGGATCTGACCTGGATCAGCCGATTCCATCTGGAGTAGGCCAATCTGGTCAGATCCAGGCGAGGCCAATCCTGGCTAAATCTCAGACTGGGATCAGCATCCCCTTTTGGTATCGGATTGGCTGACACTGATCTATAATCAGCCAATCCTGCAAAACCAAGGAATGGCCTGATCAGCCACCAGAGAAATACTGACTTGCACAAGATAGGAAATATAGTTCTTACTTTTCTAGTTAGGAACTAAACAGCAGAAAATTGCAGTATGTATCCTCTTCCTTCACGTATCTCTATCTGAATATCTATTCTACTAAGTCCCTTGGTTAGGAGTACATGCAGTTCATCTTTCAGCTTTCCTTTTCTAGTCCTCAATCAGCCTCACCTCCTCTAAAGTCTTGACTATTTTATGATAATTTCAGTTAAAATTTATCCTCAGGTAGCTTCCAGAAAAGTTTGTCTTTTTGTTCCATTTAAAGAGTTCCTTAGTCCAACATCTTCAATTTTTGAACCAACCATCCTATTGCCAAACATGGAGGAGCTTGACAGGCCCACATCAAGGCCAAAAAGTCCAGGAAATCATCCTCCAACAATCAAAACCTTTAAAATCTGAATCTATGAGCAGCCCTTTCATTATCATGGTGCTTAGCAGGATAAGCTGATGTTCACATACGTCATTACTGGGACTCTCCAGACAGTCAAAGAAGATTTTATTTTGTGGAAATGTGAAAACAATGGCACCTTTTTGGTTTTGTTGGCTAGTATGCTGTAAGCTTCTATGGCAATGTGGTAGAGAGGTGGACTGGTGGAAAATGGTTTTGGAACATGCTTCTCATCAAAATCAGAAATTTTCTCGGAAAACTTCAGTGGGACAAATAGCCAATGGCTGATAGATTGATGTGGGTTGTCAAACGAGATAAGATGTATCTTTTTGGGCTGTAGGTTGAATGTACAAACTATCATTTTCTTAGTTGTGTCATTGTCACTGCTGTTTGCAGGTGTTGTTCAAGGATGTGGAATTCATTGGCCTGATACTAATGATGCTATCTCACTTATTGCAGCCTATTTAAGAAATTTGCTTGACCCGTGAAATGAAGATTTAAGGGTCTATTTGGTTGGGAATCTGCTATCCAAGAAAACAATTAAATATAAGTTCTTTGTTGAATAGAAGCTTTTGTCTGTTTCCTCTTGTTGACTTTTTTTGTATGTATCTTGTTTTCATTTACTGGCTTTGCTCTCCCAGTTCTTAACAAATGTGGCTGGTTTTTGGGACATCCTCAAGAAATATAAAGTCCAAGAAGAATATATGAATTGGTGAACACCATCAGCGTTGTTAAGTGTTAACACTTGTATCATTTCAGGTATCTGATGACACAGTGCAAGCTGATTGGCATGAGTACTTCACAGATTCCATAGTAACATATCATCACTTTGAATGGGCAATTGGTACAGGTGAAGGAAAATCTGACATCTTAGAGTTTGAAGATGTTGGTATCAGTGGGAGAGTCCAAGCGAGTGGACTAGATCTTTCTGATCTTAGTGCGTGCTTCATCACATTGAGGGCTTGGCGTCTAGATGGTCGCTGCACTGAGATCATTGTGAAAGCACATGCATTGAAAGGACAGCCATGTGTACACCGAAGGCTTGTAGTAGGCGATGGATTTGTAACTATAACAAAGGGGGAAAACATTAGACAATTCTTTGAACATGCTGAAGAAGCCGAGGAGGAGGAGGTGATGTATTGCACAATTTTTGCATGTCGTTACATGCTAAAATATTCTTCTATTTCTTATTTAGGTAGAAGATAAATCTCTATTCACTGTGATGCAGTCTTCTTCATCTATTTCCTTTTTTACATTTTGCATTTTAGGATGATGATTCTGTTGACAAGGATGGAAATGAAGTGGATGATGATGGGTTCCGACCACAAAAGCATGCGAAGAGTCCCGAGCTTGCACGTGAATTTCTTCTAGATGCTGCGACAGTGATATTCAAAGAACAGGCATGTGAAATATCCAGCATAAGTTATTGCACGTTTTTTCTTCATGGAACATCATTTTTATAGACCAAATTGATTCTCTTTCATTTGAATTTATCTTAGTTGATTTCTATTATTCTTTTTTGTGTTGCGTAGAAACTGGCTTCTTATTGTTTGGACTTTTGTCTCCTAAGTAAGATTTCTGCTACAACATCTCCAATCTCAATTGTCTCTAGGAGCCTTCCAAGCAGTTGAAAATTATAAGAAAAGTGTCAAATCTGGTCATTCTTCTGTTCCCTCCAATTTTTTTTCTAAGCCAACATTCAATCGTTCTGGAGGTGGCAAAACAATCTTTCCCTTTTTTATTTGTAAGCAAGCCAACAATTTTATGCTACTGGAGACTTTTTTTTTCTGTAGGCCACTTTTGGTAACACTATTAAACAATTCTATCACTATCAATTTTAAAATTTATATTGATAATAATCACCAAGAGATATTTGGCTAATAATATCAATTTTGAAATTTGTAGTGCAAGCAAAGCATGTTACGTAATACGGGTGTAAACATGTATTCATTTTGATATTCTAACCAAATAGGCCATTAACAAGTTGAATGTCAATGCTTGGAAATACATCACTAACATGTAATATCACTAATATGTGTTTATGTATGATAATCTTGATAAACTACATTTTTATAAAAGAGATAATCTTGATAAACTATATTTTTTATAAAAGAGATAATCTTGATAGACTAAGTGGGAGGAAGAGAAGAAGAGGGTTGAGAGAGAACTTTATATTTTAAGTAAATATGTATAGTTAATAATTTAGATATTTAACATATATGTTAACCAGTGACAATGAAAAAATTTAATATAATTTTAGTAGCATAAATGGGTGTCCACAATTTGCAGATCAAGTCGTGGGGGTCAAGCACCAATGTCCTTTGTCCTTTGTGCGGTGATATCTTGAGGTAAACCCCAATATTTGTTCTTTGTCCTTTGTCCTTCGTCCTAGGCTGGTGTCCTTTTGGCCTTTGAGTGCCAAGTTAAGCTCCTTTTGGACAACCCTTGGAAAGATGCCATTGCACTAGGGGTGTAAATGAAATCTGATATTTTGATCCGGTTCCAAAAAATAATAACAGATGCGTAAAGCATATTTTTACATCATATGAGCTATCGAAATCAGATATTTCAATAACTTATCGAAATCAGAATCAAAATCAGAAACAGTTAATTTCTTATATGTTTATCCATTTGCGATAACAATCAATATATAAATGTAGAAATTAGTATTATAATAAATAAAAAACATATAAGTATGATGTAAATTTTTTTTAAAAATAATATTATATTAAAAATCAATAATAAAATGATATTTATTTGTTATTTTTTGATAAAATTTTACACATTATAGATTTTTAAAATTAGAAGATTATTTTGATTTTGATAATGGGATCGGAATCAAAACGAAATTGGAATGTCATGATTTCGATTTAATATGAATCGAAATTGGAATCACTTTAACTCTTATCAAAATCGGAAATAGATAATACCGTTACTGAACCCGACCCATTTGGAGCTCTACCTTGCACCCTATACATTGCACCTAGGTGGGGGTGGGCACCTTGACAAGTATGATTAAATGTTATGATGATATTGAATAGTCTTTTGTTATTGTTATTAAAATAAATGGATATATTCGTATAACATATTAATTCATTTAAGTATATTATTTCAAATATTAGTATATTAGTATGAATAACTAAATGCTATAAGTAACATTATTTCAAATATTAGCTTAACTTAACACAACTATATCATGATAAACATTTGTTAAAGAAGTATATGCGTAAATGTATTTATGCAATTTAATTTGTATGTTTCAAATTATACCACTGTACCATATTTTTTCACATATATAAAACAACACTAAGTATTTTACTCCAAATATGAAGCTAGGCTAAGCCAACTTCTTTTTTTACATATATTTGTTATTATATTTAATGTTAAATAGTGAGTTATGATTTTTACTAAATTTATGATTTTATTTATTTATTTATCTGAAAGCAGATAAGCTGACTCGACTGCCCAGGTCGTGATTGGACCTGGCTGGTGGAGGTCCTATCCCGACCTGGAGATATGTGGAGCCATCATTTTTGTTTGAGATAGACGACTTCTTGTTTCTGCAACTAATTACATCACCTTTCTCAATATGTTCATTTGTTCATCCTAACAAAGAAACATGTACATGCCAATTTGTAAATGAACCTGAATGTAACCTTTTGCAGGTTGAGAAAGCTTTCAGAGAAGGCACAGCACGTCAAAATGCTCACAGTGTTTTTGTTTGTTTAGCTCTCAAATTGTTAGAAGAACGTGTTCTTGTGGCATGTAAGGAAATTATCAGTTGGGAGAAGCAGGTTAATGACGGAGATTTTTTTCTATGAATTCAATTGTAAATCATGAGTTTGCTCTATGCCTGATGGTTTTTTGTGGATTTTATTTCTTTGCAGATAAAGCTTCTTGAAGAAGAAGAAAAAGAGAAGCGTGAAGAAGAGGAGCGTAAAGAAAGGAGGAGGTTGAAGGAGAGAGAGAAGAAGCTGAGGAGAAAAGAAAGATTAAAAGAGAAAGAGAGAGAAAGAGAAAGAAAGAATACAGAATCGAAGCCACTTATACATGCAATTCCATCAACTCCAATGAGTGAATTATCTTCAAGTACTATGCACGGACAACCTTGCAGTGTTGCTTCTAATAATTCACTTAGGAACACAGATGCATTTCTATCTAGGTTTCATTCTTCCAGTGATGTTGATAAATGTTCCTCAGTTTACAACATGACAAAAGACAGTTCTGAAGGTGAGAGTACTCTGTGTGTGCTTGAGCAGTCAAAATCCTCTGGGCAGCAATTGCAGTGCATGAACTCTCCTATAGAAATGGCATCTGAGTCTTGTCAAAGGCACCTACCTGCTTCTTGGAATGAAGGTGTTGAATTGCCTGATGAATCTGAAAAGGGTTTCCACCGCTGTGCGATGGCTTCAACTCGATATACAAGCGGAGATTATAGGCAAGTGAGAGGAAATACCTCAAAAACAAATGTGAGAAATCTTGGTATAAGATTCACTGAGAAATTCCATTCCAACAGCAGAATGTGTGACAGATATGAATTCCATCAATGTGGTGTTAACCAACATATTGACCACAGAACAAAGGATGGCCAACGAACTTCTACAGTTAAGTCAGATAGAGAGGTCAAAATTATTAATAGAGCAGATACCTTCGACACAAGGAGGCAATTTTACCAAAGAGGTAAATATGGTCATGCATGCTATGTGCCAGATAATCTTCTCAACTCTAATTCCAAAGGAAAATTCACTTCTGGTAGCGTTCAAAGAAGTAGAGGAGGCTGTCTGAAGCAGATATGGGAGCCCATGGATTCGAAGAAGTGTTTTAGGAGTAATTCTTATGCTGACAGTGTCTCGAGACCTATGAAGATGGAGATTGAAGTGGAAAATATACTTGATGGCAGTTCCGCTCAAGAGGGACCTGAATCTCCTGACTGTCTATCTAGGGTTTCTTCAAATTTAATCCGGGTTGATGATGTAGATCAGCACCAACATGCAAAAAGTAATTTCAGCATTGGATCAGATAACTTTGATCCTAAAACATGCTCTAATTGCAAATCAAAGAATGACTCTGATCAGCAAGTTCTTTCATGTCCTACATCTGCATTAAGTAATTCCCATGATCTGATGAGTTCATCAAGCTCTGAGAACTGCTCATCATATCTCAGCGAGGGGGATAACAGTACAAGTTCTTCCAGTAACCAAAATACAGAATCTTCCTCTATTTCTGACTCAGAAGTAGCCAGCCAACACTCTGATGGCCGGGAAATTTCAACATGTAATGACACGTTTGAAGATCGTCTGGATGATACTGATGTCGACAAACTTAAAACAAATGGTTGTCCTATAAAGCGGAGTGCAACTGGTCCTCCAACAACTAGCTGCAAGTCAGCTTTTCTTCAGGAGGAGACAACAAAACCTGTTCAAAATCCTGACAATGGATTAGTTGGGTATGACACCACCCAGCAGCATCATTTGCCTCCCATACCTTCTGTTTTCCCTCCTGCAGCTGTAGGATACAGCAATCAATGTCCTTGGACTGCTCTACCTGGAAATGGAATGGTGACGTTTGCCCAGTCCAACCAGTACATGCTCCCTTGTCATCTTGGATATGGCCTTCCAATGCCGCCATCATCAGATTTTCATTTGCGGTACAATGCTATACAACCTCTGACGGGGCCTATGGTTACTGTCGAACCACATCATCCATGTCAATTTGCTGAGGTCAATGTCGCCCGCGTGAATCAGTGGAATGGGCAGTCTGGGAGCATTAAGAGTAGTAAAATCCAAGGTAGTTACATGCCTGATGGGCGTCCATTTCTACATCCAATCGGCAGTAAGCAGCATTATCCTAAACCACAGTCAACAGATGGTGACCTTGTTGGTAATGCTGCCAATTCTTGTAGTGGCACACCTTTCTCTTTGTTCCATTTTGATGGCCCTGTGGCTGTGGCTGGGGCTGGTGGCTGCAATGCTGATCCCAGCCATCCGGAAGGAGAAATTGCTGGTGGTTTCCGATCAAATGTGCTGGAAGAGCTGTTAGATGATACCTGCCAAAGAAAAGAGCCTGAAATGGAAGAATACAACTTGTTTGCATCCAGTTACGGTGAGATATTTTCTTTCTTGCGATGAGCTTCTGGAGACCGCTAGTTGGTGGGGGCCGTCAATCCAACACTCCAGTTCCCTTATTCAGTGGTGTGATGATTTGTTAACTCGATGACAATAATCTTGCCGTAATGCATATTTCCTATATCTGTTTATTGTGCGTGCAATTGCTCTTCATTGTTTCTGAGTGTAGAGAAGAAGATTTGAGTGATACGGCAAAGTTTCTAGCTGCTGTATGAGCTTGTGTTTCTCTAAGATGTTTGGTTGATAGTGTCCTCATTGAGCGTCTTTGTACGCTTTCTTTTTTTGATTCCATTTTCATAAGCAAAATTTTCTTCAGTTTACAGACACCCTAAGACTTGTATGGAATAGCAAGGTGGTACATCTATAAAATCGTATCATTCTTCTTTTTTCAAACGTAGATGCAACCAAAGGCGTGCAATCACACCAAATTGAGTAGTTGAAGAAGCATTATGGACCATCTCTTTTCTACTCCTTGTATATTTTTCACGTTGTTCAATCCTTTTGTCAATGTCTAGTGAAATGAGGCTCGATATGAAGTCACTGGTGGAAGCAAGAGGTGCATATATTTCATAGTATGAAATTCCTACTATATGTCTGGCAGCAGTTTTTTGACCGCAGTACCACTACAGACCATTTGCGTAAAATAGCCGAGTCCAGTCGTTCTATGCGGTGAAAGGCGAAACGCACTGAACTTATATTTATATGCTTAAAACAATGAATGGTGGAAGAAGGGCCAGTAAAACCATAGAGTTCTCTCTGCCCGTCATGTACAATTGATATGAATCTAATTCCGCTACTTAATGCGAGTGCCAGGGTTAGCGTCAATATGATCTTATCGACAGTACGTACTAGGTGTGATGTTCAAGCAGACGTGTCCTCGATGTCATAATCAACTCAGACATAAGTCGCATTCAAATATTCAATGGTTCATGAGATTCGTGCCCTCGGCCTCACAGTTCTAGCTAGTCGTAATTTGTATTCAAAAATTCAATGATTCCCAAGATTCTGCAATTAGGCATGCCCTCGACCTCATAGTATGAGATTCTGCAATTCACCTATCACATTTCGTTATGCTTTTCATTGATGTACGTAAGAATCTAAATATTTGTTGTCGGGAGTTCGTTTCAAGTTTTACACATGAGATGCATCACCATTAATTGTCTCTCGAGAGGGTTCCGGATAGGCATTAGTGTTTATGTTCATTGAATCAGTGTGGCGCATGCCATGCCAAGACGGATTGTTAGCTAGGTCGGACGCATGGAATTAGTCATCCTCTCCAATAATGTTGGTAAGGGACGGACAATTCGTGGTGTGTACTATAATTTGGTCACGTTCGATAATGATCTTTCATTGGTTCAACCATAAAAATTCTGTTATGACTTCTCTTTTCTCTGAATGACAAGATTTAGTGACCTTCTTGTCATATAGTATATATATATATATAGGCGGAGGACCACATCTACAACATTGTTGTGATCCAAACATTTTATCGGACCATTTAATTGGTAGAAAGAGAGTGACGGCGTATACGGAGGGTAGAGATGTAGTCAACATAAGTTAATAACTCACGTTTATTAGGGACTCTTCATTAAAAAATAATGATCGCCTCTATTACAATGAAAATTCAACGATTACCCGAGTTGACCCATAGTTAGTTAAATACGACTTGGATGTAATACAATAAAACTATGTACGTGTATAATTTGCTTATAAATTTTAAGAAGACAGATCAAATATACGGTCAAATATTTGAATATTTTAAAATTTTGGCTTATTATACATACAAAGTGTCATACTGTTATATTTTATCTAAATATACAGAACATATAATATTAATGCCACTTCATTGTCAATCTCTATTCGGACACTTGAAGACCGATATTAAAATAATTATTGGCTGCAAGAGTACGATGGTGTGCTGCAAGTTAGTGACAATACGTCTAATTTAAGTTATTTTTTAAATTATGGAATCATGAACTGTGATATTAAATCGACGTGTTTTAAACGTACGTACATTTTATACGCGAATAATTCGTTAGACCTCCATAATTCGTGTATAGAACCAAACATTTGGATTTGAGTGGGAGACGAAATGTTTTCTTTATTTAATATATACGTGAACACATTATACATGTATAATACGTATATTAGTGTAGTGTGCATGCTACCTTGAACATTTAAGGGCATCACAGACATATTAATACCTTAAACCTTTTGTAACCTAAACTACGTACCATAGTTTTTCTAAGATTAATTGTTGCATAGTCACCTCCACACATAACTAGTTGGTAGGTTGAAGTCTTGGTCGTTAACAAAATTAGCCAGACAAATTAATCACTCCACCAACTAAGAATACTAATAGTCATGCATAATCACCCATAATATGTCCAGACCTAGTAAATTGCCCTATGTTGAATCAAATTACGCCGTAGGATTCATTCTCTATCAATCTCTTTAAGCATTTGTCTTACAACCATACTCCCTTGAAACCCAAATATTTTGATTTCTCCTCAAATTCTGGTGGAGTCATAAGTGCAACATTTGTGGATCCTTAGTTGACATCATTTGGTTGAGGCTAAGATGACATTTGTTCATTTTCGAGTTTTTAACTTTCATTCTTGATTAATACTTTTGAATGTATTTTGATAAATATAAGAATTTTACTTCTAACTATGAAATACAATTAATGTCTCCAACTATCTTTCTTGTACTTCGATCCTTTCGGCCAACACACTAGGGTTGGATGCTAATGTAGGCAGGCGATGGGCGCAACGCTTGTGGTCTCCGTTTTGACAAGACAGGGATCCACCATCTACGGAAAAAAGTAAGGATCTAGTTTGGTTTTACTCTCTTACTGATTACCTGATTGCTTGGCAACCGCCAGAACCATCACATGATGAAGATTAAGTGAAGAGAGATGATACTACTGGACTGTTAAAGTTAAGATTAGCATGTATATGTTCTCCGTTGGTACTCTAGCTAGTTTCTGTAAAAAATAATTAAGTCCAATGGAAAATTTCAGACCCCATTCCAGTCCAGAAAAAAAAACAATATCGTAGTTAGGATTGAGTATAAGTTGGACTAAAGAAAAAGTTTGAACTTTAGGTTCAGCCGTTCAGGGCAGTTCTTCTTCTCTTAGTATGAACAATGCTCACAACTTAATTGTCCGCCAACATTTTGACTTGACAACTTGTAATTTCAACTTTCAAGTACAAAAATTGAGTAGAAAATAAGAAATCAAACCCGAATATTGATAGAAGTTACATGAAGTTCATAAATATCATGAAGTTTAAATTCTATATCGATCACGCTTGTTTTCTAACACCTGAATGTAGCTAATACACAATTTTTGGATCTAACATCCATCGTTACAATAGATATGGACAAGAACGAAGTAACGGGTGTTTGGTTGCATAATGATTTTTTATATTAAAATAAAATTTAAGATAGTTGATTATAGACCCAAAAAAATATCATGTTTGGCCATGTACGCCAATTCAAAGAGTGGAGACCAAGTATAACTAGAAAAAGATGATGTAGCACAAGAAAAGCAAAGACGTACTCTCACCTGATATCTTTTCACATCCAATCAGAATTTCTCTGTGAAAACATTTTTGCAATAATTGGCAACACCATTTTAAGCACCTTTTGTCACAAGAACACATTTTCGTAACAAAAATATACGCAACTAATTAATCATGTGGCCAAAATCTCATAAGCAATAACCATTTATCGATCTATGAGTTTGGACCAAGATTTTGGAGAAACCAAACTAATTATATCAACAAATATACAATTTCTCCCCGATATGATCCTCGAGCATCGACATTTATCGAATGAGAGCTGTGGATCTGAGCTATTTACAGAGAAAATAACTCAGAAAACCATAACCCCACTAGAGCTAGCTAGCTGCTAATCTCTATTTTCTGTTTACATATATATACTATAACCCACGTGTACGTATGGATCAGCACCAGCACAAGCAGCTGCAATGTGCTAGGTGGATGGTCTTCCTCCGTTGCTGACTACAAAATCCGGCACCCGTTCCCGTGAGAAGCTCGCATTTGCATCATTACATAAAAGGCCACTGCCGGCGGAGAGACGGTTGGTGGTAAACCATGAGAACGAGGAAGACGACCAGCAGCCCCACGCCCCAGGGGGAACCCCCCGCCCGGTGGAGCGATCCCCTCTCGGGGACGACGGCTGGGAGCCACGCCGCGGCACCGTCGCCGCCGCCGGAGAGCCAGATCACGCACAGCAGCAAAGTGAGCGGCACCAGCGCCGCCACCGGCCTGAGCCGGTCGACGAGGTCCTCGACGACGGACTCGTAGCTGAGATAGAAGCCCAGGGTGAGGGAGAGGAGGAGCAGGAGCAGGAAGAGGCAAAGGTGGAGCGGCAGGGGGTGATGATGGGAGGTGGGTGGGTAGTACCGGTGGTGGTTTCCGGGCATGGCCGATGAAGCGGAGTGTAATCCAAGGGAGGCGTCGTCGGCAGTTCTGCGTTCGCCGGCTCCTACCGGTGCGGAGGGCTCTCTTATTAGAGTAACGGGTCGACGGAGGACGAGGGCCGTGCAGCAGAAAGGCGAGCTTCCAATGGAATAGCGACACATGCCGGTCGGATATATATATATATATACACGTACCGGAAAAGCGGGGTTTTTTTTTTTTTTTGGAGGGCGGCGGCGGCGGCGGCGGTCGGCGGCGTCGGTGATGAAGTACACTCGGGGAAAGATGTGTTGCAAGGACCCGCCGGGTCTCATGAGAGTGAAGGCGTGGTGGTGGTCCAGTTATGTGTAGACACCTGTACCCTGCAGCCGACCCTTCTCGTCCGGTGTGTCCAAGCGCCAGCCCCGGTGCGGGCAAAAGATCCAACGGAGTCTCGCCACGCGGAATGTTGGTAGACGAGCGCCTGGTGAGCTGTCTCTTCCGGTCCCCCCTCTATTTTTAAAAGTTTATTAATTTTCCCTTCCGTACTCGAACTGTTTTTGAGTTTTGACAATCTTATATTATATTTGTGTGGTGCACAGATGTTGTATATACGGTTGCAAATATTTCATTGAGAATGTTCGGTTTGGTACAAAAAGATCCGTGTATGCATTTATATAAAATTGAGATGTTATGCCTTGCCATGGTAGTTTTGGGTCTTTTGGTTTAAATATTAAAACAAATATAATATTAATTTTAATAGTAGTATCAAGCACCCAAGCAAAAAAATGGCTCTAAGAAATATTAAAACCTGACATTGATTGATATCCTGGTACCCTATCCAAACAAGGCCTTACAAACATTTGGCATCTTCTCGATGTTATAATATGCACAAGAAAAAAAAGGGAGAATAGGAGCAAAGAATGTTAGAGGAGCTAATTAGTATTGAACCGACAGCTGACTTCCGTTAGACTTGGAATCTCACGGTGGTGAGAGATGGATCAAGTCAAACTTGGTGACCCATTCCTTCTCTACCTCCTCTAAGGTGGCAATCTTGGATTGTCGTCTTTGAATATCAGAAAGGATCTCTGGAAGTAGAGTTAACGCGCGTAAGAACAGGAAACAAGAGTAGCACGAAGTTACGCATACCGCTTTCCCACTTTATGAGACAATTTTATAAGATCTCGATCCATCGAGGTGTTGAAGAGTTAACACCTCTGATACTGTCAATTTTGATACTAGAGTTAACACCTCTGATACTGTCAATTTTGATACTCAACGACATTTTGGATGCTTTCTCCAATAGAACATGCGAAAGTATCCATCCTTCTTAGGCGGGATCCTGCTTCAACCCTCTCGTTCCTCCCCGAGGAAGACAGCTCGCTAGCATTTGCTCGGGCATATACATGATCGTTGATAGAGTGCACACGACGAAACCACAAGTTGTTTGCAGGATCACCACGCCCACGGATAGACGAGCGTCACATCGGTTGGAGTGTTTGGTTGCACGATAATAATAGAAACTTTTATTTTAATTTTTAAAAATTATAAAAAATTTGTTTTGTTTTTTTTGTAAACACAAGAAAAGATATTTGACAACCTTGACAATTTTATATTTTAAAAATAATTTTCTTCTTAAACAAAACAAGTGAGTTTCGCCTCTTTCTTTTTTCTTGTGGTCTCCCATTTTGTTTGGTCACGAATAATGGTAACTCTTTTTTATTATCACATCCCTCCAAACATGATAATTTTATGTCATGAGTTAGTCCACTTTTTATTTTAATATAATCTTTTATCGTGAAAATGTACAAAAAATTATCATGCAACCAAACACCCCATAAGAACTTACAAACGAGATCCTTCAACCTCCTCTCGAGTCTTCTGTCCAAACTCACATTTCTTTGCTTCAAGAAGAGGCTATTCACAAATCAATAACTCGCTGAGAAAAAAGAAAAAGGAAAACCTAAAATGACATCTCAATGCAAACGTGTCATCCGATTCTTCTTCTTTACATACAGAGGGCAATGCGCCAATTCCCAAGGCAGAAACCTCGTGTCCCTTCCTACACACGTTATGAACAAAAGAAGATTATTGCGGCTTTAACCTTTCGTTAATTCTAAATCGTCAATCTCATTTCCATGAGATTTCTTGAGCTTCGCAACAAGAACCCACATGTTGGCGAGCTCATTCTCCAAGTAAGCTTCCCTCTGTTTTGATTCCTCAATTAATTTTTGATGTTCTGCCTCTCTTTGCTCTCTCTCCAAAAGTGCCGTTTCAAGAGCGAGCTCCCTCTCATAGCTGGAGTTTACTTCTCGCTTGTTACTATGTTCTTGCCTCCGGACGTGGCTCTCTCTTTTGGTACCCCTAGTTCCGATGCTTGTTCTCCTTTGAGGAGGACTCCTCATGGATGCTAATTCAGCTGCCAGCCTTTCGTTGTGATTCATAAGTTTAGTGACTTCCTCAGATAGTGCCTTTAACTCGACACCTGCGGCAGAGGCCAATCCTTTGGCATATGAGCTCTCCTCGCCTAGTTTCTGGTTTTTTGCTTCCAACTGGCCTTTCACTTCGGACAGCTCGACAACTTTTCTTCTCAGAGACTCTATTTCTGATGCCTGTAGGAATGAGGAAAAAGCCGGTATCACATAGAACAGTTGGAAGAGAAACAAACATTTAAATGCTGTAAAGACAAAAATTGCAATTCAAGCGATTCACTACAGGTTATCCTGAGTCCTGACACCATTAATTTACAGAAAAGTATCAACTATCGCTTGCCCTAGAGCCTCATCTCGATTCTCAGCATCCACTTCTTCAGTGAGCACGGTCCAGGACATGTTGGTATGAAACAGAACATGTAAAGAAATGACAAGGGAACATAGTATGTGAAGAAATTGCCCAAATGAAATGAGCCTATGCTTTCTCCTCAGATGCTATCATGCCTAACGGGAGGAGAGAAACTGAGAGCATGATGCACATGACTGACGAGAAAGATTAAGACTTTTAAGTTCCCTCGTCCTCATGGGGGATAAGAGATAAAGAACATAACTGAGCGGTGACACATACTATTATATATACATGTAAGCATATTACATAAAGCATCGTATTATCGTAGTCATAGGTGAGGGGTGGTTAAGACGGGGTAACCTAGCCTAATGCATAATGCCAAGGATGTAATGGATTTATCATTTGACATTATCATGTTAGTTATTTAAACATTTATGCTAAAAATTAGGATAAACTAGGGTGTAATGCATTCAAATATCATTGATCTTCAGACTTGATAGGTTAAAACATTTAAGTCTAATAATATAATAAAAATTATTGACATATTACATTTTTATAGTGAGTAATGGCATTTAACAGGTTGTGGACCTTGTGGTAGCCCCCAAGAACCTGAGGCAGGGTGGTGCTGCCACTGCCTCAGCGCCTAGGCAGTTTTGCCTTGACTGCCTAGAATAGAGGGTTATGACTTCCATCAGCTTGATGTGAATATTTTGTGTCAAATTTAAAATGCCCGAAGAACCACTTCTTCCGAACATGTGACCCCCTCTACCATCCAATATTCTCCCAAGTCCTACCCAATACCTGTGTTTGCAGTTGCACCTCTTTTTCTGCATTTGCCGACAGCAAGTAGTCACCGTTAATGTATGATGCTGTATAAGCGTCAATTCTTTCTGATAATTCTCGTGAGTTAGCTGGTTCTCCAGTGTTGTTTTGAGCCTCTGCAAGCTGCCTTTCAAGGGACTCAACCATTTCTTGAAACTTTTTGCATTCATCAATCTGTCGAAGTATGTCACAGATTCACCTCCATTATTTAGGATTAAGATTAACATCTTAGACTTAGAAACCAGAAAAGTCACCTTTTGGTCCAACTGATCCTGAATCACTCTATTATCCGCAGTTTTCACCTGCAATTGATGAACATAAGAGTCATTAAGTCAGCTAAAAGTTGGATTTCAACAATCACAAGAAATAAAGAAACCATATCAGCAGATTACCAGTTTAGGAATTAGAATTCAGCAAGTAACAAATGTACACAAAATTCTAGGACAAAACCCATTTGAAGGTATAGTAGAAGACTATTGTCACCTCAAGTTCAAAAGACTTCTCATGCAACTGTTCCAGAAGCTCAGCATATGACTGAAAATAAAAATGAAATGAGCAGCTGAGGCAAAAATAAAACGAATAAAAATTAAAATTTGAAAGGAACAAACACTTGCTGGTGATAGCTGTAGATTTTCCATTTGATCTTTTGTAGGGGGTATGGAATCAGCTATCTGTTTTTCCAGTGAAGCTATCTGTTGATTCTTGGCCTTAATTTCCTCTCTTACTCGTTGTATGTCCAGCTAGAAGCACAAGATAATCGGTAAAATGCAGATAAATGAGGTGCAAGACATGAGGTATTCCAGAAATGGCAATCATACTTGAATTTGCTCCTTTACTTGGCTCCTCGCTGATTCCTCTAAAAGGCGTTTTAAAACACTTGAACATAGTGCTACTTCTCCCAATAAAATCTTCATTTGTTCCTTCAGCAATTCAACATGATCCATAGATTTTGTACTAGTCTGACAAAAAATAGATGGAAGAAAGGTAAGGACCCGAAATTTATAGAAAGAAAGATATCTATAATTTATGAAAACTATATAAGTAAGTTTTGTGAATTTGAGATCAAAGGGTAAACTCTAAAATTTACAGGTACTTCTGAAAATCTTCTAAAATATTCCAATAGTTCCTTTGGGTATCATCAAAGTATTAAAAGAATTATATTTACAATTATAAAGTTAAAGGCATTTCTACAAAATGTGACACTTTTCAGGAGTATTTATAAGATTTTCAGGGGTTTTCAGTAAAATTACCAGGGGGAACATGTGGCACCACATGATAAGCTGCTTGGGCAGCATCTAAGCTCACATAATGGTGGGTGAGCCCACTTGTGGAACCACACCTCCCACCATCTAGGGGAGAGAGGGTAGGGCACCTTCCCACCATGCTGCCAATCATTTCTGGAAAGAAAAAGTTAAAAGAGAACACAGAGAAAGTTGCGGAAGTAGAAAGAGAGCTTTTGGGACTTTCTCAACATGTTTTCCTCATCAACAGCTTAGGTCAGGAAGGAGGTGCAGGTCTATTGTTCTCACCAGTCAAGGTAGGCTGCTTTTATTTATTTTGTGAATTTCTCAGTATTGATCTATGTTATCTGAGGAGCCTGGCACCCGAGGTGAGGGGAGGATCGTCTCGCCTCAGGTGCTTGAGGTGAGGTTTATTTTTTAATATACTTAATAATATATAATTACATATTACATTAACAATTTTAAAGAACATAAAATAACAAAAAACATTTCTAGGGCCTGCAAGGCATCAGAATGTCAGGGCCTCGGGGTAGAAGAATAGGCATTGGGGATTTCAGGGTGGGAAGAAGTGGATTTTAAGTTACAGGATCCAGATCCAGGCAAGGCAAGAACTGCCGAAGTGAGGCATTTTTTGCCTTGCCTCAATGCCCGAGGCAAACGCCTCTGATAACACAGGTATTGATTTATTTGAATATCATTGTTTGATATGCTATTCAATGTGGTGATTTCTGTTATTCCATCCCCTTTATCTTGTTAATTGCACTCTAATTAATTAAATGGCTTTTGTTCTCCCACATTATGTTATGTTTTATTCTAATCTATTTTGTTCTGAAGAGGCATGGTAAAAAAGCCTCTATTATGTTCTTATAGTGTGTTGGACTACAGCTGTGCAGCATCATCATTTTCTGTTTAGTTTTGAGGTGAGGCGAGGGTTAATTTTGTTTGAGTACTAGGCCTGTAGCTATGAGGCATCACTGAATTATGTTCTATTCTAAATAATAGACATGGTGACACAGAATTATGTTCTATTCCGAAGAGACAAGGCAAAGGACCCTCAACTCTGTTTGGTTCTGACAATAAATTAAAAGGTTCAAATTTAGAATAAATGAAAAGGATACAAATACTAGAGAGGTAATAAGAACCAAACAGATCACCTAAATCTACAACTGTACAGAAATATAATGTGGCATCTGTATCTGATCTGATTCAAGCTTAAATTTTGGGTGTTTCAATTTTAATAGTCGTCTAAATTGTTAAATGACTTCAATGGAATGATAAATACTAAATTTATTTTTTTCCTAACTTTGCTGAGTGTTTGTTTCTTTATTTTTTCTAGAAACCAATCCTGAGTTTGATACTGACCTAAATTCCTTGAAATCAGTTGATCCAATTTGATCCTTCCAACCATGATTCATTGAGTGCTTAATCAACTAGTTAAATGAGATGATCTCGAGTTTTATCGCAAGTCGAGCAGAGGACTGCCCAAATTCGGCTCATTAATACCTTAATGAGTCAAATTTTTTTCTTGTTTAAGTTTACCCATTATGCAAATAAACAAGCCAAATCAAGCCTTTATTTAAACCAAATCAAAACTGAGCCCCAAGCTACATGTTGATTGTTTTGGCTCATATGCACACGTAATTCTGATGTAGGAGAAACTAGATCATCAAGTTTTAGAGATTTAAAAAAGTGAAGTATTTTGAACCAACACTTCTCTGAGATGTCAATGATACTCACGAGAGTAAAATAATCCAAAAATTAAAAAATTAAAAACAATCAGATATATCAAGGTGTTTGATGATCATTTGTGAGGAAAGGGTTTAGGGTGTTTGATGATCATTTGTGAGGATAGGATGAATATTTTTCTTGTCAAAAGAAGATTTAATCCGTTGAATTTGAAATAGGAGTATCAGGTTTACATCTAGTCCTTGTCTGCAACTAGAAAAATTCAATCAACATTATAAATTGAATAAAAATCAAGAATGAAATATTAGAAATTTGTATTCACACATATGGTACTTCATAGGGCTTTGATAAAAGCTACATAAAGTAAATATATACATGGAGAATAATAGAAGCTTGGAATAATATTTAAAGAACTAGAAAGAAAGAAAAGGTCTAGCGACAATTGAAAACATCAATAAAATATTTCCAGACAATTGGCTATGGAAAAGCAACTCCAAGAAGCGAATTTTACAGAAAGTTATTGTTAGAAGAAAATACTGATTAATGATGAGATTTTCAAGGGTGGACACTTCTTCAGAGTACTTGGAATAACAGAAATTTCCCCATGGTTACATGAAGTACTCCCACCATGTTCATTCTTGCCTCATCTTTGCTTTTTTTATTTCTTCTTAGATGAAAATTTTAGGATTTTAACATTTGAGTCATTATTCTCTTTTCTTCTTTCATTTTTATTTTGGCAACTACAATTTTTACACCTGCACCCTCAAAATCAAGACTAGTGATGATCATAACCCAATTAAGGGTTGAGACTGAGACGTTGTCAGAATGCAGAACATTGAGCTAGACATTTGTGGTATTGGTTTGGAGTTTGGACAAAGATAAGAGAAATGTACACTGATTTGGCCTTTCAAGAGAAGTCTACATGACAGTGAAACAGGTAACGTAGACAGCAGTCCATGGAGGAGAATGGTTATGAGGCGTGAAGCGGTACTCAGTTAATCTGCAACTTTGATTTTGTAGACAACATGTGGAGTGGGATGGTAAGAAAAGAAAACTCAACCAAACCTTAGTCCCATGTTATTTGGGAACCATATAGATTTTTTATATACAATGAGAATGATTTGCGCCATCTCTTTGGAGAGGTTTTAGTCCTTGAAATCATATATAAATTATCGTCAAGTTAGTCTACGTTTACACCATGATTTCTTCCATCTCACAATCTACATATGCTCCATCATATCCTGCATCTAAATATCACTTTTCTTAGTTTGATCCTAGTTGACGCTAGTTCTACCTTTCCCTATACTCACTATGAGCCTATCTGATTTAGCATGTCTAGACATCCATGTTACCTTTGAGATCATCAAATAGAAAGTTACAACAACCATGTATCATTTTATGGATCAAACGTTTGGTCAGCCAATGAAAGAGAGGTATTTAATCTCTAGTTTGCTAAAGCCTGAATGACCAATGTACTTACCAATGATTTGTCCTGCATGGAACGACTGTCATTGTCATCTATATTGTCTTGCTGCACTTCCAGGACATGGTGCTCTGGAGTTGTTTTGGCAACTAACGAATCTGGTGTTGTAGGTTCCATATTTACACTTGGATTCTCAGCATGTGGTGTCAATTGAGGTGTAAATAACTTCATGCCACTTAGTTTATCAGCATCTGAGTTGGCCAATGTTCCTATGCTGCTTTCTCGTTTCTACATAACCAATGGCAATTAAAAAACATAAATAAATAAATAATAAACAGAGACACAGGTAAATAAAAGATCATCTATAACTATAAAAAATGTTTTAAGCACACTAAAACTGCTAGTGACATAATGATAATACACTTGCTTAAATACGGTACAAAATAAAAAATGAAACCAATAATCAATGGGCTCCGTTCATTCCACAAGTTCAAGTAGAAAAACATGATTATTCTATTAGAACCAGTGAACATAAACATTCTCATCCTGGTGCATAATGAAAAAAGTTTTGCACGTTCCCTGGCATCCATAACTACATATCTATTGATAGTTAATAAATGCTTCAGATAAAGCCCATGAGTTTCAAATGTTTTCTTCTACATGGCCTCTACTCTCCAGAACTAAGATTTAGCCTTCCACAATATCCTCGCGCTCTCCATGCATAATTAGGAAAAGTAAAAGTTCTTGCTTGAAGAATACAATATGAAAATTGTAAAACCAAGCTCTTTACATATAAAGGTATGCTATCTTTATTGCTTATATTGGTTGCCATATCTTACCATACCTCTTATTGATACAGACACCAACAAAACTCATACTGAAGAGTGCTTAATAATTGCAGTTACAAGACCCATTAGAAGTCTTCCAATAAACTCTGCAGACAATATGACGCTGGAACAGTCCTGTGGTTTTTGAATGCTAGCCATGTAACTTTTCCAAGCAACAAATTTGTAGTCCACAGATTTATTCATTGTGTGAGCTAATCAACTAACAGCTGAAGCTGGCTAAACCATCAAACATTGTATAAATTTACTGCACACTTACCCGCAGTTTAAACCAATTTAAAAGTCCATGCTTCCTGCTCTTCTTTTCTTCCTTACTCGAACCATCAATGGATTCAGCATACATCTCTGTAGGAGCAAAAAAATCAATGTTTTCATCATCCAGGGCCATGTCACGTCTCCTGTATGGGAGGTATGCAAGCTGCATATTTAACAGAAGCAATCAACACAAACTTCTGAGATGGCTTGAAATGAATTCAGGAGCATATATCAGGATTAAGAAAATACAATCAGATAAAAAGTAGAAAACATTTACAAGAACAAAAGAGCCTAACCTCTTCTTCTCCAAAAGAATGTCGTCGTCTAGGACCAGGACGTTGAGAAAACCTTGATTGTGTTGCTTTGGTGGACACTAAGATTAATTTTGTTAATCTTTGTATACGGGCTAGCAATGCAGCTTTTGCTTCCTCTTCTTGTTCCAGCCGTGACTGCAACTTAACATGACCATCCTCTAGCTTTTCATATTTCATCAAGCACATAAGGGAGATTAGCAAGTTAAAAGGTAAAAGAGGACAAGAATTTTAAGCTTATTTGCAGAGATCAGCGTCAAAGGACCTAAATATTTGGATAATTGTGCAAATAGGCAAGAGTAGACAAATATCGTCTACATGATTACGCAACCACACTCCCGCAAATAAGTAACTAATATAGGTTTGTACAAATTCATAGGCAGAATGCTTACCATAAATTCTGATTCTCTTCGCCTAATCATCTTGTAAAGTACAATAGCTAAGGCCATGTTTGGCAACAATATTAGATACCTCTATCACTATCAATTTTGAAATTGATATTGATACCAATCATCAAGAGATATTTGGCTAATAATATCAATTTTGAAACTAGTAGTACAAATAAAACAACGTGTCCACTTGTATCAATTTTAATAGTGACACTATCCTCTTGAAACGTCAATATTAAAATTAACATAGCATCAATTTTGATACTCAAACCAAACAGGCCATAAGATTTTATTGCAGATCTCACGCCTAAAAAGCTACAACATCATGCCGTTTCTCATCATTAAACCAAAAACACGATACACAGCATTTAGGTACCTTCTGTTTCAGAAGAATAATGTCATCTTCGTCAACATCTTTTGTAGGAGCAACTGTTAAAATTCCCTGTTTCAACTTCTCCAGTTCTTCCTTCAAGCTACGAATCTCATTTTGGTATTTCTTAATTAGGGACTTCTCATCAATTATCTGCAATAATCAAGACCAACTTCAATGCATTAAAAAGGTAGATTCCTGAAACAATGAGTGCTCCTAAGAGGTTATGCAACTATGTATGTCTGCATAACCAGGACCTACAACAACTTTTGAAAGGTACCCTGTTTTGTGATGCTTGAATCTCAATTGTTTTAGCACGATGAGCAAATTTCAATGTATTATGTGTCTCTTCTGAGTTGCTTGATGAAGGAGTAAGAGTACAGACCAGCTGTACAGAAAAAAAGAACTAAAGTTACAACAATATTATTGAACCATCTAAATTTCATTCATCCTTACTGATGCCTCACCAACCTTTCAAAAGTATACACATAAACCATGTATAATGAAGTCATGATACAAGTGAATATTTCCGAGACACTCACAGATATACGACCCTGACCACTTAAAGAAGACTGAAGAAGCCTAGTCAACTTAGAATCACGATATGGTATGTGGGTAGCTTTTCCATCAGTCAACTTTGCGATCACCTGAAATATTTGTTGTCCATGTTAATGGATTTTGTTCATATGAAGGCAACTCATTACCATGAACACCAGGTAAAAAAGGTATAGCTGCTATCCATGGGTAAATGACAAAATAGAGAAGCTGCAGTCCCCTCATCATGCAAGTTCAGATAATTATTAACTACATTGGAAATGAAAGTATTTAGTAAATTATTACTCTGAGTGGAATGCAAAATGAAGCAGTCAAATACCAAGGATATTTTTGAAGATTTTTTTTTGTTCTTCCATATATATATCGAATCATTAACATTTAGGAAAAAGTGCTCAGCACAATACAATGCACTTATCAATATGAATCAATTCTTGGTGAACTGTCCGCCAATAATGTGAAGAGATATCCTGTAATATATGATTAACATGACGAGAAATGCAAAAACATCGGAAGTGATCATAGTTTTCAAGGCGATCAAAGCGACCAAGGCAACATAGTACTACTTAGTTGATTAGGTGAAAAGGTGAGACTTGGGTGACACCTTTTTATAGTAAAAATGATAACATAACAAATACATGAGTGACAAATAATACATAAAAAGTAATAAATAGCTATGATAACAGGAAATCAATTGATAATGTGCAAGTGCATAGTTATATAGACTAACTAACATGAATACCTAATTAAAACTACCATGTTAAGTTAATTTTAATACTTACTTTGTATTAATCATCGATAAATATATATATATATGACATCACTTAAATCTAATTATTATTCCATCAAAATATTTATTTATAATCAAATTCGCTGCTGTAAATAGTTATTTTTACTTAAAAATCACTCAATTAAGTGATAATGATACTTGATTAGTATTATTAATTCTTAAATTAGAGAAAATGGGAAGATAATATGCTGGTTGCCTACGTGCCCCTTGCCTTGATAGGTGATAGGGCACCCTGTCGCCTAGGTGACGCCTTGAAAACAATGGAAGTGATGTTTGCTTGCAACATCAATTTAGTGACATCTCAATAACAACTACTTCTGAATATATCCATGTTTGCAGGCTTAGCTGGAACTGGCCACAGGCTCAATAGAAAAAGTGAGTCCCTTCGTTTGTCAACACAAAATGGCAGAAAGTTAGCAGATAAGCCTCAAAATGTTGCTATCTGGTAATGAGATATCTTCACTAAAAAGCATGCAATGAGAAACTTTAATAACATTTGGAAATAAAATGCATAAACTTCACATGCTGACTCACAGTTCCAAGAGTTAGAAGGCTTTTATTAATATAAGAACCCTCTTTTCGTCGTAGACCTGTTGTCTCAGCTCGTGAACTCTCTGAACCTGCCAGATCGATGAGATTCTGCATATTTAATTGAACATATATAAGAAAACAATGATGATCATGTGCAGTCTAATATACAAAAGCAAATTTCATGTATAGTGCATATAAATTGGCACAATCATAAAACAAAAGAAGGCCTAAAAAGAAAACTTGTAAAAAAGCAAATTTTAAAAAATTAAGATGGATAGATAGGACAACTGGCATACTTACAAGCTGAGAAAAGTTCACTGCTCCATCACTGCACTCACCACATGGACTACTCTCTATTGTCTGCCAAATTTGTGAACGAGAAAACTCAATGTCTATGCTTAAATTGATAAAAAAAATCCTGCTTTCTACGAAAGAGTCATAATAAGAACCTAAATGACAGATCAGCAGAAAAGTACTTCAATAGTTAACACAAAAAATGACAGATTAAGTTTGGGTTCATTAAAATCATAAAACATAGCAAGCAAGCACTAAAGGACCTCACTTCATCTCACCAATAATAAAAGCAAGTGTTTAATGAAAGAAAGTAGTCTAGCCCCTATGTAAATAATATAATTATAATAATCAACATCATCATGTATAATAAACCTGAAATTACAATTTCATCAGTTTAATATCAAAGATCATGATAAGTTAAACATGTGAAGAAAACTTGTGAAAAATCTTATCATTTCTGATCTTTAAGAATATTCAATTTAAGGCCTATCGGTAGCCTCAGCCACTTCTGGTGACGTATTAATCAACTAAAGACATGTAAACATCGTTTATCGCATTGCTTCAGCAATAGATGCAAGTGTTTATTTAAAAGTAGTCTACACAAATAGTGTATCATAATCACAGTTAAAGTTACCACTTCATCAGTTCACCAGTTAAAGATCATTAAATATTAAATGTGTGGAGTTAAAATATAACTGTTCCAAGTTCTGAGAATAATGGCCACTAAGGCTGAGCAGTATGTCCTCAAGTAGAGTGGGAAATCACTTTATCAGTTGCCACAACCGGTTTCAAGAACACACCCAGATACCTTCATTGTGTTAAAGGCCAAAAAGCTCCATGATTAATTAATGCAAACAAAGCAGAATACAAGAGAGAAGAGAGTATGCATCCAAGTGAGAAGCTGGACCCAGAAATAAACATAATGATAATGATACCCAGCCATCGAAGATTCAGAGAAAGTCAAGATTACACCCAAACCCCAGTAGAAAAGACACGATGTTGGCGTCAGATTTTTACAAAAAAAGAGGAGGCAAAAAAAGAGAAGGGAAATAGGACCGGATCAAACTCCAGCTGTCCAATCCCCTAATTGGAACAAATCAGGTTCTGAAATGGCTGAACTGGGCCAAATTCTAGTTGGGCCGATCCCAATTGGGCCAAGACAAACTATGGAACGACTCAACTCCCATTTATTTTAAAAAAATTATTTCCCAGCTCCTTTGAAGCCCATGAAGCCCATTACGTACAGCCCATGGGAAGAGAGAATTGGGCTGCTGTCAAAGCCAATTGACCCAGTCAACAGGCCCAGTTAACCAGTCCAACTCAGCCACCACCTCAGCAGGTCCCACCGCCCTGTCCACATCAGCATCCACCTCATCTTTGACCAATAAATGTCATGGGGAAACCCAAAGGGCAGGTCAACATGGGGGAGATCAAAGGACTGGTCAAGCATTTAAAATATGTGGAAATCTAAGGAGTTAGTCAATAAAGAAGCATGGGAAAAGTCATCTCACGTACACCATAGATGCCTCTTCATATCCCACCTGCTCCTATAAAAGAAGGGAGGGCGGCCAAGGCAAAGGGGGAGGCTGGTGAAGACGCCGACAGGCTGCCGGTTGCTGCTCCCTTTCTTGGCATACCTGCTGCCCTTCTGCTTGCTGCTGTACGTCTGCACCTGCACCTGCCAACAGCCAAGAGAAGAAGAGAGCTGCTGCTCCCCCCCTGCTCACGTGCATACCTGCCAGCGGCCAAAGAAGAAGAAAGAAGGAGAAGAGAAGAAGAAAAGGTATGGGCATACACATATTAACTATGTAGCCCATGGTTCGCCGGGTCGCGACCCGGACCCGACCGGGTCAGTTTTGGGGCCGACCGACCCGGTCGCGACCCCAAGACCCCGACCCCATTTTGAATTTTTTATTATTATTTTTTGCGACCCGGGCCGACCCCGTCCCGACCCGGGTCGCGACCCCGGCCGACCCGGGTCGGTTTGGCCCCAAACCGACCCGGTCCCGACTCCCGACCCCACCTTCCTTGATGTAGCCCTTTAAGGGCACCCCTTTCTCCTCTTCTAAGTTCTCTTCTCAACCCCTCCAATGGCCTAATCCAGCCTTCATTATCACTGGCAACCCATGGCCCAAAAAACTGGTTCCTATCAGCCCCTGTTCGGACCACCTAAAAGCCCATTTCTGCCCCCTTGTTGGCCCACTGAACAGAGCAATAACAGGGCCTCTTCAGTCCTCTAAAACCGGACCTCAGCAGGCCCCTGCCCGGTCTCCAAATCAGACCCCTACACAGGCCTCAACCGGTCCCCAAATCAGACCCCAATCTGGTCCCTGCCCAGCACCCGAACCAGGCCCTTGAAATGCCTCTGTGCAGGCCCATTTCGGCCCATCTGAGCCAACCAAATCAGACCCCAATCCAGTCCCTGCCCAGCACCCGAACCAGGCCCTTGAAATGCCCCTGTACAGGCCCATTTCGCCCACCAAATCAGACCCCTATCCGGTCCCTGTCCAGCAACCGAACCAGGCCCTTGAAATGCCCCTGTACAGGCCCATTTCGGCCCATCTGAGCCCACCTGAACAGCTTCCAATCTGGTCCCAACCGATTCCGATTCCGATTCCGATTCCGGAATCCTTGGCCTGCACAGGGGCATTTCAAGGGCCTGGTGCATCTCCGTCCCCCACAACACCACATCTTCCCTTCCCTTCGGCCGATTCCTGGGAAGGGAATCGATTCCGGATCGGTCCGGAATCGGTTTGTTTTTTTAAATTTTTTTTTCGTCAAAAAAATTCAAAAAATTCATAAAAAATTCTAAAAAAATAGGAAATGAGTTAGAAATTTTTTTAAAAATAACCAATGCATTCATCCACAGGACCACATCGAATAAATACTAATGAACTCCAATTGAAGACTTGAAGTTAAGTACATATTCCAATTCCATTGATTCAAAAATCAATGAGTTGATACATCATAAAAAAAATTTACATCATATCAATCTACTACCAATATCCAGGATATAGATATGGGTCTTCCTCCTCTCCCTGCTGCTCGTGATGCTCCTCCCTCGTGCTCAGTCTTGTATACTGTCCGGGACCATATCCATATGAAAATAATGCCAATGCCAATGCCATGCCATCAAGGTCGTATGGATCGGACTGCGGGACGACCGGGACGTAAGCAGAGGATGGTGGAGCTGGTGGTGTAATCCACTGCTGGTCAACCTGGCCAAATGCTGGATACTGTGGCTCCATAATATAAGAATGCGGTGTCTGCTCATCCAGCGTGTAATACGACTTTGGAAGCCGTGAATCAGGAGACTCAGCTGCTGCTGATGGCTGCGTCGCTGGTATGCACTCCTCGTCATCATCACCTGAGGAGTGAGAAGGAGCCTGCGTGCTGTCATCTGGGCTGACAGGACGCCTGACCTCTAGCTTCCTTCTTTTCACCTCTTCAGCCATCTCTGAAGTACCAGAAGGACCGGAACCCAAAGTTTTTTTCAACTTTGCAAATCCTCCCATTTTCCGTGCAGTCATCTTTGTTTTTGTTTTCCCCGAACTGCGAATGAGGTAGCGACCGCCGGGGAACCTGAGCCGGAGGCTGGGGCTAAAGCAGTGGGTCGCTCCATAGCCGCCGGGACGAGAAAAAGGCCATGCCCGAGCACGAGAAGTAGATGGAGGTGGAGCTGGAGCATCCTCCTCGGCTTCAACACCATCCAACTCTCCTTCAGCCCATGCACGGTCATCGGGATCAAACTCAGCTGCATGATCCCTGGCTTCCCTCTCCTCTATCCAAGAGGCAAGTGCATGCTCCTCCTGGAATATCTGGTTCATGTCCACCTCCTCGGGTGGTGGTGTGGCGGAGGAATGCCTTTGCTCGTACGGGCCACCTGCGAATCGTGCAAATCGTTCCTCGCTGATCTTCTGTCGATCCTTGATGTTCTTTATGTGCAGCCTCATGTTGTAATGACAGAAGACCAGCTTCTCGGCCCGGTCCGAGGTCAACCTCGTTCCTCCTTTTCGTATGTATCAGGTTGAATGTACTCCAGTTCCTCTCACAATGGGAGGAACTGGTGCTCTGGCTGAGTATCCTGATACCGATGGCAGCAAGTGGATTCCATCCACTCCTGGTGTTCACCTGAACCCACCACTCAGCTGCAAGAAAAAAACAAGAGAAAAGGTAAACAATTAGCCCATCATCTACCATAACTTATATGAAAATAAAATAAAATCTTCATCAAGCTATTACTATACCAGGTGACACTTTGTCAACTGAATATTTAAGGTCAGCATCTGAGTATACGCCGACCCTCATCTTGTACTTCTGCATCTGAAAAATTTATAAAAAAAATATTAGTTGCCTGGTAAGGCTACTCCAAGGTATTTAATGAACTCTAACTTACTTCTATCTCAGCCTCTATCCTGTCCTGCTGAGATCGGCACAGACGCTGAATAACTGCAAGTGTACCCCGCATCACCTCGTTGTCGTTCACCACATGTCCTCCGTATTAGATGCGGGGGTTCAAAAAATATCCTGCAAGATTTTATTAGTTAACACTGTGCATATAAGACAATTATACAGCAAAAATAATTTTTTAACAAAGTTACCTACAGCATGGACATCGTGGTGCAAGGTCTTGTCCCATCGGTCATCTATGATCTTCCACCACTTCTTGTAACCTCCGGGATTTTTTTCTTTGGTTTTCAGCTCTGCCCGGTCCATGGCATCATACAACGTGCCCATCTGGTCCCTGTCATCTGAGTCTACCAACCTCAAGACAACTACCAGTGGCTCAATGATTGCCAAGTAGTAGGCAATCCTCTCCCAAAACCTCTTGTCAGTGATCTGCTTCTCAGACCTGACAAGAATCTCCAATCGTTCTTTCTTGTCGTACGGGTTGTCCACCATATAGTTGTAATACTCCTCGACCGCGCGAACCTAACCAATGCATGCTGTGCCGATGTAAACTCTTCGGCCGCAATGAAGTTCGTGGCAAATCGTGTCGGACCGGGCCTAACAAGATCGTGCCCTCCTGTGTGAGATCTCATGATATGTAGGAGGCGGGGATGCGAATAAATAAAAGATGTGATGGTCTGCGCCTGCCTGACAAGTGTAGATACACCTTCCTCCTTGCCTATATCCTCTAATATGAGATCTATGGAATGTGCTGCACAGGGCACCCAGAAGATGTGCTTCCTCTTCTCCATCAACTTCCTCCCAGCCGCCTTATATGATGGTTCGTTGTCAGTGACAACCTGAACCACATTGTCCTCCCCGATCTCCTCCACCACCCCATCCATCAAAGAAAAGATGAAGTCGGCGTTTTTAATCTTCCCAGAAGCATCTACCGACTTCAAGAATGTAGTCCCCTCAGAACAGTACACCAAGAAGTTTATCATACTCCTCTTGGTGATACCTGTCCACCCATCGCACATAATTGTGCAACCCCTCTCCTTCCACATCAACTTAAACCCATCCATCCACTCCCTCAACTCCTGGACCTCCTCATCCGTGCCGGCGCCGTATATGTGTCTGTCGCCGGGCTTGCAAACCCGGTCCGGCCTCACCCACGACATCCACCATCGTCCGGAAGTAGGGGTGGTGGTACGTGTCTTTGGGATGCCTACATAAAGTTAAAAAAAAATTTGGGATCGAGCTAAAATTAAGTTTAAGTAAATAAAACACACATAATGTCAATTTTAATTTAAAAAGTGATACGTACGTGTTAAAAACCATTTCACAATGTGGCGAACGGCTCTCTTTGCGGCCGTTCTGTTGCCTTCACCCCTTTCATTGCTGTTTATCCTCATCCGCCCAACACTCGTTTCCTAAATAAATACTCGTCACTCGGTGTAAATCGAGTGCCGGGTAGAAGTGGAACGGCGGTATGGCTCTGTCTCCCTGGGTCGGCCTCTCGGTCCCGGTCCGGACGAGCCGATGCCGATCGGCCCAAAGTTGGATCAACTCTGGACCCGGACCCTCGTGCTCCCCTCCTCCTCCTCCTCCTCGACGAATGCACGCTTGCTGGGCCGTGCCTAGCACGTCGAAGCTCGGAGTCCGCGGACTCGTCCTCGCTCTCCGGCTCCGGCTCGGTGGTGCCTTCCCCTTGCCTTTCCCTTTGGAGGTAGGCAAATCGCGGTCCCTCCTCCTCTGGAGTAGCTCGTCGTTCAACTCCTCCCTCTGCTCGATCCTAACAGCCCGTTGAGAGGCTCTACCTGTCATGTAGCCTCTCATCTCCTCACTCTTCTCCCTGGACACCTTGTCACATTTCTTGACATTCCCACCTGTTCCGGCAATATGTTGTTTCAGCCGGAACACCCCCCCGTTCATCTCCTTCCCACACCATTTGCACTGTACCCTCTTCCTGACTAGGTCTACCATCTGCCCATGTTCCCAACCCACGTAGGAAGCACGTGTTGCTGCTGCATCACATTGATCGGCCATCGCTTATATCTGTAAAAATTGTAAACAATGCACTAAAAATGATTAGATGACATAAAAATTGATTTAGACGCTGTTCGGGAAGCAGACAACCCAAGTAACACACCATTCGGTATGTTTAAAGGGTTACGTATTTGCCGGAAACGGTCGTAAATTAACGTACGGGATATCCGGAATTTTTCCCGTGCAAAATGGACTTAAACGGATAATTCAAAACTTGGACGAACTTGTTCGGTCGGAAATCACAACGTTTAACGACGCTCGGACTCGTCGGAAACGCGTAAGAATGGACGTACGAAGCTTTCGGCGAAGAAATCTTACCAAAAACCGGTCAAAGATCGAAGAAGAGGTTGATTTGATGCCGGTCCGAGCTTGAATCGGCGGAATCGGCTGAAGGAATCGCTGGAATCGCCGGAATCGCCGCGGGAAGAAGCTGGAATCGCCGGAATCGGTGCTGAATCGCTGGAATCCTTCTGGAATCGGTGCTGGCAGCTCGGATCGACGCCTGGATCGCCGGATCGAAGCTGGAATCGCCGCGGAATCGCCGGAATCGAGCCCTACCGCCGCGGGATCGACGGAATCGACCGCGGCGGTCGATTCCGGCCCTAAAAGGGCCGGAATCGGTTCGATTCCCGGTCCAGAATCAAACCGGGAATCGAACCGGGCCGGTTCAACCGGTCTTCCGAAGGAATCGGTCGGATCGACCGATTCCACAAGGAATCGGATTCCGACCGATTCCGGAATCGATTCATACCGATTCCGATCCGATTCCAGCGATTCCGTAAACCATGGTGCAGGCCTATTTCGGCTCATCTAAGCCCATCCGAACAGACCCCAAAAACCGGTCCGGTTTACCTCAAGAAAAGAAAAAAACTTGAAGTCTTCTCCAGCAGTCCCCCTTGTGGCCTTCCTGGAAGACAACAGTTTGTGGTGCCTTAAAAAGAAGAGGACAGCGCTGCGGCATGCAACAAGAAGTGCAGAAACTGCCATTTTCAGCAATAGTGGGTAGGGGCGATGTCCCGGACCCTTTCGGAATCCGTACGATGGGCCGATCGTTTTGTCCGGGCGGGCCCTTACCCTACCATTAAGACAAGAGGAGGCGGTCAAGCACAAATCCTGCAGGCCCATTCCGGCCCACCTAAAACCAAACCAAAACAGCCCCTTTGTGGCCCAACCGAACAGGCCTCAAACAGGTCCTGTTTACTCCAAAAGAAATGTTTGAAGTCCCCTCCAGCAGCCCCTTTGTCACCTACCGAGAGGACAGCAGTCCAGGGAGTTCCAAACAGGGGACAGCACTGCCGCAGTCACCAAGAAATGCAGAAATTGCCATTTCCAGCAATGGTGGGTAGGGGCGATGTCCCGGACCCTTTCGGAATCCATACGACGGGTCGATCATTTGTCCGGGACGGGTCCTTACCCTACCATCAAGACAGATGGAGGCAAAAGCAGGTCCAGCAGGCCCTTCCAACCCAAGAAGATCGAAGACCGGCTTTGAACACCGATAGAACTCAAAACTGGCCTAAGCGGCCTTGACAAAAAAAAAACAAATAATGAAAACAGAACTGCGAAATGCAAAAAATAAACTAAGGTGCCTTTTGGACGGCTCCCCCGGGTACGTCCTGGGATGCCGATCCGGACGTTGGTGCGGGCATGCTCCCGTAGCCAATGATCCTTCCCCCAATTTTGGCTAAGTTATTGGCTAGCCTTATTGGATGGGTAAACTTCACTAAGTTGGAAAATGACCGGCATACCGTCATAATGCCGAAATTTTTCCAAAGTAGTGGAGAACCTATATTGGGAGAATGATCAATCATATCATACACCGATGTATTCCAATGTACTCCATCTTCCAATGAAATGAAGCTTTGATGTCAACATTGAGATGCATGAAGCCGGGCACTCAATGGTGGCCCAATGGGTCGGAGGCGATGCAAACCGTCAAACCAAAAATAAAATCATTCCAAATCAAATCTGAAAATTCAATAAAAAACAGAATCAAAACAAAACCTGAAATCCAAACTTGAAATCACACCGATTTAATTCAACAGCCGAACTGGTTTTGAAACACATCAAACCGAAATCAGATTTTGATTAAATCTAAACAGATAAAATTCAGATTTAAATCAAATCTGTCAACCACCAGGATTTCAGATTTTTAATCAAATCTGTCAACACAAAAAAAACAGATTTAAGCAATATGCCCCAAAAAATAATAGATCCCAACTGATTTAAAACACATCCAATGAAAAAAAAATGAAAATTCATCGAACCTCATCTAAATGAACAAGCAAAATCTTAATCTCAAGAGAGATCAAACAAACAACATTTCAAACATCTAAAACAGGTCAAAACCAACCTGAAAACAAAAATTCAGAAATCTGAAAACTTAAAATCATCAAACCAAAAATCCCAAAATGCTTAAAACTCTTTAAGCACATCAAACTCAAATCAAAACAAAAATCAAAATCAAGTCCAAATCAAACAAATTCAAAACAAAACAAACCAAAAAGCCAAACAAAAATCAAATCAATCAAACAAATTGATTCAAACCCCAAAACTCAAAACTGGCTTCAAGTCGATCCAAAAGTCAACCAACAAACAAATAAAACAAACCCGAACCAAATCGGTTTGCATCTCATCGGACCCAAAAGGCCGCTGCCCTTTTGAGTTCCTTATTTTCTATGGATGTACATGTCTCCGAAAACAAGTTGCCGCGACGGTTAATCAAAGGCATTCGAGCCGTTGCTCGATATAAGCTAACGCAGGATACTCGCACCATCTGGCGGAAAAGGGTAAAAAATGAAATTTTCAAAGAACCCAAACCTTGGTTCTTATATTTTTCAAATTATCACTAGACTACCTAATATTTTAGGTATCATCTATTTTTCTAGATAAGTCCAGAGATGTCTTTCTTTCTAAAGAACAGACGCGTAAAAAAGAGGTTCACACACACGAGTACTGTTCAGCTTGCTGCATCCCCTGATGATGTTCTTGATATGTGAAAAAAAAATCAAGAATTGAGTTCCGGTCATTGTTTTCTGGATCGGCCAATGGGTGCGATATGAGTGGATCCATTAACCTAGAGTTATTGGGTCTATTTGACCTGATACCCTGGATCCATTCACTACAGACAATAAATATGTAGGGTCGGCAATCACCAACCCCTATCGGGTTTGGATCAGACCAGATTCAACTATTCTTTCATTAAATGCCAATTACATATATATATGTGTGTGTATTCTGTTTTTGAAGCTGAACCAGGCTAATCCCAGATAAGCCTTTCTTCCCTTCGTTAGGCCGATCGGATCCAGCCTTCTTTGGCTCCAGCTAATCGATCGATTGGGCCCAATCATTTTATTATATAATTTTATCTTTAGAATAAAATTATGTTAGTACTTAGTAGACAAATTGAAAGAAGTGAAATTGAGATAGTTTGGACATATCAAACAGAGAGTTAAGGAAGCTCTAGTTAGAAAAGTGAAAAGATAGAAGAAACAAAAAGAGCATGGTAAACCTAAGCCAACTTGGAGAAGGGTGATTCAATATGACTTGCATGACTTAAATATCTCTAGAGAAATAACTCACAATTGATACGGGTACAGAAACAGAATACAAATGACCACCCCAAGTAATCTGGTACATTCTTTTGCAGTTGAACTTTTCTAATTGAAGGACGCATGGCTAGCAAGGTATGTTAAACTTGACACATCTATTATGTATTTGACTGTGGATCATTCATCTAATATGTGATCACGTGAACTAGAGGGCAATGTCATCTAGTTGAGCTCTAAATGGGTTGCCTTTCTTTTGCTAGAGAATAAGAAATGTCATGTGAAAACATGTATTTACAGAAATCTAATAGAAATAAAAAAAGGTACCGCTTAGGGATGTCTACTGACCGGGTTGGGTGAGAAATGAAGCTGGCCTGGTCAAGGCCCGGTCCAAAAAAATTTGGGCTGGCTTGGCCCAGCTCAACTCAATTTTTCATCTCATAAATTTATTATTATCTGTATACATTTAACTATTAAATATAATATTATAAGATTGATAATAACTTAATGTTGGGAAATTAACATGAACACCCTTAAATGTATTTTGGGCATCTTTTAATCTATTTTGACAGTAGGGCATACTTGTAAAGAACTTAGTTTAAGGGTTTAAATGTCAAAATGATGCTTTATATATAGAACCCTTGGTGTAATCTCGAAACAGTCAATTTAGTGAAATTTTTTGGCATTTGGAGTCCCCATTAGGGCTTCTGCCTCACCCTCTCTCCCTCCCTCTGTTTGGCCGGTGTGCCTTCGTCCCTCTCCTCATTCTTCTTTGCCTTCCCCAGGCGGTTTGCACCCTTCACTACCCTCTCTTCCTCTCTGTTCGACGACATCTAGTCTCTCCTTGCTTTCCCTGCTCGGCAGTCTAGCACTGGCAAATCTCCAGTGCACAAAACCTGAATCACTCAACATACAACATATTTTCAATAAGTAGAAATGATATTTTAAATGAAGTTTTCTCATGAAGCTTTAGGCCCGAATGGTGTCCCAATCAAGCCCATGGGCTGAAATTTTAGACCTGCAAATTGGCCCGGGGCTGGCCAGGCCCACAAGCCCAAGAGTAAGCCAAGCCTATTGCCACCCCCTACTATTGAGGATACAGAGTGGTGATTATTTGGAGCTACTAGGCTCCTTAGTAATCATGAAAAAGTGGTGATGAGGGCATATTGGATCCAACGGATGAAATAGTTAAAGACGTTGCTAATCAAGTTTGGAGTCGACGATGTACTTGTAATAAAATAACTAGTAGGATTAGGTTTTATTTTCTGAACTTTCTATTAACACAGTTAGGGGTTATAAGATATAAGGATGTTTAGAGGGCCTTAAAAGTAAAAAATCAGACTTAGGTCTATGTAAGCCATTACTGTAGCTAAATCAAGGTATGAATGAATGAACAGATGAAATGAGATTTCCTGAAAACTTCTCCCAGTCTCTCTCCAGCTTCCTCCCCGACTCGAGATCCAACGGTCTCCAAATGATCCCGGTAGCCACAACACCCCACATCCCTCTTCCAGTAGGTAAGCTTCATCCCCTCGGTGGCCTTAAGCATCTTTCTGACCCCCAGAGATCTCCATTTCTTCTCCTCCACCTCCAGTTAGGTCCAGCACCTTCTTATCCACCTTCAGGATTGCTTGGTCTGCTTCTCCAGCTCCAGAGATCCGGTTAGGTTCTTCAGCTCCGGGGATATCCCGGTTACAGTTCTTCCTCTTCCCCAGCTTCTCAGATTACTCCCAGCTACCAATTATTCTTCAGCTTTATCTTCCGGGACCTTCAGGCTCATCTTCCTCTCTTCCGATCAAATTGGTGAGATGCCGGACATCATCCAGCCTTCTTCTAAGGCTCCCAATTCCTAATCCTCCTCCTGTTTCTCAAGTTCGTCTTCTTCTTCAATTTTCAGCTTCTCCTTCACACCCGTGAGACCCTCCCAGCTTTGGTCCCTACTTTTCCAGAACATATCCGGTGACCTTCCTAGAAGTTATTCCCTTCTCCTCCTGTCACAACTCCACCCGTCATTGAAATTCTGGGGCTCTCCAGATTAGCCCAATGAACAGCGTTTCTTCTACAGTCGCTACTGTGACAGGATCTGGATCAAGGAGTTCCCAGTTCCCACCAACTTTCTGAACAGATTTAGTCACCGATCTGCACAGGCTACAACAATGACCCCTCCCCTGTTCTAGCAATTCCAGAACCCTACCCCCTTGATAGATCTCCACCCCCCTCAGAACCGGCTGAGTAATATGCACACCATCCCCTTCCAGGGCCACCCTGTTCACCCGAAGCAGAACTCTGTTGCCGATGTGCCGTTCCATGGATTTGACATAGCTGATTCACTGTCCCTTGTTTCCTGGGTGCTACAGTAAGACATGAAGAAACTTTTAAAAACCCACCATCGGGCCTACAGTAACACAGCAGTACTCCTGGTCGGGCAGTCTTGGTTGCACCTTGTGGGGCTCGACCACCTAAAGCCATCTGTCCGCACCCATGTCAGCAACAGTTGGCTGAACCCACTCAGACCACCTCCCCGGTCAGCCGATAGTGAAAGGGACCAGCCAGTCCCACCAATTGCCCTGCCCGAGCCTTCTGGAGTGCACAGCCAGCATCGGGCCATACTATCATGCCTTAATTTGCTAAAGTAGATCGCCAAGAGGTCCATCCAAATCCAATTTAGGTGCAGTCAGTCTCGGGATTGTTCATAGGCAGGATCATGTCCAGCCCCATTTGAACATACTCCTTAATGGGCCCTTTGGCACCTACTAATCAGGACCATTAGTTTGAGCCAACCCCTTTCAACGAACAGATCTGATCCAACCGGTCAGACAGCTTCAGTTAACTAGATCCAGTACAGTCTGCAGGTCCAACCAGGTTCAGTCAGGATCAAGACCCTTCAGTCAGCCTATCTCAGTTGGTAATGTCGGTTTATTTACATAGATAGATGGAACTTAATTCTTTGCCCCGCAACAAGTGGTCTTTATTTTTTTAATTTTAGAGAGTATTACATATCAACAAAAAAAACTCTTAAATTTAGATAAACATGACCAAACATATTTTGTGAATCTTTTTCTCCTATTTTGATGTTAAGATGAATAACAATAAGTACAATTAAACACCCTACAAAAAACTTTAAAATAGCAGGTAAGCCAAGGAGTCAAAGCAGGAGCTCATGGACTTCTGGATTCAGGGAATTCCAGCAGGGAAACTGCTCTAAGATATCAAAGAGGGATGAAGATTCTCTGAACACCTTCAAGAAGGATCTCTGTAGTATCAATAATGCTGCAATTAAGAACATATGGTTCAGAGATCCACTGGTATGCTATAAGAGAAGCATTTGCTCTATCTTTCGGAAAGCACCACTTGAATATATCCCTATTAAGCAACGTTTTCCAAGTAATTTTCACTCATCCAATTTTGGTCAAGCAGAGAAGTAAAGAAGGTAATTTTCAAGCCAGATAATGACCATGAGATGGCATAAATCAGAAATGTGGAGGTACTTGTTGATTATCAAGCCAAGAAAGTAAAGAAAAACATTAATGGCTTCATCTGTGTGACCTCCAAAACTTTCTGGATTCTCCATTATGAACTGTTATATAGGCAGAATAAGTTAGTCATTCACTTAAAAAAATGAAACTACACTTTTTCTTCTGGAAGTGACCAGCACAATCATTCTTGGGGACATTGAAATATATAAGATATCAGAGGTGTTAATGCATCATTCTAACACATAAATAAACAACCTATATTAATCATAGGGGCCAAGTTAAAAAGACAAAGGTTGAAAACTGCAAATAATAGAATCTAGGAGTTGGTAGATCTTTTATACAGAACAAAACATCAGAAGAGTTACAATAGGAAGAATATGAAAGATGATTACGCTGCACTCAGTGTTGGTAGTTTTGAACAGAACAAAACATCTACTATTAGTAGCCATATCTCTTATTAGTTTAAAATGTTCTCTTCAATTCTTTTATCTCTACAAAATGTACATATTCATACTTTCAGGTCATATCTTTGACACAATTGCTTTCACTGCTGGCATTTTGTTTGGTAAGTTTGTCCAGTAGTTGCTCATTCATGTCATCAAAGAAAAAAAGAAACATAAAAATCTTAAACCTACCATACAACTGAGCACACGTTTGAGAATGAAAAGAATTGAGAAAAAAGACACCAAACAATAGTGAAGCTTCATAAACATTCATAATGTGCAAGTGGTCAAGCAAGTACAAGAACCGTGACCTTGTGTCGTATCATTAAGTGTGAAAAAGAAAGCATATCAATCAAGTTAGCAATTGTTAATATTAGAAATTAGGAGGACATCTTCAAAGAACTTAATTATGAATAAACATTAAAAAATTAAAGTTGGGTTGTTTCTATCGGGTGTAGCTATATAAAATTAGGAACCTACACACCACACCTACTTAGCAAACAGCTCAGAAAAACACTCCAGAATGAAAAGTAAACTGGATATGAGCTTGCAAGATGTTCTGCCAATCCTATTTGGAACTAGAAAATTCAATTCTACCAGTGACTTGATGGGTAGGGATTAGACATCCAAGTGGACTTGGACCTGATTCCAATATGTTCCCCGTTGGATCAGCAGTTATTGTTTTTTCACATATTTTGTCGAACATTATGTGATGCTGCAAGTACTTTTGTGTTTTACATCTTTCATACATGTTGAAAAATGTCCCTTATTTTAGGTTATAGATCATCATGCTTTCTAATCAACAAGCCTGTAATATGCATGTTCCAAAACATGAAATCTGTGTTAAGGACCTTAAGATGAAGATCTAGGAGATGCACATGAACAGTAATGTCAGTAAACCATGATTTATACATCTCAGAAGAGGATATTAATGATAAACATAAAAGCAACTACATAATAAACTAAAACTGCAATAGAAAACACAACTAAAAACACCAGAATATGTGCCAATAAAAACTGAACAATCCATTTTGAACTGGGAAGAATTGACATAATTATATAAATTTCAAGAAAATACCAGCGTAAATATTGTATGGCTTCTGCTGCTCAGTATATTGAAATTATTGGACCCAACATGCCTATGCTCTGTTACAGATGAAAATGAAGATATCCAATGTCAGTCATTGAAAAGTTGAGTACTGAAGAAGCTAGAGTCCATGACCATAATGGGAGCTGCATTCTGCTTAATATTTGGTAAGATTGCATATCCTGAGGGACAGGAACATGCTGATGCCCTTTTGCCCTTGTTCTCTTCTCTTACAATAAATATAAGACAAACATCATGTGAGACCATGGAAAGCCGCATCGGGTTGGGTCAGCCGATCCGACCCAACCCGGTCAGTTTTTCGGGTGATCGACCCGGTTGCAACCCTGCCTGACCCAACCAATTCTGGAGGACAGGTCGAGCCTGGTCGCCCAGCGGCTTGGGGACTAGCAGAATGTATTGCAAGCATGGTTCAACAATCAAGAAGGACAAGGAGAACCAACATTCAACATAGAAGATCGAGTTTGGGCTAAAAGAGAGCTGGATAACGTACCATTATCCAAGGAATTTCATATTCCTCCATCATTGATGGAGACAAAAGACCGGAGAATCTTCACAACAAGGTAAGAAATCTAAAGGTAAAGACAAACAAGTTATAACTGATTTTTTGAACATTGTAGATCAAGATACAATTGACGAAGCACGAGAAGAGGCATCGAAGCCAACATTAGAGTTCAATACCAGACATCGGATGATTCAATGTTCAAGAGTAACAACAATAATCTTTTCAATGATAAGGGAACAACTCCAACACCAAGGAGGGTGTCTACAGATTCATAATTATTCCCCTCTTCTATACACTTCATGGCTGAGGAGCAATACATATGCCACACAAGACGGTGATCATGGTGCATGAACACATGGTGGAGAAGACACAAGGAGGTGGAGGCTCAGCTGCTCAAGCGTCAACATTACCATTGTTATGAATTTGAATCATCTTAAGACCCTTGGGTTCTACATTACACTACGAGCATTAAAAGATGTCTGAAGAAAGTTATGGATACGAGAGTTCCATACTCTCCACCAATGATAGTTATGGGAATGAAGCTTGGAAAAGTTATCCTAGGATAAATGAATGGAGTTTAAAATATAATCAACATGAATACACTTTTAATGCAACGCACTCTGCTCAAATGTCATGGGGAGAGTATATAAGTTATGTAGAATAAACACAAAATATAAGATTTGAATAGAAATAACTGAAATTTTTGGGGTGAAATTTTGTCTGTTTTTTCAATTCTTTTTTTGAATTTCAGATCCGAACCGGGTCCAATCAGATCCAGTCGACCTGAGTCGGTGTGGTCTGGTCAACCCGGTCATGACCAGCGAGCCAGCCTTCCTTGGGTGAGACACAAGGATGTAAGGAGGTGAAGGCATGGGCAATGGGCAGACAAGGTCTCAAGTGACTTGTGACTATGGCAGAAGAAGAGCCTTCCTTAAGGACAAACACAGCTCCTTCATTGCAGGGTCTTTGTGCTAGATGTCCAGCAACATGCCATCTTGTACGTCATTGCAGGAACTCTGTCAAACCTTGGAACTATGGAGGTATCTGCAATTGCAATTGGAGCTGTGTATGAATTGGAAAGAAAAAGGAAGTGCAGTTCCATTATTACTATCATTAACACAAGTTTCTGAAATGAGAGATGGTGACATGAAGTTAGCAAGTGTTGTCAACATTTGTTGGTCAGCAGAGATGATGATCATGTTAGATTACCTAGATGTTGCTTGGCCGCAGTGGTGAACTCAACCTGGGAATCAGAGTTCTCTTTGGATGCTAAAGCTCGTTGTGCTCATGTCAGCACAAGATAGATGCTTCAACTTCTTGAACGCAGTCAGTGGCTGCCACAGAGCAGCACTCAGGAATGCCCCTTTACCGGTTCATATTCTCTGGGTCAAGTGTTGGAGCCTGGTGTAAAGATCAGGATCACCCTCTACATTAGCAGAATTTCAAGACATTTCAAACTGTGCTCCAGGTAAGAGTCCTTAACCCTTATGGAGGTGGATGTCAGGTTGTCCACAGAGTAGCCATCATTTGCTCTTACTTGGGGTCAATCTGAAACTGCAAGCAAGGCTGTTTGTGAAGATCGTTACTGGGCTGGTCTCAGCCAAGGATTTATGGTTCGTGATAGGCTGGATCGGCGAGGGGTTATCTGAAGGAAGTCTATCCTATCCAGGATTGGCCTGGATTGTTTCTTTTAAAAGTTCAAGAAAACTATAAAAACAAGAAATTCAGTGAAAACTTGATCCACTGGCATTAGACATTTATGGCCGACTGATGGAGGGGCAGAGGGGTGGCCAGCAAAGGGGCAGAAGATGGGCAGCCGAAACTGTCGACCCTGTGTTTCCCCCACCATTTTGGGCAGGAAAGATAAGATATTGGATCCTGTAGACCTGATACTAGGGGATCCGCAACTAAGTTGTGGATCCTGTGTTATTGGGTCTGCGGGTCCAAATAGGACCTGCAGACCCTTGGAGGATTTGAGTGGGGAAGATGTAGGGGGCTGGTGGCAGCCACCCCTCCACCTTCATCTCTGACAATCCAGCAGTAGTGTCTTCCGGGGTCGTCTCCTCCCTGAACGGATCAGTCGATCTTGCAAACTGAGGCCAGAACAATTTGAAGAGCAGAGACAGCTCACGGTCAGAAGTTGTATGGTACATCAGTCAGCTAAAGACAATAGTTATTGGGCCTGCAGGTCTGAATAGGACTCACATACCCTTGGCTTCGGGCAAAAAAGATGCAGTGGCATAGTTTCAAGGCAACATAGCACCACCTTGTTGTTTACACAATAAGGCGAGATGTCAGGCGATGCCTTCTCTTATAGTAAAATTAATAGATTAGCAAATGTATAATTGAAAAATAATAAATAGATGTCAATGTGTAAATCAACTAATAATATACAAGTGCATGTTAAATGGATTAAATAACATGAATACCTAATTATAATCAATTAAGTTATGTTAATACTTAATTAGTATTGACTGCTATTAAAAATATATATAATTACTTAATCCTAATTACTCATTAACTACTAGTATTATTTGTTATCAAATTGACTATTAGAACTAGCTATTTTTTACTTTAATACTTAGTCAAAATCACTCAAATAAGTGACATTGATACTTAATTAGTATTACTTATTATTAAGGTACACAAAAAAAGATGTTAGCAGGCAGCTCATCTAGGCACCCCCTCGCCTTGACAGGGGTGGGGCACCTTGTCGCCCTTGGCGATGCCTTGAAAACAGTGTGAAGGGGCTGGCGGTAGCCACCCCTCTACCTTCAACTTTGACGATCCAGCATGTGTTTTCTGGGGTCTCCCCCTCCCCCAGATGAGGTCTACAGCTTCTGATTCCAACATGGATTGGCCAAACTTGCAAAATAAGGCCAGGACATTTTGAAGAGCAAAGACAGCTCACAGTCAGATGTTGTATAGGGCACCAGTCAGCCCAAGATCGTGGTTATTGGGCCTGCAGGTTCGAATAGGACCTGCAGACTTTTGGCTTTGGGAGGGGAAGATGCAGGGGGCTGGTGGCAGCCACCCCTCCACCTTCATCTCTGATGATTCAGCAGAAGTGTCTTCTAGGGTTGTCCCCTCCCCCGGATCAGGGTGGCATGTGCTGATCCCAACATGGATTGGTCAATCTTACAAACTGAGGCCAGGACATTTTGAAGAGAGACAGCTCACAGTCAAAAGTTGTGAAGGGTACCAACATATTTACATACATCATGCAAGATGCTGTTCATATCTCGGAATGTGGTATACATATCTTGGGTTATTAGGTTGGTTCGGGTTTGCAACTTTAAAAAACAAACCAAATTATAAATCAAAATTCAGCTCGGTTCGGGTTGTGACCCAAATTTGGGTCCTATTTGACCCAATCCAAACTGAACCAAGTGGAGTGGCTCAGTTAGGTGGGTTTCTCAGGTTGATCCATACAGTGAACAGGCCTATTTACAGCTTTGACACCCTCGCACCCATGACAAAAAAGGAGGCCTAGTGTACACTCTACATGAGCGAGGTGGAAGGTTCAACTATATGATGACTTTCCGTGAGGCAAGGGTATCATCAGACAGCCAGGATGATACCCTTCAGCACTGCTCAGACAGGGGTGACACATTGCTGGAAGAAGAGGTAGCAGACTGCCAATAACGATAGGTCAGCAGGACATAGAAACAGTGCCAGCCTTATTGGACCTGAGTCGGTACTGAGTTCAAGGATCCAATTGCCTTAGGTTGTACTGTACAGTCTGTACAGCTGAGAAGAATGGGATAATTAGCAGCCAGTTCTATTCACCAAGTAGGCTTTACATGGCTGGAACCTGTAAGAAAGCAATGGCTCTGGTCCAGAGTAGTAACCCACTTCAAGGAGTTGAATTGTGGTCACCTTCCTCTCCTTCGCAATTGTAAAGCACCTTGAGGAACTGAGTGGAAGAACATGGAGGTGGCTATCCATCTGGAGGATGCTGGTTGAGAAGGAGAATCCAATGAGCAATGAGCTGGAAACTGGCACATCTCAGATCTGATGTAGAAGACATGCCAAAAAACTGGAATAAGTTGAGTTTCTGACAATTAAAACATTGTTGTTTAATTTTAAGCACCTAAACCTAGATGATTGTAAAAAATAATATTCATAAATTTAATGATTAAACAAGAAGTTATCTTTATTTTATCTGTTTATTATTAAATATAACTAAAAAGTCAAATTCAAAGAATACATGATTCTAATTAGTTAACTATTCCTTATTTGAGCAAAGTCACAAGGCTACCTACAAAGTATGTGCTTGATCAAAATTTTACCGTCATATTTAAGCAAATATGCTAACTTGAACGACATTAGGATAATGTATACATACATCTAATACAATTGTCACTGAAATAGGTGGGGATGCCGCAGGGTGATCCAGGGAAGACGGCCACACCTAAGCACATCCCAGCCACCACTCTGTCCATTTCAAATTTTGCTCCTTTTCAACACAGGTTCAGGCCAATTCTGGATTGTTTTTTCTTCCCTCAGATCGACCCTAGTCAATACAGGGGCCAGTTTGGACCTGGATATCCTTGCCGCCACTCCACTGGGAACACAAAAGATCTTCAGCTTCAATCAGGAAGCAACAACAGACCATGTTAATTTCAATTACGGAGCTCAACTTTAAGCAGACCAGTGCCACTAATCAACTTGCTAAACATTGTAATTTCAGAGCTCCAGACGTAGACTTTACCTTCCCTGGCCACCTGATAATATTATAACTGCCAAAGAAAATGCAAGAGGTCGTGTTTTCTGACATATGTTATGAACCTGCAAAAATTGAACCTTCTGTGAAAGAAGTGGGACCACAAACACCATGCAGGTGTCATTCTACATGTCCTCTGTTTGGAAACTATTGAAGTAGAGAAGAGACATACAAATAATGATTATGTCATAGTACATTCAGATTGGACTGTTTTAATACTGAATTGTAAGCTGTCAGTCCATCAGAGGTGTTCACATTTCTTGAGACAAATGTGGCTTCCTTTATTCCAATTTTACTTCCCTTTGGAACCTCTTTCATTTACCCTCATCTCCAGATCATCCCTTGAAAATTTTTGAAGAAGGTTCCCCATGGACCATATATGCATGATACTTCGTCGATCCAGTCTCAAGGATTATAGTGCTACAAGAGGCTCTTCTTCATTAGATTTCCCTCAGAAAGGGCCAAAATCTCTTCACAATGTGACCCAACATCCCAGACATTATGCTCCTCTGCATTCTTGTAGTCATGTTGAAATGAATGTGATGCAGCAGCAGACTCTGAAGTTTGAACACCAACAGATCACCATCTGTTTCTAGTTCAAAAAGGTCCGGTGAGAATTTCTCCATGGACAAGGTCATGTCTGCACTGGGTCTTGGCTGAATTGGTGAAACTGAATGAAAGTCAGACTGTTCCTGGATTGGCTCAAATTTAAAAACTAAAAGAAATTAAAATAAAGATATTAACATTTATAAAAAATTTACAAAAATCACAAAACCTAGAAATTCAAGAAAATGTGAGAAATGTGTAAATGTTGCCAGATTCATGCTAAAGCCTTTAAAAGAATCAAATTAATAAGACAAGGACGTGAAAATGAAGAAATCAGAAGAAGAAAAACTGTTCAACTGCTCAAAGGTTGCCAGCGGTGGATGGCTGGAGGAGCTTTCCGGCAAGCAGGGCGAACCTGGAGAAGATTAAAAGGTCATATGCTGTGTGGAGGCTTCCTGGAACTGCAGACAGCTTTTCATTCTGTCTGAGGCAGTCTGGGTAGGGGTGTCAACGGGCTGGGCTGGCCCATGGGCCCTCGGGCCAGGCCAACCTCGGGCCTAATTTTAGGCCACCAAAATCAGCCTGCAGGCTTAAGATGGGTAGTTTTCGGGCCATATTGCGGACCGATCTCCTCTTGTCAAGAGAAAGCTAGGACTTCCTCTTCCTCTGTTCCACTCATCATGAAGTCACCAGTGGCACAGCTGGCTCACCTCGAGTAGAGTGCGAAGCTCCTTGGATGGTGGCCAACTTTCCAAGATGGTGGTTGGCTCCCCTCCCAAGTATCTCATATGTGCCTGCTTCATGCAGCCTTAAGAAGAAATAATCCACAGTCCAATCACACATCTTATTCTCGCAGCTCAAGCTCTGACTGCACAACAACTAAGTTCTATCTGCCATTAATTCCTGAATCGATTCCATTCCAACTGCAGGAGGATAGGTGTGATACTTAACTTTTCCTTGGCAGGCTCATATGTTAAGTGATGTAAAATAATTTGAAAGCACACTCTTCTTGTTTTTTTGTTGGCACATTAAGGCAAGGAGAAGGTTGATCCACATGGGCGTATGTCGTGATGTGAAGTGCACGGTGTATGCTTGTATATATTGCTGAAAGAAAAAAAGTGTCTTTGTTGTTTTGATGTTTTTGTGTCGATTTCAGAGTGCTACGCATGAAGCAAACATTGAAGAACTGTCATATGTAGAGCATCTCGGAGTTATTATGAGTGTTTTCTTGAGCTGCACTGACACTTGTTGCTATTCTTCTCCTGTTTATGAATGTCTGGTGCAAATGTGTACAAGAAAACACTAGGCAAAAGGTAGAGTATAGCAAAGAATGCCTTTCAGACAGATTTGATCGCAGAATATCAGTTGCTTGCAGCATTCTGGAAGCCATGTGGAATTAATGGTGAAATTAGTTGTACTATGATCTATTGGGAGATTTTAGATTGATCAATGTAGCTGCATCACATTCATAATTTTTTAGAAAATGTACTGAATTTTATATATAAATGCCTATGCTTTTGGCATTCTCTCATTTTAATCTGTCAATTTTGTACTTCTATCATATGTCCACTTACTGTCTGTGGTTGGTCTATTTTCTGATTTGATCACCGAATAATTTCTCCACTTTGGTTTTCAAGAATCAGACTAATGTATTCCTTTTAATTTTCTAGTGGCATCAAAAAATAATAATTAATTGCCCTTTTACCTTTGTTTTGTAACAAACCAAAGGATGGAAACAAATCTTTCTGCTATTTTTCAAACAATATTAGTCAAAAATTGCTGTTCCTTAAATGCAAGATTCTTTAACTTCGAATTTACAGAGCAGAGCTGCAGAACATGATGTAAAGTAGGTGAACTGCTGATTATAATTTCAAAGTAGATCAGGTTAGGTTGGGTTGGGTCGGGCTAAATTCATATTTTATATGGGTCAGGCCAATAACATGATGCAGGCCAGGCAGAGCCGGCCTATTATATTTTGGACCGAGCCTTGATTAGGCCAATGTCAGGCCGGGCCAGGCCTGGCCTGTGACACCCCTAAGTCTGGGTCAGGCACCTTAAAGATCGACTGATCCAGCAACAAATCAGGTTGGATATGGCAAGTCAGGTGGTCGACCCCATTTTTTTTGCTTTACTAGGATCATCTCAACTCATGATTTGCAAAATCGGCCAATCCTGAATCAAGATGGGCATTATTGACCCAATCTGGAAGGGAACCCGATTCCAAAAGGAACTTCCAACAGGATAGAATTCTTAAGTGTCGCATCAGCCTGGATCAGCCAATTCCAGAGCAATCCGACCCCAATCAGGGTCAGATGTCACCATTTGAAAATGGAAGGGCGGTGGTACTACCTCCTCTGCATCTTCCCCACCCTAAGAAGTGGAGGAGAAGACCGTATCAAGTCCATCAGACCCGATACAATAGGATCCAGTAACTTAAGTTAACAGATCAAGGGATACCAGGTCTGAGAAACCTGATACAGTGAAGATGCAGGGCCAGTGCCCGCTGCCACCCCTCTGCCACAGATGAGCGATAATCTGTCCCCCATTAGTCACCCCTCCCCCATGAACATGTCAAAGATATCTTTTGTTTTTATTTATCTTTTTCAACCTTTGGAAGACCATAACCTGGCTGATCTTGGATCAGTTTTCCTTACAGAAGATCGGCCAAGCCAGACAACCCGATCCCAACCCGGGATACCCTGTCCAATTTTGATCCAGATCAGGCAGGATCAGCCAATCCTATCTTGCCCGCATCAATCCACGGATGTTAGACAGGGATTGTTTGGCCATAGAACCCGATTAGCGATAGCTGGTTCTGTACCACATAGGGTGATCCAGAGAACCATGCCCACAGGAAAATGGCATCATCAGAAGTTATTGGAGAAATAGAACCAGCAACAAGGAAGCTCTGAACCGAAGGAGCTAAGGCAGGTGTGAACTAGCCTGGACTAAAAAATTAGCTGATTGACATGAGAGTGAAAGGGACCTTGAAGCACTCCACATGATCTTGTTTAACTCAAGAATGCGTTCAATACCAGTTAACTGATAAAATCCATAATCTACGCCTCCGCAGCTGAATGTATTAACTGCATCCAAATGGAATCTTCTTTGTCATAGAGCTTCCTATCACACCAAAAACCTAATGACTGAACCTAAAAGCCTCTTACCAAGCTGACTTTCTTCCACACCAGATATCAAAGCATTCACATCCAGCATAACACCTCGGACTCTCCTTTGAGCACACCACTACCTCTACCTCCAGCTATAGGACACATATCACCAGTCAACACATGGAAACCCAACCGTCACTTTTGCCGGAACCAAGAAATCCATGCCGTGACCAGCCTCTGGGTAAAGCAGGGCCAATTCTCATCCAGATTGGATCATCATGGAAGCAGCAGACTAGTCAATTTGAGAAGATAATAAGCCAAAAATGGCAACTTCCTATCTTACTGATTCGAAAACTACACCACAGCCAGAGAATGAACTCATATGAGATTAGGGCTACAAACGGGTCGGATTCAGTAACAGTATTACCTATTTACGATTCTGATAAGGGTTAAGGGATTCCGATTAAATTGAAACCATAACATTCTGATTTCAATCGGATTTAGATTCTGTTATCGAAATCAGAATTCACAATAATCCGATAATTTTCAAAATCTATCATATATATAAATTTTTATTAAAAATAGCAAAAAATATCATTTTATTATTTTTATATAATATGTATTAAATTTTATTTTTTATGTTTTAACATTTATACACCATACTTATATATTTTATTTATTACAATATTAATTTATATATTTATATATTGATTATAGAATTGGATAAACGGATATGGAATTAACTGTTTCCAATTCCAATAGCTTATAAGATGTAAAAAATGTTTCAAATACGTTAATTTTTGTCGGAATTGGATCGAAATATTGAATTCCGTTTGCACCCCTATATGAGATGATTGGTGCTATTTTGTCAATAAATATGCCTAGGCAATGAAAACATTGGCTTACCTTCACCAGCAGCTATAAGAGATAAAGCATGTGCAGGAGATAAAACAACTTCTTCTTTGACACCTTCAACAAATGTTCCCTGTCGGCAGTCACGAATATTAGTAATAGATACAGTTTATAAAAAAAAACTGAGTTAGCTGCAATCTAAAAAAGTGAACATGAATAAGAGAATGCCAGTTAATTCCATGTTCGAATTGCCACCATATTGAAAGGTTGTAACAAAAGGCATTACCAATATGATGAAGGCCCGGAGGGGAAAATGACCAACAAGAATGATCGTGGTCTTCTAAGCTCAGTAAGCAAAATGGAACCATAAGAAAGACAATCCTTTAATAAGATGGCTACCTTGGTAAGATAAACAGATCCATAACCTATTTGAAAATTTTACTGTTTCTGACGAGTCAAATGGACCAACTCCTGGACAGAAGGATTTGAGTTATTCGACTCTGAGAAGTGAACTTGCATAATCTAATGTAGGTGGAAACAATGGAAGAACTTGATGAAGGCACACTAAAGGACTTGGACAATCCAACATTGCACAAAAAAGCAGTTCCGTAAAACATTCAGCTGGCATTTTGCCCGATACTAGTTAACCAGGAAAGATAATCTAAGGTGAGAATTTCCCTTGTAGCAATATTCCAAAAAAACTGTAATCTTCACTGGCAACTCTCGACTCCAAATACACTTGATACCAGTAAATTTCAATTCCCAATACGATCTACCACGTAAATTGCAGGCTTGATTTATCCCTTCTCACAAATACCATTTCTGCATCCTTAAGTTTGCCCTTTATCTATGCTGCATATTATCTCTAAGAACTACAAATGTTTCTCGAGGTGACCATTACAATCACAATTTATTGAAATGCAAGAAGTCACTCCAAACACACTTGATGCCAGTTAACTTCAATCACCATGTAAATAGCGGGCTTAACTTACCCTTTCTCCAGCATATAGGGTGCTGTTTTCCCCTCTGGGACACCTGGGTCCAAGATGGTATGGATTCTGGAACCGCTTGACCCATTTTCATGGGATCCTATCATCCTATTAACGGTTGCAGTGCTCTGCAACTCTGCAGATCCTTACTTAACAGGACGTGCGGGATCCAAGAATCCGGGCCAGCACAGCATGCCTTCCCCGTCTAACAGGGTGAGGATGACACCAGGGAGAGGAAGGCACCACGGAGGCGCAGCTCCGTACCTTCACCTCCAGCTGCTGCCCTACAGGCACCTCCCTACACCCCTCCAGCACATGTCTCATCCTGATCTCACAAGTTCTCATCTCTCGGAGCAAGACCATGTCCCTTGGTTATCAGATGTCTTATAAATACCATTCACCAAACTGAATCACTATCCTGACCTCATCTGCCTTCTCAAGGATACTGACAATGAGTGATGCGTTGAACCTTCTAATACATAGGATTTTCATAAAATTCCTCAGGAACTGCCATAAGATCATTATAAGATAAACCCAAAAATGATGATAAAACCACAATGAAATAACATCACAGCCAGCAGATCCTTAGCATTCACACTGAAACACTGCATATTTCACTTATTTTCCAAAAAATTGCACTGAAATAGACTGCACCATCTAACTCAAAACATTCAACTGATGGATTCGTATGATAAATAAATTATCAAGAAAAGTACTTTTAAGGATCTCAAGTAGAACCTCCAAATTGACCTTAGCCTCCTTACCAGCGGCACCAGATTCAATAGAGAACTAGAGGGGATCCTCACTGGATAATAAATAGCATACCCTTCACCATTTGGACCGACATGGCTACACCCCCACCTTAGTGATGTTCAGACTTTGAACCACACACGATACCCTCCATAAGCTAGATATCCTCTGAGATGATCTTCGGTTAATATTGTAGTTCATAAAAGGGGTATATATTCCTAAGAAATGGCCTTCTCCTACAACCATGGTTTACAAGGTGATCAAGACAGTACTGCCTTTGCACCTAGGCGAGGCAATAGGTGATGTCTTTTTCTATAATAAAATTGATAAAATAACAAATATATGTGTGAAAAATATTACAAAATAACTATGATACTATGTATATCAATTAATAATGTGCAAGTGCATAGTTACATAAACTAAATAACTTGAATATAGGTTAATTTTAATACTTAATTCATATTAACTATTTGTAAAAATTTATAAAATTGTTTAACCCCAGTTATTTTTCCATCAAAATGTTTATTTATAATCAAATCAACTATTAGAACTAGTTATTTTTACTTCAAAATCACTTAATTAAGTAATATTGATACCTAATTAGCATTATTCTTAAATTAGTTAAATACCCTTAAATAGCCCTCCTTGCCATGACCGGCGAGGAGGGCCCTTGTCGCCTAGGCATCACCTTAAAAACCATGTCTACAACTTATTCTAACGGAGCCTAATCTCCTAAAATATTTAGTCAAGAGAGAGAGTAAAGCCTAAACATCTTTATCCTCTCTGTTCGTGAAGATTCTGTCCCCAATAATGCCAGGCCAGGCCCTAGACCTCCCACAAGCCACATGCCATACATTTGATTTTGTCCAGCCTTCCTGCAGTGGGATCCTGAACACAAAGGTAATAGATCACCAAACTATCCAATGCAAAAGCACAAAGAACTAACCTGCCTACATAAGAAAAAAGTTGGTTTTCCACCCTGTCAACATCTTGTGGACTCGACATATGAGGAATTCCCAATCTTTGCCGTAAATGTGTCCGTAGTACAACAGTATCCTGAGATAGTAGTGGGGAACACACAAAAAACCTGAACTAGAATATGCTCTCTGAATTCCTTTTTCATCCATATTTACCCCCAACCACCTCATGCTTAGAAGAGTTCTCTTTAAGTAACTTGCCACCTTTAGTAGCTCAGGGAATTCTCATCATATAAGGCAGATCACCTCCACTGCTGGCTAAATAGATAGTACCATATGCATATTTCAAGTGAGAAATAATCCGACCCGACTCTGACACTTCCTCCATAGACTGAGCATGGTCGGATTTATCAACTTTGAGTTGACAGATCCAGCTCATATCAGGTATATAAGCTTCTTCCTTGCCCTGGTAGGGTGGAGAAGTTGCAAGGGGGTAGGGCTGATCCCACTGCCTCATGTGGCTATCCTGCCAGGATAGGCCCTAAAGTCGGCCAATCCAACCGCATCTAGCCGAATGCTGGCAAAAGTCAACAGTGGGATTGGGCTCTCTTCTACCCTGGATTGGTCAACCCTGCAAACCATGTTTTTATCCCTATAACAGTCTTTATCCATTGCCTACTGACAAGCTTCCTCCAAGCTCCAAGCAGGTTCAGCTTGTCCTTGATCCATCCTGCTTCCCATCTCCTTATCACCCACCTCCGACAAACCCACCCAATCTAGTTAGAGGCAAGAGGCGAGCTGAAGTGGGAGCCTCAAGCACCCGAGGCGAGATTTTTTTATTGAAGACCTCCTCAAAAAAAACATATACATAACATTGAAACTTGTGAAGAAAAACATAAAAAAACAAAAAACTCACTTTTAGGGCCTACAATGGATCAAGATATCGAAGCCTATGGGTGGAAGACTAGGCATTGGGGATTTCGGGACAGTGAAAGAGAATATAAGTTATCAGATCTGGCTCTCACTGGGTCCGGATCCGGCTGAGGTAAGAACTACTGAGGCAAGGTGTTTTTGCCTGGCTCACCTTGTCTCGGTGCCTAGGCACTTGAGGCGAGTGCCTCAGATAACATAGAACCCACCTTTGAAAAACACAGAAAAGACTGCTGGCAAGGGTGGCAGGAACTGTAGATCAGTTCTGGAGTAGCCATCCTGATCCCCTCCATGTCAGTCAGAAAATTCAAAGAAATTGTAAGTTTTGAGGTTATTGTACCCATTAATCCAAGTTTGTACAAAGGTCCTGAGTTTGAATATAAAGAGAAGCAAGTGTATTCATTGAATTAGGGCATTGTTTAAAGAAGTAACGAGGTAATTTGCTGGATTGCTAAACGCTATGCAGATAAGTTCGTATTTGAGACCTCATGGGTAAGCAATGCTGAAGCACACAGACAGAGCTCACACCAAGATTTGCTAAAGTTCACGGTGAGCTCATACCCTGTAACTTGAGCGTTATAAAATAGGCTTTTCAAGTCATAAAAGAAAACATTTAAAAATAACTATTAAGTGATTTTACAGCTTCCAGTAGGAAATGGTTACAGTTGAACAATGAAAACAGCAAATGATAAAACAGGCTTGTGAAATTAGGAATGCAACATAATCATCATGATACATTTATCTATAAAAATTGTTTAGGTAAAAGCAAAATTGAAAACCTGAACATCTTCCCTTATTCTTAAATTCTGTCCTGCAGGATTTAACAAGTCATTGACAACCTAAAAAGAAAAAAAATAAATTTCAGTAACAAAAGAAATCATGTTTGTTAAAAGCAATTAGTACAGCAAAGAAAACCTCATTGTAGATTTCCAAATATGAAACACGAAGCAAAAACTCCCGGCTTGGTGTCTGCAAGAAGGTTACAATAAATCCAAGTTAAAGTTCATGTAACATTTGCATGAGGCAATGTGAAATATGTTCAGACTGAGATCATGAAGAGTACCTCCTGTATGATACTAAACGCATCTTTTACAGCTAACGGTATAATACCAGGAGACCTTTGATCCCCCTGCAAATAATGGAGGTAAAACTATCAGCAACAAATAGGTAACCATATAAAAAGAGTATAGCTTCGTACAAAACTCGAAAAGCATGAAAACTAAAAAATTAACTAATTACAGCAGTATACATGAAAAGAGCATGCAGCTATTTGAGTCAGAAATTCAGACTTCACTAAGATCTTGTGCATCAGATGTTCATAGCACATATATCTCATGATTTTAATTCTGAAGGAGTTGGAAGTACCATAGAACAAAAAATCTGCTTGATTTACTTTCCACATTGACAAAAGAATGATAGAACTTACATGCATCGTATGTGTCTTTCCACTGCTTGTAACTCCATAAGCAAACATTGTTCCTGAAAAAAAATGCAATGTTAACAAAGAAGGGTACAAACATATAGAATGCATCAAATTATTCATCAGATAAAAGCATATAGTAATACCATTAATGCCATCCATAGCACTGCTGACAACATGTTGAGCAGCAATGTCATAAACATGACGTGTTGTAGTTGTAGGTCCAAAGACACGATCTGAATATTAGAGGCAAAAGCAAGTAATAGCACAATAGAATTAATAATAGATAACAACTTAAATAAGAATAACAAATAAGATAAAAGAGCAACCATGGAATTTTAATTATAACCAAAGTCTATAAGAAGCTAAGTTAGATGCTTTCATAAAGATAAAACACAAGTAAATCTCTAAGAGCTAAATTTAGAACTGTCAAAAATTTTGAGAGTCCGATAAATGAACACGAATTGGAGGCATAAATCAGATTTGGGTTACAATTAAGCTAATTAATTGTATCATGAATAGCGAAAAAGAAAAACGGGTGGTGGTATTAAATAGTTGACCACCCTTGCATTTAGGAGCACCTACTTTTATTCGAGTTTATAAATCTTTGAATCAAAATTTGTGTTGTGGTCATCCTTATTCCTAGATTTGATCAACATGCAACTCAAGAGAAGTAAATATGTGCTGCTGCTGGTACACAACAAGGGTTCCTTGGTACTATGTAGAACTCGTACAAGGCTAATGTTACTTCACGAGATGGTTTCATCCCCTACTTGTTTGTTGATCTGTTTTGTTCTACTAAACGTCAGAAGATTCGTCGTCTAAAAGTATCAGTGATAAAGCACTAGAAGTGGAAGGAACCACTGTTGATCTAAGGAAGTCAGCCGATCTAGGGATACACCCTACAACAATGTAGTTCTTCGGAGAAGAATGGTACACACATGCAACACAAGATACAAATCATGGTGTGCAGTTCCAAAGTGGTGAAGAAAAGCACACACAATAGGGCAGAGACCAATATTACATATAGTCTTATGGAGTTGACTCATCTCAAAACTCTTGATTTCCTAGACATCACCAAGAGGATTATGAGATGGTTCAACTTATATATGAATCCCCATCAAACACTTTATGCACTTCATATATAGTAGTTAGGTGAATCTTTCGGATCTTATCCTGAGATAATTGTACAAAAGAGTGACAACTACAATGAGCACGTAAACATTTTCAGCAATATATATTCTTCTCAAACGCCAGAGAGAGAATATATAAATTATGCATAAGAACAATAATACACAATATTTGAATAGAAATGAATACAAAATTTTTAGTCATATTCCCCTTTTCTAGAATTTTTGACATTTTTACTAATTTTTTCACATGTTCCTACATTTTAAAATATTTAAAAATTAATTTTCCGACCAGGTTGCAACCCGGTCCGACCTACAACCCAGCCTTCCTTTGCTCGGGAGATCTTGAGAAATTGCATTCCATGATTTTCCAAATGTTGATCCTAATCTAGATTGGTCGATTTCTATCTGAACCACCCCATTGTACATTGGATGTATCACCGCCACCACCACCAAACAATTGAAGGATTCTCCCAACTGTAACACTAGATTTAACGGCACTAGGAAGTAGGAACCAGGCTATGCTCCTCCATTCTTTTGCAAAGGTGGAAATGTCACAATTCATTTATTCGTTAAAATTACACCACAAGAAGGTGAGATATATATTAGGATATGAAAAGAACAGTGAACAAAAAAAAAACTAAAAAAACTTGTCCCTCCTAATGACATTGTAAGAATCAACCAAGATTAAGCCACATAACATTTCCAAGCCAGTCATTTGGTCCATTTTGGTGAAGATCCTTTAGAAGCCAGAAATTTCCCCCTGATGCTGAAATACCGCAATCTTGCGAAGGACATTGCCCAGCTAAGAATATGTCTCATGCCCCTTTATTAGTAGTTGAAGACTTGCCAGTTTCTTTCCCACCACCATACTACCTGTAACATCGTGGGTGGCAAAATCTCCCACATCTGTGTCTGAGTCCCACGGACGCACCAAATTCCAGACTTCAAAAAGGTGGTACAGGATAGTAAAAAGCCAGTCCACCAAATTAACTGATCAAAGGAAGTCCTCCAAATTGAACTGATGATGCCACATTGCCAAAAGAGGTGCTCCAAATTTTCCTCGTAGATGACACAGAAACACACTTAGTGTTGGTAAGCAAACCCACCTGTCTGAGGAAAACCTTGGGGAGCATGATCAAGCGAATTTCCACACAAAAATTCTGATTTTGAATAGAAGAATCAGACCCAATACACTTTTCCAGCAAGCAACCTCCCTTCACCCAACAACAGGAAAACCTTGGAGATCATGCTCAAGTGAATTTCCACACAAAAATTCTGATTTTGAATAGAAGAATCAGGCTCGATACACTTTTCCAGCAAACAACCTCCCTTCACCCAACAACAATCTTCTACATGTAGACTTGACCGAGAACACCCCTTTCCCACTCCCACCCATGGTACATGCAATTGTTTCTTGTTGTAGCATGCTGTATTGAAAATGCAGCAAGCATACCCATAAGCCTCGAGAACTCTTCAATTAGGGTGGCAATGTGCCAGGCCAGTCCCCGGGGTTGCGAGCTGGGCTGACTGCAGGCCTTCACCAAACAATCGATTGGTCAAAACGGGCCAAAATGGGTCAAGCATGCCTCAACTTTTATGACAATTTAATTTAAAATATCACTTCTACTTATTAATAATATTTTTAACTAAGTCATTATTAATTTTATAGTGTTATCTTAAAAAATTAATTTTACTGAATTTGATAATAATATATTTATAAAATAAAAAATTAGGCTGGGCTGGGCCAAGTTAATAATTTTTGTGGGCTGGGTTGGGCCAGCCCATTGACACCCGACTTCAATTCTCTATCATCCAAATTTCTCCTGAAGCTTAAATTCCACCTGCAGATTTCCCACATGCCAGCGATCTTCTTGTTCCTGTAGGAAGCCATAGTAAAACAAGGGAAAACTTGTGCCAGTATTTTAGCCATCTGCCCACCCAAAAGAAGTTCTCACACCATTACCCAGCACAAGAATGGTTGACGCCTGGAAGGATGACTAGAATCCCCTTCCATACTGATGGAAGTATGAAACCCTTCTCGAAGCAGCATTATCCTTTAGCCATCCATTCTCTTCTATGAACTGATATTTGGATCGCACAACTCTAATCCAAATGACTTCTTACTCTATTTTAAGCTTCCTTAATGACTCGGTTAGGAGTGCATCATTCTGAACATCCAAAGGAACAATGCCACACCACCTTCCCCCTTGATTTGGCACACATACTTCCAAGCTCCCATATGTAACCCCTCCCCCTTCAAAGAGCCCCTCCAAAATAACTTTGTCCTAATACTTCCAATTTTCTACAAATTCCTCTAGGCACCTTGAATATAAAAAATAATATGATGGCAAATTTCGGAGAAGACATTTAGATAATACTAAGCAACCTCCTATTGTTAACATTTTTCCTTTCCATGTCTGTAGTTTCTTGTCCACTCAGAGAGATAAAAGACATCCAATAAGAATTCCTAGGGTTGTAGACAAATAGTGGGAGTCCCAAGTAACTAAATGGAAACGTCCCCCGTTGCATATCAAGGACCAGAGGGATATCTTCTGAATTCCCTGTAATATTGATTCCAAACACCTCTGTTTTGCACATCACTTTGCCAAGCAAATGGATCAGACTTCTTGGGTGAAATACATGATGCTCTTCGGGAAAAGAGAAGAGGATCGTATCACAGTATCATCAACAAATTGAAGACGTAACACTGAACACCATCTCTATCAACCGGAAATCCTCTAATGAGATTTTCCTTGATAGCATTGTGTCATGTTGCACTGAGAACGTGTCCCACTAACACAAACAATGAGGGATAGTTGATCTCCTTGGCTAAGCCCTCTGGAGTAGGGGTGCAAACAAAATTTAAAATTTTGATAATCCGATTCAATTTTGATGATAATTAACTAATTCGAAACCTCTTTTTCTAACCTATAAGCTTTTGAAAGAAACAGATATTTCAACAGCTTATTAGAATCGAAAATGGAAGCAGTCAATTTCATACCCGTTTTCCAATTTCAATAAAAAACAATATATATCTTTAGTAATCAATATAATAATAAATAATATGTAAATAATCAAAATTAAGATATAAAATTTATTTAAAAAGTAAAATAAAATTTTAAAGGCATCAAATAAAATTTATTAATAATATAAAAACTATTGACTCATTTTCAATAAAATATAATACAAAAATTAAGAAATTGTCAGATTGTTCCAATTCTGATAACAGAACTGAAAATGGAACACAATCGGAGAAATCGGAGTCAAAATAGGTTAATTTGCTATAAAATCTGACCCATTTGTAACCCTACCCTAGAGCTATAGAAATACCCAATTATTTTACCTAATCAACATGGAGAATCACGCTGAACTTATCAGATCCATTCTGTGGGAAAGCCATAAGCTACATAACCCTGGTTAAACAGTTCCAATTAACATGGTCATAGGCTTTTTCAAAATCAAGCTTCACCACTAAACACCGTTTTATAGTATGTTGATCAAGAAGACACCAGATACTGCCACGATCAAGAACATATCAATCTCTGGTAAACTGATTGGTTCACACTAATTAGTTGGCCTATCAATCCCCTCAGTCAGTTTGTCATAACTTTTATAATGTGCATACTCCTTTCTAAGCAAAAAAAAATAGAGTTAAGTTCAATATCCCAATAGAGAAAGAATTACACTCAAAGTCTTGGATCACCAACGTGAAGCTTTCCTTGGTGATATCCCAAAATATCTAGGTAGAAGCCCATGGAAAGACCATCTGGACCAAGAGACTTGTTATGATGATTTTGAATTTAGTGAACTTACACAAAGCTAATATACATAAAAATGACACATGTCTCCCCAGTTCAACACAAAATCAGATCAGCATCAGCTTGCCAACATCCCTTCAGAGGTTATGATTCCTATGCAATTCGTAACTTGAAAAACTAGTATAAAACTTAATGATCCCTTTGTCAGAACCAAAATTTTTGTTTCCCTTTCAGTGAATGTCAATTTACATATCTAATGTCGACTGATAGTAAATAACACATCCAAATCACCAATTACATCGTCAAGCAAAGCACCCTCTGTTTTTTCTTATTCAATTGCTTAGCAAAACTACAATAACTTAGCCGTGATAATTTCAAATCAACGAGAATGTCGCTAAATTTAAAAGTACTACAGCATTGTCTTCGAGTTAATGAACTACTTATAGCAGGGAGCACATTGCACGTTGAAATAGATGATGGCATGCTAGAATATTCCCAACAAATCACGGCATCTCTCATTTGTTTCTTGTTATCTCAGTTTCTTCCAGCCAAACATTCAGCACCTGTGGATTAGTCAAGGTTAATAAACATATTCAACTACAACACATTGATTGGATACATCGTTTCGACCGCGTTTCACTACTAGAAGGTCAAACATCATTTGTATGGAGCTTATAACGAGATTATATACTTGACCTAATCATGATATCTGTTGAAAATGAATCAAGAAGACCAACAGATCTGCATGCGTGGTCAAGGGTATACGAAAATGAATTTAAAGCGGCATACAAGGAAATGAACTATAATTAATCACACGCAACTGGTTCCAACACTCTGCAAGCCGCTTCGGCCATAAGCAATCAAATGCAGATTCAAGATAGATTACGAATTATCGGCGCAACACCACATACCGTACGCGTAGGCGACGGATGGATTATGTTCGTTCCTCACGATCGTGTCGCCGTCCGCATACCAAGCGATCTCGTCCCCTTGTTTGATCTCCCTGGGGCTGATACTCGAGCAAGAAAAAGAAAATCGAGTGCAATCTCATGATCAGTCTGAGAGCACGTTCGATCACACGACCTAAACAAGACCGCAGCAAGACGACAGTGCATATTTGCGCCGACCTGAGTGGACGGAACCGGACGGTTACGGTGACATTCTCCGTGGGCTGCTCGGCATCGGGGACCACACCCTCGGAGAACAATCGGTGCGGCCTGCTTCGCGCGGAGGACGACGCCGGGGAGCTCTGGCCGTCGGTGGCCGCCGCGTCCGGCGCCTGCCTCGACGACGAGGTGGTGGAGGAGGAGGGGGAGCTGGCGGCGACCCTCAGGAGCCCCGCGGCGGCCGCCTTCTTCTGCCGCGGCATCTGCCTGGACGCCATTGCCCGCGGAGCTCGGATCGGGAGGAGATCCTGCGCTTCCGCGCCGCGCGAAGGCACCGGAGAGTGGAGACACGGGCACCGGCCGGGCTAAAGAGAGAAGAAGGACGTCATCGGAGAGCGCCGCGGAAGGAAAACCTGGATGTCAGAACCGCATTTCCCCCCATGGCGAAGGGGGAGAGAAAGAGAGAGGGGCGAGGAAAGGAAGAAATGGCCGGGGGTGGAGAGAGTGGGGAGAGAAAAGGGCGCTGAAAGGACGGCGAATTTTCAGAGGTGGTGCGGGTGCCGGCCCTGCCGTTGCTTTTGGTTAAAAGAGGGGAAAACGGGGGAGAAATCTCGCAAAATGCCCCGTATCTTTTTGCCTTGCCTTTGAAGCGATGGCCACCTGCAAACCTGCTGCTACGCCGGGCGAGAGCGCGCACTGGCAGGGGAAAGGTCCGCTGCCCCCGGACGAGTAACGCCAGGCTCCTGCCGATACGTCATGCGCTCCGGAGTGGCGTCATTTCTCCGTGGATGACGTGCTCTCCTGGACGACTACCCAATGGGGTTCACGCACATCAAATGGGACAGGGTCAGATCCTGCTTTTCGCCGTTTTAATGGGACGGTGATGGCTCTCGTCGGTACGCTTACCGCCCCCCGTCTGTCGCCTCCTTTTATTTCGCGACGGTGGTACGATGGGGGCGGTCGGGGAGGAGAAGAGGAGTGTTTCCCGTTCTGCATCGGGTGAGCGGAGTGAACGCTCTTTCTGAAGGTATTTTTCCAGAATTGGGAATCGGCATGATACTATATATTAAATTTGTCCAATAACAATAAATAAAAGTAAATCGGATATTTAACTAAAATTCTCGTCGAGTTAATATGTCAGACAAAATTCTAACACTAGTCAAATATTTACAAAGAAATTCTGAATTGTTTGAGAAAATATATTTTTGTAAATCTAAATTGCTAGCAAGCATATCATGAAGAAATCAAACACAACGCAAGAAAAAGACAAAATCATGTTGTCCGCACGTGTTTTGTGTAGGGGAGGCGAGCTCGTGAGAGTCGCTGCATCGATATCGTCCGCGAATCTTTGGTGTTTGGCCTCAGAACATATTTTTTATATAATTTTATGGTAAAAAAATTGGTGAGATATGATAATCAGAAAATAGTGGTTATGTAAAACTGCGAAAAAGATAAGAGACCGCAATAGAAATGGAGGTCTCAGTCTCACCTCTCTTTTTACAGTAGCAATCTCCCAAGGGAAAAAAATATTTTTGCAATGATTGTCAAAACAAATTTTAACATATTTTGTTACAAAAAAATAACTCGATTTGTACATTATGCTGTCAAATTGTCCCATAAGACTTGTTTGTATGATTTTAAATTTTTGTTTCGGGATCAATGTTTATAATTACATTTTTATTTGTGAATAAATAATTTTTATTTAGTTAACTTCGTTTTTTTTAAAAAAATCAGATGAGCCTAGATTTTGTCAGGCTTGTGGGACCAGGGACAAATCCCCACGTACCGTTTAGTTATATACGATCCCACTGTTTTTCATGATTAAAAGTAAATTACCAACAAATCCGTTTAACTATTTTTCAAAATAAGCTGCTCTGACGAAAAGCAGTCATTAAGATTGACGACCTTGCGGAAAAACTACTGATCGAGTAAATCATTTAATCGTTATAATCTGTACGACAAAACAACTATATATGTGAAAGACCAAAAAGACTTTTACGTTGCATCACAGGCATCATGAGATTCACTTTGCTCTCCGGGCGATGATGGTCATGTACTAAACACTCCTTGTTCATGTATGCGCGAGTAATCCACTCTTGTCGATCAATGTTCGCCGGACGTACGCAAAAGTTACCTTTCAATCATTATTTTTGACATGCAATGCAATTATGGTCTTCGATTTATCTACCTCTTTCTTTCTTCGGGTGTCTACTATTTTTAACTATGACTGTGTAGTTGGATTCTGGTTCAGTGTCATTCTTTGTCTAGTACATAGTTATGATTAGGCCTGTCAAATGGGCGGGCTTAACCCATCGGTCCGTCGAATATTCGGACATGGTCCGTCGAATAAGCTTGGCCCTCGTTTCTGTTCAGTCGACGGCCCGTGGATCTGGCCCGTCAAAAGCCCGTCAGCCCGTCACGGAGGCTGGAGCCCTAGAGAAAACACAGCGTCCCGGCGGCCAGCGGTGAGCTACAGCCTCCAGCGAAAGCGGCGACCAGCATCCCGGCAAGCCGTGAGCAGCATCCGTAGCGAAAGCACAGCGTCCCGGCTTTGCCAGAGGGGGAGGAGGGAGAGATTGCCCATTGTCGGCGATATAGATCTGGGGCATTGTCGCTTCGCCGCAAGGACGGAAGCGATGGCGGGCGCGGTCGTCGGTGGGGTTGGAGAGGACCTCCATCACCGTCGGCGGGGAGGAGAGCCCCGGAGGGGCGGACGGGGCAACGGGCGGCGGGAAGCAGGAGAAGATGGGGGAGGCGGTGAGCGGCGCCGCCCGTCCCGCCACGAGCTGCACCACGGGAAGGGTTCGTGGACGGCGGCGTTCGTGGCCGTCGATTACCTATTCCTCTTCATTTTCTTCGGCTTGCTCTGCTTTTTCCTGTTTCAGATCTGGCGCGGAGCCAGCGGCGGCGGCGAATCGTTCGCCTAATACCTTCGTTCTCTTAATGGTTGGATCGCTCGAGGAAAGCAAAACCCTGATATTTTCGTTCCGGCGATCTGTTTCCTTCCACATTGACGTTGTTATTCTTCGATTTATGAATATGAAGGGCTGATGCTTGAAAAGATGCAGAATTCCCATGGTCGTCAGAGCAATGCACTCCGGAGGATTCTGTAGACGATGCAGAGAAATACGAGGCACCAAGGATATCCGGTTCGCCATGAAAATGGGAATTCTGTTCTAAATATTGCCCGTCTTTTTCCATAACAGGGTGCATCTTACGGTGAAGCTCGATAGAAGCTCCCATCTTCGCATCTTTCCATGCCAAGGTACCCTTCATCGTGACCTCTTCCGCAATAAAGTTTTTTTTTCTGCTGGTGTTGGTTATCTTATGTCCTGTTTAGTTAAAGTTTTATTTTTGATATTATATTAATATTAATATTTTTAAATGTTGAAATATTAATATCAAAAATAATATAAATTAACATTTATATTACATAATATATTTTGTTTGCACTACAAATTTTAAAATTGATGTAATTAATCAAACATCTTTTGATAATTTTTATCAATATCAATTTTAAAATTGATAATGATAAAAATATTTAATAATGTTATCAAATAGAGTGTTAGATATTGATTGGTTCGAATACAGGAAAGGTAATGTTTTGATAGATTAGAGATTCAGTGATAAAATAAGGTAGTGCTTGCTCCGTTTGGCTCGAGTATTAGAAATAATATATATATATTTATTTACGACAGACAAAGTATCAATAACAAAATTGAACACTAGTTTAAAATTCACAAACAAAATCAGGCCGAGTGTTAGTTTCAACTTCATGAATGAGCTTGTGTCAAGTTTTACGAACCGATTCATATCAAGCACGGAGTCAGGGCAGGATTGATTTATTTGACTTCCAATTTAAACTTGGTTCTATCGTGAAAATGAGTAATTTGAACACTCGAATATATCCTGACTTTAAATGAATTTAACTAGTTCGAGCAAAATATAATATTTATCTGGCTATTTGGCACCTTACTAAACATGGGACACAGGTTTTAATTGTTTTAATGCTTCCCTTTTGTTCTCTCAAGTTTTATTCCCAGATTTAGAGTTATGTGAAATTTCTGCCTCTTGAGCTTGCTTTCTTCTTAACAGGGTGATTATGATATGTTGGCTGGATTAAATTTGAACTTCATTTGATAAGTCGATTGGATTTGATTACAGTTTAATATCCAGATTTTACTTTGAACTAAGACACAGGATCACCTGAATACTTTTCCAAAGGGACCTCAAAATGGCCTTCTTTAGGAATTTTTGTCTAACGTGGCATTATGCATGTGATATGGAATTTTTCTTTAAGAGCATCAACATTAGATTACAAATATGATGTAAAAGCTAATGGAGTATGCTACTCCCAGGTATCTTTGCGCCGTAGGAATGGCAGGATTCTGGCCAGAAGTCTGGTCTCCACTTTGCCATTCTCCATGGCAATTGCAGCTTCACCAAGGAACAGTCTGTTGTCTACTCTGAGTTCTGTTGATTCCAGTAGACTGTATTTCTTCAAGATATATAACTGGAGGAAGACCAATTTTATTTTGTTCTATTTCCTAATCATCCCCATTAACCTTCTTGCTTTACTTTTGTATCAGTAGAGTTATATCTACTGCTCAAGCAACCGTATAAGGATTCCCTTATGAGACATTTAAACAGGAAATTGATATGAGTTAAACCTCTGTTTGTTGCTTTTTTCCGAAGGCCGATCTTGCTTGGATGGTTTGTCATGATTATGTTTCTGTATTGACTTTCGTAGTTTTCATACAATGTATAGGATATTATGTTTCCATTCCTTTTATGTCCCTAGATCTATTTGTTATTTTCTGTTCATTTTTTAAACTTGTCGGATGCCGTGATTGCAATTGATATTTCCAAGAACCCCTTTGTGAGATGCTATTATTATCTTTTTGGCTCTTCATCATCTTGACAAAGGGAATTTATTATGGCAATAGTGTTAGTGTTATATATCTCTGTGTTATAAAACCTGTAGGTACTTTTATATTTCACAAATTGACAGGTGTTCTGTTTTTTTTAGATTTTATATTTAGTTGAATTATGAAATTTACGGATGATTTTATAATCCCTTTATGATTTTTAAAATTTTTTATATTTTTATTAATTTTATGATATTTGTAAAATTTTCTATTTATAACTGTTTTACAAAACTTAAGTCCATTGGGCTAACGGGCTTTGGCGGGCTCAAGCCCATTTAAACAATCTAAGCCCGTTGGGCTTTTTACATGGGCTTGGGCTTGGGCTCTATATATGTGGGCTTAAGTGGGCTTGGGCCGGGCCAGCCCAAGCCCGGCCCATTGACACCCCTAGTTATGATCCCCGATTCGAGACTGTTAGTTCGAACAACATTCACATCTCTTTGATGTGATTTTTCAGTTTTGAGAAACTTGTCAAACTCTCCGAGAGGAGCTCTTATACATGTTGTTCGAGTTTTTATCGTGATCGATGTGTGATTTTGTCATACTTTGTGGGACATCTTGGTATCGTACCAAATATCATCTGCGTCATTATTTTTGACGTGCGTAGCATTGCGACATGATCTTGCCTTAATTTCGTCTCGCAGTACAAAGTTGTGATCCAGATAAATGCATGTTAAGTGGTCGAGTAAATCATGTACGTGTCACACTCTTTGTGTCCTTTGGTCAGAGCATCGAGAACGATATATTGTTGATATTAATATATTTCAAATAACAGAACCTTTAAGTCAAAACTTATAGTATTCAGCTTGTGAATATGCTAGATTAAATCAGCGAATTACTAATAATTTTGATTAAATATTGTTTGAGAATTAAATTAAAAAACACCAAAATAAAATTTGCTTTGTTGGAATAATTTTATGAGTAGTTGACATCCTCGAACGTACGACTGCTGATTAATAACAGGGTTGTTACGTTAGTCAGCTTATTTAAATGTTACACACCAAAAATTTGGATCAGTCAAAAAAATCATCGTGATTTATGAATATGTGGCATGTGATATATCATATGTTATATCCGTGTGATATTGACGATGACATCAAGTATTTGGGTAGATCGTAGCAGTCTGTGAATATGATAAGATATTAAATTACGTTATCATCGAGAATTTCAATTTATTATATTATTTTAAAAGTTGAATTGAAAAAAACTCCGAAATTAAAGATATATTTGTCAAGAGTGATCCAAAAAATGGTAGCATTATCGAAAAGCCGCTGCTGACGCCTGTTGAAGCAGTCGGTTCATTTAATAATCACAAAATGTATTGTTTGTGCTGCAAAATAATATATGTTTAATATTATTACCAAATAGGCAGTTAGCTTAATTTATTAAGAAGGTTAGAGTGTTTTAAGCACATCGAAGAAAGAGGAAAGGCATTGGATCAAATCGAACTGGCCGACTGATTCAATCAAAATTTTTTATTTGGATCAGATGCCAGATCCGACAAAATTAAGTCAGGATCAGGAGTCCTTGAAGATCCCGGCGGATGAGCACACGATTTTTTTTCCCATGTTCAAAATATTAGCCCAATACTAGATAGTCTAAATTTATATTTGTACTCTTTTCCGTGGTCCTTTAAATGCTTAAACATCTGTTATTTAAATAAAATGGAAAATGTGAACCTAGAATATGGTTCATCTGTAACAATTGACTAAATCAGCTTATTAACTCAACAACCAGACTACTTCCTAAGAGGTCACATATCCTCGAGGGATAGTACGTTTAATTTCGAATTTTTTTCGACTTAACATTCAAAAAATGGTTAAGTGATGTTGTCATGGGTCAGTTGATTTAAGATTTTAACATGTTCATAAATCGAGATGTTATAATCTTTTCCTCTTAAAGATTGACCTTCTCGTCAAGATCACACGTATTACATATCAAGTTTAAACCTGATATGTAAAGGAAAGCGACAAATCAGTACGAATATCTTAAAATAAAACTAGATAAAAAGTCAGGTTTGGTCAAGTTAGACATTAAAATTAACAAACAATATTTAATTTCGAAGCAAGCCAGATGTTAAGGAGTTTAAAATAATTGTCGATATCATAGAAAAAAAATATTTGACATGTCGAAAATTTCAGAGATTGGTGTGAATATGCTCTCATATAAAATTCCAGCCTTTTCTCGGTGGACCCCACTCACTAGAAAGCCCATGACGCGGTCTGGCCCAAGGACAATTCGATCACTGCCAGGTGACGTCACCTCCGTCGAGAGCGCTATTCTGCCCTGCATAAGTGGGTACCTGGTGCTTTGGCCTCTTGCTCTTTTTAGTTTTGAACTTATCAATGTTTCTAAATGTGCGTATCTTCATAAAATAAAAAATTATAATCTTTTATGGAGTGTTTGGTTGCATGACAGCGAAAGTTTTTATTTTAATTTTTAAAATTTGTATGAAAACTTGTTAAAAGAGGTGTTTGGTAACCATGGCAATTTTATATTTTAAAAGTGATTTTCTTCTTTAACAGTAAAAGAGGGTCTCACCTCTTTCTTTTTTCTTGTGATCCCACACTTTATTTGGTCATGTGTGATAGTTACTCTTTTTTCGTAATCACATCCCTCCAAACATGATAATTTTATGTCATGAGTTGGTTCACTTTTTATTTTAATAAAAAATTTTGTCGTGAAAGTATACAAAAAACTATCATGCAACCAAACACCCCATTAAACTTATTTCTCGTCCGCTAAAAATAAGTGATTTTTACCTAGAATAATGTTACCGTTTCTATCTTTCTAGAAAATATAGGATGTTTGTGCCAAGAAAAAGAAAAAAAGAATTACACGTATGTTGTCTAATTTCATCTTATGGGGGTGTTTTTATGTCCAGAGGCTCTTGTTTTCAAAAGTACAACATGTCAAATAATATGCTTTTGGCGTATCAATCTAGAAACTGATACAAGTTTGAAACTTGTCTTGGTGTTGTTTCCACTGCAAATTTTAAAATTGATAATATTAATCAAATAAATTTGAGTGATGGTTATCGACGTCGATTTTAAAATTGATAACGACAAATGTTCCTAACAACGTAACTAAACAGGACCTCTATCACTATTAATTTTAAAATTGATATTGTTGATAATCACTTTGAAGTGTTTGAATAATAGTATCAATTTTAAAATCTGTATGGTAAACAACACATGTTGTGTAATACAAATGTCAACTTGTATCAATTTTGATATCGATACTTCATCTTTTAGAAATATCAATATCAATACTAATATAATATCATTTTTGATACTGTAACCAAACGGGCCATAAGAGTATTTCGTTATGTATCTCTTTATTCTTAGAATACATCTCTTATTCAGATATGTTAACAATAAAATGCGCGTTTTTGTATTTATATTTCAGGTGTAACGTATGCATAAATGATAGGCGTAACGTGTACAGCATAATTTAAAGTAAAATTTAAGCCCATTTATATGCAAATTTCAAGTAACCATATAGTTGAAAACATATTCTAAGTCATTTTCAAGTCCTCAAAATAGAAAATTTGTATATTCTTTTCCATGAAAATTTGATCCCACGCAAAATGTTTTCCCAATATTCCTCTTTCCATTCAACCAAATGGACCCTTAGTGCAACCCATATTCAGGTTCAAATTTGTTTAGTTGCATAATAAGATAAATTTGTATTTAAATTTTTAAAAATCGTAAAAAAACTTGTTAAAAGAAGTGTTTGACAATTACGATAATTTTATGTTTTGAAAGTGATTTTCTTCTTAAACAGAAAAAGAGAGTCATATCTCTTTCTTATTTTTTGTGGCCCCTCACTTTATTTGATCATGTATGGTAATTATTCTTTTTTGTTATCACATCTCTTCAAACATGATAATTTTATGTCATGAGTTAACTTATTTTTTATTATAAAAATGTACGAAAAATTATCATGCAACCAAACACTTCATTATGTTTTAGTGTGATGGATGCATCAACGTATTGTGGTGATTTGCCAGCTCACAAATACCGGGTAGGCAAAAAAAAAGGAAAGAAAAGAAAAAAGAGAGAGTGGAGTCCCCACGCCCGCCGTATAAAAACTCACGGCGTCGCCGTTCCATTGCGAGCAAGACGGGGAGAGGAAGACTAATGGGGTGTTTGGTTGCATGATAATGATGGTTTTTGTTTTAATTTTTAAAAATTGTAAGAAAATTTGTTAAAAGAGGTGTTTGGTAACCATGACAATTTTATGTTTTAAAAGTGATTTTCTTCTTAAACAAAAAAAGAGAGTCTCACCTCTTTCTTTTTTCTTGTGGTCTCCCACTTTGTTTGGTAATGTGTGGTAGTTACTCTTTTTTGTAATCACATCCCTCCAAACATGATAATTCTATGTCATGAGTTGGTTCACTTTTTATTTTAATACAATTTTTTATTATGAAAGTGTACAAAAAATTATCATGCAACCAAACACCCTGTAATGATTAAAAGGGGATAAAAACAACTGAACGGTAGAGATACTCCTTGGGCAATTACTTTCTTTTAATGTACGATGTAATTAAGATTGTTCGCTGTTGTGTTCAACTCGAAAAAAAAACTAAATTAGCATTTTGATTCCACTTGATTTGGTTTGAATCACCGATTAGTTTAGTGTGATTCCTATGACTCTTCGAATCAAATTCAATCGTCGAGCCATCGTGACCAAAAAAAAGGTACTAATTTCAAAATTGTTATAAAAAACTTAAAACCATAGCCAAAATACCCATTTAAGGGTGAAACTAGCTAGGGTTACTTCCTGCTTTGTTTTTTTGTCCCCATGATAAGATGGGGCGGGGGTGGAAATTAGGGGTGTGAACCAAACCGACTAGATTGCCACAGTTTCGGTTCAACTACTAATTTGAAAGTCTCCCAAATCAGATCACATCAACTAAATCGATTGGTCTTAATTAAAAATTATAAGATAATAATATATTATTTTAAAAATCAATGTTTATATTATGATAATAATTTCTTTCAGTAATCTATTTACAAAAAATAAGTATTTATATAAATAATTACTTGATTTCCAGTTTCAAATTGAATTGAACTAGCTAAGCTAGTCTAGTTCAAAAAATAATAATCTCAAACCGAACCAAGCTGACACACCCCTAGGTAGGTTAATCCTGACGTATCAAACTAAGGTCATGCAAGGTTAGTGTGCATAAACCCCCTGAGGGTACTGTTCCTCTCGAGGATGTCAAGCTTGGGATATCTTAATATTTCAAATACCTGTCGGTTCACAGTGTGGTCACTCACTCTTTTGCCTGCCGCAAAATACTTGCTTCTCGCAGTTCGTCTTGGACTGGGCCTTACTCGTCGATGCCCACCTTAACATATAATGGGCCTCACTGTACTTTTCTCTGGTCGGTATTGGGAGAGAAATTAAAGCATCTGGCGCTGTGCTTATTCCCCCCGTTCTTGAAAAGTTCCCAACCCAAGTTATTCCCAACAAAATATAATCTTCTTAAACTCCTTGCAGTTATTTTTATAATTATCTTCTTCTTGAATGAGCTTTTTGTCGTCCTGTTTAAAAGGATGCATAAGCATCATGAATTAACGTCGTATATATGTAAATCTTCCAAGACCACCTTGTTGAACATTTGTGGATACAAGTACAATTCTCTTGTATGCTCTTTTCATGAGTAAACCAATATCAATATCAATATTATATTAATATTTTAATATAGTTACACCAATATCAGTCGTGACGTCGTGCGTAAACTGATTATAAATTAATCCCTTCAAACTAAAGAAATTGTGACTATATATATATCCTAGCTTAATTATACAGTTAAAAAAATCCCCAAGCACACTCATCTTGATGCCGTCAAATTTTCAACAAGCCTAGCACCGCCTCAGCCACGTGGTCATTTATTTCTCTTTGTACCCAGAATTAACCAGAAGGGACCAAAATAAACATTTACGTCATTCGGGACGGCGGATTATAATAGTCTGGGCATTTGGAAATGCGGTTCTGGGATGAGTTTTGTGTGGGGATTATATACAGGGAAAGAAATTACTCATAGGGTGTTTGGCTGCATGATAATTTTTTGTACACTTTCATGATAAAAAATTGTATTAAAATAAAAAGTGAACCAACTCATGACATAAAATTATCATGTTTGGAGGGATGTGATTACAAAAAAGAGTAACCACCGCACATGACCAAATAAAGTGGGGGACCACAAGACCCTCTTTTTTTGTTTAAGAAGACCACAAGCGGGTTTTAGTCGGGCCGACACACTACACTAAATTCGTCCTTTACCTATGCGAGAAAAACGTAGGTAAAGCCAATTTTCCCGTAGGTATTTCAATTTACCTACGGGCCCCCCCGTAGGAAGTCGCGTCGGGCTAGGACATGTTGGTAAATGTTTTACCTACAGTAGGTCCCATAGTCAACAAACACCCATAGGTATAGTCCCTAAGTATACCTACGATCCATACACCCATTGGTAAAACATGCTTACTTGTTTAGCAAGCGTAGGTAAAGAAAATTGATACAAACGAGTATACCTATGGTTCCTCCCGTAGGTAAAAGTAGTGGTAAAAAATGGACGGATCTTTGACAGCATTTTACATTTACCTACGGCCAGAAACCGTAGGTATTCATACAAGTTCTTCAACCACTCATCTACACATTGTTCCACATTCACACTGTTCCATACAACCACTTATATACACATCATTACATACACCCATTCATGTTCCATTCAATCACTTCGTTTCATACATGTTCCATGTTCCATACAACTTGTTTCATACATTGGTCCACACTGTTCCATACATCCTATTTCATACAACCTGTTCCATACACTGTTTCATCTACACATTGTTCCATACACCCATTCATGTTACACCTCTTGACACACATTGTTCCATACACCTGTTCCATACAACATGTTCCATACTCATTGTTCCATTCATATACTCAAATTTCAGGTTCAGTTTAGGAAAATTTAAACAATTTTGCACATATCATTGAGTTGCTAAAATGAAAATGAAGAAGTTTTACAACATGTTAAAGTAACACATCTACACCTGTATTATATACACCAAATATGCATAAGATTTAAGAGTTTTCATGTTCAACTACAACCAAAGTACTGATGAATTACATTTTTCATGGCTCCTCATGCATAGGAATATAACCAATTTGTCTTGATGATAACCTGTGGCCATAAAAATACAAACAACATAAGTATGTAAAATGGTAACTTGCGTGATGTAACTTTGTATGTAAAGATAACTTACATAATCTTTCAACCATATTATATAACTTCTAATAACATCTTGTATTTTCTTCGTATGATTGTCTTTAACAGATAGGGGGCATTTGACTTTTCGCCAATTATAATTGATACCATTCAATATGCATTTACATATCACAAATCTCTATAGAAAAATATATAAACTATAAACAAAAGATGTCTTAATTAGACATTACAAGGGTTAATATTCTAGTCCAAATCAGATATATGTACATTTTTAAACCAGACATATATGTATACGTACCTTATAGCTGGAGAAGACTGTCTAAATCAAACTTTGATACTTTTGCAACCTAGCATTCATCACTCTTAGCAAACCTTTCATGAACCCTTGACTGATTGTTTGCTAAAACCTTTCGACAAGTTACAACAACATTTGAAAATAAGAAAAAATGAGCTTCTGATGTGGTCACAAGATGAGATTTATTAGGGCAGTGAAGAAATTATTCAACCATCTTGCTCATCATCATTATTGTCATCAACTTGTATACATGATATCTAATCAACCTCTAAGCAACTTAACAACTTGATTCATAATAACCTGTATACATAACATTCATAACTTATGTATAACATCTAAAGCATTCATATCATGTAAACATGAGTAAGATATTAACATCTTGATTCAATTTGTTTTGCTAAATAGTAGAAAAAACTAAGAACTTAATCTATTTAAAAATGTAAACATTCACAACTTGTATATATGAAATATACAAAAATGTTAAGAGCTTTAAGTTTCCATCACAACCAATTTGCTTAGCTAGTATATGTAAACCATTTAAAAGTCATATCTTGTGCAATTAGACAAATATCAATGTAATTACCTTTCTTTATGCATCTCTATAACATCTATGTTCAATTTCCACTCACATAGAAATTGCAAGGTGTTGACTCCTTCAAGCTTTCAGTCAATCAAACTAAGTTCTGGCCTCTGATCACAACAATCCCTTGCCTAGGTAAATAGAAGATACCGAACATATACTAAGTTCTGGTCTCTGATTCTTCAAATCTTTCTTCTGTAAGACAAAGTTGGATAAAAGAAATTAACATAAATACTAAGTTCTGGACAAAAGAAATTGCAACAAGCTACAAGATTAACCAAGAAATAGTGACTTCAAGTAATGAGAGTTTACCTTAACAACGAGATTCTCATTCTCTTCTTCCAACACGTCAAGTTGCAAGACAACCAAATCTCTCCATAAGAATCTGTGAACAATGCATCTCAAGCACGAAAACATAACTGTAGTTCATAAGAATCCGCCGGAATGTGATTTCGCCCCCCCCTCTAAAATTTCAGCATTATATGTCTATGCAGTAAATACATGCAAAATTTTACCAATATACATACAAATCACCTATGTATACATAAAAACATTAGAAAAATCTACATATTCATACATTCGGTGAAAAATAGACGTGTACATCAAAAAATTACCAAAATTTATCCTGTGACAAATAGATTGAAAAAGCTGAAAATATATACCTGAGCATAAAATTGCCATAAAATAAAGATGTATATACTATAAAATTTCAAAAAATTAACTTGTATGCGTAAAAATCACATAAAAATAAAGATGTATAAATAAAAAAATCAGAAAAATATGTTAAAATAGAACCTGTACCTGTATGCTTACATATGTTAAAATCATTTGCTTTTTCATTCAAACAGACTGCCCTGAGCATAAAAAAAAAGTTCTCAAACTGGTCTGAGTATAAACAAACTGGCCTGGGCATCAACTACAACCAAAAAAATAGACTTCCCTGATCATAAATAAACATGTCTCAAACAAGTCTGAGCATATTCAGATTGCCCTGAGCATAAAAAACAAAGGAGGACGGGGTCGTCACGGTGGCCTCCTCTGGACTCGAAGAAGAAGTAGAACATCCTGCGCACGGCGTGCAGAGAGAAGAGAACCAGCTCGCTTCAAACAAAACCGTGAAAGAACTTCTCTGAAGCATTTGATCGAACAGCTGCACTGCACCACCGAGGGAGGAGCCTCGTAGAAGCGAACAGACCAAGAGTCGCCCAGCGGCCAGCTCCCTCACCTCGCGCCGTGGGTGTGTTGCAGGCGGTAGTACCCAGCGTGGTGTCCTCCACCGTGCAGTTGGATCCGCTGTCCCCCAGTATGTCCAGCCTCAACCTTCTCTCCACGAGGCAGGGGTCGCCGGCGGCCGCCACCATCTCGCCTTCTTCTTCTTCCAGCTCTCCGCCATCGGGGACGAGATTGAAGTCCCTGAGGAGGTCCACGGCGAGCCTCCTCGGGGCGGGACTCCTAGGGTTCGCATGCACAGGGCCTCCGCGGACGAGGAGGATGAAGGTGGGGAGGGAGACGAGGAGAAGAAGCGCCCGCGGAGCTGAGCTACACATGGCCGGTGCGTCTGCCTGTACCGTCCGTCCTCCGAGCCGCCTTCCCTTCCTTCTCCGCAGCGCCGCGCTTTTAAAGAGAGGGGGCGATTTTGCGAGAAACCCCCCCCATTGATACATCGCAAGCTAGGAGCCCGGCGCCCCGTGCTCCCACCGCCCCCTAGCCCCCTGCGGACAGCCGCCGGACGCCAGTACCAGCACCCCTGCTCCAAGAGCCCCCCCCCCCCTCCTCCTCCTCCTCCTCCGCGCTGCAGGTGACCGGGCGGCCAGGCTTCCAGATGCGGGGGGGGGGACAGCGAAATTGGAGGATTTGCGATTGGGGGAAGGGAGGGAAGATGAAAGTGGAGCCGGAAAGAAATATTAGAAATTTTACAGGTCGAAGAGTTATATTTTTATTTAATACTTTATATATTATATATTAAAATATGATATTCTCATTAATAGTAATGTATTATGTTAATATATTATGTATATTTATATATTAATAAATTTTTATTTAATATATCATATTCTTATTAATATAAGTATTTTAATCATGGAAGGCCGGGTTGGCCGACTCGGCCGGTTTTCGGGCCGACCGGCCTAGAAACAACCCGGCCTAGGTGACTATACGGCGGCCCTGTGTGGGGTCGTCCGAGTCGTCGTCGGGTCGCGCAACCCTGTCCGACCCCAGGTCGATATGCGACTACTCTGCTTCCCCATTTAATAATAGTATAACAATATTTCACTATCACTTAAACTCTCACATATATATAAAATTTATAATCACAAATATGTTATATACTTAAAATTTATCAAAATCTATTTTAACTCTCTTCTCTTTCACACACACATCATATTTACTTATATACATAAATAAATATTCACATTTAATTAGAACATAAAAATATAATTATATGTATGTATACATAAATATATATAATATAACAACTAATTTTTATATTTTTTATTATTTTTATGTAATTTTATATATTTTTTAATATTTTTATGATAAAAAATAAATTCAACCTCGTCCGACCCCATCCGACCAAGGGTGGCGACCCCGTCCGACTATGTCAATTTTGGGCCGACCGACCCCGGGTTGACCCCCGACCCGTCCTTCCTTGATATTAATTTTTAATATTTATATATTTTAATAATATATTATTACATTATTTTCAACTATTTATTTTATTATGTTAGTTTCATATTTAGATAATTATTTTATAATTTTATACATTTTAATATATTGTATTATTATTTATAATAAAATATTATTTCATACTGATAAAATATTCATAAATTTATTTTACTATTTTTATATTTTATTTAAAATACATGTTTCTATTAATATTAATACATTTATTATATTATTTATAAAAAATAGTATTTATATTGATATATTATTTATACATTTATTTTACTATTTTTTTATATTTTTATTAAATATATTATGTTTTCTTTAATATTAATATGTTTATTATATTATTATTTATAAAAAATATTTTAATATATAAATATAATATTTATAAATTTATTTTATTTTTTATATTTTTAACATATTATTTTTTCATTGATATTAATATATTTATTATATCATATTTTACTAAATTTTTTAGGGTATAGTTAATATGTGAGTTGATCATAACCGTCTATGTATTTAAATGAATGGATGAGATTTGTTTATTTGTTATATCATTTACCTACGAGATATCAATTGTAGGTAGTATGCAGTTGTTAGCATATTTACTTACGGGTGCTTAATTAGTAGGTATAGTACGTAGGTATAAGTTATATTTACCTACTAAATTCTTACCTACGGGAGGGGGTCACGTAAGTACATGCCAGTTTTCACGTAGTGACATACGGGCCGAAGCGGGCCGACGCGGGCTAAAACGGGCCAAATAACTTTCAATTTTGTATGTCAAAAACATCATTTGTACTTATTAAAAATATATTTTAATTAAATTATTATTAATTTTATAACATTATTTTAAATAATTAAAATTATCATATTTAATAAATATTTATTTATAAAATATATAGTTGGGCCGGGCCGGGTCGGGTCGGGCCAAGTCAATATTTTTTGCGGGCCGGGTCGGGCCGGGCCAACAATGTAGTGCGGGCCGGGTTGGGCCGGGCCAATATATTTTGGACCGGGCCCTAAGCGGGCCGACCTCGGGCCGGGCTGGGCCCGGCCCGTTGACACCCCTATATATAACTGTGTAGATGGAGTCTTTATTATGGTGGGGCGTTTTCTTCGTAAAACTGCAGACGAAAGAGAGTGGTGAATATAATTAAGAGGGAACGGAATTAGATGCAGATCGTCTTTCATAAATATCCAATGTCAGTTTTTTGAAGTGAAGACAGAAAGAATAAACATAGGTAATTGATTAGTTTGGTTCTTTCTTGGATGTGAAGGTGTTATATATATATATATATATATGGTAAGTGTTGAGGATCGCAGTAGATATCACTGATATAGTGCGGAACTAATATACCGACTCTGCAAAAAATAAATAAATAAAATATATAGGAGGAGTAGAGATAGAGAGGAGCACACCGGGATTTACGTGGTTCGGAGGCGATATGCCTTCCTACGTCCACGGACGAAGACAAACGACTTCCACTATATGAGAAACAAGTACAAAGGATGGAGAATCTCTCAAGACCCGAAGCCCTTTACACCCTCAAACTCTCTCTATGATATCTCCTAAGAGAATACAAGAAATAGAGAGAAGAAGAGAATATGGTGGTGGTGTCTCTCTCTTGCTAGCTTGGTCTTGTCTTGCTTATGTGTGATGTGTTGCCCTCTCCTCAAGCCTTTATATAGAGGTGGTAGGAACTCTCTAGATATGCCTAGAAAATATTTTTTTGGATATCTCTAGAAAATATCATAGCACTCTCTATATGTGCCTAGAAAACATGTAAGCACTTTTGGATGTGCCTAGAAGATATGGCTAGAAGAGTCCGCAAAATTCTTAAGTTGACCAAGTCAACCTTTACAATAAGAACTGCGAAATTAATTAAAGATGGACGATATGTGCTAACAAACAGAGATGGAGATAAAAATTAGCATATATATAATTAGATTCTAAGGAGCTCTTGGCATATTTTTGCCTACCGGTTTTTACAGATGCAAATCCAGACTGAGCTGTTCTTGCACTCCTCCGGACGCCGATCCATGTAGAAGCCGACCGGTCAGCGGCGGAGCCGGCGGCGGCAGGCCGGGGATCTTGCCGCCCCACCGGCCTCCGACCGCCGCCGTGCCCTCCATTTACCGGCCGGGGCGCCGTCCATCTACTCCGAGCGACGAAGGCCGCGCTGCCGCGCGATCGCCCTGCACGAGGTGAAGACCTGCTCCGCCACCACCTTGCGCGGAGGGGATCGTCATCCTCCACAGCCCCGGCAACGGGTCGCCGTTGAGGGGTTGGGAGACGGAACCGGGCCCGCCGTGAAACGGGGACAGTCCGGCCAGCTTAACGGTGCCAGGCCAGGGCGAGCGGTGGGGCGGAGGAAGGGCATCAAGCACACGGCCGGCGACCATGGAACCCAGGCGGTGGTAACTCATGCTGCTGTAGACACGACCCTCGGCGGCGCCGCCGCCGAGGGCGTGTTGGTGCCCCGCCATGGTCGACTGCAGGTGGGCGCTCCTAGCGTGCTGCCTCTCGCGCTTGTGGGCGTTCTGGTGTCCCCCCAGCGCCTGCGGCGTTGGAAAATTCCTGCCGCAGTAGTGGCACTCGAACTTCCTGCCGCCGGCATCCCTCCCCCCGCCGTCTCCGCAGGGACCGCTGCCGCCCCTGTGGGCGGTGGTGGCACCGGAGCCGGAGGTACAGGCGCCGTTAGGGTTGTTGTTGTCCTTGGACCGATCGCAGCGCTCCTCCTCGGTTTCGGACGACTCTCCCGCAAACTCTATGCCGAAGAGGCGGATGGCGCCCGCCGGGGTCCCGTCCCGGCTGGGTGGCGCTGGACGGATGAGCGGCAGCTGGGAGAAGGTGTCGATGCTCATGAAGTCTCTAATCTTCCTCTGGTTCATCTCTTCCCGACTGGCCGAGACTGCCCCGCGGCTCTCTGCACTTCCGCAGGAAGCTTGGGGGAGTCAGGAAGAACAAAAGGAGAGAGGCAGCGGAAACCTTGGCGGGGTGCCTGTGTTCTTCGGTATCTCCCCGAGACACCCACCTGTGTTGTATCTGTAGGCATCAATGTACTGTGCTGAGCTTGGTAGTTCTAGGGTTACCGCAGCTGACATTTTTGGAAGCTTGCTGAAGAAGAGCAGTGTGTTGGGGTAGAGGGAGGGAGAGGTGGACCTGCAGCTTTGATGGGTGAAGGTGAGTACAGTTTTCACTGGCCTCATGGAAAGGTTTTTGGGAAGGGCTACCCGTCAGAAATTATAGGGGTATCATGCTAAAATGGGTTGTGGGTTTAGCTGAATTTTGATTCCCATAAGCGTCGTAAGGGTATTTAGATTAACATTGTGATTAATTTGGAATCACTTTACCTTGATTTTATTTGGAATTAGATTGTGATATTGGGATCCGAATATAATTTGATAATTTCTCTAATAAAAGTTAATAAATCACATATACTTACTAAAATCCGATATAATCTTTTTATTTTTTATTTTTTTATCATTGCCGTATATTTTTATGAATTAATTACTTTTTATTTATTTAAATATTTTTTTACCGTTAAATATTAAAATTTTGTCAAGATAAAGATTGATACAAAATAAGCCAATTTCAATTTTTATAAGCTATCAAAATATCTGATTTTATTCTATACATATTATATACAACCTTCAGTCATGAATCCATTAGTTTTTTATTACAATATAATCGAATTCTTTAATGCTCTAACTAACAGGCCGTAACTTTCTCGACGTTGCATCCATATGTGTGCATCATCTCTTCAAAATATAGGGTGGAGTGTATACTTGTTTTTTTTAGTTTAATGTACTCTGTGAACTTAGGCCTGATTTTCAACTATCAACTAATTATTATATGCAATATCTATTTCGATGGACCAGCTATTCAACTCATTTTTATGGGCTTTTGTTTTTCGGCATTCCGTTATCATCTCTTTTCTCAGGTGGATCATGTGTTCTGTAAAATTAATAGAGTATTAATTGAAATTATATATTGATAGCCGCTAGTTTAATATCTCAACATAATCTTACACCATTATATCAAGATATTCCACATTTATATAATAAACCATCATATACACCCAGATCCAAAATTCAGTAACACATTCAGATCAATGAAATTGAATCTCCTTCTGCTGCTCGCATGAAACGGTAAAACACCAAAACCTTTGATGAGAAAATCAGCAGAGTACCTCGATCAGGAGATCGAAACAAGCCATCGTGAAGGTACACGTATACATGGGTAACCCTCTATCTTGCTCTCCCCCCCTACCCTTCTTCACGGCTTGTACCTTCACACGTACACGGTTAGAACATGATATCGAAGGCAAGGCACACGTGCCACGGCTCAGTTCTGCATGCCCATATATGGATTACGGAGAGGCCCTCTCTGCTTGATTTTTCGGGGCTTTCTTCTCCCCCCCTCCCAACCCGGCCCCTGCATGTACACTTTGGTAAGCTTAAACCAGCATGAAGGAGTCGCTAAAGACAGGTCTTGGCCACTGAATAACTTATCTAATCAAAGTACGTACCGACGACCGCTATTTATTTCTCATGTTGAGTTCACAAATAGTCGGTGGGTAGAAGCAGGTATGCCTACCACGACGAAGAAAGGAAGGAAGGTTTTTATCGCCAAGGCGCTCACCGGTCCTTTTAGTTGAGATTATGCAAAATCGGACGGGGCCCAGAAAAGGGATTATCCAGCAGTAGATATTATTGGGGAAAATTGACTCTAGATCCGATTAAGAAAGTCAACTTAATAAATAGTCCGTTGACCGAATATGTATAACGTTAGATCCGTTTTTTGCGATTGTCATGACGATAGGTCCGGTGAAGCTATTCTCCATCGATCTTGTGTGGCCGATTCCAAAAATACCCTCGGTCGAAAGAGGGGTAGACGGCTCGACGAGTGAGACACACCCGACGCCGAGACGGGAGCGAGGCGGACGAGGGCGATGGCGATCTAGGGCTCTTCTCTTGTCTTCCGACGCTCCGACGCTCTGACGGCCCTCAGTCGACCTCTGGCGATGGAGATCTGGGGCACCACTCTGCGGCCGACCGAGATCAAGAAAAAGGTGGGAGAACGTCTTCGCCGCTACCCTACCTCTCGAAGCGGTGGCGTCGTCGTCCTCTTCTTGAGATCGTCGATGGAGGAAGAAGACGAAGATAAGTTTACAGGAGGACGAGCGGCACAAAGAACTCCGTTGTAAGTGCACTGCCGGTTGATTTCTGAGCGCTCCTTCTTCTTCCGCCCGTTCTCTGGTGCACTGCCGGTTGATTTCTAAAATAGGGGGATTTCTATCACTGATTTTGATTCCTTCGACCGTGATGTCCCCGCCTTGTCTTCAGATCTAAATAGGGGGATTTTATCGCTGCTTTTGATTGTGCCGTCGGCTTGCTCGCGAGAGAGCAGATGACATTGAATGATGCAGGGGAGAAGATGGCCGAGCTATATGAGAGGCTTCAGATTTTGGGGTCAGACGCAGCCTTGACAGCTTTTTCAATCCATTTGTCTATTTATTGACATTTTTTTATTCATACAGGATAAATTTTGGTAATTTTTTGATGTACACATCTATTTTTCACCGAATGTATGAATATGTAGATTTTTCTGATTTTTTTATGTATACATCGGTGATTTGTATGCATATTGGTAAAATTTTGTATGTATTTACTGCATAGACATATAACGCTGAAATTTTAGAGAGGGGGGCGAAATCACATTTCGGCGGGTTCTTTCGACTACCATCTTGTACGTTTGCATCTAACAAATACAAGGGTAAAAACGTCCTTTTATACTTCATGTTAACCTTTCCGAGCCAACTTCCACGACAAATGGATGTAACGTGATGACTTTTGGTCAAAACGGACCTAACGTTTACTTCAATATTTGACTGGACTAGGCGTTGAAGGCGGTCCGTTGAATCGAATCTGTCATTCATTTCGCCATATTATTGTCTGGGCGCTAACGAAGTTCGTGGGCGAGGAAAGTTGATTTCTCCAATACGTCTCTTCTAATTAATTCCGCTATATATATATCTACCTCTATGATCTATACGTGGGCGTCAACCTCCAGCTTGTCTGTTCATCTTTTTTTTTTCTCATGGCCCCCTGAACTTCCTCCCCAAGAGAAAGATTTTGTTGGCGTTAAGGTTATGAGATCCAGACTATCATAACACTTAGCCGGCTTTTTTCTTCTTGACTAGTACGTTTTTTTAAAAAAAATTCCACAGGTAACACACAAATGACAAATACAAAAATAGCACATTTTGGTTGAGTCTAAAGTCAAAAGGAAAGAGTTTGCCGTTAACCTTAACTCTGACTTTGATTAAAATGACATAGATTGATAAATCGGTGCTCGATAACGCAACTTTAAAATGTTCAGCTTTAAACACGTTTCATAATTAAAGTCGGAGTTATCCTAATCGGACTTAATTATGTTATATTTTCTCATCCAAAGTCGACAGAGTGGGTTAATTCGTCTTTAAAAGTCAGTGTACACCGCACGGACTTGATGACTCTACCTTCATGGACTACATCTTTTTTTTACAAGTTGATACAATGGTCACCCACTTTAACATTTCACCAAAGAGTCCGATTTTCATCAAACTGTGTTATTCTTATAATTTTTGTGTGTTAGTTGTGCAATTTGAAAAAAAAAATTGTGTTAGTTAAAAAATCCACCCTAATTAGCATGTCGAGGTGGGTGCTGAAAACTACTGAGAGAGACAAGATATATAATAAAAATATTAAAGATAAACATATGTCGATTCTCATACTATCTTATAAAAACTTTAAAACCATGAAACTAATATTTAGACACCGAGGCGACATAAACAGTTTATCATACCTAGAGCTTCTGATATAGCCGCGTATGCCTTCGTTCCAACAAATTGAAGAAAAATACGAAACCCGAATCGGCGCATGAACGGGATTAGAATACGGTAAGCAGAGTCGACCGATTTTTCAATTAAACCCGTTTGGCTAAACTTGGGAGACCCGTGTGACATAATTGCAGTGGGCCTGTTCCTGGCCGGCCAGTGCGATATCCTTTCATGGCGCAATGGACAGCGCTGCTGAGTTGTGGAGTAAATGGTCCCTGCAACTGTGTGGGGGTCGTCGCAAAACTTGGTATACATATATACATAAATATATATATATATACATAAATATATACATGTGTGTGTTATCAACATCAAGGCGAATGGGTCCTACGTCCAGGGATCGATCTCTGTTGTTCTTATCAACGCATGGACTGATATGTCGTGTAGTCCTGATCAGGTGTGTGGAAGGGTTAGATAGATCTTATTTAAGACCACCAAAAAATATAGTATCTCAAAGATGAAGCAGCCAGCGGAACGGAAGAAAAGAAATGATATATAATTACACTCACACGTTTAAGACCCAAGATACATGGCCTAAATAATAAGGATCGATGATTATGGCCAACGAAAGAAATAGTTTAATTGGTGCAATGTAAGTAGTTGATTCTGAAATCAATGATTCCACAACCATTGATTTTGATTTTCAGTAGTTTGAGGACGAAAACTGAAATCCTCAAAATCAAGTTGTCGTATACTTAATCTGATTTTGAAATATCTGTTTAGAGCACCCCCCCCCCCCAAATATGAGAGAACAAAACAGAAACCAGCATAGTTGCGGTTCTTTGGATTTTAAAATATATCTGTTTAGTGCACCCCGCCCAGACATGAGAGGGGAAAAAGTTCAAAACCTATTTAGTTACAGCTATCTTTACAGCGGATGCCAAACGGCACCTATGCTGAACTTTGCCCAAGTTGGAGATAAACGAGGAGGAGAAGATTTAGGTAAAGCCTGGGGACGAACCTACTAATTAATTCATTTACCATACGATATATATATTCTGTACTTAACAACTTTTGACGCAGAAACATCGGGTAAAGATATGACCCTGGAAAAGAGAAGATAAGGAAGCCTCTTTTTTTATATAAGAGGCTATCAAGAAAGGGGGAATAATCTTCTTCTCATGTTCTGCTTTCGGGCACTGAAAGCTTGAATTAAGACTAGTCCTCCCTTCTAGTGTTCAGATTCAGAGCATGGGCTGTTTTTGGCTGTTCGGCTGTTTTTGTCCTCTGCAAGTGGGTGGGTGTGCCTCGTCAGTTCTCTGGTCCACGAAAGGGAACGTACAGCGGTGTGAGATCTGAACTAGATATATGGCTTCCCTCAGAGAGGCCCGCATCCGCCGCAAGGAGACGAGAGGGGGCGGGGGGGCGGGTCACCCTCTCACAGTGGCATACCTCAGACGTCGAACCCTAAAAGCTAGCTTCCAACACTCTTTGGGTTTCTCTGATGGGGACGAGACTGCAACCCGCGGCGTGGGCGCTCGGCCACCACCACCGCGCCGACCTGCTCAGACGGGCTGGCCGACGAGGGAGCGTCGACGTCCATGCAAGGGAACGGTCCCCTACAGCCGATGGGCGCCTAGGTACCCTGCACGGAAAGCGGATCACCCGCAGTCGAAGAGAGAGCTCCGGCTTGACCAACCCGCCCACTTTGAAATATTTTTAACTTTTTTTTCCAGTTCCCCTTTTTTGGCTAGGTGGTATGTTATATATTGCTAACCCTTTAATAATATATGTTAACAATTAGTATCACGAAAATATATTCTGCTGATAGACTTGTGACTATGGTTTTGCTCTTTATAATTGATAATTTTCAACGAATTTTCTCTTATGTTTGGTTTAGTCAGGTATCTTCTCTCTTTTAAGTTGGTGTCTGCTGTATTATCTAGTTTGTACTTCTTTATGTTATGAATGAAATAAGTATCTTTTATTTCAAAAAAAACACAAAATTAAAAGAGTTAACAACCAAAAAAAGTTAAAACATTATTAAGTAGTGGGGGCTACTACTTAAATTAAAATAGTTGACGACAATGGAAACTCCCTCCTCCAGTGGAACAAGATATCTATTCTTCTTTGCATGTGACCTACTAGTAATCGGCTATTGAAGAAACTGAATCGTCTTAAGGTGACCAGCGGAGAGAGTTCTTGGGGGCTGGACACTACCCCCTCTTTTAAAGAAGGTATGTGACCATGTACTAATCACATGAGATCAGAGTCCCATGTGTCTTTATGCTACTCCTGATAAAACATATGACAATTAATTAAATCAAGAGTAATATACAGTACCGGTTATTTATGTTGATCTGTGGTTTTTCTAAGAGGTCTCGTACGTCTACCTTTTTGCTACTCCTAATATCATGTATGAGTTCTCTTGACTCAACTTTTAATCAATAGTTAACTAAAGTTGTTAATAAAAATCCCTGAACACATTCTAAATTTAGATTAGATTGGAGTATTTATCATTTTGTCGGTGTCTTCTGGACACATTTGGAGTGTCCCAGTTGCCCAACAAGTCTGTTGCAAGTACGCCAAGACACATCATTTTCAGTGACTTCAAAGAAAAAAACAAACTCCAAAGGAGAATAATCTCAGGTAAAATAATATTGTAACTCGAGCTCATTGTCTTAAGAGTTAAGACCAGGCGTTTGCTTTCCGTGTGATGCCATGTGAAGGAGAATCCCAAGTTGGAATCAGTATTAATGGCCGGATAAGTTCGATTATGTGGTCAATGATTAAGATTTGAGTTACACATGAGAGCTTACACTACACTCTCACGCCCCCCTCATCAGGAAAAGGAGAGAGTGCAGTCATTCGGATGCAAAGATAGACATGTGTCGAGGAGCTTGTACCGCTTACCGCGCGCTGTCCCAATTGTTCCTGGTGTCAATGTGAAGATCGTAGCGTACGGAGCATCCAGCGTTTTATCTTTTTTCTTTCTGCAAACTGAACATCTAGCAAATTGGGTAGGTGAAAGATAGAGACATTCACATGAATAACATTGCCAACAATAACTTCGATTCCCATCCCCTGCCGCCTTATGGTCCCCCTCTTTCATTGAGCGACACGCTAGCCGCGACACGATGCATCATGCCGAGAGGTCCCTAGCTAGCTAGGTTATTGTACATGAATTCATCTAGTCAATTCAGCATGGCCTCCTCCTACTCGATCGGAAAGCAGGGGGCTTTACTTCAAGAGATAGAGTAGTCTTTCAATTGAGTTTTAATGGAGAGAGAAGCAAGGAGACCATTCGGGACTCCAATTGGCAAGTGGGTTTTTTTTTTCTTCTCTTTTTGCTATGAAGGCTTTTCCCTTGGAGCTTCTATCATACCCCCCTCACAAGAGGGGGAGTAGACCCGTCAAGGAGAGCATGTGTATATATATATATATATATATCATTGTTATTTCGATTAAGTTTGTTGAACTTAAAAATGGTATATTTATAAAACAAAAAATTAATCATCTAGGAGCCAAATTAAAATTCTTCGATGCCGGCCCCAGTGAGCGAGTCTGAAATTCTTTTGGACTGGGACCGGGACAACTTCGGGCCTGGCACATCGACAGTCCTACTCCTAGGTGAATTGACATGAGAAAACTCTTGTGATACACCAACATATAAAAATGCATTTGAGGTATTACAGCAAAGCTGGTCACTTTTTGTTGGAGGGTTGTGTTGAAAAGAAACGTCTGAAATCAAGAGTGCTAGCTTCACCCGGAATGATTTCCAAAAGGGTGGCTTTCTTCAGTCAGTCGATTCGATCGCTGTGGCCTTGCTAATTACAGCTATATATATATATCTATGAGAGCTTTTGCTTTTCTCCGGTGCCTGAGAAAGTGAGTCTGTAGCCTTGCACTGGCAAGCACCTTTGATGGTCCGAAGGTATAAAGCTTATATAATGACGTACCGGTCCAGCCTCTGTTAGCAATCACTGTCCTCTGAATTTTATCACTCTTTTTTTGGCTGAGCAGAGTACTTGTGGGGTAGTCCTTCACGGGAGTACTGTACACGGAGGAAAAGGGCAATACAGCCCATTCAATCATAACTCTCTCTCTCTCTCTCTCTCTCTGATGTATGCTTGTCAGTGTTAACATTGTTCTAACAATGTCTTACGGGCCTACTAAGGGCTTGGTTGGTATATTATAATGCTCTTGTTTCAAAATCACTTGTTTAAAAATAAATTTTCTTTTGATTTTTAAAACAAGAGTTTTGTGTTTGGGTTAACCATGTAAAAGACATGATGACAAAGTAGAGGAGTTCTTGTTTTTGTTTTCACCCGCTTTTCATGTAATCTACAAAACTATTAAAAATGTTGCAATTAGGTACACTGTCTTACAAAGTTTTACGATCAAACAATCGAGACCTAAGAGCAATTGGCAGCCGTCTATGATGGTGATTTTACGGGAGTACGTAGGTGAATGATATAAGTTTAACAATCAGAGAGTTCAACAAGCAGCTTGTGTCTTGAGAGTTGGAGGGCCTGCAGTGGTGATACTTTGATAAGTCAAAGAGATAGCTGCTCAAGCGCATTATATATGCTTGATCAATTTTGAACTATATAATTGGACGTGCTAATTTGATTTAGTTGAACGGGTCATATGATTATGAAAATGACCCAAGAAAATAAAAATCTAATTAAGACTTGTTCGTGTTGTCATGCATCATGTCAAAAAATCTGTCTTCGTCATTAAGAAACATAGTTTATACTTATAAGGATTAGGGTGCTTGCCTATAAAATAATTTTTACACACTTTTGTAAAAAGAATTATATACTAAAAAAAATCTAAGATATAGTTGTGGGGGCCATACGCATAAAACCAGAAATGGTGGGGACCGTAAGGAAAGAGGAAGGTCTCTTCTCTTCCAAGAAAATTTTTTTTTCTCTATAACAACATATTTCTATAATAATTGCCCGAAACCTGTAAAATTCCAAACACGCACGTGCGTTTAGGAAACCCAGATTCAGGTTATGATAAAGATATGGAATACTCCTCCGGTGATCAATATGGGATAAAATCCTTCAACATTTCCTTTCTTGGCTAGCCACCACCCCGTCAGAGCCACGATAGGAATACATGGGGCAGGGCCGAGCGAAAACAGGAGTAAATCCACTAGAGGACAGAGCCTATAGCCTGACCAGCTCTGATACCATGTGAAATTTCAAAAAACGCACGTGCGCTTAGGAGACCCAGGTCCAGATTATGATAAAGACATGGAATACTCCTCCGGTGGTCAATGGGATAAAACTCTTCAACAAAACCAATTTTATAAATTTTGCTGCAAAAATATATTTATAATAAATAATTTATTTGAATCATGCAACCATACACGCCCTTAGTTTAACCCACATTTCATTACCGAAACGTGGATCTGAAGAATTAAAATGCTCGTGTAGAGGAAAAGAAAATACAAAACGGAGGCATGGCGAAGATACACATCAATGCGACATCTATATATTTATGCAGTAGGTAATACCTACGCTCAAAAAGCTTCCATTTTGTTAATTTGCGATCTTAAAGAACAAATGCTTTCTGCCTTTTGGTTGGAGAGATCTTGTTCAGCCGAAGTACATGTTGCTCTAAATAATCTGGCACACATTGGCCGGCCGAGAAGAATATGAGATGTTCCATCATCAAATAGAGAGTTTGATCTTCCATCAAAAGAAGAGAAGATTCCAAAGAATATTGTCATTAAAGGACGTTAAAGCCAACCTTGATTATAGTCTTCTAGGATCCAATAGGCACCAACCGACTGGAGTGACGTTTCGTTGGCGCTTTCTTTATGACCATCTGATGTTAGGTGTTTCAATATGTAAGTTTTAGTATGCATTAATTGGAATGGTGCACTTTGTGTCAAGGGATGATTCTAAGAAACTAGTCGGACAATAATCTTAAACAAATTGCAGTCCACACGGTTCCTTCGTTGGCCAACTTATTGAAGACATATGTGTCCATTTCAGGGCTTCCTTGTTTTGTAATCCTCTTGTTCTAAAATAGGAGATTTTATTGGTTTGTGGTCATAACTTATGAAATACCTGCAAAAAAAAGTGACCAAATGATCAAGACAATTGTTTAGGTATGTAAGTTTTCACTCATATCTCCTCGTGCACGTAATATATGAAAATGTTGAAGAACTTGGTCCCATATTGAATATCGGAGAGGGAATATTCTCATGTTTATAAGCTTGATGATATGGTTATTTCAATGTCTATATTTTGATATTTTTCACATGATATTAGAGCAGGTGGGCTCGGGCTCTGTCCCTCCGATGGTGATTGGTCGAGAGAGGGAGTGTTGAAGAACTTAGTCTCATATTAGGTATTAGATCGAGGGAGTATTCTCATATTTATAAGTCTGGTTCTGGTTACCTTAATACTTAAATTTTGAGAATTTTCACAAAAAAATAGTCTTTTATAAAAAAATATTTTTAGATCAGTCAAACAATTTTGAGATTCTCCACATAAAATGGAGTCTTGTATAAAAAATATTTTTAAATCAGTCAAACAAAGAGAAAATACAGCAGAATGAAACAAATGTAGCATTTTGGAAGCAAGTATGATTCGAGAAATTCATTCTGGTTGAGAGAGACTAGTTAATCTTGTTATATATATACACACACACACACTTGGCTGGAGAGAATAGTTAGTTTGGTTTTGTAGTGCCTTTTCTTTGGATGATTGTATTGTTAGGAGAAGCTTCCCATTTTATACGACACCTGCTTCGGTAATCTATATATATATATATATATATATCGTTTTCATGTATATATATCGTAATGCCAAGTGCGAATGACAATCTAATGCTCTGTTTGATTAGAGTTTCATTTTTGATACTATATTAATATTAATATTTTTAAATGTTAATGGCCTGTTTGGTAACACTATTAAGTACCTCTATCACTATCAATTTTAAATTTGATATTGATAGAAACTATTAAGAGGTGTTTGGTTAATTGTATCAATTTTAAAATTTGTAGTGCAAATAAAGTATATTATGTAATACAAGTGTCAACTTGTATTACTTTTGATATTGATACTCCAACATTTGAAAACATTAATATTAATATTGATATAGTATCAAAAATGAAACTCTAACCAAACAGGGCATAAAGTATCAATATCAAAAGTAATACAAGTGGACAATGTATTACATAATATGTTTTGTTTGTACTATAAATTTTAAAATTGATACAATTAACCAAATACTTCTTGATAGTTCCTATCAATGTCAATTTTAAAATTGATAGTGATAGGGATACTTAATAGTGTTACCAAACGGGGTGTAAAGCCCAATTTCTTAGGCGAGTAGAGATTGGAATATATGCACTTTTTCGACATAGGTTTTATGTGTTCTTGCTATTCGCCATACAGCATTCTTGGACAATTTGTGGGCTCAGATCTAGCCATTCATACAGTGCCGACGGTGATCCAGTCCAGTCCATTCGTCGGCGTTTGTTTTAGCAGGGAACAAAAGAGAGATGAATCATGAAACGGGTGTGTTTGATATTGATATGTCTAGAATATAGAAATATCAATAATAAAAGGGATAGAGATAGACACTTATTAGGCCCAACATGTGGTACAAGATTGAATTGTGGAGATGGTCTCAAATTACATCGCAATCCATGCCTTTATTGAACTGGATTGCTTAATAGCCAAACAACTCGATCTTGACCATTTCTATCGATATCAACTTTAAAAATAATAATAATGATAAACATTGTTATCTCATATTGTTGTCAAACATGCATGATGTTAAGTCTTATCCAGAAGTGGCTTGCCAGTTGCTACGTGAATATCTGCATTCACTCCCATACCTAATATTGGCATAATGCATCAAATATACGAGGTTATATCAATTTTGACGTTGATATTTTTATAGAATATAACATCAATATCAAAATTGACATAGGTGGACACTATGCGTATCCGTATCGCATCTTTTATACACTACAAATTTCAAAAAAAAAATGATATTAATAATCAGATTCTTTTTTATTATTTACGTCAATATTAATTTCAAAATTAACAGAAAGAGGTGTTTACTGTTAACAAACACGTTTCAACTTTGCTATTTTATATCCTGTTCGATCTGAGTTTTATTTTTAGTACTATATCAATATTTTTAGAACATATATATTCTCCCATCCTTTCGTGTTGACGTCATGTCGGTTCCACGTAGTCGACGTCGGCTCAGAACCGACAGCGCCGTGGTCCACGTTCCACAGGGCACTTTACACGTGTGTCCTCGGTTTTAAAAATATTATCTTCTGTCCAATATCAAAAAAGTAAGAGGGGAAAAAAAAGAAAGTGGGTGTAGTTTTGTATCCTTTTATTTACTCGTGCAGCCGGTTCGGTTGCTTTGCGCCCGTTGCAGCGGCGGTGCCGGACAAACAGAACCCGCCGGGTTTGCCATCGCTCTCCTCGCCCGTCACCGTCGGCGTCACCCGCACGAGGTGCGGGAGAAGGGGGGGGGGGGGGTATAGTGGGGGTGGGGTCCCGTCTCCACTGCGATCCTCCACCGTCGCCCGCCATCGCGTACTTACCGGCGTCGGGGCGGCAGCTTCCCTGGTGGAGACAGCCGCCTTTTAACTCTCGCCTTGCTGCTCTCTGTCGTCTGCTCTCGCTGGCTTCCGCCTCGGCTCCTAGGGCGGAAAGGCGTTCGGCTGGAGGCGCAGGGGAAGGAGAGGGCGACCTGGGGAGGGGGGTGCGTTTCGCCGGAGTTTAACGCTGCGGCAGGAGGGAAGGAGTAACAGCTCCTTTTTTGTCGACGTCTTTTGTAGGTAATGGCTCGTCCAGGTTCCTAGTTTTAGTTCCGTTTTTGGATGTGGTTGATTTTTTTGTTTTTGTTTTTTTGCACGACGATACGATTGAAATGATCGTTGTGCAGATGATGGGTTATTGTTTTTGCTGCAGAACCCCGTTTCTAATATGAGCATTAGTTCGGTTCTGCATCTCTGTTCTCTCTTTTCCGGCCAGTGATGTGTATAATATATGATTCTGGAAGGAAATATCAGAAGGGAGATGTAAAAGATCAAGAAATGTGATTCCGTGATTCCCGTTTGTGGTTTGAAATCTAAACAGGTTGAAGAGGCAGGTAATTTGAGCATTGTTTGGAGAAAAGATGAGGATCTTTTATGGTAGTGTCGTAATGTTCTCGTTTTGGGTCAAAATGAACCTTTAAATTCAGATGCCAGTGAACCACGCTCTCTCTTGAGTTGTTAGTTAACCAAGTAATCTCGCGGAATGGTGTTGCCCTGATCACGCTTTTTGATTCCTTTACTCTTTGTCCTATCGTATCCTATGTTATCTGAGGTTGGAAGATAAGGCAATAGAGGTAGGTATTACCTTACACTCAGATTACGTACTCAAGCCCCTGGACACCAAGGCCAGCATGTGTTAAAAAATCTAGATTTGTGGACGGATATGATTTAGATGTTATTTCTCTAGGTACAATGGCAAAAACCAGAAGTTTCAGTGCACCTGATACTTACCATTTCAAAAATGTTAAACACAATTTAGGTGGAAGTAAATCTAAATACACGAAGGAATCTAATAGGTCAGCCTACTCGGCAGGATAGGGAAGGGCATGAGCGGGCCTATCTATGGCTGCATTAACACACAAGGCTTCTCAACAATCATTCAGTCTGCAAAACAGATTGTCGATGGTGGGCACTCTTCTTGAGAAGTTAAGATATGATTCTCCCAAGAAAGAAAGAATGATGCATGTTTCAAAAGCTACATGTAGCAAGCGGCAAGCATAGGCATCTTTCTTTTGGAATTAACATATTGTACAGCAGAGGGGCATTATATTAGATGTGAGTGAGCCAAAGATCTAAAAGGAATGTGGACCTTGCCTCTTTGGGTGCAATAATCAATTTCTACTTATCAAATGGCTTTAGAGATTGGATTTTGAAGCTAATTTACCTTGGGTTTCTACCGCTGATCTCAATATTGTCCTTGGAACAGTTTTTTTGTGGGACATACTCATCTGCTTAGTATAAAGTTTGGAAGAGGTTCTCAGATTTAAGGACATCTATATGAGCTCTTTCAACATTGAAGTTGTCAGCAGATACTCTGCTTTGGGAAGATATTTGGATAGACAGCATCTCTCTTAAAGATGTGTTCTGCCTCTCTACAATATCTCCATCAACTTGGATTTGTTGGTCATAGTTTTTACTTAGTGGGATGCTTGTTTCAGATTCTCAGAATGAATTTGATGCAGAGCAAAGAGAATTAACTTGTTTAGATTGGCAATAAGGTGGATATAGTTAAGGTCAGCACTGGAAAGAAGTGATTAAACATGTTGGTTTCAGAGTAAAAATGAGTTCACTTTCACCTTTATCTTTAGAGTGTTGAGCACAGGAGGAGTAACAGTCAGATGAGTGAAGAAAGGCTGGAGACTTGGATTGATCAAGAACCTCTTCAAATTCAGACCGTTGTTTGGAAGATGATGTAGGAAATCCTCCCTACAGTAGAATAAAGTGGGTGGCTGAACAGAAAAAGAAGCTTTGCAAATTCTTTGGTCATCTTCTTGAAGTTCAGAGCCGTACTTTTCTAACTTGTGGAATTATAAAAATTTTGTGGAAGATTTGCTCTTAGTTACTTAACAGGGAAATTGGGAAAGAGGATAATGATCAAGAAATGGCTTTTTTGTCAAGTGCGGAGTCATTAATTTTCTCTGGTAAGTGTTATTCCACAATTGGAAGTTGAAATGGAAGGAATTAAAAAGCACTATTCCTCTTATTCAAGAGTGGCCGATTTTGAATCCTTGGGCTGCAGATCCAACATTATGGAGTATCATCCTGCTTGCAATGTTGTGGTCCATTTGGCACGCACATAACAAAAGAATTTTGAAGAGCACTTGGAGAACCTGAGCGTGATCCTACTTTTGATGTCTTATTTTGTTAAGAATTGGACTCTAGCTCATTCAGTTGTTTTCTTATTTGAGGCATCCTTCAAGGGCACATTCCACTGCTTTCTTTCTTTCTTTCTTTTACTGTGATTTCACTCACTTCTACTGCCTTGGTAGTGTGAGTCCCTCTTCTCTTCTTTTTTTGTTTTCTTTTAACACATGTAACTATCTTTTCACGTATTAATAGAATCCTTGGGCTGCAGATCCAACATTATGGAGTATCATCCTGCTTGCAATGTTGTGGTCCATTTGGCACGCACATAACAAAAGAATTTTGAAGAGCACTTGGAGAACCTGAGCGTGATCCTACTTTTGATGTCTTATTTTGTTAAGAATTGGACTCTAGCTCATTCAGTTGTTTTCTTATTTGAGGCATCCTTCAAGGGCACATTCCACTGCTTTCTTTCTTTCTTTCTTTTACTGTGATTTCACTCACTTCTACTGCCTTGGTAGTGTGAGTCCCTCTTCTCTTCTTTTTTTTGTTTTCTTTTAACACATGTAACTATCTTTTCACGTATTAATAGAAACTTTGACCTTCTGGCTTAAAAAAATTTGAGTTGAGATGTATTTGGTGTTGTTCTTCCTGCATCAGACTTTTCCATCATTTAACATGATCTTTAGTAGCCATGCCAAAATCTACACACATGGGTTATGTCCAGGGAGTGGAAAAAGCATGAACTTGACATTGTTTGGCTGCCCTGAGGGGTTGGGAGCAGTTCTTTATATGATTGTTTGGTGTTTCCTTTGTCAGTGTCTATGTGAGTTTTTTTTATTGTTTGGGTGGTTGGTCTATCTTCTGGAATACCTCCTTTTTTTCTTTTCTTGTTTCTTTCTATATTTTTTTCTTGTTATTTATGCATTTTATTTGTTTGCTAAGTTCTGGAATTATCCTTTTCTTAAACAAATAAAAAAGGAAAAGGAGAGAGAACATTGTGAGTTTTGATGCGCCATACTCTTACACAATTTCATAGTTGGACTATTGAGTTCAGTCTCTTTATAACTTGAGCTATATTGCCAAGTGGATATGGGGATGCTTTCACCCTCTTCAATTTCAAATTTCCGAAAAATCTAATCGTCCCATTATAGTTCACATTATGTTATATTGTACTTATGTCTTTCATGTTTCTATTACAACTATCATTGAAGAGATTGTTAAGTTAACTTCTTTAACTTCTCTATAATCATCATCTTTGACAAATTAATTCCCTTCTTTATTTCCATTATATCTAACTTGGTTAAAATCGTGAAAATTTTCTTCTTTTGCCCTCCAATTTATAACTTTGGAAAGAGAATTCATATGACTGACCCCAAATAATTTGGGACTAAAGCTCAAGTCAAATCGAGTCAAGTCCTCCAATCTATAACTATTTTCCCCTTCTTTTTTGCCTTCTAGATTTCCCAGAAGTTTGTTCAAACTCATATTTTTCCATTAACAACCTATTTGTTTCATTTTGTCATTTTTTAATCACTCAAGCACTGTATTTTTGTCATACTTCAACAATCTTTTGTACTGTTCTCTTTTACTCCTTCATGCCTTGCATATTCTTTATTTCACCAGCATATCTAAATTGTAGGTGTTAAAGAAAGAGAGAAAAAAGGGCAAGGAGGGACAAAAGGCAGGATGGAATCTGCATCTCTAGACCTCCATATATATACTTGAATAAGAAATCTCTACTTGATTGTAAAATCAAGTAAGAAATTATGGTCCAACTAATAAATCCCAATAGGACCCCAATGGGCCAAATGACTAGGGTATCCAACATACTAATGTTGCCAACTATATGGAGCTTGCACAACAATGAACTACAAGTTTCTTTTGACAGTGTTTGCCAATTGACATTTTGAACGTTGTAAAGAATGAGGAAGTAAATAGGAAGATAGGACGCTTAATGACTGTGAAGTCGAATGACCAAGTGCCATGATAAAATTTCTTGAATATGATTCTGAGAAATTCTTGATTGATAAGCTACCCTTCCTTTAAGATTTAAATAATACATACCTCTAGCTTTTAATCAGATTCTAATTATCTGCATCATTTTTATATTCTGAAAGATACAATGATCATGGTAGATTGTATTAGAACATATTAACATCTTTGTTAAACTAACATTCAAAAGATTGTTGGGAAAACAGTGGCTTGTGCAAATTAAAAGGATGAAGTGACTGTTCAGCCTCTCACTTTTCCAGCAATTGCTGTTTGGTTTTCATTTTCAATAGTAATTTTTTTATGCCCAGGGCTTAGGATATATGATGAAAACAAAGTAGAAATATCAGTCATATGGTCAGTTGCTCTAGACTTAATGATCCAAGTTAGAACATGAGTAGATTCAGAGATATGTGAAGCTACATATACCTGCCATGTGACTCGATGAAGCATTGAAGGCATTAGGACTCAAGTCTAGCAAAAATATGATGGAGAAACAATATCTATGGGTGGCAGACTCTTCCTATTAGATGTTATGCTATCATCTCCGCCCCTATGATTATTGGTAACATAAGCCATTGTAACATTTTCTTTATGTGCTATCCTTTCTTATTCTTGAATTTTGCAAACTTTTTATCAGGGTGCAATTGATAATAGTTTATGCCCTGTTTGGTAACACTATTAGACACCTCGATCACTATTAATTTTAAAATTGATATTGATGGTAATCACCTTGAGGTGTTTGGCTAATAGTATATGAAATTTCCAGTGCAAACAACACATGTAACAAGTGTCAACTTGTATCAATTTTTTGATATTGATACTCCATCTTCTAGAAATATCAATATCAATACTAATATAGTATCATTTTTGATACTCTATCCAAACAGGCCATTAATTCATGATTTTTCTGCTACAAAGTGTAAAACTCACGTTCTTCACTCTCTTTATTCTAAGTATCTTGATTTCTTCCCCCCTTGAGCCATGTGCTAGCAAAACTTGAGTGTTCCTTTGCCTTTGGTATTCTCATACAATTTTTTGTTTGTCTCCATTAAGAATTGTCATAAACCTGCTTTAGAGTTGGAACATGTTCCATATCCAGAATCTGGCTTCTAGCAACTTTATACTCTTCTCTTCATTTGGTCCTCCAAGAAACTTGAACAATTTTTGCTTTTTAAGTGTGCTTGAGTTGTTGTTTCTGGTCTGCCATGCAAGACCACCTATTGCTCAATACTCGATTCTTTCAATTTATTTTTCAAGGCATTAAAATAGAATGTGGTGGACATCTTCAATGGAATTTTTGATTTCTGAACACTTAGGAGAACTATAGGGGAACAGAAGGTACGAAATAAGAAGAGTTGGATTTTTCTTCTCTGTTTGTAACTCTTGCTTGGATATTGACAAAGGGAGTCCACTTAATGTCTCGGTTCATTCATCTAGAAGGATGTATAGTATTAGTAAGACATCAGTCATAGAATTAAACTGACATGGTTGAAGCAGTGACTTGCATCAGTTTTTTTGTGTATGACTTTAAGATCTAACTAGAGACTGGAGTTGCAAAGAATGTTTTTTTATAGTAACATGGTTGAAGTAGTGACTTGCGTCAGTGTTTTGTTTGACTATAAGATCTAATTGGAGTTGTGAGGAATTTTTTATTATTGGATTACAGGACCCACAATGTTGTATGATAGTATGCCCGTATCACAGGAACAAGCTTTTGTGATGTTATCTTGATGAGAATGCTACGATGGATGTGTGTAGAAATTGAATTAGATAAAACTTGTAATGAGTATTATCCAAGAGAAGATGCGAATGGTATCGATTGAAGATGAATTCGGAGAAGGGAGACGTGACTTGCACATTAAGCAAAGACCCTAGGAAACTTTAGTGAGAAAGCCTTATTCACATGCTGTGGATGCAATTTTTCTTAATTTTGTAAGAAAATGCCTACATTTCTTATGAATATTTAGTGTTCGGACTGCCATTCCTTTTTTCTCTTCCTTTAAACCATTTAGAGTGAGTTTTTGTTTTGCTGTTTGAATTAACATAGCTTCATTCCTTTCCAGTTACCAATGGATGAACAAACACGGCAGCAGCCCAACGTTGCACCTTTTCAACCTAGCCAGATGATGGGCATAGGGGCACCGCAAATGTCTGTTGGCCAGCCTACCCCAGTTGGTCAACCACCATCTTATCCTGTCACCTTTGTTCAGTTAACCGAGGAGCAACTGTCGTATCAGCGCGTCTACCAGCAACACCTCAAGCATATGCAGGAGCAGCTCCAGACATTCTGGGAAAGGCAATATCAAGAAATCGGAGAAACCACCGACTTCAAGAATCACAACTTGCCACTGGCGAGAATCAAGAAGATCATGAAAGCTGACGAAGACGTCAGAATGATTGCTTCTGAGGCACTAGTGCTATTTGCAAAGGCATGTGAGATCTTCATCTTGGAGTTGACTTTACGCTCATGGTCCCACACTGAGGAGAACAAGCGGAGGACACTCCAGAAGAATGACATTGCAGTGGCGATCACAAGGACTGATGTCTTTGACTTCTTGGTTGATATTGTGCCAAGAGACGAGATGAAGGAAGGGGTGCTCATGTCAGTCCCCGGTGTGGGGGGCCCTAGTGATGCCCTTCCCTATTACTATGTGCCTGCACAGGTTGTCTCATCGTCAGGAATGGCTGTTGGTGGTCTGACGGTTGATCAGACTCTCGTTTACCCCCAGCAGTCGTACTCTCATGTTCTGCAGCAGGGAGGACCTCAGCAGCAAGAGCAGCTGGTCATGCCGCAGGAGGAATCTGCATCACATACTTGACTAGAACACCAGTAAGCTTTACTAGAAGGCCGTACATGCAGGTCTCCTCCTTTTAGGTTTGACCGGATCTGATTTCCGTAAATCGACTGGATCGGGTTTTATGTGGAGGGACAATATGTTGTTGGATTCGTAAGTCTGGAGCCATTTTTCTACTTGTTTGACTTTGAACTAGCAATCCTTATGTGAGATTCTGTTTATTCTCTCTCTCTCTCTCTCTCTCTCTCTCTCTCTCTCTCGGATATTTATCTTTGTATCTTCGACAATGCTTGCCGCTGTTTCTTCAGATCTTTAGCATGTTAAAAGGCATACCTTGTGATTTAGAAACAGTCAAATGGACCCAACGTTTCCCTAATATCCATCTATTAACCTCGATGAAATCCTTCTTAGTTGCACATAAAAGTGTGAGTTATTATGTATCTGCCATCCTGTTTCCTGCAACAGGGTCATCTGTACCTTGCCTTCGGATCATCTTCAACATACGTTGAGGTCCCTCCAACGCTTGGCGGAGCCGGAGGTGATCCACACTATGCCCTTGCTATTAATACAATTTGCTGCTATGCGTTGGTTGCATCTTGCTTTGTAATTCTTTGTACGGATACAAGATTGACTTTAGGGCAACCTTGTTTTATCTCTAATTTTTTAGAGATAAATCAAATTTATCTTGTATTTAAATGTGTGTCAACCTAAGATGCCGTCACTTTTCTCCTTTCGGTATCATTTGAAATTTCTCGTGTGATAAACACTTATGGGGTGTTTGGTTGCATGATAATGAAGGTTTTTGTTTTAATTTTTAAAAATTGTAAGAAAACTTGTTAAAAGAGGTGTTCGGTAACCATGACAATTTTATGTTTTAAAAGTGATTTTCTTCTTAAACAAAAAAAGAAGGTCTCACCTCTTTCTTTTTTCTTGTGGTCCCCCACTTTGTTTGGTCATGTGTGGTAGTTACTCTTTTTTGTAATCACATCCCTCCAAACATGATAATTTTATGTCATGAGTTGGTTCACTTTTTATTTTAATACAATTTTTTATCATGAAAGTGTACAAAAAATTATCATGCAACCAAGCACCCCATTATGTTTGGGGTCAGTTTTGTTAGAGTTTTGAAATTATTATTGTTGTGACAGTTTAGACATTTTTGTTATATATATATATCATCGTCAAATATGACAGTAACAAATATCAGGAGCATTAGGTTTGGTTGCATATGACAGTAACAAATATGACAGTAAAAAATTATCGTCAAATATGACAGTAACAAATATCGTCAAATATCAGTAACAAATATCTTTATGGGGTGTTTGGTTGCATGATAATTTTTTGTACACTTTCATGATAAAAAATTGTATTAAAATAAAAAGTAAACCAACTCATGACATAAAATTATCATGTTTGGAGGGATGTGATTACAAAAAAGAGTAACCACCGCACATGACCAAATAAAGTGGTGGACCACAAGAAAAAAGAAAGAGGTGAGACCCTCTTTTTTTGTTTAAGAAGAAAATCACTTTCAAAACATAAAATTGTCATGGTTGTCAAACACCTCTTTTAACAAGTTTTCTTACAATTTTTAAAAATTAAAACAAAAACTTTCATTATCATGCAACCAAACACCCCATTAGCCTAATGCTCCTGATATTTGTTACTGTCATATTTGACGATGATATATATATATATAACAAAAATGTCTAAACTGTCACAACAATAATAATTTCAAAACTCTAACAAAACTGACCCCAAACATAATGGGGTGCTTGGTTGCATGATAATTTTTTGTACACTTTCATGATAAAAAATTGTATTAAAATAAAAAGTGAACCAACTCATGACATAAAATTATCATGTTTGGAGGGATGTGATTACAAAAAAGAGTAACTACCACACATGACCAAACAAAGTGGGGGACCACAAGAAAAAAGAAAGAGGTGAGACCTTCTTTTTTTGTTTAAGAAGAAAATCACTTTTAAAACATAAAATTGTCATGGTTACCGAACACCTCTTTTAACAAGTTTTCTTACAATTTTTAAAAATTAAAACAAAAACCTTCATTATCATGCAACCAAACACCCCATTAGCCTAATGCTCCTGATATTTGTTACTGTCATATTTGACGATGATATATATATATATAACAAAAATGTCTAAACTGTCACAACAATAATAATTTCAAAACTCTAACAAAACTGACCCCAAACATAATGGGGTGCTTGGTTGCATGATAATTTTTTGTACACTTTCATGATAAAAAATTGTATTAAAATAAAAAGTGAACCAACTCATGACATAAAATTATCATGTTTGGAGGGATGTGATTACAAAAAAGAGTAACTACCACACATGACCAAACAAAGTGGGTGACCACAAAGAAAAAAGAAAGAGGTGAGACCTCTTTTTTTGTTTAAGAAGAAAATCACTTTCAAAACATAAAATTACCATGGTTACCAAACACCTCTTTTAACAAGTTTTCTTACAATTTTTAAAAATTAAAACAAAAACCTTCATTATCATGCAACCAAACACCCCATAATGTATATTATAATGCCAATATCAAAAGTGATGTGTAGCATTTTTTTTAGGATTTTTAAATATTGGTCTTTATAATTATTCATTCTAATATTCAACCAGAATATCCTAACCAGAATATTCTAATTAGTTTGGGTTTGATGATAGTCAGAAGCTTTCAAGAGATAACCACGAGATGCCACCTTATATTTTATTTTGGCATACAAAGTTATCACGAAAGGTGTACAAAAGACACCTCATAAATAATCTGGTTTGATATTCAAAAGGAAACTCATAAAATACCTTTTAATTTCAGGCTACAACCATGCTTCTTATTTTATATTATTCAGTATTCTTGTCGATGAGATCAGAAGTAAGATTTCTAATTTCAAACAACCGGTAAAAATATTATTAACCATTTAGGCGTTTTTATTAATTTTATTATGTTTTTATCAATCTCAAACAAGAGACTTTTTCCTTTGCCTTTTGTTCTTCTCTCCCCGTTGTTTTATTTTGAAGAAAGGCACATAGAGGAAAAGTTAGTTATAGGACAGTGAAAACACGACACAACCCACTTGTTTAGTTGTTTATTTTTAAGATATTACCGTAAACTAAATACTCCTCCATGAAATTTAATATTTAGATAAAATTTATCGATTTTGTCTGTTACGTTCAAATTTTTTTGTTTTTAAGTTTTTATTTAAAAAGTTGCATCCGAAACACACAATCTAGTTGGTCGGGTTCATCTTCCGGTGGCTGCAAGACGGGCGTCCCGCGTGGGGGGGGGGGGGGGGTGACTTATGGGATCGAGAGGTCTCGATCCCTCGTCACCCATGTACGCTGCGGATCTTTGGCCGCTCTGTGTTCAAAAAAAGAAAAAGAAAAGAAACACACAATCTAATTTTAATTTCTGCTTTGCTTTTGTCCCCGCTGCCTGCTGGGGTGCGAACGGGAATCCGATATTTTTAGCATCTTATTTAATTTATGATAAAATCAAAGAATTCAATATATTGTTGCATATTTTAAAAATAATCAGAGTAGAAACTGATTTTTTTGTCAGTATAAACAGAATAAAAATAATTAAATTTTATATGGGTTTATCTGATTTCAACAGAGATGTAAACAAAATTATTATAATAAATAAAAATGTAAAAATATCCAAAATAAATGTTTAATAACGATGAATAAAATTTTAAATTGATTATAAATTTATTTTAAATTCTGATTGTAAATTGATTTACGTCAACAAATAATTCAAAATAATAATCTCAATATTGAAACTGCTTACTTTTTGTCGAAATCGAAATGGGAAATATGCGATGAATCCGATCGCTCGCGGCCTTCCTGGTTCGCCGTCCGGCGCTGGCAAGAGTCGCGATCTCCCATGCTCAGCATTCCCGTTCTCCTTCTAGAGGATTTGCCTTCTTGTCGTCCCTCGCGATGGACGGGGTGGTGCTTTCCCTGCTCCTGCTCCGCCTGGTCCTCCTCTTATCGGTCCCGTCGCCTTCATACCCGGCGGAGACGTCTACCTGCCTGACGGTCTACCGTGATGGCGGGGCGCCGGCGGTGTTCCGGTCCCCCAGCTGTCCACGCTGGACACTCTCCTCCGACGAGGACCATGGCCGTGGCCGGCGCAACGGTCCGGCGTCTTACTGCCAGTTGGCAACACACCAGGGGCGCCGGAGGTCGCAGGAGGACCGCGCCGTCTGCGCCCTCGACGTTCGCATCCCCTATATCGGTATCGTCAACTCGACCATCACTAGGATGTCGCTTTAATAGGTTCCCGGCGAGTGAGATTGGGAAGATTGCTTAGATGAATTCATTAAGTTGTTTTGCATCATGGGCTTTTTGTGGATGTACTTTCTATGACAAATACGGCAACAGCGGTGAACGTTTCCACATAGTGACTTTAACCTCCTGTTTTCCGAGAAAATAATTGAGAAAAGCAAGTTCTCTAGTATAGAATCTTTTTTTTTCTGGTAATAATGATCATTTTCTTGTGGACATAAAAATGGTTTCCTTCTTCGAGTCGAGAAGTTTTGTTTTGCAGAGAGGTTCGACTTGGGGCGCTTTTGCACCGAGATAAACAACTTGTTTTCGTAGGAAGCTAGAGGGAAACATGTTTGCTGAAAAAGATTGCCGTTCACCTTCCAAAGGAAAAGAACGACGTTCTTGTCAGACATAATGGGTGTTCGCTTTGATTTTGATGTCGATTCATACTCTTGTCTTTGCACAGGTCAGAAGGGGTGGAAGGAGGAAGTCAGCGTGGGCATTGTGGCAGTTTTTGATGGGCACAATGGTGCCGAAGCCAGTGATATGGCATCTCAACTCTTGGTGGATTATTTCTTTCTCCATGTATACTTTATTTTGGATGCTGTCTATTCATCTGCTTTCGGAGGATCCACCGAGAGATTGACGTACAGAGGAAAAGGGGGTATGATGCTTAAAGGCATCTATATGGGTTTGGGGCAAGTCCAGCATAACATGGATTCCGGGAGGTTTGTTGCTTTTGCTTCTTTTACTCAATCCAACTCAACTCTAACATTAATCCCAAATTAGTTGGGGTTGTCCCATATGGATTCAATTTCGCCATTCAGGTTGATTTTGATTGATTTCTCCAAAGATATTTAAATCATCTAAAGCATATTGAATTATCCTTCTCTAGGTTAGCTTAGATCTACCACGTTATTTTTTTTGTTTCTAACATTTTGATTTTTATACTTTTCTGATTTGAGCATCCTTCGGTCTATTGTAATATTATTTCGAAGGTGGCCTAGTCCAAGATTCATTAATTAAGATAAAATAGCACAAAAAGTGTTTTTGAAAGAAGATAGGGACACACACTCCCCCTCTCACTAAGATGGTTGGACAAGACAAGTCAAGACGACCTTTCAACCAAGAATGCTTCCTACTCTGAAATCAATTTTCCATCAGGTAGTAGCTGAAATGACCAAAGACCCATCATGCTTTAATCTTATGATTAATATCTTTTATTACACTCTGTATTTTGGATAGTTGAACCAAAATATTTAAACTGAGTACTTTGGGATAATAACACTCCATCAAAACTATATTCCCTAACCTTTACCTTCTATCTTTCATTGAATTGCAATACATATACTTTATCTTAGTTCTGCTTTTACTTTTCTTTTTTTGATCAATTTCACACATTTATGATTTTTAAACTTCACATTAATGATCTCTTGTTGGTTACTGCAATACTTGCAAATGCTGTTAAAAGAAAACCAAGGATCTGTCTGATCAAGATCGGACTTGGCAAAATCTATTCTCTGAAAGCATCCAAGGCCAGTCATCTGCATTATTTTTGACTTGTTTGGATATCTTGAATCTTGGAACTACCAAGTGCAGAGCTAGTTTTAAAGTCTGCTATTTCATTTGATTTTTTTTCCCAGACATATCTATGCACTAAAATAAAGTTTATGTTATTGTTAAGGTGATGATTATCTCTGTGTTTTTAATTTATAGAGTCAAAATCATCTCTTAGTTAATTGTGGGCTCATCCAAATGATAGAAGGGTTCAGAACCTTGGTTCTACGGGCTTCATCTGTTTGATGGAAATAGTTTATTCTTATAGGGGAAATCTGAACCTAAGGAAGGCTAGGAAGCTGGATCAGCAGGACTAGGTGCTGTGCCTCCCCGCCTTGTTGTGTGATTTTAGAAATTTCGACTTCTCTCTCTTTCTCTCTCTCTCTCTCACATAGTCGTCGAGGTGACAAGGCACTCAAGGTGTTTAAGGGTGTCAATTTTGCTTAAGCGACAAGGCACCAAAGGCACTTAAGGGTGTCAATTTTGCTAAGACGACTAGGCACCCCATGCGCTATCAGGCAACTTCTTAGGTGTCGGCTAAGCAGTTAGGGCGGTAGCATTAGGTGTTTATATATACATGTATATATGTGTATATACATATATACAATCATATATATAATTATATATTAGTATATGTTAGTATTATACATATTTATGTATACATACAAATATATATGCATAAATATAATTATATTTTCATGTTATAATTGAATGTGTATGTTTAAGTGTGCATACATGTAAATGTTATTTTATTCATGTAATTATGTATGTGTGTATTTTTTTGGGAAATAATTAATCGAGAGAGAGAGAGAGAGAAGAGAGATAGGAGAGATCTTTATAAAATTTAAGTATATAACATATATTTATAATTACAAATCTTAAATATATACAATAGTATAAGTGATAGTGAAATATATTTAATATTTTTACACTATCGTGAATTGCTCACGAATTGTAGATCGACATCGACTTGCATGGTTATCTAGGGGGCAACTTTCCTTGTGGGAGGTATTAGGGGGCAAAGTACCCCAAAATAAAATTTTTAATTGTGTATGAATGCCTAGGGCACCTAGCCCATGCACATCTTTTGGGCTTCCCAAAAGGTGCCTTGACATGGCACTGGCAGGATAGTGCCTTTACGCTTAGGCACCACCTAGGTGGGTGCCCTGACAGCAACGTTCTTCATCTAATTAGTTGAATCTTCGAAAATTTTTAAGACTTGAGGTTTGGGCTGAGAAGTCAAAGGGAACAGTGCTGAGGTGGGGGCTCACAACTGTGCAAGTTGGCAGGTGGCGATGCTCAAGGCGACGGTCGGGGAGTTGTTTAGCTGGTATCCTGTGGAGTTGTTTGAGGACCTTTTGTCTAGATAACATAATTCATGTACTTCATCGCTTCTGTGTATACCTGTTTAATGAATATCTATTCAGTGTCCTGGAGAGCTGTTATCATATGTTCCTGGAGCACTTTTCTGGTATCTTGTGGAGTTGTTTGAGGACTTTTTGACTAGTTAACAGGATTCTTGTACTTCACTGCTTCTGTGTATATATCTGTTTAGTGAATGTCTAAAATTTGCAGGTTCAAGTGGATATTGCCTAAATCTTTTGATGGTCCACCTCTCATCGAGATACTAAGAGAAGCATTACTGAGGGCAGTTCATGATATCGATGCAACATTCTCTAAGGTAAAAAAAAAATCTTTTTGCTCTAATTTTTCCATTTCGTTCATTTGGGACTAACTTCTAATTCATTCTGTCTTGACTTGAATCTTGGGCTTCTCTAATTCAGGAAGCTTCTAGAAAGAGCCTTATCTCGGGTTCAACTGCTACAATTGTTCTTCTAGTAGAGGGACAAATTCTTGTTGCAAATGTGGGTGACTCGAAAGCTATTATGTGTTCAGAAAGCTTGTATTCACCGTATGAATATAAGGGTTTGTATCATTAGTCATATAGTTGTCGTTAAAAAACATGTTGTTGAAACTACTTCTTATTACTTCTGTGTTCTTATATCATCTTTATCTGACTAGTGTGATTGAGACATTGAGCATTCAGTTTTTGCCCATTTTTTTGATTCAGGCAAACATTCAGAATTTAGAAGAAATAGGAGGCAAAAGAATTTACCATTTAACAGAGAAAAAGATATTTCTAAGTTGCCTGCACATGTTTTGCAATATCTCCGTGCAAAAGAGTTGACTGAGGATCATCACCCAGACAGAGAGGAAGAAAGAAAAAGAGTTGAAGCTTCTGGTGGATTTGTAAGAATTTGGGCTGGAGTGCCAAGAGTTAATGGTGAGTTAGCAGTGTCACGGGCTATCGGTGATGTATCCTACAAAAGGTATGGTTATTGTTTTGCAGGTATTGTTTCATTCCAAATAGTTGTTCTGTATGTGAGAATGTTGGATGCTTTGTTCATCATATTTTGCTTCCTGGTGATTACCATTACTATTTTGCTGCTTTCAGATTCCATCTTTCTCTTTATATTTTTTTTATTTGGTAAATGATAGGAGAATGAGTACGGTACCATTTTGATCATCTGATTATAAGTGAAAGAATAGCTAACATGGCCCAAAGCTCAGACGAACTGGGCATGGCCCAAAGTTCCTGACATGGTTGACTCGAGCAGCTAAGTCAGTTCCACTTGAACCAGTTTTGGTTTAACCCAACTATACCTGGAACAGGCCATCTTGTCTTCCACTCGACGATGCTACTACCGTCAACCATGCTCCACTTGAGCATACCTGCTGGCAACCTCTATCTTTTCTCCATTAATTTGGTTGCCATAATCCGAAAATGTTGATACCCACTTGATCTCATTATCTCATTCAGCCCATTTGCATCTTATCTGCATGTATCTCTCTATCTTTCAACCCTAACATTGCATTAGTCTATTCATATTTCTCTGCCCGCCTGGCTCTGTCTCTTTCTTTTTTTAAACTCTACTTCTCATCTCTTTGTCTCTTACTCTTTCAAAATCCCAATTACTGTACCTGTCTCTCGCAGCCTCCCTACTGTGACTTGTGAGCGTCTCTCTGTCTCTCAATGGGATATCACCTTTACTGCTGCGGTAAATGCCTTAAGTCTTCTTTCTTTATGTTTCTCATGCCTTCGATAATAGGCTTAATCAGGTTGTATTCTTTAATTTGCCGTCTCATCATGTTTAGAATATTTTTGTGACTACGGGGTGAACTATATGATCATCTACATTCATCCTTGTGACAGAACAGTGCTGATGCATATATCTTTTCTATTGTCATCTGTCACCAGTTCCATAGGGTGAGCAGCATATGACACCTAACACAAGTGTGATATTTGTTTATCAATTTTTTTGTCAGTTGTCTTGACTACTTTCATTATTCTATCATAGCTTGGACTATTGTTTTTTTTTCATTTCTTTAACCACATGATCCATTAACCTGTAAATCTGCCGTTTTCATGTGGTTAAAGATGGAGGATTTCAAAGAAACTTTTCCATCTACCCCTCTTTACAATACTTTGCCTTTCAATCTTTTGAAGTTTTTTCTTGACCTTAGAAATGACAAATGATCACTAATCACATTGTTGGAAATTGATCTTCATACCAATGGTTGCTTCAAGCGACATTAAAAGTGCTTCCAGATGCAATACTTGTTCCTTACACAAATGTAACCTGGATGGATCACTAGGGTTGTGCATGGTCTTGCTTGGTTCTATTTTGGGCCTTTTTTTCAAAACTAAACCGAACCATATAGACCAAAAATCAAATATTAATTATTTAGATATATATTTTTTGTTATAAATAATTAAAATATATAATTTTATATTATAAAATTTATATAAACATCAAAATAAATATATTTAAGATCCCCCTCACATACCACCTTGGTAGTTGAGGCCTCTGCCCCTTTTCTTTCTGCTTTTGTTCTCTCATAGTGTAATCTTCTTTACCGTTCTAATAGAAACTTAAGTCTCTTCGACCCTAAAAAACTATATAAGCATCATTTTTATTATTAGTATAGGATTTTCTTTATAATATTTCATTTTAATCATTTTAGTCAGTTTGTACTGATTTGATTGAATTTGAAAGACTTCCAAACTGGCCGAACCATGGTTTGCGGAATCGGCCATTCTGGATCAGAATCGGCTGAACCTTAGATCGGATCAGCGTTGCCAATCCGACTTGGGAGGGGGAGACAGTTCCACCCCCCGAATCCCTGAATTTGACTGAACCAACCACTCCTATGGGTCAGTGTAGAATGGGATGCTAATCATATGCTAGAAAAATCTTGGCTGTGCTTATAAGTGAAGATCCTCCTCATTAACATAATAGGGTAAAGTGATGGACTTTTAGATAGGCCTAGATAAAATTGATTTTTAGGGAAGGAAACGATCTGTAGTTTACAGCAGATTTCTATTTGACATGCTACATTGGGTTTCTATACTAAAATCCACTTTTACCTTAGTGCCCAACTATAGTTACTATACAGAATGTTTCTTTTGTCTAGTTGGTTATTATAAGATCTCAATGATGCCTAGTGCTTCATTTTTGTTTATTGTTAGGTATGGCGTAATAGCGGCTCCTGAGATGACAGATTGGTTACCACTACATGACAATGACAGTTACCTGGTTGTTGCATCTGATGGCGTCTTTGAAAAACTGAATGCACAACAAGTCTGTGATCTATTATGGGATGTAAATCTTGGAGTACATGTGAATTCAGAACTCATTTCCACCATTACAAATACATTGGCTGATCTAATAGTAAATGCTGCATTTGAGAGCGGCAGCACGGATAACATGGCCACGATTGTCGTTCCACTAAAATCAAGTAGTACTTTTCCAATAAGGGATGGCTGTGACTCTAAAGGAAGCCCTGAAAAATTGTCTTACATATTGGATGCTGATGCAAAGTCAGGTTATCTTAAGTACTATGCTGATGCCGTATTACTTTATTTTTTTTATTGCACAGGTTCTTTTTCAGTTCATTTTTTTCAATTTGCTTTTGGTTAATCCGTAAGTTACTAGATCCATAGCGTGGTTATTTTTATGGATCTTTCCACGACCATAGCTTGATATTAGAATAGGTATTCGTGCCTCTAGCAACAACAAACTGGGATATAGGCTACTGTTGACAAGAAATTGAAATTAGAAATGTGACGGTGATGCTTTCTTTGTGCTTGGAAATTTAGATGGGCTAATCACCTTAAAGTTTTCCTTCTTTTCTTGTTGGTTTATTTTGTTGGCACATTGATGTAACCTAAAAAAATCTCTAAAATCTTCTACCTTTCTGGAAAAAAGGACATTTGTTTTGATTTAGCTTTAACAACTTAGAAAATATGTGGTATTCTGTAAGAGTATTTGCTAAGTGGATGATATGTATAAAATATGCATTGAGATCGTTGGATTTTTTGACAATTTATTTTTGACCCCTCCCTATCGGACTTGCAAAGTACCAATGTTAATTATATCGAAAAACCATTCAAACACTTTTGATTAACCGCCATAACAACTCGTGAATAGAAGACATACATCTACCAAATAAACACATGGGAGCAACGGTCCCATGACCTTGATGGAATGCAAAAACTTAGAGTTTTGAGTTTAGTTTCATTTCCATTTTTTATTTGAGTTTATTTTGGGTTCATTTGGGAATTTGATTTGTTTTGGTTTGAGAATTAGTGTTTTAAATTTAAGTTTGATTTGATTTTTTTTTTGAGTTTGTTTGTGAGTTTGATTTGTTTTAAGATTAAGACTTGGCGTCTTTTATTTTTTGAAACTGTGTTGAATTTAGTTTGAGTTGTTTAAAATGCATTTGAGGGATTTGGTTTCATTTGGAGTGGGTTGTTTATCTCACGAAGACTTGATGTCTCAATGATTGATTTTGATGATTATTTTTTTATTTTTTGTTTATGTTTATTATGTTTTAAGTTTGGTTTGTGTTGATTTGGGATGTTCCTACCTTCTGTTTCCTTGGGTAAAGGTTTGACTTCTCTATGTCCTGGCTTAATGTCTTAAGATATTTTAACATTTATCATATTTGACTTACTGCCTTTCACACTCAGTGTATCATGAGGGTTTTAAATTGGATGTAAGTTTGGGTGAAAATATTTACAGATTCTTTATTCAAAGACCCTGATTTTTTTTGATTTATGACTTCATTTTCCTCTTGATTAGTTTTGGAGGATTTTGATCTCACTTTTTAGGCTTAATGGCTTTTATAATTAAGATCAGACCTTAGATTGCATGAGTTGGACTAAATATTGGCTCCAGTTTTAGATTTAATATTTTTTATGTTTGACCTCCAAATTGGTGTTCATTGGTTTGAGATTCTTTGTTTTAAATTTGGGGTTTTTAGGACTTGCTGGGATTTTATTTACCTGAGTCTGACCAGACCACCTCTAGATCTCCCCTTGCCCAGGAATTCAAAGATCTGAATGTTTTGCTGCTGAGATTGAGCTGAAATCTTGAGTCCAATGCTTGATCACCTTTTGAGCTTATGACCTCTTCACATTACTGTTTGAGAAGTTGAATTACATTCAAGTCTGAATGTTTTGATATGAACTTTGACTTGGGATCAGGTTTAAGGTTGAGATTTCAGGTCTTGGGGTCTGATTATGCTTTTGACCTTAAAATTCTTTAAGAAGTTGATTTGGGAAATTTTAAGTCTTACTCTTGATATTTAAAGCTTCTCAGGTTCAAAGTTTAAATTATCTATTAGTGACGTTTTTAATGAAACTTAATTCCAGTTTCGGTTGTCAGATTTGTTGTTCTTTTTTTTAGAAGAGCATTCCGGACATTTGACTTCAACATTGGAATTTTGTATAATCAGATTTTCTTCATTTCAGATTCTCTTTAATTCCTGGGTTCTGATGCTCAGGTCTGCCGTGGTTCAAATCATGTCAAACTCCAGATCATCAATTTGTTCCCAGCAAGCTCTGGGTCCCATTCTAAGACCTGATTTTATCATTCAGATTCAATGAGGATTTTTGATTTTTATTATGATTATCAATCTAATTTTTATGTTTGCACTTTTTCAATTTCATCAAGCTATCCGTGCTCCTCATCATAACAAATATGCAATGAACATGACTTGTCACTATTTGCTAATTTGAAGTACACGTGCATGGCAGGAGGGCTTAGAAGTCATAATTCCCAAAATTTGGTTGAATTGGGATCAAGGATTCCGGAATCGGAATCGGAATCGGCCGGAACCGATTCCAATTCCGATTCCGATTCCAGGAATCGGCCGGAATCGATTCCGGATCGGTCCGGAATCGGGTTTTTTTTTGATTTTTTTTTTCGTCGAAAAAATCCAAAAAATTCATAAAAATTCTAAAAAAATAGGAAATGAGTTAGAATTTTTTTTTAAAATAACCAATGCATTCATCCGCAGGACCACACCGAATAAATACTAATGAACTCCAATTGAAGACTTGAAGTTAAGTACATATTCCAATTCCATTGATTCAAAAATAAATGAGTTGATACATCATAAAAAAAAAAATTACATCATATCAATCTACTACCAATATCCAGGATATAGATATGGGTCTTCCTCCTCTCCTGCTTGCTCGTGATGCTCCTCCTTCGTGCTCGGTCTTGTATCTTGTCCCCGGGACCGTATCCGTATGAAAATAATGCGATGCCATGTACTATCAAGGTCGTATGGATCGGACGCGGGACGACGGGACGTAAGCGAGAGGATGGTGGAGGTGGTGGTGTAATCCACCTGGCAGTCAGCTGACGAATGCGGATCTTGTGGCTCGCGTAATATAAGGCTGCGGTGTACGCTGCATCCGTGGCGTGTAATACGGCTTTGGGCCGTGTGAATCGGGGAACTCGGTACAAGCTGCGATGGGCCGTCGGCGGTATGCACTCCTCGTCATCGTCACACCCGAGGAGTGAGAAGGAGCTGCGTCTTGTCATACGGGGCCGACGGGGCCGCGACCTCTCCCAGCTTCATTCTCTTCACCTCTTCGGCCATCTACGAAGTGCGGAAGGACCGGAACCCAAAGTTTTTCAACTTTGCGAAATCCTCCCATTTTCCGTGCGGTCATCTTTGTTTTCGTTTTCCCCCGGACGCGAATGGGGTACAGGTAAGCCGTTCTTGAGAGCTGGAGGAGCTGGAGGCGGGGCTAAGGCTGCGGTGGGCACGCTCCATAGGCTGGCAGAGCGAAGAAGGCCACTGAGAGCACGAGAAGTAGATGGAGGTGGAGCTGGAGCATCCTCCTCGGCTTGAACACCATCCAACTCTCCTTCGACCACGCGGTCATCGGGATCAACCTAATTTGCATGATCCTAGCTTCCTCTCCTCATCCAGGGAGGCAAGTGCGTGCTCCTCTGGAATATGCGGTCCGTGTCCACCTCCTCGGGTGGTGGTGTGGCGGAGGAATGCCTCTGCTCGTACGCGGAGGCACTGCCGAATCGTGCACCGCTGTGCCTCGGATTTTTACGTCGATCCTTGATGTTCTTTATGCGCGGCCTCGTATTGTAATGACGAAGACCGGCTTCTCGACGGCGAGGTCAACTTTGTTCCTCCTTTTCGTATGTATCGGGTTGAATGTACTCCGGTTCCTCTCGCGATGGGAGGAAGCGGTGCTGGCGACTATCACGATACTTAGATGGCGAGTGGATTCCATCCACTCCTGGTGTTCACGAACCCACCACTCGGTATGATAAAAAAACAAGAAGAGAAAAGGTAAACAATTAGCCCGTAAATCTACCGTAACTTATATGAAAAGAAAATAAAATCTTCATCGAAATATTACTATACCGGTGACAATTTGTCAACTTAATATTTAAAGGTCGGCATGCGAGTATACGCCGACCCTCGTCTTGTACTTCTGCGTCGAAAAATTTATAAAAAAAAATATTAGTTGCCTGGTAAGGCTACTCGAGGTATTTAATGAACTACTAACTTACTTATCTCGGCCTACATCTTTGTCTGTTGAGATCGGCACGACGCGGAATAACGCAAGTGTACCCCGCATCACCTCGTTGTCATTCACCACTGTCCTCCATATTGGATGCGGGGGTTGAAAAATATCTGTAGATTTTATTAGTTAACAACTTGTGCATATAAGATAATTATACGTAAAAAATAATTTTTTTAACACAAAGTTACTGCACGTAGTGGACATCGTGGTGCAAGGTCTTGTCCCGTCGGTCATCTATGATCTTCCACCACTTCTTGTAACCTGCGGGATTTTTTCTTTGATTTTCAGCTTTGCCCGGTCCATGGCATCATACAACGTGCCCGTCGGTCCTGTCATCCCGAGTCTACCTCGAGACAACTACAGGTGGCTCGATGATTAAAGTAGTAGGCAATCCTCTCCAAAACCTCTTGTCGGTGATCTGCTTCTCGGACACGACAAGAATCTCAATTGTTCTTTTTTGTCGTAAATGCGGGTTGTCCACCGTATAGTTGTAATACTCCTCGGTACATGTGAACACTAACGATGCATGCTGTGCCGGTGTAAACTCTCCGGCGCGATGTAAGTTAGAGTAGCGAATCGTGTCGGACCGGGCCTAACAAGATCGTGCCCTCGTGTGAGATCTCGTGATATGTAGGAGGCGGGGATGCGAATAAATAAAAGATGTGATGGTACCCGCTGCTGACAGTGTAGATACACCCTCCTCCTTGCCTATATCCTCCCAATATGAGATCTATGGAATGTGCTGCACGGGGCACCCGGAGAAGATGTGCTTCCTCTTCTCCGTCAACTTCCTCCCCGACCGCCTTATATGATGGTTCGTTGTCGGTGACAACTGAACCGCATTGTCCTCCCCGATCTCCTCCACCACCCCGTCGTGGAGAAAAGATGAAGTCGGCATTTTTAATCTTCCCGGAAGCATCTACCGACTTGAGAATGTAGTCCCCTCGGAACGGTACACCGAAGTTTTATCGTACTCCTCTTGGTGATGCACTGTCCACCCGTCGCACATAATTGTGCAACCCCTCTCCTTCGCACCCAACTTAAACCCATCCGTCCACTCCCTCGACTCACTGGACCTCCTCGTGACGGGCCGGCGCCGTATATGTGTCTGTTGCCGGGGCTTACGGAAACCCGGTCCGGCCTCACCCGCGGCATCCACCATAAATCGTACGGAAGTAGGGGTGGTGAGTGCGTGTCTTTGGGATGCCTACATCGAAGTTAAAAAAATTGGGATCGGCTAAAATTAAGTTTTAGTAAATAAAACACACGTAATGTCAATTTTAATTTAAAAAGTGATACACATGTAAAAACCATTTGACGATGTGGCGAACGGCTCTCTTTGCGGCCGTTCTGTTGCTGCTCACCTATTTCATTACTGCTTTATCTCGATACGCCCGTCACTCTGTTTCACAAATAAATACTCGTCACTCGGTGTAAATCGAGTGTGCGTGGAACGGCGGTATGGCTCTGTCTCTGAGGTCGAGCTCTCGGTCCGTGGGCGAGCCGATCTTTGATCGGCCCAAAGCCGGGTCAACTCTCGGGACCCGGACCCTCTGCTCCCCTCCTCCTTGTCCTCCTCACTCGGCCCGATGCGCGCTTGCTAGCGTGCCTGGCACGTCTCGGCTCGGAGTCGAGTGGACTCGTCCTCGCTCTCTACGGCTCCCGGCTGTTCTTGCCTTCCCCTTGCCTTTCCCTTTCGAGGTAGGCAAATCGCGGTCCCTCCTCCTCTGGAGTAGCTCGTCGTGCAACTCCTCCCTCTGCTCGATCTAATCGCCCGTTGAGAGGATCTACACTGTCGTATGCAGCCTCTCATCTCCTCACTCTTCTCCCTGGGCACCTTGTCACATTTCTTGACATTCCCACCTGTTCCGGCAATATGTTGTTTCAGCCGGAACACCCCCCCGTTCATCTCCTTCCCACACCACTTGCACTGTACCCTCTTCCTGACTGGGTCTACCATCTGCCCGTGTTCCCAACCCACGTCGGAAGCACGTGCTGGTGCTGCCATAGATCGCGGAATCGGCCGATTCCTGGATCGAATCGGCCATTGCCGATCCGATTCTTGGCTGAAGGACCGATCCGGAAAAAAGTTCCGGCAGAATCGGTCGGGATCGGCCGGATCGGTCGGGATCGGATCGGAATCGGATCGGAATCGGAATCGGATCGGCCGAATCGGTCGGGATCGGAATCGGAATCGGAATCGAATCGTTTTTTTTCATTTTTTGCTATTCCAGTCGGATCGGCCAGGATCGGCCAGAATCGGTCCGAATCGGCCAAAATCGGTCCAGATCGGTCTGGGATCGGATCGGATCGGAATCGGATCGTTTTTTTTTTTTGCTTACCGATTCTGGATCGATTGTCTTCCATTGGATCGGTCGGAATTGGTCCGATCCGATCCGATCCGGATCGGATCGGTACCCACCGATCCCGATTCCGATTCCGATCCCGCGATCCTTGGGTGCTGCGTCACCTTGATCGGCCATTGCTTAAATCTGCAAAAATTGTAAACAATGCACTAAAAATGATTAGATAACATAAAAATTGATTTAGACGCTGTTCGGGAAGCAGACAACCCAAGTAACACACCATTCGGTATGTTTAAAGGGTTACGTATTTGCCGAAAATGGTCGTAAATTAACGTACGGGGTATCGGAAATTTTTCCCGTACAAAGAACATCTAATCGATGTTCAAACAACTTGAGCGGAGTTATTCGATCAAAAATGACCGAGTTTAACTCTACTTGGAGTCGTCGGAAACATGTAAAAATAGGCGTACGGGATATCCGGAATTTTTCCCGTGCAAAATGGACATAAACGGATAGTTCAAAACTTAAACGGACTTGTTCGGACGGAAATCGTAAAGTTTAACGACACTCAAACTCGTCGGAAACGCGTAAGAATGGACATACGAAGTTTTCGGCGAAGAAATCTTACCAAAAACCTTACAAAGATCGAAGAAGAGGTTGATTCGATGCCGATCCGAGCTTGAATCGGCGGAATCCCTTGAAGGCCAAGCTTGGAATCGCCGGAATTGCCGTCGGAATCGCCGGAATCGGTGGTATCGCCGCGGAATCGGCCCTGGATCGACGGAATCGGCCGGAATCGACCCTGGATCGACGGAATCGAGGCCGGAATCGCCGGAATCGCGCCGGAATCGTCTGCGCAGTCTCCTTCCACCGCGTGATCGACCGAGAGCTGCTCTGCGGGTCGATTCCGGCCCTAAAAGGGCCGGAATCGGTTCGATTACCGGTCCAGAGTCGAACCGGGAATCGAACCGGGCCGGGGTTGACCCGGCCTTCCGAAGAATCGGTCGGATCGACCGATTCCACAAGGAATCGGTTGGAATCGGATCGATTCCGACCGATTCCAGACGAATCGGACTGATTCCGCGGAATTCTTCCCGGAATCGGTCCTTCCGCCCGGAATCGGATCGGAATCCACCGATCCGATTCCGGAATCGGTCGGAATCGCACCGATTCCGCCGATTTTGCAATCCATGATTGGGATCAAATCCATTTAACCTTTGATAGTTGTTATGGAATTAGTTTCGATTAGCTTAGAATAGAATGCACCCGGTCTTTGATAGGCATGCAGGGATCCTTTCCAATGATCTAGGATCGAGTATACCTTGGGCTTGGATAGGCATGTGGGGACTCATTCCATGATTGATGATTCTCCTTAGTACATGGTTCAGCATGTCGGTATGTTAAACACGCACAACCTTCTCATGGCTTAATAAGTATATAGCTCTTTGTCAGGACATAGTATGACATTGGGATGTTATATGACCTTTGTATGTTGACGTTGACCTTAAGGATGTAGAGGCAGTGCACAATCTCCCAACTAATTTTGGTTTGTTTGATTAATATTTGTAGATTTCTATTTAGATTTGAGTTAATTGTTCAGTTTAGTTTTTTTACATGGTCCCTGTTATTTTTGTCCGATTTGATGTGTACGAGCCCAACGGGCTATTGTCATCCTCGCTCAATCTGCACAGAGCAACATCTGAAGGGGGGTTTCCTGCCTTCCCCTTTTTTAAGCCTCTAGCCCATGTGGGGCCCACACATCTTCAGGAAAGGGTGCAGCGCAATCACAGTCGCCCCTCTGATGGTCTGGTAATGTGAAGGGGCGCAAGGGTAGTGTTCACAAGTCGATAGCTTCAGCAGTGAGTGGTTGCGGTCACCTGCTGGTCGTCTGGTGCCGCGAGGGGGGGGGGTCTGGTGAGCTCTAACAGCGACGACAGTGGGTGCTTCTGTCCTCAACAATGACAAGGGATGGAGCAAGCTTTGATGGCAAGGGCAGAAGATGGCACATGCAGCTTCGACGATGGCAGTGGATGGAGCGGGAGATCCTGATGGCGGTGGGACAACTTGCGGACGACCTTGACAGCTTCGGCAGGGGATGCCAAGGGATCCGACTGTGACAATAGATGAGGTAGGGGGAGTTGATGACGTCGGGAGGTGTTGACGATGGTGGTTGGACTGGCTGTAAGGATGGGCGATGTTGGCGGTGACAGCGGATGGCTTTGGTGATGGCAGCCTTTGTGACTATGGCATACGGAGTGGTTGGCCTTGATGACTTCGGAAGAGGAAACGTGGTATCCCGAATTCGGCAGCCATGGTAGCTGTTGCTGTCAGCGGCGACGGTAGAAGACAGCACGGGTGTTGATGGTGGCAAACTCTCTCTGTTTCTTGCCCCAACCCTGCTTTTCTGACCCGCTTGCAAGTTGATGCGGGGGTCCTTTTATAGCCATGAGAGCCTTCGGTTATTGGGGAAGGAACCCCCGACGGAATTTCCTTTTTTGATCAGCGAATCCGCTCTCGATTGGGAATCTCTGACCTTCTGTGGCTGCCGGATCCCTTCTAGAGATGCCTCATGATCCTTGGATGCATATCGAGGAAGATTGCGATGCCATTTTGCTGAGGAGAAGTCCAACCGGATATCAATTTTCTTTGACAGCTTATACTGTGCCCAACGGAAGCGGATAAGGCCTGCGGGGGCCGTTGGCTCCTCCATGCGATGTCATGACGCGATTTTTGGCAGGTCTTGATTCCTTCTGTTCGCTGTCAGTTCCTATTGAGGGGAAGTTCCTTTCATATGGGGAACTCTGATCATGCCTCCGATGGTTGCAGTCGGGTAAGATAGGGGCTCGGTCTGTTGAGATCTCGCTTCTTCAAAGGTGAGTCCCGCAGGGCTCAATTTCTTGAGCAGTTATTGTGGGAGCTTTGTAGGTCACCTTGTGGGTTCGCAGCCACCTTCGGATAATCCAGGAACCATGGACCACTCATTGGTGCATCTCCTCCTTCCGTAAGAGGTCTGCGATCATCGTTGTGTTGTTGGCTTGCCATTTTTACCACGCGGGCCCTCAGTCTCAATCACGTGGGCCTGTGCTACCATCGTGAGGGGTTCTCCAGTTGCACGGTGTCACACGAAGCTTATGCTCCATCAGGGACTGTTAGGTAAATTTCTCTTTTTATCGCCCAAGACCCATGTTTAGATAAGGCCCACATCGCCTGTACTGAATGACCCATACGAGTGCAAATGAGCCCGCTTCCATTCCCCCTCTTTGTTTTCTTTTATTGGGTCTGAATTAGTTTGAACCTCAATCCTATAGGCATAACTCTTTAACTGGTTGCACCGGTTTCCCTCTTTTTTCCCCCTTTTGGGTGCTAACACACATGTTCTTGTATCTTTAGGGAAAAAATTACCTGAAATTGTCTGTAACTTCAACCATTTGTTTGATACTGTTGGCAGGTAATAATTGTCTTAACGCCTTCTACATACATTAAACTCCTATATGCTCGTGCATGTCTGGAAATACATTACTTGACATGAAATGTATCTTTATGTCTTACGTGAAGAAACCTAGTGATTAAAACCGATGTTCTTTCAGTAGTTTGGGAAGCCAGAAGGTTGCGTTGGGGTGACAAACTGGCCTTGCCCCATAGGCCCGGCCACCCTTGTGGGCAATATTCTTGCGTCCCCCCTCTGATCTAGCAAAGGATTGGCATCTGGTCGCTCGTCATTGGAGGCAGCCTGGTCTCTCTCTCTCTCTATCTCTCTCTCTCTCTCCCCAATGGTGCTGGTGCACTCTGGTGGATGCCAATGGACCATTGTGCATAGTGTCTGGGAGTTTGACAATTGGCAGCGGGGTGCAGGAATGCTGCTCATTGCAGTCAGTGTCTAGGGCTGGGTCACAGGCAGCAGATGTCCAGAGACTTGGTTCTGGGCAGTCGTGGAGTGCAGAAGGGAGCTGGGGGCGGGTTGTTCTCCTTTGGCCGATGTCCAGCAGGTGTGGGAAATTGTCAGGTCAAGGGTGATGTTTTTCGTGAGATGGTGCTGACCACATGGTCTCCAGAGTCGATGGAGCAGCAAAGATGGCTGGCATCTACCTTAGTGGTCAAGGTGTTCGGAGAGGGCTCCAAGATCTCTGCTGAAACAACTCTCTAGTCTACACTGGATGATTTTTGGCAAAAGATGAGATAGTGGTGGATTGCAGGTATCAAAATTCACACTCCAAGAGCCTTTCTTTCAAAGCATGGTTGGAGGTGGTTCAGAACTGGTCCTTTTGAGTCCCAGGTGGGGGTGAGGATCGTCTTCTCTCCTTTTTGACCAGAGACACTGTGTGCTTGGTGGCAAGCCCAGGGGTGGAATGGTGTTGATGTAACCTCAAAAATCTCTCTTTAAGATTTTGATTTTGGAAATTCGTTTTCCTTTTGGATTTGATTTTGATTTGATTTTGACCATAGCATTGACTCTTTAGGAAAATAAGTGATATTCCATAAAAATACTAGCTAGGGGCCATGATATGTATAAAATTATAATTTGAGGTTGTTAGGTTCTTTGAAATTGATTTTGACCTCTCTCCGTCGGATGGTGCGAAGATCCGACGTTAATTATATCGAGAATACTCGAAAACCCTTGATTATCCGTCATAGCAACTCATTGAAATAGAAGACAATACATCCACAAAATAAACATTCACACATAGGAGAAAACAACCCTATGAAATCAATGGAATGCAGGCATTTAATTTAATTTAGATTGAATTGAATTGATTTGAATTTTGGTTTGCTTGAATTGGTTGAAATTAAGTTGAATTTGTTTGAGTTGAATTGAATTTAATTAAAATTGAGTTTGATTTGAATTTAATTTAAATTCATTTGATTCATCTGAATTGAACTTTTGTTAAATCTGGGGTGAATTTAACATTTTGGGGGTTTCATGCAAATTTCAGACTTATTGACTGATTTGGGTTTGAGTTTGAATTTATTTAAGTTCAGTTTGTCCCTAGATTTATTCGAAGGAATTCAGATTTGTTGATTAAAATCAATTTGAAAATTTGCTTGACAGGTTATCAAATTTGATTATGAATGGCTTGAATTTGAATTCAGTTTGTTTGATTTAGATTTGTTTAGTAAAATTGATTGGACTTTGGTTTCAAGTGAGGGTTCCTACTAAAGCTCTGGCTTTGGCAGATTCTGGAGTCCGCTCCTGAATGAATTAATAAGTCTTTGAAACTTGTTATGGGTTCATTCTAATTTCATTTTTTGAGTTTAATTAATGAATTTGACTTGAATATTCTTGGATTGGGTTTGATTTTAGAGCGGACTGACTCACATATTGCTTATTTGATTTGTTTTGTTTGGAATTTGGTAAATGATTTTAATTATTGTCCAGGGGTTAATTGATCTTCATGTTGATTGAGAATATTCTGATCTCTTTGAATCTCCCAACCTACAGATTGCAAACTCGCTCAAGTTTGATTTGGCTTGGTTTTGATTGAGGGATTTGGTTTGCAAACTCTGATTTGATTTTGCCTGAATTTGAGTTCATCTTGAATTTGAGTTCATTTTGGTGAGAACACTGGATTTTGATCTATGATTCCGGTTTTAAGGTTTGATTGACAGGTTATGGCTTGTCACAATATTTGTTGGAGTCGCATGGAGTTTGTTGGTTATATTTGGGCCAAGTTGGGGGCTGTACAGATTGGGGTTTACGGTTCTCCAGTTTCAGTTTTTTTTTAGTTCTGATTTTTTTATTTGTTATGAAGTTGAGATTTCCAACTTTCAGTTCTTAAAGTTTCTTAATCTCCAGAGTTACATGTTTCAGATTTCAAACCTCCTGAGATCAGATTCCGATTTTCCAGATTTGGAGTTTTCAGATTCGGTCCTCTTGCAGATTTTTTTTTAAACTTCGGATCTTCGGATCTTCAGATTTGGACTCATAAACAGCAGGTTTATGAGCTTCAAATCGCAGACTTTCAGTTTGCAAGCGTTGATTTCAGATTTCTTTTCTTTTTTTTAGATGACAGATCCTGGATTTTACAGTTGCAGATTTTTTGTTTCAAAATTTTCAGTTTCCAGATTCCAGATTTTTAATGGTGCTTACAGATTCAGATTTCAGATTTTTAAATTACAGACCTGTATGTTTTAGGTTCAGATTTTTTTATCTCGGTTTCACCGGTTTAGGTTATAAAATTTAAGATTTTTTACAGTTTTCAGATTTTAGGTTTTCTGATTTCAAAATCTCAGTTTTCAGATTTTTATGGTGATTCCGCACATGACAGATTTGGGTTTCAGATTTTTGTTCGCTCCAGATTTTCAGATTTTTAGATCTGCTTGAACTTCGGAATTTTTTATGGATTGGTTTTGAATTTCAGATTTCGTGGATTTCATGGTTTGAATTGTTCAATTTATTAAGGGTTGTGTGATTTATGAAGTCAGAGTTCTGTTTGCAAGCCAGAGTAAATTGTCCAGAATTCAAACTTGATTCAAGGTTCAATTGGCATTTGATTACTTACAGATTCGTGTTCTGTTTTTTTTAAGTGCTTTGCATCCCATCGAATCAATGAGGCCATCGACTCCTTCAATAGTACAAATCGGAAATAAAGTTTCCTGAATGTCTCTCCTTGAAGTTCACGGTTCAGAAAATACAACTTTACAACTTTGACCTGTTTTGAGAACACCCTTGCTCAATCGTTGATGAATACAGTGCCTGTCAATCCTTGAATGGAATACACCCAGTCTTACACAGACTTATGAGTATTTCCCTTCATCTTCTTTTCTTTTGAACTTCATTAGTATATAATCGACTTATTGGCATGTTGGTCATGCACGGCCTCATATTACTTCTTGAACACGGTATGACATTGGGGTCATTTGACAACCTTTGTATGTCTACCTTAAAAAGTTAAGGGGGTTTGGAACCGACCCAGAAATTCTTTTAAGTTTAGCTAAGACCATGTGGCGGGGTTTTAGCCGGCCAGATGCCCGTCTCGGTTTGTGAAATTAACTTAGTGGATTTTCATTTAATTTCTGTTCATGGTTTGTTTTATTCTTATTTTGAATTATGGGTTAAGAAGCGTGCTTAAAAGCTGGTTTATTGCTTTCCCATTTATTTTGATCCTTTTAAATTATGCCGAGCCCATGTGGCGGGTTTTTAGCCGATCAGATGCTCATCTCAGTTTGTTTAATTAATTAATGAATTCTTATTTAAATTTCTTGTTGATTGTGTATTTTAAAAGTTTCTTTTTTTAGCTCCTGCGGGTTTGGACGTAAACTGTCCCCTTTTGACGTCTAGCTTCTGCTTGATGGGCCTAGCCCATCTTCCTCCCCTTGCGCCCGCTGGCCTGTCCGGCAGGCCTTCTCTCTTTTTTTTTCACAACTTTTTTTCTGGTGGACCCCACATAAATGTTGGCCAGCGGGTCAACCTTCCCCTGCAGCAGCTTCTCGCGCAGCCACAGTTGGCTGCTCACGTACGTGCCCGCGGCTCCTTCTTTTTCTCTTCTTCTTCCTCTTTTTTTTTTTTAAATGTTGGCTCCCTCCACTGTTCATGTGTCCGCCGTGGACATAAGTGGGATAAAATAACCCACGACTTGCACTGTTCACCCGGCCACGGAAGAGGATTACGGTGGAGAGGGAGAGCTCGCGGCGGCGATGGCAGCCTCAGGGGAAGATTTCGGCGGCAACAGCTACCTCCGGAGGGGATTCCGGCGGCGACGACAAGCTCCGGAGGAGATCTCGGCTGAAACGGCTTCTGCAAGGGCTTTCGGCAGCGGTGGCTTCTGCAAGGGCTTCCGGCAGCGACGACTTGGGTGCTCTCCAGACTTTCTCAAACGAGCAACAGGGAGAGAAGAAAGGAGGATTTGGCAATCGACCGGTAATCCTCTCGATGCCCTCTCTCTCGGCCGCTCTGATCTCTCGATGCTTTCTTTGGATTTCTGTCTGCTCAACCTTCCGGCTCTCTCCTTTCTCTCGTTCTCGGGCATCCTCATTTGCGTCGACTCTGACCTTACTTATATAGGCTTCTAAGTCTCCTTCTGCCGTCGGGACTTTCCGGAAAGGCACGTTTGTCTTCGAGACGGACCCGGGAGTCCAACAAACACCCAACCGACTCCCCTTCTCCCCTAATGACTCTATTTACCGTGATTTTACGGACTCCTCTTCTACCATTGGCGAACCCTTCCTCCAATAGTGTATTTCCGTTCCGAACGGACTCGGAATAAATCCGCAATAAGCGGGATCGACCTGCCTCCCTTCCAGGTTTATCTCTTCTTTCTTTTAGGGGAGTTTATCCTTCCATCCAAGGATTCTTACAACTGAATTTAGATTTTGGAAAAACATCTCACCGAAATTTCAATCCCGCAGTCCTCTTCCCCCCTTTTTTTTAACAGTCCCATTTCCTGAACTAGTATCGGCTGTCGACTCTTCCCAGCTCTTGGGCCTCTGCTGCGAACTACGTACTGTCGCCAGCACATGTATGCAACCTTTAGCTGATAAATGGATTAAATTTGTGGGCTCCATTCTGTTAGGAAGCCATCTATCATGAGACCGAATATGCTAGTTTGTATGCATATGTCCTTTGCATTTTTTTTTCTTTTAATCTCACAATCTGAACAACTATTCGTAACCAATCACCTTCATATTGTCTATCCAATATTTGTGAAATTTTGAGGTGCCAACCGGTGTCTTCTTTCTGGTTTCCCTCTTCATTGCTGGAATCTAAATATCGTAAGAGCCATTATAAGCCACTTGTAAGGCTCGTTGCCATTGAGAAGGGTGGGGTTGTGGGCATTGGTGATTCATAAGCTTCAGGTTTTCGTTGAGTGGAACAGAAGGACTGATCTTCCATGTTAGGGTCAGGTCCGGCGATTTGTGCTGGTGGGCCTGGATTTCCTCTTTGGGAGGACTGTCGATTGCAGAGCCTGTGTTGCCTGATCAGGAGGTTGCTGGAGCCAGAGAAGAAGGGGTCCATATGTTGGCAGGTTAGAGGGGAATTGGCTCGCCTTTTCAGCTTGGTTTGGTTGCAGTGAAGATTTGATGCTGTTGGAGGGGTCTCCCTTGCTGTCAAGTGTCTGAACATTGTTGCCTTGTTTCATCAGCTGCAGTTTGTGTATGGGTCTCTGTTGTCATGTCATGTGAACATGATAACTGGGAGGTGTTTGTCAAAGAGGCCCATTGGTCCATCACGTTGTGGCAGGCATCCATCCTTTGGGTTTCTGGATAGTTGCAGTGATCCTTTGGAGCTGCTGGTGGCTCTGAAACCCCTTTGGTACCCTGACCCATCATATTTTAACTTTATAGCAATTGGACCATTCAACTGGCTTTATTGGGGGTGGGGCAGTTGGACTGACCCGGATAAGTGCTCACTGGTTTCGGAATTTGCTGCTGTGGGTGACTTATAGGGTTTTAAGGCTACTCGGTTCATCCGAACTGGTGGGCCCACCCTTAGTTTACTCCAGCTGGACCAGTTTTGATGATTGCTCACCTTCTCCTGGGTGTGTTCGTGACTGTGTGGGTGCTGTATCTTTAACAACCGGGGAAACTAAGCCCTACCCTTATCTCAACCGTCAAGTGTTGTCCTTTGCTCAGGGGCCTCTCATCTACTTAGAAGAGCTTCTTCTTTGGGCTTGCTGGAGCGTCAGCAAGAGGAGCAGGTGCTGATTGCTTCCGAAATGGAAGAGCTGCGGTTGGGATGATGGAACCATTTTGTGGACGGGGGAGGCTGTTGGGTTTATCCTTGCCAAGGCAAGGAGGAGGTCATTTCTCAACAAGGTTAGGGACAATATGGCATTGGCACTGAGCACTTGTCGTCTTCTTGTCAAAGGGAGAAAGAAGATGGGTAAGAGGGAGGTCAATTTTGTCTTATCTAATGAGGTGATTCTGGATGCCTTACAGCTTAGGAAATCCACAAAGGTGGGGGGGGGGAAGGGGGCTGATCATCCAATGAAAATTATGACATGTAAATAAGTAATACACGGGGCCTGTCAGGAAAATGCAAGGTTGCAAAGGTTAGAAGACTAATCAAGGAAGAAAAGCTGGATATAGTGTGTACTTGGGAAACAAAAATACTGGGGAATGTGTGACTTGATGCTTTTCCAAAGGCAGCAGATAGGGCAGCTTGGGGAATGATCATAATGTGGAACAAAGGTGATGAAAGCTGTTAAAATGAACACATGTAGGTTTAGCTCATCTGTAATATTCTTAGATAAGAGAAGACAAGTCCAATGGTCCTTATTAACAGTGTATGGGATGGGTCCATTTATAACCATATTAAAGAACTTATATCAGAGGATTGACAAAAATTGATGCATCTCTAAACTAACCGTATATCTTTTTGGGGATTTCAATATGGTTAGATACCTGGGTGATGGGTCTAATCAACTTAATTGGATGCAAGAAATACAAATGTTCAATCAATAGATTACTGATTTCAAGTTGACTGGAAGTCTCATATATTAATAGGAAATTTACATGGGCTAACAAATTGGGATAATCGAAAGTAGCTCAAGTATTTGGCAGGAGGCATTAAAGGGCTGTTTGGCAAAGTGTCTCATTTATTTTCTCGGATCACTGCCCAGTTGTCATTAGCACTCATCTGAAGTGTCTAGAGGAATACAGGCTGTTTTGGTATGAAAGGAAGTTTTCATCTCTTGAGAGATTCTCAGATTTGGTGACGGCATGGTGGAGTGAGGCTCCTAAGCATCTTAACCCAGTGGTTAACTTGCTGGGAAAGCTGAAATGGTTGAGATCAAAATTGAATTCTCAGATAGAGGGGATGAAGGTTAAATTGTTTCAATCACTGGGAGAGTTTGAGTTAAATGAGCTTCAAGGTTTGCCTGATGATGAATTTCAGACCAAGAGGGAAAAAGTGACAGCAAAGAGATAAGCAGTAGTGGCTTAGGGAAGAAGACAAAAATACAAAATTCTTTAATGACGAACAACAAAAAGAGGAGAAACATCATATCTTCTATCAGAGCTAACGGTAGAATAATTGGAGATGAAACAGAGATGACGTACAGCATCCTTGTCTATTAAGCTGCACTTTGAGAAAGCTCATGACACTATCAAATGGAGTGGCCTCTTAAGAGTTATGATGCTTCTAGGGTTCAGTAACAGATGGATTCAATGGATTAAGAGCTGTATTTCAACTCCAAATTCATAGTTCAAATTAATGGGAAAAGTTTTGGTCTTTTCTCTTCTTCTAGAGGGCCAAGGCAGGGGGATCCCATCTCACCCTTACTTTTTGTTCTCATAAGCCAAATTCTCAGCAGTATGTGGGCCAGGGCTGAGGAAGCAGGATATATTGAGGGAATTGAAGTGGGGGCGAACAAGGAGAGAGTCTCACATCTCTTTTTTGCAGATGACACTTTACTATTCTCTTCAGCCAAGATAGATAAATGGTTTTATTTGAATATTATGCTTCACTTTCTACCGGAAGTCACAGGGTTCAAGATTAATAGAGAGAAGTGCGACATGGTGGGGATTAATTTGCAAGATGACCTTGAACAGATTCATGGCATTCTTGGGGTCAAATGGGCCACACTTCCTATCAGGTATTTGGACTACCACTCTCAGATAGAGGCACGAGAAGCAAAGATTGGGACTGCGTTGTGCAAAAAGTTGAGCAGAGATTACAGGGCTGGAAGGGAATGTTGTTATCTGCGGGAGGTAGATGGGTGTTCTCCAAAACTGTGCTGCAGAGTATTCCGCTGTATTATTTCTTCATAGTAAAAGTTCTCAAGGGTATCTGTTCTAGTATTGAGAAAATTCGAGCAAGGTTCTTTTGGCCAGGAAGTTATGACAAGAAAAGTCTTCAACTCATTAAATGGAATCATGTTTACAGGGCTAGGAAGGAACCAATAGTTGACTTAGTTCTTTTTTATATTATCAACCAAGCTATGTTATGTAAATGGCTGTGGAAAACTCAACACCAACAGAGACTCACAATGGGCTAGAATTATTTATTCTAAATATGGTGTGGGGGATATTGATGCTCGTGTCAAAGACTTCAGAGAAAGGAGTAGGTTATCTAGTATCTGGAAAGGTATCCTAGACAATTAGGACCTCTTCCAGTTCTTTAGTGACAGGACTTCCTTCTGGGAGGACCAATGGTGTGGGAATACACCTCTAGCACCTGTATTCCCTAATTTGTTTAACATTTGTTGAGATCCGAAAGCCAAAATCATCTCCAATTGGGATTGCAACTCAGATTGGGATATCTTATTTAGGGACTTAAAGGATATGGAGATCAGAGATTTTTCAAGCTTGATGTCTATGTATTATACTTTTAACTGCAGGAGAGGAATAGAGGACAAACTCTTGTGGTGGCCAAGTAACAATGCGAGGTTTTTTGTCAAGTCTACTATTGATAGGCTCATGCTAGGTGGGGTGGAAGTCTCGTGGCAAAAATTGCCTGGAAGAACTATTACCCTATAATGATTTGCCTATTTCTTTGGTTCTTTATGGGAAGGCTGCTTACCATAGCTAGGCTAGTCTTTTTATTAAATGACTTGCATGTGTTCTGTGGCCTTAAATTGGAGACAGCTGACTATCTCTTCATTCAATGTGGCATTGTTGTCTACCTTTGAACTGCACTGTTCAGTGGTTGGTCTATGGCTTGGGCAGAGCCTGATAGTGTTATCTTATTGCTGCACTCTTGGTCAGCAAGGAACCCCTGGAGGACAGAGCATAGAACTTGGGATCTTATTCTCTCAGCCATGTTATGGGCTATTTGGCAATCAAGGAATAGAAGACTCTTCGAGGAGAAGTACCAACAACCCAAAGCTACACCTTTCATGATGGCATCTTTAGTGAAGGACTGGACTTTTGCGTCTACTGGAGCACATCTAGACAGGGCTATCAAACTCAAGCTGCTTAAGTTCTTGCTTTTCTTCTTGTAATGTTTGGCTTTAGCTACCACCTTGGTAGTGGAAGCAGATTTTGTTCTCTTTTTTTTTACCAATTGTAATTTTATTTCTATTATTGCACTAATGAGTACTTGACCTCCTTGGAGGCCACTTCAAAAAAAGCACCCTTGACTATTATAAGAAGCTTTTTTTATGAAGAGAGTTGGAGGCTTTCAATTAACTACCAAGGGAACCTATTATTCAGCAGAATGACTGTTTTGTCGAATCTAGGGTATTAATGGTTGTCAGATTCAGATTTCAGGTACCCTTTTCTTGGTCTTTAGCTTTTTGTTGTGCTTGTTAAAAATTATTTAAACTAATAAAATGTTAATTTTAAATTACAGGTACAGTGAGTTGCTCTGTCATCCTTTTCTGTTTACCAATTTTTTAGAACGATCATATTGCAAAGATCCACTGAAGCAGTAGCCTTAACTGCATGTGCTCACCGGGATTCCTATCCATGTTAGAAGAGATTCCAACCATCTCCTTTAACGAACATAGAAAAATCATATTGTAAAGCATGTTAAGGAATATACTGAACTCCTTGTTAGTAATAATTGGAATATTACTCTACTCTTAGTTGCTGTCTCCTGTCATTACAAACCAAATTGGAGAACCAGAAGATGTGTTTTTTATTCACCTTATGGAAAACAAAGTTCTTGGATGTACTGACTGCGAAGTCTTTTCAGTGCTTGAATGTGGACAATAATATGATTATTCTCTTCTTTCTATTTAATTGACTTACCTTTTCTTTTTTCTTGCTATGACCGTCTTGCCGGTAGAGTCTGCAGCTGCATCTAGCCTTATCTCAATCGACTACTTCAATAGAATTGAGATGAAATTCAATAAATTGCTGGTAAGACTGCACTTTCCCATAGCTGTTTTTATTTTCTGTCTTTTTTTAATTTCTATGCCTTATAGTGCATAAATCAAAATGTGCTTGAAGTTTGCTACTGTCTTAACACTTTAATGTCCATGAAGTCACGTCATAGTTTCTCACTTTCTCTTATGTTGTGTCGGTGGTATCTTGACAGTTGGGACCAAGGAAGGCAGGGTCGGGGGTCGGGACCGGGTTGGTCGGGCCTAAAACTGACCCAAGTCGGTTGGGGTCGCGACCTGGGTCAGGTCGGGGTCGGGAAAAATAATAATAAAAATGTATTTAAATATATTAACCGGGTCGGGGTCGCGGAGCCGGGTTGGGGTCGGTCGGCCGATCGGCCGACTCGGCCGACCGGGTTGCCGACCCCGTATACCATGGTTGGGACTTGCTTGAAGGTACTGATGCCTTTACTCAAATACTGAATAATAGCAGGCAGAGTGAAGAACCATATCTTTTCAAGTTGAGTTTCTATTAATTAACTTTGTACAGAATAATATAGCTTCATAATTCATGAGACCTTAATTTCTTCAGAAAATTTGATCAGAATTAATACCCCCAGAAGAACACCACCCCATTAACCACCACAGCCTGCAGTCAAGTGTCTCTTTGAAAATCATAAAATCTTTTTGTATCACTTGTGTTTATTATGCATTCATATGCATAATAGACATTATTATAAAAAGAAATGTAAGAAAGAAAATATTGAAAGAAAGATAAGAGTAGGCACTTGGAATATTGGATCTCTTACAGGAAAACTTATGGAATTTGTTGATAGTATGGAGAGGAGAAGGATTAATATTATGTGTATTCAAGAAACTAAATGGATAGGAGAAAAAGGTAAAGAAGTAGGAAATACAAGATATAAACTATGGTATATAGTAAAAGAGAGAAATAAAAATGGGGTAAGTATCATTGTTGATAAAACATTAAAGGATGCAATAGTTTCAATATAAAGAGTAGGAGATATGATTATTATGGTAAAAATGATTATAGAAAGATAAATAATTAATGTAATTAGTGCATATGCTCCACAAATTGGATTAAGTAGCGAGATTAAAGAAAAATTTTGGGAGGATATGGATGATCTTATGCAGAGTATACCAAATGAAGAAAATATATTTACTGGAGGAGATCTCAATGGTCATGTTGGAAACAAATGTCATGAATATGTAAATGTTCTTGAAGGTTTTGGATATGGAAATTTAAATGAAGAGGGTAAGAATATTTTAAATTTTGCTATGGCTTATGATCTTATTCTCACAAATACTCATTTTATTAAAAGAGAATCTCATCTAATAACATTTAAAGGTGGACAAAATAAAAGTCAAATTGATTTCATTCCCACTAAAAAATCCAATCGTGCTATTTGCAAAGATTGTAAAGTAATTCTGAGTGAAACTTTAGCAAGCCAACATAGATTAGTGATTTTAGATGTTAAGATTAAAACACAAACAAACACATATAAAAGAAAGTCTTCTCCTAAAATAAAATGGCGAGAGTTAAAATGAATGAAACAATAAATATTTAAGACCGAACTTTAAAAGATAAATGATTAGAAGTTAGACATAGACGTTAATGCTATGTGGATGAATATGACTATAAAAATTAGAGAGGTAGCTAAAAAAGTACTTGGAGAGTCTAAAGGACATGGTCCACTTAAAAAAGAGATTTGGTGGTGGAATGAAGAAGTGCAAAAGACGATAAAGTATAAGAGAGATTGTTATAAGAGATTGCCAAAATGTGATAACAATGAAGCTTATGAACAATACAAGATTGCAAAAAAAGAAGTAAAAAAGGTTATTAGAAGAGCAAGAGATGATGCTTTTAAACATATGTATGAGAAACTTGGAACTAAAGAAAGTGAAAAAGATATTTATAAACTAGCAAGAATGAGAGAGAGACGGTCTTAAGATCTTAATCAAATTAGATGCATAAAGGATAAAGAAGGAGAAATTTTGATTAAAGATGATGATATCAAAGAACGATGGAAAAATTATTTTGATATTCTTTTTAATGACAACTTTGTTAAAAAGATAGACGACATAGAGAATGTGACAAACTTTAATTTAAATTATTTTAGAAAAATTCGATTTTAGAAGTTAAAGAAGTATTGAAAATGATGAAAACAAGTAAGGCATGTAGTCCGGATAATATTCCTATTTCTTTAGTCATCCCTTTTTATTTTCCTTTCCTTTAGTCTAACGATCTTACATTCTTCCTAAGCATGCAATGCATTCTCTTTACACTTAAAAGCTCTTAAAGTCTATTCTTTACCAATTTTCTGTAGTAGCTTTCTTTCTCTGTATTTGTTCGCTAGCCTCACTCCCCAATCTATTTTTTTCTGGTACACCTAGCTGCCCTCCTTGTTGCATTCCCTACCAATGGCTTCTTGAACTCTTTGAACACCTTACTGCTTTGACAGTTTTGAATTTTATAAAAGATGTACGGTTAAAGATCTTTGGAAGAATGAAGATTTCTTCCTGTACTTATTTTTTGACACCAAAGACAGCTTAGTGCTACTCTCCTTGAAGCCAGGATAGGCTGTGCTGGGTGACTGCTGCATTCACGGGTTCTGGTGCCTGGGAGGCTGCATGAAAGGTGGGTTGGAGAGACATGTTTTCTCCATTTATATGCATAAAAGTTGCTGACTAGTCTCATCTGAGTCCTTGTAAATTGAAGGCCAGCCTTCCTAAAGATGGGGAAGCCATCCCTATTTCTAAGGCAGTGGAGATTCTCTTGGTCAACCAGGGAGTGACACGTGCCATCTCTTGAATGTCCCACTCAATGACATGGATGCCTCTGATTGGTTGTGTGAACCTCTTTTTTACGTCGTCTGTTCTTAGAAAGAAAGACATCCCCGGACTTTTCTAGGAAAATAGGTGATATCCTAAAAATATTAGGTAGTCCGGTGATAGTTTAAAAAATATAAGAACCGAGGTTTGGGTTCTTTGAAAATTTCATTTTTTGACCCTTCTCCGCCGGATGGTGCGAGTATCCGGCGTTAACTTACATCGAGCAACGGCTCGAACGCCTTTGATTAACCGTCGTTGCAACCTGTGTTTGGAGACATGCACATCCACAAAATAAAGTAAAGAACTCAAAAGGGCAGCGGCCTTTTGGGTCCGATAAGATGCAAACCGATTTGTTCGGGTTTGTTTTATTTGTTTGTTGGTTGATTTTTAGATTGACTTGAAAGTCGGTTTTGAGTTTTGGAGTTTGAATCAATTTGTTTGATTGATTTGTTTATTGTTCATTTTTGTTTCGGTTTGACCAGTTTGGGTTGCTTTGAACCTGTTTTGATTTTGATTTTGGATGTGCTTAAAGTGTTTTAAGCAATTTTGGGATTTGTTGTTCAGTTGGTTTACTGAATTTTTTCAGATTTCTGGATTTTTGGTTTTGAGTTGGTTTTTTTTTGATTTATTTTGGGTGTATGGAGTTGTTTATTTGATTTCTTTTGGGAGAAGTTTAGTAGGTTTTAAATGAATTTTCAAATTGCCAAAAATCAGATTTTGAAGTCGGTTAGAATCTGTTTTGAAGGATTGTTCAAATCTGTTTTTTTTTTTTGGTTGCAGATTTAATTGGAACCTGGTTTTTTGTGGTTGACAGATTTTTATCTAAATCTGAATTTTATCTGTTTTGATTTGATCAAAATCTGATTTTGATTTGATGTGTTTCAAAACCGGTTCAATCTTGTTGAAGATCGGTTGTTGGGTTAAATCGATGTGAGTTGAATTTCGGATTTCTTTTTTTGTTTTTTGTGGTTGACAGATTTTTATCTAAATCTGAATTTTATCTGTTTTGATTTGATCAAAATCTGATTTTGATTTGATGTGTTTCAAAACCGGTTCAATCTTGTTGAAGATCGGTTGTTGGGTTAAATCGATGTGAGTTGAATTTCGGATTTCTTTCAGATTTGATTTTCTGTTTTTTAATTTTCTGTTTGAATTTTCCGGATTGACTTTGAAATTGTTTTATTCCTTGTTTGGCGGTTTGCATCGCCTCCGACCCATCGGGTCACCTTGAATGCCCGATTTCATGCATCGATATGAACATCAAAGCTTCATTTCATTGAAAGATGGGGTGAAGTACATCGGTGTACAATGTGATTGATCCTTCCCCCAACATAGGTTTATCTTCACTACTTTGGAAAAATTTTGGCATTATGACGGCATGTCGGCTATTTTTCCAACTTAGTGAAAATTTACCCATCCAAAATAGCCAGCCTTAGCTTAGCCATATTGGGGGAAGGATCGACGGCTACGGGATTCATGCCCGCGCCTCCGTCCGGGTCGCCAGCTACGGGATGCATGCCCGCGCCTCCGCCCAAGGTGGAGTTCCCCGCTAGGGGTGAATCTCCTTAATTTAATGTTGCTTTCGCATTTCTGATTTTTTATTTGTTAATTTTCTGAAGGCCACTTCGGGCCGGTCCATTCCTTCGGCGTTCAAAGCCGGGCTTCAATTTTCATAGGCTCAACGGGCCTGCTTTGAACAGCTTCGGGCCGGAAGGGCCTGCTGGAAATTCTGCTGCCTTACTGGAGCTTCTTGATGGAACCGGCTTGGAAGGCCACTCGGCTATGCCCTTGGCCCGTCGTGCGGTTTCCAAGGGGTGCCGGGCCATCACCTTCAAGCCGGTCTGCTGCCTTGCTGGAGTATCTTGGTAAAACCGGTTTGGAAGGCCACCTGGCTATGCCCTTGGCCCATCGTGCGGTTTCCGAGGGGTGCCGGGCCGTCACCTTCAAGCCGGTCTGCTGCCTTCAAACTGCTCTCCTCTGCTTGTATCGCTTCTGCAAGACCTGTTTTGGAGCACCTCCTCTCTTTTTTGCTGTGGCGGCAGAACCATGGGCCAAGGAGGGGCTGAGAATGGCCTGCTTTAAGGGGCCTGTTTGGGGCTGTACAAAGGACACTTGGTGGCCTGGCTTTGGGCTGCGCAAAGGGCTATTGGATGGCCTGGTTTTGGGCCTATTTAGGGGTTGTTCAAAGGGGATAAGAACAAGGGGCTTGAGGATCCGCCCGGAGTAGACTTGGGCCGTCGTGCGGTCTCCAAGAATCCCCGGGTCATCCACCCTCACCTAGGGCTCTAATGGATGCCACAAAGGGCCTACTGGCAGCCTGCTTGGAGTTCAGATTACATAAAGATCTATTTTAACTCTCTTTTCTCTCTCTCTCTCTAATATGATAGTCTATACTTATATGACAGTTTCTTGAAAGGAACTTACTTTGTATGACATTGTTTGATAGAATGCCGTCCACATTATTTTTCATTTTTAAATTTTTTATCTATTCCTATGATTTTTTTGATTTTTTTTGATTTTTTGAGAATTTTTATGATTTAAATTTTTTTTGCCTGATCCGGGATCGCTCTGTCTTCCGGAGGATCGGCCGATCTGGACCAATCCGATCCCCATCCGGATCGGATTGGTGGTCACCAATCCCGATCCCGCGATCCTTGATCATAGCTATTATGGTTTTTACTTCAATAAATGTCAATTTTTGAAAATTGTAGTACAAACATGGCATGAACCATTATACAAGTGTCCACCTATATCTATTTTTTTATCGATAACCTATCATGTAGAAATATCAATATTTTGATACTCTGACCAAACATGACATTCCTGTAACACCTACCAGATTTTCAACTTCCCTGGCTGCATCTCTACCCACTGGAAGCAACAACATTCTTATACAAATGAAAGCATCTGCCTGCCGCTATTGCAAGAGCTTCGGTAGCCACAAGATGGCTTTGGGTACCAGATTTGACCACCTCGGGAAAACTAGAAGCCTCTAGACCTCTGTCACGATCCATCCATTGCCAAGACACCTCCGGGAACCGCTCAGACCTCCGAGAGCCCTGAGATGCTCTGAAGGTTCCGACTGAATGATGGCATGACCTTCAGGTCTGTTGGAAACCAAACCCTGATCCTCTGGCGAGGATACCCCCAATGGGAACGTGAGGCTAAGGTGCGAAGAGATATTGCCGGAGTGCAGGGAGGGGCTAAGGTGTAGGAGATGTAACGGGGTGGGTCATCGGGAGAGATATTGCTGGGCTCAAGCAGCTAGGTCTCATGTCCATCTCTGCCTGCTGCCGAACAAGACAGAGTTCTATTCTTTTTCTCTCTGTCAAATGACATGATTTCAAAACAGACGTGTGCCAGAGAGTTACTGTTGAAGGAGCGGAATCTCTGAGCATCAAAAGTCTGTATTAGAACCTTTCCTGAAGACTAACTGACCGGAGATGTGATCCTGGTGGATTTGATTGTCTGTGGAAGGCTTCCTTATTGGAAATAATTCTTACACAAACTGGCTTTGCTCTGAGAATGGTTTCTGGTTTGAAATTTGAGGTCCTGTCGATGATCCTTTCACTATAAGGATCAAGCCTTGGAAGGAAGATGCAGTTGGGATTGATATTAGTTTGCAGAGTTCTTGCTGGGTGAAGGTTACAGGTCTTTCTGTCTATGCTAGAAATGCTAGGATTGTGGAGAATATTCTTAGTCCGTTCGGTAGCATTGCCGAGATCGATAGGTGCCTTCTGTGGTGGCCCTCAGCAGAAGCAGTGGCGGCTTGTGTGGAGAGTCAATTTGATTTTTCTGAAGGTTTCACCATTCCTGTCTGCATCAGTCACTTTTAGTTGTGTCAAATAGGAATTGATATTGGCAAGTTTCCTTCTTCAGGTCACTCATTAAGGACCATTACTCATTGTGGAGACCTAGAGACGTTTCTTTTAGCAAGGATGCTTCTTTCGCACCATCTAAAGGGGGGACTGGAGCTTGCATTGGCATTGGCAATTCAGTGAGTGCTTCGCTGGATTCTCGGTGATTGCCTCCACTGATTGTGCCAGACACTTTATTGGGCAGAGAAGACAACAGTTGCAGTGTTCCCTCGGGACCGTTAAGCCAGAATCCGGGGTCACTTAAGTTGGCACGTGACTGTGAGCCGGCTCATGGTTTGAATGTTTTAGCTACTTGGGTCGTAGCTGAACCGGGCCACTCTCCAACCACTGGGCCAGTGGAAACGGTCGACCTTTTATCTCTGGTTGAAGATGGTCCTCATGCTAATGATGTCTTGGACCAGATGGCAGTCTTGGAACAGGAGGTAGATCGGGCAGCACGTTTTGAAGATTGGTCACATGGCATTGGATCAACCCGAGCAGCAGACTTATGGGTTACCTCTTCTTCGAATCATCCAGCAGAGATAGCGACATCCGGGAAAGGTAAAATCTGTGTAGCACCTCACAGTTTAGTCTCGGGACAGCAGGTCAGCTCGGCGTACATGGGAGACAGGTTAGAGGAATGTCTTGTGTAGGAGTTGAGTAATTCAACCCAGCAGAAGGGTAGGGAGAACACTTCAGGTGGTTCCTGATATACCTGCTTCTGATTCCCATTGAAGTCATTTGCTCACCGACAACAATCATGCCGAGAGCTGCCCTCTTTTGGAGTGGTACAAGATTCCAGAGGACATGTTTGATATTTTTTACAAAGTCTTGTCCTTTATTGGCCATATTGTAGGACTTAATTTCTGTGGGAGGGAACATATGTTAAATAGTTCTTCAATTCTCTGAGGAAAGAGTTGGAGGGCATGAGGTACCTGTCAATAATAAGTGATTAAAACAGCAGAGAGTGGGCTTCAGGGTATCGAAGTTTTTGTTGAGCAATGAAGTACTTAGTGACAGTCGGAAGAGAGTTAAGGGTATAGTCATTTTGTGATGATTAAAATCATTAGCTGGAACTGCCGTGGGATATCTGGCCGGGAGAAGAATAGGGAATTGCACAATATGGAGAAATCTCATTATCTAGATGTGGTTCTCCTTCAGGAGACCAAATTTGAGTTTGATAGTACCTTCAGCAGTAAGGTTCTGTGCAGCAGCAGATTGACAGGTTTCAGCTCAATTCCTTCTAATGGTTTGAACGGAGGACTGGCAATCTTATGGGACGAAAGCAGATTTGTTGTTTCAGAGACTTTCAAGGACATATTTTTTCAGATTCTTAATATCAAGGATAATAAACAAGTTGCAAGCTGGCTACTTTGCAATGTCTACAGCCCTATGGACAACATTGAGAAAGCCTGATTTTTTAAACAGTTGAAAGAATGGGTGGAGAAATTTGTTAACTCCTTGTGGTGCATAGGTGAGGATTTCAATGCAGTGATCAAATCAGAAGAGAGGACGGGTCATTCAGGCTGGGCACACGAAATGCCTCTTTTTAATGATTTAATAAATGCAAATGGTTTGATAGAATTTTATAAATTTCGGCATTGAATTTACTTGGTTGAATGCTAGGGCCAAATCCAAGCTTGATATATTTTTATCACCACCTTCTTGGCTGCAGGTTTATGATTTTCCAGACGGGTTCCATGTCTTGATTGTCTCCAGTGTGGTATCTAACCATTTTGCAGTAGGCATCAAGTGTGGTAGTAAATCCAAAGCTAACTCTTACAAATTTTATTTTGAACTAGCTTGGTGCAGAGACCTAACTTCTTTAGTTTTATGAGGGGTTGGTGGAATGAGGTTTCTGTTGGCTCCACATGGGCCACATAAAGATTCCTTAACAAACTCAGGTTTACTAAGAGGAAGATCAAGCAATGTAATGGCAGTCTTGTTCAGACTTCAACTGCTACTAGAGCGGACGGGATGGCTAGATTGGACCACATTGAAAATTTGAATGAATTTGGCACAATTAATGGACATCAGGATTAAGAGTGGAGGAAAATAAAGGATAACTACAAAGAATGGCAGCTTAGGGAGGAGATTAAATGGAAACATAGGTTGAAAGAAAATGGCTGAAAGAAGGTGATATAAACACAAGATTTTTTTTTATTCTTTTGCTACTCTGAGGAAAAAAATGAGTTCTATCCAGAGTCTGAATATTGCAGGCACTGAATATAAGGGCATTGATCTGGTGGGTAATCAAGTGGTAGAATACTTCAAGGTGTTGTTTGTGTATAAGCAGTGGAGTCTGATGATCAATTTTTAAGGGATAAGAAGACTTGAAGATGCTGAGGCTGAGACACTCATAGGTAACATCTCTGAACCAGAGGTCTTTAATACCATTAAGGAAATGGACCCTTATAAGGCCCCGAGGTCTGATAGATTTTCTATTGGCTTCTTTTCTTCTTGTTGGGATATAATCAAAGAAGACTTTATGGCTATGATAAATGAATTTCAAGAGAACCCGTAGGTGATCAAGTTCCTCGACTCCACTAGCTTAGTCCTCATTCCTCAAAAAGATTTTGTGCAGGATATTACAGACTTTAGGCCAATCAGTCTTCTGAACTGCAGTTGTAAAATTATCACCAAAGTCTTGGCCAGCAGGTTGAGCAGGACTATTGATAAATTGGCCATACCTTCTCAGAGTGCTTTTGTTCCTGGTCATTACATACTTAATTTTATGGCAGTTCATGAGTGTTTACATGACTAGAGTATCAGGAAGAAAAAGTGTTTTTTGTTGAAGCTTGACTTTGAGAAGGCCTATGACAGGGTTAAGTGTGGCTGTTTGATTAGAATGATGCACCTTATGGGGTTCAGAAACAAGTAGATCTAGTTGATTTAATTTTTTATTAGCACGGCTAGATTCACTGTGTATGTCAGTGGTAAAGATTTTGGATTCTCCTCCTCTAGGGGTTTGCATCAGGGAGACCCTATTCCCCTCTACCCTTTGTTATTGTCAGCCAAGTCTTGAGCATTATGTGGGAAAAGGCTACTCAAAATGGCCTTATAGAGGGCATCTTCATGGGCAGCAGTAACGTGCACATATCACATCTTCTTTTTGTTGATGACACACTATTATTTTCTGCAGCTAAGGTAGAGAAGTGCTTGACCTTGAAAATCTTGCTTTTTTGTTACAAGTTATTATGGGCATGAAAATCAATGAAAAGAAGAGTAAGATTATTGGGGTTAACATTGAAGATCATAGTGCTTTTATTCACAGAATCTTCAACATGAAGTGGTCTACCTTTCCAATCAAATATCTTGGGTTACCTTTTCCCGATAGGGGAACTACTAGCAAGGAGTGGCAAGGGGTTACCCAGAAGGTTGAGTACAGACTCCAAGGATGGAAGGCCATATTTCTTTGGCAGGAGGACAATGGGTCCTTTCGAAGACTGTGTTACAAAGTATCTCTATATTTCTTTTCCATTCTCAAGGTTCTCAAACGTATCTGCAGCCAACTAAAGAGTATGTGGGCTAGGTTGTTTTGGCAAGGCAACGAAGACAATAAAGGTTTACACTTGGTCAAATGGGATCATGTCAGTAAACCTAAGAAGGAGGTGTGGGATTCATATCCCTTCAAATCATCAATAATGCTTTGTTGTGTAAATGGTTGTGGAAGCTAAATAAGGATAGGGAGGCACAATGGGCCGGAATCATCATTTCCATTTATGGTCTGGAGCACAATGGGCAGTGGATTGTTAATTTCAGCAATCATGCTAGGATACCCAAGATGTGGAAGGGTATTCTTCATAAATGGGACATTTTCTAATCCTCTTTTATAGTGTTGGCAGTGGTATGAGGACAGAATTTTGGGAAGATAAATGGGTCAGTTTTGATACGCTGGCATCTTCTTTCCCCTCACTCTACAGTATCTGCAGATTCCCTCGTGGCCTGGTCATTTCCTTTTGGGATGACAATGCTAAGTGGAGGTTTCACTTTTTGGCGCAATCTCAAAGATGAAGGGATCTCAGACTTTATCAGGCTTCCCTCAGTTCTCGATAACCACAATTGTGTCTCAGATAGGATAGATGATCATGATCTGATCTGACACCGAATAAACTTCTCAGGTTCTCTGTTAGGTCTGCTTCATCTATCTTGTCATATGGTGGTATCTGTGTCAACTGGTACAAAGGTGTTTGGAAACCGTATTTTATGGTCAAAATTCAGCTATTTTTGTTGAAAACATACAGAAACAGATTACCGACCAGATCATATATTAAGGGGATATTCCGGGATTTATTCAACAGCTGTGTGTTTTGTGGAGGACATCAACCACTTGTTTGTTCACTGTGGAGTCATCAACCACCTCTTGAGGATCATGGCTAAGAAATTGAACGTCAGCTGCAGGGATCCAAACGGTGTCCTTTCATTGATTCTCCAATGGAGGTATTATAATTCATGACCTCATGATAAGAAATTGTGGTAGCTTACTCTACCAGCCTTCATGTGGGCCGTTTGGAGTGCAAGAAGCAAGAGGATGGGCTACCTTGTCAAAGGCTGGTTTTATGCCTCAAAAGGGCATTATCGGCTTTATTTAGGAATCATTTTTTTTGATTGTCTATTTGTTTAAAACACCAATCACTTACCATCTCGGTAGTGTTTGGGTGTTTATGTTTCCCATTTTTTTTCTTTTGATCTGTTGTAATCTTTTCTTCTATTAATGAAATTGTGGCACTTGTGTCATTAAAAAACACAAACTTGGCATAAATCAGCAGATATTATGTGTGATGGAGGTTTGCAGGTGATTTTAGTTGTAAGTTTTGCTATAGAGAAAGTCTTTTAAAAGTAAAAACTTGTTTTGGATGTTAGCTTGGTGAAAGCTGCCTATTTGAGACAGTCTTACTTAGCTGGAGGATAAAGTGGGAAAGTCTCTCTCTCTCTCTCTCGTAATTTTTTCTAGGAAAATCAGAACCGTTTATTATTAATTGTGATGCTATGTTTTCTGGTTACTATGTTGTTACAATTAATGGCTTTTTCCTGAGAAACTCAGTGAGGTGGAGAGTTTTTTTGCAATGGAGTGTTTGGAATCTGTTGAATTAGACATGGAATATTTGGTGTATCAAGGCAATTCTTCTTTGCTGAATTAACCTCTCACTATTGTTCTTATTTTTATTTGGTAATTATTGTGAATTAGAGATTCCTTATTCGTCTTCTATTCTTTTCATTTTAGTACTCCCCGTTTTTCTTCATTCTACTTTCTTTTGTCCTTTGTTCTCACTCTATGAGTTGTGGCATTGTATTTGGGGTAAATTTCAGAAAGCATATGGTCCACTGACATTGATATTCTCTATTTAATGCGACAGAGGTACCTTTTGTAAACTCAATCAGGAGCAAGAGATTTGGAGCTTGTCTTCAAGCAACATAACTATTAGGTACCTGACGGGAATCAAAGCAAACCTTTAATATGGTAACTGATGTCATCAAGAAATTCTTGTGTTTTTGTTGGCGTCAGATTTTTCAGATAAAAAAGAGGGCAGCACAGCAAAAAAAAGGAGAAAACAGAAAAAATAGGCCCGGACCAAAATCAGACAGGTCCAGCCCTCAGTTGGGTCAAATCAGGTCCAATCAGACCCAAAATAGGTCCTAGATTGGGCCCATTGGCACAAATTCCAGTTGGCCCAGTCCCACATAATTTAATTAACTGATTTTTAGCCTTTGAAGCACATTACGTACAGCCCCATTGAAAGAAAAGAAGAAAATGGGCCGCGGTCAGCCAAGGCCCAGTCAACCTAGCCACATCAGCCTGCCACTTCAGCTGGACCCACTGCCCAGGCCACCTCAGCTGCCACATCAGATTTGACTCATTTAAGGAGTGAAGAAAATGAAAAGGCAGGTCAACATGGGAGGACTCAAGAATTAATACAGGACAATTAAGTCTTCTATGGGAGAACTCAACAGCCTAGTCAAGGCCAATTAAGGCAGCATAGGAAAAGGGAAAGAGCTTTCCTCACGTAATGCTGGCCTGTCCCTTCATCTCCCTCCAAGGATTCCGGAATCGGAATCGGAATCGACCGATTCCGATTCCGATTCCCAGAATCGGCCGGAATCGGCCGATTCCTGGGAAGGGAATCGATTCCGGAATCGGTCGGAATCGGTTTTTTTTTTGGATTTTTTTTTCGTCAAAAAAATTCAAAAAATTCAGAAAAAATTCTAAAAAAATAGGAAATGAGTTAGAAAAATTTTAAAAAATCACCAATGCATGATATCCACAAAACCACATCATACAAATACTAATGAACACCAATTGAAGACTTGAAGACTTGAAAGTTAAGTACATATTCCAATTCCATTTATTCAAATATCAAAGAGTTGATACATCATCAAAAAAAAAATTACATCATATCAATCTACTACCAATATCTAGGATAAAGATGTGGGTCTTCCTCCTCTCCCTGCTGCTCGTGACGCTCCTCCCTCGTGCTCGGTCTTGAATCGTCCGGGACCGTATCCGTATGAAAATAATGCCGATGCCATGCCATCAAGGTCGTATGGATCGGACCGCGGGACGACCGGGACGTAAAGCGAGAGGATGGTGGAGGCTGGTGGTGTAATCACGCTGTGGTCAGCTTTGACGAATGCGGATGCGTGGCTCCATAATATAAGGCTGCGGTGTACGCTCATCCCGGCGTGTAATACGGCTTTGGAAACCGTGAATCGGGTGACTCGGTGGCGATGGCTGCGTCGGGTATACACTCCTCGTCATCATCACCCGAGGAGTGAAGGAGCACCGCGCTTTGTCATCCGAGGCACGACGGACGCACGACCTCTAACTTCCTTCTCTTTACCTCTTCACCATCTACGAACTACCGGAAAGTCCGGAACCCCAAAGTTTTTTTCAACTTTGCAAATCCTCCCATTCTCCGTGCGAGTCCACCTTTGTTTCGTTCTCCCGACCGCGAATAGGGCCGGGTAGCGGCCGTAGCTGGGGCCCGGAGGGCGGGCGGGCGGGGCCAAAGCGACGGTGGGCCGCCCCATACCGCCGGCGAAGAAGGCCCCGCCCGAGTCGTGGTAGTAGATGGAGGTGGAGGTACCGAGCATCCTCGCTCGCTTCGACACCATCCAACTCTCCTTCGCCTACGCACGGTCATCGGGATCAAACTCGGTTGCGTGATCCCCCGGCTTCCTCTCCTCTATCCAGGAGGTGCATGCTCCTCCGGAAAATGCGGTCCCGTGTCCACCTGCTCGGGTGGTGGTGTGGCGGAGGAATGGCTGTGCTCGTACGGGCCACCTGCGCACCGTGCAACTCGCTCCTCGGTGATCTTCTGCCGATCCTTGATGTTCTTTATGCGCGGCCTCGTGGCCACATAATGACGAGAAGACCGGCTTCTCGGCGAGGTCAACCCTTTGTTCCTCCTTTTGGTATGTATCGGGTTGAATGTACCCGGTTCCTCTCGCGGTGGGAGGAAGCGGTGCTGCAACTCGAGAATCCCGATACCAATGGCCGAGTGGATTCCATCCACTCGGTGTTCACGAGTCCACCACTGCCGCAAGAAAAACACGAAGAGAAAAGGAAAACAATTAGCCCGTCGTCGAGAATAACTTGTATGAAAAGAAAAGAAATTACTCGTCAAACTATTACTATACCGAGGTGACACTTTGTCAACGTGAATATTTCGAGTCGACATACGAGTATACACCGACCCTCGTCACAGCCTTCTCGTTACGAAACATTTAAATAAAAAATTTAGTTGCACAGTAATGCTAGTCGAGGTATTTAATGAACTACAACACTTCTATCTCGGCCTACATCATCTGTCTGTGAGATCGGCACACGGCCGTTGGATAACCAAGTGTACCCAGCATCACCTCGTTGTCGTTCACCACCAGTCCTCCATATTGGATGCGGGGGTTCGAAAAAGTATCTGCGAGATTTTATTAGTTAACCTTGCGTATAAGATAATTATACATCAAAAAATAATTTAAGAACCAAGTTACTGCGTGGACATCGTGGTGCAAGGTCTTGTCCCCATCGGTCATCAATGATTTTCCACCACTTTTTGTAACCTCCGGGATTTTTTTCTTTAATTTTCAGCTTTGCCGGTCCATAGCATCATACGGTGTGCCCGTGGTCCCCAATCGTACGAGTCTACCAACCTCGAGACAACTACCCGGTGGCTCGATGATTGCCGAATAGTAGGCAATCCTCTCCCAAAACCTCTTGTCAGTGATCTGTTTCTCGGACGACAAGAATCTCAACTTGCTCTTTTTGTCGTACGGGTTGTCCACCATATAGTTGTAATACTCCTCGGAGCGTTGAACACAACCAATGCGAGTAACCGTGCCGGTGTAAACTCTCCAACGTATGATAAGTTCGTGGCAATCGTGTCGGACCGGGCACGACAAGATCGTGCCCTCTGTGTGAGATCTCGCTGATATGTAGGAGGCGGGGATGCGAATAAATAAAGGAACCGATGGTCTGCGCCTTTGCTGACGAGTGTAGATACACCCTCCTCCTTATATCCTCTGCAAAATGAGATCTATGGAATGTCGCACTGGGCACCCGAGAAGATGTGCTTATCTTCTCCGTCAACTTCCTCCCAAACCGCCTTATATGATGGTTCGTTGTCGGTGACAACACGAACCACATTCTCCTCCCCCATCTCCTCCACCACTCCATCCATCGGAGAAAAAATGAAGTCGGCATTTTTAATCTTCCTAGAAGCTTGTCTACCGACTTCGAGAATGTAGTCCCCTCGGAACGGTACACCGAAGTTTATCATACTCTCTTGGTGATACTCCTGTCCACCCGTCGCACGTGATTGTGCAACCCCTCTCCTTCCACACCAACTCGAACCCGTCCGTCCACTCCCTCGACTCCCCACGGACCTCCTCGTCGTGCCGGCGCCGTGTCTGCGCTGCCGGGGCTTGTAAACCCGGTCCCGGCCTCACCCACGGCATCCACCATCGTACGGAAGTAGGGGCTGGTGGTGCGTACTTGGGATGCCTACATCGAAGTTAAAAAACATGGGATCGGGGTAAAATTAAGTTTTAGTAAATGAAACGAGGCATAATGTCAAATTTAATTTAAAAAGTGATACACGTACGTAAAAACCACTTGACAATGTGGCGAACGGCTCTCTTTCAGGCCGTTCTGTAGCCTTCACCCCTTTCGTTGCACGCTTTATCCCCGTACGCGCACTCTGTTCTTCCAAATAAATAGTCACTCGGTGTAAATCGAGTGCCGGTGGAAGTGGAACGGCGGTAGGGCTCTTTGTCTCCTGGGGTCGAGGCTCTCGGTCCCGAGTAGGGCGAGCCGATGCTGATCGGCCCAAAGGCCGGGTCAACTGCGGACCCGGACCCTCCCTGCTCCCCTCCTCCCTGTCCTCCTCCTCGGCCGATGCACGCTTGCTAGCGTGGCTAGCACGTCTCGGCTCGGAGTCGTGGACTCGTCCTCGCTACGGCTCCGGGCCGAGCTGCGCGCCTTCCCACTTGCCTTTCCCTTTGGAGGTAGGCAGGCAAATCGCGATCCCTCCTCCTCTCGAGTAGCCTCGTCCCGCAACTCCTCCTCTGCTCGATCCGAACGACCCCGTTGAGAGGCTCTACCTGTGCGTATCCTCTCGTCTCCTCACTCTTCTCCTGGGCACCTTGTCACATTTCTTTACATTCCCACCGTTCGGCAATATGTTGTTTCGGTACGGAACACCCCCCGTTCATCTCCTTCCCGCACCACTTGCCTGCACCCTCTTCCCCGACTAGGTCTACCGTATGCCCGTGTTCCCCGACCCACGTCGGAAGCACGTCTTTGCTTGATCGGCCATTGCTTATATCTGCGAAAATTGTAAACAATGCATTAAAATTGATTAGATAACATAAAAAATGATTTAGACGGCTTCGGGAAAGCGGACAACCCAAGTAACACACCATTCGGTATGTTTAAAGGGTTACGTAGTTGCCGGAAATCGTCGCAAAATAACGTACGGATATCCGGAATTTTTCCCGTGCGAAATGAACTTAAACGGATAGTTTAAAACTTGGACGGACTAATTCGGTCGGAAATCGCAAGGTTTAACGACGCTCGGACTCGTCGGAAACGCGTAAGAATGGACGTACGAAGTGTTCGGCGAAGAAATCTTACCAAGCGGTCAAAGATCGAAGAAGACGTTGATTCAAGGCGGATCGGAGCTTGGATCGGCGGAACCGGCTGAAGGAATCGGCCCGAATCGCCGGCATCGCCGGAACCGCCCAGGGACTCGCTGGAATCGCCGGAAACGGTGCTGAACCGCTCCCGGACCGACGGAGCGCTGCCTGAATCGCTCGGATCGACGCCTGGACCGCCGGATCGATGCCGGAATCGGCGAGGAATCGCCGCGGAATCGCCGGAAATGAGCCCTACCGCCGCGGGATCGAAGGAATCGACCGCGGCGGTCGATTCCGGCCCTTTAGAGGGCCGGAATCGGTTCGATTCCCGGTCCAGAATCGAACCGGGAATCGAACCGGGGCCGGTTCAACCGGTCTTCCATCGGAATCGGTCGGATCGACCGATTCCACAACGAATCGGTCGGAATCGGATCGATTCCGACCGATTCCAGTCGATTCTTACCGATTCCGCGGAATTATTCCCGGAATCGGTCCTTCCGCCAGGAATCGATCCGATTCGATTCCGGAATCGGTCGGAATCGGTCCGATTCCACCGATTCCGTAATCTATGTCTCCCTCTCATTTCTATAAAAGGAGGAGGGCGCCCAAGGCCAGAAGAGGAGCAGTTGAAGACGCCATCAGGCTGCCCTTCTGCCTGCTGTCGCCCTTCTGCCTGCTGCTGCCCCTCTGCCTGCTGCTGTACGTCTGCACCTGCACCTGCCAGCAGCCAAGAGAAGAAGAAGAGAGCTGCTGCCCCCTCCTGCCCACGTGCATACCTGTCAGTGGCCAAAGAAGAAGAAAGAAGGAGAAGAGAAGGAGAAGAAAAGGTAGGGGTATACACATTAACTATGTAGCCCTTTAAGGGCACCCCTTCCTCCTCTTCTAAGTTCTTTTCTCAACCCTCCAATGGCCTAAGCCGGCCTTCATCGTCATCGGCAACCCATGGCCTTAAGCAAAACCCCCTTGCCGGCTTCATTTTGGCCCACCGAGATTGCCCTTAAGCTGGTCATAATCTCCCCTTGTTCAACCATTGGTTCGGCCCACTTAGAGGCATCCAAATCAGGCCCCACTGTGGTCTCCATTCCGGTCCACTGAACCCCATCGATATAGGTCAGTCCTGGCCCTTTGTGTACTCCCTTTGTGCAGGCCAAAAGCCCCCCCGATCAGCCCATCTTCGGTCCACCTGAAAGCCTTGTCAAACAGGTCCTGTAGGAGGGTTGTTTTTAGCCTTGTTCGATCCCCTACACAGGTCCCATTTCAGTCCTTCTGATTGACCCCAATCAGGTCCTGTCCGGTCCCCAAATCAGACCCTTACACAGGTCCCAATCGGTCCCCAAATCAGACCCCAGTCAGGTCCTGTTTGGTTTCCAAATCAGACCCCTACACAGGTCCCAACCGGTCCCCAAATCAGACCCTGTGGGCCCCCTTTTGGACCAGCCGAGCCACCCACTGTGCAGGCCCATTTCAACTTACGCAAGTTTACCCAAACAGCCCCCTTAATCAGGCCCTGTTCACCCCTTCCAAAAAAAACTTGAAGTCCTCTTCAGCAGCCCCCTTGTGGCTTTCCGGGAGGACAGCAGTCCGTGGAGCTCCAAAAAGGACAGCACTGCAGTGCTTTACAAGTGCAGAAATCTGCCATTTTTTTAGCATTGGTGGGTTGGGGTGATGTCCCGGACCCTTTCGGAATCCGTACGATGGGCTGATCGTTTGTCCGGGCGGGCCCTTACCCTACCACCAAGACAAGCGGAGGCAAATAAGCACAAATCAGCAGGCCTTCCGGCCCAAAACAGTCCAAGATGGGCCCTCTGAGCCCTACAAGACCGAAGGCCGGCTAGAAATGCCGATGGAACTCAAAACCGGCCTAAATGGCCTTGACATAAAAATACAAATAACCAAAATCAGAAATGCGAAATGTCAAAATAAATTAAGGAGTGAAACACCCTTTCCGGGTACTCCACTTGGACAACTCCCCCGGTTACGTCCTGGAATGTTGATCCGGACGTTGGCGCAGGCACGCTTCCGTATGCCGATGATCCTTCCCCCAACGTGGCTAAGTCAAGACTGACCATATTGGATAGGTAAACTTCACCAAGTTAGAAAAATGATCGGCATGTCGTCGTAATGCCGAAATTTTTTTAAGTCGGTGGGGAACCAGTGTTGGGGGAAAGATCGCCTATCGTTTACATCAATGTACTCTATCTTCAATGAATTGAAATGACATTGATTGTCGACTTGAGATGTATGAAGCCGGACACTGAATGGTAGTCCGATGGGCCGGATGTGATGCAAACCGCCAAAATCAAAAAGCAACAACAACAAATAACATAACAACTAACAAAACAACATGAACAAATCTGAAAATTTAAAGAAAACAGAAAAATCAGAATTAAAACAAAAACATGAAAATCTAACTTAAAAATCACCCCGGTTTAATGAAACAACAAAGATATCATTGAAGATCAATCTTAAACAAAATAATCAGATTTCAATCAATCCGAAAACACATAAAAAATCAGATTTAAGCAAATCTGTGAACTTAACAAAAATCAGAATTGTTAAATCTGAAAATTCATTTAAAAGGTATCAAACCTCACCTAAATAAACAACAAAAGATCAATCCCAAAATGAAACTAAATAAACAACGTTTCAACATCCAAAACATGTCAAAACTCACTCAAATTAGAAAAAAATTCAGATTCTGAAAACTCCAAATACCAACCGAAACCGAATAAAAAATCCTAAAATGCTTAAAACCCTTTAAGCACATCAAAAATTGAAGTTGAAACAACTTGAACCAATTAAACCCAATCCAAAAGAAAACAAAAATCAAACCGAAACAAAAAGTAACAAATCAAACAAATTGATTTAAAACTTAAATCCATAAAACCGATCCCGAGTCAATCAAAAAAAATCAAACAACAAACAAATAAAATCAACCCGAACAAATCAGTTTGCATTTCATCAGGCCCAAAAGGCCGCTGCCCATTTGAGTTTATTATTTTCTTGGATGTGCACGTTCTCCGAAAATAGGTTGTTATTGATGGTTAATCAATTGTATTCGAGCCATTGCTCGATGTAAGTTAACGCCGAATATTCGCATCATTTGGCGGAGAAGGGTCAAAATATCAAATTTTAAAAGAACCCGAACCTCGGTTCTAATATTTTTAACTTACTGTCGGGCTACCTAATACTTTTAAGGTATCATCTACTTTGCTAGATAAGTCTGAAGTATCGACAACAGTCTTTCTATCTTTCTTGAGAACAGACGTAAAAAGGAGGTTCACACAATTTTTTTTATGGTGATGTTCACATGGAAGGAACTGTATTGAGCAAGGAAGGCTGGATTGGGATCGGTCAATCCAAAGGAAGAAAAATAGATCCAGGGATCGACCCGGATGGACTCCAATAAAATCATAAAGAACAGAATATGGGCCAATTCTGGTCTGATTCGACCTTGATTGGGGTCGAATTGGTGCCGGAAACAGGCTGTTGGGGTGGTGTGCACTGTTCCTGCCTAGGTGCCCTGTGAAAAGAGTCATCCATTGGATCCAGCATATTGGGTTGAAATCAACGATAACTTGGATCTCTCGTTGTATTGGGTCCATATAAGTTGGGGCAGTGAAGAGGCAGGGAGAGGCACACTGCCCTGTGGCCGGTTTCAGCGGAATCGCTGGAATTGGCTCTGGATCAGCCAACTCAGGGTGATCTGGGTCCGATATAGGCTGATTTTACCCAATCCAGGGGAAAGTCCTGGTACAGATCGGACTTCCACCCTTAGATTGGAACGGCCTATGCTTATCTTGATCTGTATTAGCCGATCATCTGCACCATGGACTTGAGGCCTCTAATGTCTTATAGAGGATGAGCAGGTGGTAGTTCTTTCTTCAATAAATTGGAGTAGGGGTCATTGTGTATGGGAGGGTGTTTGCCTTTTGACAAGTTCGTTTATCACCATAGTAGTTTCCTCTTCTTTTCGTACATACCATACTTCCACTTGCAATGAACTTTGAGATAATTGGCATTCACCTTCAAAAGAATATCAGAAAACAGGTTAAGGGTGGATGTGAAGCAACAAGGCCTGTCTCCTCCTCTAGGTCTTGGTGGCTTTTCTGTCAAACAGTTGAACTTCTTTTTTACAAACAGACCATTATATGTGTATGAAGTTGTGAGCGTCAAGGGATGTGCAAGTAACCCATTATCAGAAAACAGGTTAAGGGTGGATGTGAAGCAACAAGGCCCGTCTCCTTCTCGAGATCTTGGTGGCTTTTCCGCCAAACAGTTGAACTTCTTTTGAACAATCAGACCATTATGTGTATTAGGTTTTGAGCGTCAAAGAATGTGCAACAAGGCAAGTAAACCATTATGTGCCTAAAAAGTAATACTTAAGTGAAGAGAAAAGTGTGCCGAATAGCTCACTTGAACATATTTGACATTTTTTGATGAGATATTTTTATCTTAGCAGTGGACCTAGTGTTTAATCAAAAAACTTCTCTAGGACTTGAACAATGTTGTAAAAAAGTGAATATGTGCGAAGTGAATAAAAATAGGAAGGAAAAAGTAGGAAGGTTTGATACACATGGCTATAGTTTTCAAGGTGATCAAGGCAACATATTACTACCTAGTTGCTAAGAGGAGATGTTAGGCTGTCTTTTTTCATAGTACAATTGATAGATTAGCAAATATATGAGTGACAAATAATAATAAAAAATTAATAAATAGATATATTTTAATATGCAAGTCAATTAATAATATACAAGTGCACAGTTAAATGGACTAAATAACATGAATACCTAATTGAAACTACTCAATTAAGTTAATGTTATCACTTAATTACCATTAACGGGTAGTAAATACCCATGAAATTACTTAATCATAATCATTATTTCATCATAATACCTATTTATAATCAAATAAATTATTGGAATTAGCTATTTTTACTTTAATACTTGTTCAAAACCACTCATTTTAAGTGGTGTTGATACTTAATTAGGCTGCTCGCCTAGGCAGCCCTTCGCGTTGACAGGTGAGGGTCGCCTTGTCACCTAGATGACCTAGGTGACGCCTTGCAAACAGTGCACATGGTTCCATCAACTGAAAAGGCACGTGCTTTTCTCCTTGTATCTTGTCTGTTGGGGTCCAAGTTATGCCTTGACCTGTTGTCAGGTAGAACTACGGACTGGGACTGCCTTAACATTTGAAGAAGCTTCCAGAAATACGTCTCCTTCAATTGCTCTGCCAAATCAAAATTTAGAAGGCAAAAATTTGAGAAAACTGTAACCAAACAAATGAACAAACCACGGCAATGGTATGATTTCAGAAATTGAGATCATCATTTACTAGGACTTTAGTTCTTATTGCATTATTGATGTGATGCCATTAGCTAGGATATTACATGTTGATGACAATGGATTTAGAATGAATTTCTGTTGTATAGGTGATAGAGAAGTAGAAGGATTCAATATGTCTTCACTCTGGGTCATGAGAGGTGATTACCCAGTTGTGCTGCTATATTCTTCTTATATGAATATGAAAAGTGTATCTCTCAAATCTAAAAGTTTTACATCCTAAAGAGGGTAATCAAAATAGACACTTGAGTTTGGGAAACATTACAGCACTTGCTGCGCTATTATCCAGATAACACAAGCATTCTTGGGATGAACATGTTCAAACATGAGGCATATTTCTTGCGCCTGTGTAAGTTGCAGTTATTTTGTGAAAGCAGTAGTATGATAGAAGGTTGCAGATTCCTTTCACATTCGTTGCTTGCACCTTTATGGAACTACCTGACCACCTGTTTTTTCTTATTCTTCATTCAGAAGGAAACGCTTTTCATACTAGTATTTGTATTTACATGTTTATGCTTGCTTCAGGTAGACACTAATCAGAGGCAAGTTGGATGTTTTTATCTTGCTGAAGATCTGAATGAAAATATCGATTATGTTTTCCGTGCACCGGATGGCTATGCTGATTATGAGACATTGCAAGCTCTTCCAGATGGTCTTGGGTACAATAATAGTAATTGTCTCGCTCACCTGGTTCAATGATTTTTTTTCTTCCATTTAAGTTAACCATTTTATTTTTTTCCCGTTCTTGTTGGCTTATCTATTCCCCTGCTAATCATTCTTGCTTAAAAGCAAGGACTCAAATATCACTAATTCATTTTATTTTTAGCTTTATATTTTCCCTGCAATATCAATCACTATGGTAATTTTTTGGCAAGTTTTAGCTGTATAAAATGTTGGCTCACTTGCACTTGTAAATTCTCCAGTAAGACGGCATTCATATTTGCTGATGGCTATTTCATGAAGTATCGGACTATTATCTGTGAGATACTTATTAGGCCTGTGAAGTATTATTTTTCAGGAATTCAATAGTCTTAATAGTTAACACGAGTTGTCTTGACTATGCATTCTTTCATGCATTGCATGGAGGGATAAATTAGATTGTCTAGGTATTTATTTTTTTATGTATTATGATCTGTAACTCCATCATGGCCTGTCCCAAGCTCGGATGATAAAGGAGGAGAATTACGGTAGGTGCTAAAACTAACATCACATCTTATGATATGGATTCAAATGATATAAATATTAGGGCATACTCACCTTACAATGCGTTAAAGTTCCCTTTGGAAAAGGTTTTAAGTATTCCAGCAGTATTTCACCGCTTCACAACTGCGGTGCCATGACCAAAAAAAAGTATTCCAGTTTTCAGTCACTGCTAGGCTCCTGATTTAAAGGACTTAGTAGTTTTCTGATTTGGCCATTTTATGATTATTTACACTTTTTTGATTCTTGATTGCTGGTTCTGACGGGAATTCCCAGCATTTCTTCAAACTTCTTGGTCTTGCAATTTCTCATGACTCATGATTTTTTGGATGTTCCGTGCTGTGGAAGCTCAAAATCCCTGATTGATTGGATCTGCTGAGCCACTGGTCTTCCCTCAGATCCGGCCATTTGGGTTTTGAGAATTTCTACTGTTGCAAATTTCTTCTTGGCCTTTGTTTCTGTTTTTATTTGTTATTCTCTTTTTCATTTGCATTCCATCAACTCCAAAGAGCTATCTGTCCTCTCATCATGTTGATAGTGCACCTAACATCAATGATTGCGGGATCGGGATCCGATCTGGATTGGCTGATCCTCCGGAAGAAAGAGTGATTCTGGATCGGTCTTGATCGGCCAATTTTTTATTTTTTTAAATCATAAAATTGTCAAAAAATCATAAAAAATCAGGAAAAATTATAAGTATAAATAAAAAATTTTAAAAATGAAAAACAACGTGGTTGACATATTACCAAATAATGCCATACAAAGTAAGTTCCTTTCAAGAAACTGTCTTATAAGTACAAACTATCATATAAGAGAGAGAAAATAGTTAAAATAGATCTTTATTAAATATTAGTGTATAACATGTATTTATGATTATGAATCTTTAATATAAATGATAGTGAAATATATTAATATGTTTACACTATCATAAATGGGGCACATAGTAGTCGCGGATCAACCTATGTAGTTAGGTTGCGGGGGTCAAGGGGGCAGTGCCCCTTGTGGAGGATATCAGGGGGGCAACACCCCCCGATGAAAATTTTTTTATGGTTGCAAGAGGAAGGGGAAAGAAGGGATCGGAGGTCCCCCCCCTCCCAAATTTACTTGTTTAGGGAGGGGATTGGCTGCTCCAAATGCCTGGATTGCCGCTACTCAAAGTGGATCGTCGGGGGGTGCGGCCGAGGGGGGAACTCTAGACGATGAAGGGAAGGGGTGGGAAAGGGGAATCGGTCCGATCTCTTCCTTATTAGGGGGATTGGACTGGAAAATGGTCCGGAATCGGGTCCTGAATCAATCTGATTTCGGACCTTTCCGGGTTCTGGGGAATCGGTCGGGATCGACCAATTTATCTCGACCGATTCCAGGATTGATCTAGTAGGATCGGTCGAGGATCGACTGATTCTAGCGATTTTGACCGATCTGGCCGGAAGTCCAGGCCGGATCGGTAGTTTCGGCCAGAATCGGATCGGCGGGTACCGATCCGATATAAGAATTGGCCGATCCTGATCCAAATCGGTCGATTCTGCAATCCATGTCAAACAGTTACTTGAATATGAAATACATGTATGTGTGCCGTGTGGGATGGCATGAGAGCCATAATTGTCATAAATTAAGATCAAATTCCTGTGGTATTTGATAGACATTAGGATATTTATCCTTGGATAGATTTGGAACTAAGACATCTTTGGCCTATTACAAACTATTGTTAATAATTTTAGGATAGAGTAGCCCTGGCCTTTAAAAGGCTTTTGGGGAGGAGGCTTCTCGATGGTATGAATTTTAAAAGACGTGTGGAGTTTATCTCAATGATGTGAATTATAGGAGAGTAGCCCTGGCCTCAGAAAGGCTTGTGGAGGATTCCGTAAGGATATTGACCTCATGGCATGTAACCTTTTCATGACTTAATGGATGAACATCCTTTCAATTAGGAGTTTCTTATAGTTCAAAGCCGAACTCTATGTTCATTTAGGCTCGTAGGTCTTTGTCAAAGTTTATCAGCTCTCTGATTGGGCATCTTGCGGCTGCCAACTCTTGCATTCTCTTCGTATCTGCCTTTTCAACTGCCCCATACATTGTCCAAAGGGTTTTAAGTTGAGAAGTGCTAGCCCTTAATGGAATTGGCTGGAAGGGGAGGGCTTAAGCAAGGTGAATTTAGGACGAAATGGAGATGTGTATATTGGTGAGAGAGGGAGGGGTTCTGGCCTTGGATAAGGGTGGCTCCGCCCAATTGGATAGATCTATAGCTAGCATGGCAAATTGCTGAGGAGCTGATAGACATCCGACCTATTCTTAGAGCTTGCGAATTATGGATTGGATTTTGGTTCAACGACTATTCTGTCATGACGAACATGGGTGATTGAAGGGTGGCCCTCCATTCCCACTTAAAGATGAGCATCACAGGGACCGGGGTCATTAGTTGGAGCTGTCAAATGGTCCCATAGACCTTGGGGGAGGCTTTCAAGGTAAATGTTATCGAGTCATTGTATCCGGTTCCTATAATGGGGAAGGCACTTAGGAGAGGAAGGAGAGAAGTAGGCAAGGAAGTGGGCAACACTGGGATGACTTTCTAACCTCTCTGGATGGTTGCACGGCGACATGCAATGGCTGAGGGGCTCCATCCTTGGTGTTTTCCTTTTTCTCAATGTGGTCCCAGCGGGGGACAGAGTTTTGACAGGCTTCCCTCAGAGGACTGTGTGTCCACCACAATAACACCCACGACTTTGTTGAAAGGGCCCAAGGGCCTTAGGGTTGGCTTTTGGCGGGCTCATTGCAATGGTAGTAGTTTTAGCACCGGTGAAGGGCATTGGTTTTTATGGTGGTTGTCTAGACTTTGGAAAACTCCTTGCAATGCCATCTCCTCCTTTTAACCTCCCTCCCCCTCTCTCTCTCTCTCTCTCTCTCCCTTCTCTTCGAAACCCTTGGCTTGATGTTGCGAGGCTAAGGTGCTAGCGATACCTCTCCAACATCTTCTCCTTGGACCGTTGCTAACTCAGGGACTCCGTAGGAGGCCTCGTGGGGTTGTTTGTATAGTGGGATGACTTTGGTGCCATCAAAAGAAAGTCCTTAGCATGGTGGGTTTTTCTTGAGGCAACCCTAATGCCCCATGATCCAGTCATGATCCCTTGATTTTTGAGGATCCCTGATGCTAACCTGCCTCTTAGGATGGTATTGGTTCTTCGGATATTTTCTTGTCCTTCCACGATGGATCTCCTTGCCATCGGGGGTTTAAGAAGTGAAGGGGAAGAGCTGGCATCGTCGGGGGTCGACCCACTAACTATCTAGAACCAACAGATGACAATTTTGACAAGTGGAGGCATATCCTACAGCCAATGAACATGGCTTGGGGAGGTTGTTATTTTGGGATAAGGAAGGCTTACTCCATCTAGGAGAGCTGTGGAATTCTGATTGCCCGTGGAGTGCCATATGATCCTTCTGTGCCTCCAAGAACCAATTCCGGTAGGTTTTGTCTAGCCCAAGTGCCCTTTCTCTGTTTTTTTCTTTTGTGGGAAGGTTGGGCACCAGATACTCTCGTTGAGGTGGCGGGGGGTGCTGTTGGAGCCAAGTACCAAAGGTGATCCTGGGAAGCTTCGGAAGAAGTCACCCACCCTTGCCCAGGTTGTCGGGGTTCTGCCATGGTATCAAGTCAATCTTCTCCCTATAAAGGTACTATGTAGGGAGCCTCCCTCTTTTACCCCCTTACACTTTTTTCTCACTCTTTCTATTTTTAGGCAATTTTTTAGGTATCTACTAGCTCATGGTTTTTTTTTCTTCTAAAAAATACTTATTTTATTAAAATAAAATCTCATTTAATACCAAAATTGGTAAGTGGTCCTAAATGTTAAGATCAAAAGATTAACAAACACATTTAAAAGAAATGTTTCTTATAGAATAAAATGGTGAAAATTAAAATGGATAAAACAACAAATATTTAAGAATAAACTTCTTAAGATAAATAATTAGAAGTTAGATGCGGACGTTAATGATATGTGTCGTATATGGCTAAAAGTATTAGAGAGATTGTTAAAAAAAATACTTGAAGAGTCTAAATGATATAGTCCACCCAAAAAAGGAGGTGGTGGAAGAAAAAGTACAAATGATTATTAATAATAAAAGATTAATACAAAAGATTACCTAAATGTGATAACAACAGTGCTTATAAATAATACAAGATAGCAGTGAAAACAGAAGCAAAAAGGACTATTTGACGAATAAGAGATGATACTTTTAAATAGATGTACGAGAAATTTGAAGTTAAAGAAGGTGAAAAAGATATTTATATATTATTACTATTAGCAAAGATTAGGGGTAAAGATCTTAGACCCTGTTTTGTTACACTATTCGACATCTCTTTTACTTTCAATTTTAAAATTGATATTGACAGCAATCACTAAAAGGTGTTTGGTTAATAATATCACTTTTGAAATTTGTAATAGAAACAAATCATGTTATGTGATACAAGTGTCAACTTGTATCAATTTTGATATTTATACTTCAACCTCTACGATATCGATATCAATATTGATATGGTAATACTTTTAAAACTTTAACTAAACATGCTATTAACTAAGTGCATCAAGGGTAAAGAAGGAAGATTTTGATGAAAGATGATGATATTAGAGAAAGATGAAAAATTATTTTGATATTTTTTTTCAATGTGACAAAGTTTAATTTAAATTATACTAGAATTCAATTTTCAAAGTTAAGAGAGTATTGAAGATGATGAAAACAAGATATGTGGTTTAGATAATATTTCTATTGAAGTATGAAAATGTTTGAAGGATTTATGGGTGGCATGGTTAACTCGATGTTTTAACAAAATATTAATATATAAAAAATGGTGAATAAATGAAGAACGAGCATGATTTTACCTATATTTTAGAAAAATGAAGACATACAAGATTGTGTAAATTGTAAAGAGATCAAACTCACGAGTCATTCTATTAAATTATGTGAAAGAGTTATGGAGTGACGATTACAGAATTGTACTAGTATTTGAGCTAACTAATTTGGATTTATACCCGGTCAATTTACATTTGAAACTATTTTTCTTATTATAAGTTCGATAAAAAAATATTAATAAACAAAGAAAGATTTACGTACGATGTTTATTGAATTGGAAAAAACTATACTAGAGTTTTGAAAGAGGTTTTGTGGTAAGTGTTAAAGTGAATGATGGTGTCAGTTTGATATATACTAGTGATAAAAGTCATGTACAATGAAACAATCGCTAGTATATGTTTCCCATTTTAATTGATTTGCATCAAGGGTTTACATTAAGTTCTTACCTTTCAACAACGACTATAAAAGATGATATACCTTGTGTATGTTATTTACAGATGATTTTGTATTGATATATGGGATACAAGGAGTGAATATGAAGTTATAATGAACTGCTTTATTTTACTCCAAATGAGGAATATTTTGACGTGTTTCAGGTGGATCGCCTGTGGACTTGTATGATGGTGAAAATTTTTTCTGTAACTTCAACGTAGGCAATGAAAAGGACAAGGTTCAATGCATCAATCTGGAAGGATTCAATAAGTTCCTCGGTTTTCTCAGTTCTATTCCTCTCAACATTTCAGGGTTCCATTCATCAGAATCATTTGACTTCAAGAATTCTGATTTTAGGTAGTGTACTGGCAACGTCTTTGTTTTGCGTTTCCGATAGAATCATTAATATTCAGTATTTACTTTTTAAACCATGTTTTATGTGTTGTATAAAAGTTAATAGAAAATGGAAATAAAGCCATAAATTTTATAAAGAACTGTTAGTTTTTTTTATGATGCTTGTCGAGCACAAATTTGCATGCATCACAGGTTTTTAGTGGTTTTATTTATATTTTAATTTCATAGCCAATTTCCACCTTTTAATCAAGTGTTATTATGGAGAAATTAATGAAGATGGGCTTGGTTATTTTCTTTTTGAAGAATACCTCAACATTGCGATTCTTAAAAATAATATTTAAATGAAACACAGCTCTATTAAGCAGATAGAGCACAAGTCAACTAAACTCTAGACTTAATACCAAATTGTTTGAGTTTGGTTATATGGATTATTTTTTGCCATTCACGTTTATTTTGAGTTTTTTCTTTATAAATGTTTAAATTACGAATTACCCTTCTTTAAGTTAACTTAGGTGTACCACTTTTTTTACTTCTATCTTGATGTCTTACATCCACTTGGTGTCTCATCTATCAATGCAATGTCGTCAACAAACATCATGCAGCATGGTATATCATATTACACTTTATCTTCTATACCTTCAATGTTTCTATCAAAACTATTATTAAAAGAGTATCAAGTAACTTTCTTTAACATATTGTGTGAACCTCTTTGTTACGTCCGTTCTTTAGAAAGAAAGACATCTCCGGACTTATCTAGGAAAATAGATGGTACCTAAGATATTAGGTAGTCCGGTGATAGTTTTAAAAATATTAGAACCGAGGTTCGGGTTCTTTGAAAATTTCATTTTTTACCCTTCTCCGCCGGATGGTGCGAGTATCCGGTGTTAGCTTATATCGAGCAACGGCTCGAACGCCTTTGATTAACCGTCGCGGCAACCTGTTTTTGGAGACATGCACATCCACAAAAAGTAAAGAACTCAAAAGGGCAGCGGCCTTTTGGGTCCGATGAGATGCAAACCGATTTGTTCGGGTTGATTTCATTTGTTTGTTGGTTGACCTTTGGATCGACTTGAAAGTCGGCTTTGATTTTTGGAGTTTGAATCAATTTGTTTGATTGATTTGTTTATTGTTCATTTTGGTTTCGGTTTGACCAGTTTGGGTTGCTTTGAACCTGTTTTGATTTTGATTTTGATGTGCTTAAAGTGTTTTAAGCAATTTTGGTATTTGTTGCTTGATTGGTTTGTTGAATTTTTAGATTCTGGATTTTTCAGATTGCTAAAATCAGATTTTTGAAGCTGGCTAGAATCTGTTTTTGGTAGATTGCTTAAATCTGATTTTTGTTTTGGCAGATTTTATTGAAATCTGATTTTTTGATGGTTGACAGATTTAATTTGAATTTGAATTTTATCTGTTTTGGATTCGGTCAAAATCTGATTTTGATTTAATGAGTTTCAAAACCGGTTCACTCCTTTGTTGAAGAACGGTTGTTGGGTTAAATCGATGTGAGTTCAAGTTTGAATTCATATTTCTTTTAATTCTGATTTTTTATTGTTTTGATTTTCAGATTTGATTTAATTCTGTTTTTGTTTGAATTTATAGATTTGATTTTCTGTTTTTGATTTTCTGTTTGAATTTTCTGATTGATTTTGAAATGGTTTTATTTTTTGTTTGGCGGTTTGCATCGCCTCCGACCCATCGGGTTGCCATTAGGTGCCCGGTTTCATGCATTCCAAATTGACATCGAACTTCATTTCATTGAAAGATGGGGTGAAGTACATCGGTGTACAATGTGATTGATCCTTCCCCCAATATAGGTTTATCTTCACTACTTTGGAAAATTTTTGGTATTACGACGGCATGCCGGCTATTTTTCCAACTTAGTAAAAATTTACCCATCCAAAATAGCCAGCCTTAGCTTTTAGCCATATTGGGGGAAGGACCGCTGGCTACGGGAGCATGCCCGCGCCACTGTCCGGATCGACATTCCGGGGTGGACCCGGGGGGAGTCGTCCAAGGTTGGAGTCCCCGCGAAGGGTGGATCTCCTTAATTTAATATTGCTTTTGCATTCTGAATTTTTATTTGTTCATTTTTTGGAACAAGGCCATGGAGGCCGGTTCAATTTCATCGGCGTTCCGAGCCGGCCTTCAATCTTCATAGGCCCGCCGGGCCTGTCTTGGACTGTTTTGGGCCGGAAGGGCCTGTTGGGAAGCTGCTGCACTGCTGGAGCTGCCTGTTTGGACCGACTTAGAAGGCTACCCGGCTGTGCCCTTGGCCTGTCGGACGGTTTCCAAGGGGTGCCGGGCCGTCACCTTCAAGTCGGCCCACCTTCAAACCGCTGTCCACCGCTTCATTGGACCTCTGCAAAATCTGTTTTGGGAGTTTTTCTCCTCTGCTGCAGCGGCCTGGGGTGTGGGCAGAAGAGGCTGAGACATGACCTGTGTAGGGGTCTGATTTGGAGACCGAACAGGACCTGGTTGGGGTCTGATTTAGGGACCGGACAGGGCCTGTGTGGGGGTCTGGTTTGGAGACCGAACAGGACCTGGTTGAGGTCTGATTTAGGGACCGGACAGGGGCCTGTGTGGGGGTCTGATTTGGAGACCTGTTTTGGGCCTGGATTGGGGGCCGTATTTGGACTGGAAATGGACCTGGATTGGGGTCTGTTTAAGGCACCTGCAGGTGGGCTGAAACCGGGCTTGTTTAGAGGCCTGTTTTCGACCAGCTTTGGGCCTGTATGGGGTGCGCAAAGAGCCAGAAAATGACCTGTTAAAGGGGGGTGCTCAATGGGCTAAAACAGGTGCAGTTTGGGGAGTTTTTGAGTGGGCTTCAAGGGGGCCTGATTATGGGCTGGTTGTGGGCCGGTGATGGGCCTGGGTAGAGACCAGAAAAATGGGCCGGTTGTGGACCTGAACAGGGGTCAGGTTATGGGCCTGCAATGGGGGGTTTTCTCCTGCTGTGGGGGGAGTGTTCAGCTGGGCCAAGTGGGCCTGCAGGTGGCCAAAAATGGGCTACATGAGAGGCCAGATTTCTGGGCTTGGAAAGGGGGCCGGTGCAGCAAACTTTAAGGGTGCTTCAGATGAGTCGAGAAGGGGGACATCTGAAGATGAGCATGAGGCCAATTGAAGGCAGCTAGAACCAGTAGAGAAATGCCCTTAGAGGGCTACATGTATGTATCGATTCCTCCTACCTTGCCTCCTCCTCCTCCTCTTCTTCTTCTTCTTCTTCTTCTTCTTCTTCTTCTTCTTCTTCTTCTTTTTCTCCTTGGCCGCTGGCAGGTGCAGCTGGCAGCAGGAGGGGCAGCTGACAGCAGTGGCAGTGGACAAACTGGCAGCCTATCGGCGTCTGAAGCAGCCTGTCGGCGTCGATCAGCCAGCCTCCTTTCCCTTGGACGCCCTCCTCCTTTTATAGGAGATGAGGGGGAGATGAAGAGGCAGCTGGGGAGTACGTAGATGGCCTTGGGTGGTGGTCAGGCTTTAATTTCTTGAATTTCTCCTAGGCCATTCAATATTTGACTTGACCTTTGAGTTCTCCCATGGCATTAAGTGTTGAGCTGTCCCTTGGCTTTCCCCATGCATTTAATGGGTCAAGGATGAGGTGGCAGGTTTGGTGCGCACAGGGGTGCTGATGTGGCTGAATTGGGCCTGTTTTCAATGGCCGCGGCTCACTTCCTCTCTTTCTTATGGGCCTGTACGTAGGTGGGCTATAGGAACTGGAAAATAATTATATTAAATAAAATATAAAGGGCTAGACAGCTGGAAATAGTGCCCATGGGTCAAATTGAGGCCTGCTTTGGCCCAATTAAGGACTGGGCCAGCTGAAGCCTAGTCCGATCATGCCATTCCCCCCTTTTTTTGCTGCTTTATTTTTTTTTGAAAAATCTGATGCCAACACATATCAAAATATTTTCTTCATTATCATCCTTGGTACACCAACATTGGTTAAAATTTTGTTATCTTTTCTCTCTCTCTCTCTCTCACGCACGCACGCACGCACGCACGCACGTCTCTTTGGTAACTGTTGGCGTGCACTTTTTTTTTTTAAAAAAAAAGAAGAAAAAATAAAAAGAAGAAGAAGGAGGACAAATGGGCAGGCCTAGGAGCAGGCCGGACAGCCCACAATTCAGCCAAATTAGGCCCAATTAGGGGTCCACGGATGTCCAATCAGCAGCCCATCATCTCACCTAAAAATTGAGCCAATCCCATCCTAAAACCAGGCCCTGCGCAACCCACAGGGCCACAGCAGAGCATGGGCCGCAGCCTCCAGCTGGCCCAATTGGCCCATGTAAACAGGCCCATGCGCAGCCCATCTCCAAGGCCCACCTGCGGCCTAGTGTGAACAGGCCTCAATGGCCCACCTGCCACCTCAGCACCACCTGTCACCCCAGCCACCTGCGCACCATGCAGCCAGTCAGGCCTGCAGTCAGCCCAAGAAAGGGGGAGAAAGAGGGGGCAGCCAATTAAATGCACTGACTGCATGGGGGGGAGGCCAAAGCACCTGCCACCTGTCACCCCAGCCACCTGCGCACCATGCAGCCAGTCAGGCCTGCAGTCAGAAAGGGGGAGAAAGGGGGGGCAGCCAATTAAATGCACTGGCTGCATGGGGGGGGGAGGCCAAAGCACCTGCCACCTGTCACCCCAAAGCACCTGCGCACCATGCAGCCAACCCAGGCCCATGTGCAGCCCTGCTGACCCTTCACCTTCCCTCCAACCTCTATAAAAAGAGGGGTGCGCACCAGCAATTGGGAGGGTCTTTTGGACGCCGGCAGGCTGCTGAAGACGCCGGGAGGCTGCTGGATTGCGCCCTGCACCTGCTGCCAACTGCTGCTGCCGCCCCTTGGTGTTACTGCTGTCCCCTCTGTGCACCTGCTGCAGGCCCTTGCCCGCGGCCAGGAGAAGAAGAGGAAGAAGAGAAGAAGAAGGCAAGGTAGGGAGGAGTATACGTACCAGCTATGGAGCCCTCTAAGGGCACTCTTTTCAACCTGTTCTAGCACCCCTTCTTCTGCCTTTTATTCATCTACAGAAAATGCCTCACCCAGGCCTAACTAAACCCCCTTAGGGAGGACCACGCTGACCTCTGGACAGGCCATTTTTTAGGTCCCCAAACAGGTCCATTCCTAGCCCATACTCGACCCTAATCCAGGTCCATATGCAACCCAAAAGATCCCCTGTTTCAGCCCAGCAAAACACCCCACTTCAGGCCCAAATCCGGCCCCAATGCAGCCTACCGAACAGCCCCTGCTGCAGGCCTCAAACCAGGCCCATGTTCAGGCCCATATACAGCCCGTTTAACAGGCCTATCCGCAAGCCCAAAAGAGCCCCACCTCGGCCCATAATCCGGCCTCTGACCAGACCCGGAATTGGCCCACAACCAGCCCACGTCTGGCCCCAAATCCAGGCCCATGTCCAGGCCCCCAAACAGCCCGAACAGCCCCTGCTGCAGGTCTCCAAACCAGACCCCAAACAGGTCCATACACAGCCCATTTAACAGGCCTATCCGCAGGTTCATTTGACCCAGCCGAGCACCCCCTGCAGTAGGGAAAACTCCCCATCTCGGCCCATGATCTGACCTCTGTTCAGACCTAGAATTGGCCCATAACCTGACCTCCGCTCAGGCCCACAACCAGCCCACGTTTGGCCTCAATCCAGGCCCAGGCCCAGGCCCCCAAATAAGCCTTATTCAGGCCCATCTCCAGCTCCCTCACAGCCCACCAGGAAAAAAAGCCTAGTGCAGGCCCAAAGAGAAGTCAATGATCGGCCTTCTTCCAGTCTACTGCCCTGGCTCTCCTTGTGGCCCATTAAGCAGATCCCTCACAGCCCCCCGACAGGCTCTCAAAAATCAGACCCGGTCTGGCCACATTGCCCTTTGCGCAGGTCTGTTCAGCCCTCCAATCAGGTCCCAAATCAGACCTAGAATTGGCCCATAACCTGACCTCTGCGCAGGCCCATCTTGGCCCACCCAAAACCAAATCAAAAGCACCCCTTTGCGACCTATTCAGAGGACAGCAATCCAGGGAGTTCCAAACAGCAGGACAGCAGCCAGGAGATGGGCTGACTTGAAGGTGACAGCCCGCCCCCCCTTGGAAACCGTACGACGGGCCATGGGCTTAGCCGGGTGGCCTTCCAAGTCGGTCCGGTGCGGCCTACCCAGAAGGACAGCAGCTCCCCAGCAGGCCCTTCCGGCCCAAACAGTACAAGGCAGGCCCAGCGGGCCTATGAAGATTGAAGGCCGGCTCGGAACGCCGATGAAGTTGAACCGGCCTCCATGGCCTTATTCCAAAAAATGAACAAATAAGAAAATCCAAAATGCGAAAGCAATATTAAATTAATGACTCCACCCTTCGCGGGGACTCCAACCTTGGACGACTCCCCCCAGGTACGCCCCGGGATGTCGATCCGGACGGTGGCGCGGGCATGCTCCCGTAGCCAGCGGTTCCTTCCCCCAATATGCCTAAGCTAAGGCTGGTTATTTTGGATGGGTAAATTTTCACTAAGTTGGAAAAAATAGCCGGCATGCCGTCGTAATGCTAAATTTTTCCAAAGTAATGGAGATAAACCTATATTGGGGGAAGGACCAATCACATTGCACACCGATGTACTTTACCCCATCTTTCAATGAAATGAAACTTTGATGTTCATATCGATGCATGAAGCCGGGCATTCAAAGTGACCCGATGGGTCGGAGGCGATGCAAACCGCCAAACTAAATTAAAACCATTTCAAAATCAATCTTCAAATTCAAACATAAAATTAAAACAGATTTCAACTAAATCTTGAAATTCAAACAGAAAATTTAAAACAGAAAATTTAACTTGAAAGTCAAAACAGAAATCAGAATTTAAAGAAATATGAAAGCAAACTCGAAACTCATCCCGGTTCAACCAGCAACCGATCTTCAACAAGATTGAACCGGTTTTAAAACAAACCAAACCGAAATCAGATTTCAGACAAAAAATCTGCTAAAACAAAATCAGGTTTCAATAAAAATCTGTCAACAAAAAAAAACAGGTTCCAATTAAATCTGCAACCAAAAAAAATCCAGATTTGAACAATCAACCAAAACAGATTCTAACCGACTTCAAAAAAATCTGGTTTTAGCAATTTGAAAATTAATTTAAACTCCACCGAACCTTGTTCAAATAAATGACATAAATCAACCTTTTCAAAAGAAACCAATCAAACAACTTCAAACACCCAAAATGGATCAAAATCAACTCAAAAACCAGAAAATTCAGAAATCAGAAAAATCAAAATCAACCAAATAAAAAATCCAAACATGCTTAAAACTTTAAGCAAATCAAAACTAAACCAAAACAACAAAACCAAATCAATCAAACAAATTGATTTAACTCAAACCTTCAAGCCGACTTTCAAGTCGATCCAAAAATCAACCAACAAACAAATAAAACCAACCCGAACAAATCGGTTTGCATCTCATCAGACCCAGAAGGCCGCTGCCCTTTGAGTTTCTTTACTTTTTGTGGATGCATGTCTTCTACTTTCACGGATTGCTATGACGCTTAATCAAGGGTTTTCGAGTAATCTCGATGTAATTAACGTCGGATCTTCGCACCATCCGACGGGGAGAGGTCAAAACAAATTTTCAAAGAACCTAACAACCTCAACATATAATTTTGACCATAGTTAGTACTTTTATGGAATACCATCTATTTTCCTAAGAAGTCAATGCTAAGGTCTAATCAAATCAAATCCAAATTCAAAAGGAAAACGAATTTCCAAAACAAAAGATATGAAATCTTTGAATCTGAGGTTACATCAGTAACCTATAATTGTTTTGCATGTTTACTTTTTAGTTTTTCATACATTTTTCTGAAAGTCTCTTCTCTTAATTGTCAGCCTTTTATACTCTACTTTTTGTTATCTTATATTGTTCAAAAGCTTCATTCTTTTCACACTTGGACATTCTCTTATACCATTTTCTTTTATCTGTGTCTTTTGCACGGCTTCATGCTATCGCCATCTCTCTCTTTTAGGTGATTCATGTTATTTAGACTCTTCAAGTACTTTTTAGTGACTTCTCTAATCTTTGTATTCATGTTCATTCACATAGCAGTGGTTTCTACATCAAAATTTTAGTAATTTATCTTGATAAGTTCATTATTAAATGCTTTTTACTTACACTATTTTGATTCCTACCATTTTATTCTAGACCAAATATTTCTTTTAAATGTGTTTGTCCCGATCTTAGCATATAAGACTTATCTACGCTGAATTGTTTAAGCCCCAATGACGAATTGGACCCCCCTATCACTGCTAGGTTAAGGGCACGACAGCTGTCTTGGGCCAGTGCTAGAGTTTCCAATATTGAGGAAGATGATGTGGGCATATAAAAGCCATTAACATCAGTACATTTAATTAAAATATCTTGGCTGAATATTAATCAGAAATGTTGGGGTTAACAACATGATTGATGCACTATATGAGGTCCGAAAGGAGGTCAAATTCTCTTTGTTGCGTAGGTGTTGGGAGGATCATGGTTCGCCGGGTCGCGACCCGGACCCGACCCGGTCGGTTTTGGGGCCGACCGACCCGGTCGTGACCCCAAGACCCCGACCCCATTTTTAATTTTTTATTATTATTTTTCGCGACCCGGGCCGACCCCGTCCCGACCCGGGTCGCGACCCCGGCCGACCCGGGTCGGTTTGGGGCCAAACCGACCCGGTCCCGACTCCCAACCCCACCTTCCTTGGGGAGGATAATCAACCATCCCACTTTTTTACACTTCCAACAATCACTAAATGTGCATCTGTGTAAGCTGTGAACGATGTTCATTTTCTTTAATCCATTGCACTGATGTTCTTAAATATTTTTGTTTGATAATATTACAAGACCTTTTTAACCCTGTACAGGCATTAAACATGCAAAACCTGTATTAGGAATATCTAAAGGAACCTAATCTAAACCACTTAGTTTTTCTCCCTAAAAAAAATACCCCGTCTGTTCAATTGCACTCCCTTGTAATATTTTCTTTCTTTACTGTTATCAGTGAACCATAATCAGTTTGGTTGACCTTCGAGAAAACATGTTTTTCCTGTTAGATATGTTCTGAAGAGAAAGTTTGATCGTGGGTCATATGGTGAAGTTTGGTTGGCATTTCAATGGAATTGTTCCGAAGAAAGTGATGGTTTGAGTCATTTCCCAGCTGATTTAACACATGCCAGTTTACATTTACACCCGAATCAGCAAAAATCAAGAATGCATGCAAATTCATCTTTTTCAGAGAGCCATACCGAAACAGATGATGGCAATTACTTCATTCTGAAGCGCATAATGGTAACTTGTTCAAATGTCTTCTTTGTTTTATGATTGTTAATCACTTTCAAGCTTATTATTGTTAATCACTTTCAACTTTCTTTCCCTTTTCGATTGGCTCTCTCTGTCTTTTTTGGCATTTTTGTTATATCTATTTTGGTTAACTTCAGGCTCTCAGGATACATCTTTGTCCAGACTTGGCTGCACATTTGCCAACCTAACACAGACTTGGCTACAAATTTGCCAACCTAACACTAATTGTCACTTTGTGAATGCGAGATTACCTACATGCTATGAATACATGGTTGTAATAGTATGTGTCAATCGAGAGATAGTGCAACTACTTTGCAGTTGCACAAGAAGCTAGTCAAATTATAGTGACAACTCAATTAAATAGGCAACTCTGCTTTCTGTCTCCAATTTTTCATGAGCTATAAAAAGTTCATATTATTCGTCTCAGAATCATGTTTTCTAAGATATGAATTTGGTTTTATTTAACGGGTTATGTTTCGTTATATGATATTCATCAGTTCTATTGTAATCAGTGTATGTTCTCCACCCTTTCTGCTTGCAAGTCCTTATGGTAGTTGCCTGTCTTACAGGTTGAGAGAGGGAACAATGCATACCTAAGTGGACTAAGGGAGAAGTATTTTGGTGAATTTTTTTTAAATGCATCTAAGTCGCTTGATCGGATTGCAGATTCAGCATCAACTTTCTGTCCTGGGGCACAGTTTGATTCAACCAGCCTTTTGGAGATGAATGAACCACTCCATTATACAGGACATACATCAGTTCTTGCTAATCCATATCCCAGCAGCTTCGCCTATGGAGGGGTGGTTTATAGGGAAGGACTAAATCATATTGCTAGATTTGTTGAATCATTTGAATCACAATCAAAGGAAATATGGCTTGTGTTCAGAAATGAAGGTTTGTCATTGTCAAAGCTGATATACACTGTGGATGAGGAGAAAGCATCTAGCAACAATGAGAGAAATGAGGAAATGGCGGATGTTCAGATTTTACATCCATCTGTATGGTGGCATTGGTTGCGGACAACTAACACTGGGAAAAAGGAAATGCGAAACCTTATATGGCAATTGGTATGTTACTTGAGATTATTAACTTTTTAAACAACAACTCATGGTTTACATTTTCTTATAACTGCCAAATACAAGGCTACATTTTTCTTACGTTGTTTCTCTTGTTCATTTAATATGCCTTTTAGCTGTGAAGGTCCTATATATATGTGACCTTAGAATCCAAGGCCAAGAAAGGAAAGATCGGGGATTGGCTTGGGTTGGCGGTTGGCCAGCCTGATCAGCTCGCATTGGATTCAATTTAAACAATTATAAAAAAATTTAAATAAAAAATATTAACATTTTTATTATAAATAACAAGTATTTAAATAGTTTAAATATATTTTTAGTAAGTTTTATAATTGATATCTATTATGAAATATGACAAAATAACAAAAAAAAATGAACTGCTGGCATGGCAAACTGCTTGCCGCGAGGCGTTCCAGCGGCCGATCTGGTGCATGAGTGGATTAGTGAAGCAAAAAACCAACCGAATCTGGCCAGGTCACCCGACCTAATCGTGATCCATCATTCCAAGGCAACCTTTGGAAAATGTGAAATTTTACTCATTGAATTAACACCCACAAAGATTTCACAATGGATTTGAGATTCTATGGACTTTGACCACCAATTTATGTACTTTCGTATATGTAACTAACCTTGTCTAGTAAGATAATGTGGAATGTTGGCAACTTCGTTCATTGTACGGAACAGTAAACATTCTGTATGGAAACATCCTCATCTCATGTGTGCATACACGTGTCTGATGTTTATGTAGTGTGCATACCGTAGTGTATTACAAGGAATGTCTTTGAAAGAATTATCATATCTAAATGTTAAATGCAGGAATTTACAGTAGACTTATGCATGGAAACCCCGATTTACCATGATATTGACCAATTAGTTGTAAAAATTCGAATGCCAGAAGTTGGTCTATTCTAACCAATTCCATAAGCCTCATTTCTAGAATCTACGCAGTCTGCATCATGTGGCATGCAGTTTCTTCATGGTTGTACTCAGATTTGTTTGGCACACTAGTTGGAACATGCTCCTAATGTAATTTCTCTAATTCAGTTGTGGAGAAAGCTTAAGCTGATTTGATAAAGGTTTATGTGATGTTTTTCCTGATTCCACTGTTTGGTCCCATTTTTATGGAATGCAGCAAGATGAGTTTAATGACCTACTTCTACCAGGTGTGGCATATTCTTGCCCATATCTTCACTCTGTTCCGAGATTCCACTAAGGCTGGAAACTGGGCGTTAGCAGGTTTTAGTTTGTATTTTGCTTCTTTCACTGGCTGGCATATGTTACTCTTGTATTGGTCTTATTTTGCTTGGGGGTCTGGCTTCTGTTTTGTATCTTTGTTAGTCTTTCTTCTCATCAAACCTATGTTTTTTCTTTTTGTTTGTCTTGCACTTTTTTTGCTTATTAGATCAGCCAGAACTGATTGGATTGGCTGATGTTGTTCTCTAATACACACCATTCTCTCCTCCTCCATCTTCTTGTCCACAGTATTCTTGGCTTCTCTTTCTGAATCTCTTCTTCTCTTGTATCAGTCTGTCGAGGAAGAGTTGGGAGAAAGAGCATCTAACTAAGTTCAAATGGGTGGTAGTTTATACAAGCAGTGTGTGCTGCCCTTTCCATTCTTTTTGTTGAGTTGCCACATCTTCTAGATGACTTTCTTGCAGTTTTCCAACTAGAAGATTGAGAATTTGCAGAGAAACATGCATAAAGAGTGTTATTAGAACAAGCACTAATCACTCTTGAGTTCAGGAATCTGACACATACTTTTCTTAAATAACAAAAGCCTATCATCATTTAAGTCCGTTGATTGCCAAACACCTGAATTTAGTAAGTTTATTGGCATAAATATTTGTCAGTTCTCATTTCTGCTACAGTATCAGACTATCAGACAGTATTTAATTTTTTCAATAAAATGCTCCTAGAAATGTGTTTGCAGTGTCCTAGGCGTCTGAAGCCAAGGCAACTTCAGTAACTTGCCGTTATGCATGTATTTCCTACTCTCGTTTGTCTAAACTTGTTTTTGCAATTGAAATGTTGGGGATGGATATCTGCTATGTTGTTCATAGATTAATGATTTTTCTGGGTTTCTTCATATATGAGAACAATGGAAAAGTTCTGAATAAAGCCATCTAGAGGCTAAATGCTAATTTTACTAATTTTCTTTAAAATTTGAATCATGACTATCAAAATGATGTTCCCAAAGAGGTTTATTCTCTTTTATTTTCTATTTTTATTTATTTTATCTATGAAGTGATTTTATCAGGAGAATGAAATTCTGTATATGAAATGTTGCTTTTAATTTCTTTCCCTCTTCACGTCTTATTCCTCAACTGTATATTTTAAAACTTTTGTTCAGTTAACTGTCCTTGTATCATATGGGATGCATGCTATTGAAGATAACATAATGCTGATTTTCCTGTAAAGTAAAAAAATTCATGCATGCGCTTGTGCACATAATTTTATACTTTGGAATAATTGATTTTCTTTTTAACCAAAATCATGACCAAAGTCTAATCCTGGGATTTTTTGTTGCTTGTTGCAATGCACTTGTTTATTGATGTCATACCAGACATAAACGGTTGAATAATCTCTTCGTTCATGCTTGTTTTTTTTGTTTCTTTTAGATTACATTCCACCTTTATACTTCTTTTTGATAAAAGGTTATTTTTTATTGCACATTAGCTGTTGGCACTAAAGTCTTGCCATGAGAGGAATATCACACATAGGGACATCAAACCGGGTGAGAACAACTTTATGAATGCTGTTAGTTTTTATAATAATAGAATTTCAAATAATTTTCCAGCTATTGTTGGTGACCTATGACGATACCTATTACTTTAACTTTAAAAAAAGTTTGCAAAATTGTATGATTTTTGTTTTTAAATTTAGAGTTGAGCTGAATTTTGTTTCATTGCACTGAAAATTGAAGATCTAAAGCATTGTACCCACATATTTGCTCTGAATTTGTTTCACAAAGTTGTTGCTGGATGTGTTAGTTTAGGGCCGTCAATGGGTTGGGCAAAGCTTATGGGCCCTCGGGTCTAGTTCAAACTTTGGCTAGACTGCCATGTGATATCGAGTTCGTGGGCTCGAATTCAACTTAACCCTAGCCTTAATTTAAATTTATTTAGGGTTGGCCATATGGATTCTCTTTCTCCTCTCTTGTTAATTTTGAGTTATTTCTTCAAAGATGATTAAATCATCCAAATTATATTGAACTACCCTCCATGGTCTTTCATGTTTTTTTTTTGTTTATACTATGTTAATATTTTTTTTCTAACTAGAGCATCCTTAGCTCTATGTTTTGTGTCCAAACCATATCAATTTCAATATCTCCAATTGTTGCTAATAATGTGACCAAACACTTCTATGCCAAACATCTGATAAGAACAATTTATGCAACCCTTTTTTCACAACATCATATAACCTCTCTAAAGTGAGAAAGATAGTGTCAAATCTTGTGACTTCACTTCACATTTAACAAGTTCTTTTCCTTTTGTCTTTTTTCTCATGTTAGCAAGCAATGGAGTATGAATGTAAATGTAAGTGGTCAACTTCTTGGTTTTTGAAATTGTCTTTGCATAAGTTTTTAACTTGCCAATGTCCTCCAACATAAGATCAACATAGTGAACAACACATGGTGTATAAAATAATGTCCTATTCTTCATCAATAACTTTCTAGCATCAATGTTATATGATGTGTTATCTGTGACCATTTGAATAATGTTAGAAGCATGAACTTTGTTAACAATGTTATCTAAAAGCTCGTATAAAAAGGATAGCATCATTTTTTCCATCTAAAATAACCACATACTCATCACACATTACATTGCAACCACATATTTTCTAATATCCTGAATACTTATCAAATATTTTGCATGTGCATTCCACTATTCTTTTAAGGAGGGGGACTAGCAACATATGCTAGTTTGTAGGTTTGCAATTTGGTCCTAGACGTGTTTCAAGTTCAAACATTATTTCAAAACATCTTAATTTAGCAACCTTAAAACAAACTCCAGCTTCATAAAGCCATGTTTCTGCAACTTCCTCAAATTCTCTTTCTTTGTTTTCTTGCATTTATTATTCAAAGTGCTTTTTATTTTTTGACCACTTCTCCTTGCATCAACAAATTGTTCTACAAACATCTTTGCAGATACATCCATTGAACCTTTGACTTGCTTTAAGCTCTCTAACCAAGAATTGCCATCTCGAGTCTTGGCTTTGTCTCGGGGGGGGGTGAAAGAGAAAAGATCTTGGAGAAATCTCGAAAAAAATCTTGGGAGATCGAATCTCGGATCAAAATGTATATATATGTATGAAACATAACACAATATCTTATAAAGACATAACATAATATCTTATAAAGATGAGGGTATATCAATGAATTTACATGAAAATATATAACACAGTTGTACATCAATTGTGTGAATGAACAATTATAAAGCACTCTCAATACCAAAAAGATAATCTTTGTGTTTTTAAAAGATTTAAACTTGTATATAATCTTATTTAATATTAATATGGTATTAAGAGCATTTTTATGTTTTTGTTCTTGATTGTTTATTATAAATTGATGGTTAAGTATTCATGAAATCGAATTGATATAATTTGTTTATCACATAAGATATAATCTTTATACAATAAATTGATGATTAACATCCAAATCTAAAAGTTAAATACATTAAGAATATTATTTGACTTAGGTTATAATTAAATGTGTATGTTTACGTGGGAGAGAAGAGAGTTAAAATAGATCTTTATAAAATTTAAGTATATAATATATATTTATGATTATGAATCTTATATATATGTGAATGTATAAGTGATAGTGAAATATATTAATATGTTTACACTATCATAAACGGGACGCAAAGTAGTCTTGTTTCTCGGCTCCTTGGCGAGACCGAGAATCTTGTGAGATCTTGGCGAGATGGAAAACCATATCTCTAACACACCTTTTTTTTGTTACAGATAGATCTTTTCTTGGTTTGGTGTATGTCTCTATCTTCTCTTTCCCTACACCTTTACCCATTCACTTTATCCTCATCAGTTATAACAATTGAGATCCTTCTTTTCTTGTGTTTATTCATCCAATTCCAAACTAACATTTCTTAAGCAATTATTATGTGGCCTTCGGACATTTCTTAACATCATTATAGAGTCCTATCAGATGTTCTTTTTGTCTCTTTACACCGTCATTAGTCACCAACCACAAAGATCACACTTGATTTTATTTTTATTATGTTCAGATGGTCAATATGCATATTTCTATCTACTATCTTCGCCTTTCTTCTTTCTTCTGACCTTGACAACTCGTGTTTTTACTACCACAACCAGGGGCTTCCTCCATCAGTAAGATCTGAACTGCAAAATCCAAGCATACAATACAATGATACAGACAACAATAATAGATAATATTAACATATAACAAGAGAATTAAAAAATAAGGTAACTAATAGCGATTGGGGCTGGGTGCTGCTTCTGGAAAATGGGAATGGGTTCGTGCACTGGGTGATGCTGCTGGGAAGGGGGACTGGAGTGGTCAGGTTCAAGGGATTGGGTGGTGCTGTTGGTTCTGAGGACTGGTTGGTTGGTTTCTATTCTGGGAACTGGGATCGTCAGTTGCTGGTTCAGGGGGCTGGGTGGTGCTCTGTTGGTCCTGGGGGCTGGGTGGTGCTGCTGGTTCAAGGGATTGGGTGGTTGGCTGCTGTTCAGGGACTGGGGTGGTCGCTGGTTTAGGGGACAGGGACTGGGTGTTTGGCTGTTAGTTCAGGGGACCATGGTGGTCCTTTGGTTCAGGGGACAGGGATTGGGTGTTCGGCTGGTAGTTTGGAGGACTATGGCTGCCTGGTTCAGGGGACAGGGACTGGGTGTTAGGTTGTAGTTCAGGGTACTGGTCGGCTGCTGAGAGGGGACTGGTCGGCTGCTTAGGTGCATGCCTCGACAACTATGATTAAAGCTGGATAAAATTTTCTTTGACAGGCCAGGCTGGGTTTTACTTGAGCTTTAATATAGTATATTAAATTAGCTTGGCCTGGCCCACCATTTTTCACACAGGCTTGTGCCAGGTTCGATTTTAAGAAATAAGTTACAGAGCCGAGCAACTTGCTTGGCCCTAACCCATCTGATTGACATTCCCAATTAGATCTTTGACAATGATAAAAATAAATCTGAATAGAAATATTGATGTCGGGGAAGCATGAATATTTTGAACAATTCTTGCCTATGGTGTCTTCGACTATTGAACTGCATTTAAGGGAGCAGGCAGCTTCATGTCAGGGTGGTTTCATGGCTGATGATAAGAATGATGAATGCAACTGCAACTCATGTTGGGATGTCAATGAATTAAGTCATTTATTAGACTCTAGCAACTCCAACTAGACATTTTTTTTGGTAATCCAGGATAAACAGAAGTTCATAATTAAGTGTGCTTAGTCTGGAGTAGTCCAGCAGCTAGCATGGCATCTGGCATATTTAGTCATTCCAAGGACTCTGACTTGCTTGCACTGGAGGTTGGGCATATCTCATGCCATTGTTTTGGTCCTATTAGGTGCCAACAAGGATCGCGGGATCGGAATCGGAATCGGAATCGGTGGGTACCGATTCGATCCGGATCGGATCGGATCGGACCGATTCCGACCGATTCAATGGAAGAAAATCGATCCAGAATCGGTAAAAAAAAAGCAAAAAAAAAAAAAAAAAACGATCCGATTCCGATTCTGGACCGATTCCGGCCGATTCCGCCCGATTCGGACCGATTCTGGCCGATCCGACTGGAATAGCAAAAAATGAAAAAAAACGATCCGATTCCGATTCCGATTCCGATTCCGGACCGATTCCGGCCGATTCCGGACCGATTCCGACCGATTCCTACCGATTCCGACCGATTCCGCGGAATTCATGCCGGAATCGGTCCTTCCGCATGGAATCGGATCGGAATCCACCGATCCGATTCCGGAATCGGTCGGAATCGGTCCGATTCCACCGATTCCGTAAACAATGGGTGCCAAGAATGTGTTTAGTTGGTCTAGAGCAGTAGGTCTGTGAAGGAGAAGAAGGGAAGATATAGGACACTGCTATCGAAATTCCTTTCTGGATGTACTTGCTGGAACAGCACACCCAAGTTAGTAGGTTTCAAGGTTTACAAGTCGTAGGCTTTGGGACTGAAGGGTGATTTATTGGCCAGATTACTATGGTGATCCATTGACAAGGGAGTTTACATCAATGATTCCTCAACATAACCATAACGTCATTGAAGTTGAAATAGTTTGATTTCTAACTTACCACTTGCACACTTGCAATACTGAACTTACATAGAAGATGGGCTTTTCAGGGAAACACGATTGGTGAATTTAACATAGAGCTTATAAGGAGACCTATTACAGAACTTAGAATGCTTGAAATATTAACATAGAATATAGAACATGCATTTGGAACATAAGACAACTTGGAAAATAGAGCGTAAAGCTTGCTAGGGCAAACCTAGGAGGATGCAATTAAGGGGTTGTTTGATTAAGCTTAATTACCACTGAAGTCTGATTCAGTCAGACTTTGATCCTTCAGACTGTTTGATAATTTTTGTATTTTAAGATCTGAACGTTGATTTTCCAGACAGTTATCCTCTGAGCGATTCAGTGTGGGAATGCCCACTTAGCACTGAATCCTAGGGTGTGGCTGGGGGATATTAATTGTGAAAGAAATATATTTGAGACAGCTGAGTAACATAGAACCGTTGAGGTCTCAAGCAACCGTACGTTGTACTATGTTGAGTGATGAAGTATTTATGTTATTTTTGCCATTACATTTTGTTAGTCAAATATATTATTTATAATCAATTTAAGTGTATATTATAAATATGTTATTCTTTATTAGTTTAGTTGAAGGCCATGTATCTAACAATGTCACTTGTGTTAACATGATATTTAGGTGTTACTTTATAATTATTAAATAATATTTATTGCATATAACTTTCATAATCAAATGTAATCTATGATTTTCAAATTATCTTAGTTTTTAGATTCAAATGCATAATCAAACGGCCTTAGTCATTAAATTATAAGATGTTCATGTAACATATTAAGATGTAAGAAGTAAATCTTAAATCTATTTCAAAATTTTATTAAAATCATAAAAATAATTTTATTAATTACATTTCATACAATATACATATATATGCTTTATATTATCTGCATTTTATTTATTTTGTGTTTTTTTTACATATTCTCAATGATCGATATGCATTTTTTACTATCTATATTTATTAATTTAATATGTTTATTATTAATATTTTTATTAGTATGTTTGATAAAAAATACAAAAAACACATAAAGCACTGCATGATGTTTTTAAAAGAGAGATTAGAATTCCAAGATGAAATGTTAATATGTTATTTTGTGATTATAAAATAATATTTAATATATCTAATATTTATTATATATTTAATTTTAGATTTAAATGTTAGTGATGTGATTATTAAATAAATTTAACATATTTAAATTCAGATATTAAATGTAAAACTACCAAACAATCTTATTAGTTAAGATTTTAGATAATCATGTAACATATTTAGATGTAAGAAGTGAATCTCAGATTTCAGATGTCAGATGTTAACATTATCAAATGCCACCTAAGCCTTGAACATGGAACCTGAACTTCATTAGACATAGAATATTTGGTAGTACTTGTTAAGCTTGAACATGGACTTTTAAAATTTTCATGGAGTGGAACTTGGAGCATAGAACTTAGAATTTAAAACTTGAACTTGAGGATTAGGCTCTATCTAAAAAAAACATGGATAGTAATAATTAACAGTGTGAATTATATAGGATTATCATAAAAATCCAAATAAAGTTAATAGGTTGATAGTTAGATGACCTTGCGCAATGGTGGAAGAAAACCTTTTACATCTTTTACTTTAGACATAGACATAGTTTCCTTTTGATGCAACTTAGTCCCTCACTTTAATAGGAGAGTGAGACTTACATTTTAGAGCCTTACTGCCTCATTGTCTCAAGGCACCTCTCAAGAAAAAAAACGTAAGCTTCATTACCGTATATTAAAAAGACTTAAGTTTCAAGGTGTAATTGAACTGCCCTGCCCTGAAGCATATATCAAAAATGCCCCAAGGTAGTGCATTTTTAAACGTTGCATGAAACATAGAACTTGAGCGTACAGAATGAATAATAAATAAACTAAACAATAATAGTGGTGATGAAAATAAAACTTGCATGTACGTGCTTTGACTTGACCAAATATGTACATCGCCCGCAATGATGCACATACTCAACTTATTTGTTGCCTCATTGTCTCAAGGCACCTCTCAAGAAAAAAAACGTAAGCTTCATTACCGTATATTAAAAAGACTTAAGTTTCAAGGTGTAATTGAACTGCCCTGCCCTGAAGCATATATCAAAAATGCCCCAAGGTAGTGCATTTTTAAACGTTGCATGAAACATAGAACTTGAGCGTACAGAATGAATAATAAATAAACTAAACAATAATAGTGGTGATGAAAATAAAACTTGCATGTACGTGCTTTGACTTGACCAAATATGTACATCGCCCGCAATGATGCACATACTCAACTTATTTGTTGACATAATCAGCATTTTACTTTACCTGAATGTTTACCATCTCATTGCTTAGCACACGTTTCGATTTATCTGAACACGTGTACTATTTTCTTTTTGTAAGATGGAAATGGTCACATAAATCTAAATTTTATATCCTCTGAACTGAAATGGGTGAATGTAAGTGATTTAAGGTTGATGAGGCAAAAGCTTATTGTCGATTGGTGATCCCAGATTCCTTTAGAAGTGGTGCTTTCGTGCCAGGCTATTTATCATTGATCTATATTCAAGATTTGAAATCAGTATGTAAGCAATCAAAAGCATTAAAGCTCGATTCTCTCAGCAAAATCTTGGTCATGATAGAAGAGATGTTCACCTTATCACATGGAAAATGTTCCCACATTACATGAGGATTGATGAAGGTGGATTTGATTAAGGTGGAGTTACAAGCATTGCACTGTTAAATAGATATAACGACTGTAGAATGATTGGGTGTCTCTCTGGGGAATAGTAAAATACAAGTACCTTTTCACAAAGTCCATGTTATTCAAGGTCCCCAAAGAAAGGATCATATATCTAGATTACAGAAATAAAATATATTACAATGCGATTTCTATAGATGCTGAACCTGTAGTGTTGCCATGCAGGGAAATTGTGCAATATTTGGAGAAGATATTGGGGTTAACGATGATTCACTCAGTGTGTAATATTCAAGCTTATATTACATTGTCCAACAGAAGGGAACTGTGATTGGAAAAAGTTAGCAATAGCTAGTGGCCATTCCTTATTATGACCTGTACTTTATCAGAATCTGTTACCTTCAGAGGCAAGTAACTTTGCATTATTATGCTCAAAACTTCAGCCAATTTGCATCTTTTCAACAAGATCAGATCTTGGTGTGTGGAGGTAAGAGATTGTCAGATGCTTCTTGGCCAAACCGGCAGGCAGGATGCTTGCCCCTGGGGGGTTGTGTTGATGCAGAGTCAATCAATATGGAACATAAATTACCTCAAGGTTAATTTATTTTGTTTTGAGTTGTCTTCACATTAACAATGCTTGATGTGTCTTTTGCGGTAGGCATGAGTGGTCAGCAACGCATTTGTTTCAAAAATGTGGTGGTATGAAGGTGGATACGAGAGATTGTATGAGCCTCAGTGTTATGTGGATAAAAATCATGCTAAATAACTAACAGTATAATTTCTTCTTTGAACGCAGTTAAGTTATAAACAGTTGTCTTTCACCGAACACATGGAAAATGATGCATCTGACAAAATTAGGCAGCAGCTGTATGACTAACTTAGGCATCAGGAGTTCAATGCTGTCGTAGTTTTGACTGTATTATGTTATGTTTCATTGTTCTTTCATCTGTTTCCATCGTTTGCTTTTGCTCCATTTGGATGGTTTGTCTGTTTGTTTTAGTAAGGCCTGCATGTGGCAAGGTATCTTCAAAGGTAATACTTTTCTCTTACAGGGTATTAATGCATTTAATTGATGTTTGTAATTTTTATATGGTATATATTACATTCAAATTATGGTTTATGCACACAATGTATGCGCACCAAGATGTTTTTTTTTTCTGCCAGAAAATATGATTGTATGTTTTCAAGATGTGCGCACTGGAAAATGCTTTAGGCGAATTCCACTTGCAGAGAAACATTATAATATCCACATGTACGTATGTTTTCACTTCATACAGGCTCATGCTTCTGTTTTTTTTTTTTTTTTTGCTACTGCATATACAGCTTTCTTGGTAAAAGTGTCTATCAATGATATGACTTGTGGCAAAGGGAAAGAATTGAAGGAAAAGACTTTCATATGACAGCAAGGATTTTAGAATCGGAATCAGAATTGGAATTGGTCATTTTTAGGAATTGGTCAGAATCAGTCAATTCCTGAGAAGGGAATCGATTCTGGAATCAGTTTTTTAAGTTCTTCAAAAAAATTCAAAAAAGTCATAAAAAATCTATAAAAATAGGAAATGGCCTAGAAAAATTTGTAAAAAAGGAAATGTAACATTTAACATGCATCTACATGTCATGGTTTGCAGAGTCGGCCAAATCGGATCAGAATCAGCCGATTTTGGAATCATGTGAGAATTTTTTTTGCCTTTTTTAAAAATAAGAATAAGATGTAACATGATAACAATAAGATGCTAATGATTGTAATATTATAACAAGACTACATGCTAATAAATTTAAGAAGATGTTAATAACATGATAAGATGCAAAAAGTATAATAAGATATAACATGATCATATGAAAACAGGAAAGTAAACATATACATGTCATGACATGTTCACCAATATTTATGTTATTAGCCTTCATCCTCTTCTTCCTCCCACTGTTCTTGCCACGACTGAGTTGTCCCCATTCTTCTTGTCAATGTTGGTGCATATCTATATGAAAATAATGCATTCGCCATGTCACCCAAATTGTAGGGATCGGACTGTGGCACGTAGGTAGGCTTAGGTGGAGGAATCCACGGCCACTGGGGATCATAAAATTCTTGATAAGTTGGCTCCATATAATGATACTGCAGTGGCTGCTGCTCCAGGCTGAAATGTTTCACACCCCAAATGCCCACATGAGGGTGATCATGGCATCATGTTGTTTACAATTTTTAAATTGTTGTATGTGGATGCAGATAAAATCGAGGACGAGGAGCAAGGTATCGTTGCACATCGCAACGTTGGATGGCAACATGGCTACTTACTAGATGTTGAGAAGAAGATAGTGAGATGTAAATGGTGTTAAAAAGACTTGCATAGAGGTGAATACTGTCTGAAGCAACATATAGTTGGCGTGGGTGGTAATGTGAAGAAGTGTGATAAGGTCTTGAGTCTTGACTGAGTTTAAGGAATAAATGAGAGGATGTTTAACTGAGAGAGCATCACAAAGAGATGTTAGAATTAGGCAGAGGCAAGATCTCTACGATGAGTTGCTAGAATGGAGAGAAATTGATCTCATGTCGAGAAAGGGTAAGAAAGGAAAAGGACAAGCTCATGTCCAAGTTTATTCAAGACGATGATGAGGAGGAGGCTCATGTCAGGAGAGCTATGGATGCTAATAGGGCTTAGGCTCATGAGATGAGGAAATAAGATGGGGGGCAGGAGATTTGGGTGCCACCACTAAATGTTTTGATGTGGGGGAAGGTACACGGTCTGTCTAGGGTATTGATTTTCGTTGGTTGCATTTAGTTCGGCCGATGGCATACACTGCCCTATATATGCAGAGTGATAGAGGCCAGAGGTCGATAAAGCATGCTTGGCATTAAGGCTATGATAGGGGCCGCAAAGATAGCAATCAAGCACATAGTATATGAAAATGTTAAGTTTTATCAAATGTATGTTTAAGATATTTTTAAAACAATTATTAACTACAATGTATTTATTTTGGTTCATATAGGTGTTTCAGCACATGTAGCCACCAGTCCGTATTTTTAGACAATGATAAATGTCATTAATGAGGCTGGGCTATGATTGAAAGCCCCCGCCTCTAAATACATATACAAGGGTGGGTTGGATGAAGACGTTGATGAGTTGACCTCTTGGATAGTTGAATTCAAATCTATTCGAAAAGAGAGGGGCTGCACTGTAATGTGTGATGGGTGGACAGGAATCACAAGGAGGTTCCTCGTAAACTTTCTTGTGTATTGTTCCGAAGGAACTACTTTTTTGAAATCCATTGATGCATCGGACAAGGTGACAAATGCAAATTACTTGCTTGGTTTGATGAACACTATAGTGGAGATTGGAGAGGAGAACATTGTGCAGTTTGTTACTGACAACAAAGCATCGTATAAGATTGTAAGGAAGAAATTGATGATGGATAGACTCCACTTGTTTTCGGTGCTCGTGTTGTGCACTCTATTGATTTTATGTTAGAGGACATTGGCATGGATCCATCTGTGCAATCATTGGTCAGTCAAGAACAATTGATCAAATCATTTATGTATGGGCATTCTAGGTTATTACATATCATGATAGAGCACATTGATGGTTGTGATCTCGTTTGACCGGGTCTGACTAAATTTGTTACATATTTTATTGCATTAAAGAGCCTCTTTAGATATAAAAATGATTTAAAGAGGTTCATACTCTCTACAGCTTACCACGACTACATGATGCCTATAGAAACACCATAGATCAGTATGAGATTCTATTGAAGATGGAGAGCTTTTTTGAAGATAATAGGTGGTGGGAAAAAGTACAATACTATATGTCTGTCATAGAACCCCTCGTGCAAGTCCTTAGATTGGTGGACTCAAATGATAAAAATAAAATGTGATACTTGTCCGATGCAATGGACAAAGCAAAGCTTAAACTTAAAGAGAAGCATCTTAGAGGTTATTTGAAGTGTTGGAAGGTGATTGACAATAAATGGGACAAAACATAGCTGGTGGGGCAGGGCAGACATAGCCGGAGGCAAGGGGACGGAATGCTGGGCCATACATGCCCAACGATGATTAGGGGTGATAAAGCAGAAGCCAGAAGGGGATGGGTGAACTTGGAGAACCCGGAGGGTGCTTGGATGGCACGATGCCAGTTGTCAGAAGTCAATAGGGGAGGGCATCGGGGTGGATCCATAAGGGGTGCGGGTGGGTGGTCTTCACAGTGTGGGTGCCACGGCGGGCTATGCAAGGGAAAGGGTGCTTTAACAAAGAACGAGGAAGAAGGTAAGGAAGCAGAGGTGATTGATGTCGACAATGATGTGGGGTGGTTGCGGAGCAACAGAGGTAAGGAGGATGGAGGAAGAATAGAGGTTGACGGTGGGATGGCAGGAGACAATGACAATGATGTGGGGGAAGTGGAGTGGCTTGGCGGAGGAGGTCTCTGGTGCTTCAAGTAGCATTGGAGGAGAACTTGTGCATCGGGGTGGTTGGAACAACGTGATGGTCAATCTGGATGGCCGACTTGGAGGAGATGAGGTGGCGGTAGATGGAGAAGATGCCATGACTGTTGGGAGGCTTCGACAAAATTGGGAAGGGGAAGGTGATGTGAACCCTCAGAGGAGGACTGGATGAGGGGAGAAAGAAGAAGGGAACCAGCCTATGCTGAGGGTGCTACCTATGGACAAGCCATTTTCACAATTCCAATCATTCATTGTTTTCCATTGTTGAGAGCATGTGCTCTTATAAAGAGCTAGACATTTATAAAAGGGGCCTCCAAAAGGACTAAACATAATTTAGTACTCTAAAAGATTGAAATGTAAATAAGATTCAAAAGGACTTTAAATATTAAAATAAAATATAGAAAATAAACTATAAATCTACTAACTGATAAAAATCAAAAGTGACGTCTTCTTAGGACTCGGATGGCACCATCTCCAAATAATCGGTCCATCTGGTCTAATCCGGTCCCGAATAAGGGATTTTGGTCTTTTGTAATCCTGAAAATCTTGTATGTTTTTTCCAAATGCAATACACCGTATTTGCTTAAAAAATTAGGCAATTAGATGAACAAATTTGGAGGTGGGATGATAAGGTAGGTTTTCAATAAATCAATCATTACGATTCTCAACAATGGACAATGGAGTGAAGGTTTCCTGGGTAGATGTGCTTTGAAACAACTCGTGGCAAATGAAGATTCAAGCCTTTATGTGGAAAATACTTTGGAACAGCTTGCCCAAAGACTTAAATGGACCAAAGAGTAGAGTAAGAAAAACAGTGTTTTGTGTGATGTTTTAGGAGTATCCATGGATTGTGGAATTAGAGACTGGATGGGCTAGTGCTTATTTGATTATAACTAGACATTTTGATGGAATAATAACTAAGATTAAATAATTTCATAAATCTTTATTAATATTTAATACAAATTAAATACTAAAATTAACTTAATTAAGTTATTTATTTTATGTTTACTATGCACTTGCACACTATTAATTGATTTACATGGTGTCATAATTATTTTGTATTATTTGTCACACATACATTTGTTATTTTGTCAATTTTATTATAAAAAAGGTGTTGCCTAACACCTCGCCTTATCGCCTATGTGTTAAGACGGTACTATGTCGTCTTGGTTGTCTTGATCGCCCTAAAAACCATGATACATAAATACAATTATATTTGTATGTTATAGTTGAATGTATGTTTATATGTATACATGTAAATGTGTTTTTATTTATGTAATTATGTGTGTGGGTATATATATTTTTGGGAAGGAATTAATCTTGATAAATTAAGTGAATGGGAGAGAAAAGAGTGGTTAGAAGTATTGTAATACTACGACTAGCCATGAAGAAGGGCATGGGGTGTCTAGCTAGATGGCCAACTTCTAGAAAGGCACCCTGGCTAGGTGACACTGCAAAGGCAGCTATTGCTATGGAGTATCTGAAAGGCAAAATGGAAGAAGATTTAAGGACCATTTAGCTCCATTGAAGGGCATCCTTTAGGTTTCTACCTCTTTGCTTTAGGATTGGGCATTTGCTAAGGGGATCCACCCCTCTGAAGTGGTGCCTATTCGACAACAATTGGATAAAGGAAGACTCGTCTTTTATTATATTCTCTATTGGGTGGTTGTTTTAATTTTTATGGCAATTTCTCGTAGGCCATGTTATTTCCCCCTTTTCTGCTTGTCACTTTTGTTTTCATTATGGTTCTTGCTTCTTGTTAGAACCTGTTGTATCTTTTCTCACTTGTTCCTGATGAATTTACCTGATTTCTTTCGTTTATTTAAAAAAACAATGGTTAAAGGAAGTATCATTGACTTCTCCACAAAGGCATTCTTCGATCGCCATGAAGTCAAACCAATCTGTTGGAAGTGCCATTCGAGCTACTTTAAAGAAATAAGGGATGTATAATAGTAATTCTTTTTTTTTTCATAGCTCCCTTCCCTCCATTTTTGCTCCACTTGAAACTTCTTTTTCTTATTTGTGGAATAAAGGTGGAATTGCCACTGAAGCATGTTGCGATGACAACACTTAACTCAACTCAACTCAAATTAAGTTTTAGTTTCAAATTACTCGATGTTAGTCATATGGATTTTCTTTCTCTACTCATGTCAACTTTGAGTTACCTCTTCAAAGATATTTAAATTATCTAAATTATATTAAATTATCCTCCTTCAAGTTAACTTACATCTACCACGTCCTTTTTATTTCTGTTACTTTAATTTTTTTTACTTTTCTTATTGGAGTCTCTTTATGTCTATGTTTAATATGTCCAAATCATCTCAATTTCTCTTCTTTCAATTGATCTACAATTGTCGTTACTCCTATATTTTATTTGATATATTCATTTCTGATTTTATCTAATTTAGTATAACTACTCATCCATCTTAACATTCTCATTTAAGCAACACTTATTTTATAAGGATGTTTTATTTTTATTGTTCAACATTTATTACCATACAACATTTTTGGTCTTATACTTGTATGACACAATTTTTCTTTCAACTTAAGAGAAATCTTACAATCACATAGAACTCTTATAGCCAATCTCCACTTCATCCGGTCGGCTTTAATTCTATTATTAATATCTTTGTCACATTTTTCTTCTTTTTGAATAATTGATTCAAGATACTTGAATTTAATTTTTTGAGATAATACTACCTCATTTAAACTAACACCATTATTTACTTCTCTTTGGTTTTCATTAAATTTATAATACATATTTTTTGTTTTAGTTCTACTTATCTTGGAACTCTTAGTCTTTATTTTTTTCACAATTTTAACTTTTTATTCACTTATTCTTGTGTCTCTTCTATCAATACGTTATCATCTGTAAATATCATATGCTAAGGTATATCATCTTGTATAGTGTCGTTAATTCATTCATAACTAATGTGAAATGATAGACTATTGCAGACGCTTGATGTAAGTCAATTGAAATAAGAAAATCTCGTGTTTCTCTTCCAATTGTATATACGCTATTGGCCACTTCTTCATACATGATTTTTTTATCATTTGTACATACCTAACAAGCACCATCTTTTATTACAACACCCACCACAAAACCTCTCTTGGAATTCTATCATATGTTTTTTCAAGTCAATAAACACCATATGTAAATCTTTTTTCGTATCTTGATAATTCTTTATCAAACTTTTAATAAGAAAAATAGGTTCGATTGTAGTTCAACTAAGTATAAATCTAAATGAGTTAGCTGAAATATTTGACAATTCTGTAATCGCTGCTCTAACTCTTTCCCATAATTTCATGTTGCGATGACAACATTGAGATATTTAATACTATAGTTCTTGCACTGTCCGCAAACAATGCATATTGAATTTGAGAGCATATTGAATTTGAGACACTTCACTATAAAGATATGGATGGTAGTTTTTGTCAAGTTGCTGATTTTCTTACAAAGACTATGGTCATTGTTTGCAAAATTGGCCGATTCAGATTGGAATTGGCCGATTCCATGATTGGATCGGCACTCTTCGATCCGATTTTGGCCTGGAATTCCGATTCCAGCCAATTTCCCGATGTATTGGCTGAATCGAGCTTGATTGGGACCAGAATCGGTCGAATCGGTTGATGCCCCCACGGCAGCCGCGGCATTGTTGAGACTTCCTGAACCGAAAATGGCTGATGACTTAAGTCATTGGATCTGGTCATATCGGGGATGCCACAGCTGCCAATTCCAGTGTATCTTGTTGCCGATTTTTGCTCCAAAATAGCTAGATTACAGACCAGAATCCGATAGCCTTTGATTTTGTTATTTTGTCCATTTTTAGGGTTGTTTGAAGAATCGATCCAGACTTTTTCTCCCACAAAAGGCTGATTTGGCCGATCTGATCTGGATCCGAACTGAATCAGCACCTACCGATTTAGGTCCCAATTCCGATCCCACTATCAATGTCTATGGACTTTCAGCAAACTGTTGTACTCTGCTTAACTAGTTGAGGATGAGGATATCTTTGGTCATCTTGATGTGTGGAATGTATCAGTTAGGGATACTTGTTAGTTCTTTTATCAATTAGGGTATCTTTGTTAGTCTTTTTGTTATCAATTTCTTTCATTAACCCTCACTGGTTTTTATGGCATGTTGTGTAATTTTTTTCTTAGTTGTCCATGGAAGAATACTGGTGCATGGTTATGTGTTGAATCAGAACCCAGTCTTCTGTTCATTACTGTTTCTTACTTTCTTTTGGTGTTAGTTTTCTGACACACTTTTGTTTCACTTAGGCGAATTATTGATTTTGGCAGTGCAATTGACGAGTTCACTATCAAGTACCTTTATGGTTCTGGGCCATCCAGGTAGCCACATCTTATCTACCATGACTAATTTTTGTTTAGAGACAAGTTAAGACAGTGGAACCTTGATAGTTGATTTAATTCACATCTGCAAGCTATCTTTCCGAATGACTAAAGCTGCAGTATCAATGTCTTTCGGTTGCAATATTATTGTAATAAAACATTATATTTTTCTTCAGTTTCTTGACTCTTGTCTGCTTATACATAAAGTTTTTCATCAATGAAATGGCTGAAACAGAATTTTCTTGTCATGCCAAGGCTCTCAAAGGTTCTTTATCAGTAAGATACTAAAATGTATCTGTGCAAATGAGTTGTAACTGCAAGGACCTAAGTTAACGTAATTCTGTTTGATTTGGATGATTTGAATATCTATGAAGAAATAACTCAAAATTAAGATGAGTTGGAAAAAAGAGTCCATCTTACCAAAGCCCAAATAATTTGTGATAAAGCCTAGAGTTGAGTACAAAAATTTCTAATTTCTCCGTAGTGTTATTACCTGTAGGAAGACCATGGAAAAGGAGAAAGCATGCATCCAAGAGATGAAAATAAAAAATGGTTATAAGATATCCATGGCAAAAGCAGCAAATTTGAACATCAATTATGCAAATGAGTTTGTGCAAATGAATTGTTTGAATCCTATTTCTCTATCTGTAAACCATTAAAATTATAATAATAACTTATTTTTAAGTTGTGAAACAAACCTTATTCACAATACTTTTGTATATAACAACTCATCTCAGCTCAACTTTAATATTAATCCCAAACCATCTGTGATCAGCCATATGAATTCTCTTTCTTCCTTCATGTCAATTGAGTTATTTTTCAAGCGATATTTGAGTCATTCAAATCATATTGAATCATCATGCTCTTGGTTCAGCATTGGTCTACCACGTCTTTTTTTCCTACTATGATACTATCTTGATTTTCCCTCTTTTCTAGAAGGAGCTACTTTTTTTTTGTCAAGAAGAAACATAACCATTCATTACAACAACATAAAGGAGTACATATAGGACATTACAACAGACATAAAAAAGAAAAGATAACCAAATAACCAGACCCTAACTAAGGAAGGAGTTCTGTTGGAGATTAACTTTTCCAAGAGACGAAAACATAGCCATAACTTGACCAGCACATATAAGTGCATAAACGGTCGAATAACAGAGAAAAAGACTCCAACTGAGGAGTTTGACAGTTGCCACGAGACTGGATGATCACACCAAAAATGTGTGGATATCGCCCAAACTAACAATCTCGAAAAGAAGTTAACGGCCATGAAGACACCAAGAAAAGATAACAAGACAGAACTCGACCATACGACAATAGATAACAACAAAGAAACAAAAAAACATAACAGATATAGCCAAGCCGAACTCCACAGTTCCAACGTGACAAAAAGAGACAAAATGCCTAAAATATCCATTTAGGCAAAACGAAGGAAAGGGAGCATGGGAGGGAGGAAAAACCCCCCTCCCCAACTAAAACGAAGTCAAAATAGCAAAACTAAACACACCTCCCAAATCTTCCCACCAACGAGCAGGGAGGCTGAAAGTGGTTTAAGGGGGCAATAATAGGGTGTGCAACAACGAGGGGACTCGGCGGAAGAGAGGTCTGCTAAAGTGGGCAAGGAAAGCCGATGAAGGGATCAGAAGGGGAAACGGGTGAGGGGTACCTGGGCAGAGTAAAGGAGGTGGTCAAGGAGGAAGTCGAAAAACAATGGTAGGTCTATCGAATCCGTGGGGTCAAGGAAACGAAGGCTCAGATGGAAGGAGGGCTCCGCCCAGGAGAAAGCTCCGCTGGTGGGGGCACCACCGAGCGTAGGAATCTACCGGGGCGAGGAGACTGGGGTGAGGGACGGGCACCAGAGTCCACCGGGGATGGGGCTTCACCACCTAGATCTGGAGTCCGCCGGGGCGAGGAACCAAGGCGAGGGAGTCCGCCGGGAGATAGGCTTCACCAGGCGTTGGGAGTCCGCCGGGGCTGGAGACCGCCTAGCACAGGAGTCCACCGGAGCGATGGGAGTCCGCCTGGCGCTGGAGACCGCCGGGGCGATGGGAGTCCGCCGGGGCGCTGGAGTACCGCCTGGCGATGGAGTCCGCCGGGGCTGGAGTCCGCCGGGGTGCTGGAGTTCCGCCTGGCGCTGGAGACCCCGACCGACCCGCAGACCTAGAGCGATGGGTGGCGGTGAGCTCTTTTTGCCGATAGCACGGCTACAACTACAAGAGCTACTTTAACTCTATGTTTAATGTGTCTGAGCTCCATGTTTAATATGTCTATCATCTAAAGCTCCCTCCTCCCCCCTCTCTCTCCAAACCGCACTACCATGCAATGTTACATGTCTTATTGCATTCAATAAAATTTCCTTTTCAAGTTCAGTAAAATCTTACAATCACACGAGACTCCCCTGATTGCTCTTTATTTCATATATCCCACTTTAATCTTATGATTAGCATTTGCATCACACTTTTTATATTTTTTCAAAAGAATTGAGCCAAGATATTTAAACTTAGTACTTCAAGAAAATATTACTCTATCTAAATTACATTTTTTTATTTTGGCCTTCGTTAAATTTATAATGCATATATTGTGTTTTAGTTTTACTTAACTTGCACTTGAAGCATTTAAATTGTGAAATTTCTTCGAAGTTCTAACTTCTTATTAACTCATTATGCACTATGATATTTCATTTTGTATATTATTTATTAATTTATTCATAGTTAATGCAAAATGATATGAACTTATTCTAGATCTGTAATGTATTACATTCATGGTTATCAGAATTGGCCAATTTGGATTGACATATGTCGATCTAATTTAGGAGGGGGCACATGATCCTACCTTAAAAGTTCCCTGAATATGTCCGTAGACCGATTTGCCCCGGACAGTGGACACTCAATATGCTTAGATCTAGTCACTTAAGACTAAGTAGGGGTGGCACCCTCGATGTTGCCGTCACCTGGGTGATAATTTCCGATGCCAAATCTACACCTTTGGGGTAAGATCGGACTGGAGTCTGTTTAAGTTCTATTCATTTTATGTTTTTTTATTTATTTTGGAAGATTCATGCCAACTCAAGATCACTTTTTCTTCTCTTGAATTGGCCAATTCAGCCAATCCAATTTGGATCGGGTTTGGCACGATCCTAACCTAGATTCCGTTCTAGACTTTTTTATGCCAATATAAATAGAAAAATGTTATGTTTCCCCTTTAATTGTGTAGACATAAGTGATTTCATCGTGTACATTTTTTCTCTTGTGTTAATACTAACAGACAATATATTTCTGCATTCAATTGATATTTTCTTATATCTTAAGATGTTAAAAAGTTGAGGCTACCTTTCCATTCCTACATCCTCAAATGATCATGCTTTAATAGAAATTTCATACATTTAACATTTCTTACCTGTTTTCATCGCCTTCAACGCTTCTTTAACTTTTAAAAATCCAATCCTTCTTGTATAATTTATATTTGTTTTGTTATTATCAATTCCTTATATGTTTATTTCAAAACTTCAAAGTGTCATTTGTAAGGCTGCCGTGCTCCTTGGATAGTAGAGACAGCTAATTATCTATAAAACTTTTATTAGAAGAAAATGGCAAAATTGTTATCCTAATTCATAGTGTACAAGTAAATTGTCATTTGTAAGGCTGCCGTGCTCCTTGGATAGTTTTCTTTGTGGGATTTGGTCAGGCTAATTATTTGTCTTGTAAAGCTCTTTTCTTTTGTGTACTATCATTCCTGGTGTCTTTTTGATGTCTTTTTATTCGGACGTTGCTCTGTTCTTGTACTGTTGTACATCTTACTTTTGTCATGGTACTATGGATTGCAGTCTTGCTTTTTTAGCCTTGCCTTGTGATGACCACAAAGTTGAGATCTCAGCATTCACGTCTCCCTCCATTTTGAATCTCTCAGATCTTACGACCAGTGTAAGAATGAGATTCTCGTGAGATGGAAAACCATGTATGATACCAATGGTAGATTAGCCTCTTCCCTACTGCCACCCTGTGTCTGTCCAGCACCCTCCGGTTGTCTCCCACTTATACTTCCTCTACCGGTGGGTGGTCCAGTCCTTGCTTCCCCCTGTTTTGGAGCTTTCAGATCTCACAACCAGTGTGAGATGGAAAACCATGTATGGTACTATTCACTCTCCCTGTGCCCCCTCTTTGTCCAAAAAATGCAAGTGTAGTTGGCGAACCTCAAATTGTTGAAGTTATTATTTATTTGATCCCCCAACTTAAAATTTTAGATGATGAGTAGAGACAGCTTCCATTTTACATTTTCGTGTTAGTTTTTGCCTAAACAAGCTTGAGAATATTCTTACCCTCATAGGCAAGCTAATTATGGCTTTCTCGTGGTCACATTTATGGCCTAAAATTGAACTGATACCTTACCGATCGTATTGCCTTATTGGACTCTGTCTACTGTCTAGTACAAAGCTTGAAGATGATGGTGGGGGCGAGCATCAACTTACTATTTTGTCAACATTATTATAAGACTATTTAATCTGAACTCTGAAGGCAATCAATTAATATGCATCATTTTTGCAATCTTGATCTGTTGGTAGAGAATCTTAATTATCTTCTAGTTCTGTTTTTTGCTACTTTCTTTTTTTAAGCTTTGCATTCCTAAACAGAATTTCAGACATGATTTTTTTTCTTGATATAGTTAACATTCATAGAAGCAGCTTTTACTGGTTATCAGTGAGAACATTCTTGCTGTTAGTTCATCTTGTGGTGTGACTTTTATTTATTCCAATTAGTGTACCAGTTTTAGGTTCACAAGCTTTATTTTCTCTTTTTTTCCAGATCTGAGCAGACTTTTGAATACATGCCCCCAGAAGCTCTTCTAAATGTCAGCTGGTTTCGTGGACCAAAGAGTCTCACATTGAAGTTTGTAATTATTGTTCTTCATGTTTTGCTCTTGGTTTGTCTAGAATAAATTATGGTCCATATTTATCATGATATATTACATTTTTATTTCATTTCATATCTCTTACGTCAAGTGCAATTTTCTGTTGTATTCTGACTGTTTTTGTCTCCTTGCAAGGTATGATATGTGGAGTGTAGGAGTTGTATTTATGGAGTTAATGCTGGGATCACCCCACGTTTTTCAGATAAGTGATCGTACTCGTGCCTTTTTGGATCAGCATCTTGAGGGTTGGGGAGATAACATGAAGGAACTAGCATACAAGTGAGCCTTTTCCTGAAATTCCTTTTAAGAATGCAATTGGTAAAATGAATCTTATTTGCTTGTGAAGTGATGGCACAAGTTCTTCACAGCATGTACTAATTATTTTCTTTTTGTTTTTGGTTATGTCCTTTATAAACTTATGGAATTATGTAATAGCAACTCTTAAGTAAAGTTCACCATTGTTGCAGAATCCCTTATTTTCTGTTCACTGAAGAGTAGTGTTGACACCAAAAAATTTTACAAAAAAGAGGATTGGAAATTTCTGGGGATTTCCAAGTTCTATGTTAATTGAGATATTCTTTTTATTTGAATTAAATATCCAAATTCAATTGAAATTCAAATTCTTTGTTGTCTTCGAAAAGAATCTCATGTTCATGCCAATTTGAGTTCAAATTGAATATCTCAACCCATGGGGTCCATTTTTCCAAAATTTTTAATTATTCAATTTTTATTTCATAAAAATAGGGATAAATATTCAAAAATTAAGGAAATTTTATTCAATTATTAAAAAATTATTTAAAATTCATGAAAAAAATCTCAAAACAGATTTATGGAAATTCCATATTTTTATAATTTTATGGAAAATTTTAGAAAATGATTTTTTCTCTGAAACATGGAAAAAATAAAAATATTGACCTAAAAATAATTATTTCATGTTCAATAATGTTCTTAAAGTTGGACCTCTCCAGCCTGTTCCTGTTGCTGCGCAAGGTCTGAGAGAAGGAGAAGAAGGCTAGGGAGAAGAAGAGACCAAGGAGCGTCCTGCCCTGCTGCTGCGCCAATAGCGAGAGAGCAAGAAGAGGGAAAAGTTAAGCAAAAGAGCAGGAACAGCCTGCTGTGCCATCTTCTTCCTTCCCTTTCTCAAGAAACCCTTTTTTTCTATTCCTAACCCCATCCAAATAATCCCGTGGTATCCCTTTGCTGCATTCTGCTCTGTTTTTACATTTTCACGGAGTAAAGCCTCCTTTTCCAAGCCCTTTGCTGCAAACCTGCCATAAACTCTTCCTAAAAACCTGTGAAATACCCCTGTCCGGCTACTTATTCTGGTTCTGAAAATCCTCTTTGCCAAGTTCTTAACCATGCACTGTCTCAGCCATAAACACCCCACGAACAGCCCCTGGGCAGGCTTCATACTTGCTGGCTGAAACTATAACCCAAACATCTTATGACTTAGCACCCATCCGGACCAACTAATCAGCCCTAGGCAAGGGCTTGCTGGCTGAAAACTTATTCTAATCCAACCAATTCCCCAACCAACCATCAAATTATGACTTGGCATATGGCCAATCATCCCGTGGGCAAGCTTAGCTTGCTGGCTGAGGTTGGTCCTATGGTGCTTGGTCATCCCATGTTCAAAATACCCAACCTGTAGGCCATCCAACCAGCTCCTGGGCAAGTTCATTTTGCTGGCTGGACTCCCATGAAACCAGGGCCATATGCTCACCAAACTCCACTTACACAATGCCTACTTGATCACCTATGCATCCCCCCACCAGCTGCGTGCCAAGGATTGGGCCATGCCAAGGCCTGCCCGAAGCAAGCAAAAACCCATACTTGTTTCAGCCCCATCTGAAGTTTCCGCTGGCAGCATAAGAGCAGTGAAGATGGACCCAAGAACATCAGATATGCAGCAAAAATGACAGCATGAAGGCCCCAATTGACAAAGGCCTATGGGTCTAAATAGACAATGATTTGGCTTTCATAGCTACAAAGAACATATAATTAACAAGAGAGAATAATGATCTTGATGGATGGTACACATGGGTCGAACCCTATATAGGAGAAGAACCCTAATGCCATACCATTTGAATTCTAAGGATGGTACACATGGATCAAACCCTTATAAAGGATGAGAGCCCTAATGCCATGCCACACTACCCCCATATGCCTATCAAAGGTCGGGTTGGTTTCTTTTAAGGAAACTCCATGGATAGTCTCTCAATGCCTGTCAGGGGCTAAATCAATTTTTGGGATGGTCTCTACCACCTATCAGAGGCCAAGATGACTTAGTCCCAAATCCATTCAAGAATTTCCTAATGCCTGTTAAAGGCCATAAGGAATTTAATCCTAATCTATGTGAATTATGGCTTCCATGCCTTCCCACACATATGTATTCTATGTTCAAGCAATAAATGACTTGTTATGTTCGGTGCATAACTGCATATTGATATTGTGGGGAGCATACACAGGTCCATGACCTGGAGGAATGCAAATATATTAAATTTAAGATACTGAAGGTTCTAATAATCTAAAAAGAAAAGAAAGAGGAACAGAATAAAAGGTTTGAAATTCGGATAGGGTGCAGTTTGATCAAAATCAGAAGAGGCCATAAATCCGATGATGATGGAGGCTGTAATTCAGAGGTTTTAGTCATCCAAGAACTCTTAACAGTTTCAGACATCTGAACAAGGGGAAAATTTGAAATCCAAGAGAATCAAAAGGCAAAAAATCCTGATCCGATGAGAACATCTGAGGATCTCAAAATTTCTGCAAGGTGAAAAGAAAGCCTACAAGGATAATTCTGATGGAAGCCAAAACCTTAAATCTGAAAATGTGTAGACATTAATGGGGTGTTTGGTTGCATGATAATTTTTTGTACACTTTCATGATAAAAAATTGTATTAAAATAAAAAGTGAACCAACTCATGACATAAAATTATCATGTTTGGAGGGATGTGATTACAAAAAAGAGTAACTACCACACATGACCAAACAAAGTGGGGGACCACAAGAAAAAAGAAAGAGGTGAGACCCTCTTTTTTTGTTTAAGAAGAAAATCACTTTCAAAACATAAAATTATCATGGTTGTCAAACACCTCTTTTAACAAGTTTTCTTATAATTTTTAAAAATTAAAATAAAAACCTCAATTATCATGCAACCAAACACCCCATAAACTATCTCAACTTGCCCCCTAAAAAAACATAAAACCCCACTAAGGCTTTGAAATACAACCTGATCAAATCTGAATATTAAACGCTTGAATGGTCAAATCTCAAAACCCAAACCTCAAATGAAAAAAAAATCCAAATCTTAAATTAAAAGACAAAATCTCAAGTCATCAATAAAGAAATCAACTTGAATCAAAAGATATCTAAATCTGAAATCTTGAGATTCAAATAAAAACTAGAAAACCCCATGGTTTCTAAGTCTGATCTGAAAGTTTGAACCAAAATAATTTAAGTTCTTAAATCGGGGGCTTCAGAATTTCCAAACCTGAGATTTAGTCTTTCAAGTTCAAAATTTGGAAACATGAAATCTGAAATTGGATTTGAAATCAAAATATCACCCAAAATTTATTAAATCCAAGCTCTCAAAAGATAATGAGATCTCTACTCAAAAGACACATTCAAAGCAAAATCAAGGACAACAAACCCTAAACATAAAAACCCAGATCTGAAAAACTTATCAAATTCAAGTTGGAACCTAAAAAAAACACTGAATTTGAAATCTGAACTTCAATCTTTTAAAGCATAAAATCCTGAACTATGGAAAGTGGGATCGCGACCCGGGCCCGACCTGGTTGGTTTTTGGGCCGACCGACCTGGTCCTGACCCCGCGACCCCAACCTGGTGGATGTTTTAATATTATTATTTTATTATTTTTTATTGCGACTCCCGGCCGACCCTGACCCAACGTGGTCTCGACCCCGGCAGACCCAGGTCAGTTTGGGCCCAACTGACCCGGTGCCAACCCCTGACCCCATCTACCTTGGCCTGAACCTCCATTTTGAGGTTTAATGGATAAAATATCAAACCGTAAATTCTCAACCTGAAGATGTGATGTTCAAAAATCCAAAATTCAACACATCAAAACCTAACCCATGCAACTCAAAGTCTGAAATCCCAATTGCAGAAGTTATCATATCTGAATGAAGTTTTAAAAAGCCGAAACTAAAATTCAGTCAATCAAGGTTGAAAACACCCAATATATATTCATGAAACCCAAACTCTTAAGATGAAATGGAATCCTTAATCAAAATTAAAACAACACCCAAATTCCAACGTGTCTCAAACCTCCAGACCACAAAACTAAAGCAAAAGAAAAAAAAAGAAACCTTTAAAACTCAATCCGAAAAAAAATTCAAACCTGAAAGAAATTGATAAATCAAAATCCCAGTCTTGAGGGCCCTTGAACTTAAGAAACATCAACTCAATGCAAAAATCAGAAACCTCAAATCAAAGAAATTTAGTCTGAAACTTGAACATGAGATCAGGAAGATTTCCAAATCTTAACATTTGAAACCGGATTCCATGGTCCTGGAAATCCAGAGTCTAAGGTCCAGATACTAGAAATATGAAAATTCAGATCAAATCAAACCAAACCTCCAAATGAAATTTAATCAACTTAAATTAAAATATGCCCCAAAGATAAAAGACACCAAGTTTTGATTAAATGTTAACCATAAACAAGACACATCTCAAATAATAAAATCCAAAATCAATTCAAACCAAATTCGAAAAAAAAAATCAAATCTATATTAAATTCCCAAACAAAAAGAAGAAGAAGACACTAATTCTTAATAAAACAAACAACCAATCCAAATCAAATCTCTAAAGAAACCTTAATCAACCCAGATTAAGTTTAGAGTCCCAAAGATCAAAAATACCAAATTTTGGCATCTACAAATCAAGCTTCAAAAATATATCCAAATCAAATCAAACTAAATTTAAAACACTACGTGTTTGCATTCCACCAAGTTCATGGGAGTATGGGACTATTGCTCCCGTGTGTTTATTCTGTGGATATATGTTTTCTATTTATGAATTGCTATGGCGGATTATCAAAAGTGTTTGAATGGTTGTTTAATATGATTAACGTCAGTATTTCGTAAGTCTGATAGGGAGATGTTAAAAAATAATAATTTCAATGAACTTAAACAACCTCAAACAAAAGTAGAAAAATACAATTCAGGTGGTCCAAGTGATACGGTATTCCTATGTCAACATTTAGAAGATCCATGGAACTTACAAAAGTAAGTTCCTAAATATTCATACTACCCAAATTAGTCAATGCTCCTGTGGAATACGACCTATTTTTCATAGTTGTCAATGCTAAACCCAAATAAAAAGGAAATTCTTTTCCAACAAGGAGAAACATGAATGTTAAATTTTTTAAAATGGGGGTTACATTAAATAGGTACTAGGACTACGTGAATGACTAATTTTGTGTTTATACCATAGTAAGTTTTTATGTTTGCCGTACCTCTTGGATGCCAAATGCTGCATTTATAGGATGTTCATGTGATTTAGCCAATGCTGTGATTATCCATGGACATGACTTTCTAACTACTTGGAAACCAAGGGTGTTCCATCGTTTGCATGATCGACTGATTTGGGGTTGGGACTGGCACCTGCCGACCTAATCCAAGGGAAGAGCCCAATCATATAAGGAGTTTTGCTGGGTTCGGGTTCCAAGCTGCTGGATCAGCATGTATCGGTCTATTTTGTGTAGAAGACAACCTCTATTTGGTCTATCAAACCTGATATGACAAGATTTGGAAACTCAAGTAACTTGATTGTATGTTATTGGGTCCCCTAGGTCGCATGGTGGAACACATAAGGTTTGCATGGGCCAGTGCCACTGTACCCCTACGCCACCAAATGGTGGCAATCACATCCGATCCAAGCCACAGCTCCACTGGGGATTGTGTTGGACTAATATATTGATCTTGTTATAATTTTTTTCTAGTTTTTAATGGACCAATCATGTATCAGTTTTCTTCCACCAAATTGGCCGAGCTGGCTGATTTGATCTTGTCCCAAAGGCCAGAATATCCACTGTGATAAGGTGCCCTTAGTCATTTGATTTTCTTATGTGTGTCAATTAAATAAAGGTGAACTTAAATGGCACTATAAATATTAAATAAACAATGATTACTCCACATCTAAGAATTGTTAAGTGGGAAAAATGATCCAAATATAAAACGAGCAACAATAATGTTTGATGCTAGGGGTGCTTGAGATGGGAAAGACTACCATTTATGGATTGCTCCTATATGATCCAAATTGGATTGGTGGAATGAGTCAATTCTCCGGGAGGAAAATCGATCTTGAATTGATCCATATTGGTCTTTTTTTTTTGAAAAATCTCAAAAAATCAGATAATTTGTAAAATTCATAACAAATGTGAAAACATGTAAAAATTTGGTAAAAAAAACTAACATTCAAGCACATGCACATCCATATCATTTTGTTAAGTATTAAGATGTGCAAACAAATATGTGAATATCAATGAGTTGATCCAGTAAAGATGCACAGTACAAATATAATATGAATACAAATAATTGTCATGGGAATCCTCATTCTTTAGATGTTTTGAAGTCCATTGTGATTGAGAACTCATGATTGGCCCATATTCATATCCAAATAACGATTGGACCATCTCACTAAAGTCATACATCCCATCTAGTGCTGGATATGTAGATGGAATTTGTGGCTGCAATAGATCTGATCCATCTGGATGATACTGTTGCGTACTCATTAAAAATCCCATTTTTACACAATGCTGACTTCAGCCTCTAGAATGTTGGCGTTGGCCCAAATCATATTCTTTCACTTCACTTGTACATGCACATGTATCATCACCTCCACCTCCACCCGAACCTCCTTCATGTTGTCGTGGAGTTTCTACAATATATTCTGAGTCACCGCCACTTGAAGAGGATATTTGTGTACTGTCATATGGACTCGCATGCTGGGGGAGACGCCTATGTGTGTGCGTCTCCACTGGAGATGCCAAACGGCGATGAGCTTCATCTCAGAGAATGTTTGTTCGACCCAACAGTGTGTAGTATGCGCTAGAAAGCTTACTCGCCCAAAACCGTAGTTTGCTTTTATTCATACCAAAGGTTTAGGAAAGATGGTGAAGAAGGCTAACAGGGTGTTAGGTAGCAAAAGAATTTGTTTATACACTTTCACGGTAAAATTTTATATTAAAATAAAATTTAAGATAGCTAAAGACAAAATTATCATGCTTGGTGAGATATAATAACAGAAAAGTAGTGATCATGTATAACTAAAAAAAACTGGGGCCACAAGGATAAAAAAAGGTCTCACCTTTTTTGTAACAAGTTTTGTTGCAAAAACATATTTGTGTAACAAAAATTTAATTTGGCATGCAACCAAACACCCATAAGGCAAAATGACTACATGAAATGTAACATGGAAATTTTCCAACTCAAAACAGCAAGAGTAGCCATGATTTTTGGTTTTTGTTGGATTTGGTTTATATGGAACCAGCTTCTGTTGGATTATTTATTTGTACATGGTAAGGCCTGTATATTTTAGTTCCAACATTTTGGTTCAGCTATATGTGTAACAAGGAAAAGAGGGAATTAATTGAAATTTGACTATGTCACAGTTTGGATTGCACTCCATCCCTTCACGCAGTATTTTCGTAAATGGATGTGGTAGCTATTTTCCTGGTTCAAAATAACAGATGAAAAGATGGTGCAACTTAAGAGAAGGGGATGCTGCAGTTTTAGCTTATGATCACACTAAGATGCTTAACATTAGGGAACATTCAGCAATACCAAAATAACAGGTGGAGGATATGGAAAAGGTATCTTTAAAAATACTTATTCACCAGAAAAAGATAAACAACCTACTTTAATATTGTGCTTAAACCCTTGGCCCTACTTTTGAATGCCGGGCATTTTTTATGTGCTTTCCTGTCCTCTTGTAGCGTTTACAAATTGCATGGCATAGTTTTTTTACATTCTAACAGTAAGTGAAGGATATATGATATTGCTCTTTGTATCTGATACAAAATATTAAGATGTTTTTTTAATGACAGATTGAGGTCATTAATGGAATTGTGCATCTTAATACCTGGAGTTTCTCCTCAACACCGTTCAGATGGCATTAAGGATCATGTATAATTCTTTTGTGTTTGTCTTTTGTTCATATTTTGTGCGGTAGATCATTGAATTCTTCTGTTATACAATGGTCACTTTGATATTAAATCTGAAATTCCATTATGTGCATCTGTCTTTTTCTTCTGGTAATTATGAGAATATATATTTAGGTGTTGGAATGTCTTCTAAAGGTAGATAATCAATATTTAATTTGTTTATAGCTTCATGTGAAGTTGTTTTAGTTTTGATGCTCATGCTTATGGTATTTGTTGCTCCAAGATGATTTAGCACATGTTCCGTACGGACTTGAACCTTCTCACGGTTCTTGATGTCCGATGTATCATGAAGAGGGTTATGGGATGATCCAACCATCTTATGGAACATCATTCGATAGTTCCATAGATTTTACGTATGATAGCTATGGTGGATCGTTTACATCTTATCTTAGGATGATTATACAAGGTAGTGATGAGTATAATCAGTTTGTATGCATGTTCATTGTCTCGTACTCTTGCACAATGTCATGGAAAGAGAGTACATACATTATGTAGATTAATAATATAATATAACTTATGAGTGAAAGTTAGATGGAATCTTTTTCTAGTCATATTTCGTAAAATTTTTAGATTTTTTTATTTTCATGTATTTGTTCAATCTTTTAACAATTAAGAAAACTGACCCAATAGGGCTGGGTCGGTTTGGGGGTTGGCCAACCCCCAACCTAGCCTTCCTTGTGCGAGGGCACATAGTTTTCTTCGTTGTTCCCTTTATTCTTCATTTGACATGGCGAGCTTCTCAGGATCTCTTCACCAACAAGGACCTTCTCTCCTTTATTCCAAATTCTTTTGCTCTTTCTCACTGGCCACCGAAGAACACCCCATTTGAAGTTGCCTTCCCCTTAACAGCAAGAATGAACCAGTTGTAAATTATCTTTTGTTTCTTTCTTATCTGGCAACCACACTATTCTCTTGCTTTGATCTGCTCTTCATGGTCAAATACTTCTTCTGTCCTGTCGCATGGTGGTAGAGGCAAGCAAAGCAACATTGCTATATGCACATGCGAAGGAGTCTGGCACATTTTGGTCTGTTATACTTAGTTCCTGCAATGACTGAGCTGGTGAGCTTGGTAAGCATGCATCAGTGGGGAGATGGAAGGGCGTGTCCAGCATCCACCAGGCTATGCGGTGGGAGGTGGTCGAGAAGATGCCTGGCTGCAGCTTGATTCAGGTGGGTAAGGAGGTCCATGAGTTTCGAGCTCGAACATGGCTAAATTCGTTTACATTAGTGAATGGCTCGATGAGTCGATTTTGAACTCATCGAGTACATAAAGAGCTGAGTTTGAACAAGACACTTCAAAGCTCATGGTATTGATCCAAGTTTGAGCTCTAATCAAATTCATCGAGCCAAGCTTGAACAGGTCCCTACTCAGCTCGCCTCGGCTCATTAGCACCCCTATCAGAGAATATACAATGCATATATTTTGCCTTAGTTATGTTTAGCATAGTGATGGGAACCGAATCGGGACACAAGAACCGATTCATGTTATTAATTGAATTGGGATGCCAGAAACAATTATTGATTTTCAAATCTCATGTAATTTTGATTTTTTAGATCAATAATGGGTCCATTTAGGTATTTTCCTAATTTTTTAGGATTTTTAGTTGATTTGTTTGAGCATTTTTTAAATTTCTTAACATTTTCGGATCTTTTCTGAATTTTTAACCCTATAAATAGGGGCCCATGTATACGATAAAAAAGAATGATGCATTGAATGAAAATTCCTCCCGTTGAAATGTTTTCTTCCCAGTTTTGCCCCCCCTTCTCTCCTGTGCGCAGGTTTTAAACCCGCGAGGGTTTCTCTCACTCTCCCGTCTTCACTTGCGACGGCTGGTCGCGACTTCTTCCTCGGCGGCGGGTCTTCGTCTTCTTCCCGGCGGCGGACGGCTGGTCTACGCGGGGCTCTTTCTCTTCCTTCATTCGGCGAGCGGCTGGTTGCCTTCCTTGAGCTCCTCCGACGGCGATGCCCTAGCGCGGTCTTCGTCCTCCAGATCTCCTTCCTCCGAGGGAGCAATGGCGACGCACCTTTGGAGAGTTCGATTCCTTCCCCTTAGATCTACCGGTTTGTCTTGAGCTCCATCTCTGTGGGATCAATCCTCCGGTCTCTACGAAACTTCCTCCCTTCTTCTCCTGTTGAGGATAGCTAGTCCTCCTTCTCCGCCTCTTCCTGAAGATAGCTCATCTTCTTCTTCATCCTCTACTGGATCTGGTTCTGACGCCTTCTTCTCTTCGTGCGTCTGGGGTTTCTTTCCTCGTAGAGGAGACTGTCAGATCTAAGAGATCGGCTGTGCTGGTAGCCGAAGATTATTTCCATTCTGAGGCTTGGCCTATGACGACGGGATCTACGTTTTGACCTCGGTTTGGTTCTCTCGATCCCTTACTACGCTGGTTGATAGAATACTACTATTACTTGAGTCGTCCTCCCTCTTCTCTATGAATCGGAAGTTCTGCGCTGTTGGAAGGGAATGATAAGAACAGATTCGGCTTGATCTTTGGATCAAACGGAAGCCATTGGTAGTCTGATAGATCCGACTTAACTATACATAGTTATTTCTGATCTTGAGGCGTAGCTATACTGTTGCTCAGAAATCGTGTTCCTGTTTCAATGTTGATCTTCAATCCGAACTTGACATAGTGTTCAGAGTCTTCGGTATTCCGTCTGGATTTATTCATTTGTTCTTCACATAGCTGGCTCTAAGAATGTTCAGTTCGACTACTTGAAATGCTGTGGGATTAAAGTCCTGAAAGAACAGATCCTACAACTGATCCTCGACTGTCTCTCTTCCAGACTGTTTCTCTACAGTTTGATTTAATGGTCATTTCCAGTCTGAGTCTGGTATTCATATTCTTTTGCTGATTAATCTGGATCTGGCGCTCCTATTACTCGTTATGCTTTGAGGAGTCATTTAGTTGAGAATTGTTCTTTGACATTTGTGTTCGTCGAGACTGGTCCACCCCCAATTCTAATCCCGTCAAAGTCATCGCTGAAGTTCTTATGGTCTGCTGAATCTGGAGAATGGTTACTGTTGGAAATGAGACTGGTCCCCTTCCAGTCATATTAAGCTGATTTTATGGTCCTCTGGAATTCGCTTCCTGTTACTATTACTTCTAGTTAGTCTGTCTCTTTCGGTGTTGGATTTCATAGAGGATAATCCGCTTCTGGCAACAGTGCATAGCTAAATAGAGTGGCAGAGATGTGTGGATCTGCCTATATTTTATGAATGGAAAATGATGAGGACCATTAATATATCTACACCTTGGTAGCTACACAACAGTTGCCGGTGTTAGTATTTGTTGAAGGCTAAATTGATAGTGCCGAGAATGGTCATCTGATTCCTTGGCTGTGATGAAAATTTTCTGAGCCAACTTCATTGAGACATCCACCTGTTCATGTTGACACTATTCGGATAATAAATTGCATATTCTGTTGGATGTTAACATACTGTTTAATTGCAAGTAATCTGCTGGGTTCTTAGCACTTCTGATCTTTGAACTACCTGCTATACTGTTGGAAGACTGTTCATATTTGGTCTGTTACCTGCTGGTTCATTTCAGTTTGCTGGTTACTTTTCTGTTTGGCATTTTATCTGCTGGGTGATATAGCTGGTTTATTTGATAAACATGGGACCCCCGGTCCCGTCCCGCATCAATAGAATTCTAAAACTAAGTGTTTCTACACCATAGATGTCAGGGTGAGAAGGCGTCCAAGACGTTCAAGGTTGTTAATTTTGCTTAGGTGACAAGATGGCTGTTTAGGCATCGCCTAAGCTATAAAATTAGTTGTTAATACTATATATACATATATATAGACACAAAGATATATGCATATATACATATATATACAAATACATATAATTAGATGTTAGTACTATATTTTTATTTATATATAAAAATTTATATACATAAATACAATTATATTTATATGTTATAATTGAATGTATTTATATGTGCATACATGTAATGTGATTTACTTATTTAATTATGTATGTGTAGGTATATATTTTTGGGAATGAGTTAATTTTGATAAACTAAGTGGGAGGGTGATGTAACCTCAAAATCTCCAAAAGAATTTTATTTCTCTTGTTTTTGGAAATTCATTTTTTCTTTTGAATTTGAATTAGACCTTAGCATTGACTTCTTTAGGAAAATAGACGGTATTCCATAAAAGTACTAAGGTCAGTGATTTTTAAAATTATAGTTTGAGGTTGTTGGGTTCTTTGAAAATTGATTTTGACCTCTCCCCGTCGGATGGTGCGAAGATCCGACGTTAATTACATCGAGATAACTCGAATACCCTTGATTATCGTCATAGCAACCCATTGAAGTAGAAGACATGCATCCATAAAATAAACATTCACACACACACATAGGAGAAAACAGTCCCATGAATTTGATGGAAGGCAAGCATTTGATTTGTTTGAATTTGATTAAATTGATTTGAGTTGAATTAAATTTGTTGGTTTGATTTTGATTGAGTAATTTAGTTTGAGTTGAATTTAATTTGTTGAATTTAATTGTTTTTGGCTTTGGGTTGAAATTTGATTTGTTCATTTTGAGTTGCTTATTAATTTAAGTTTGATTTGAATTTGTTGATTGATTTTTTTTTTTTAAACTTGATCTGAGTTTGATTTAATTTATTTATTGTTTGATTTTTTAGTTTGATTGGAGTTGAATTTGAATTTGCTGGTTTTAAGTTTTGCCTCGGAAGTTTGGTTTGAAATCGAGTTTATTCGGTTTGGTTTACTTGATTGAAATTGATTTGAATTTGGGTGAAATTAATTTAAATTTGTTCAAGTCAAATTTGGCTTGAAATGAAGTTTGTTTGGTTTAATTTTGTTTGGTTCTGCAGATTTTGTATTTCATGAATTTGACAGTTTCTGGATTTTTAGGTTCTGATATCGGATTTTACAATTTTCTGGATTTGCAGAAGTTCAGATTCCCTTTCTCCTGCAGATTTTGATTTCTGATTCTGTATGTTTCAGATTCTCTTAAATTTCAGATTTCAGCTTTGTAAATTTCAGTTTTCTTTTTCTGTATGCTTCAGATTCCGGATGTGATGTTCAGATTCAGATTTCAGATTCTACACTCTCAAATCCCAGAGTTTTGTGGAGTTTAAATCTCATATGTTTCAAAAAGATTTTCAGATTTATTAGATTTCAGTTTCTGGTTTCAAATTTGAAGTTCTGATTTTCTGAATTTTCTGCATATTTCAAATCTCCATGTTCAGAGATTTCCAGACTTCTGACATCCGAACCTCAGATCTTAAATTACAGATTTTGTGTGTTTTAAAATCAGAGATCTTTATTTCAATCTTACAGGTTTAATTTCAGATTTCAGATTTTAAATTTTTTAAATTTCTTTTGTCTTGTCTTCCAAGAGTTTCATGGGATTGTCCTCTCCTTGCATTGAACATGGAATTCTTCATTGCTTGAAATTAACAGAAGTCCTCCTGCTCCTTTTCTTTTTACAAGAAAACTGTGACATTCCCTCAATTCGGGATCAAGTACAGGCCAGTCTTGAGTGTAATCTTGAACACATCTCGGCCTTTGACAGGCATCTGTAGATCTATCTTGTCATTTCAGCAGTTTGAGTGTGGTCCTGCCTTTGATAGGCACATGAAGTCTTCTCCCAACCGGTTCTAGGTTGAGCATACCCGGCTTTTGATAAGCTTGTGGGTACTCATCCCATGGTTGGTCTCCCTCATTAGCCTATGGTTTGGGCATATAGGCATGTTGATCATGCACAGCCCTCCCATGTCATAATGGGCAAAACAACTCCCTCTTGGGGCATGGTAAGACATTGGGGTCTTTAACTAGACCTTTGTATGTCTACCTTAAAGGGTCAAGGGGCGTGCTTAAAGCCGGCCCATTGCTTTCCCTCTTTGTTTCGAATTCTCTTAAATTAAGCCAAGACCATGAGGCGGGTTTTTAGCCGGCCGGATGCTCGTCTCGGTTTGTTGATTAATTAAGTAGATTGTTATTTAATTTCTATTTATTGTTTATTTTATTTTATTTTTTGAATTATGGGTCAATAGACGTGCTTAAAGCCGGCCTATTGCTTTCCCACTTATTTTTTCATTCTTTTAAGTTATGCCGAGACCATGAGGCGGGTTTTTAGCCGGCCGGATGCTCGCCTCGGTTTGTTTACTTAATTAGATGCATTTTTTTTTAATTTCCATCGAGGATATCTTTTAAGAAAAATTAACTTTTATTAAGCCTCCTTCGGACCCTTGCATCCAGGCCTGGTGGGCTGAAGCAGACCTGCACATGGGCCCACTCCTTGCTGGGCTGAAAGGGGGCTGTATGACAGGCCTATATGGATCTGGTTTTGGAGACTGGCTGGGGCCTGATATGGACTATATATGGGCCTGTTTGGGGTCTGGTTTGGATACCGGCTGGGGCCTGATTGATGGGGCTCTGGTTGGGCCGAAGCAGGCCTGCGCATGGGCACTTTGGGGGCCTGATTTTGGGACCAGGTTGGGGTCTGTTCAGGTGCCTCTAAATGGGCTGAACCAATGGCAGCACAGGGGACCATTTGGGGACCGGTTTGGGAATCCAACCATGGGTCGGATTTGGGGCCGGTTGAGTCCTAGGTGGTTGCCCAGCTGGACCGAAAGGGGAGGCCTACAGGGGTCTGTTTATTGGGCCGGATTGAGGCCTGCTTGAGTGGATTTAGATGGACTGAAATAGGCCTGCGCAGGGGGGGCTTTTAGGGGCCTGGTTTGGGTCCGAACATAGGCTGTACAAGGGGATTTTTCTGGAGACAGACCAGGGGTTGGAGATGGGCCCTAGAACAGGTAGAGAAGAAGGCCCTTTGAAGGGCTACATAGGCGCACCAAGTTTACCCTGTCTTCCTCTTCTCTTCTTCTTCTTCTCTTCCTCTTCTTCTCTTCCTCTGGTCGCAGGCAGCAGGTGGCAGCAGGTGGAAGCAAGATGGGGCTCAACCCGGCAGCCTGGCGGTGTCTTCCGCCTCTCCTCCAAGTGCTGGTGCGCACCCCTCCTTTTATAGGAGCTGGAGAAGAGGTGAGGGGTCAGCCAGGGGTCTGCACATGGGCCTGGGTTGGTGCGCAGGTGGCAGGTGGGCCAGCTTTGCAGCAGGTGGCAGGTGGTGTGCAGGGGGCAGGTGGTGCCCAGCTTTTTCTCCCCCCCATGCAGGGCTGGATTGGCTGCATGGGGCGGCTGGGGGCTGGGGTGACAGGTGGCAGGTTGGGTGCGCAGGTGGGCCAGTGTGCGCAGCTTTTTTCTCCCCCCATGCAGGGCTGGATTGGCTGCATGAGGTGGCTGGCGGCTGGGGTGACAAGTGGCAGGTTGGGTGCGCAGGTAGTCTGCTAAATGGCAGGGGGCTTTTTAGGTGCTGTTCACACCTGGCCGCAGGTGGCAGCAGGGCGGTTGTGGGCCTGCAAGTGGGCCGCGGCCCAGTCCCCTTCCCACTGTTGTGGGCTGCGCAAAAAGGCCTTTTCATGGGCTGTATTTATCTGGTTATGGGCTGGCCGACCAGGGCTGGAGATGGGCTGCCAATTGGGCCCAAATATTGGCTGAATTGTGGGCTGTGCACCTTACACTTAAGCCCATTTTTTCTTTGGCCCAATTTTCTTCTCTTTTTTTTTTTGAAAAAAACCAGACGCCAACAGAGGGAAATAAAATAAGGCTAAGAGAAAATTTTATAAATTTTAAGTACATAACATATATTTATAATTAAAAATATTAAACTTACATAATACTATAAGTGATAGTAAAATATGTTGATATGTTTGCACTATCATTAAACGCAAGCTCACACATGTAGATGGACCTAGGGTGCCTAGCCTGCCAAAGCATGTGCCTTGACAACTATGTTCCACATATCTTTAATTTTTAATTAACTCCTTCCTGTGTCACATCTACCAATGCAATTTTATTTGCAAACATCATATGTCATAATATATTATCTTTTCTATTTTTTGTAATTCATAAGTAGAATGTAAGAATTTATTGCTGCCCTTTAATGTAAATCAATTGAAATGGGAAAATCTGTTGTTTCTCTTCAATTTTGCAAACATTAGTAGTTGTTCCCTTCTTGACAACTCAAACATATCAGGTGCCTCCATCAAGATGTGGAATGAAATCGTCAAGGTGAAATTGTATCCATCTTTCAGGATCATTCTTCTCTTTAAATGGAAATAAGAAAGGCATAATATTTTCTGCTGCAGCCTTGCCTGAAAAGTCAAGCTCCTCTTGCACTTTCCTGCTAGGCCAAGTTGCTTCCATGCGATATGGTTCAAGTAAATATAACTTTTTCTTTCATAAAGTGTATGACTCACTTTCCAAAAGGGAGGGAAATTCCTGGAAATCAGAGAAAGATAACCTTCAGCAATATTTTTTGTCATATCATTCATCAGCAGCTTCATTCATCATTAGCCTCACCCTCACCTGTTTAACTATTTTCTTAACTTAGTCAATCCAGAACCTTTTATGATCCTTTTAATAATTAAGGACCTTTTATGATCTTCTTAATACTTAAGGTAATTAATGATGCTAAAGTAGGTGGAAGATTGGAGCTGTTATGTAATCATGTTAATGAATTTATACTGTACTTTTTTTGCAGCTTTATCACTGATACACTTTTAATGTGTCTGGATGTTCAAACCAAGGAAGGAATAGTCGGGGGTCGGCCCCGGGTCGGTCGGCCCCAAAACCGACCCGGGTCGGTTGGGGTCGGGAAAAAAATAATAAAAAATTCATTTTTAAAATAATAACCGGGTCGGGGGGTCGGGCCGGGTCGGGATCGGTCGGCCCAAAAAGTGACCAGGTCGGGCGACCCGGCTGACCGGGTCGCCGACCCGGCGAACCATGGTTCAAACCCTCTATCTAATAGACTGGGCAATCACAATAACTTTTTTGGTAACAGAGCGGATGTAACTACAATTATCATCGATACTATTATTGTTCTAAGACCTTACCTGTCTGCTTCATGTGAATTCAGTATAGAGCATCTAATCAAAGCTTTCAGGAAGACCATTCTGATGTTAATGGACACCCAGTTGTAGTAGATGATGGGTGATCAACGAGTTGCTCAATACAGCTTGAAATTTTTTTGTGAAAACTATATTTTAACTTATTAAACAATCATATACTCATTAGCAATGATCATAGTTTATGAATATATATTATGCTGTACTGCGATGTTGATTGTTGACAGGATTTCATGTGGAGTTTTCTACATCTAGAGGTCCTATCTTGTGATGTGTCTGACTGATTGCTCTCCGTTTCTAAACAAAGGGTGGATTTTCTCCTGCTTCCTGGAAGTGTACTGAAGAGTTTTTTGCAAATCAAGTGAAGGATCGTGACCCTCTTAAGTTAGGGTTAGTGCTTCTACTTTAATGTTTCACTTGTGGATTACCAAATTTTGTCCATTATCTGCATATCATAGTAGTCATTGTGGTCACGTCCAGGTTTCCTAACATCTGGGCTTTGCGTTTTGTGCGGCAGCTGTTAGTATGGCACCCAGTAAGTATGAAGAACACTAGCTATCAGATTGAAATTTATGTGATTTGTTCTTCATTGTTTCAACTGATTTTTTGGTCAAATAAATCAACAACGATAGTTTTATTTGCAAGGGTGGTGTTATAGACAATAAAAGGTGTCTATCATGAAGGAAGAGGGTGTTTTCATTTGATAAGGAAAGTTTACACAGAGATCATATATCTGTGTTATGCATTTTCCGAAAGCAAAAGCCAAATGCATGGCTGTCACTTTCATTGCATAAGTTGGTCTCTTGCTGCTCATTGTGCTTACAACAATCTTTATTTATGTTTTATACTTTTGGCTACTGTGATGTTTTTTCTAGCTCAATCTTTTGCCATGCATCATGTTATGGCCTTCTAGAGTAATAGTGCCTTTTAGGTTGGTTTATTCATAATAGAGAGTGACTTGCAGGAGGACCGCTTGACTGTTGAAGATGCTCTAGAGCATCCTTATTTTCATAGAGACATATGATTACACACTTGAAGAACATTTTCTATTTGTCAGGAACTCAGGATGATTCCAGGAATCAACAAATTTATACAGGTAACACAACGTTCATATTTCTCAGATATTTGAGTAATGAGAACTTGTTATTTGAAAGATTTCTATGGATTTCTTTTGGAAGAGAGTGTGTATGCCAAACCTCTTCAAAGATTTCATACAATAACATAGTTGTCAAGGTGTTTAGATGAATGCTTAGATGCCTATGTTGTTGGTGGCGTGAGGCAAGGAAGGGGTTGCCTTGCCTCAGCCTAGGTGACCATCTTAGATGGTAACGACAAATGGGGCAAGTTGCCAAAACTAGGATTTTCTTGCATCCTGGAAAGGGTGGAGGTGATCATCGGACGTCAAAGGAAGTCTCTAGAAGCCGGAGAAGCCACTAGAGAGCCACATCCTTTGCAGCCACCTTACTGGGTAGCTGGGATGGACCCTTAATGGGTCTTGCAATTCATTACGTAATTGGCTGACATTGAATGTCCTCGAAATTGAATGTCCTCTATAACAGCACTCCTGCTTCATTTTCTCTTCTTTATGCATTATCCCTCAGTAGATATAGTATTTTATTTTCTTCTTCTTCTTTAGTACTTTCTTATCAAAGAAGTATGGTTGTTGGTGCTTTTTTACTTGTCTTGATGTCTTGAGTTGTCCAAATGATAACAATAACATAGCTCTCATGGGCTTTGGTTCAGGCTACACTTCCTGTTTTGGGATTATGCATGAAGAAGCACACTAAAAGTCCTATTTGGAGTGATGACAAGACTAATTACCATATTGTTGTCCTTTCCTCCTTTCACCAGGTTCTAGCTTGGCCGATCCACCAGAAAAATCAATGCTGGATTATTCAAAAAGAGAGAAAAAAAACAAAAAATGATAATATAAAAGTAGGTCTTGAGTGATTCATGGTAAATAGGCGGCCGGAGCCGGAATCACCGCTGTTTGATGCCTTCTGGTGGTGGGGGCAGCCGCTGCTGCCACCCTGGTCTATGGATTTTATCTTTGTCATGGAAATGCTGCGCGGTTGCATTTAAGGCTTTCTAGGATGATGCTGTAACTAATTTATTTCTTCAAGTTTCTATGCCAAAGTTCTAACCGGTAAAGCATCTTCCTAATTTTATTTGTGGGTATTGATTTCATAAAAGTACTTCTGGTGTCACTGTTGAGCCTACCAATTGACGAGCACCTTTGTTGGCATAGGATGTTTTGTTATCCGTGTGAGAATGCACATAAGAAGTTGAATTTGTATCACATCCAACTGGCAGCGAAGGTGCTAGAAAAGAAGAAACCTGCAGGGCCGCTGTGGAAGCTCGCGTATATTGATAAAGCACAAGGTAGATAAGACTTGTACGGAGTAGTCCACGATGAAATGTGAGCCTGTGAATCCTATGTAGATTTCACTTCGTCATGCCACAGACTGCAGTCCGGATCTAACAAGAGTAACCATTTCCTAGATTGTGGTGTTACATGGATTCTAGAGAGGATACAATTTATTTTATATCAGGAAGACTCGTTACGCGGAGCACGGAAAGGAGATTTGGCCGGCCAATACCAAATTCACTCGAACGATATGTTTAGAAGTTTTCGTTCTCCCTTTCTTGGACATCTATCATCCCGGTAGTGATGGGTTCCCAGGTCCCGTTTCCACTATTCTTTGATGCGTTGTGTACCGCCGAGCGCTGCCACATATTTATCCTTGAAAATGTTCATATAGCTTCACTCAACCGGACATGGACCAGATGAGCATTTGGTGATCCAGATTTTGAATGTATGAATTTTGACCGGATGAGCATGTGTTTAGCTGATAGGATGAATTTTGAAATTTGTAGTACAAACAGTGTATCATACAAGTGCCCACTCGACTCAATTATGATATCGATACTTGTTTAAAAATCTCATCATCAAAATTTGAGAACCATTATTTAGAGTTGCTATTCCCTGTTTACCAACATTGGAGTTGGAGATCGGTAGTTTGGTCATCGTTTGAATCATTGAACGATCTCGTCAAAAATACTGTCTACTTTCCAGGCAGAAATAATGATGCCCCGTGACTGGATGTACCAGTGGATCTTGATACTTCGCTATCATAAAAATGCTACTCGATCGCTCACACTCATCATTCAAGGCTCAAGTGGTCTATGTTCGTAATGAATAAGGTAGCTAAATAATAAATCTAGCTACGTATTTATTGTATGTAGCTCGCCCAACTCATCTGAGCTGACCGAGATATATCCAACTTGTACGCGGGAATCACGCATACGATGTTAAATTAGGGATGAATTACCCCCCTCATATTTGAAAGCTAGTGATGAAGTGAAGCATCTGGAATGTGTGATTGTACTTTTTTTTATTTTGAGTTTCTAATAAGAGTGTAAACGGAATTTGATATTTTGATTCGATTTCGATAAAAACTAACAAGTTTAGAACTTATTTTTATATCATATAGACTGTTAGAATCAGAATCGAATATTTAAGTAATTTTATTAGAATCAGAATCGATTGAATCGGTTTCTTCCGTTTCTGTGTTAATCCCATTTCGATACAACAACATATAAACTACGTGTATATGGAAGGATATCGAAGACACAACTCTTTCAAATACGTATCCTTGTTAATTATCAGGACATATCTAGCTTCTTGGATACGTACAACCACATGTATAATACATATGGAGGTTTATTTTCCTCGTTCTTCACTGGCTCTCGAATATCGTTCTGCTTGATCCTGGAGAGCAGATAGATAGCTAGGGGTGGGAAAGAACACGAGCAGGAGGAGGAGTAGGGCAGTCGAAGAGGCACCAGCAGCCAAATCCATGCTTGAAGTCGCCGACGCAGTTGCCGACGCCGCCAGGCCTCTGCTGTGCGCACTGCGTCCGGCACTCCACATCGGTGCAGCCGTGGGTCGACAGCTTATCTAGGCATGCTTTGATGGCCTCCGCCGGCGGCGACAACATCGTCCCAACTGCATTGCATATATATATACACACATGAGCCGCAGCGCAAAAGGAGAAAATCAATGATAAACATTTCAATCTCGTCATCAGAAACATATATATATCCGTCCAGCTGATGCTGATGTAGCGAGTGTACAGAATAATAAGAGAGATATATATATATATATTTTGATACTATACCAACAATGAGGAAGGCCAGCGCCAGGAAGAGGAAGCGGAAGAAGGAGAGCCTTGCCATCTCAATTAGATTTGTATATGATACACGGACGACCGATTGCAGGAAGAGAACGGTGCAAGGCGTTCAATTTATAGCTGAAAGAAATTGCAGGCATATCGATGCCGTCCCGGGAAGGTTAATCTCATCATATAATAGCCTCCGTACGTGTAGCCGCGTAGAGCAACTAGAGATCAGTCTTGCTATCCTTCCTGGCTAGTCATCGTGTATGTGCTGATCTAAGGATCGATATCAATGGAGCCAATCCATATCCAGAATCCCTTTCCATATAAATATTCGATCGAAAATCTTAATTCAGAAATGGAAAGAAGTTACTATTGTAATATGTAGAAAGAATTTTTTTAAAAAAGAAGGGAAAATATAGTAACCACACGTCTCCCTCCCAGCCGCAGGCCAGCACAGTGACCGGTAGTTTGGTCCGCTCTCTCTCTCTTCCTTCCCGCTGTGCAGACCCTGCAGCGCTTCTTTCCTTCCACTTTTTCACCGCAGCAGCCGTCCACGTCTTACATCGCTGTGGTCGGATTCAGCTCTTAAGGCAGTTGTTTGGTACGTTTATCCCCTCAATCCCTGTTTGGAAGCTAAATAAAAAGTTTATTTAATCCGATTTATCCCCTAAAAATGAGGTTAATGTCATGGTTAAACTATCCTCTCTTTTTAGTTATTGTTATTTTGCTCCTATTCTAGTGTTTGGCCTAAATGTGTTTATAGACATTTTGTTTTCTGTTTATGCATTAGATTTGTGAAGTATGATCCATTTATGACTATGTCTATTATGTTTTCTTTTATCTATTTGTGTTGTGTTTCGGTTGAATCTGGTGTCATTGTCTTTCCACATCTTTGTAAAGGACCTTTTTTGGTTCTGGGGTTCCGGTAAAGGGCGCTTCCCCTAATCTGAAGCCTATGCTTTATGTTGATTTCCTAGGTTTCTAACCTTCGAATCATGCAAGTTTTCTTGCACCCCCCTAATCATGCAATATTAATGTCCGCTACGAGGTGCTCCTTTTCCAAGCTAAAATATTTAAGAACTCCACTTCATATCAAGAATTTTCAGCACGCCGATCCTGGAAAAAAAAATCTGTCAGTACTTCTACTAGCACTTGCGGTTTGCAAGGTGCTCATCTCTAACTTGTGCTTTCGTAATGTTTTGGAAACAAGTGAATGGAATGCTGAATATATTTCTCCAGTTAGTTATATATATTTTGTTCATAGACAGTTCTATAAGTGATATGAAGTGCTGAAAAGCTGTAATTATTGATGTAGCATGGTAAGGAAGATTTTAGCGCTCACATGAGGATTTATTTTCATCTATATTGTTCACTTTGTTATGTTGCCGAGCATCAAAATTGGACCCCTACCTTTACAGGTGCCAATCCTATCTAGCAGCCTTACAAAGATAAACCTAACCAATCTTTGTATCATTATCTAACAATAAGTTGTGGCCCAAGCCCACATTAGAATAATGTTGGCCCAACCCGGTAAAGAATACTAGATCAGTCCCAGGCGATCGAGGTCGCCCTCCATCGTCGTTCGTAGCCCGGCGACTCGAACTTTGGGGGAAGAAAGGGTCTCCATCTTAAACTTAATTATTTATATCAGGCCCATCAGGGTATGGGTGTTTAACTATGATCTTTCTCTGTTTTGCACTACTGTGGCCTCATTATATATATATATATATATATATGCTCGAGCTTGTCTGCCTCCTGATCCTACGTCTCTCCGTGTCGTCAAAGACCAGCTACAACCCGAGATGATGTCGTAAACGATCAACAGAGAAGGGTGGAAATTTTCAAGTGGCTTTTATTAGGAACATGATGATACATACAACCGCTAGACGGAATTTTATTTTATTTCTCTTCATGTTCCTGCTACTTAATGACTAGCCAGAGGGAGGACAGCTGTAGAAACACCAGCAGGAAAGTTCTTGATTCCGGCCGCCGGGCCCGGCACACTCGCCGTCGCCGCCCCTTTGGTCGGTGCACAGCTTTCGGCACGCATCGGTGGTGCAGCCGTTGGTCGTCAGCACCGCCAGGCACGGCTTGGCCTCCGTCGACCGAGATAGCATCGTCTCCGCTGCGCGGTTAATTAGTATCTATTTTGATCAGAAACAGCGGACGGCCGTGATCCAAGGACGTGCTACATGACGTGTACTGTATTGGAATATATTGGTGTGCTAAGAAGGTACATACAGAATTAAGATGACTTGAGTACTCTGAAGAAATCAGCAGAGAGACGGAGAGAGAACATGGTCTGCAGATATTTAAACTGTAGGGTAATTGCACATAGTTTGATGGGAAACATGGCGATAATATTAATTACTGCCCTGATGCTGAAGTAATACACCAAATTTTAATGATAAAAAAGATTAACAGGAAAGAAACTGACTGAAAAGAAGACTATATCGAAAGAGATTGTGTGACAGGATATAGATATGTATATGTAGTGTACCAACATTAATGAAGAAGAAGGCGAACACCAGGAAGAGGAAAGGAGAGCCCTTGCCGCCACATCTTTGTTCTGCTTGCCGTGATACACGGATTGGATATGGATGGAATCGAGGATGGATGGATGGGGGGGCATTAATGATCGGTATAAAGTCCGTTTAATTTATAGCTTCAAGAAAACTGCTTACGATATATATATACATGCCATCAAGAAGAATTAGGTAAGCCTGGCCGATCCATATATACGCCGCGTGGAGAGAGAGAGAGAGAGAGAGAGAGAAAGGGGGTGATCAGTACGTGATTAGTCATCATGTTGATCCAAGGATGAAAATCCCATATCCACCATTATTAATTCCCGTCACATCTCGGTCGAGCGGCTGTATATATATATAAATATATATAAATCTTCAATTCCACCACCCATGATTGAGGAAGCAGAAGATCAACGGGATCCAGCTAATCTTTCGAGCAGTACGTAGAAACTCATTAAATGCTCGTAGATCATCCATACGTACTCAACACAACCGGTGATAACATAGCTAGCTAGGTTGCGCAAATAAAAGGCTAAAAGATCCCGCGTGTGTACGTGTGTGTGTATAGATTATAGACCACGTATTAAGTGTTTCTGCATAATATATATAGAATGACGCACAAGATAATAAATCAAACACCAAGTATATATATTAGCTAGTATGTATTTATATACCAACAAAGAAGAAGACGAGCGCCGGGAAGAGGAAGCGGAAGCAGGAGAGCCTGGCCATATCGTCTTGTTTCGACGTCTGATCTTACCGTGTGTGTGATGCACGGATCGCTCGATCGTTTTGGATGGATGGATGGATGGAGAGTGTATGCAGAGATGTTCGGAAGCCACCGCGGAGGAGCGTTCAATTTATAGCCGAAACCGCTCGTAATGCTACGAAGAAAGTATGCCTCGAACTGCGCCGCGTGGCGAGGTGTCGCATCCTTCGTGCCTAGCTAAGCCGTGCATCTAACGATGTATAGAAATCTCTCTCTCTCTGCCGCCGCCATGCGGTTCCGTTACACTGGGGGGGAGGAAACACAGTAAATGCATGCACTCTGCAGAGATCTCTGTACGTTAACAAGCGGTGATTAATGAGTTGCGAAAGATGTGCGCATAACACGGAAGTGTTTCGGCCGAGAGCGGATCACCTCAGTCTCCGCGTGGAGACAGCTCCCGCAGTCCTCAATAGTGTGAGGACACCTGGTGTCGCGGAAAACGAAGTGTTAGTGCGTTTTAAAGAGGGCATAAAGTAGATATGACGTCGCTCGGTAGTGGGTAAATAGAGAGTCGGTAGTGGGTCTTTGAAGCCTCGGTAGCTCAGTAGTGGGTCTTTGGAGCCTCAGTAACTCGGTAGCGAGTTAATAAGCGGTCGGTAGTGAGTCTTTGAAGGCTCGGTAGCCCACTACCAACCTTCTACTAACCCACTACCGAGTCCAGTTTAACTTGCTACCGAGTCTGTAAGGACCCACTACCGAGCTACCGAGACTTCAAAGACCCACTACCGACCCTATACTAACCCACTACCGAGCCCAGTTTAACTTGCTACCGAGTCTGTAAGGACCCACTACCGAGCTACCGAGGCTTCAAAGACACCGACCCTATACTAACCCACTACCGGACCCACTACCGAGCTACCGAGGCTTCAAAGACCCACTACCGACCCTATACTAACCCACTACCGAGCCCAGTTTAACTTGTTACCGAGTCTGTAAGGACCCACTACCGAGCTACCGAGGCTTCAAAGACTCACTACCGACCCTATACTAACCCACTACCGAGCCTAGTTTAACTTGCTACCGAGTCTTTAAGGACTTGCTACCGAGGCTTGTTACAGTTGCTACCGAGCTTTGAGGATCCACTACCGACCGTCTATTAACTCGCTACCGAGTTACTCAGGCTCCAAATACTCACTACCGAGCTACCGAGGGTTGAAAGACCCACTACCGACCCTCTGTTTATCCACTACCGAGCGACGTCATATCTACTTTATGCCCTCTTTAAAACGCACTGACACTTCGTTTTTCGCGACACCAAGTGTCCTCACGCCATTGAGGACTGCGGGAGCTCCCTCCACCCGGGGACAGAGGTGATCCGCTCTCGTTTCGGCCTCATGCATTCATTATACGTAAATGCATGTTAGTCTGTTTTCGCGCTACATGATATGTCCGTTTTTTTTATTGTTTTCAAAAAAAAAGATATGTCCTTTTTCAAAACTGCTTTATCGTTAAGTCCATCTTTTCCAAGTAGAGTGTGACTCTCCTCAGGTGGATCTGTCAAATCATTATCTTTGTCTTAGTCATCTCGACCCCTTGTGAGGAAATTGAAGGCCCCAGGGGAGTCGGATTCTTCAAAATATCATCACACCCACTCCACTTTGAATTGAAAATGTCTTTTTTACCCGGTGCACCTTGAAGAAGATACTTAATTATGTGCATTCCCTCTTAATATTAAAAATAAAAAGATTTGAAATAACATTTTTTAATGTTTAAAAAATTGATTAAAATGTTTTACTTAATTTAACGTTAATTACTTAAAATTTATGATATAGATCATAATTAAAAACAAAAACATTAAAATCACGTTGAACCTACGGCTATTTTAAACAGATGAAAAAATAAAAAAATCTTGGAGTAACGCACAGTTAAAAATATTAAAATTTATGATATAGATCATAATTAAAAATAAAAACATTAAAATCACGTTACTCCACCTATTTTCGGCAATAATAAATCGAGAATGATGAAATCAGTATGGACAATAACTGATATATGCGTGCCTATATACATGTTCTGAAATTCCAAATAAGCAGAATAATTAGCACAAAGATACAGGTATGCATCTTGGTGTCGACTGCATGTAATGAGCGAAATTGGTTCTAAAAGACCTCAATAGGGTCAGGCAGAACTTGGTTTACCAGAAACTAGGGCCCGGCTGCCTCGGTTTGGGCATCTCCTCGTGCCTGGATGAGAAGGGAAATCGAACATGGAAGAGAAAGGGGGTTGTGTGCTGTGGTATGGACTCCTCCAGTTGGACACCTTCAGAAGAGTATCGCTCCTGAGAACTCTGGTAGAGAAGTGCACCTGGACAAGTAAGATAGGTTACGCACTGTGCAAGCAAACAGCTCCTCGTGTATGGACTAGAAGCCGCCCGTTTGAACACCTCTTGCACAAAAAGAGAAGACAAACCTAGATGCTGTGGAACCGAAGGGATGCGCTCTGTCGCGGCGGAACCGAAGGGATAGCTCTATCGCCTTGCTGTCGCAAGGGAACTAAGGAGTCAAGCTCTGTCGCCAACGAGAGCCATGAAACCTCATGAAATCAAAGAGAATCAAAAACCCCCAAACGAGCACACCCGACTGGAAAGAGAATTTGTAGCATACCTTGCTCGGCGAGCGATGAGACCTAGAAGCCCGCGTCTGCTTGCTGTGACCAATAGCCCTCGACCAGAAGCCGTGGACGCCGCGCCTATTGGACTCTGCAACCAGAAGCCCTCGACCAGGAGCCTTGCTGGACGCCACCCTTGGAGCAGAAGCCGTCGACGGCTCGACGATGGCGCCGTAACTGTTGGACTTCGCGACCAGAAGCCCTCGACTAGGAGAAGAAGCTCTACTGGACAATCGTCAGGAGATCGCGCAGCGGAGATGGAGATCAGGATGTCGCGAGGCGCCGCGGCGAAATAGGATGAAAAAAGGGGCGAGGTCGCGAGCGCCGGGGAACGCGGGAGGGCAAAATGGGGATACCGGGACAATCGAGCAGCAAAACAGACTCAGTGGTAATAGAATATGATGTCAACGGATTAAAATGAAAGAAAAACTGGTCAATGGAGTTTTTGGTAAACTGATTTTCTTAAATGGACCTGGTGATAATTTTATCATTAATTATCGATGAGTCGGTCATGACATGGGTGGCTCTCTCATTTGCTTGCATCTCTCTTTGGCAACTCACTTAAAACATTTGTGCGCGGCAGCTCCCGAGGAGCTCTATATCGAGTTTTTTTTTTAACTAGCACCGTTTTTTATTTTTTAAATTAACATCATTATTTTTAGTTTCATAAAATTAACACCGTTTGATAAAATCGTGATCAAAAAGTATGACTCTACACTAAAATATTGAAGTTAAATATTTTAGGTCCGACTTTAATTTTTTTACCAAAATATAAAAAAATATTTTTAATAAAAAATTTAATTTAATTTGTAAAATAATAAAGTTGGTGTCATAAATATTGACTTTTAAAATAAAAAATAAAGTCAGAGTATTTTACTTAGAGAAGCTGCATATCCCCCAAATGAGCCGGTGACCGACGGTAACGTAACGAGTTTGGGAAGAGTTACAATTAAGATCAATCCAAAATGCATTGGGCTGGTCTCACCTAAACCGGCATTAGATTAATGTTGGCCCAACCCATAAAACATATTAACTTGGGCCAAGTTAACTTATTTTTTATCTCATAAATATATTATTAACGAGTTTAATAAATTTAATTATTAGAAATTACACTGTAAAATTGATGATAGTTTAACTTAAACATCTTTAACATCAAGCAGGAGTGTCAAATGAACGGGCCGAGCCCACTGGCCCGTCAACAAGTCGATCGCGAGTTGGGCTCCGAACCCTCAAAACAGTGGAGTGGACTTGACAAGACTCTTGGTTTACATTTTACATAAATTGATCAGTGCGTCGATCTTCGGCCGGCTGTCCATCTACAGCCGGTCAGCTCAGATTCGCTCGTATACTCAAATCCTCCACAGACGGGGTGATTGGATGGATGATATGATTGATTTGATAGTAATCAAATTAATTCTCTCTATGAAAAATTAAATTGAGAGTGAAACCTCAGCACCCATCCTGAGCTGATACGATCTCCTCGCCAGCTCCGGTGGGAAGATGACCTCGCGCTGGCGTGGAGTGGGTCGGCGACCGGGTTCAGAGGATGCGAGCTATTATTATTAAATAAAGGTACGAGAGAATATTAAATCACTCTTGAATTTTTATTTATGTGAAAGAGGCGAGAGAAAATTCGTTCTCTTCCAAACAACGTGAAGTCGAGAAGAAAAAGAAAAGAAAAGAGTCGTAACCTCATCCCAAAGAGAGGAGATTTCTTTGCTCAAAAGTTTGGATCTTTCTAATATAATGTCGCGGTTCCAAATTAGTCAGCATGGTATAAGAGTTGAAAAGTTTACGGATCACACTTTAGACCGTCGCCCGCAGGCCGCAACTATATATCAACATGTAATAAAGTCAAAAGAACTTATACACGAAGAAACGACTGAGATAGTCGTATACTAGATGAAGAGTACTTAAAAACTTGAATTTCTCTGAACAATGCTACAGTTTTGGGATGATTAACAGAAAAAGTGTGGGCGATCCGAGTTACATTTTTTGTTCAATTTATTTTATTTAACATAACAACTAAGCTGATTCGAGTTCTCTGAGTTATTTCACTAATGTAGTGATTAGTTTAACGTAAGTGTGGCGTCAAGGACGACCATATATACTTCCTGTGTCCACCTGACTTTGAATCCTTGTTTTAATCTTCATCTAAGAAGTTCATTAATATGCTGCATGTTTTACGGCTAATCAATGCATTTAACCTCTGCAAAAAATTTCCTTGACTAGATGATCAGAGACCCTCTCGAGGTGTTATAAATATGTCGACCCCCCGAACTTCTATTCAACGCGGCGTGCACAATCAAGAACGCTGCCTCAAAGTTTTAACAAATAATCTCACAGCTTATTTGATTGATTGCAAATCCGGTTACATAAAAATATTCATAACATATATATATTCACGTACGTCTAATTCGAATATTAGGTTATCACCTTCCACACCCGGAAAGATAAGAACTCACAGACATATATATATAAGGTCTGAGAGGTTCTTTAATCAACTATTTTCTTTTTTTTTTCTTTCATGCAAGCTCGTTACGGCTGTCGCTGTGATCATCCGATCATGAACGACATGATGTGTGTAGAAGGAAGGGCGGAGATCTTCAAATGAAGGCTCGCTAGGCCTTTTATTAGAACCAAAAGCTGATACGATACAACCGCCGCTAGACGGAAGTTTTATTTTCCCTTCCTCCTCCTGATGGTGCTGATGATGATGATGGATCTTTCTTCTTGGCCGTTGTCGTCGTCTTCTAATTTCTTCCTGCTAGTTAACTAAACTAGCTCCGCCGGGCGGACAGGGGAAGACACACCAGCAGGCGTACCCGGTCTTGCCGTCGCCGGAGCAGACGCCGTTGCCGTGCTTCTGATCGTAGCACTGCTTTTGGCAGCCGGCGATGGTGCAGCCGGTGCGGAACAGCATTACCGAGCATCGCTTCACCTGCGCCCCATCCGTCACCACCGCCGTCTCCAGTACTGCAGTGCGCGGCAATCAAGAGGATTATGACACATTAGTTTCATCAGGAATATTTAACATACATATTATATACACGGAATGGTAAGGAAATCAACAAAGATTTGAACTTGTCGGAAATTGAAGAAAAGCCCGAGACGGAAGGAGAGATCAGACGACAGATTAATGAGGTCACACAAGATAAGATAATAATCAAACACGAGTATATATATATATGCGTATACATATACCAACTAGGAAGAAGGCGAGCGCCAGGAAGAGGAAGCTGGAACAGGAGAGCCTGGCCATTTCCTTCGCTTCGTCTCTCACACTGTGATCGAGACACGGATCGATCGACTTGGATGGACGGGCAGAATGCAGAGATCGGTACTCCCGCGGTGCGTTTAATTAGTATATATAGCCGATCGAGACTGCTTGTGATGCTGCGAAGAAGAAAGTAGGCCTCGAACTGCGCCGCGTGGGGAGGCGTCTTATCCTTTGGTAACCATCGTTGTGATCCCTATGCAAATCCATGTCTCTGCCTGATCGATCCCCGGCCATCTTCAGACACCTGTGGTTGGAACAATAGAATAAATAACCCACGTCTACGCGAGCGGGATCCCGCAAATCTTCCAGGCGTGCGAAGTACGTAAGCTGTGGCAACAAATTTGCTAGATTTGATTGAGATGTAATGTTTGGTCAAAGATCGATCTGAACCAGAATGTTATCATCCCGGGAAATCCCGAATCGGCGGAGATGAAATGGATGAAGTAACTGAGAAGTGGGGGGAAAAAAGACAACAATTTTTGACCTTTTGATTTTGCTGTTGAGGAATGCGTGAAGGGCAAATAGATCATGAGAATCGAAGAGAAGAGGATGTGTCCGTCCGAAACGTCGCTCTCACTAATATGTCAGGAGTAAGTGGGGATAGTTATATATATATATATCAGAATTGAAAGGATCAAAACAACCGTAATATGTGTACATGAGTCGTAGGGGAGTGGAAGAATGTATGCAGATGGAGAGAGAACCAAATATGACAGATTCGCCTTGGCTTCCGTGTTTAAAGATAGAGAAGAGATTTTAAGAATGGGAGATAGATAGAATGCAGCTCTATCTGTCATATTCCTCTGTCTGGAGGTTGAAATATATCTTGGTTAATACAAAATGGGTTCCATCAGGAATTAATTATACGATCCCCTCACACATCGTCTTATATATATTCACCAAACCGATTAATTAATTGCTTGGGTAGATTGATTATCACAACTCGATCAGATTCAAATGGTTGCGTCAGTAATTGCTTACAAATTAATTAATTTAATAAAAGGAGGGCAAGCATGGAGGCACCGCCCGGCTTCCGCTCCGGCCACCGCAGTCAGCTTGGGAAGAAAAAATAAAAAAGGAGTATTGTAGATAACTGGATTCTATGTAAAGATCATCTCTGATCAGGACCCTAAACGAGACTTTCAAACACCAAACAGTTCAGCAGGAGCCCTGATCTGTTACTCCTGATAAGACCCTTCGGTTGGCATTTGAAGAAGATGTTAGGGTTTTAGAGAGAACGACAGAAATCAAAGGTAGAAGAAGACGAGAGATCGACCACATGGAAGCAAGCACCTACCAACAAGGAACAAGGGAAAAGCCATGAAGTGGTACTTGGCGAAAGTGAGCTTTTGTCACGACCCGGATTTTAACATGCACAGCGGAAGATAATCCGGCGCCGTAACCCTTGAAATATATCGGTTTGGAGCAAAGCAAGATTTATATCGAATTCCAATAAATAATTCCAATATTTCTATCCAAACTGTCTACATAAAATTTCAATTTAAATTCCAACATTGAACAAATAATCAACCAACTCTTCCAACTCCAAAACACCACTACGCTTCTGCTGCGCTAAACCTGTAATCCTGAAAAAATATTAAAGAATGGAAGGGGTGAGTCACCACAGACTCAGTAGGACTTACACCCGAACTACCCCACTATAATAGTGATTTCTAGTGATATACAATACATATTTAGCCTAAAAATCAGATTTAATACATAGGGTTTAAACTAATTATATATCTTTAATTAAGTGATTACCAAGTCATTCAACTACCCCATATGATAACATGACTCTACATGCACTAAAACCAACATATCATGCACATTAGACTACACTAGGTATGATCATACCACATACACCTGACATAAAACCAAAGACACATCTAAACCACTAACATCTATGCCAAAATGCACAACTAAACACATGTCTGAGTAAATACCATGCTCCATCTGAAAAATGTAGTCACATCACAAAACTAGCACCAGATTTATCATATAGTAGGAAGTAACATATAGTAACTAAATCCCATAGTACCCCATAGGCAAGGGAGTACTTAGGATAAACCGCGGTATCCGGGATCGACGGATGCTCCGGATTGTTCTAATTCATCTGCTGCCCACAGGACCGAACTATAGTCTGGTGAAGTACATTTCCATCACAATGCAACTCATTGCACTAACCACATTCCACACAATGCAAGCATATAATTAACTCAGACAGTAAACATGAACATTTAATTGGCAAATCAAACATGAAATACATAGATGAACACCCATGGTTCTATGTACCACATATTTGCATACCATACCACAATCTAACACAAACTAGATGCATATAGATAGGATCATGCAATTTACAACCTAAACATATCAATTACATGCTTAAACAGAACTACCTATTACATAAAAGAAAATAAAATAAACTCTACCATCATTATGCCTAAACCTTACATCGGCTTTTTATCCAATCGGAATATATGTGTTTAAGATTTACCGTGATGCAAACATACTAAACTAGCTAGATTTAAACATACACAAACCTATCATGATGACTAGCATGCATAAATAACCAAATTAATCTAAGCATGCACGATTTAAACAGATTAATCTAACTCTATCTAAACATGCTAATAAATCCAAAACAGCCCATTAATTACAATCTTCTAATCCTGGTGATCTAAACATGATTCTTACGGTTTAAACAAGTATATTAGAGTGCTAAGAATAGCCGAGACGCCTACCTTAATGGCGACAACGAACGGCGCACGGAATTCCAAGGAAAAATGAATCAGGCGACGAAACTGCCGCGGTTGCGTCGGCGACGAAAAATCGAGCCGGGTAGGTGTTCTTAAAATCTGTTGGTAGAAGAAAATCATGAACTAGGGAGTTTAATAGAGAGGATGATAGGAGAGAGAGAATAGGAGAGAGGAAGAGAGTACCGCGCGTAGGGGAGGGGGGCCGGCGCACGGCGGCGCACAGCGGCAGTGCGCGCGGGCGGGACGGCGCGGGCGGCGCACGGCGGCGGTGACGCGGCGCTCGGCGGCGGCGTCAACGGGGGGAGGGGCCAAGGCGGCGACGACGCGCGGCCGTGCGGGCGACGACGGGACCGAGGCGGCGAGGACGGCGGGCGGCGTCCGTACGGGGTGTACGAGGAAGCAGGTGGCTGCGGGCGGCCGGGCGACGCGATGGCGGCCGCGTGGCGCGCGCGGCGGGCGGCGCGCACTGCCAAGGCGGCGGAGACAGTGCTGGCAGGACACGAGCGCGGAAGAGGGGAAATCGACAGGGGAGGCGGCGGTCAACCGAGGAGGAAAATAGGGTTTTGGTAGGGGAGAAAAAACGGTGGTCGCGGAATTGTACGGGGAAGGAGAGAGGAACGAGGGGGGGATATATAGAGAGAGGAAATGGGGTAAAATAATAATAAATATTTATTAACTAATTTTTTATTTATTTATTTTTTACATAAATATCCTGGGTATTACAGTTTTAACATGTTCACCCTGATGACGAGTATATGCATATATATAGTCATGTAGTTATAGATAGATAGATAGGTGGGTGAACTTCTCCAGGCTGCTGTTCAGAGCTACTGTCCGTCTCGCAGGTGTGGCGTGTCACTTGAAGAAGAAGAAGAATAAGAAGAAGACGAGCAAGTTGCTCTTCGGTCGTGTTTGGTTGGGACTCTAGGAGAGAGATTCTTGTGACAACTCAAAATCTCAACCGAATGAAATCGATTCATATCGACTTCTATTCTTTAAAATAGAGAAGAGATTTCAAGGATTGGAGTGAGATAGACACAAAAACTCTCTCAAGAAAATTGCTTGGGTAGATTGATTATCACAACTCGATCACATTCAAATGGTTGCGTCATTAATTGCTTACAAATTAATTAATTTAATAAAAGGAGGGCAAGCATGGAGGCACCGCCCGGCTTCCGCTCCTGCCACCGCGGTCAGTTTGGGAAGAAAAAATAAAAAATAAAAAAGAGTATTGCAGAGAACTGGATTCTGTGTAAAGATCATCTCTGATCAGGACCCTAAACGAGACTTTCAAACACCAAACAGTTCAGCAGGAGGCCTGATTGGTTACTCTTGATAAGACCCTTCGGTTGGCATTCGAAGAAGATGTTAGGGTTTTAGAGAGAACGACAGAAATCAAAGGTAGAAGAAGACGAGAGATCGACCACATGGAAGCAAGCACCTACCAACAAGGAACAAGGGAAAAGCCATGAAGTGGTACTTGGCGAAAGTGAGCTTTGACATGTTCACCCTGATGACGAGTATATGCATGTATATAGTCATGTAGTTATAGATAGATAGATAGGTGGGTGAACTTCTCCAGGCTGCTGTTCAGAGCTGCTGTCCGTCTCGCAGGTGTGGCGTGTCACTTTAAGAAGAAGAAGAAGAAGACGACGACAAGCAAGTTGCTCTCCGGTCGCGTTTGGTTGGGACTCTAGGAGAGAGATTCTTGCGACAATTCAAAATCTCAACCAAATGAAATCGATTCATATCGACTTCCATTCTTAAAAATAGAGAAGAGATTTCAAGGATTGGAGTAAGATAGACACAAAAACTCTGTCAAAAAAATTTCCCAGGACACTAGTTTTTGGAGATTTTGGGAGGAATCCACATGATCCCCTCTAAACTGATCATTGTATGACTTGTGATCTGGCAGAACCGCAGCGGTGGCTCACAATGAGTTAGAATAATGTCATATTGATTAGGTAGAAGAGGTACTCATACTTAAAAACATGAGTCACTCTAACTTAGAGCCGCGATTTTGAGTTGGTTAACATGGTATCAAAGTCAAGAACTGTGGACTCCCCTCCATCAACCACCACCCGCAAATAGTATACACATGACAGAGTTAGAAGAACTTGCACGTGAGAGAACGAGTTAAAATAGTGTAATATTGACTATGTAAGAGAAATACTCATGCTTAAAGTCTGAGCTACTCTAACTCAGAGCCACGATTTTGAGTTGACTGTGAACTCTCCTCCATCAACTGTCACCCGCAAACAATGTACATATGACAGAATCAGAAGAACTTGCACGTGAGAGAACGAGTTAAAATAGTGTAATATTGACTATGTAGAAGAAATACCCATGCTTAAAAGTCTAAGTTACTGTAACTCAGAACCGCGATTTTGAGTCAGTTAACACAAGGTAATGCATGCATGCATTCAATTCAAGAAGATCCACGAAGAATCTCTCATCTATTGTAATTTAAAATTCATTTGGTTGGAACGGAGGCAGTGCAGATAGTCTCCGCAAAGGTAACCCCACATTTCAACTACCAGTAGTACTGCTGTAAATTACCTCGATGATAGTGAATATTCCAAACGAGTCTTTTTTTTTTTTTGAAGGAGGAACATGTTTACTGCATATTAAAAAAACATAGATTCTGTTTTTAGGATCAACTTTGTCACCAAAATGAGGTAGAACATGTCAAGAAGAGTACTTAAAAGGCTCCGAGGTGCACAATTCTGAGGGTTATATATTACCTAACAACCTGTTTGGTAACAACAATTAAACACGCACCACACATCATTATTAATTTGGCATTGATATTAATAGAGATCATCATAAGATGTTTAGTCATTAATATTAATTTTGAAATATATAATACAAAAAAGATTTATATGTATATTATAATATATATATAAATTCCAATCTGTATCGATTTTGTGATTGATTTTCTATCCTGTAGTGTAGAAATATTAACATCAAAAGTGATATGCAGTGTAAATTTTAATACTATAACCAAGGTGTCCATGTTAGCATCAAGTGAGAAATTTGCAACATCATCAATCGCCGTTGATGATGTCCATCCGACGAGCTAAAAAGGAAGCGACTGAATAGCTATTAGGTATCATTTTTCTACATGTTTGCCTTGCATTTCATAAATCCTTCATCTTGTAATGATTATCAAGGACATTTAAATTATTAGGAGAATGATGAACATTATCCAAGCTATGCCGGGACCAGCCTATGCCACCATCTTGTGCAAGGGGGCCGTCCAAACACAATGCCTTGACAAAAATGCCCTGTCATATGAGATTCTTCCAAGTTTCAGACAGACAGAGACAGCATAAAAATGCTCATTAGACTCAGGATGTATACTTGTCTGAAGAAATAGATGAACAATGTAGATATCTACCGATAATTCAATATTAAAGGCCCCCCGACATAACAGGAACGGAAAAGGTGAAATGAATCCGACAGTAGTGCCCAAATATTCACAATTAGGGGAAGAGGGATGAGAGGAAATAGGCAGCCGTCCACCCTTTCACGTAAACGTATGGTCGTAGTATATATATCTTTCAGGGAAGGACGTGCTACAACAGAACGAATTTGTATCTCGTAGCAACGTGTGCAACAGAACCGACAAAATTGATCTTACATGTCCCTGAAACGGAGAGAGAAATTAGTTGGAAATAAATCAAATCTAATGGGGTGTTTGGTTGTATGATAAATTTTTGTACACTTTCATGATAAAAAATTATATTAAAATAAAAAGTGAACCAACTCATGATATAAAATTATCATGTTTGGAGGGATGTAAAAACAAAAAAAGAGTAACTACCATACATGACCAAACAAAGTGGGGACCACAAGAAAAAAAAGAAAAAGGTGAGACCCTTTTTTTATTTAAGAAGAAAATCACTTTCAAAACATAAAATTGTCATGATTGTCAAACACCTCTTTTAACAAATTTTCTTACAATTTTTAAAAATTAAAATAAAAACCTCCATTATCATGCAACCAAACACCCCATAAGATATTCTGCCATGCCATGAAAAGTAACTAATGACAACGGTTGAAGAATCATTTTTTTTTACATGGTCAACAGAGGCAAGATATGAAATAAAGTGACAAAGCAATCAAACATCAGACAGAATCAACCCAGATGCACAGTAATTCAAAGAAGAAAAAAAAGGCTAGAGAGTATGCTTCTTTCTTTCTTCAGCATCCCTATTTTAACAAATAGTGAAGCTATTGACAGATCATAGCAGAAGGCGCTGGGATACCTGCGCACTGGGATTCCTGTGTTCTCTACTTACATATTCTCTCGTACTCTGCACGAGAGATTGAGTAACAAGAAGGGAAAATGGAAGGTAGGAAGTAGTGGATATCAGGAGCATATTGGCCGTTCCAGCTTTAGCCTGATATGTATCCGATACATATTGACTGATGCAGCTGATAACGAATAATAAATTTTTTGTCACTTTTAAATTTAGAAGAAAAACACTGAAATGGTACATTTCGTTTAATTTATACATTTTAATACAACTTAAAATAAATAAAATTCAAAATCAACAAATAAAAGATAAGCAATAAATATTATCTATTAATAGCAACCAAATAAATTAAGAGAGCTTTTGTGATCATTTGAAAGCTTAATGAGAATATGAGAGAGAGAGAGAGAGTTGTCCTTCCTGATTGGCCTTATTTAAGGTTTAGGGGCCCCAATGGACCTCAGTCACCTGAGGTATCAAGCCTAAACTGCTAGCTGTGGGCTGCCGCTACCGGTTCCACATGGGCCTAGCTGGATTCATCCAGATCAGCTGATACTGGCCAATTCGATCTGACCAGCGGACCAGCCCACAATGGCAAAAAACATGCAAGAAATTTGGAGACATTCTTTGCTCTGCCCTCGAGCAACCACTAAGATCCCAAGAAAACTTCCAACTTTAAGATCAGCTCAACTTAAAAGTTCTTATCTCTACCGGTTCCACACAGCAAAAAGAAAACTATATTCAGGATATTCTGCCACAGTGATCAGAACATTCACATGGTGAAACCCTTTTCATAAGAAGAAAGACAGTGATCGGATCATTGATGATTTTCTGTTGGTGCATGTGATGTAACAGTGTAATACAAAGAACTGATAATTCAAGGCAATACATTTTGGAAACTAAAGGAGTAGTTAAAATTCATACAGGACGTAATCTTAGAAGAGAGGCTAGACTGACCAGATTATCCACTTCCATTTAACCCTTGTAATGGTTACCATAGCTGGGCTGTGCTAGAAAATCACAAGCACAATGTCAGAAGGAGGTAAAGTTTGCTTTGAAGGCTACCTCAATCGTTCAGAAAAGAACACAGCCTTCAGACCCTCACAAATAGAAATGTTCAAATACCACAAAATCAAGAAAAATGAAAGAACTTGATGTTTTTCAATCCACCAATCTTTGGAATCATTGGCATTCCCAACCAAAGAACCAACCAACAACGTCTGAACCAGAACTTGAACCTCACCTGGCCTGTGAACCATTTCTGCACTTGATGAACAAAGCATTACAGAACTAGGGATGTGCTATGAAATACGGATGGAATGGAGACACCTGCAAGCGTCAGTTAAAGCTTCTCTAAACCCACCAAGTTTTGGGTTATCAAGTAGCAGGATAGCAATCAGGAGCTTCTAGTTAAGTTAGTCAATAAATTACATTTCTAAAATCAAGTCCAATAACTCATCTGTAGGCGTGTGGTATAAAAGGTGATTGACGTGACTGCCATTTGGGGCAATGCAAGGCAGCACCTTAGACCCTAATGCTTGAGGCAGCCACCCCCAGGCCCTTGTATGACCTCCCACTAGAAAAAGCAATATGAAAAGTTGTGTTCTTTTTCTTCACAAGTGTTCTGCGTGATCTTGGACAAATGAATTGACGAAATTAATATTTTACCTTTATTCACTGCTATTTTTTACATGGTCTTTGGCTATTAATTGATCAAATTTAGAACTTCAAAATCAAAAGAGAAAATTATTACCAACCATACTGAAAGACATTCTCCAGAGCAAACAATGAGCAGAAATCAATGTCTAAAAAAATTTTATTGCAGATAAATAGCTTCTCTCAATTACAATTTAGACAGAAACAAACTTTAAAAGTAACTGAAATAAAGATGGAGATTACCAATCAATTAAAGTTGTAAATCAATCTTTTCAGACCACTTGAAGATATCAGAATAAACTTGATCACCACCTATCTCTTCACCAGTGGCACCTGCTGCCACTCTGATAATATCCTCAATTAAAGCAAAATTCCCCATAATATCAACATGAGCACCACTCTGAGTGCCTCTTCCCTCTAAAAGATTTGATGGAGGTGCATGATCGTACTCCCTGATATATGTCTTGATTCCAGAAGGATTAAATCTTGTCTTTCCACGCCAACCTTTAGCACACATGAAACCTGAACTTAGAACAGGCACGGTCTCATCTCCATCAACAGAACATACCCCATCTTTCAAACAGTTCCCTTCGGCAGATGTATCAATTTGGAAGGGTATGTAGCATTCGACTAAAGTAGAAATCTTATAAATATAAGACCTTTCAGTGGGTATGCCAACACCATACATAGAATAAATCTCCATATCTGGAGCATTTGGCAACCTGGAAGGGGGAATCCAATAAACATGTAATGTAAGACAAACTGTTTATTATTCATTTTTAAACTGTAGACAGAAATTATTCAAACTGAAAATATAGACTATACTAACTAAATCTCTATTTTTTAAATTTTGTTAAAAATGCAAAATGTTTATTTAAATTTAAAAATAATCAGCATATGATCATGCAAACTTAAAAGCATATGTTTGTCTATTTATGCTTCTATGCGTTAGAAATGGTAATAGAGTGTGCATGAGAGGGGGGGGGAGAGAGAGAGAGAGAGAGAGAGAGAGAGAGAGAGAGAGAGAGACTCACCTAGTCTCCAAGGGATTTGACCAATATTTGTAGTGCTGATACTTTGGATCATCCAAATTGTCTGCAATTCCATATGAGAAATGAGCATCCCCTCTCTGCATCATTCTTGGAGCAACAAAATGAAGCAGATCCAAGATTGAACTAGCAGTATAAACTTTATAGTCGGCAACTGCCTTGATTCCTCCCCACCCCATTTCTTGATATTCAGTCCAAACATCACCACAGCTAGAATTTGAAGCTACAAAATTGTTACCCTTGATGGCATCCTGCAAGTAATACCGCAACGATGAATGCATACAAATGGAGGATAAATACAACAGAGATTGAAGTGAGACTATGCTCCCTTTTGGGAGGATAATCATATGTTTGCCCTCTCTTTAGGGACGTTCACCCGAACCAGTAAAACCAGTAAACTCAGTTCAGTACGGAAGTTGACTGTTCAGTTCCGAACAGGACCATTAAAAGATTACCAGTTTGGCTCACTATGACCCCCTCTAACCTTAACTTAATCCGGTTGACTTAGTTTATTTTGTATTATATTGCTTTAAATATATATATATCATAAATATGTATCAAATAATATCAAATAGAGATAGTTCTCTCCTATAAAATACTACAATTAGACTGAGCTTGATTAGCTATTTTAGTTTTATTTTATTTAAATTTTATAAATAAATAGCATATGTTACACCGAGAAACCAAACCGTTTGGTCTGATTCACTAATGGTTTGGGATTTAACCAAACTGGTTCAGTTTTGGAGAAATCAGCCTGAAACTGAACCCCAAACCATGTACACACCTAAGGCCCTAATCTCCTCTCTATCAATATAAAAGGCCTTGCCACTTGAACTAAATCAGGATGAAAACATTAGAAAAAAAACTTCAGCTGTGAAAAGGAGAGACGATAATTCAATTATTTGCACGATTAACTTCCTATTATACCATGAACGTAAAAAAAACCATAAAAATCCTGTTTACCAACATATTTCAACAAAGGGAGTGGGTCTCTGATCTTAAATCGTGCTCCAATGGAAGAATATATAATCACATCCATTCAAAAAACTCATAGGAGGGAAAAATCAATTGTCCCACAGCTCATGTTTGAACCCAAAGGGACCAGGTTGAATAGTGTATAACTAAAATGAGGGTAGTTTTAACACCCTTTCAGTAGTTTTGCCAGCTGATCCCAATCTGGATCAGATTGGCCAATCCGTTATAAGTAAAAAATCAGCCCAGAAGGGGCCAATTCAAATCTCAGCCTGAATCAGGCCAGAATAACAGCAGATTCCAACTGGGATCAGTCCAGGCTCTGGATCAGTCCCATCCTGACTGATCTCAGCCAGCCCAACCAAATCAGTGATTTTTTGTTGTTATTGACCAAATATTCAGATCAGCCCTGAGTCCTGACCAATCTTGATCTTGATCGGTGGATTGGCAAAGCATGGGTAAGTATCTATTGGCAGGATGGAATGGTTTGAGGACAGATAATTTGACATTTTCCAATCAGCTGAGATGTCTTATTTCCACTGAGCCACGTGGCAGGGACAATTTCAAAATTCACAATATGCTGTAGCTTGTCAAATTGATCCCTAATCAAGATCACTGTACGGCTGTACCAGATGCACATGGGATCCCAAGGGTGTATTCACTGCCAAATCAGCTCCTAATAATATTCAAGACAGAGGTGGTGCTAACATCAATCAGAGCAAACGAGTTTGGAAAAGTCAATGATCCTCAATAATGCAACTGTGCCTATGTAGAACAGATTGGTTTACGCTTTTAACAAGTGATAGTTTAGTTTGGTTTAAAGGACATTTCAAGAGATTAAGGCTCCATTTGGCAATTTCACCGAAGCACAGTTAATTGAAGTACCTTCTCACTGAAGGCACTTCAAATGGAAATGCTTCTGTTTTCTAGAAGCGCAAGTTGTTTATAAGTAATTTTTATCAAAAGAAAGAAGTATTTCTATAATAACAAAAAATTTATTTGATTGGCACCTTATAAAGAATAATTTAAACTCTTATCTCCCTTGACAATCCATTACATAAAACATGGTAAATTAAACTTTTTTTAGTTGACCAATTCTCACAATCTTTTATTTTTTTGGTCACTAGTGGTGGTACTTTACGGTAGTAGATAGAAAAGTGCAATATTAACAACAAGATGAGAATGAAATAATAAAGAATTAAACAAACAATAGCCAAATCCCCAAGAGAGGCAAAGTAATCATAGACATCAAAATTTACCCAATATAATTACAAAATAATAAATTCTTGACTACCAGGATATGAATGAGCACCAAACCGCCATACCTGTTGACAGAGCATGTTCGCCCATAATTTTTATTTTTTTTTTCAGTGGTGAGGAGGGGATAGTGGGAGCCTTGGTACCATAATATAAATTAAAAATGTAAAAAATGGCATATCACCTCAAAAAAACAAAAAATGGTTGTGCAGAAGAAATGAAACTATGGTCTCCTATTGGCACAAAATACCAAGAAAACAAAAACAAAAACAATCTGAGAAGAGAATGGAGCAGGAATGAGGGAACAATGGAAAACTACCCTTGAGATAGTCCGAGACAGGAGGGTGATGGAAGACGCCAACCAGAACATGGCATCGAGCCTATCACTTGTGAAGGAGAAGTTTTGCAATTCTCTTTTGCTGTTGTCAGAAACATCATTAGAGCTATAGTTGCAAGGCAGCAACTCAAGAGTTACCTTGGGCTGCTATGTTCCAGGTGAATTTCCATTCATAACTTCTAATCCGTGGAAGAGTGTTCTACTGTGTGCATTCCGTGAAAAAGCAAAGTTCTATGTTCGCTTGCAGGATGAGCAGATGAGTCGGGATGAAAAGAGCGGTTATCAAGACTCTAGAGGAGCTTATGTGATTAGAAGTAGAAAAAATATCCTCCTTACTTCTGCCTCCTGCGAGGAGGAGAAGCGCACTCGGTTATGTAACCAAACAAGTCCCATGATATAAGAATAACTTCTGATAAGAGAAGTAAAATAGAAGTACTTCCTCATTGTTCCCAAACGCTCCCTATGTTTTTCTACACTAGTATTAGTGAAAAGTGAAAACCAGAACCATGTGTTTCTTAACTGTGGAATTGTTACTGCTTCATGAAAAGTGGATAGCATTGAACTTTGAGACATGCGATTTCAGTAACAAGGTTTTCTTGATCTTGAGACATCAACTCCACATGCTCTGACTATGAACAACCTATATGCAGTTTGCCTTCATTACACCATTGCTAGCCAGTTATATGCATTCTGGAATACCAAGTAGAAAAAGCAGACTAATTTACCCGAAACTCTATCCGTTCAATCTTGTTAGAAGGTGCCTCAGCTACATCTTTCCCGAAAGAAATAAGCCTTCCATAATTAACTTGTCTTGTTTGAGAAGAGAGACCATTTGTCTTAGTGTCCTCAGTGACCTGGGAACCATTTAGTTTCTGCTTCTTAGGAGTACAGTCATAACCATCTTCGGGAGACCAATCAAGGCCACCCCATATTGTATCCCCACCTTTTGGAATCATGGACATAGTTGAATCCCATGTACGAGTCATCCGCATTACATGTTGTAGTGTTTGAAGGCCAAATAGATCAGAATCTAACACACCAGGTGCAATTGCTCTGCATAAAGAATCACACTGTACGTGTTAGAGAGAAATTTACGGAAAGAGAATTTTATTGATAATTACTTGCATTAAACTATATGCAAAAAGATAAACATCTAAGTCACAAAAAAAGTATGAGCATCTTTCCCAACAATGATATTTTTTAGTTAGATTTGGCAAAATTATCAGTTCACCCTTCAGAAAATACTTTAAAATGACACATGACTGACAAAAAGTATCATCACTGTTGATATATGATATTAACTTTTATGGGAGATAAATGGTATGTTAAACTGTGTTGTAATGTGTATATTTACTATAAAATCTGAATTGACCTCATGGACGCCACATTGTCAATTGGATGATACAAGGGCACGCCAGGAGCAATATAATTTGCTATTGACAGCTAAAAGAAATGAAACTACAAAGATTTATTTTTCTCACTTGATTGATAAATCATGAACATGGAAGAATCTTTGTCAAATGCTATGAAATCATATCATCATATGTGGATCTTGGTGCATCAAGCACAGAAGAACCTTTATGGTGGAATTGCAAAATCAAAAATTAAGACCACAAAGAAACAGATAACTTGTAACCAAGCAAAAGGCTTTTGATACAACAAAAGAATATATTGTATGCATGTGCTTCTTGTTTTATGCACATAAGGTATTTCGGGTGTTGGAAACATTTATGGATAGGACTAAGACAAAACCGATTCCCATAAAATCCAGATCATATCAGTGAGTAGACCAATCCTCCCGGGAATCAGCCAGATTAAGCCTAAGATCGGGTCCAAGAATTGCCATCTTGCATCTTGATTTTATCTCGGGAAGAACAAAGAATAGATCTCAAAAAAATCTCGGGAGGTTAGATTTCAGAAATGTCAATAAAAGTGCACAAAAAAAAATGTCTTGCAATCTCTTAAAAAAGGACAACAAAACTCATATTCAACATTGTTGGCACCTCAAAATTTCACAAAAAAAAATTGAAAGGACGTCTGTAGAAGACGGTTTGTTTCAATTGCTGGGTCTTAATGCGCAGGGGAGCTAAAAAAAAAAGAGAGAGAAAAGAGAAGAGAAAAAAAGAGGGGAGGGAGCTGGGTAGTCGCGACCAGGATGGCCCAATGAAGCTAGCCATCCACGGGTATAACCCAATGCTAGCCCAATTATGCGTTTCTCTTGTGATAGGCCCATTCAAAAAAAAAAGAAAGGGAATAAAATGAAGAGGATCTGTTGGAATAGAGAAGGAGAGCAGACTCCCCGTCAACTCCAATCTGCGGCTAGCGCTAACAATGTCAGGGTTGCCGTAAGCAGGTATATGAAGATAAGAAGGGAAGGGGGGGTCGATCCCGTAGGCTACGGGATTGCTCCGAGTCCCTCTCGGAGCCGCAACCTCTTTTGAGGGAGGTTCCCGGCGGAGGCGGGACAGCGCCAAGCCTATAAGAAGACCCAGCCTCCTCCTCGGCAGGGTGTGTGCATACACCCCAAGGAGAGGCAGAGGAAGAGAGAGAGGAAGAAAGCCAGCACGAGGGGAAGGCTTACCGGAGCGGTCTCTTCCAGCGCCGACGCTCGAAGCCTTTCAGGTTCGCCTGCCCGGAGCCTCCTTTCACAACACCGTCTTCCGGAGCTTCCAAGTCCGCCGGAAGCTGTCGCCTTCCACCAAGCCGGAAGCTGTCCTTCCGGAACCTCCAGCCGCGAGCAAGTCAAATTGGTAAGTAAGGAGCACCGTCGTCAGACCAACCCACTGCCGCTGTCCCCTTTCACCGCGTCGGATCCTCCGGAGCTCACGAACGATGGCTGCAATCCACTGTCGGGAGGGTGAAGGACTCCGGAGCTTGTGAACGATGGCCGCAATCCACCGTCGGGGGGAAGAGGGTGTGCCGCTGAGCCTTTCCCCTCCCTCCACTGCTGCCGAAGGAGGCGGGAACCGCTCGTCGATCGCCGGGCACCATCCGCTGCCGTCGCCTGTCGGGAGAAGAAAAGAGGGCCGCCGGAGTTATTTTTTTGCCCAACCTACGTCCAGGCTGGCATATGTCGGGAGGAGGAGGGGCGTCGGATCCAATTTTGACCGCAAGTCAAAATTGTGCGGGGCCCACCATGGAGAAGAGAAGTTAAAAAAAAGGAGGGGCGCTGCCGCATGCCGCGGCCGCGCGCGAGAAGCAGCGGCCAGAAGCCGCGCTCGCGGGGGAAAAGGGAGTTGACCCGGAGGTCAAAATTGTGTGGGGCCCACCTTCTGAAGAGGTTTAAAAAAAAAAAGAGAAAAGAAGGGGAAGAAGAAGATGGGCTGCGTCCAAAGGCTGAAGGCCCATTATCCTCCGGTGAACAGTGCTCCGACAGGAGCTAAAAAAAAAGATTTTTAAAGACAATCAGATGAAAATTAAATAAGAATGCACTTAATTAATTAAACAAACCGAGACGAGAATCAAAATAAATGGGAAAGCAATAGGCCGGCTTTAAGCACGTCTATTGACCCATAATTCAAAAGAATAAAATAAAATAAACAATAAAAAAGAAATTAAATAACAATCTACTTAATTAATCAACAAACCGAGACAAGCATCCGGCCGGCTAAAAACCCGCCTCATGGTCTTAGCTTAATTTAAAAGAATTCAAAACAGAGAGGGAAAACAATGGGCCGGCTTTAAGCACGCCCCTTGACCCTTTAAGGTGGACATGCAAAGGTCTGGTAAAAGACCCCAATGTCTTACCATGCCCCAAGAGGGAGTTGTTTTGCCCATTATGCCAGGGGAAGGCTGTGCATGATCAACATGCCAATATGCCCAAACCATAGGCTAATGAGGAAGACCAACCATGGGATGAGTACCCACAAGCTTGTCAAAAGCCGGGTATGCTCAACCTTGAACCGGTTGGGAGAAGACTTCGTATGCCTATCAAAGGTAGGACCATGCTCAAATTTCTGAAATGACAAGACAGGATTTCCAGATGCCTATCAAAGGCTGGGATGTGTTCAAGACTACACTCAAGACTGGCATATACTTGATCCCGAATTGAGGGGATGTCACAGTTTGTTGTAAAAGAGAGGAAGCAGGAGGACTTGTGAACTTCAAACAATGAAAAAATTCAATATTCAATGCAAGGAGAAAACAGTCCCTGCCGGAATGAATGAATGCAAGCACATTAAAAACTGAACTTAAATCTGAAATTTCAATAAGAAACAAGACATTTAAGAAATCTGAAAATCATGTTAAGAAATCATGCTGAGGACCTGCCTGGCTCAAATCAGAACCGAAAAAAACTGAATTTTTCTGAAATCTGAAGTCACCTCTAGAGTCCAGAGATTAAAGTCTGAATCAGAACTCAACCCCTTTAAAAAAATCTGAAATTTGAAGATGGGAGGTGCAGAATCCGTAGCAGAATCTGAAATCTGCAGGGAATCTGAACTGAAAAATCTGTAATTGAAATCCTGAAGGTTAAAAAATCTGAAAATCTGTTTTGGTGCAGAAACCCATTTAAAACCTGAAGGAAATCAATTAAAGTGCAGAATCTGCAAGGAATTTGAAAGATCAAAAATCTGAACCTTGCAAGGAACCGAGGGCTGTAAAAATGCAGAATCTGAAATCAGCAAATCTAGAACTGTAAAGGATCCGAAATCTTAAAATCTGTACATTTCAAGTCCGAATTTCAGGAGTCTGTAGGCAAATCTGAAATCTGAGTTCAATCCATTTAAAAATCTGAAATCTGAACTTAACAGTGCAGAACTTTAAATCCGAAAGCTTGAGAGCCTGCAATGTGCAGAATTTGTAAGAAGCCTGGAATTCAGATTAGATCCGAAATTTGAAGAGTAGAATTTGAACTTAAAAATCTGAAGCCTGGTCAACTTGAAACCTGCGAGGTACTTAATGCTTAAAGAATCTGATCTCTGAAACCAAACATGAAAATCTGAAACCTTTAAAATCTGAAATTTAGATTTAAAAAGCATACAAATCTGAAAAAATCCAAAGCCTGCCGAATCCAAAAGCTGAAAAAACAATTTGAATCTAAAATCTGAAAGCAAAAATGTGAAATCTACCAACCTGCAGAACCCAGAAACAGAAATCAGAAGTCAAAACATCCAAGACTAAATCCATTAAAAATCAAACTCCACCCAGTTCTGAACTCGATTAGAATTCTGTAACTAGGCCTCAATCAAACTGAATCTCATCCAATTCGGTCATCTTTGAGTCAGGCAGTTCATGAATTATGAAATGGGTTAACTTTAAACTTAATTAAAACATAAGCCAACAATGCTAAATCTCAAGCAGTTTTAAGGAGTAATCTGGTTGAACCATAATTGAACCAAATCCGATCCTGGTACCACACATCCAAACTGAATTGTCTCCAGACCGGGTAAGATTCAAACATTAATAAAAGATGCTCAAGCAAATCAGAAATCTGTAAGTCTCAAGAAAATCTGAAGATCCCAATTAAACTCCCAAACCAGAAAGATCAACAAATTTTAACTCATTAAATCTTAACTCAAGAACATTAAACCAAAATTGAGAACAAATCTGTTAAAAGAAATTCCAAGTTCAAAACAATCTGTCGAATTCAATTTCAACTAACTAAATTCAAGCGAATTCTAATAAAATAAAATTCAACTCAAATTAAATTAAACAATTCACCGAACACATGCCCAAATAAAATCCACCAGGTTCAAAACAAATCCAAACAAATTCAAACTCAATCAAATCAACTCAAATATAAATCAAAGTCAGACTCAAACTCAATAAAATAAATCCAAATTAATCAAGACAAAATTCAAATTCAACTCCAAACAAATTAAAGATTAATCAATAAGCAAACTGCCTAAAATTCAAATCAAGTTTAAAATCAATCAACAAATTCAAGATGAACCAAACTTAAATCAATAAACAATTCAAATCAATTGATTCAATTAAAATGAACAAATCAAATTTCAACCCAAACTCAAACTAAATTCAAACAAATTCAAATTAACCAATCAAATTGACCACTCAAACCAAAAATTTAATTCAACCAATTCAATCCAATTCAAGTCAAAACCAAGTTGAGTGCTTGCATTCCATCAATCTTATGAGATTGTTTTCTCCTATGTGTGTGAATGTTTATTTTTGTGGATGCATGTTTTCTATTTTCATGGATTGCTATGACGTTTAATCAAGGGTATTCGAGTTATCTCGATGTAATTAACGTCGGATCTTCGCACCATCCGATGGGGAGAGGTCAAAACAAATTTTCAAAGAACCTAACAACCTCAACATATAATTTCGACCCTAGTTAGTACTTTTATGGAATACCATCTATTTTCCTAAAGAAGTCAATGCTAAGGTCTAATCAAATCAAATTCAAATTCAAATGGAAAATGAATTTCCAAAAGAAATTAAATATTTTGAGATTTTTTGAGGTTACATCAAACATCAAAGTAAACTGACAGAGAATCAAAAGTAAAAGATAGAAAGTGAACTATTGTTAACAGAAGATATACAAGGGATCTTATATCACACCTAAACTTCATCTTGAACAATATGTAGAGGGGATCTCTTTGAAATCTCTAGAGATTGATATGACATCTTGGGTCGATTGTATGTACATAGTCATAAAAAATATTAAGTTATAAAATTTTATTAGACAATAATGTCTAGATAAATGGTTGGATACATTCCATAATAAAGTTGGCAATATATGAAGCAAACTTAACAAGGTTATCTAACTAAAATAACAATAAAAAATAAAATGAGAGAAAATATATGATATAGGCATGGTTCGCCGGGTCGCCCGACCCGGCCAGTTTTTGGGCCGACCGGCCCAGAAATGACCCCGCCGGGGAGTCGGCCCGGCGGGGGGTCGCGCGACCCAGCTTTGGGTCATGCGACCCGGTCGGCCGGGTCGCCCGACCCCAGGGCGACCCGGCCTAGGTCAAAAAATTTTATACTATTATTATATACTTAAAATTTTTTCTTCCCCCTCCCCAATCCGCGACTACTCTACGTCGCATTTAATAATAATATATCAATACTTCACTATCACTTATACCATCACATATATATAAGATTTATAATCATAAATATGTGTTATATACTTAAAATTTTATAAAGATCTATTTTAACTCTCTTCTCTTTCACACACACATCAAAATTGTCGAGAATAAATTTTTTTAGCATTCCATTTATTGATTGTACACCAATATTTTACTATCATTTATATTATTACATATGGTTAATATTTATAATTATAAATATATGATACATCTTAAAATTTGTTTGTTAAGTCTCTTTACCTTCTCACTTAAGATTAACTTTTTCCCAACATATATTAATACAACATAATCACAAAAAAATCATATTTACTTGTATACATAGATAAACACTCATATTCAATTATAATATAAAAAATTTAATTATATTTATGTATATATTTTATGTATACATAAATATATAATATATAAATTATTGTTTCTATTTGTTTCTTATTTTTATATAATTTTTTATATTTTTTATACTAAAATAAATAAAATCCGACTTTATCCGACCCCGTCCGACTCGGGGTCGCGACCCCATCCAACTAGGTCGGTTTTGGGGCCGATCCCCGACCCCGCCTTCCTTGGATATAGGTAGTTTGTCTAATATGGAGCTAAGAAATTAGGGGTAGTAATAAGAGAAAATTAAGGGACCAGAGATACTGAACAGATAGTCTCGCTTCTAGGATGCATGGAGAAAAGGATATTCTCGGGAGATTTTTGAGAGATTCTCAAGAGATCGCATTCCATGATCGATTATACCTGGGATCGGTCAATCCCACTATCCTACAAACCATGTAAAGAGTTGGTAGTGCGAAGGGGGTGGGGTTGACTAGGGGTGATGTTTGTTGATAGATAGAAATGGAAGGATAGAACGATTTAGTATGGGGTGTCAGTAGTCACAAAGCTTTACCACTTATGCGAGCCAACATGGGTGCCTTGTTGTCTAAGCCATCAAGGACCCCTTGGCACCTTGGATACCTTGTCATCGGCCCATCGGGACAACCATGCTTAGGCCAGAATCAAATGAGGACTCAAATATACAAGTTACACAAGCTTCCCAATCCTAGATACCTGAAGGAGAATTGATACACAATCATTGATATTTTTTGCATTTAATCAAAAGAAAGGAAATACGTGATCAACTATAATCTCGAAAATAGATGAGTAAATGTTTTCATAATGACCTAAAAGAAAATCCAAAGAATAAACCCAATGCAATAGATAATGCATAAAATCAGAAAAAAGTATCAATAAATAAATATAGTGCACAAGTATCATGAGAAAAAAAACAGTATAAAGATTATGTATAGGTGTAAATACATGCATGTTCACACATGCATGCACAATTGAGTGCCTGTGTGTGCACACATATAAACACCTTAACATGACTAGATAAGAGATACCTAGCAACAGCAACATCCTTTGCTTCAGCCGAGAACAGTCCTGCCACAGCCTTGGGAACACCCAAAAATGGTCCACCAATATTGACTACAGCTTTTATATGTTTTGCACACCAGTCAGGGCCACCACCACCACCACCCATTGATTCTGGAGCCTCCACCCACTTCATGAAGTGCAGAAAGTACAAGACTCCCATTGAATGTGGAATCACCACCACCTTCTTCCCTTCATTTGTTTGCACCATAAGCTCGATGTTACTTTTTATCCTGCTGAGAGTTTGATCCCTTACCTGTTTAATGCAACATATTTAAAATAAAGCCAATCTAGAAATGACTAGAATAGCACGATAATCTGTTCTAGAAGACTAAAATAAAGTAAAACCATAGGAACACAGTAAGAAATGGAACCATCATACTATCATAGATTAGTAAGAGAAAAAAAATTTGAAGTAGAAAAGAAAATTTATACACAGAAATGAGAAAGAAGAGAGATAGACGAGAACCTCAGTGTTCTGGAAAGACAGCCTCCAGTCGTATGCGGCCATGAACATGGTCTTTTCCTCATATCCAATACGTGCCAAATTAGCAATGAGAACAGCCCAGACAAAATACCCAGGTGCAAAGTAATCTGCTGCCACAAGGCCAGTGACAGGCCTGACTCTCACTCCAGGAGGATCTAAACCAGTCTCATTGTCCAGTGACATGTGCTCAACCCAGCATAAAGGCCTATAAAAGTTTCAACCGGAACAGAGAATGGTAATTATGAAATTTGAGCAACCATCACTATAAATGTAAACTTGCAAATAAATTAATTGTTCAAAGGAAAAGTAGCATCTTAAATTATCAAAAGAAACTGCTGGCTACAAAAGAGTTACTTTGACTCAAGTATAATCATTTACACACAAAAAAACAGAAAGAATTCAGAATACCAATTAGCTTGTGTGAAGCACCAGATGTTATCTTTAGCTACAAAGAAAGCATCAAGCAAGAAATCTAATTTTTATCAACGATATCTTATAAGATAAGGGACACCTGAAAAATTGTCGCCGTCGACCCTAAGATATATTTGATCACTAACATTAATTCATGTGCTGATATAGTTAGCTAATTCCGGAATACCCTCACGTTTTGCAAGGAAGAATGATAACAAGAAAGAAAAGACAACCAGAATACAGTAGAAAATCTAGAAGAATCAATGGTCTACGGTTCCAGAGATGAAACTGACGAAAAAACTTGTGAGTCCTGATTCAAGGTATCCTGCATAGAGCACCGAATATCATGTTTTTGGATCTTTAAGTTCCCTGAAAACGGTAGACGGCACAATCCAATGGCAAATTCTACTTTTCCTCATGAAACAAAGATGTTGCAGTAAACCCATGTCGCCATTTAATTTCTCTATGGCACGAAGTATCGGGCGAGATCTCACAGGACAGGACCACACTAGACCAAACTTTTCAATAGAATCCAAATTTTTTAACTTAGCAAATAGACGAATGAGTAAAGAGCACCTCTTGTAGACCTCCCCAAACGCGCCACCCCACAGACGCTTGCGGAAGAGCCCATCGGCGCACTGATGGCCCTCCCACAGCTCCAGGCCCCCGGTGACAATTCCAGGAACAAACACCACAGGATGCCGAACCGACAGCCCTTCCTTGCGCAGCTTCACTCCTGGTGGATCCGGAAGCGGCCCCGTGATGGCCTCCGTCACATACTGTGGAAACGAAGCCGGCATGGCGTTGTACAGAAAGAGCAGCATCCACCACAGGGAGCAGATGACACCGATGAACCAGCAGCAGCTATCCACGCATGACCACCTCGCCTTCGTCTCTTTCCTCGCCGGCAAGCTCTCCGGTTTCGGCTCGTCCTTGGGACCGTCGGGCGCCGCAGCATCGGTGGGGCTTGGCCTCCCGTCGCCAGCATCCACCGCGGAGACCCCGCCCTTCCGCCGCCGCAGCATCGACATTGCGAACGCCGAAACCCTAGAGCTACCGGCGGGCTGGCACCGCGCCTTGGGGTGGGTAAGATGGCGTCCGGTTCTGGCGGTAGTGAGAAGCGCGGTGAGGGCGGCGCGGGGACGGAGCTGGGAATCCGGTGACCGCACGGAAATCAGAGAGATGACGAGCGAGCGCAAGCAGAGATCACTGTGGGCCCCACGATCTGACCAATGAGATCCCAGATTCGTTTATGCGGTGACGGCGTACAGGCGTTCGGTGCTCTCTGAAACGGAGCAAACCGACCAGCCTCTTTGCATGGAATAAATAGTGAACGGTTTGTACATTTATACCTTGTCCTTCTTACTTATTATATTCGGGGTTTACTCACGTTATTTATATGCTCCCGAAACAAAACAAGAATATTTATTCGATTTAATTTAAGTTGAGTGAGGATGTGAAATGATAATAATGTAGATGTCATGTGTCATTTACCAAATTATCGGTGTTTGTGAAATATCTTCTACTGTATTTAATTTAAATCAATGGAATTTGAAAATAAGGGTACATGATTATTACAAATATATTAAGCGGCATCTGCAAATGATATGCGTCAAGTATATAAGTGATGATACGGCCTATAATACTAGCACCATCATGCTTTTTTTGTTTGTTTAAGGATAAGGTCCATAATTGATATTATGATCTGAGGCTTGTGTTTTCTTTGCACTTGTAAGGTATCATGTAAGAACATTAGTGTTACTCTACGAACACCTGCATCGATCTAATTTAATATTAAATACTATACTCTCAGACATTTTTGGTCTGATCCTAACGGGGTGTTTGGTTGCATGATAATTTTTGTGCACTTTCGCGATAAAAAATTATATTAAAATAAAAAGTGAATCAACTCATGACATAAAATTATCATGTTTGGAGGGATGTGATTACAAAAAAGAGTAACTACCACACATGACCAAACAAAGTGGGGGACCACAAGAAAAAAGAAAGAGGTGAGACCCTCTTTTTTTGTTTAAGAAGAAAATCACTTTTAAAACATAAAATTATCATGGTTACCAAACACCTCTTTTAACAAGTTTTCTTACAATTTTTAAAAATAAAAAAAAACCTTCATTATCATGCAACCAAACACCCCATAATGTATATTATAATGCCAATATCAAAAGCGATGTGTAGCATTTTTTTTAGGATTTTGAAATATTGGTCTTTATAATTATTCATTCTAATATTCAACCAGAATATCCTAACTGATGATTTAGAATGATTGTTATGCTTGTATAATTAGAGAAGCCCAATTAATGAACCTATCCTATATCGAGTAGCCTTGAGTCTCTGTGCCCCCATACAAGATATCCTCATCTTCTCTGAGCTAGCATAGTCCATAAACTCCATATATACTAGTTGGTTGTCGATTGAGTGTATATATAAGAGATCTTAAGTTTATGAGATGATGAAAGATATAAAAATATAAGAATTATGTGAAACTTCTAGAGCATGTTTCGAGGATAAACTTAGATTATATCTTAATTTTTGTGGATAATTCAGATTTATCTCTAAATTATCCCCATACTAAACACGAGACTAATGTTTTATGGGATGTCCGGTCACGACAAACTAAATTTTTATCATAAGACAATGTTTCTATCACAAAATTCGTTAATATATATATATTCAATAATTATTACACATTTATATTTTTAAAAATATTTTCTTGAACAGAAAAGGATGAGATTCTTGTATCCCGTGTGGCTCCTCACCTATTTTGGTCATTATCACATTTTTTAACATCACGGCTCCTCGAACATAGTAATGTTACGCCATTGACTAATTTAGATTTTATATTGATATAATTTTTATTTATAAAAAAATGAGTATGCCGGCGGCGAAACTTCTCGAGTGTTCAGGGATTTACGAGTCTTTTACATTTTAATTTAATACTATATAAATTTGCGGTCGCAAACTCGTGGGAGGCCGAGGAGTAGGTTCTTCGCTTCACGTACCGATACGCCCTGGAAACTGCCACGTGGCGATCTAGCCGTTACATCGTGGAAGCTACCTCGCCGGTGTAGTTACTACCTCCGCCACAAAATTCGCCTTTTGATTTGACTGAAGAGGTGGCGGGCGGCGGCGGTCGCCTTATGCAGCCGTTCCGCGGCCCGCCGTCAACCCCGAGCGGATCGCCCACGTCACCGGGGTCAGAGCGGTCCTGCTGTGGTAAGAATCCGGGTGCAGTGACGTCAGCCCTGACGATCTGGCAATTCATTTTTGCTGCAGTTCTGGGAAAGATGACCGCGCCCAGTAACCGCACAGCCGCGACTCTCGGCAAAATGTAAAATATATCCCTAGAAGGTTTGCGTGATCGGTTGTGCTTAACGTCGTAAACAGGTCGAAGAATCATCAAATTCAATTTTGATTTCGATAAAAATTGAAAAATTTTAATTTTGATAATTTCGAAAGTATTATATTTCGATTTTGATTCGATTTCAATTTTATTATTAAAATTAGATTCGAATTTGACAACTTTTTAAATATATATCAAATATTATTTTTTATTCAAAAATAAGTTAATAATTTACGTATAATTATTAATAGTTTATAAGATACAAAAATAAATTCTAAATTCGTATTTAAATTCTTATGTATATATATATATATTACATGTACCGGCACAGAAAGAAACACAAATATATTGAGACCTGCGCCTAAGAACCAATTTTCAGATTTACTGTGCTGCAAATACATTATATATAGATTTCAGAAACAGTTTTCATTATACATGATAAAGAAGAAAAACAGCCATATCTCATATAGGGGAACCGCTACAGGAATCAGGATGCTATCACTGTTCAAAATATTTAGCTAGCATGAAGATCAGGCTAAGATCAGTTTTCATTAATTTGATTCCACCTGCAATATCATCAAAGCAAGCCAAGGGTTAGGCTTGGTTTCAGGTTGGACTGCTCATTCGTTTGGTTTATTTTCAAAGGTCCTCCATATCAAAGGACCAAATTATATCGACAATATTTTATCATAACTAGATATTTTAATTGTTCTTGATATAAAATTAAATCATATATAGAATCATATGTTCTACATTTAATTTTGGGAGTAAGATTACTTTGGGAAATTTTATCTAGAAACCAAACCACATATGAACTTCCCTAGGTCAGAAACTAGGAACCTGTGGGTAATCTTGGATAGGAACGATGCCAAGCATCACTCTAGCCTCCAAGAAAAAAATGCCAAACATTTCCAATTGTGTCACAATGTCATTTGGTTAAAGTTAAGGAGTTCTAATTATTAAGGGGGAGAGAGAGAGAGAGAACACTAATAAGGTTTGTAGTTGTGATATAAACTCTTTTACACAAGTTGTGATAAAAAATATGTTAAAATAAAATCTAAGGGGGTGTTTGGTTGCATGATAATGAAGACTTTTATTTTAATTTTTAAAAATTGTAAGAAAATTTGTTAAAAGAGGTGTTTGACAACCTTGACAATTTTATGTTTTGAAAGTGATTTTTTTCTTAAACAAAAAAGAGTCTCACCTTTTTCTTTTTTTCTTGTGGTCACCCACTTTGTTTGGTCATGAATGGTAATTACTCTTTTTTGTTATCACATCCTTCCAAACATGATAATTTTATGCCATGAGTTGGTTCACTTTTTATTTTAATACAATTTTTATCATGAAAGTGTACAAAAAATTATCATGCAACCAAACACCCCATAAGATGTCTAAAAATGTGAAATTATCATGCTTTATCGAGTCATATTAAATTGGTAACAATATTAAACACCTCTATCACTATCAATTTTAAAATTGATATTGATAGCAATCATCACTAATAATATCATTTTTAAAATTTGTATTACGAAAATTTTTTATAAAATGTAAGTGTCAATTTTGATATTGATATCCCTACTTCTAGACGCATCATTTTCAATAATAATATAGTATCATTTTTTATAATCTAACTATACTGGGCCTTAGAAAATAATAGCTTAAAATAAAGACAATGAATAAAAATGTTGAGAGGCCAAATTATCTATAAAAATAAGGGGCATATATACCTTCCACATCCAACCTACCCCTTATTGAATATAATGCCATCTAGTGACATCATTTGGATAGTTTGATATTACCTACTTGGCGGTTGGTACATTCAAACCAACTATACAAACATCCTTATTATTACCATCATATATATCACCAAACATGATAAAGTGATGGCTGAGCTATCCTTACATTTATATTATAATAAATATATAAGTTTATAACAAAGGTGTATAAGTTGTTATCTTGCAACCAAACATCCTATTATCTTTTGATGGGATCTGTTAGTCAATCGTGTTTTATTCTTGATGGTATCATGTTGACTAACAGTCTCTAGATTGACTGACTTCATCGGCCACTTGAATCAAACTCCAGATAGAGAGCAACAACATCACTATCATAAAATAATAATAAAAATATGAATATGTTTTTTGGCAGTTAACACTAACTTTGACTTCACATTTATACCAAAGTTTATAAATCATTGTTTTATTAAATAATTTTAAATATATATTTCTTTTTATTTTTTAACACTTGAATCAGGCTTGTGATGTTTTGATAAGAAATGAAGCGACTGTATACATAACTACCCTAGATTCTTTTTGTTTTTATAAGTATGCAGGCGCTGATTAATAGATTATCAAACAAATCAATTATTACACCTGGAACAAGGTTTTAGGTGATCTTTAAAGCTTAAAGATTTTCTTTTGTATCGAGATAAGCATATCAAGCACACCCTACAAGGTGAGAACTATCTCCATCTCATAAAATCGAACTGATCTCTATAATCATATGAAAAAAAATCATAAAATTAAATATTTTAATTTCTAGTATGCTATCATTTTTTTAGAGATCATTTTCTTATAGCGACCTCATCTGTCAAGATAGACCATCATCTAGATATCTAAATGGTTGTGATAAAGGTCTGATAACCAATATCAAACCCCCACCTACTATCCTTCTTGTCTAACAGTTCTAACATATACACTTTACATAGCTTCAAAATATATTTTTTTCAGAAAATACACGGCACACTGGATTTGGGATCGCACAAAACCTCACAAATAAACCATATATCTAAGAAGAAATCACAACTCCACCAAAAATGCAAAGAAGAATGCCCTTCACCTTCCAATAGAGGTGCAAAGCTCCATTTTCCTTGGACACTGATGGAGTGTTTTGTTCCAAAATAATTCTTATACACTTTCATGCATCATAAAAGTATTTTGTTTGAAATAAAATCTAAGATAACTAAAATATACAATTATCATGTTTGGTGGTGTAAGACAATAAAAAAGAGTGGGAACTATGTATATACAACTAAAAGGAGGTAGAAAACCTCAAAAAAAAGAGGTCTCACCTCTTTTTATCCAAGAAGAAACTCTCTATAGAGCACACTATCGTAAAGATTGTTAATCACTCTTTTTACAAGTTATATTACAAAAACATATGTTTTTTTTAGTAAAAACACATTTTATCATACAGCCAAGCATCCCGTACCATAGGATCTCAGCCTTCCAACGGCGCAGTGTGCAAACATCCTGAGCTGAAATGATAAGAGCAAGAAACATTTTATTCCACGTTAGCTTCGGCTGGATACATGGTGGGGGTCCAGGTATTACTGTAATGAAGAGTGCTGACAGCTTGATGAGGCACAACATAAACAAACATGAGGGAGGTTGGCACCGCCACAGGATGGCATAAGCTTCCTGGTCCCCCTTTCTTCAGTTATGACTTGCCTCACTTAAAGATGAACAAGTCCATCAATTCTTCAGAATTTGATAGACTGGTAGTAGTTTGAAGACCAAGGTGAAGCCAGCCATGTCACAAAGTTTGTCATTTATTGGATTGGTTACACTTGGGTAAGCGAATCTAGGTCTACATATATGTATATGTACACATCTTTTTCAGGCACTACACTGTAATGTCATAGTGTTAATTTATTCAACTGGGAAGGGCCAAACAGCCTGCAGCTATATATCTTCATGTTAATGGGGTTGAGGTGGAAGTGCAGTAGGACAACAACAGTATGAGTAGCACATCTTGTGAGTGAAACGGAAAAAAGAAGGTGCACCTGGTCCCTTCTCTTCTCTTGTTCTGCAACATGATGGTTTTCTACTGAACTTGGGATCCTCTTTTTGTTTATTGGCAATAGAAGGAATCTTTGGACAAAAATTTGTTGAAGAAGACCATATGTTTGTCACTTACATATTCTTTGGATAGAGTATTAACCATAAATATCATATTACTTTCGATATTAGGTTTCATGAAATCTGTTGTTGATATGTATAGAAATATCAAAAATTCTCTTAGATCTAATGATCCAATCAAGTATGCCCTAAAGTTAGCAAGATTCTTCTCCCACACAGCTTGCTTCAAACAAAGAATAGAACTTGCTGCACGATGCCGGCTTTCGCCCAGCTTACAGCTAGCGGAGTTCGCCCTTACATATTAGGCACTCAAGATGGTGGTGTCTTGTTGTCAGGTGCTCCTCCGCATTGGATATATAGCATATAGCATCGTCTATATATCCACTCTGAAGCAACATTAGAAGAAGAAAATAAAAAGGCCCAATATTATATCAATATTAAGAAAAACAAACACCTTATGATGTTAAGGAAAACAACACCTTATGATAAAGTAGGGTGGCTCTATCCTTGTCCATTAAGGAAAACGTACGCAACACCTTATGATGTTAGTAGAGTATCAAAATCGAAACACATTAGCACTTGTATTATATAATATGTTTTGTTTGTACTACAAATTTAAAAATTAATATTCCTAGTCGAACACTTCACGGAGATTATTATCAATATTAATTTTAAAATTTAAAGTGATAAAGATGTTTAATAGTATTATCAAACTTGCTTATGATACAAGATGTTAGCGGTGACAATTGGGCCAGTGGTGGCTACTACAGGGGTTCAAAGTTTGGCCCGTGGGCCATAGATGGCCAAAGTGGGCTAAAGCAAATCAATTTGACCTTAATTTTTAATAATTAATTTTATTAAATTTGATAAATTAGATATTTATGCAAAAAACAGTTCAGGTCGGGCCCGGTCGAGTCGAGTCGGGCTAACAACATAATACGGCATTTATACCAGCTGATACCTTCCAACAAATTAGAAAGATAGAGATATATATTGAAGAAAGTGCTTCAATTTCAAATCAAAATTGTCCTGTGTGAGTTTTCGGGAATAATATACTATACTACTAGCCTCACATACAAAGTTGTCTCTCTGTCTATGTTGACCTGGCGGATCTACATTGACCATCGACCTCACCACACTTCAAAAAGTTCATTGAGGTTTCTATGAAATTTTATTTAAATAATTTAAATTTAAAATTTTTAACTACAAAGTGACGCTACTTAATGGCCCGTTTGGTAACACTATTTGACACCTCTATCACTATCAATTTTAAAATTAATATTCTTAGTAATCACTAAGAAGTGTTTGGTTAATAGTATCAATTTTGAAATTGGTAATGAAAACAAAGCACATTATGTAATATAAGTGTCAACTTGTATCAATTTTGATATTGATACTCCAACCTTTAAAATTATCAATATCAATAGTGATATAGTATCAAATTTGAAACTCTAACCAAACGGGCCATAAGGCCCTGTTTGGTAACACTATTTGACACCTCTATCACTATCAATTTTAAAATTGATATTTCTAGTAATCACTAAGAAGTGTTTGGTTAATAGTATCAATTTTGAAATTGGTAGTGAAAACAAAGCACATGATGTAATACAAGTGTCAACTTGTATCGATTTTGATATTGATACTCCATCTTCTAGAAATATCAATATCAATACTAATATAGTATCATTTTTGATACTCTAACCAAACAGGTCATAAGGTAATATCATTCAATAAAATTTCTGAATCCGCCACTAATTAACCAATGGCAGACACTGGACTCAACGTCGATTTAGTGACCATTATTTTTGTCCCACAGCAATGTGGTAGTGGGTATATTGAGTTCTCCAACCAAAACATTTATTTTTATACTTATACCAAGTAGTGGAGGTAAACGGATTCAATATTCAGAAATTTCAATTTGATTTTGTATCCTATAAATTATTGGAATCAAAATTGAATATTTCCGTGGCATTCATTTTTATTGATATCAAGTATCAAAAAAAATTGATATCTGATGTTAGTGTGGCAGGGCACTACCCTATTAACACCACTTTTGATATTTGATGTCTTTTTTTGTTGCTGATGTAGCTAATAGTAATATAACAAATTTGATATTAAGATGTGAGGTCCTTGAATTTTTTTCTCTCTCCAAAAGTTGTCAGAATTCAAAAGTGAACAGTGCAGATTCTCTCAGGTGCCAGCTGCCAAGGGAAGAGGGTGATAGAGTGATTGGGTTCACCAACTGCAACACAACAGGTAATGCCCTGTTTGGTTAGAGTTTCGTTTTTGGTACTATATCAATATTGATATTAATATTTTCAAATGTTGGAGTATCAATATCAAAAGTAATACAGGTTGACACTTGTATTACATAATATGCTTTGTTTGTACTATAAATTTTAAAATTGATACACTTAGCCAAACACTTCTTAATAGTTCCTATCAATATCAATTTTAAAATTGATAGTGATAGAGGTACCTAATAGTGTTACCAAACAGGGCGTAAAATAGGAAAATCAATCTTTAGAGGTATCCCATCATAAGGAAAAATAATCAGCAGTGGACATCACCCCCGCACTGAGCAAGGCCTCTTCCCTTCTCAGGAGGATGTTCCGAGTTCGATCCCGGGATAATTGCCTTCGGGTGATTTAATCACTAGTTGTCGACCACTGCGACAAAAAAAAATACTCACATATCTCTCTCTCTCTCTCTCACTCACTCAGTGGGATATTATATGTCCACAAGATATATTTCTTAGGGTAGAGAGGAAACTCCATGAACTATATATCAAAGGCAGTAGTCAATACTCACTCCAGAAAGACTGATGTCAAACTCATCTACAAAACAAAAGGGTGTTGATTCTGGAGTGACAGAGATGCATCCTAAGGAGTAGACGGCAGAGAAAGGAGTTATCAAATTAGAGATGAAAGAGTTAATCCGGAAGAGACAGAGTGACACCACATCTGGTCGAGCATGTGGAGCATTGAAGGAACTACGACGTTCCAACTATAAGCACATGCTGTGCTTGCCCAACTCCCAACTATCACATCAATGAAGGGCACAACACAGGAAGGTGCTAACTGCAGTCCTCACCTTGGGTCGCCTTTGGTTGAGATTCTAGCGAAGAGATTTTTTTTTTCAAAAATCTCGGACAACAGAAAATCTTAACTAAATACAACAGATTTGCATCGGCTTCTGTACTAAGTAGAGATGAACACGGCATTACATTAATCAAATGCAAATTCACTTGCTCTCTGTATAAAATTAAACAAAATCGGACCATACAGGGAAACAAGATAACATGGCCTAAATGGTAAGCACGACGTCACGGGGTCTCGCCGGTGCAATGCGCCACATTTCCGGCCCCGAACCGCCGGTTTTCGGGTCGGATCGGCGAGCCGGTCGTACCCGATACTTGAATTCAACCCGTCAACTGTCGACGACCCCGTGGGTCCCAGGACAACGGCCATGTGCACATCTCCGCCCCCTCGACCTTCTTATCACCCGTCCGCCTCGTGGCTTCTCAGATTTTCGGTAAACGTGGCGTACAACTGTCGCCAATAATTAACCGCCACGTTAACGTTTCGACCAGTGATCCACTGTGCCAAGGCGCAGTAATATATATACACACCACGGTAACCCGCCCTTTTAAAGGAGCCCCCACCGAGGTGCCGGTAATGGAGGTCATCCCCTCCTGCGGCCGTAGCCCTACTCGTCGGCGGCAACCACAACCACCACCACCACGACGGCGCGCCTCCTTGAGCGGGACACCAGATCAGTATCCCTCACGCGTCTTCTTTTTCTTTCGCCGCTGCCGCAGGAACAGGGAAAGGGATTAAAGCGGCCGGCTCGGGGAATCTCTGAGCGGCGCGCAGGCGGTGGAAGCCATTAAAGCCCACTGAACATCAGCAGTCCCCTCCGCCTGCCTCCAAGAACCACACCGCCTCTTCTTCCCATTCCCCTAAATCTCTCCCTGGTCGTCCGGGTGCGATTGTGATCGGCTACGAAGCAGCGTCGATCGCGGTGGCTGTTTATTCGGTAAGGAGAGGATGCTGACGTGCATCGCGTGCTCGAAGCAGCTTGGCGGCTCGCTCCGGCATGAGCCAGACGACGACGACGACGACGTTGCTGGCACGCCCAGTACCCGGCAGGCCATCAGAGCCCTAACAGCACAGGTAGGGAGGATGGGATGGGAGCCGCTGGAGCCTCCGCATTGACTGGATTTTGCGTTCCACGGTTGTGCAGATCTTACGATTTTGTGCATGATAATCGCAGATCAAGGAGATGGCGCTGAAGGCGTCTGGGGCGTACCGGCATTGCAAGCCGTGCGCGGGCTCGGCGGGACGCCAGCACCGCCATGTCAGTGGGGTGGATCACTCAGATGCCGCGTCGGGGTCGGAGAGGTTCCACTATTCGTACCGTCGGGCGGCCACTTGCAGCGGTCTGGGGAGCTCGGCGTCGACGCCGAGGGTGGCGGGCGGGCGGCTGGCCGGGGCGTTCTCGAGCGGAGAGGCCACGCCTTCGTCCGCGAGCGGGCGGACGGAGGGCGGCGTGGTACTTTCTGAGGAGGAGCACAAGGTATGGGAGGCGCAGGTGGAGCCCGGCGTCCTCATCACCTTCATCTCCCTGCCCCAAGGTGGGAACGACCTCAAGAAGATCCGTTTCAGGTAACCCCCGATTTCCTCCTCACCCTATTTGCTTCCTGATTCCGCTCGTTGTTTGCTTCGCGGCGCTCGAAGCATCCCATCTCCCATCGCCGGAATCAGGTGCCAGCCGCTGGTGCCAGATCCTTCCGTCGCCCCTGCAATCTGGGCCTACAGCTCGCCGGATTTGCCGCCGGTGGCCGTAGAAACTAGAAAAGTTCACAAGCTATGATTAGAGCAGTCTTGCTTGCTCGTTGCTGATAAAGGAAGCCACCACCATGATCGGACATGCTTTGTCGTCCACTTCCTGTCCTTGACCGGAGAGTCAAATAGGACATCCGTCGGGGGATATGCAACCGTACGCATCTCCCTCGGAGAATTGTAACGGCGAGTCATCTCTCTCCCTCCATTTTCCGCCGCCCGTCGGCCCACTGATCGCCGACGCCGATCCCCCCTTCCCGGCTATTCTCTCCCCCATCTTTGGGAAACCGAGCTCGGCGGCCACCGGCGGACCACGCTCGGCAACGGCGCCGAGTCCGCCGAGTGCCGGGCCGCGTAACTCACCCTAATCTGGACTTTCTCCAATTCTAATATGCTCCCTTCTCGGATCTCGAGGAGCGCATTAATCTAACCCGAGAAGCACCGTATTAAACGGATATTGAACCCGTTTGGTTAGATCCGCGCCGCGATACGTTACATTTATATAGGCGTGGTAATTTTGTCGTGTGCCGCCAGCTGGAGTCGCCCGTCGCCGGGCTCTGTTTCCCCCTCGAGAGACGACAAAAGTCCATGTCGCGCTCCCGAAGCGGCGCATTTTTTTTTGTCGCCGCGGGATTTCGGATTTGGCCGTTTCCTCCTCCGCCTCCGTCGACGGTAACGAGGAAGAGGGCCGGCGGCGACCGGAGGCGTCCAGTTGGAAATTCCCATCTGCAGGCTCTGCGAAGGTAGCGCCGCCGTGGACCCCGCTCCGTCGTGACAGACCTCGTCGGCGGCTTCGTGGCCGTCGGCTCCGCTCCGTGTCGGCTGCACATCAAACGATACCGGGGTTAGGATCGAGAACCCTCTGTCGGGGACTCGGATGAACAGTGTGTTCCGAAGGGACTACCGAGCCATGTTTGAATGTGCGCTGGATGATCGATGATAGGTGTTCATCCCTGGTTGTCCTCCTTCTAATCTGGGTCTTCCCTACCTGATCATCGATGCCGGCGGGGGATGGCGCCAGCCGGGAGATGTTCAACAAATGGCAAGCGCAGCGGTGGTGGACGGAGAACTACGACAGGATTATGGAGCTCTACAACGTCCAGCGCTTCAACCGCCTGGCGGTCCCTCTCCCCACACCTCCCCGCTCCGAGGAGGAGGTACTCTTTTGATCGATCTCGATCTCGAGATCTTGATTGCGCTCTTCTGTAGTGACCGTTCTCTCTACTTTTGTGTCGCGTCAGAGCTCCAAGACGGAATCTGCAGAGGACAGCCCAGTGACCCCGCCGTTAAACAATGAGCACCTTTCCCGCAACTTCCTCCGGCCCGTGACCGCTGGCGCGGCCGGAGTTGGCTCTTCCTCGCCAGACTCCTTTGACCGTCAGCCGCCACTCCGCCATCCGCTCACGGGCCGGCACTACTACGAGTCGGGGGGCCTCACGTCCACCCCAAAACTCTCCAGCATCAGCGGAGCCAAGACGGAGACATCATCCGTTGACGCCTGGGGGAGGACGAGCTCCTCCCCGGAGGGGGAGGAGGATAGGTCCGGAGAGCCGTCGGCGTCCGTGAGCAACGCCAGCGACCAGGAGCGCGAGTGGGTGGAGCAGGACGAGCCAGGCGTCTATATCACCATCCGCGCCTTACCCGGCGGCGTCCGCGAGCTCCGCCGCGTCCGATTCAGGTCCGCCTCCTTCCACCTCCACCTGTGTTCGATCGGCTCCGTAGTCTCGCTGCATCATACTCTACATCCCGATCTGTCCATGTGATGCAGCCGGGAGCGCTTCAGCGAGATGAACGCGCGGCTGTGGTGGGAAGAGAACAGGGCCAGGATACACGATCAGTATCTGTAGATTAATCTGGGGACGGTGGACATGCATCGGGAAGAGGGTCGCGCCGGCGACTGCTCGAAGGAAGTTCTTGCTTGTTCGTGGCCGTCCTCCGCCCCTCTCGAGGGCTTCGAAAGGCCTGTCCTCCGACCTCGGCGTCGGAGCTCCACCTCCCCCTCTGTTGCAGACAGAAGAACGCTCCAAGTTGCCATTTTCCGGCGAGAACTCGTACATCGTATTGCTTCGTTGCTGCTCGTTTACGGCGTCGTCTTAGGAAGGGAGGGACTCCAACGGCAGCCGGGTGCCCACTGCTCTCCCTCCCCGACAGGGGTGGGCACTGTTCGGTTTGGTCCGGTTTGGACCGTTTTTTTTCCAAACCAAATCAAACCGAATCACCCTCCCAAACCGGTTTGGTTCGGTTTAAATCGAAAATAAATAAAAATATTTAAATTAATTATTTTTTACATATATATACATTAAAAGTAATGAAAATAAATATTATTTTATTATAAAAATATTATTTTTATTAATACTATAATAGTTTTTATATTTTTTAAATAAATCGATTTAAACGGTTTGGTCTGGTTTAAATCGGTTTGGAGATTTTCCAAACCGAACCAAATCGAAAGGGGATCCAAACCGAACCAAACCGAACCAAACCAAACCGAATGGGCTGGTTCGGGGCTGGTTCGGTTTGGTTTCTCGGTTTAAACTATTTTATGCCCACCCCTACTCCCCGAGGAAGGAGCGAGGACATGGGTCTCTGGTTGGTCGCAAACTAAATCTTTATACATGTTTAAATTATATATTGAAACAAAATCCAAATTTGCCAAAGATATAACTTTATTATAATTGATTAGTTATGCAATACAAAGGGTGGAGGTAACTCTGTTCTTTTATCGTAGAAAATGTTTGTCTAAACAATATTTTTGTGTTTACCACCTTTTAAACATGTTTATTATCACAATATATTTTTGGAGTAAACACTTTATTTTATCACGCAACCTTGTATGTTGTATGAAGCTCTACTGGTCGCAATTACGCGGGCTCTCTCTGATTCTTATCTGATCCGATCCCTCTCACCTCTATTGAGGAGTCGGTAACTCTGTTAATTTTCACATGTTCCATCCGAGGTTGCTATTTTTTTTCAATTTTGATTATTTTAGAATATGTTTTTTCTTACTTTATTTAAACTCCTTGTGTTAACAGATTAATGACATAATGCGGCTAATAAGAAGAAATAATCCCTCATCAAAAGGATGCATAACACCGTCCGATATCTCCATAATGATACTTGAGTCGCAGTCATGAATATTTAGAAACGATGCATCATTGTAGAAATAAAACGCATGATATACCGGTCCACCGAGTTCCTTACTAGGGGTGCAAATGAACTAAGACACTCCACAAGTAGCTGGTTTATTATGTTAAATGAGTAACTCGATTAAATAGTCTATTATATATTTATTTTTAAATTTTAAATTAAGAGTATTAATAATTATATATTGTCACTTAAATATATTAAATAATATAATTTGAGTTTAAACTTAGATCGAAACTGGAGTTTCACAAATAATTTTTCATTGATTTTGAATTTTATAAACAAGTTTGTATATAACTTAAGTTTGAACGTGAACTGAATTTTAGTCTAGTTACTACTCGAGTTCGGACTTGACTTGACTTGATTAATAAACGAACCAAGTTTGAACAAGAGTTCAACATTATTGTTAAAATTTGAATTCAAATTTGAATTCGTGTAAAATAAACGAGGCAAATTTAAACACCATACTATACTACTCGACTTTACCCAGTTCATTTGCACTCCTATTCCTGACGAAGTTCTGTATTACGTTATGTGAAGTCAAGGTATCCGATTCAAGCGATTATGGGCGGACTATGAACCGTGATCTATTCTTAGTAACTGTTCTTGGGAGTCGTGTGACTATTAACAGCCCGTTTTTTAACAGCACTAAATACCTATGTCTTTTTCAGTTTTGAAATTGTTATCGATATATTTCATCACAAGATGTTGGGTTATTAGCATTAATTTTAAAATTTATGATACAAGCAAGAATTATAATGTGTCCACGTGAATCAACTTTGTTATCGATAATTTATCTTTTAGAAATATCGACGTCAAAATTGACACAGTACCATCGCTGATACTCTAGTCAAACAAGAGATATGAATGGGACCAAGTATGACTAGAAAAGGTGGGGGAGATACAAGAAAAAATGAAGTTTCATCTCTTTCTTTATCAAAGATAAATTTTACATAAATTTGCAATGTTAACATGATTGTCAAGCATGCTTTTTAACAAATTTGGTTATACCTTTTTTATAGGAAACCCCTACTTTAGAGACCCTGTAATCCCGGTTGTAGTTAAGGCACTTAAGGTGCTGTTTGGTAAGAAAATAATTTGAGAATAAATTTATGTTTGAATAATCCAAATTTATCTCCAAAATTTTATGGTATCAAACAGGTCTTAATAGGGTGTTTGGTTGCGTGATAATGACTCTTTTTTTAAATTTTTAAAAATGGTAATGAAAATGACCTTCAAATTGTGTTTGGCTTGTTCTATCTTTTTTTTGTTTTAAAAAAAATTTTCACCGATGGGGCTTCGTAAAAAAAAAGAGGCAGAGACCATTTTTATTTTTGAAAGCGGACCTCACCTGTCTTGCGAAGCCCTCGCGGTTCCGAGCTCCTGCGCGAGATCCTCGCACGCCTCGCGCTACCGGAGATACACCGCCTCCGGGCCGTCTCCAAGGCCCTCGAGTCCCTCGTCTCCGGCGACTTCCGCCTCATCCATGGCGGATGAAGCTGGATCTTCCTCTTCAAGAAACGCCGCCCTCCCGACTCCGTCCTCCTCGGCTTCAACGACCGTGCCGGCCGCTGGTTCCGATTCCCCGTGGCGGCCGTCGTCTCCGCCGCGGTGCCCCCAGGCGAGGACCTCTACTTCCTCGCTGCGGACGGCGACTTCTTCCTCTTCGCTGCGGGCGGAGACCTTCCTCGAGGGGAAAACACGAATTCCCCCCTTTTGCTTGCGACGGTGGAAGACGGCATGATTCGCGACGGTGATTGATTCTCGGTCCCCGGCTGGATCGGATTCAAAGAATGTTACCAGAATTGGTTAAATTTTCGAATTTTGTCGGCTTTTTTTAAATTATTGGAGACATTCAAGAGTAGCTAGGGTTCTGTGATCGGCCAGCAGATTTTCGATCCTCTGTTCTATTCTGCTGTAATGTCTGTGTTCAATGGAGCAAGCAATACAAAGAAGATGACGGTGCCCTCCGGCCGCAGCATCCTGTCCATCTCCAGCAGGATATCCTCCGTCTCGCACCTGCCGGCATAGAGGGAGAAGACGGAGTCCACGTGGAGGAGGTCGTACGTTCTCGGATAGGTCGACATGGCCTCGCACCTGCAACAGAGGGGAGGGGGGAGACCGAATCGTCACGGCCACCAAGAACAGGGCAGACGGCGGGAAGAAGAAGACGAAGATGAAGAAGGGAGTGCTGTATTATGGCATGAAATGTTTGTTTTTCAATGATTACGGAGTTGATAAAAATTGAATTTAAAATGTTATCAAACTCTTCGTTATCATTTTTAAAAATTAAAATATTTTTGTCAAACATATTCATTATCACGTTTTCTGACTTTTAAAAATTATCATGTTTGGTATTATATTTTAATTTTTTATCACGAAACCTTTTTAAAGACTAAAATACAACCAGACACCTTATAAGGTTCCTACGTGGTTGCTGTTGGCAACCCATCTGGACCGTCTCATCTGATGGGCCTGAAAAGTTGCTCACTACGTGGGAAAAGCTGCCCAGCAATCTTTACCGTAAATAATTGTGCAATAAAATTATAGATTGCCTCGTAATTAGACCTTTTTTCTTATAAAAATACAAACCATCCATACATCAGTCACATGATAGAGACGTGAATCTTAAATTTGAAAGCTCAGGGGGATCGAAATGAAAACTAGTTAATCATTTACATTTTCAGGACCGAAATATGAACTTCTTAGGGCACATCATATACCTGAGAATATGCCCATTTTGTTCCCCATTTTACCAACAAGCGGGAGGTTCCGTTAGTAGTGATGTGACTGATGCTTTGGGAGTTTTGGCAACCACCCAAAATAACCTGTAAAAGAAGAATCCACGTCGGGTGAGTTGGTGGAGGATTATTCACCCAAAAAATAAAATAAAAAAAAGTTGGTGGAGGTAAGTAGAAGCATGCGGATGACTTCTGCTTAAACTTTTTTCAGCTCCATACAGAGCCGAATATGTAATGGGAAAAATATTTATATCTGACACAAGGTCTGATCCTCTAGACCAAGACATGTTTTCTAAGTAAACCCCATATCTGATCCCATATCCGATCCCTACCTTTTTCTGACTCATCCCCTCGTCTGGGTAATATGTGACTCTGGGCAAATAACCATATGGAGATCATGAATCCATGCTAAATACTAGAGGTACAAACAGAATCTGATATTTTAATTCGATTTCGATAAAAATTAATGGGTTTGAAACTTATTTTTTAATCTTATAAGTTATTAGAATCAAAATTAGGTATTCCGATAGTTTATCAGAATCAGAATCAATTGATTCTATTTTTGTTAATCTAATTTAAATAAAAATAAATATATATAAATTTAATTTAATTACTTATAATATATAAATTGATTAAAAAGATAAAAACAAAGTTTTAAAAAGATTATATCAAAATTTAATAATTACATATAAATTATTAATTTATTTTTAAATAAAATCTAATATTTAACATGTATTTTAAAAATCATCAGATTCAATTCTGATTACGATAACAAGATCAAAGTCAGATCAAAATTGGAGCATACTAATTTCAAAATTATCGGAATCAGAATCGGAACTCCTCAACCCCTATCGTAATCGAAATTGAATTCGAGTGATTCCACTACCGAATCCGACCCATTTACAACTCTACTAAATGTTGACTAGTCCTCCCTTTTATGCTAACCTCAATTTATTTACATATCATCGGAAAAAATATTTCTCTCACCTTTTTGATTAAGAACTAGAAGCCATTATTTTACTAACTCATTTTAGATATGGATGAATAAAACTTTGAGATAGGTGTGGGTACGATAGGCCCACATCCCCCCCCCTCACTTGGTAAATGCTATGTCGTATGAAGCATCCGTTAAAATATCCCCCGTCCTTGAGCCTCCAAAACGGATGAGGACAAAATAACTTACCGTATCTCGCTTTATCCGAAATAAAAAACTTGAATCTCAAGAATTCCCGATCCCTACAAAGTTGTATGAAAATGTAGAGTACTTTGGAGTTTCAAAATATGTAAATCATATGTTATGGAGTGTTTGGTTGCATGATAATTTTATGTACATTTTCATGATAAAAAATTATATTAAAATAAAAAGTGAACCAACTCATGGCATAAAATTATCATGTTTGGAGTATTGTGATAACAAAAAAAAAGAGTAACAACCATCTATGACCAAACAAAGTGGGGGGGGGGACCACAAGAAAAAAAAAGGTGAAACCCTCTTTTTTGTTTAAAAAGAAAATTACTTTAAAAAAACATAACTTTATAATGGTTGCCCAACATCTCTTTTAACAAGTTTTTTTACAATTTTTAAAATTTAAAATAAAAATCTCCAGGCAACCAAACACTCCATTAATCCCCAGATGTTTAGATCTCAATTTTAAAGCAACCGATCTAACTGAAAGCACCCCAAAAAAAAACAAAAACAAAGGGTTCATGCTAATTCTTTACATGTTGAGAGACTCAAAAAGTAGTTGTCTTAGAGCACGATATCTAACGGGTAAGTATGTAAGCAGATTCTTCCGTTTATCCATCTTGACCCTATCCTGCTCCGAACGATGGGTTCTGACATCCCAATATAACATATATGCAGAGAGCTGGTCAGGAGAAACAACGGGTGGACGTGATCAACTCGAACTTCGCTCAGCTCCAGAAGAGAACGATACATGTATAATAGGAAACATCGTCTGACACAAAATCTGATCGCCCACACGTACGTACCTCTGGTATTCATCCCTATCTAAATCTGACTCACCGCCACGTTTAGACCCGTAAATGGATACTGTAAACCCGATATTCAGCCTGAATCCTATTTTGAATAGAGGGTTCGGGCATTCGGATGGTGCCTCTGGCAGACCTGAGCATCCGGTTATGATATATCCGATTTGAAACAAATCCGAACGTCACCAATCGGGTTATATTTGAGAACCCGATCGGGCGATTGAAGGACCCGATTGCCCCTGCCGCCTCTCATCCACTCCGACTCCGGTTCCATCGAGGCCTTTTCCACGTTACGCGACACCGCACCGCCGCCAAGCACCCCGCCGCAAGCTCTCTTCGCGAGCTCCTCCCCCACCCTCCGCGTTGTCTGCGACACCTCCCTCCGCCGACTGACCACCCACCGCCGGCTGAGAACCTCCCACCAGCAAGATCCCTCCGCGACCTCCCTCCCCCAACCTCCGTGCCGTCCGCGACTCTCCCCGCCGGCTGAGCACCCCCAGCGACATCCCTCTGCAGCCTCCCTCCCCCAACCTCGGCACCGTCCGTGACTCCCACCACCGGCTGAGAACCTCCCACCAGCAAGATCCCTCCGCGACCTCCCTCCCCCAACCTTCGTGCCGTCCGTGACTCCCCCCGCTGGCTGAGCACCCCCTGCCAGCGACATCCCTCTGCAGCCTCCCTCCCCCAACCTCCGCGCTGTACGTGACTCCCCCCCGCTGGTTGAGCACCCCCCCCGCCGACATTCCTCCGCAACCTCCCTCCCCCCACCCTCTCGCGCTATCCGCGACTCCCCCCCCCCCCCTGCGCGACATCCCTCCCCGCTGGTTGAGCACGCCCTGCTCGCAACCTCCCTTCCCCCCCTCCGCGTTGTCCGGCCATGACTCCCGCCTGCTAGTTGAGCACCCACCCTTGGCGTCAACCTCCCCCCGATTGGAGTACCACCATGGGGAGGGCCCTAATCCCGGAGCTTGTCAAAAATAGACGATGTCGAAGGATCTGGCCTGGGCCCCTGATCTGCCAGAGATGCCCAACGGCGCAGGAGGAGGGGCGACTCAGAGGAGGACAGCTCCGAGAAAGGGGATGATAAGGGCGGCAACGGCAATGGTAGGGGTGTTCACTCATCGGGTTAACCCGACAACCCGACCCGACCCAAACCGAAATCCTCGATTTAATTCGGGTCATCTTCCACTGTCGGGTCATTCGGGTTTAAAAAGTAAACCCGAATTAACCCAATCATACTCCCTTCCCATGGCCAGCTCCGTTGGATTTGTTCTGTGTGTAGTGTCTTGAGAAGAATATAACCCATGTGGTTATTTCTACCTGGGCGATGTGGCACTAAATGGAGCAGGACTGCAGGAGCACATCACGTGCTCCCCTGCACTGTGCGCTCCAGCTGTCCACAGGCTCACAGCTGGCCATGCTCAGTCCTGCAATCTACTTTAGTCCCACATCGCCAGTCCTAAAAGAAAGAGAGCTAGAAGATGTTATAAAGGTGAATATAACCTACGTCCGCTGGTGTCAAGTTGGGATGGGATTTATTAATGATAAATTTGTTATCTAAGTTTCGGGATGAATTAATTTGATCCCTGAATAAATAAATTTTAAATTTTCGGGTCAAACCGAACCAACCCGATTTTGTTTGGTTCGGTTTGACTGATCTCATCGGGTCGGTTTGGATTAGAAAAATATCTCTATAAACCAAACCGACCCGACCCGTGAACACCCCTAGGCAATGGCGAGAATAGATACATGCGGTTGCCCGGTTCGACGCTGACCGTAAGAGGAGAGGGAGGGGTGGGAGAAGAAGACGATGGAGACGGGCATCAAGCGCTCATCGGGCAGCAACAGGAGCCTCATCCATCGGACACGGCCGTCAGGAGCCATTAACGTATGCGCTGCTGTGTTATTGCATCGACATAGGCCGCCATTTATCATCCTTCTCTTCATCGTCGTCGTCCTCTTCCTCGACATCTTCTTCTTTCTCCTCCTAAGAGGTTGGCCGCAATGTCATATGTAGACATTGTGAAGATGGACCTTGGAGATTAATGGTGCGGCGGGGACCTGCTTCCTCGCCAAGTAACTAAGAGAGAGAGAGAAGCGCGTGCGTAAGTGGGCTTCGACCGTGATCGTCAATTGTCTAACGGGTTTCCTAATAGGTAGATCCGGATCCAAAAAAAAAATTCGGATCTGATTTAGATTCAAAATCTCATAATGCATAAGATCTGTTATTAGATTCGGATATATTTTATCGGATTCGGGTTCGGATCCTGAAAGATCCGACCCAAAAAGGTCCATTGACAGGCCTAGCCACGTTCTGGGGTCAAATACATGTTCTGATCAAATAAATAGCTACGTGCGGTTCGAGATAGGCAATCTCAAACTTTTCTAAACATTGCGAAACGCAACCCCATCTTACTTACTAGTAGTCATGAACACCTAGGCATCTTTGACAATTTCTAGATCAAAGGCATATATGTACAGAGCAGCAGATAAAAAGAGGAAGGAGAGTTTTTTTTTTTTTTTGGGGTATATTCGCGGAGAGATCGAAGAGTAGAAAAAGAGGGGAAATGGGTTCCTCCAGAAGGTCAACCCAACGCGTCCTGTGCACCGGTCTTGGCAGACAGCCGCTTCAGGAACTCGTAGGTGGTGATCATGGTGGTGGCGGACATGGACATGGACGCCCACCGCGGGCCCAGGCCCCTGTAGCACGCCGCCCAACCGCCTTCCTTCACCAGCCTCCTCACCGTCTTTGCCACCGTCAAGGGTCGCCCCTTGCCCTCCTCTCCGCCGTCGAGCACTTGCATCCTCGTCTTTATTGTGTCCAGCGGCATCGTCACCAGTGCCGCCATCCCTCCCGCCACGGCCGCGCTCGCCGCCTGCACTGCCACCACGGTTCCGTATCCCGGCATCATCACGCCTCCACCGCTGTCGTGGTCGGTGAACTTGGTTTTGTTGCCGCCGTGGGCACCGCTGCTGCTGGCGCCGATATCGCTGACCCCTCTGCGGCTGAGGTAGTAGCCGATGCCGCCCCAGATGCTCCTCTGGGACAGCGAGTAGGAAGCCCACCACACGGCATTGGACGGCGCGTACGTGAGGATGGATATGCCGAATCCCCTGTATAGCCCCCTGAGCCCGTCCGCCATCAGGATCTTCCGGAAGGCATCTACTCCGTTCCGGTATTGCGCCGCCGTGCTCCTGTCCCCTACGCCGCTACCCTGCACCATCAGCCGTTGGCTCACCACGTCCACGGGCGTCCAGACGATCTGAGCCGCCACGGCGGCGCTCACCCCTGCTGCGGCATTGGCAACGGCGGCTGATGCGGTCTCGGGAACGCCGAGGCGCATCGTGGCACCGCCGACGGCACTCTTGGTTACCTCCAGCGCTGCCATGTAGAGCGCGCGGGCGGGGACGGTGCCGGTGAGGGAGGTGCCGAAGCCGCGATAAAAACCGCGGAGACCCTCACAACGGAAGATGGTGCTCGCAGTGCGGAGGGAGGATAGCGGGGAAGAGGAGACCTGGAGACGGGTCTTGAGCACCACCACCGGATACAGCGCCGCCGTGACGGAGGAGAAGAGGGCGGCACCCAGGATGAAGAATCTGGATTTGTCCAACATCTCCCAGTCGATATCCGCCGGTAGCCGGATCTCGGCAGCCTCCGCCGCCGGCTCCTCCCCCGCCAGGCTCATCTCTTCCTCCACCTTTTCGGGACCTATTTCTCTACCTCATCAAAAGCCACCTTCTCCACTGCGAAAATGAACAAGTTAAAAAATAAAATAAAAATCGATCTCTTCGTTGTCCGCACCAGAAACCCTCACAAATCACTCTGTCCTATCTATCATTCATCGTACGCATGAACCAGCGAACCAGATCGGGAAAGAAGAGAAGGCAATAACAGGCACAAGCTACTTCCGCCAAAAATCCTTGTTCCTCGACAAAGTCAAGAGCTCTCATCCGGCCGATCGCTCCATTCCAAGCACAGGAAGACGCAATACGAGCAGATGTAAAAACCTCCTAGCTCCGAGCAAAGTAATAAACCCTAGAACAACAACAGATCAGGACGAGGTCCAGCCGGCGTCTCCGGAAGAGTACCTGCGTTTCAGCCGAGGAGGCGGCATCTTGGACCGATCCCCGGCAGGCGCCGATCCGATCCTGCCCTGCGGAGGCTCGCGCAGAGGGAATCGTCCCTCCGGGGAGGTGGAGTCCGCGGCGCGGTGGGAGAGGAGCCCTCCAGCCTTTCTTCCGCCACCTTTCGTTCTGTCCTCCGCGCGGATAGGGGTGTGGATTTTCGGGAAGTTTCCCGTCGCTTTCCGGGGGGACAAATAGTGTGGGCGGAGGAGACAACCGGCTGTCGAAGGGCACGTGCCGGTTGCCCGTTTCTGGGCCGGTCCCAGAGAGCGAGCAGCTCGTGGGCTCTTCTAAGCTTTACCAGCTGTACCCTTTTTCTTCATTTACTTAAACAGATAATGAAATACGGTTAATCAAATCGGTTTATAATGTTTCTATTTTATAAATTTAATTAATACATTTTATTTTATTTTAGTCGTATAGACTTTTATTTATAATATGTTAGCATTCTGATTATTATTTCTGATGCAACTAAAAATTATTCCTAATAGATTCCAAGATTTTGATAGCATATGAGATGCATTAACAGATATCGGTTCCATCACTTTTACGGGAATTAAATCCGAAATTCAAAATCTCGATTTCAAAAGACATGAGTACTAATTTTAGTGTAAAAATGCCATCTCTAAAAATATCAGTAACAAATTTATCTTGCTCACATTTTTTACCCCCAAAAAAAAAGCTGATGGGCTGCTGATAGGTTATCAGTTTCATCCGCACGCTGACGTAGGCGAACGTCAGCAAGTCCTCCCATTGGATGGATGGAGGGGGTTATCAGCCAACTTGTCAAATGACATCATTCAAAAATATCTACTTTTATCTACAGGATAACAAATATTTAAATATATAATTCTATAAAAATGCAAAATCTTCTAGCAACCATTTTAGGTGTCGGGCCCACTCGGCTCACAGCACTATGCGTCTTCGTGTCAGCAACTGGAATTGGTCTCGGATAACGGGTCTCGTGTCGGGTCGGACCCAGGTGTCCGCATCCGCCGGACCCATTTAATCGCGACCCGTTACGGCATTCGGGACCAGCTGCGCCGGATGGGGCCGGCGGTCGAGCCGGACAAGCGATCATGACCCGGTTGCGTTGCGTTGCGAAGAGAAAGTCGGGGACAGCTGGGAAGGGGGGCGGAACCCGTATCCGTATCCGGCTTTAATGCGGATCTGACGTTAGCAGGAGTCCGACCGTGGGGTCCGATTTGGACCGGACGGTTATGCGATCTCCAACCGAACCGCGCACCAAACTCCGGTTAAAATGGGGCCCACCGAGAATACCGGGAATCCCGGTGGGGGACCTTATCCAGTACCCTCCTCCGTAGCCACGTGACCACGTGCGGGGTACGGTCGATAGTGCGGGCTTTGTGGGGGGGGCGGTCTGATAGGGCAACCGGGTTATCTTTTTACTTAGATTTTTTTTTGATCAATCAACGAGTTTGAGATGAGCTTAATGGGGGTGTTCGGCTGGGTGACAAATTTTTTTATAAAAAATTTTAAAAAAATTATAATGAGAATATAATGTTTGAAAATTTTAGGGCTAGAAATGGAGCGGAAGTGAAATAATTTTGAAATGATGAATGCTGTGTCAAAGTGAAATTTTGACCGGATATCACATTAAAGAGGGTCCATTGAACTGTATCTTCTTCTGCTTGTTGAGTACTTTCAATGTTGATTCTAATATATCTATCAGTTGTATCGAAAAATATCCAACAAAATAGACACTTAACTATTTTTTATTTTATTTCAATGAAAAATTTTAACATGCAAATATACTAAAATTATTGTGAAACCAAACACTTCATAAGAGAACATTAGCTAGGATTATGTAGGGAAGAAATTATAGACGGATCTTTATATTTTTCTACCTTTCAAAATATAGATTTTGTAATGATCGATAATCTCTGTAATACATTAATTGATAACTTCTAAAACATTTTAAAAATAAGAGATGGGTCTCTCTCCCCCTCTCTCTCTCTCTCATAAAATATAAAGTCAGATAATTACAATCTAAAAGTCATAAAAGTAAAAGGCACATTTTGCATAGAGATTTAATGACTCAAATCTTCTCCTTAATTCCAGCCGGACACACCGAAAAGTTGGGTTGGACTCTAACCGATTGACCAGCTGTTACCTGTTTTTTTTAATATGTATTATTTAGTTATTATATTTGTATTACATATATATTATGTTTTAATAAATTAGCGTGTGAGTCATCACTTGGCTCACAATCACAAGTGATTCAAGTCATGGCCGCTCCATAATATTATATTTGAAATGCGTGGCAATTTATTTCTTGGGTTTTATATATTTTTCACTCTTACATCAATGAAAGACCATAATTCATGAGTGATTTTAACATTTTTTTTTGGACAACATGGCCCGATGGCCAGATGTGCGCAGCACAACGCACCGGCGAGGGTTCACAGTCGGGATCGAACCCCCGCCACCCCCCCAGCGGGGGTGGCATCGTGACAACCGAGCCAAGCTCGGTCGGCAGAGTGATTTTAACATCACTGATCCTGAATTCGGCCATCAATGAACCATACCGAACAACCTTTTAGCCGTAAAATGTCACAAGGGGATGATCCAAAATAAAGCTGAATCTTGGCTAAGATATATAACTAACCTTTGAAAGATTACCCTTTGCTAACGCCTATCAAACAAGGCCTGTATATCTCATGGGGAGCTTGGTTGTACAATAATTTTTCATGCATTTGTACTGATAAACTAAAAGAGAACCTCTTTTTTACGCAAGAAGAAAGTCTTCATAAATTATTTCTTTCTAATCACAGTTGCCAATCACCTTCTGTTGACAAGCTTCTGCTAGAAAAAAAAATTTAATACTTTGGCTTATCATGTAACCAAACACCCTTTAAGCATGTTACCAATTTGCATTCCATGGCCATCAATCTTGAAGCAGCTGAGGCTGATTTATCACTCACTCCCGCATGAGATGTCGGTGAAGACCATGACAGTTAAAATCGTTTTACGAGGGCATTCAAATGTGGGAACGTCACAACTTATATGGAAACATTATTAAACACCCCTAACCAAAATAATATTGATAAAAATCATCACAATAAGTTTGATCACTGATTCCAACTTTAAAATTTATAATGCAAACAATACACGAATTATACCTAGCGTGCACCTTGGTCAATTTTGTTATGGTTACTCTATTGTCTAGATAGATGTCAACATCAAAATTGATAGAATATCATTTTTAATACCCCATAAAACATGACATTAGTTACCGATCAATTCTTTCGAGGGCGTTCAAATGTGAAAACTGTATAGACATTCAGAAGCATTTGAGCAGCTATATAAGTGACGCCTAGTAGGGTGGTTGGTTGCACAATAATTTTTATATATTTTCATGATAAAAAATGTTGTATTAAAATAAAATCTAAGTCTGGCTAAACACATAAAATCATCAAAGTCTGGTGGCATGCAACAACAAAAAGGGTGGGGCCATGGATAACTAATAAAGTTGGGCCAAGCAAGGAATTCCCTAACATTGCCGGACACCCTAGTTAATAAATTTCGTTACAGAAAGATGTTTTTGTAAACAAAATCTCAATTTGACATGCAACCAAACACACCCACGAGAGCAATCTGGCAGCAGGTCAGATAAATGATGGAACGGGACGAACAGGACGTTGACAGGCAGCGACAGAAGAAATAAAATTGCATGACATCCACAGATGCGGTAGCCCATCTCAAGTCGAGAATTACACACCGACAATACCTCTAGCTTGTCCAGGTGTGATCAAGGACCATGAAGCTACGTCCCTAAGATCACGAAGCTCATCTACCAGCTGCCCCTCTGTAGGGATTCAAACACGAGAAGGAAACATGGAACATCAAAGCAAACAGCTGGAGAACTCAAATCCATTCCTACAGGAAAGCAATAATGACATCTAGATGAAACTATGATTACATTAACGCCAGTGGAAGTGGAGCATCTCCAAGCTAAATTGCAGAAAGTACAACCTACTCTTACACAAGAACCCCCCCAAGCATTAGAAGCCACACTTGGCAGTATATGCAGTTATGCACAAAACTGATCAGACTCACCTATTGATTTAAGCCGAGAGATGTGGTGGGTAGTGAAGGCCATTGACTCACGAGAACAAATTCCTTCGAACTATGAACTACGAAGGGCGGGCTCTCTTGCTGCATGATGGGCACTTGTACTGTTTTATGTGCTCGGCTCTAGCAGGAGTGATCTTGACGCACTTGCCATGGAACCACCTCTCGCAGATGTCGCAGCAGATCCAGAACTCATCGGATGTGTAGCTCTCGCCGCATGCCCCACACAAGGTCTCCCCGTGCTCCTCTCCTTCCTCGTCCAGACCTTCCCCTTCTTCTTTCGACTGTAAAAGCGTTGTGTACTGAGATTCTGCTGGCCGCTGCTGATGCATACAGGTGGAAGATCCATTGGAATGCAACTGGCATAATCTTATAGAATATATTCTTGGGGAAGAATAAAAGGAAGATGGGTAACGGGTTCATTTATCTAATTGCTGCAGTCAAGATAAAACATCCATGGGTCGGTGAGAATTGAGTTTTACGATACTTAGACATGTTTCCATTAATAAAATAAGACAAGAGTGAGGTGCAAACCACAAACACTGGACAAATACGAAAGACTATTGTTCTTTTACGTCCAAATAAATTACTCCAAGAGTTGTTGTATCGATCATTCACCAAATATGCTCATATCCTGTTGACCGAGACTGAATGAGCAGGCTGATGCAGCATGAGAAGGTCCAAAGATTGTGAACAGGAGGGTGGAAGCATGAAACAACTCAGCTTAGAGCCAATTATTGTAAATATATCCTAAAAAATCAAAAAAACATGCTCCCATGACTCATCATCTATTTGATCCGGATAAGCTGATCCTGCAAACAAGGTGCCTTTTTAACCCATAGAAAAAAAAAACAGTCAACAGGGAGCGTACCATCTATATCAGTGGTGGTGGTTTGGGGGGGAGCCAACCATAAAGATGGAGAACGTGCAGAAGAATATGCAGAAGAATGAGACACTGAAGGATAATCTAGGAACTTCAGTGGTGGGGGAAGGCAACAATCTGGGAGGTGGTGCCTCGGGACCAAGTGGAAAGTAGTTCTTTCCAACATGTTTAAAAAGATGATACCTTGAGGCAGAGGCTTAAGCCTCAAGGCAAGGTAGAATAAATAGGCTTTGAGGCTTAAGTCTCTTGATAACAAAATGAGGTTTAAGCCCTTTACTTGGCACCTAGAGACAGTAACGTAAGTGAAGCTTTCAGAAAATGCAGGTCTCATGGTTCAATTAAGTACAGGTTTGAATTGCATCGAAATGACAATCTGAAGTAGTAGTAGTTTAATATGCGAAACATCTAGAAATGAATTCATTGGCTTAAACTATTCCCATTAGCTAATTAACTGAAGTAGAGAAAAAACTGAAGAAGTTTCCTCTTCACACCAGACAAATTATTATACCAAAATTGCTTTTTTAAAATAATATTATCATGAGAAAAAAGATTATTAAATATTGACCAAGTGCCAATGATTTAGAGTTTTATGACATTTTTTGTATTTTACCTTTTTAATTATCCGTTCATAAATATTTGCATGTCAAGTTACTAACAGACTCTGACCTTTTTTTGGCAAATGACTCTGACCTATCACCTATGAAGCTATTGTCCATGTTTTTTTTTAATCAAGCCTAACACATTAACAACTCTTGACGTTTATGCCTCGGAGGCACTGAGAAAATGCCTCATCACCATCTCAAATCTTTATAAACATTGCCTCACCTGATGGAGAAGAGTATGGATCAATAAAAATAAATCAGACATGTCTGGAGGTACGTTTGATTGCCTAATCAGACGAAAGCCAACCAAAGGGTATCAAGGGATGATTTACGGTATAACTAGCCCTTAAAAGCAAAAGAAACCTTTCAGAGAGTCCTGTGAATGGATTGCTCGTCCATATGCTAAAATTGATTGTAACTGCCAACTGATAGGTACAAAGTCAGATCTAGGCCTGGTATCTTGCAAAACTTGGTTAACAAGGAAAAGAAGAAAGTTTTCCCATTTATGGGTCATCAGGAGGATATTGTGGTCAGATTGTGGTCAGAGGACGGATCAAGTTTGAACTTTGAAATGGCTTGCAAATACCTGCTTAATTAGATATTGGCAGTTGAGAATTGAGACCAAGGGGCTGATAGGGGCATCATGTACGATGTCTGGGTCTGTGCCACATCATTGACCCGGATGCCAAAGGCCCAGAAATGCCAGGCAGTACAGGAGAGATCCGGGTGTTAACCATTATGACATTATTCATCCCAGAATCTGAGTGTATGTATGCCTGTGTGCTTGTTTGAACGTATGTATCTATTACGTCTCTTTGGGGCTAGAAACAAGGCATCTAGTTAGTAACGCAGTTTAATTTTTGGGACATGTTCTCAATCTTAGGATTGGGGAGTATAGTCCCTAATTCACACATGATGGTCTAGCTTTAACCAAGAGAGATGTAGACAAATTCATGACTTGGCAAAGACAAATACTACATCCTTTAGACATATTTTATGTCCTTATACTATGTCATCACAGAATTCCATTACTAAATTGGGTGTGACTTACAAGTTTAATGTGTGCTATACTCATAAAAATGTATCAAAAGAATTGACAATTGGTTGCATGTGAGTATGTAACAGATAACTGTAGAGTCTAGATGTGGAATCTGAGGTTGAATTGGAGTGTATACAAGAGCTTCAAATAATGTTTCTACATATTCGTTTTAGTTTTCAGCATTTTAATCTATGTTGAGAATATCAGGAAAAGCATAAAAACAAGCTTAATTTGTTTGGTGTCCGCAGAGGCATTTAGTTCATAAAGAATCTGATCAAAGGTCTCAGAAATTTTAGAAGCATAGGCTTGTTATCTAGCAGGCAATATTAGTTGCCACCCTCAGTATTGTGCCTACGGGATGGTACACAACCCAAAAACAAGTAATCTGTTGGCGTGTGCAACTCAGTTAACTTGTTAATTTGGTGTGCGGCTGCAATTGAATACTGAGCTGGCACCATAGAATATTTCATGTTTCCCTGCATGTATAATATTTTTAAAAGATGACATTAAACCATAAACTTGTTTGATGGGAGCTAGACCTCCATAACCACTTACGAAACAAAGTTGACATACTTGACATCTTTCAGGCCAAGGCACCTTCCTCTTTGGCCCTACACACCCTTCCCCATTTAATGCCATGCCACCCTTCCACCCTGACACCATTTCATGACAAAAGAATATGCATCTGACCTTTACCAGTCTCTTGATGATGTCTGTAAAAACACAGAACAAATATAATAATAGACTCCAAGGTATCCTGCACATCATAGCAAAAGAATGAAAACCCCCCATAGAATATAGATCCATTTATAACCTGTTCATTTGTTTTCAAATCTCCTTACGAATTGATCGAACCTGTCATAAATTCATAATCTATCCATGTTCTACACACAGCATAAGAGATTGAAAAGTGATTGAGATGGACTTCAAGTCTCTATCCCTCTCAAGTCTTTGTTAGGTTGTCTTCACTCAATGAAGTTCCTAACCATGTAATCCACCAATTGTAATCTAACCATTTATAACACTTTCAAACCAACAAATTTACCCAACAACTATTAGTTAATAAGTTTCTTCAAAGGCACTGATCAAGAACTAATCAATAACAGAGATCACCTAGCTCATAATTGTCAAGGTGGGTATTTCTAAGTGCCAAGGCATCTTATGAGGCCCAGCCCCCCCCCCAAGGCAAAAAAGGCACCCGGATTGCCCGCATAAGCACCGAAATGCCCTAAGCGGATTGTGTCTAGGCATTGAACTATTGAATCTCCTCAATTTCCCCAATCATCCTAATGAATGTTCATTGTGTTCCCCAGTATGTACCAGCCCCGGTGCCCTCTCTGGCTAGTGTCCATTTGCCGCTGCCTTCATTCACCACAAATATCACTACCTTTGTTCATTGTGGTTGTCTGTTGTCTTTTCTCACTTTTGCCACACTACTCACAACACTAACTAGCTTTGCTCAGTCACCATCAATAGATAAGTGAGATTCTATCTTTCCTCACTTTTGCCACATTACTCACAACACTGACTAGCTTTGCTCAGTCACCACCAATAGATAAGTGAGATTCTATCCCTCTCCCTCATTCTCGGTCTCTCTATTCTATTCAAACTGCCCACCATTTTCCTTTTCTACTCTTATTTTGCTACCCTCTAACTGCCTATTCCCCCAGCCTTATCTTTTAGCCTATCCCTCTCCATGTCACTCAATTTTCACTCTCTGGCTGTCTATCTGTCAAAGATTCTAAATTGCAATTGTTTATTTTAATTAATCTTGAGTTTCATTTATTATTGAAAGATAGTTTTTGATCTTCATCAACCACCTTAATCAGACACCTATTTTGATAATCATCATCGAGCTTGATGAGTCATCTATTTGTTGAGTGTGAAAACTCATTTTTCTTCTTCATGTGCATACATGGATTCGATCTAATAAATTTTATATTATTTTTAGTGTTATTATTCATAATGATAATTGTTGGCACTCAAAAATTGATACGTATGATAAGAGATATGTCACATACTTGTTAAAAAAAAAGAGAGAGGGAGAAAGCAGGCCAGCGATTGAAGGAAAATCGGTTGGGCCAGGGGCTGAAATCTGAAACAGCCCAATCGGGCTAGCAGTCCATGGAGCCAGCAATCACCGGCCCATGGATGTCATCTCTTCTATAGCCAATCCACGTCAAAAAAAAAAAGAGAGAGAGGGAGCTGCCGGACATGGCCCAATAAAGCCAGCCATCCACGGACGTAGCTAAGGCCAGCCCACTTCACGCCCATCTCTCCTAGCTGGCCCATTCAAAAAAAAAAAAAGGAAAAAAAATAATAATACAAGAAGAGGAGCAGTCGGATTAAGGAAGGAGACCGACTCCCGTCGGACTCTCCCCGGAGCCGTGCCCGCGCACAGCAAGGAACTGCCTTAGGAAGGCAGTTGAGGATAGGAAGGGAAAGGGAGCTCGATCCCAAGCAATCCGGGATTGCTCCGAGTCCCTCTCGGGATCGTAATCTCCAGCGCGGGAAGTCTCCCGACGGAGGGAGGGTACCGCACCAAGCCTATAAGAAGACCCCCCCGTGCGGGCGGACGGCGAGAGAGACCCCCAAGGAGCAGACCCTGTGCGAAGACCCCCCGGAGAGGAGAGAACAGCCCCCCGAGTGTGCGTGCATACACCCCAAGGAGAGGCAGAGGAAGAGAAAGAGGAAGAAAGCCAGCACGAGGAGGAGGCTTACCGGAGCGGTCTCTTCCAGCGCCGACGCTCGAAGCCTTTCGGGTTCACCTGCCCGGAGCCTCCTTTCACGACACCGTCTTCCGGAGCTTCCAAGTCCGCCGGAAGCTGTTGCCTTCCACCAAGCCGGAAGCTGTCCTTCCGGAACCTCCAGCCGCGAGCAAGTCAGATTGGAAGGTAAGGAGCACCGTCGTCAAACCAACCCGCCGCCGTTGTCCCCTTTCACCGCGTCGGGTCCTCCGGAGCTCACGTACGATGGCCGCAATCCACTGTCGGGAGGGTGAAGAACTCCGAAGCCTGTGAACGACGGCCGCAATCCACCGTCGGGGAGAAGAGGGTGTGCCGCTGAGCCTTTCCCCTTTCCTCCGCTGCTGCTGAAGGAGGCGGGAGCCGCTCGCCGGTCGCCGGGCACCGTCCGCTGCCGTCGCCTGGTCGGGGGGAAGAAACAGGGCCGCCGTCTTTATTTTTTTTGCAACCATAGTCCACCTGGCACATGAAGAGGAGGAAGGAGAGGCGCTCGGACTCGATTTTGACCCGGGGTCAAAATTGGGGTGGGGCCCACCCAGAAAAAGGAAAGCAAAAAAAAAAAGAAAATCCCCGCGGCCGCGGCCAGGAGCTGCGCGCGCGAGCGCGCAAGCCGCGGGGAGGGGATTTTGACCCGGAGGTCAAAATCGGGTGGGGCCCACCTGCTGAAGAAGTTAAAAAAAAAAAGAAAAAGAGGAAGAGAAGGTGGGCTGCGTGAAGGCCCAATGAACAGGATCCGCAAGAGGGCCCAATAATTTGATTTCTCTTAAAAGACATCCTTGATTGAAATTAAATAAAAATACACTTAATTAATTAAACAAACGGCGAGCATCCGGCCGGCTAAAAACCCGCCTCATGGTCTCGGCATAACTTAAAAGAATCAAAATAAATGGGCAAGCAATAGGCCGGCTTTAAGCACGTCTATTGACCCATAATTCAAACAAAAACCAAATAAAATAAACAATAAACATAAATTAAATAAAAATGCACCTAATTAATTAAACAAACCGAGGCGAGCATCCGGCCGGCTAAAAACCCGCCTCATGGTCTCGGCAGAACTTAAAAGAATCAAAATAAATGGGCAAGCAATAGGCCGGCTTTAAGCACGTCTATTGACCCATAATTCAAAAAATAAAATAAAATAAACAATAAACAGAAATTAAATAACAATCTACTTAATTAATCAACAAACCGAGAGGCGAGCATCCGGCCGGCTAAAAACCCGCCTCATGGTCTTGGCTTAACTTAAAAGAATTCAAAACAAATAGGGAAAGCAATGGGCCGGCTTTAAGCACGCCCCTTGACCCTTTAAGGTGGACATACAAAGGTCTGGTTAAAGACCCCAATGTCTTACCGTGCCCCAAGAGGGAGTTGTTTTGCCCATTATGCCATGGGGAGGCTGTGCATGATCAACATGCCAATATGCCCAAACCATAAGCTAATGAGGTAGACCAACCATGGGTGAGTGCCCACAAGCTTTTCAAAAGCCGGGTATGCTCAACCTTGAACCGGTTGGGAAAAGACTGCATATGCCTATCAAAGGCAGGACCATGCTCAAATTTCTGAAAAGACAAGGCAGGATTTCCAGATGCCTATCAAAGGCTGGAGACTACACTCAAGACCGACATATACTACATCCCCAATTGAGGGGACGTCACAGTTGTTGTAAAAGAGAGCAAACTGGAGGACTTGTGAACTTCAAACAATGAAGAATTCAATGATCAATGCAAGGAGAAGACAGTCCCCGCCGGACTGGATGGATGCAAGCACATTAAAAAACTGAACTTAAATCTGAAATTTCAATAAGAAAATCAAAACATTTAAGAAATCTGAAATCTGTCAACCTGTAAAAATCTGAGATCACCTCTAAAATCCTGAGATTAAAAATCTGAAAATCTGAGCCAAGAAACTCTAAAAAAAAATTGAAGGGTCTGAAATCTGGGTTGGAGCAGAAGCCCATTTAGAGAATTTGCAAAAATCTGAGGATCAATTAAACTGCAGAAGATCCGAACAAAGGTCTGCAACTTGGAATTGGTCTGATTTTCAGGAGTTTCAAAGTCTGAAAGCTATATTTCTGAAATTTAAAACGTGCGGCAGAACTGAAATCAAAAGGAGCAGAAAAATCTGAAATTTGAGAATTGAGGTGCAGAATCCACATAAATCTGAGGTCTGGACCTGAAGATTTTGGAGCACCTAGAATCTGTACAGAATCTGAATTCCGAACCTGAATTGAGATCTGAAGTTTGAAATAGAGTATGAATTCAGAATCTGAACTTCACATTTAGAGATGAAGACCTCAAAATCTGAAATTGAATCAAAGGGAGCAGAGGCCGCAGGCTTTAGAGTCTGAAATTTGGAGAGGTCAAACTCTGAATTCTTTGCAAGGGAATTAAGGCCTGTAAGATCTGAAAGTCTGAGGTATGACGAGTCCGAATTTGTGCAGAGTTTAAAGTCCAAAGTCTAAAGTTTAAAAGCCTGCAAATTCTGAAATATTTAAGAATCTGGAGTCTAGGAGGAGAGGAAGCTGGAAGCTGGAATTTTGAAGCATAAAAAAATCTGCAATTGAGGTCCGGAGGACTGAAAATGTGAAGGCACCATAAGATCTGAAAAAAACTGAATCTGTGTTGAACCCACAAGAATCTGCAATCTGGAAATAGTCTGAAAATGCAGAATCCATTTCAAGTCCGAATTTCAGTAATCTGTAGGCAAATCTGAAATCTGAAGTCAATCCATTTAAATATCAAAATCTAAACTTTGCATCTAAAATAAAGAACCGAGAGTTTGAGAGCCTGCAGTGTGCAGAATTTGTAAGAAGTCTAAAATGCAGGTTAGGTCCGAGGAATCTGAAAGCAAAAGTGTGAAATCTGCCGACCTGTACTCAGAAGTCAAAACATCCAAAAAAAAATCAAATCAAACTCCACCCAGTTCTGAACTCGATTAGAATTCTGTAACTAGGCCTTAAACAAATTGAATCTCATCCAATTCGGTCATCTTTGAGCCAGGCAGTTCATGGATTATGAAATAGGGTCAACTTCAAACTTAATTAAAACATAAGCCAACATTAATAAAAATGCTCAAGCAAATCAGAAATCTATAAGTTTCAAGAAGAAAATCTGAACTCCCAAACCAGAAGATCAATAAATTGAGAGTCATCAAATCTTAATGCAGAACATTAAACCAAATTGAAAATAAATCTGTTAAAAGAAATTCAAAAAAGTCAACCAATCTGTCAAGTTTAATTCAAGAGAAACTCAAATCAAATTAAACAATCCACCGAACACATGCACAAATAAATCCATCAAATTCAAAACAAATCCAAACAAATTCAAACTCAATCAAATTAACTCAAATACAAATTAAATCAAATCAGACTCAATAAAATAATTACAAATTATTCAAAACAAAAATTCAAAACTCAACTCCAATCAAACAAAAATCAAACAATAAACAAATCAAATCAAAATCAAATCAAAACTTACAATCAATCAACAAATTCAAAATAAACCAAACTTAAAACCAGTAAAATTCAACTCAAATCAAAATCAAACCAACAAATCAACTCAACTAATTAAAATCAAATTCAAACTAAAATTGAGTGCTTGCATTCCATCAGTTTCATGGGACTGTTTTCTCCTATGTCCACATGTGTGTGAATGCCTATTTTGTGGATGCATGTTTTCTGTTCAATGGATTGCTATGACGTTTAATCAAGGGTATTCGAGAAATCTCGATGTAATTAACGTCGGATCTTCGCACCATCCGACGGGGAGAGGTCAAAATAAATTTCAAAGAACCTAACAACCTCAACATAAATTTCGACCCTAGTTAGTACTTTTATGGAATACCATCTATTTCCCTGATAAGTCAATGCTAAGGTCTAATCAAATCAAATTCAAATTCAAAAGGAAAATGAATTTCCAAAACAAAAGAGAATCAATCTTTTTGAGATTTTTGAGGTTACATCAATAATCTAAATATAGGGTTCATTATCTCGGGTTATATGACCCTATTTCTTAAGTGGGTGTCTCGACGGAGTTAGGTAGAAAATGAGCACTTATGCCTTGTTGCTTTGACAACTACGGCCTAACTTTAAAGTGTCTATATCATTTGATCTCTGAAAAGAAAGAAAAAAGTAACTAGGTGGAGTTGATAGCCTACAAATTTAATCTCTAACCCAAAACTCCAAAATCATTTTATCATTCTACAATGTCAGACTAATCCAATTTGTTCTTGTTCAACCTACAAAGTGGTGGCTCCAAGTTATAGGACCATCACAAGTAGCATTTGCCCCCATCCTTGGGTGATGTTGAGGTTCCACGCCATGGGACCATTGTGCCAAAAGTAGCTCCTGAGTCACCATGGACATGAGACAATTCTGTTGATCTTTTTCCTTCACACTGGTCATCTCAATTACTCTGTCCTTTTTTTTTGAAAGCAGCCACGAGGGAAGTAATTTATAGATAATGAGTGAGAGGAAAGAAAATGATAACTGATGATGCACACTTTTAATATAATTTCACCATTATTCACTATCATTAAATGGGCGCAGGGTCCCCTGGAAATAAATACTCACTCACTCAAACAAGAGACAAGATGCTGATACAAATATTGGCTCAACAAAAACCTTAACCATTATGCCACGATAAACATTCTGTTATTTGGTATATATGTGCTTGCATTATGGTTTATGATCCACAGAAAAAAATTTAATGAAATTATCAACCATCAAATTTCCACCTGTAAGGAGAATAAAAATGACATTTTAGAAATAGCATTGACAAGTATTCTTAATGAAACATCGGTCATTGACATTTATTTTCTCGGATTCTACCAACTTGATCAACTCATTTCAGTTTATGTTATGTATGAACTTTCATATCTATGAACCAGGGCATTGTGTGCCACCTTCAGAATAGGTGTACAAAAAACTTAATGCCTGCAGGAAAAAAACTGAAAAAATTAATGCATGTCCAGGTTTGTAGGAGAAGACAAGACAAGAGGGAGTTGTCAAATAACTACTGTTTTTGTTTACAAAGATACATGCTGGACTTGTAAGGTTGAATTCTAACTTGCACAGAAGGAAATATTTAGTCCAACCAACATTACTTACCACATTAGAGTTTGACTTTGATTTGTTGTTGCTATTATGTGTACTTGATGCCTTTACTTGCTTCTTTCCGTTAACTACTTCAAATATTGTTGGAAGGTCATTTATCATGCTAAATAGTCGTTTTCTGCAGTAAAGATGGTAACTTACACTTTAGAACCCAAAAAAGGGAATGAACAAAAAGAACATATAAAATATAAAAAAATTTAAGATATGCAGGGAATATCAATAAAATCAGAAAAACAAACCAAATGTGATCAGCCAACTGCAGAGACCCAACTAAGGTGGGTGCTGTGCTTATAAAGAAACGAACATGCAGCCTGGTGGCCTACATTTCATTACCTACAAGTGTTGCACCCTTTGTGGGCTTTTGGCACCCCTCTCCCGGCTACTAAACTCGAGAAGTTTCTAGTTGAAGACTGATCAAATTGGCATTATGCCAATAAAGATTAAGCAAACTCATAAACTATCAACCTATGTATGTTACTCATATAACTTAAGGTGAAATTATAAATTTCTTGCAATTAACAGTACCCTGCACTAGATGCAAATGCCATTAATTTCCCGCATAGATAACATGTTCCTATCTTGTATTAGGGGTGGGCATGGTCTGGTTTGGTTTGGTTTATTGAGTTTTTCTAGAAACCAAACCGAACCGAACTGAGTCTTGAAATTGAACCAAACCAAACCGCAAAACCTCCAAACCAAACCAGATTCGGATTGGTCTACGGTTTGGGCCTTTAATGGGCATGCTCTACTTTATTTAATGGGTATTTTCTAATTTTAAATATAATTGCTTGTAAACAATTTGTAAACATGACTTTTTAAAAACAAAGTTCAAATTGTAATCAAACAATAAAGCCTATTTAAATCCCTCCTAAACATAGACATCAAACTAAACAAGTATATAACATATTTAAATTTATCACAAACACATGAATTTAACTAAATCCAATCCATCTCAATGACTTTAACGAGTTGGTTCAGTTTAGCGGGTTGGTTTGGTCTACGTGTGAAGCCAAACCAAACCAAACCGTTTAACTTAAACGGTTCAGTTTGGTTTGGCAAACCATTTATTCCAGGCCTCCAACCTGAACCAAATCGAACCTAAGTCCTCGGTTCAATTTGGTTTTTCGGTTTGAACCGAATAATGCCCACCCCTATCTTGTATAGTCATTTTTAGAAAATTTTCAGCCAAAATGACTCCCTATATTGGATTTATCAGGATCAGGATCCAATCGGTTCCTAAATCGTTTTCATTGAATAGAAATAAAAAAATCTAATCTACTTAGAATGCAAAAGAAAACAACCCAACAGCCCACCTCTCCCATCAGCATTGGCCACTTATAAGGGAACAATCAGTATGCATAAAAATTAGAACAAGGTCAACCTTTGGCATTCAAGCCTCTGTTTAAAGTATCCATCATATTGGAATCAAACACAAGGTAAAACATTGTAAGATGAGTTCCATTAATCCACTCAAAGCTAGTACAACATGAATGACAAAGTGACTTTTTGTTGAATATAATTGTTAAAATCAACAGAAAAGAACCTTGAAGGTTGTTTACTATAATATATCAACTAAGAAAGAACTGCCAAAAATAAAAAAGTTGCATGCACCAATCACCAGCTTCTTTCAAGCAAAAAAGGAGCTGAGCTATATGCCTAGCACCCTATTACCTCACACCCGGTTATAGGGGTTTGGTTTGGTTCGGTTCAAACCATATTTTATTAAGGTATAGTAGATATATCAATATATAATTTTATTTTGTTTGTTTTAAATCATATTCTATTAAAATCTTGTGTGCATGTTTATAGATTACATTAATTTTACCTTAAAAACTCTTAAAACAAATTTATTTTTATAAGAAAAGATACATAATTACTATCTTATATATAACTTAAACTAAAATAATTAATCTAATTCGGGTTATTCGGTTTACCAGTTTGGTTTGGTTTGAAAGGTCCTAGAAATCAAACCAAACTGATCGATAGTTCAAACCAAACCAAACCAAACCAAAGTTACCACTTTAGAACTATAAATAACATTCTAACAAATTGTCTTAATGTCAATCAAGGTCTGAAACAAAGGAACGTAGCACAGGCTTGTTAGCAAGAACAAATCAGATAAGTCAATACCGAGTAAGATGATAAAAACTAAATAACTTACCTGAGTTTAGCTCAAACTATAGGCTTTTAGTCAATAATCTAGTAAATACAATAATTTTTTTACAAAATTTGAACTCCATTCTATGGAACTTCCTGAACCTTTTTTACTTTAATTTTGCATGATACTACTTTGTCTAATCCGATCTACCCAAGCTAGGTTTCTTTTAAAATGATACATTTGCAGGAAGGCCTGAATACAAAACTTTCCAGCACCTTTTCTCTAATAACCGATCTCTTTCATGACATTAAAGCATGACCTTCTGAAACTCAACATGTCACATGTGGTTTTAAGTAGTTGATGGACCAGAAATAAACCCAATGAATGTCAGGCATATTAAGTACAAGACAACAAGTGATTTTTCCAAACAATTCATCAACAGATGAAGCATCTCAAATGCAGCGTTGCCTTTTTACACAATGTGGTACTGTGAAAGGTGCTCAGGTTACATGCGTGCACCATTGGCGCCTCACATTCACCCATGCTCAAATGCACTCGCATGACATAGAGAAAAAGCATAATGATGTAACTTAAAAGGATCCCTAAGCCCATTTCTACATACTCATCTATGCTACTGTGAAATGTAAACCAAAAATAGAAAATATTTCAGTAAGTATGAAAAAAAACTGCATACTCCATAAGCAAATTAAAAGGTGCTGCATCAAGTTTTTACAACATAAAATTAAAGAAAATACCTGTCATTTTTGTCAAAGCCAAACCTGGCACCAAAATAAAATGCCACTGCAAGTAACCATGCATCACTGTGAACAGAAACTAAAGATATCCAGTCCTTTTCTTGCATTCCGTCCCTTGCAAAATTAATGCCTAATGCAGGTTCGGGAAGCTCTGCTGGTACCTCTTCTGCAGGCAAATTGACTTCCCAATGCTCATTGGGAAACCCATAAAGACACAAATTCTCCTTCTCTGCAAGAAGATATAATATAGATTTAAAATGAACACAGGATACGACTTCCCTTTGAAGACTGAATGTATCAAATGTTCTGAATCTCAACTCATGAAAGTAACTATATGACAACAACTGGTACTTCAAACATCGCAAAAGTTTCCCCATCAACAAATTTGACCAGGACTGATGAACTATTTACCTTAGAAATAAGCTAACACAATTAGCATCAACTAACGTTGAGAAAACAACTAAACGGACATTTCTTCACCAGATGAACGAAGAATGCACCAAAAAGACACGCAAGAGGAAAAGCGCAAGTCAAGAGATCTAACAAGTGAACATTTCAACTTTCCGCCAGTACAGCAGCTACAAGAGATCCTGCGTAAATAAAACTTTAAAAAATAAAATCTGTAAGAACATTCCTCAACAACCCAAAAGAGTCCAGGGACAAATATCTCTGAGACTATAAAAAATATCAGTTCACTCCAAATATTGTTGTGACAAAAAACAACAAAAAATGAAAGGTCCGCCGAATGCGGCACCATTTCTCATGTACCACATCAGAGACATCCAGGGGACAAACAAGAAGAACCGAAATTATAATAAGCAACGCGATGTTCCCGCACGACGAAAAAAAATATAAAAAAAGCACGTACAGCGGTCAAGCATGGCCCAGAGCCACCTAGACCGACGCATGCAGACTGCTGCTGCCAGAAACAAAATAAACCACCAAGAGGCGGAAAACCGATAAAATAGGAAACAAATAAACGCAGAAGAGGCTTGTAAACGGCGTGAGTAGCTGACCGGGGTCACACTGCTGGTAGAACTCCTCCGCATCTGCAACGCCAAAAATAGAAAGAAAAATGCAACAAATCAGAGAAGGAGCTGAGAACCAGAAGGAAAAGGTGGCGAGAGGACGCTCGGAAGAAGCGACGACCGTTTGTGAGGGCCTTGATGATGCCGGCTCTCCGGCCCTTGAAATCGAGGAAGACCTCCTCCACAGTCCTCGGATTGTACGGAGCCGATCCGTCCATCGCTTCTCCGCCTCCAGCGCCGCCGTTGCCACACCGCCGCTGCTGGGGCAGAGGTTGCAGAAAGAGAAGGCGGAAGCGAAAGAGAGGGGCGGGGACCGCGAAGGTGCCGCGGCGGCTGAAACCGGAGAAGAGAGGGCAGACGAGGGCGAAGCAGGGATTTCCCTCCGCCGGAGAACGCAGCGACCTGAGAGAGTAGAAGCTCTTCACTGTTCTTTAGAAGGGGGAGAGGCAGGGCATGGAAGAGATTTCGCAGGGTATATATGTCCGAGGACGGGTCCATTGCACCAGGGCTCACCTAGATCGGAAAAATCATGCTCTAAAGTCTGACCAATAAAACGTCGCCACGTAGATCCAGATTTCGGGCGGATGTATTTCGCCGCTCTCCAATCTGGTTAACCCGTTGGGTTTCAGGCCCACTGGATCAGAACAACGCCCAAAACGGCGCACGTTAGTATGGGCCCCTACGGAATGGTCAAGTGGCTGGTATTGGTGGGCCGGTGGGACAAGGGTGGGCCACCGGTTCCTTCCGTTGGGTCGGACCGAGACAAAGGGAGTTTTTTTTTCCGAGAGACAAACATATCTATTGATCGTCACAAAAGAGAGTACGGACACCAAGAGACAGCAATAAACTAAAAATTATAATGGGATGTTTGGTTGCACGATAATTTGTTGTACACTTTTATGATAAAAAATTATATTAAAATAAAAAGTGAACCAACTCATGACATAAAATTATCATGTTTGGAGGGATGTGATTACAAAAAAAAGTAAGTACCGCACATGACCAAACAAAGTGGGGGACCACAAGAAAAAAGAAAGAGGTGAGACCCTCATTTTTTGTTTAAGAAGAAAATCACTTTCAAAACATAAAATTGTCATGGTTACCAAACACATCTTTTAACAAGTTTTCTTACATTTTTTAAAAATTAAAACAAAAACTTTCATTATTATGCAACCAAACACCCCTATAAGACATCCGCCTGACGCAAAGATGGTTAAAATTTTCTTAGAAATCTTTTCCAAGAAAAAGCATAGCCACAAATCGACCAACAAGTATAAGTGTTTGAAAGGTCGAACGGCAGAGATAGAGACTCCATCAATGGAGTTTGATAACTGTCACGAGATCAGATGATCACACCAAAAAGATGTGGATATCGTCCAAACTAATACCCTGTTTGGTTACGTTTTTTCTCTATTTTTTACTTTAATTTTAAAAATGGGAGAGATGCCCTGTTTGCTTACAATTTTTCTTCCTTTCTTTTTTTTTAAAACCGCTGCACCCGCTTGTGCAAATCTCTTTTAAAAGCAAAACAAGAGTGGACATGTTTTATTTTCGAGACAGACGCGGAGATGCAAAGAAAATCAAACAAATGGGGGGAGGAGAGAAAATCGTCGCAAGGAGGCGAACATCGCGAGGAGAGCAATCCCACCAGCAAAGTCTGAGTAGAGGGGCTTGGGGTGGGGGTTGTGTGTAGGGGTGAGGGTTTGGAAGATGGGGCTACGACAGGGGTGGGAGTCAAGCGACGTCGAGCAGAGCGGCTTGGGGTGGGTGTCCGACAAGGTTGAGGTCGGGTAGAGGGGCTGCAGGGTCGGGGCCATGCATGGGGGTGGGGGTCTGGAAGAAGGGGCTGCGACGGGGGTGGGGGGCCGGGAAGGGCTAGGAGGGGGGCTTGGGGTGGGGGTCGTGGCATAGGGGCTATAGGGGTGGGGGCTGCGCGCGGGGGTTGGGGTCCAGAAGAAGGGGCTATGATGGGGGAGGGGGTGGGGGTGTGGCAAGGTGGAGCAGAGAGGAGAGAGGGTGGGGGTGGGAGTTGCGCGAGGGGATGAGGGGGGGTTCGGAAGATGGGGATGCGACCGGGGTGGGTGTCCGAGAAGGTCGAGCAGAGGGACTTGGGGTGGGGCTGCGGGGCGGCTACACAAGGGGAGGTTGGCGAGTGGCGGGCGGGGAGGGGGGGATCCAGCGAGGAGGTCGACTGGAGGGGGTGGCGGCTGCGACAAAGAGGCTGTGCTGCGCCAGGGAATGGGGGCTTCGAAAAATGCGGCTACGACCATTGCTACGCGTTGGAGGGGGGGCGAGGGGGGTCCGGCGAGGTCGAGTGGAGGGGGTGGGGGCTACGGCATAGGGGCTGTGGGGTGGGAGCTACGTTGAGGGATGGGAGTGCGGAAAATGGGGTTGCGACCACTGCTACGCGTTGGGGGGGGTTCCCTCTGATTCTGCCATCCTGATGCCTTCACCGTCACCGTCACCGTCGCCCATGGCCACCAGCTGTTAGGGGTGCGGGTCCGATAGAGGCAGTATCGGGGTGGAGGGTTGCTGCAAACGGGACAGTTGTTAAGGGGTTTTATAGAGGCAGTATGGGGGTGGAGGGTTGCAGCAAATGGTAGATGGTTGTGGCATGACAATTTGTAACACTTTTGCCCAACACACGAGTCATATTTTTGTAATCTTAAAATTAGAACTAAGATTGAAGATAATCTTATTTTCAAAAATAAGGTGGTACTATTTTTAAAAACGTAACCAAACAGCCTATAATGATCTCGAAATAAGATAGATGACTATGGGCATAACAAAGGAAGACATCAAGACGGATCCTGACCACGTAACGATGAATTTAAACAAGACTAAAAATACAAGACACCAACGTAGATAAACTGAACTCTCAAGCTCCAACGTCACAAAACAATCAAAAAAACCTACAAGTGTATTTAGGCAAAGTGCTGGAGTAAGAGAGACACTACAAGCCTTAATTATTTGGGAGTAGATCACGAAGTGCTGAAAATAGTAGATAAAAAAATCGATGATGAAGATACAATGTTGAAAGCAGAGATTGTTGATCCACGCGAAAGAACTCTGCTTGATGAAGATGGAAAAGTGAGGAGAAAAACTGATGAAGAGGAGGGGGAGAGAAGCAAACGGCGGGGGAGTACGCAACCAAAGGGGGTTTGAGGGGATCAGGAGATATCAAACAGGGGAGGGGCGAGGAGAAGGGGTTACTGGAGATGGTTTGCAGCAAAGAAATGTCGGAAAAGGTTGAAAGGGGCAGGCGAGGAGGTACTAGGGACCGGGTGTTGTGCCGATGAGGTGGAGAGGGGACGGGAAAGGCCGCGTAGCAAGAAGGGGGTAAACCAAAGTGGGTTGCGGAGCTAGTGGGGATACGCCGGAGAGGGTTTTGGGGCAGGTGGTGATGGGCTGCAGAGCACTAGAGGGGTCGCCGGGGGTATTTAGGGGCAGGCGGAGGTGGTCTGCCTAAAGGTGAGGGTGCCCGGGTAGGATCCCTCAAAGGGGGAGGGCAGATGGTGGGGAGGGGGGTTCGGAGAGGGTAGGGCGAGGGGGAGGCGACGGAGAGGACAGAAGGGGAGGGGGGCACCGTGAAGCTAGAAGAGAAAGGGATCGAGGGGGTAAGCCGGAGGGGGTCAAAGAGAGGGGGGGGGGGCAAAGAGAATGCGAGGGTTTCTCACAGACGGAGGGGTCCACCGTGGAGGGGTTCCGTCGGGCGGATGGAGTCCGCCAAGCGAGGGCTTCCGCAGGCGAGCGCTACCGCCCGCGAGGGCGCCTGCGCTTCCGCAGGCGAGCGCTTGGAACTCGCCGTAATCGCGCCGCTGCGATGGAACCCGGAAGGCAGGAACCTCCCCCCCTGAGTGTGTTGATGAGAGTGTTTTGCGCCGGACCGAGACAATGGGAGTTTTTTTTTTTTTTTTTTTTTGAGAAGGAAAAATTTATATATATTAAAAACTAAAAGTGCCTCACCGCAAAGGGTGAGTCGGTACAAACTTGTTCGATGATATGAGCTGGCAAATCGGCCAGATGCGAGGATACATAAGCAGGCTTTTTGGTGCATAAAAACCATTTAGCTAACAGGTGGGCGGCAGCATTAGAAGTCCTAGGGCAGAAAGCGAGCGACGCTCGCGAGCACGCCAGGAGGCGCCGACACTCCGTCGTAAAGGGCTTGGATTTCCAGAGCTCGGGACCGGAACAGTTGATGGCGTTAACCACCTCCAAGGCGTCACTCTCGATGATCGAGGAGTCCTGGACAGCAACATCCCAAGAGCAGGCTTCAGCCACAGCTTCGGCCTCAAGGATCTGGGAGTCAGCAAAAACGGAGTACGCCCCTTCCAAGCCACCACGTTGCCTTGGAAATCCCTAGCAATTAGCCCGATAGCACCAGATTGACCATTAGAGGCCGCATCCACGTTGATCTTGATGGATTGGTCAGGCGGGGGGCTCCAGCGGTCGACCCTGGAATGTGGGGGAGGATTAACTTGGGACATATAGAAACCGGCTTCTCTGGAGGCCCTGTTAATAATGGTGAGGGGATGCTTCGTGGTGTTTCTGAAAGAGTAATCACATCGAGCCTTCCAGATATGCCAAATAATCGACACCCCCAGGACGCCCAAGAAAATAGTCGATCTATCCTGAAGAGTGATCCATTTCAAAAAACCATGAACAACAGTATTGAAACCCTGGTAGATCCAATGCTCATCAAAACCCAACATAGAACCGAACCACACAGCTTTGCTCCGAGGGCATTTGAACATAATGTGATCGATATCTTCAGACTGTTGATTGCAAATAGCACATATGTCAGATATCCCCGGGCATCTTTTTGAAATAGCATAATTGGTCGGGAGAGCATTAGCCAAACCTTTCCAAAGAAATGTAATAATTTTCTGAGGGCAGAATTTCCCAATCACAGGGTGCCAAAGGGATTTCCAGATGCTAGTGTCAGATGGGCCAGGGGGAATAACATCATCACTCATATATCTGTAGGCGGACTTTGTATTGAGCTTCCCATTGGGGGTGAAAGGCCAGATTAAAGAACCCGGCTCATCTTCCCTATGAATAGGGGTTCTCATGATTCTTTCAACAGAATTTGAATCAAAGCAGTAGTTTAGGAGGTCCCTGTTCCAGCTGCCATCAGATATAAGCTCATAAACATAGACTGGATGGATCACAGAGATTCTATTCGGGACAGGTGGGCCAGCTCTGTCAAGGATCCATTGTTGATTCCATATATCAATGGGAGAATTTTGCTTGACTTTCCAAATACATGCTCTGCGCAGGTGAATTCTAGCTTTCAGGATGTTTTTCCAGACATCCGAGTTGGAATGTTTAGGATTAACTTCCCAGAAATTTCCATACTTCAGATATTTAGCCTGCAGAATTCTAACCCATAGCTTCTGATTTTCATGCAAAAAATTCCAGGCCACCTTAAGAAGTAATGCAGAATTCATGATGGAATAATCTCTAATACCCAGGCCCCCCGACCTTTTGGGATTCTTAATAGTCTTCCAATTTCTAAAGTGGATTTTCTTCTTATCGTCTTTGGAGTGGGCCCACCAGAAAGAATTTTGGCAAGTGTCCAATTTTCTGATAACACCTTTTGGCAGCTTTTTAATAGACATAACATGAAGCGGCAGTTGGTTAAGAGATGACTTTATAAGGGTTGTTCTACCCGCTGTAGAAAGTAGGTTAGTTTTCCAGCCGGCGAGCTTGTTTTGACAATTTTCCATGAGCCAATCAAAATGGTGGATTCTATTGTCCGATATGCCAATAGGTATACCCAGGTATTTCTCATATGGTGTGGCCTTGGAAAAACCAGAAATGCTGCAAATAAGGTCCTGACTAACCGGCGAGACATTTTTGCTAAAAGTAATGCTAGATTTCATGTAATTAATAGCTTGGCCCGAAAACTCTTGATAATCATTTAAGATAGCCATGATGCTTCTAATTTCCTTCTCAGTAGCAAGACCACAAAGGATTATGTCATCAGCATACATGAGGTGGTGTATCTTGGGTCCTCCTCTGCTAAGAGAAATGCCTGAGAACAGACCTTGATCAACCGCAGATTTGATCAAAGAAGAGAGGGCTTCAGCACATAGGATATATAAATATGGAGATAGAGGGCACCCTTGACGGATGCCTCTAGTAGGTTTAATGATAGCTGAATTCTGACCATTCAAATTTAAAGCATAAGTAACAGAAGTAGTGCACCTCATAATGGTAGTAACCAGCAAGGGGGGAAAACCATAATTTTCAAGCATATGGAGAATAAAAGGCCATTGAAGTCTGTCATACGCTTTGCTAATGTCCAGTTTCACCATGAAATGGCCCACCTTACCGGTCTTGACCTTGAAAGATTTGAAGATCTCTTGCACAATGATAATGTTCTCTAACCCGACTCTTCCCGGAACAAAAGCAACCTGGGTGTCAGAAATCAGGTAAGGGAGCAGCCCCTTAATTCTATTAGCTATCAGTTTAGTGAGGACCTTGAGAAGTACATTACACAAACTGATAGGTCGATAATGTTCAGGAACATTAGCCTCAGCTCTTTTTGGAATAAGAGAGATGATAGTATGGTTTAAACCCCAGGGTATGGAACTGGTAGAGAACATATGCATAATAAAAGATATCATGTCCTCCTTGCAGGAATCCCACAAGAATTGAAAGAACCCCGGTGAGAGCCCATCAGGACCTGGGGCTTTATCAGGTTTCATACTAAAAAGAGCCTGCTTAATCTCTTCAATATTGGGTGTCTGCGAAAGAGCACCCCCCTGCTCAGGGGATAGAGTCGCCAAATGCAATCTAGGCATAGGACGCTGATGAACATTCTGCTGAGATGAAAATATGGATGAAAAATAATCGAGGAACACCTCATGGATATCTCGCCAATTTTGGGACCATCTGCCATCAGGATAAAAAACCCCAGAAATTCTGTTCCATCTTCTTCTATGTAACACTTTCATATGGAAAAACTTTGTGCATTTATCTCCAAAATTATGCCAGTGCAATTTAGCCCTTTGTCTCCAGTAAGCATTGTCGAAATTTTCAAGCCATTCCGAGTTCCAGCTCGTGTTCCCCTTCCGTATCCAACCGGCTATGCGGGATATCTTGGATAGCCTTCAATCTATCTTTGACCATAGTTATTCGGGTATTGATGTTCCCTGCAAGGTTTTCTTTTTTCCAAAAAAGCGGCTTTGTTTCGATGACGTAAATTTTCTTTCCATAGTTGTTGTTCAAAATTTGGCCCCTGGCATGGCGATTCTTGTCTGAAGAAAGGATGGGTGGGTGAACCAGGCGGACTCCACTCTGAAATATCTTCTTGTAAAGTGCAGAACAGGGTTAGTGTTCAAAAGGAGAGGTGTATGGTCACTGTGATAGGTCGGTAGAGAGCTGACCTTGACATTCTTGTACATGGCAATCCACTCCATGGAAGCCAAGCAACGGTCAAGCTTTTGTCTGATGTGGAGATTGAATTTTCTTTTATTTGTCCAAGTGAAGGCCGGGCCCTCATGTTTAACATCCACCAAAAGATTTTTTTGAATAAAATTTTCAAAACCCCTCAAGTGAGAATGAATCGGTCTAGTCCCTCCCCATTTCTCATGGTAATTTCGGATGCAATTCCAATCACCCACCAGGCTGACGGGAGCCTTAATGTCAATTATGAGCTTAGTCATTTGATTCCACATTTCCATGCGGTCCTTGTGTTTTAAAGGAGAATAAGTGGTAATAAGAAGAAAAGACTTATGCTGCGCAAGATCTGTAACAATGCTACCAATCCAAGAATTGCATTCGACTAAGGTCTGGATGTTAACTTTATCCGACCACCATAACCACATACCCCCTGATCGGCCTGAAGAAGGGACCACCACATAGTTAGAAATATCCCTGCGCCTGAAGAAATCCTTGCTCTGAATAAGATTGCATTTAGATTCCGCAATGAACACAATGTCTGGATTAATGGAATGGACCAAACTGTCAATATACTGGACTGTCGGGTGTCCATTCCCCCCCCCCGACAGTTCCAGGATATAATTTTCATTGGGGGGCGGGCAGCTTGTTGGGGCCAGCTGCCTCTGCCCGTTGATCTTCGTCCTGTGTCCAAACTGCAGGTTGAGAGGTAGAGGTTGTATTCCATTCTACAGGTTTAGAAGTCGAAGCCAAATAGCTGTTTGCTTCCAATTCTTGAAGATGAAGTTTCCTCCTGGACCTTCTTTTGAATTTCTCTATCGAGCCTGGACGCTTCCCCCTCCCAGAGGTTGGGCTTTTTACAGGTAAGAGGTGTTTTGGGCTTGGGCTAGAGAAGATAATATTATTGGATGTATTTGTCAGGTCTGGTGGGCCATAGGTTTGGGTTTGGTCCATGAAGGGTTGAAAATACCAGGGTTGGGGGGGCGGGGTGTTAATTCCACCCGGGACAGTCACGTGGGGGTTATGGAAATGGATAACACTTAAGGGACTGGGGCCCAGGTGAGGAGTTTGTGGGTTAAGGGTAGGTAATGACTGGAGGTGTGACGATCCAGGGGTCACAGACCAAATTTGTCCTATATGGGGGTTGTCCGTAGTGTTGGTACACTGGGGAGGTGTGGGGTCATTAAAGGGGGTGGTATGGTAGCGCCATGGTGGGAGTAAGGCCTGACATACATTATTGACCAGATCAGACTTAAAAATATGGATTCCCGGTCCTTGCCTGGAATTATATTCTTGCTGGAGATTTGACGATCCCTCATTAGCCTCGTTGAAACTGGGTCTCTTTCCCCCACAAGCAGTCCTTCCTGCGGATGAAAGCCAGTCACCATAGTTGAAAGATAATTGAGCCTTGAGCTTCTCCTGCACGTGGATAGGGAGATTTGGAGTAATTAAGGCCTTTAATTTTGAAAGCTTCTCACAATCGTTGTGCCTGTGGCCCAAAATCCCACAAAAATAACAGAATCGGACTATCCTTTCAAAGGCCAATTCAAAATTTTTGATTCTTCCCTCTGGCAATTTCACATACACCTCCGTGGGTAGTTGGTGATGAACATTGAGAGCAATCTTGATTCTCGCAAAGGAGCTCCAAGAATCAACGATCTCTTGAGCTGGTGGAATTGGATTCCCCACTTGAGAGGCTAGGTGCATAATGAAATCTTTCTGGAGATACTCTTGGGGTAAATCATAAATTCTCATCCACAGTTCTACAGTTTTTAAAGAATAATCAGAGGGTGCTGTATTTGGACGTCCCTTCTCCACAAGCACAGGATCGTTGCTGAAGAACCAGGGGGTTCTTCTACATATTTTGTTGACCTCTTCATCGTTTTGGAAGACAATAAGGAAAGCATTGTTTGGATAATCCAATAACTGCCATGGGTTTGTTGGATTCCACATCTTGCTGATCCAGTCCTTGAAGCCCGCTGGTCGGATTCCTGAAGGCGATAGCACTGAGGCAACAATCGATCTCTTCCATTTCAGATTATCCACCAAGGGTAGATCCTTGATTGCCATAGGAGATTGCTGCCTTGGCTGGCCTAACAGCTTTTGAAATTTACTCACTATATAATCCTCATCTTGTTCCGGTCTAGACTGATGCTCGTCCATCTTGATAGGGGCCGGAACCTTGCTGGAAGGAGGGAGAGAATAGAAGGATAAAACCAGAATGGAGCTCAAGGACTAACCTGAGCAGTAACAAGCTTGATGACGACAAGAAGCTGACTGGGATCCAGCCGACCAGAAACACTGCCGGGAAGGTACTACCCGAGGATCCAGGATAGCACCTGGAAGCAGTCTCCCGACGAGATAAAAACTTCCGAGACAATGGGAGTTAAAGAGGGTGTTTTGGGCCGCCCAGGAGGTCTTGTTGTCTCTTCTTTTTTTTTTTTGTGCAAAAGGTCTTGTCGTCGCTCGAGCCAACCGACGCCTTCGTGGAAATGAAATGACGAGGATGCCCCCACGATGTTAGCCGTCTGGACCAGGGGCATGTCAATAAGATATCAAAATCATTTTTGCATTTAGTTACGAAATCATCTATATAAGGTGCTCGGTTGAAAAATAGATATCTTACGTATCTTACGACAAAAGTATATAGAAAATTAAAATAGCTAAAAAGTAATGCTGTCATGAATGGCGATGTGTGACAAAATCACCGAGAATGTGTATAACAATGTGAGAGCCTACGGGAAAGAAAAGGAAACCTCGTCTCTTTTTGTCAAATAAAAAAGTGTATGGATATATTTTATCGTGAAGGTCAATTTTTTTTGACTAATTGTATTAAAAAACATTATTTAGGGAACCTCATTATAAATCATGCCTCTATTATATATAAATTTAGGTTACCTCATTATAATTTTAAATTGTATTATCTCTAATTTATTTTTGATTTATTTAGTTCTCTTTTCCCTTTTTCTAACTATATTGATCTGTTCAACTTTTGACCAACCTCAGTTTCGGACATTGTCATATCTCCGTTTGAATTCTCCATTTTCATATTTGTCGGAATTTTGTTCAATAAAATAAATAAATATATGCATCTATCTTGATGATGGCATCATACTTGAAGTCTGTTTTTTGGTCATAGGATCTTATGGGGTGTTTAGTTGCATGATAATGAAGGTTTTTGTTTTAATTTTTAAAAATTGTAAGAAAACTTGTTAAAAGAGGTGTTTGGTAACCATGACAAATTTATGTTTTAAAAGTGATTTTCTTCTTAAACAAAAAAAGAGGGTCTTACCTCTTTCTTTTTTCTTGTGGTCCCCCACTTTGTTTGGTCATGTGCGGTAGTTACTCTTTTTTGTAATCACATCCCTCCAAACATGATAATTTTATGTCATGAGTTGGTTCACTTTTTATTTTAATATAATTTTTTATCATGAAAGTGTACAAAAAATTATCATGCAACCAAACACCCCATTAGTGTGTGTTGTTAATACTTGAGAAAAAATGATTTAATAGGCCAAATCAAGGCTGTGAAAGAAAGTTTGAGGAAATCAATCGAGCTAAAAATATTTCTATACAAAATTTCCTCTTGAACAGGAAGAACGAGATGTGATTTCTCTGTTTGTGGGGTTTCTGCACCATTTATTTATTTATTTGTTATAATCTTGACATTTTGCCATCATATCTCACCAAACATGACACCTTTATGTTTTTAGCTATCTTTGATTTTACTTCGATAAATAATTGTATCATAAAGGTGAAATAGAAAATGGTTTTGCCATCAACCATCTTTTAAGGTATCAATTGTCAACATAATTTTCAAAGCTAAGAAATTACACACAGCCTGGCATCACATTATTGATAAAGTATTTTTTTAATTAGGTAGTGAGGCAATTGAGCTTTCAAGCACAAAGATATAAAATGATATATGTCTATATATTCTTAGTCTTATTCATTCTTGATAGGTAGTGTGAGGCAATTGAGTTTGTTTTACATGTGCTACAAAATGTTATAACAATTTGGTGGACAACACATATGTCAATTACCCTTAAAAGTTGTTCAGTCACAAAATAATTTTTATATGCTTTTTTATAAAAATAATTATACACTAAAATAAAATGATGGCCAAAAATGTGAAACTATAATGTTTCGTGAGATACTAAATTGACTTGTGAGAACATGTATGAAAAAAGAAAGTGAGAGGTACCAAGAAAGAAAATAAAAAAACAAAACAGAGAGGAGTCACCTTTTTTCGTCCAAGAAGAAATGACTTGCATAAATATTTTTATCACCATTGCTATAACGTGATATTTTTTTTAGTTAATATCCATATTGTTGTAGCCATCATGAGTCAAGAATTAGTTGGTATTTCGTATTTTTGATAATTTTATTTGTCAAGGGTTTATGCGGTATCAGCACATACCGAGGCCAGCAAACATATGAAGCCCATCCATCATAGGGCCCAACCCAGTAAGCTTGTTGAAAGGCTCCACAGAGCCATCGAGCTTCGGCAGATCAGAGACATGGCTTCGAGTAGGGTTGGGTAGGGAGATAAATTACTGTATTTTCAAGGGTTATATTAGGTACCTTGAATCCATATTTAGATTCATATTGAAAGTGAGATATAAAACAGTTGGATTATTTTGATATAAACTGGGGTGAATGGGGATAAGTTTGAGATTTGTTTGGGAAGTTTTATGGGTGAATGGGTGCCAACAGAAGTGTTCTTTGGACGAGAAGAAAAATGAGAATCCGTGTAAAAACCCAAGTTTAGAATTATGAACTTGTTTATTTGATATTTTTGGACATTTCCCCAGAATTATTCATTCTCCCATGGTGTTGTCGTTGCAAAAAGTAAAAATCTTAAAAAAAATAAAAATATTCTGTCATTCAAAAGTACGTCCTTCTGCCCGAGAATTCCTATATATTTCACAAAACTTGTTGACAAAATTACCTTTCTCAAGTAACTACTATCTCTTCCTCCTTTCTTTGATGCCCCTGATCGCCCTAGTGAATTAAGAGACTGACAAATTTATCAAGAAAATAAGAAGGGGCCAGACAGCTGGCTACATTTTGGGCATTTCTATCACTTAATTTTTTACACAAAACATTTAGGCCATGTTTGGTACGAGGATAAGTTGAGGATAAACACCCCAAAATTTAGGGGATAAACTTGGTTTATCCCCAAAAAATTTTGGTGCCAAACAGGCCCGGCCTTACAAGACCCGTTTGATACAAAACTAATCCGGAGATAAACTTGGTGCATGAATTTTTAACTCCATTACTGAACAGAAATGAAAACGAGATCTCACGGTGCAAATTCTTTAACTTCACCGGCAACATCAAACCCAATTCAACTGCCATGTAATATTCTTTTTCTGCTCTCTCTCTCTTTTTATCGCCGGTGCCGCAATGGTCATGAATGGTGACCGAAGGATAGAAATGCACATGTCAAAACCCGTGACCACTCCAGATGAGAAGGTTTCAGATTTGACCATCTCTCATCATCACCAGAGTGAAAGAGTGAGTCCACCACCTTCTCAATCAGAGAGGTGATGTCTGCCAATGCACTAGAGCAGTTGCAAGATGTTCTTTCGGTTTCTTCTTTCTTCAACTCATATCTTCTTTTCTTTAGTACCCCCAAATTAAATATACAAGAAGGGATTTCTTGTGTCCCCCTCTTGGGCGGGCATCAAATAATGTGAAGGGAAAGGAAACCTAGATGGTGGTACCCTCGATTTCAACAACACTTGTTGCTTTCTGACAAGGTAAAAAAAAAAAAATGCTTCCTAGCTTTTTGTTACTGTTTGCCTTCTTGTCCCCCCCCCCTTTTTTTTCATTGTTCCAATATATATCTCACCTCCTGTGCTCTTTTTCTCAGCTCATGTGTCGTCTTCAAAGGCGGTCTCAACTTAAGAGACCTTGGATCTGATGAAATAAAGCAGATAAAGTTTTGATTGAAAGGGAAAAGACAATGTGTAGGCGTTGGATTTTGTGTTTTTGACTGCCTGTTGTTCAGAAGGGGTTGTCTTCCTTCTCTCGTCGTTCACAACCTACTCGTACTAATCCCAAGGAAGCCTTCAGAGTGTTTGGGCTGTTAATTGGCATGTCAGTAAAATACCCAATAGAAGAAAAAAAGGTTTCATGAACCCACAAGGAATTTAAACTGTTAATTTTTGTTAGAATAATTATGTATCTGCAGGTAGTACCCAAAAGGTTTTATGAAAATAATATAAGAAAGATGTCAATGCAACTCATAATCAAGGTTAAGGTTGTGAGTTAAATGTCCTATTTAATACAGTATCAGAGCTCATATTTATTTCAACATGGATCTTGTCTGTGCTTATTTCCATTTGTGACTCATGTGGTAGGGAGTTCTCTTATTAGTAAAACATAAATATTGTGCCAACTCCACTTATAGTTTTAAAGTTTTGAGTTGGATGGCATTTAGTTTAACAAATTCCATGTTTAACTTTTTACTGAATGATAAAAATGTTTAATTGTAATTAAATATTTTATTCACTAACCAGGTTGATTTATACTCGTTATTCATGGGCAGGTTAATTACCTGGCTCCAACTTCCAACCTAGGTAAGAAGATCAAATGTTGAGAATAAAAACTAAATGCATAACCTAATATTTTAAAAGTTTATCAAGGCACCAAAGACGAGTTAGCAGGTTGATTAAAGTTATTTTTTTGAATAATCTGAACACTCGACCTGATATTGGAAGCCCGTTCGGTTCTGTAAAGTTAATAATTTACCAAACTCCCTCAGCCCTTATCTTCGTTTGAAAATTCGTGAATATGAAGATTCTCCCTTCCTGAGTCACAGCGTGAGTCAAATGTTGCGCCTCACTTGACCCAACTATTAGGGTCTGTTTGGTATCATAAAATTTTAGGGATAAACTTGAGTTATCCCCTAAATTTAGAGGATAACTTGAATTTATCCCCAAGTTATCCCCGTACCAAACGGCACCTTAGGAGGTGCAAATTAACGAGCACGAGTTGAGCCAAGTCGAATAGTACGGTGTTCAAGCTCAACTTGTTTATTTTACACGAGATCGAGTTCGAACTTGAGTTTTAATGAGTATGTTAAACATTGTTCAAACTTGGTTCGTTTATTAATCGAGTCGACTCGAGTTCAATCTCGAGTAATAGTTAGACTAAAATTCAATTCATATTCAAACTTAAGTTATGTACAAACTTGTTTTTAAAATTTAAAATCAGTAATTTCTTTGTGAAATTCTAAATTTAATTCATTTATGAAACTCGATCAAAGTTTAAATTCAAATATTAAATTATTTAATATATTTAAATGACAATATACAATTATTAATATTGCTAATTTTAATTTTTAAAAAATATATAATAAAATATTTAATCAAATTACTCACGAGTATCGAGACAAATAAGAATTTGTTCGAATTTAACTTGTTTAATAAGTCGAATTTTATTTTTTGTTCAAAGTTATTCATTTAACATAATAAATTAGTTGAATCAAATTTTTATCGAACCGAATTTCAAACTAGTCGGTAGATTATATTAGTTCGTTTGCACCTCTACCAACCGGCAACCATGTCAATATTACGACGAAGTCCTCTAAAAACCAGAAATTACGCGTACAGTCAACATCAGTCAAAAAATCAAACGCTGACGTCGGATTGGGTCCCACGTGACGAATCTGTACGATACCGGCCCTGAGCCGGGCGGCGGGCGCGCGTGTGGGAAACTGTTGACGTCAGACGGCGTAATAATCTTGGATTCGGGGAAACCTGCGCTGCGCCCTCCTGCCGGCGAGGGAGCAGCGCCGCAGAAGAGCAGCGCCTGCCGGATGGCCAGGCCGGGCCACCGCCACCCCCGTATGGCATGGGGATCGCCGCCCGTCCCCGACCCCCCTCCTCCGCCGCCCCCACCCGCCACCGTTCTCGGTCTCTCTCCTCCCTCGAAACGTCGTCGTGCGCGATGATGATCGATCGGATTCCAACCCAACGGCCACATCTCCGGCCCAGATCGGCGGCGCCGCTCCGGGATCACCAGATTCATCGCCTACCACCGTTGCTTTCCCGCCGCGCGTTCCTCCGGCGGCACGCACCCTCTCCTTCCCGGCGGAGGCCGAGATAAAAGAGAAAGAGCCCCCCACCAGGTAGGTGTCAGCCCCCCCGGCGGCGATCCCCAGGCTCCTCTGCCGGCCGCGAGCGCCGAGCAGATCGGCGTCCCGGAGAGAAGCGAGGCAAAGGATAGGGCGAAAGCAAAAGGGAAAGCAAAAGAAACGGCCGTGGCAGCTGAAGCCGACGAGCCTTCTCCCGGCCCTCGGGATCGCCATGACCGCCGCGTCTGCTCGCTGAATCTGCACCTTTCTCTTTTCCATGCCTCGTGACGACCACCCACGGAGGGGGGCGGCAATCATAACAGTCACCACCCAACCCAACGGAGGGATGCCGCTCCGCCCTGCCGGCCTTCTCTCCGACGTCGTCTCGGTGGCGCCACCGGCGGCGGCCCCTCCTCCGCCCGCGCCCCGTCCCCCACCGCCGCGGCTTTCCCAAAAGCTGCGATCTTTGTCTCTCCCGCTTCCACGACTTTGTCCTGTCCGTCTCGCTCCGCCGTTCGCCGGAGCAAATCGGTCTTCCAGACAGGGTACCTGCTCGTGCCGCCGGCCGGAGGAATCCCACGGTTGGCACCTTGCTCTGCGCACTTCTCCCTGCCCGCCGCCGCCCCACCAGCGACGGCGTGGTCTCCGGTGGGACGGGGACAGCCTGCGGATGAGCAGGAGAATAACGATGCTCAAATGAAATCACCTGGAGATCCAAATGAAACTGAAATGAAGAAATTAAAAATATCACATATTTAAAACAGACTTTTTTGTCTATTGTTATTTATATCGAAATTTCATGTTTTCATGCTTAATTTATGGGAAATGTTTTTATTGGATAATTTCGTCCATGTCTTTCAATACGAACTGTAGAAAATAAAACACACAAGATAATCGAACATATGCTAAGTTGAAGTAGATAAAATACAACCGTAGTATGGTTAGCATGATTAATCGAACAATATCTCAGAGCTTTGAATAGGTTAGCAACTTGTTAAAAAGAAAAAGATGATACGAAAATTACTGAAGTCTCCCCCTATAATCATCCGTTTATCAGCAAGTGACTACTTTTCTGTAGAATGGCCTTCCACTTTCTTATTTTTTTCTCTATTTTGTTATATAACAAATAGATAATTAATTGTAAAATAAACAACCAACTAACAATACAACAGGTACCCCTGATTAGTTAAACCGAATGAATCAAAACAACTTGTTTAGTTTGATTGTTCTAGTGGGGTGCCCTTTAACTACCATACCAAATAGTTGCATTGGACAACTCTATATATGACTATTAATTTTGAAGATGAGGGCGAAAGAAATATTTAGTGCAAACAAAACATGATAAGTAATATAAGTGTTCACTTGTGTTAAATTTGATATTAATTTTCCTTCTTCCAAAAATATCAATATCAAAGTTGATACACTACTATTTTTTATACTCTCACCAAACTGGACATAATCTTTTATTTTCTGACAGACTCTTGAGATTGTTTAAGATGGAATATCTCTTATTTAACAGCTTAACTTATCTATCACATATTAACTCCCCATTAGTTTATGCCTGGTTTGGTTATAGTTTTATTTTCGATACTATATCAATATTTTCAAAAGTTGGAGTATCAATATCAAAATCAATATAAGTTGGCACTTATATTACATAACTTATTTTGTTTGTATTACAAATTTCAAAATAGATACAATTAACCAAACATTTTTTAATGATTATTATCACTATCAATTTTAAAATTGATAGTGATAGAGATGCTTGATAGTGTTATCAAATAGGACATTAAGTGATAAATCTTAACTTTTAGCTTTAAGGTATAATCTTTTTATTTGGATATAAAATTAATAATTCATGCATATATACATATAATACTTTGACTAAGTAAAATTATTATATCTTTTTAATCTTGTTAACTATTTTTCTATTATAATATAAGAAGTTAGACAATTCAAATTAATCAAAAATTCATCTTAGTTTAGTACTAAAGTCAAAAAAATTATCTCAAATAATTAAAAATAATTAATAATTTTTATTGATTTAATATTATGTCTTAAAATTCTAAAAAACGGCATAGATATAATTGCATTAGTAAATAGTTATATAATTTAAATATTATACTAAATTTTAAAAAATAAAACAGGATTGTTTGGATTTAGATTAAACATGGCAATTATATTGCCATTTCAAAAATCAATATGCATTATAATATGAACAGTACATTTAAGTTCTCACGTGGTGATGCATTGCAAGGTATATACCAAGGTCAAACAAAACCTTTACGAGGTGTTTGGTTGCACGATAAATTGAGTTTTTATTAAAATTTTACGTGTTTGTAACAAAACTAGTTAAAAATAGTGTTTGACAAACATTACAAATTTATGTTTTTAAAAATATTCCTTTTTTGTACAAAAAAGAGGATTTCACCTCTTTTTTTATCTCGTGGTCTCTCCACCTTATTTGGTCATATATGACATCCACTCTTTTTTGTTATCACATCTCTCCAAACTTGATAATTTTATGTCCTCATTGCCTAGTCCACATTTTATTATAATATAATTTTTTATCATAAAAATGTATAAAAATTTATCGTCACCCGGTTAGTCTCTCAATTAATTTTATTTAATTTTGTTGAATAATTATTTTTTCTAAATCTGTAAAAAATATTAAATATAACTAGAAAATATGTTTTTGAATAAAAAATTTGATGTCTACGCATAGTACTTTTATTTAGAAACTCAACATCTTCATAAGAAATTCATGTATTACACATCAATGTCCACACACAGAGAGAGACACACACATATATAGAAGGGAATTCCGACAAGAGATTCCTATGCCACAACATGCGTCATCTCCATTATTCTGCCCACTAATTAAATTCACTGATGATAATGCCTGGCTTTAGGTTACTTTCGTTTTAGCTGTGATTATCTCGAAATCATCCTTTGTTTTGATAATTTATTTCTTACTCTGTCATAGAAAATGTAACCGGACCAGAGTTCTTCTTATAACAGTTTTTTTTATTTTTTATTTAACTATAAATAAATAAAACTTGCAGTGTCTATTGAATGTACAGATACATATACTATATATACGCACATAAACATACATGGATGCATGCAAAACTTTTAAATCTTTGATTAAATTCGTTTATACAAATAAAAACCCTTAATAATCGACATGCATAATACAAACAAAACTCCTCCTATGATCGCCTAGCATTCTTAACACTTGAGGAAAGGTGGGACGTATGGGTCCTCAACTACATACCAGACTCTGTGCATATAAATTTGCCACAGTACTTCTTTTAAATTTCATGAAATATAAGTATGTCTAAGATCTTAACCTATCAAATGTCACAAGAGCTTAATTTATTTACTTTCCTTGGTGATTTCTAAGTTCTTTTCTATCCTAGGTAATTTATAGCTAGTTTTCAAAGTGTGCGTCCACTTAATTGCTATTTCTATGCAAAGTAAGGACCTTGCAACTTGAAATATATATATATACACACTCACAGCACTTATCAAGGCCCTGCCTTGTACTAATACATGTCCATTTTTGCAAGTTATTTACATATCCTTCGGGTGCGGTATGTACACTTGTATACTTACCGTTAGCTTGGTAATCATTTGCCACTTAACCTATCAATGCCTAAATATTTTTCATTTTTAATATTTTCACTGAAAGTATGTATAATCATTAATTATAAGAAAAAAGAATATTTACAACGATACTAAACCATCCTCAATAACCACAAAATCATCGTCGTATCGACGACAACTTCTCATCCGTCGTGCCCATCCCTGATAAATCTATCATCAATGACGATTGATAGCAATTTTTGGATAAATCTGAACGACTTACAAAAAATAACTTATCGGCAACAATTTGATAAGTCTTCGCAAAGTTATTCCCAATAATTTTTATTCATGAAAAAAACATTTATTAAAAATTAGAAATTGTGTATAAATACAAAGATCTATCCTATAAAACTTATAATCACGAGAATCGATGTATGATTACGTAGATTTATCTTATAATTACGAGAGACGATATCCAAGCACCATTAATTTATTCTTATTCTTATAAGATCTATATCAAGAATTCGTGTGGATTACATTGATCTTCCACAAGTTTATTCTCACAAGATCCTGTTCTATCCCAGTATATAATCTTTAACGACAGCTTTACTTTATTATCCCCACAACCTTATTTTATTATACCCGTACCCTCGAGAAATACAGCGCATCAGATATTTAATTAAGAGATCGGATCCCCTCATGAGGTCTCCTGAGGGGGTCCGGTAAGATCACTTACATTTTTTTGACGTGACAGATGATACGATGGGTTTTAAATGTGATATGATGCCAGTCACATCAACAAAATGTGAGTGGCCCGACCCGACTCCTCAGGAGGTCTCTTGATGAGATCCGATCTCTTTAATTAATTCCAGTGTTTATGTCAGGTTGGAGCTGGACCCTTTAATCGCACGCCGGCCCCCCCTTCTCCTCACTTTCTTCTCCGGCGTCTCTTTCCCTGTTCGACGCAACATAAAGCGAGCGCCCCCTCCGATCAGTCGTCGCTCTCAGAACCGGAAACCTCGGTGCGGGGAGACTCCAGATCAGAAGTACGACGACCGCCTCCCCCCCCCCTCCTTCCCGGACGACGCCATTAGAAAAGCGAAGACGGAAGGTTTTGCCTCTTGCGTGCCGGAGAAAGAGCAGCGAGAGAGTTTGCACCGGCCGGCCACCAGCGGTGCGCATGCACGAGAAAGAGGGCAAGGCGGCGGTGGCGGGGAGGGAACCGGCGAAGAGAAGAGCAGCTCGCCGCGCACCGGCGGCGCTGGCCGGCCCTGCCGCTCAGTTCTCCCGTCTCGTTCTTGTGGCCTTGAAAGGATTGCACGCCGCCGTGTGTCGGTGACCGCGAAGCTACGCCGCCGTGCGCGAGCGATGGTACTCCGGTCACCACACGCTGCCTGTACGCGGCGGCGCTACAGCTGCCGGAGCCGGAGAACCCGATCCGATCGATCGTGTGCCCTATCTCAGGAGACGATCCGAGGGCCTGGGTCGAGACAACAAGAGGCCTGCGTGCATGCCTCTCTCCTTCGATCTCTTTAACGCCTTCTTGAAAGATGCAAGTGAGACCGTTCAAAGGCTGATGCGCTGTTAATCGGGTGTGCTGTTCTCCCCCACAAGGCCGACTGATCGCTAGGGTTCCTGTACGGCTTCTCCCTGCTTTTAGGGTTTGGTGCGAGGTCTCCTGTTAACACATTTCCGGGACCCCCTTCTTTAATCAGGAGAATATATAGTTGTAATGGTGAGCTGGAAAGATTTTTCTGTGAATTAATAATATATAGATAGAGAAGCATTATGGATTGAAGATCTCTTTTCTAATTATGCTGTGTTATATATATATATATCATTTATAAAAAAGAGTACAAGTATATATATTTCTGACACTCAAAAATCCAGCCGAGTCAGTCATGTCTGCCTCCGTACTGATATTTGCTGATACCCCTGGTAATTCACAACATTAAAGACAGAGAGAGATAGTACGTACGTACATCACAAAAGGCTTGCCTTTCATTCTCAAATTACTTTCCTTTTGTGACCCCACAAGTTATATCAAAGCCAAGACAGATAGGGTGTTTGGTTACAAAGAGAAAAAAAATTCAAGTTTATATATTAAAATAAAATCTAATGGGGTGTTTGGTTGCATGATATTTTTTTGTACACTTTCATGATAAAAAATTGTATTAAAATAAAAAGTGAACCAACTCATGACATAAAATTATCATGTTTGGAGGGATGTGATTACAAAAAAGAGTAACTACTACACATGACCAAACAAAGTGGGGGACCACAAGAAAAAAGAAAGAGGTGAGATCCTCTTTTTTTGTTTAAGAAGAAAATCACTTTCAAAACATAAAAATTGGCATGGTTACCAAACACCTCTTTTAACAAGTTTTCTTACAATTTTTAAAAATTAAAACAAAAACTTCCATTATCATGCAACCAAACACCCCATAAGCTGGTTAAAAAACAAAAAATTATCATATTTGGTAAGATATGATAACAAGGGATGAGATATAACCTAAACCGGTGAGGACAAGGAGGAAAAAAAATAAGGTCTCACCCTTTTATCCAAGAAGAAATCCACTTTAAAGTTATAATTTTATCCTGATTGTCAAACACCTCGTTCAAAAATCTATTTTAATCATCAAGCAATCAAAAACATCTTATAAGATATGCTTTTTTATACACACACACATATATATATATAGCTTCCCCCGTCTCCAATAAGAACACCGCAAACCATTCCTAGATGTGTGCAACTAAAAACGTACTGGGTCTCTTTTTCTGACATAATATATCTAGAGGATGTTGGATTTGAAGTGGTTAAGAATATTGGAAATGAAAAGAATAGGAGTAACCTATTAGCTGCCCTCTATCTTATTGCAAGGATTGTCTAGGTCTTAGTAATTAATTAAGCAGCATACATACATAACAAGCCACATTAACAAGTAATATCTGAAAAGGCTTCGAGGCATCTCTTTTTAAACAGACAAATAAAGAGATATTTGTGACAACCCTGATCCCTGTGCAGGATAACACCAATGATCAAAAGATAAAGCACAATGAAACAAGCAGCTTTTTTTTTACGAGATCATGTCAGAGGATATCTATCTCACATTCTTATCCCAAAGGCTGTAGCCACTCTCTATCGATGGGGCACTCATGAAATTTTCTAACATTCTTGTTGTCCTTCTGATTAATTTAATTAATATATGGGCAAAGTAGGTAATAAAAATTGTAGGCTTCCATCATGTATGAGTTTCAATAAGCCTATTCAGAACTTGTGTATTGTACCAAGGAATAACTTCAAGCTGACTGTCATTATTTATTTTCATGAATACTGACTAGAAAATGGGGGCAACCAGACAATAGATAGTAGATGATTTTGGAGGCCTACAAGTTTTTGGACATAATTACAAAGAATTTTCTTAAACAATCTGTGGAAGCTCAACCAGTATCCATTTAAAATGGCGATTCTTATAATTAAACCCCATCAAACATAAACCACTGTGATGTTTGGCTTGTCACAAAGGTGCTTGATGCTTGGGCTATCCTGATTAATATACATATATATTTTTTAATCGATTTTTTAGATAAAAAGATATGTGATCTTTTTTTTTCTATTAAGTCTTCTCCCATCTTTTTTTTTGTTATAATTTATTCCCACGTGAGAAGATACCAATATTTTCTCTCTAAGATGAAATTGGTTGCAAATAGAAAAAAGAGGCAACTTGATAATATATACACATTATATATACACATAAAGGTATATATATTTATATTCAAGTTAAATATACTTTTATTGTTTGGAACTGAGTTTGATTCCATATAAGTGATTTTATTTGATATGACCATTTCTGTGGGCGTCCGCATTTATAGTTCAGATTTTATGAAGGTCAAAGGGGTGGGGGCGCTGATGCCGGAGATATACGTGGATCATCATGGACCAGAGATTTTGGATTGGACGGATGTGATTGGTCGGAGCTCTTTCCCGGTCCTCCTTTTGACCTTCCCCCGCCCATTGTTTTATTTTGAAAACAACCCTTCGCCATCCTTTTTAACTGACTTCTGTCCGAAAGGGATAAATAATTAATAATCACGAGTATTTTACACGAAAAAAATATTTTATTCTGGTCCGGCACAGGAAGTTACTTGATCAATCCAAGTAAAATTTGTCTAATCTTTCAATCTACTTTTTTTTTAAATTTATCTGCTGTTTTTCTTTAGCTAATGATATGTTGGGATGATTAAGATGCATCGCCAATAGCTTCTTTGATTACGTCAAAATAATATTACAATTTCAGGACATCTTGGGTACAGATGGTAATGATGTCCCAGGAAAGGCACGTTTCACGAAACGGCTGATGCCGTGTACGGTTACCCTTCCTTCTGTTTTTAATAACTGGACATGGTAACAAATAATATTTATATGTGCATCATATAAAAAAATTTTAAAACGATATGACAATACCATGCACCTTACTGGACGATGAAATGTCAGAAAAATACTGCACCTCCAGATTTTTGAGTTTTTTTTCTTTTGCACTTTCTTTTTGTTAGGAGATTTCAATGTGGTGCAATTTGTCTCCATTTGAAGCATTTTCTTCACAATTAAATCAAACCAGCTGGAATAAACTTTCAAGCTGAACATGTGCAATTGGGTTTGGTCCAGGAAGTCAAAAAACCACAATTTTCATCTCATAAATATTCATACTTCTAAACAAGAACATCATTTTCTTGATCTTTATTGCAGAACATAACTAAACGAGCTGAATGGTGTCTTCGGATCAAGGCAAACATGTCAGATCTGCTCAATTCATGAACCTAACAAAGAAAACCCTTACTTTCCACCTCCTTTTGCTACAAATAGCGAAAACACCCTAAAAGCTGGAAATATTGTCCCATAAATTCAGTCCAGAAAGCCCACATAAAATCCAATCCAAAGAAGAGGACAACCATTACCGAAAGCAGACGGCACTTTGGATGGATAGAACACTTGTATTTCCTCTTTTTCCCTTTTGCCCCCAAAAAATAAAAATAAAAACTCACCCCATTTTAAAATTTACCAGAACCCACTTAAACCAAGAAATTTACAGATGACCCCCTCCTTCTCGCTTCTTTTTCCCGTCGATTTTGTCTCATCCTAATTTCTTCAGCGTGGCGACGCCGTGGGCCGCCACGCGCGTGGTCTCGTACACCGGCAGCTCGCCGCCGACGCCGACGCCGACTCCCGGGAGGTTCTCCAGCTCGAACAGGTCCGAGCTCGAGTAGCTCGCGGCGCCGTCGTCCTCCTCGGCCTCGGCCACTTGTCCCGCCCGGAACCCGTGCGCGATCTTCTTCTTCTCCTCGTACCACCGCATGAACTCCTTCGTCGCATCCATCGTCGGCTTCCTCGACGGCGCCGCCTCGTGGAGGGCCCGCGGGCCGCTCCGGAAGTACTCGGGCTTCTGGTCGGGGTAGACGGACCGGTGCCCGTGCCGGCGGCCGTCCTCGTCGACGACAAAGCTCACCGGGAAGAATCTGACCGACCTCCTGACATCGCCTCCGGCGCTGGAGGGCGCGTTGTCCATGGAAGAAGGTGTCCTGCTGAGCCGCGAGCGCGAAGAAGAACAGAGAGATGCGTCCCCGGCGGGGTTGCGGTGGCCGCCGGCCGCCGGATTACCGGCGACCTTCCCCTTCTTCAGGCTTCCGGCGGACATAAACAGGGTGTTGAGGAAGCCGGCGAGCCGGGCGCCGGGGGAAACCGGCGTCTTCGCCTTCTTGAGCTCGCGGTACAGCTTAGAGCCTCGGAATCTGCCGCCGATGGAGTCCTTCGCGCTCTGCTTGGCGTTGTTCTCACCGGGGAGCTTCTTTTCCTTTCTCGTCTCCGGCGGGAGGCTGGTCCGGATGAGCTTGGGGTGGGGGCCGGTGTTGATGAAGGCGGCCGCTGCCGGCTTGTCGACGTCGGAGGAGGAGAACCCGCCGTAGCTGGAGTTGGACGAGCTGGATGTGGACTTGGCGAAGGGCCGGTCCCTCTGCTTCGGATGCCGGTGGTGGTGGTGCTGCACCACCTTGGAAGGGCGCCGCGGCAGAAGCTGATGGTCCTCCGCTGGGACGGGTCCGCTTCCGCGGCGGGGCGGCGCCGTCTTCGGGACGGACGCCGTACTCTTCTTGCGCTCGTCGGCGGCGGGACGAATGACGAGCTGCCTCCCCATGGAGCCCTTGGAGAGGTTGCCTTCGTACTCCTGGCGCCCCCTGCCGCCGCCGCCGTCGTCGATGGAGCGGTAGACGGCGTCGAGGAGGCTGGAGGAGAAGGAGCGCTGGTAGCCGCCGGCACAACCGGCGGCGGGGACCGCGTCATGGCCGCGGCGGCGATGGCTCTGTGACGTCTCCATGAGAGAAGCTCGAGAAAGAGAGAGAGAGAGAGAGGGGGCGAGAGGAGACGGGCGTCTGCTACTGCTAGCCGGCGATGCACCGAGCTGGTGCTGCTTCTTCCTCCGCTGGGCGCCGCCGCCGCATGGCTTTTGAGGAGGGGAAGCGGGTGCGCTCCGCCTCAGATGAGAACCTCCCTCGAAGTGGGCCGTAGCGCCGCCGCCTTTTATTGGGCCGACGTGGTCCCAACAAGGAGATGCTACCTGGGTAGGGAGGAGTATATATATATATATATATAAAAGATCCGATCCCTCGGAAGATCTCTTAAGCAAAATTCGGTCAGTCTTTTCACATAACTAAGAGAACAAATATATTAAATACTCTCATTTGTATGTATTAACTAGTGTTTGTTCCTTCATTTATATGAGAGGGATTGATCAGGAAATCTCCCGTGGAGATCGGGTCGATATATATATATATATATATTTGGAGGGGGCTACAGTGTTTTATTCGGGCAGTGAACCTGAGTTGTGTCGGGGATACTTTGATTAGATTAAAATGTTTGTACCTTGACATGTGTCCATATTGTGGATGTATCCTCACAAAACACAAGGATTCGTAGGTGCTTAAAATCGTCGATGTGTTGTAACTGTAGCCTAAGAAATTGTCGGGCGGCATTATATAATTTTTGTAGAAGATTATGTTTGCCCTGGGTACGTAGTTTTTATCTTTATGTTTTTTTATAAATAATATTTGTTGCGGATATGTATGTCAAATTAGTTGGTATTGCATACACAGAGACACAAGAGGAGAAGGAGGAGACAAATGATTTTAGTCCACGAGCTCCCGGAAATATCAATAATTTCAAGAAAATCTTCACAGTTGTCCGATCTTAACATGCCCATAATCTATATTCCATTTTTTTAAAAAAAAAAACGCATGTTGCTAATTTTGAACTCATACTTAGCGTAAGATATAAATTATTTTTTATTTTAATTATTAGGGATATTTTCTTCTTCCAAGCCTACGAACTATAAATAGGAACGGTAGTGGCAGCGCTTTCAAAGAGTACAAATGCAAATTTTAACTGTAAACACTTAATCAAGATTTTTTTTCCTTTTGGCACATTCATTTCGACAATATGGACGTCTTAGAAAGAAAAAAAAAACATTTTACGGGGTTTCTAAGAAAGTTCAAGATTTCAGGTTCTTTTTTTCTTACTTGTGTTGTGTGTATGTACTTCATAAAATTTTGCGTGGAAAATCAACTAATTTTAGGGGTTTAAATGTAAAAGTCCGACAACAAAGTTTAAAAGCAAAACCGATCGCGAGATCAAGAGGGAGATGAGATGACAAAGGGGGGGGGGATGATGATAAGATGTGAATGGGATCCAACAGAAGTATTTTAGCCGGCTCTTGAAAGCTCTCCCTACTAAAATATGATATCCATGTTGACATGGACGAAAGGGAGCCATTATTAAACGCAGCATGCACACGAGGGGCTGCTATACATTCCAAACATCTTACATCATACCACTGTTCCTCTCTCTCTCTCTCTCATGTATACTCAAAAGGCTCCAGTGTCTACCTAAATCTACCCTTGAATGTGGATGTATTTTCTATCACCGGGCGAGATACACATGGATCAAATATACTATGTGGGAGAACAAAATATGTGGACTTCATACTATAGTTGTGTCAAGAGTGATGGTGTTTCCTTCATTACCTGGCTGGGATAATATTGTGGACTTCCCATAAGAGTGACATGGATAGTGTTTGTAGATGGCCTAACTATGGGTGTTCACTGTTTGGTCAAACTGATAAATCAAAACAAATCAGTACTCTGGTTCATTTTAGTTTATATAAGTTTGGTTTCGAAAGTCTGTCAATCCAAAGCAAATCAATCAATTGAATAAGTAGACAAGGGAAAAAGGGCTCTTATGTTTCATTGTGTCCGATGGTTTCACTACGTGAAACTCACCAGTGGAAAATTTGGTTATTTTTTAGTATTCTTCCCGAAAGCTAGCAAAGCAAACTTATTGATATTTTTAAATCAACTGAAAAAAAAGAGAAAAGATATGACACATATCTTCTCTCTACCACATGGATATAAATGTTCGGATACAATCATGAGCCTTTCCTATAACATTCATTTCAATATTATGGCAAATTAATTAGACATTCAATTTCATGGCAGCTGGGTGGACTTATTTTTTCCCTGTCACTTGTCAGGTGCTTTTCTTTTCCCTCTTCAAACAGGTAGGAGGTTCTTCTTTTTCTTCTTTTCTTCTTTGGTCAATAGAGATAAGAGCTTCATATTTTCGTATAGGCATTCCTGGCTATCGCTTGTGAAAATTGACACATCTTCTCTTAACACCCTCGCCGTGGAGGTGTAATATAACCTGCTCCTCTTGAAGTAATATCTATTTTTATATTTCATGTTTATCTCAAGTTTCAGGTTTGTCAGGGAGAAATAATGTAAGTAAACTTTTAAATCATTAGTGCGAGCTCTGGTATAAGTCCTTTGTGATTATGTTCCTTATCAATTTTGGATTCAGAAAATAAGTTACTGAATAAGATTTTTCTGAGTATCAATTAATGGAGGGTCATAAAGACAGTGCAACAGGAGGGGGCACTGTACTGATGGTCCTGATGCACTGATGTCCTGTCAATGCCCACAAGAAGAGAAGACCATGGAATCTTCAGGAACCCTCATCATGTTTTGATAAAAAGGGAGAATGAGGAAGTGGAAGCAAACTGGAATTTGGAGAGAGCATACAAATAGATGGGTGGGGAATGAAGATGACAACTTTGGGATGAGTGGCCCTCTGACTAGAAGGTTGAGGTGGTTGGAATGCTGCTTCCCTCCTTGGGTGGAGAGGTGGGGAAGGTCATGTTGTTGGGGTCATGGTAGAACATGATTCATCTGCAAGACCATGCAATGCAAGCATTAATACTGCCCAAAAGAGAATCAGAGATGCAAGAGACAGCGGAATCTAAATGCAAATACCAACATGGGGCATGCTCAATTATGTAGCCACTTGGAGATGAATTGAATAGGAGTGCGCCTTTAAGGACTCATTTAGTATAAGTTTAAATTGGAAATAATCGTAGTTTATCTTCAATTAATTAATAATAAATTAAGAACATCTTCGTATTAAACTTGTACGAAATGGGCCCTAAAGGGATAGAACTTCCTCGAACTAGCAATTAAATATGAGTTTATTCTTAAGAGCCAACAAAGACCAAGCTCATCAAAGAAGAAGCATGTGTTGCTTCATGTAAACTGTTGGAAGTCTTGTCTCACAAGCCAAAATGAAAAAGAAATTTTCCGAAGAGAAGGACAAATAACCCCACTCGTCCAACGAGCTTCGGAAAATAATAACACTTTTCAAATATTCAAATTTGATTAATGAAGCCCACCAAATGAAATTTATTAATGATCAATTTAATATTCAAGTCGATAATCCCACAAACTATCACAAAAGTAAACTCAAGAAGCGAATTGAAATGCGTGTGCATGATAGGAGATGGACAAAAATTACACTATCAAACGTGTGTAATATAAATGACTATTAGATTATCTAGTATTTAAGGTTAGACGAACCATCACCTGAACAAAAGCTCAATTCAAGTGGAAGCGACAACGTCTTAAATATGCATTCTAAAAATAACTATCGCTGAGCTACGTAGATGAGCAAAGTTGTGATCATTGACCGACCCCTGGATATTTTCACTAGAAAAAAACTGGATATTTCTGCCCCCAAAAGACAGCAAGAATATGCATCCAAACTCTCAACAAAACCCAAATCAAATGCTCTCTATTAGACCGTGAATTCTAATTCAACATATTTGAAAACCATTACGGTAGTTCCACAAGCTATCAGAATCAGAATCAAACATGAAATAGTGATGTAACCTCAAAAAATCAAAAGATTTAGGTTTCTTTTATTTTGGAAATTCATTTTCCTCTTGAATTTGAATTAAATTTGATTAGACCTTAGCATTGACTTCTTAGGAAAATAGATGGTATTCCATAAAAATACTAACTAGGGTCAAAATTATATGTTGAGGTTATTCTGCTCTTTGAAAATTTGTTTTGACCTCTCCCCGTCGGATGGTGCGAAGATCCGACGTTAATTCCATCGAGATTACTCGAAAACCCTTGATTATCGTCATAGCAATCCATTAAAATAGAAGACAATGCATCCACAAAATAAGCATTCACACATAGGAGAAAACCCCATGAACTTGATGGAAGGCAAGCACTTGATTTATTTGAATTTAATTTGAGTTGATTGATTAAAATTGATTTGAGTTGAATTGGTTTGATTAATTTAAGTTGAATTGAATTGAATTTAATTTGAATTTGATTGATTAAATTTGACTTGGATTTTTGTTGGGATTGAATTATTTAAATTTAGTTTGATTGGAGTTGAATTTATTTGGAATTGATTTATTTGAATTTAATTTGAGAGATGTATTTGGTTGAATTAGATTGAATTGGGTTGATTGATTTGAGTTAAAAGATTTGTTTGATTAAAGTTAATTTGTTTTGAGGTTTGATTTAAGAAGTTGATTTGGATTGAGTGAAATTGATTTAAATTTGTTCAAGTCAGATTTGGCTTGAAATGAAGTTTGTTTGAATTAATTTTGTTTGAGCTTAGTTGAATTTGGTTGATGTTTCCGAATTTCAGATTTTTCTTTTTTACTTAGAATTCTGCAGATTTTTTATGATTTTTGGTTTCTTGTTTTAAATGTGAAGCTCATATTTTAATTGATTCAAACAAGTTTATCTTGACTGAGTTTAATTTGAATATGCTGGGATTTTTTATGTTCAGTGAATTAAATCATTATTTTCAGATTTCTGCAAAGTTGGCAGATTCTATTCGGTGCATGCATTTTCTGATTTAGATTACAAGTCTCTGATTTAAGTGATCTGATTTTGAATTTCAGACTTGGCAGACCTTAGATTTCAAATTCTGCAGATTCTTAAATTTTTTTCAGATTCTGGATTCTCTCTTATGCAAGTTTCGGCTAGCTATCTTCAAGTTTGTACATATTTCAGATTTCAGATTTTTAGATGGGTTAATTTCAGATTTCAGATTTTTAGATGGGTTAATTTCAGATTTCATATTTTACCGTTTTTTTCAAATTTTCTTTTGTCTTGCCTTCTAAGAGTTTCATGTGATTGTCCTCTCCTTGTAGCATCAATCAATGCACCGAACATGAAATCTTCATTATTTCTCCCAATATGAGACATGATTTACAGTCATGACCAGAAATTCGGTCCCTGAATCCTTGATGGGTTTGTCATTCATGGACAGCAATTCGGTCCTTTGAGTCTTTGATGAACCTGTCATTTATGGGCGGTATGTACCCGGTCTTTGATAGACTTATGGGCATCCCCCACTGTTTTGATGATTTCACTAGCATATGACCAGCATGATGGTATATTGATTATGCTTGAGCCTTGCATAGCTTGGTGAACTTGGTAAGACATTGGGGTCTTTTATAGACCTTTGTATGTCTACCTTAAGGACGTAGGGGCGGATGTTTAGTCGACCCCCCAACTAGTCCGAATTTTGAATTCTTTTAAGTTAAGCCGAGACGTAGGGGCGGATGGTTAGTCGACCCCCAACTAGTCCGATTTGTTGAATTAAATGTATATTTTTCATTTATTTTTCACTGTTTTGTTTGTTTTAAATTTAAATCTTTTTTTTGAAGGCTTGCGCTGTGCAGGTTCTGCTTCGGCCGAATAGAGGCTTGGTCCACTGTTTGAACCGGGCGGTTCTTTTCCTGAACCGGGGCTCATTCCCGCGGGGGGCGGCCGGCTTCGCCCGGTCACACCTCCCCTTCTTTTTTTTTGTGTTTTCCTTCACCGGTGGGCCCCACGGGATTTCCACCGTGGACATAAGTCCGGGGACATATTTCCCCCGGCTACAGTAGATCCCTCGACGGCTTCCGGCGCCCAACGGCAGCGCGAGCCATCTCCGGCGGCTCCTGCTCTCGATCGACGACGACGGCACCGGCAGCGGAAGAAGGAGGGGCCGTCGGCCCTAGGGGAGGGGGAAGAAGGCTTCTCCGGTGGTGACGGCAGTGGCTTATGGCCTTGACGGTGGCGGCAGCGGCTTACGGAAGCTGGCGAAGGCCCGGCGGAAGAAGGAACGAGCTCCGGCGGTCCCGATCACCTAAATGGGCAATCCCAACTCCTCCGGCCCTCCTCGCAGGAAGAAGGGGGCCTCCTATTGGCCTTGACGGCTCTGGCGGAAGAAGAAAACCAGCTCCGGCGGCGCTAGCACCTCCGGTAAAACAGGGGACGACAACGGCTATCGACCTCTCATTCCTCTCTCTCGTTTCTCTGGTCTTCTCTCTATCTGCCTCCCCCCCTGCATCGGCGGCCTTGGTGTTACATTTATAGGCTTCCACCCTTCCCTCTTTGCATCGGGAGACTTACCAAAGAGGGAGGTCCGGTTCCGAGACAGACTCGGGGGAATCCCAGGATATCCGGGATGGATCTCCTTCTTCACTGGTGAGCCTATTTTTGGGAGATTCTTCTTTCTTACGAGACTCACAATATCGGAGGAGTCTAACTTGGCATAGGAATCAACCAAGGATCCGTCTTTCTTGCCTTGAAGTGCTAAGTTTGTGGTAACCGTTGCACAGGAAAGATGAATGGGCCGGACCTTCATGCTCTTGCTCTATTGGATTTACGGGTTACCAATCCCATTGGGTTATCAGCACCAATCCTGTCTTTGGCATGCCTACTCAACCCCCATTGTTCCTTCCGCCTCTTTTCATCATTATGCATTTTTTTTCTTTTATCTTGTCCTCATTCTCTCCTCTTAGCCATCCAACGGAGCCAACATACCCTCAATATATTTTCTTTCAAGATGAATCACCCTGTCTGAGAGCTTTCTGCGGCAGCCTTTGGGGATTTAGTTCTTCTTCTGCCATTTCTCTATTAGTTTACAATTTGAATAATTGTGGCATCATTCAATCAATATTTGCTAACATTTGTTTGGTGTCAACAAATAGCTAATCAGAATCAGAATAATCATTTTCATAACAATATCTCTTATTTCGGTAAATTGCGTAACATTTTAGTGACCGCATGCGCTCTGGAAAGGAGGCTATATATGACAGGCTTTGCCAACATGTTTCATGGTTACTCCACGGCGAAGAACATTGTTAATGAATCGTCAACATGTCGTGCAGCATCGACCACAATCACAGATTTCAGACGTCAAGCTTGGTGTGTTTCTATACATAAAGAGAAATAGACCCATTGGGTAGTAGAGTGCTCCAGTAATTTTCGGGACACAGACGCTGATCGGAGATATATAAATATACAAGTGCTCAATTGAATAAACATGTCTTATTTATACATGGTAATGCATCAAAAATGTTGAAGATTGAATGCCTAGAAATGGAATGTTTGAAGTATAAACTGCAAATATAGTTAGCCCCATGCCATGGAACAAGCGTAGTTGACCACCAACTTCCCGTCGAAACCAAAGTTCTGCAAAATACAAGCAAATTCCAATGAAAGAAGTGAAATTCTCAGGTAGGTAATGAATGGGAACTCTTTGATAGAAGCTACAAAAGGTGAAAGTGAAACGGCTTCAAGGAATCAGAACCCAACAAAACCGATTTTACAAGTCATGAACCGATTTTACAAGTCATGCTCTCTCTCTCTCTCTCTCTCTCTCTCTCTCTCTCTCTCTCTCTCTCTCTCTCTCTCTCTCTCTACATATCTAGTGTGAATTTGGTTGTGTGCATGTGTACGTGAGTGCGCATCTGATACCTGAGAAACATTTCTACGACGGTTCATTTACCTAAATTATTTCATGGGAACTAATGTTATATTCAAATATTTCTTCCAGATGAAATTAGAATAAACGTTTGTAGGAAAATCTTCTTTAGAAGAGGTTCTCACCCCCTTTTTTTCCATCTTGTGCGCCCCTCACGAGTTACATGGTTATATACTACTTGCATGTTAAACATGACAATAACATGTTTCTAGTTGTTTTACACTTTATTATAATATACTTATTTTATTATAAAAATGTAATGAAATATGACCATACAAACACCCCATTAGATTATTTTTACCTTACTGGTGTAAACGGATGCGGATAAAATTCGGATTCGCTCCGAATTCGTATCCGTTTAGGCGGATAATATCCGATTTTATATATCCGTCGGAGCGGATATCCGGATACGGATATTATCCGAATGTTAATCGGAGCAGACACGGAAATGCCCGCTCCGCTCCATTTAAGATCCGCTCCGAATCCACCTTTGATAATATATACATAATATATATAATTATATATTTAAAATCATTATATTTACAAATATGATTAAGTATTCTTTATTATATATTAATATACTAAGTTAATATTGATAAATATATGATAAATTTAACATTTTATAATTTTATTTCTATGTATTTGTATATTATTAAATATATTAATTAAATAATATTTAATTAACATTCCGAAGCGGATATTATCCGTATCCGCTCCTAATCCGAAGATTATCCGACTTATAATATTCGATCCATATTCGTATCCGATTCGGACCAGATACGGATTATCTGAATAGCTAAACGGAGCGGATACGGAAATGTCATATCCGCTCCGTATTCGCTCAGTTTGCAGCCCTATTACTGGTAACTGGCATGCATGCCTTCTGTTTCTGACGTGCCACTTGCTACTGGTGGCTCTATAAAAAATATAGATAGATTCTATAAATTCAAAATTTATAATATAATAAAAATGAGGTCCTGGATCAGATTGTTCGTTTATCCACTCGTTTTTAGGAACTTCAGGAATGCACATAAAAAGTGTAGAAAAGTGAAAATCCTTTAGTCTTAGTAAAAGCCAAATAAGTCACCAAATAACATGTGAAAAAAGGGTTCCATGTTTTGACGCAAAAGATTATCTGCCATGTCAAATAAGAAATTGAATTCACCACGCTACAGATGGATGCTGCTGTGGGACAACTACGAGAACACAGCATTTTTCACTGCAAATAACTTTCTCACCAAGTAGGACCATGGAAGGATAACAAATATTTCTCGTGAACTCAGATGCAAAAAAACGAACAGTTTAAAGAAAGCTTACATTGTACAAATCAATCACAAGCTCGTCTGGATTGGGTGAAAAGGCACTATTTACATATACGAACTGCAAAGAAAAAGGGAAATTTTTAGCATTTGCATTAAGATGATAATCATTGGTTTCCCGGATAAGAAACTGTTACCAGTGTATCCTTGTGGAGTTGCCCTCTAAGAAATTCAATTATCTTAACAAACTTGTCTGAACCAGCTACCTGCAATTACAGAAAAATACATAAATGTGAGAAAATAAAATTTTGAATGTTACATAGAAAAGTTAAGGTTATAGTTTATCATTTTCTCCCCATGCACTCAAGGAAGTAAAAATAAGTGAGAAAAGTTAAGGTTATAGTTTATCATTTTCTCCCCACGCACACAAGGAAATAGAAATAAGTACCCACACTTGGGCTTTATGTAGGCTGCATCTAGTCTGATCTGATTCCTAGAAGGGCTCCAATTGAGATCCCTGACACATGACAATCAATTCCAAATGGAAATGAGGTGCCTAGCATTATATGTCGATCTTTTTATGCAAAACAGTATAGGTGAAAAATCTGAGCCTTTAAAAAAGGTTGGAGAACTTCAAACTAAAGATGCTAAAAAAGACAAATAAAAATAAAGGATATTACAATTTAACTTCTCTACTAAGGGGTATTAAAGAAAAATTGCTCACATATAATCTATAACCAAAGAAGATAATCTAATGAAATTTTAATTAGAATATCATTGTTATAATCTATACTAATTAAAAGGTCATACTTTGTAATATCAAGTGCTTTCTAAATGCATCCTTAGAACTTAAGTGTCTCTGTGTTTAAACACCTCTGTGTAGCAGCATGCCAGAAAGCAAAAATATCCGAGGGCATCCTCTAAATCTTTCCCCCTTAAGTAATTAGAAACTAACAGATAGTAAAGGCTTTTCCAGGAGTCACGCTAGCATGCATCTCAAGGACTCCGACACTCTTTCAGAATGCCACTGATACCCTTGCATTGCTTGAATCAGAAATTAAAGACTGAATATGATGCGAAACAAAACCTCAAGAGCCACTAATTACCAAGCTGAATATGGACGATACCTCAATAATATATAATATAGTTTTAAAATAACTTCAGAATATTGCCCTGTCGAGTGCAATGTCAAACAGTGTACGTAGCCAACTCAAACAGTAGCCTGACACACCCGATCAGGGAGAGATGGAACATCTGGGCCCATACAGTACAAGGCAAGTTTCTCTGCTGTCTGTGCATAGCAGCAGCTGAACAAGGCATGGTCGGAATGCAGATGTGGGGTGTTTGGGGTTGGATATGCAAATGTCCAGGGAGTGGTGTGCCATCATGGGAGCTACAGCTCGATGGCTCTTTAGCCATAGACGGAGTAAATTTGATATTCAGGACTTGGGACAGCTGAGATGCTTTCCTGTTGTTGAAGTCACAACATCTCCAAGAGAAAATTATACATGTCAGCACAAGTATGCACTCTAACTTGCTGAAGGAAACCGGAGAATTTGGTGTCGAACATACACCCGTGAATCTAATCATAGGCCCAACATGCTGTAAAGTGAAATTATATCTGAGAATTAGAAATGAAAATACCAAAGGTTAGTACAGAAGCTATTGTATCTATATGTCACTAGACTATGCAGATTATGCAGTCAGTGTGGTCAGTCAGTTTGATAAAATTAGATGGGTAACTGTGCCTGAATTGTTATAATCTCTAGTTTTCCCGTCTGATCAGTGAAGCATTAGCCCCTAAGACATGGAAAGTGACATCCTTTACCGAATGCTCTTTAATTTAAAGCTCAAAGATCTACCTCGCATTGGTCATAATTCTTCATCCTCATAAGCTGTGCGCCTCTAAGTGTAGGGGGGGGGGGGAGGAGGATGGGATTGGTAGGCACCGGAAAAAAGCAATAAACCTAGCCTCAAAAGACTTTTAACAAGTTTTTAATGCGTAAATAGAATATGAATGCAAGATTTCAGATACTTAATTTAAGTCTTTTGAAATTCATCCTTAGAACTTAATCCACAATACAAGCGCAGATCGCACCCATTACCACATTAGAATAGTGCTCGATTCTACGCGTCAACTATCGACTATGTATTTTTCCTCCACAAACAGATATCAAATAGGATATAAAAAAAACTAAAACTACAAACTTTGAAATCTGGAAAATGACAAGAGAAACCCGGTCGTTCAAGACCGTTTTCTTTATTACTGGGATAAGTGAATTCTAGGTCAATACAGATAGATGAAGTAAGTACTACCTTGAACTTGTTTTGCTTGAGGATGGGAGCATCTCCGGTCGCCCGCAAGTGGATAACCACTGTAAAATGTCAGAAAACAGACGAAAACATAACCAGATTGAAATTCCCCGAAGAGGAAAATCGAATACCAAATCTTAGTCCTAGTTAGCAATGGGGAAACAAGTACTATTCCTCACCTTTTCTTGCGGAAAGGGACGATTCCGTGGGCGCCGCAGCCGCCATGGACAGGGAGAAGCGGAACAACAGTCTAAATTTCCTCCCTTCACAGGCCGTGGCCGGAGACCCGCATACCACCCCCGGCGTCGGCGATCAACGGGGTTGTCTTTGATGCGTGCCCGTTTAGGCTAGTTCTTTGAGCTTTCGTTCCACTCCTCTTGACACCTATAATTATACTTATATCCCTTCGTATTTACATGTTTTAGCAAGACCGAAGCCTATCTGAACGAATAATTGACTTATGCTGACACCTGTACGGAATTTGTACGAACTTCTACAGGTAAACCTTTGCAATGTTATCATTATACAGTTAAACCCAAAAGAATATTTCTTATTTTAAATAAGATTTAACTCGACAATGCATGACTACTATAAAATTATAGATTTTGATAATTTTAAACAAAACAATTTTAATTTAATAAGATACAGAGGTTCAATCACTCAACTTAAAATTTATATATTTAGTTTATATCTTACTTAAGTTTCATGGTCGTAAGATTTCTATATTTTACTTCAGCATCACATCTTGCGGTCGGCATATGGGCATGAAAACATGAGTGATAGTTTTGTGGGCCTAATATCTTGCAAACTTTATCGTGTACTAGAATTTACATATTTAAATTTAAAATTTTACAGGCTTATGGGGTGTTTGGTTGCATGATAATTTTTTGTACATTTTCATGATAAAAAATTGTATTAAAATAAAAAGTGAACCAACTCATGACATAAAATTATCATGTTTGGAGGGATGTGATTACAAAAAAGAGTAACTACCACACATGATCAAACAAAGTGGGGGACCACAAGAAAAAAGAAAAAGGTGAGACCCTCTTTTTTGTTTAAGAAGAAAATCACTTTTAAAACATAAAATTGTCATGATTATCAAACACCTCTTTTAACAAGTTTTCTTATAATTTTTAAAAATTAAAACAAAAACCTTCATTATCGTGCAACCAAACACCCCATTAGGATCTTGTTGTTACTATATTAGATTTGATACTACATCACTATTGATAGTGACATTGATATATTGAGACCAGAACTGACACCATCTAATACTAAATTTTGCATCTACATGAATTTAAAGGGTATTCAAATGCGATCCAAACTTGTGAAGTCAACGTCTTTTAGGTCTTGTATGCTAGTAGTGTTTAGTTTTGATATAAATTTTTTAAGATAAAAACAATATATTAAAAATTCTAGGGTTGTTAAGAAAATAAAAATATAAGAAAACACATCTTTTAAGGCCTAAATGGTGGAATTTCACAAGATAAAAAAGTTCTCACCTTTTTTTATTCAAGCTAAAACATAATTTAATCATGGTTCACAGGCATTTTAATAAGTTTTGTCACAAATTTTTTCAGTTTTTTTATAATGCAGCCAAATACTCAATACTTGCAAATTTTACATCCATACTGAATTTTGCCTTTATTAATAATTCACATTCACGAACTTTGGTCCAATACGAGAGGAATTCTCTCTTAAACCGACTTTTAAAATATAAAAAAGAGTTATCAAAGAAACAAAAATTAAGTTTTCTAGAAAAAAAAGAGAGATTTAGGATGATAAAAGGTCCAGTCCAGGAAACTCCATTTTTTGTGTTCGTTGTAGTCTTGTAGATATGTTTAAAGACTCGTAGAAGGGAATCGCTACGCCGTCGGTCGCGCCGCCGCACTCCGCCGCCGCCTTCGTTTCCGCCGCTGCTCCCGTCGGCAGTCGTCCCGTCAGTCGCCATGCCAGTAAAATGGTAAGCAACCAACGGCGACATCTGCCTCGCATTTTCTTTGGTCTCCTTTTTCCTTCTCAGTTGGCTCATGCCCAGCGATGTGATGCCTTGGGGGCAGGGTTATGCCGTGGCAGCCGAGCCCGGGGACTACCGTGAGCAGCCAGGTGCTATCGGAGGTGTCGCAGTGCGCAGAGGGGCTGGGGGGCGTGAAAGGGGGGAGGTGGAGGTCGTCGCTGACGTTCTACCGGCCGATACTCCGAGACCAGTCGGTGCCGGCGGAGTGTCCAAAGGACTTCCTGGGACTGGCGCTGCAGGACCGTCCCGATCGCTATTACTTCATCATCCGCGGGCGAATCGTCGTCGAGGCCGACTCTGGCATCCTTGCCATCATGGAAAAGCTCCAGTCGTACAAGGCCCGCGTCTCCCTCCACTTCGAAGTGCGTCAATCCTGATCTTCTCACCATTGTCAATCTGAAATCGTGGTTTTGCCGGAGGACGTATGATGTCTCTGCGAGGGTTTATCCTTTTTTCCCCTGATTTGCATTTGAAGTTGTTTGACACGTGCATGAGTGCAGCCAGTTTGACTCGGGATTGTTAATGACTAGGTTGTTATTTGTCTAATTTCAAATATGGCCAAGATTTGTCTGGTCAATCTAACACATCGATTGCCTTTTCCCTTTCTTTTGGATTATACAATGCATAGATTTCGTCGAGGTTCTCTTTGTCTTGCGTTGTTGTAAAACTGCTGAAATCTGGGCTGATCCCTTTTTTGTTTATCATCAATAGTGACCTTAAACAAGGATCCGAGGTTTTATGCTCAGTGATTTCTCTGTATATCTTCATGTCGAAGAGTTTGTATTTTGCATCAACCGCAATGAAATTGAATCACACAAAAGGGCTACATGTACTTTATGACATTAACCTTTCCCATCATTGTGTTGTTTCATCTCTGAATATGCGTCACTGGTGCAGGGTTTACAGTATCAAGTTGGAGACTTCTTGTTACGTGTAGGGAAGGTTGTGCCTGCTAACTCAGAGAGTTTGAGGGGAATCATGATGGAGGTAAGCTGACCTTTTCTATGTTTTTATCGCATCATCTGCTGTGTGTACAAGTGTAGAATCAGATGATAACCTTGTGAATGTGCTACTATGTTATTATGAGCTAATCACCTTGACTTCTACGTTCTTCAACAATCATAAACAACTTATAAAGTTCTAATGCCATAAATGAGTGGAAGCCTTAGCAATTTTTTTTGTTGCTTAACAGTTAAGGGGCACTACTGGAAAAGGTTAAACTACTGTAAAAGTAATGCATCAACTACTGGAGCCTTAGTTATAAGTTTATAACTCAATCAAGGAAACCTTAATCCTAAATTATCTAAAGGTTTGTTATACATATTCTTTATCTCCATTGGCAATGGTTTTCAGTCAACCCTTTATAGAGCTTTAAGTCCTGCAGTTCATTTGAATTCTCATTGTCCAAGTTAATCTTGGTCTTCCCTTTCCTGATATGCTCCAATTTTCCAACTGAAACCACTCGTCTCTGGTCTACTATAAGCCATATGAACCTCCGTTTCTCTCAATTACACTCTTTTTGTTAAAACTCTATCTAATGTGGTGTGTCTACATGAATACCTTAGCATTCTCATCTCAATCAGCACCCATTTTATTATCATATTTCATTACTATAAGACATTACATATCCTATTGTCACGTGGTAGAAATTTTCTTCTAGCTTCAGTTGGATCTTATATCACAGTATTTCTATGGTCCATATCCACTTCGATCATACTATTTCTTCTTATGGTTAATGTCCTTACACTCCCTCATTTAGAATGATTGAACTAAGTTAAAGCATTTTTATAATTCTATAATAATACCAATCCATCAATAATTCGCTCTTCTTTGCTTCTGACCTTCGCAAAACTCACAATGCATACATTTTGTTCATTTTTATTATAATTATACTCCTACACTTTAAAGTACTTTTGTAAAGTTCACATGTTTATAAATTCTTATCTCATATATTAACAAAATGTTCTTTCAAATATCACATACTAAGAATGCCTACTTTTATATCATTTGGTAGCACATATATAACTAATATGAAAACATAAGGGTTTATTGATATCTTGATGCCATCCAACTTAAAGAGGAGAATCTTTTATTTCCCTCCAATAATGCAAATATTGGTAGTCTGTCCATGATATATGTATTTTAGGACCCTGTTGGCGTCTGGTTTTTTTCAAAAAAGAGAGAAGAAAATTGGGCCAAAGAAAAATGGGTTTAAGTGTAAGGTGCACAGCCCACAATTCAGCCAATATATGGGCCCAATTGGCAGCCCATCTCCCCCTGGTCGGCCAGCCCATAACCAGATAAATACAGCCCATGAAAAGGCCTTTTTGCGCAGCCCACAACAGTGGGAAGGGGACTGGGCCGCGGCCCACTTGCAGGCCCACAACCTGTCCTGCTGCCACATGCGGCCAGGTGTGAACAGCACCTAAAAAGCCCCCTGCCATTTAGCAGACCACCTGCGCACCCAACCTGCCACTTGTCACCCCAGCTGCCAGCCCCCCATGCAGCCAATCCAGCCCTGCATGGGGGGGAGAAAAAGCTGGGCACCACCTGCCCACCTGCACACCCAACCTGCCACCTGTCACCCCAGCCACCTGCGCACCATGCAGCCAGTCAGGCCTGCAGTCAGAAAGGGGATGAAAGAGGGGGCAGCCAGTTAAATGCACTAGCTGCATGGGGGGGGAGGCAAAAGCACCTGCCACCTGTCACCCCAAAGCACCTGCGCACCATGCAGCCAACCTAGGCCCATGTGCAGCCCCCTGCTGACCCTTCACCTCCCCTCCAGCCTCTATAAAAAGAGGGGTGCGCACCAGCAAAGAAGAGGGGCTTTTGGAGGCCGACAGGCTGCTGGTCTCCTGCTGCCACCTGCTGCCACCTGCTGCCTGCGACCAGGAAGGAGAAGAAGAGAAGAAGAAGAGAGGAAGAAGAAGAGAAGAAGAAGACAAGGTAAACAAGGCTCATTGGTGCGCCCATGTAGCCCTTCAAAGGGCCTTCTTCTCTACCTGTTCTAGGGCCCGTCTCCAACCCCTGGTCTGCCTCCAGAAAAATCCCCTTGTACAGCCTATGTTCGGATTCAAACCAGGCCTCTAATAACCCCCTTGTGCAGGCCTATTCCAGTCCAACAGAAACCCCAGAACAGGCCCAAATCCGGCCCCAACACAGTCTGTTATTCAAGCCCCTCTACGGCCCATTTAGCAGACCCATTTTCAACCCTCACTGGACCACCTGCAGGTCCCCTCGTCAGACCCCAGAACCGGTCCCAAAATCAGGTCCCCAAGGTGCCCATGTGCAGGTCTGCTTTAGCCCAACCAGAGCCCCATCAATCAGGCCTCAGCCGGCCTCCAAACCAGCCCATGTTCAGCCCCAATCCAGGCCCAAGTTCAGACCTTGTGCGCACCCACCCGCTGGCCCTTCTACAGGCCCAGTCCGAGCCCACACATCAAGCCCAAAATCTGGCCCTTGCCCAGTCCAATTTGGGAGCTGTTCAGCCCATTTAGCAGACCCCCTACAAGTCCACTTTCGATCCAGCCAAATGCCCTTGCGCAGACCCATCTCGGCCCTCCTGCAGCCGCCCAAATACACACCTGAACAGGCCCCCTTGCCCAAGCCTATGACCAGATCCGTATAGGCCTGTCATACAGCCCCTTTCAGCCCAGCAAGGAGTGGGCCCATGTGCAGGTCTGCTTCAGCCCACCAGGCCTGGATGCAAGGGTCCGAAGGAGGCTTAATAAAAGTTATTTTTTCTTAAAAGATATCCTCGATGGAAATTAAATAAAAAAAATGCATCTAATTAATTAAACAAACCGAGGCAAGCATCCGGCCGGCTAAAAACCCGCCTCATGGTCTCGGCATAACTTAAAAGAATGAAAAATAAATGGGAAAGCAATAGGCCGGCTTTAAGCACGTCTATTGACCCATAATTCAAAAAATAAAACAAAATAAACAATCAATTTAAATTAAATAAAAATCCATTTAATTCAAACAAACCGAGGCAAGCATAAGGCCGGTTCTAAACCCACCTCATGGCCTCGGCTCAACTTAAAAGAATTCAAAACAAAGGGAAACCAAGAGGCCGGTTCTAAACCCACCTCCTGACCCTCTTTTTAAGGTGGGCATACAAAGGTCTAGTTAAAAGACCCCAATGTCTTACCGTCCCTCACGAGGAGTTATTTTGCCCATTATGCCATGGAGAGGCTGTGCATGATCAACATGCCAATATGCCCAAATCATAGGCTAATGAGGAGACCAACCAAGGGATGAGTGCCCACAAGCTCATTAAAAGCCGGGTATGCTCAACCTTGAACCGGTTGGGGAGAAGACTGCATGTGCCTATCAAAGGCAGGACTATGCTCAAATTTCTGAAAAGGCAAAGCAGGATTTCCGGATGCCTATCAAAGGCCGGAGACTACACTCAAGACCAACATATACGATCCCGAATTGAGGGGATGTGACAATTGTTGTAAAAGAAAGCTGGAGGACTTGTGAACTTCAAGCAATGAAGAATTCGATGAGCAATGCAGGAGAAAACAGTCCTTGCCGGATTGAATGAATGCAAGCACATTAAAAATTGAAATTAAATATGAAATCAAAACATTTAAGAAATCTGAAATTCTGTTAATTGCTAAGGACCTGCCTGGCTCAAAATCAGAACCGAAGGATCAGGACTGAATTCTCTGAAATCTGAAAATCATCTCTAAAATCCAAAGATTAAAATCAAAAATCTGAGCTAAATCCGAAACCTGTTAAATCTGTGAAAATCTGTTTCGGTGCAGAAGTCTGTTTTGGTACAGAAAAATCTAAAAATCTGAAAATTGGAGCTTAAAAATATGAATTTTGGGAGTTTCAGAGTCTGAATTCCACGTTTTCTGAAATCTGAAACATAACTTGAATCTAAAGTCTGAAAACAAAAGTGTAAAAATCTGCCAACCTGCAGAACCCAGAAACAGAAATCAGAAGTCAAAACATCCATTAAAAAATCAAACTCCATCCAGTTCTGAACACAATCAGAATTCTGTAATTAGGCCTTAATCAAACTGAATCTCATCCAATTCGGTCATCTTTGAGTCAGGCAGTTCATGAATTATGAAATGAGTTAACTTTAAACTTAATTAAAACATAAGCCAACATTAATAAAAGATGCTCAAGCAAACCAGAAACCTGTAAGAAAATCTGAACTCCCAAACCAGAAAGATCAACAAATTGTAAATCATTAAATCTTAATGCAGAACATTAAACCAAACTGAGAACAAGTCTGTTAAGAGAAACCTCAAGTTCAAGACAATCTGTCAAATTCAATTTCAATTAACTAAATTCAAGTGAAATTCAACTCAAATTAAATTAAACAATTCACTGAACACATGCCCAAATTAAATTCACCAAATTCAAAACAAATCCAAACAAATTCAAACTCAATCAAATTAACTCAAATATAAATTAAATCAAAATCAAACCAACAAATTTGATCAATTCAATCCAACCCAAGTCAAATTCAAAACACATTAAGTGCTTGCATTCTATCAAGCTCATGGGGCTGTTTTCCTGTGTCCATATGTGTGTGAATGTTTATTTTTGTGGATGCATATTTTCTGTTCCAATCATAGTTATCAAGGCGGTCGCCTAAGCGGCGCCTAGGCGCCGCTTAGGCGACAAGGCGGTGTTGGAAGCTCGCCTGGGCCGGCCGCCTTGTGGCACCTGAAAAAGGCGTACGCCTTGACCGCTTAAGCGGCCAAGGCGCCGCTTAGGCGAGCGCTCGGACGCCTGGTTCGGAGAGCCCGCCGGTTCACGCCAAACAGGCCAGCCGGCCTCTTTATTCAACCCGGGCCGCTCGGCCCCGCTGCACGTCGCCCGAAGACACCCGAAGACGCCTCCCGCGGACGCGCCGCCGCGGTTCCCCGGCCCGGCTGCGCGCTTCGCCCCCGACGGCTTCTGCCGGCCCTCCAAGCTCCAACGGACCGGCCTCGCAGCTCCTTCCACCCCGCGGCTTCCATACACGTGGCATTTTCATCTCCCGAAGCCACCACAGCCACTCGACTCTCCGTACGGTCCTCCAACTCTCTCTAAAACCTAGTTTTTATTTCTTTTGTTATTCTTATCATTTATTCTCGTCGATTTGTTGTCATAGCATCTTTTACGATGCCATAAGTCTTCTTAAGTATTATCTATGTATGAATATGTAAAATATTTCATGTTTAAACATCTTCGTGCGTCGTTAATTTCCGATTCCCTTGTTCTTGCTTCTTCGAGTATATTTATATATTCTAAATAGATCATTGACATCAAGTAATGTATGGAGATTGTTATATTATACATAATAGAGTTGAAATCCTCTCGATCCTCTCAATCTTCGGTAGAAGTTCATTTGGTTTAAATTGTCTTAAATTTATATTTTTTTGTACACGTTATGTTCTTGATCTTATTCAAGTTTGGTTATGAATGTATGTCAATTTGATTAGATTTGTAAGTTTCATTTCAATTTTTATATATGTCATGATAGTTTCAAAAAATGCCATATACACTCCACTCCCCTTCATACCTCGCCTTAACGCCTAGGCGACGCCTAGGCTTACGCCTAGTCGCCTAAGCTGTAAAATACCCTTCGGGCGCCTTGGACGCCTTGTCGCCTTGACAACTATGGTTCCAATGGATTGCTATGACGCTTAATCAAGGGTATTCGAGAAATCTCGATGTAATCAACGTCGGATCTTCGCACCATCCGACGGGGAGAGGTCAAAATCAATTTTCAAAGAACCCAACAACCTCAAACTATAATTTTAAAAATCACTGACCTTAGTTAGTACTTTTATGGAATACCATCTATTTTCCTAAAGAAGTCAATGCTAAGGTCTAATTCAAATTCAAAAGAAAAAAAATGAATTTCCAAAAACTAGAGAAATAAATTCTTTTGGAGATTTTGAGGTTACATCAGACCCCTATCATACCCTTTTTTAATATAAACTATGTGCAAATTGTTTATATCTTTGTGTTTCTACATCAAGCTGTAACAAAGAAGTTATCTTTCTTGGTTAATTACTTTATACAAAGCTGTTGGTTAACTGAGATAGATGTAACATCATGTGAACACTGTAACTTTTTTCCCACACAACTTTGTTGTGTGACTTATGAGATTAATCTCTATAACTTGAACAATGGTAGATATCTTCCTGTTTTTAAGAATATTATGAGAATGCACTTTCACCATTTTTTTAGCATTTTAGAGACTAGTATCCATAGTTGTCAAGGCAACAAGGCGCTCAAGGCGTTGAAGGGTGTCAATTTCACTTAGGCGACAAGGCGGCCGCTTAAGCGTTGCTTAGACAGTCAAGGCAGTATCATTATATGTGCATATATGTGTATATACATATATATATATGAATATATACAATCATATATGTAATTAAATATTAATACTATATATATTTTTCCAAACATACAAAAAATACATAAATATAATTATATTTGTATTTTATAATTGAATGTATATGATTGTGTACATACATATGAATGTGATTTTATATATGTAATTATGAATGTATGGGTATTTATTTTTGGGAAAGGAGTTAATCTTGATAAACTAAGTGAGAGGGAGAGAAAAGATAGCTAAGAGAGAACTTTATAAATTTTAAGTATATAATATATATTTATAATCATAAATCTTAAATATATATGATAGTATAAGTGATAATAAAATATATTAATATATTCAAACTATCATTAAATAGGTGTCCTTCGTGGGGGATATCAAGGGGGGAAACCCCCAAAAAATTACTTTTTTAATTATGTAAAAATACCCAGGACGCCTTGCTTGAGTACCTAGGCGGATGCCTTGGACGTCTTTTTAAGTGCCTCGTAAGGCGCTCTGGCAAGGCGCCCGGGCAAAAGCGCCTTGGCGCCTAGGTGCTCGCCTTAATAACTATGCTAGTATCTTGTCAAAAAGGTCGGGTTAACTATTTTACCCATGCATATATTGGATTATCTTGTTAAATAGTTTGTGGATCCTAATTTACATTTTTACGAGTAAACATTTATCATTTAATATGAGATTGTTGGATCAAGTTCTGGAGCATGATATTGAAGCATGTGTTTTTGTTCTAGAGGGAATGAATTATTTCTATTATTTGCACTAATAAATCTTTCACCTATTCGGGGCCTAACCTCTGTTTTTATTTCCAACTAATTTAAACCCCATTAAGGAAGCAAATATTTGTGAACCAAGCTACTGGGAGTCCTACCATGGGGAGCTTGCGGCCATAGTGTAACTGTTGTCATGTATATTGCATTATGTGACTTCTTGAAGGTGTTGAGTCAACTGCTCACCTTCCTACGATCCTTGTTTGACTCTTAAGTAATGTTGCATTACAGATGTGTAGTGAGATCCAACAAATGACATGTTTATGGCTATGAGCTCGTTTCAAATTTGAATGTTATTATTGTTTAACTTTCAGCACCTTTGGAGCCTGGGTGTTATGTGGGCTCAGATATTTGACAACGTTTGTAAGTTTTGTTTGGTGTATATTCTTGACAGAAAAGGTTTCTACTCACCACTTTGCAGAATCCTCTCTTCCATCCATGGTTGTTATCAGCTTTGAAAGTGAATAACACTATCCCATCGGCCCAACATTCATTTCATTTCTTGCCTTGTAGCCATTTTGAAGTCAGTGACAGGGCAGTATGTATGAGTTGCATGATATGTTTTTCTGTAGTCACCTACCTGGAAACGAAACTTTAGGAAATAAACAAGAAAATTCTTTGAAATGGAGAAAGGGAAAGATACATACTTATCTATGCATGCCTGCATGCCCATGCTCAAACCAATTATCAGATATATATGATGCAAATATGTACACGTATTGGATTTCAGGTAGCAATATTATGGATTTTCTCAAATTGTATAATGTTCTCTTCTCACATTTGGCTTGAATTTCCAGCATTTTCTAAGGAAATTCTTTGATTCTGCACCTACAGGGAACTTCTCCAGCCTCGGTTTTTCATAGTTATTTATAAGTGATTGAGTCAAGACATTGGTATAGGCTATAGATAGTGATAAAACTGATACTTTTCAATAGTAGCTATTTTTCAGCCTGAGCACACATTTCTTGAATAGCAGTTTCTAATCCTGCTATCGTACTGACAACATTCATCATGGTTTGCATTTCAAATATTTAGCATAAGAAGGCATTAACACCTTCATAAAACATAAGAAGGCGTACTGAAAAAGATAAGGTTTGCTGTCTACTGTTCCCAAAGATTAGCCCTTTCATGCTAGTTGTTGTATGCTGCCTTATATTTTACCTGACATGGAGGCTGGTGATGGATGTGTGCATGCTAGTCTTTGGAAGAATTTTTTTGTTCCACGCCCTTGATTTAAGTTTGGTAGATATGGGAAAATATACAGTTGCACTGTTCTACCAACTGGAGATGTATGTTGGCTCTTCAATGAAAAACATGTATATTTGGATTAATGGAGTACTGAGAATCAATGGTCTAGTTCAGGAATTGCTTGAAAAACGTAAAGGCCTCGAGTTCCAATATCCTGGGGGTAATGTGGGGAACTTGGATCCACCAGTCTTGGTGCTCCCTATTGTAGGATCCATGGTTCACAGAATCAGTGGATTCGGATTGGAATCAACCGATTTTGATTCCCAGTTCAGATCAGCACCCACCCATCTGACTTTCAGGGGGGGTCCGATCCAACCCTGTTTTCCATTGAAATCGGCCAAACTGGCTTGGATTGGGATCAATTCGACTCAAATCAACCTGGATTGGGACTGATTCGACTCGAATCGGCCGTTTCCGGACTGATTTCACATTGCGATCGGTCCCCATGGAGGCCGCCACGGCTCTTCCCTTTTACTCCCTATGGGATAGGAAGTGGGCCCAATATGACCATCTCAAACGTGGAAGATGCCACCACAGCCACCATTTCGGGCCTATTTTGGTGTCGACTTCAGCCTCAAAATAGTTAGATCAGTTCAGAATCCGATCTAGGCACCTGTTTTGTGTTTTCTTTTTTGATTTTTATGGGTTTTTGAATAACCGATTTGGACCCATTCCGGATCAAAAATTCTTCTAGAAAATCTGGCAATTTTCCGATCTGGATCGGGATCAGAATCGGCACCCACCAATCTAGTGGCCGATTTCGATTCCACCATCGTAAGATCCTTTATATGGTCTTTCTACCCCACAAATTCATTCCACATTTGGTTGCAGCTTGGTAGAAGTGAAAGAAAATGCTGAGGTGAGGTTGACAGCTGAAAAGGATTGGAAGATGTTGTTCCGCCCAAGGTGACCGTGGTCCCAGATTAAATGTATCCCGTACCCTTTTGAGTCAAGAAAAGTAACTGAGTAATGAAAGTTGATGCCTAACATGGAAAGTCCTTCGTTTGATCAACTTCAGCTGACACAAGTATTTCATGTGTCTATCTCCGTTTCTTGCCAGGCTGATTCTCCTTGGCTGAGTTGGTTGTCGTTGTCGTGGCTTCTGCCGGAGGATAAAACATGTCGTGATGGTAGCTAAAAAAATCGAAGTTCTCATCTTTGTGTATCATTTCGTTCTTTTTTTTATCAGGTCGAGTACCTCCCTATCTCTTCGCTGGAGAAGTCCAGGCAGATGATGGAAGAGTTCCTTGATATTTGGCATGAGACTCTATCGAAGAAATCATTACCTGGTCGGTTTTTGCATATAGAGCCAAGCTTTGCAGAGTACGGTCTTTCTGATAACTATTCTTCCCAGCACACTACGGTTCAATATGCTGCTGTTATGGCCCAGCTAATTGCAACTGTTAGAAACTAGATAGACGTGTGTTCTCAGCACCATAGCTATATTTATGTAGGTGCCATGCACCCAAATTTTAGTCGCTAGTCTCGATGCAGATGCATATTGCAGAATGAGTTTAGATGACAACGACGTCCGATCTATCATCTATGTCATAATGGGATTGTATTTGCTCCAATCACCTGGAGCCCGTCGGAGCTTTGGTGCTGATGTAATGTAACTGGTACATGAGAGAGCCTTTATGTGGGACAATATGTATGGCCTTGCGATGATCGTTATAATGTATACTTGAAAAAGTATCTTACTTTGTCCGCTGAATTGTTTTTTCTTGATTGCAATGTACTAATCAGATATATAGTGACCGGAATCAAGTATGATCCCACAAGAAGAGTCGAAGGCCAGTTTCCTAGATATCCTGTCGGTTGCTTCGGTTCTCCGTTATAGTGACCGGAATCAAGTATGATCCCACAAGAAGAGTCGAAGGCCAGTTTCCTAGATATCCTGTCGGTTGCTTCGGTTCTCCGTTATGGTGACCGGAATCAAGTATGATCCCACAAGAAGAGTCGAAGGCCAGTTTCCTAGATATCCTGTCGGTTGCTTCGGTTCTCCGTTCATTATCCAAGATTTCGGAGGGTACTATTTGATGGTAACCGTGAACAAGGCTGGGACCTGCTCTGCAAATTCGCTCTTTGGGACTGGTTCATATGAACATGTTTACCCATCTGTGAAAAAGGTGTAATACGATCCGAGCAAAGGATGTATTGCATATGATCCGAGCAGAAGTTCTCCAACTGTGATTACAGTTGCGTTTAAAGAGAGCATGAAAAGCTGACGAAGTGTGGTAAATATTTGTCGAAACGTTTAGTCTTTTGTAAGGGCTGTTTGGTATCAGGATAATTTAAGGATAAATCAAGTTTATCTTCGAAATATTTTGATACCAAATATAACTCATGCTCCGTAGCGTAAAATTTTGGGGATAAATCTGAGTTATTTCCAACAACTTCGAGTTATCTCCAAAATTGGGGATAATCCAAGTTTATCTCCGGAATTTTATGGTGGTACCTAACGCGCCTTTGCGATTTTGAAGGTGTACCGGAAACAGGCGCATTTTGCATTTCTGATCCAAACGAACTGGAAAACAAGTGTTAATATGGTGTAACGCTTCACTGGTTAAAACTATTTATCCATGTTCAAAACTCTGATTTTTCCAAACCTTCGTGTTTTATTTATTCCAGCAATCACTGTCTGCCCACAACAAATGTCAGAATCAAAGACGAGCAAAATAAACTATACATGCAGCTACACCGCCTCCACCGTGACAAGGAGTTCGAAACTCTCTCAATAAAGTTTTATAAAAGCTGGCTGGACTCGTTTGTTACGTTGAATGAGCAAGTTTAAATAAAAAATAAAATTTGATTCTTAAATAAGTAGGCTCTTCTACTCGATAAATTCCCAAGTGACTCAAGTAAATACTCATTAAATATTTATATAAAAAGTCAAATTATAAATGATATAAGTGATATGTCATTTACATATATGAAATAAGTCTAAATAAAAATTGATCTGAATTTAATTTTAGATAGAGTTTCAAATTTGAGTTAAATTTAAAATTTCACAAATATTTTTTTATTAATTTTAAATTTTATAAAGTATTGAATTTGAACTTGAACATGAATTAAACTTGAGTCGACTTGACTATTTGAATTTGAACTCGATCTCGAGCTCAACTTTATAAATAACGAATCAAACTTGAACAAGAGTTTAAATTACTAGTAAAAGTTAGAGCTTGAACTTAACCTTGAATTCAACTCAATAAATAATGAATCAAACTTGAACAAGAGTTTAACATAGCAGTAGAAGTTCAAACTTAACTAAGTAAAATAAATGAGTCAAACTCAAACGTAGTGCCCGGCTGGACTGGCTCGTTTGCAACCGTAATTAAGGGGTGAGTTATTATCGGCATATTTGTTAAGACGACAAGGTGTCCAAGACTTTTAAATGTACCTATTCCACTTAGGCGATAAGGAAGTTGCTTAGACATCGTCTAGACGATCAATGCGGTATTTAAGAAAGACTGGATAGGAGGTCGTTATACATAAAATATGCATAAAAATAATTATATTTTTACGTTATGATTGAATATCAGTGTTTTATCTATGTATATAAGTAAATATAATGTGTGTGTGAAAGAGAAACGAGTTAAATAGATTTTTATAAAATTTAAGTATATAACACATTTATGATTATAAATTTATATATGTACAATAGTATAAGCGATAGTAAAATATTGTTATGTAATAGTATAAGTGATTTTATGTACGTAATTATGAAAGTGTGGGTATTTTATTTTTGGATAAGGAGTTAATCTCGATAAATTAAGAGAGATAGAGAGAGGAAGAAGAAAGAGCTAAAAGAGAACTTAATTAAGTATATAATACATATTTATCAAATTATCATTAAATAGGTGCCCCTTGTAAGGGATATCAAGGGAGTAAAACTTCTCAAAATTATTTTTTAATCATGTAAAAATACCTGGGACGTCTTGCCTAAATGCTTAGACATACATCTTTTTGGCCCCAGACAAGATGTCTGGTAAGACACTATTGGAAAAACGCCTTATCACCGAGACGGCGCCTTAACAACTATGATTATCAGTAAAAAAGTTATTATCGTTTGCAACCCTTCACACATATTATTTTTAATAAAAAGACTCTAAATATTGCTGTGTAACTCTTCTTTATTAATAAACTTCTATAATTCCATCTTCCTTATTATTTTATAATTGAAGATACATAGAAAATTATATTTTAAACCTAGCAAGTAATTTACGAGGAACTAATTTCAAGATCAATAAAATCTATCAAGGGCAATGATCACCGAATCAAAATCAGAATTGAGATTGGTGGATACCGATCCGATCTAATTCGGATCGGATAAGACCGATCCCGACCGATTCACTAGAACAAAATCAATCCAGAATTGATAAGTAAAAAAATCAATTTCAATTTTGATCTGATCTGATCCTAACTGATCTTGGTCGATCCGATTGGTATAGCTAAACAAACGATCCGATTCCAATCTGATCTAGTTTTTCGAGCACGACCGATCTGACTACTCTGATTCTGATTCTAATTCGATCCCGACTGATCTGACTGCTTCTGTCGGAAAATTTTTCTGGATCAATTCTTCAGCTGAGAATCGAATCGGCCACGATCAGAAAATCGGCTAGGCTGATTCCACAATCTATAGTCAATAGTAGGTTTTATTCTCAAGATATGTGCAGCCATACCTACCTATTCTCATAAATTATCATATATCATAGAAATACTTTTTATTATTTAATAATTCAAAAATATCACCGGTTAAATAGTTTGTCGATCTCAATTCGCAACCCTTAATCACCTTCCTATATACATATATTAAAATTGTTATTTTCCTGATTTTGCCGAGCCTGCAAAATAACAAGCGGGGTCCACAGAGCACGCCAACGGTCAGGAAAAGCCCAAGGCGGCTTTGCTACGTATGCCACGGGAGGAAAGGTCTTTTCCCCGGTATTCAGTAGCCATGGCGGCCGGGGCCTTCTCTCCTGGAAGCGGAAGCAGCGGCAGCAGCACTGCCGCAGCGGAGGTGGAGGCGCTCATCGCCGAGGCAGCGGATCTGGTGGCCCTCGAGCAGATCGCCAGGCTCAACTCCGGTCATCTCGGCGACGGGGCACTCCCCCTCGACGTCGAATCCCGCTTCCGCCGTTTGAAGACCTTCCCCTCCTCCTTCCAAAGGTGCCCTCCGCCTCCGTCGCCATCGACGCCGCCGTCAACCTCGGAACGGTCCCCTCACAAAGAAGGGTCCCAACCTGAACCAGCCTTGGTTAAAGACGCGGCGCTTGCAGCCACCGACGCCACGATCCGCCCTGTGAAGAAGGATGATGCAGATGGGTTGTTGCCCTCGCTTCCGGCATCTCCTGTGCTGTCGTCTCCGTCGTCCCGAGGGGCCTCGCCATCGCCGCCACGCCGGCCGGGGTGCTGCTTTGGATTCTCCCTCAGGAAGGGCGAGCCCAGGAATACGGTGCTTGGAAAGGGGGGAGACATGGGCCCCCGAGGAAGGGACCACCTGGGATCGTTGCAATCAGACACGGAGACGCTCTCTCGGAGTCTGAGGGAGCAGCAGCGGAGCATGAGGAAGGCGATGGAGGAGGAAGAGAAGGTGGTGCAGAGGATGATGGCGCGGATAAAGCAGGCGTCGGCGCGGATGGAGGTCTCTGCCGAGGTCGTGGATGAGTCGCTTAGCGATCTGGAGTAGGAAGGAGGTGGTGGGCAAGAACGCCTTCTCTGATGATCCGCTGCCTGCCACAGTGAATTCCGAGAAAAGAAGAAAATGACATCATCATGCGGTTTGGATATGCTTAAGATACTCCATAAATATGATTCTTCGTACGCATACATGTTGCCTACCATGCTTAAGATACTCCATAAATATGATTCTTCGTACGCATACATGTTGCCTACCTGCAAAATTTTTACAAATAGTCTTATCTAATATAACAAAACCATATCCGTGTGGCTTATTCCCAGACATGCAACTTATTTCCAAAGAAGACATGGTACCGTCTACCAAAAGTTGGTTTGATAGCCCGTGTGATTTGTGATTTTGTCATTTCTTGCTTCTCTCATTTCGGTGATTTCTGGCAAGAGGGGACTTATCTCATGGAGTCGTAATGATGTGGGGACTTATTTCAGCCCACTTACGCATCCGGATGGTGATGTCGGGAATGGGATAGTGGCATCTCCCGGGGGTTGCGAGAACCCATGGGGTTCGTGGACACTCGAGAGGTCATCTGACAGTGCGCATGGTGACACCGGTAGGCCCCGACAAATGGGCGGACGCGGGTGCCAACTCGTCCTCACAGCACTTCGACACTGTTCGAACGGAAAGGAAGAAGTGAGAATGAATGGAGCAGACTGCCATAGGAAGGAGAATAAGGAAGAGATGAGTGAGGAAGGCCCTCCAGAGTCCTGACCAACAAGGGAGAGAGGGGAGAGGGATAAGCGGACCACCCCAAGGGGTTCCAAACTTCCAAGAGTTCCAATCCTTCTTGGGTTACAATATGGGGCACTGTTGAGTAGGGCCAACAAGAACTTTTGACACTTCAACTAAAAAGTTTAAGACTATTTACATGCATGTTCTTCACAACAAGAAAAGACTATTCAAATTATGTCATCTTTGTTATATTTTATAAGATGATACAAAAGGAGTAGAATAGAAAATGTGTATTATCATGAAGGATATAGAAGACCATTGCCCTTTAGTTGAACAAATGACCTCAAATACTAGAGTGTGCAGGCTAAAGATTTGAAAGACATGTAACATATGCATGTGTGACAGAGGATAAACATGTAAAAACAAATTGATCTCATCAACTAATGGATACTTTCAATGAAGTATCTCATGGAACACAGTGTCGAATGACGCGTCCAGAAGATGTTCACAATCTAAAATGATTAGTTTTGGGATGAAAGAACAAGAGATATGGTCCTCTGGATACTGAATAATACATTAAGAGAAAAAAAGGGGAGCTTACCCGTGATACCACACTAGGACCAAGTCAAAAGTAACCTAATGAATCACCAAATTGCGGCTATTGCTAGTATTGCATCTCCAATGTTAAGTTAAAGATCAGACCACAAGTTATGTTTCCTTTTGTGGTTTTACATAGTGAAAAAGATCCAAGACACGAGGAAGAAGAGCAGGCTGTGTTTCATTTTCTATTTGAGTGTAACCAATATCATGCTGTGTTCCATTCTCTATTTGAGGATAACCAATGTCTGATGAGAACATAAATTTGTTCAGACTGGAAATCCTGCAAGATGATCATAAATTTTGAAGAAAAAACAAGTGATATTATGAAATAATCTGATTAGAATGAAGAAGTCATGTGCCACACAACTACAAGGTCAAGAAAAATTAAAAAAATGTAATCATGAAGTAGAAACATTAAGCTAACTTTTGCAGCTATGACCACAAGCTAATTTACCAAAATTTTTGAATAGAATGTGTTTGTAGCTAAGTGAGGTAAGTGAGGACTATCTAGTCTTGGTCACCAAATTGTCATATGAAAGCAAAAATATGCCCTAAAGAAACATTCTAATTTCTAAGGTTGAGTGAACTTGACATTGTGATATGTGGTGGAGGACCTCATAACAAACTTCATGTAAGTTGAGTACCTCCTACTCATCCTATATATAAGATGACAAAAATTACCTAGATAGCTGTCAACTGATTATGTTTGAGGTTGCCAATCATCTCCCTTCTTCCTTGGGATGCTCCAACAAATTAGATTACTTGGATGTAAAATGCTATAAAATTTAGGATGAGATTTCTCATTGGTGAACATCCAGAATTTAGAAAATTATAAGTACTCTTTATTTGTTAGATATTGACGGATGAAATGATACAGAAAAAAAAGTTGTTAAACCAAGACAACTTCTGTCAGCATGCAAGTATCTAAATTTATTTGTTCGATAAATTTTAAGTAAGCATAAATATGTCAGAAGATATTTAATTCCTACTATACAATAGGGAATGAGGAAAAAGTAAGTCTATCAATTATCACTCAATAGGAGTGAGAAAAAAGATGGTAGCTAGTAGATATATAATTCTATTAGTAAACTGATAAACCAATAAAGATCAGGGCTAATTCTGAGTAATCATATGATGGTCAGTGGTAATGTCTTCAAATCCTAACATTCTTTTGCATCCGTAAATGAGCCCACGAGAGAGAAAGAGAACACTATTATATAATGCTTGGATTAATCCATAAAGTTCTGACAGAGCTTCTTACCAAGTGCTGGAAACAATTGATCATGGAACAAAAGGCTTGTGGGAGGTTTTTTTTTTGAAGAGATTGAAAGCTTTATGCAGTACACTTGATCCACATAAAAACTGTACATATCATGCTCGAAGAAAATCATCAATATATTGATACTTGCAATCACCATATTACTGCATGGTTTAAGTTACTTGAGTAATTTAAGATAATAAAACGACCAGGTTTTAGTGGGCCTGAAAAATGTCATAGGAAGAATGTAAATTTTAGATAAATGTAATAACAACGAGAAAATAAAGAAAGAAAGTGAAGGATATATGATTGTGCTCTGAAAGTGGAAAGGAAATATCTATAAAATTCATTTTATTTATACCTTAATAAACAAAGTTCCACGTGGCATGCAACTCCTGAAATCTACTGAAAGATCCTTGTAGGTACTCATCTTCGACTACTACAACGGCAATAAGACAAGTGGTCATGTAGCGCTGTTGTGTGTGGCACCACTTGGCCAACTCTGGGCATCCTTTGATGTGTAGGAACTCCAGAGATTCAGGTAGTCCTCGCTCTGGCAAGCAACAAATACTTGGACAGTTCCTAATAGACAAGACCTTGAGGTTGGGGAGGAGCTCCCACAAGTTTGCAGGTAACTTCTCAAGATTTGTACATTCCTCAAACAGTACGAGCTGGAGAGAGGAGGCGAAAACCTTCAATTCCTTCTCCTGCTCCTCTGACAGTGAAGCCATCATAGACCGGTCAAACCACAATTCACGCAAGGAGCTAACAATGTTGTTCTTGATGACATGCAGTGAGAGACGCATCAGCAGTTGGGGCTCATCAATGGTGACATGTTTGAGCTGCGGTAGCAGTGATGAATCATCCACACTGTCAACAATGTTGGCATGATGATCAGTTTCCAACAGCTTCGGACATTTACAAATCATCAAAAACTCAAGAGATGGGGCAAATAGGATTCCCTCTTTCAGTGCTAACAAGGTCAGCTTGGGGCAATTTCGAATAACCAAGCATTTGAGCGCTGGTGAGTGGGAGAGCAATGTCTTCATCGGAAGTGCCCTCATCTCCAAACAATTGTCTAATACAAGTGTATTGAGAGTGGGAAGGCAAATCTGTGGCTGTTGTTGTATGCCAATGAATGCTTTCCCCGGTATATGATCCAAACGCAACTCATGGAGAGTTGGTGCCAAGGCATACCCAGCATGTAGGCAATTGTGCAGCATCTTGTAATCCTCATCATCAACCTCCATCATAGTGCGGATGTCTATAAACACCCGCTTTGCCTTATATGTTGTTCTCTGTTCATAATTAAATTTTTCTATGATGTCATATTGGAAATAGATATTAGAAAATGTGTCACTTTCATCGAATTTCCTGATATATCTGATATGTAACATGTCAATAGCCTGCAAATGCTGCAATGCCTCATCGACAAGATGACACAGTTTTTCATATGGCATAAAAACATACATATCATCAGAAATGAATTTAGGGAGCTGACTGTAAAGTGATCCATTTATCACCCGAGGACATGCAAGCACGTGGAGCTTCTTGAGAGATGGATGTAGTTGAACTCCTTCTGGCAATGCCTTCAACTTGGGACACCATTTTATGGTGAACTCCTCCCCGAGAGAGTAAAGCATAGCACGAAATCCCTCACCATTCGGCCAATTTTCTAGTTCTAGACAATCCACAATGCTCAACACTTGCAGATGATACAGGTGATGCTTTAGAAAGCCTTCTTGCAGAGTTCTTAAATTATGACAAATGCTAATTTTCAAGACTGAAATCTGCGGGCATTTATGAAGATTGCTCTGGTCTTTTCCTCTTAGGTTTAACATTTCTCCTGAAAGCTCGGGGACCTCGAAAAAGTCAGGAAGCACATGTATCGGCAGACCTTCTATTTCCAGATCCTTCAATGTTAATGGCAGTGGGGGTAGTTGTTCAAGCCGAGGAATTTCACAAAGGATTAACTGCGCTAAGGGTAGAACATGTAAGTTGCTGGGAAGAGCTAGCAGTCCTACATCCCGAAGAATTAAACTCTTTACACTTCGTGGAAGCTGAGGCAATTCTTCTAACTGTGGACAACTAGTAATCTTTAAGGTTGTAAGGAAATTCAGCCCTCCCAGCACTTGAAAGCTACCCAAGTTTCTGCATCTCATTAAGTGCAAAATTTCAAGCTTAAGTATTGAACTACTACTCATCCATCTAAGGAAATAGGCACCAGCATAATAATTTAAGGTCAACTCTTTCAACTGTGGTGGTGGTTGTAACTCTTCAACTATGGACTCTTCAAAGTTCCTATCTACCTGAGTGACATCTCGATCTGAAGCCCATACCAATTCTAATATTTTGAGATGTTTCTTGCTTAAAAGTGCAGCTTCAGAAGCCTCCTCTTTTGTCTCAACATTATTGAGGTTCCATATACATAGTTTACCATGCAGATCATTCATGTACCTCAGCTCTCCTATTCTATTCATGACTTCCTTAGAGACCAAAAATACCTCCAAATTCCGAAGGTGTCTCAAGTTCCCTATCCTAGATATGCCACAAACTAGTTCGGATGTAGCCTCAAGATAGTGAAGGCTAATAAGATGACTCATGTTTTCAGGTAATATTTGTAACTCAGTACATCCAACTAATCTTAGGGTTTGAAGCTTATAAAGGGTGCATAATGAGTCTGGCAAAGTTCTGATCTTGGTTTCCCTGAGATCAAGGTATTTAAGAGATTTCAAGCAACCTATAGAGTCAGGTACTTGGTCAAGGGCAGATCTGCTCAAATCTAACATCCTTAGGTAAGTTAGTGTACAGAAAAGATCCAGAGGGAGTTGAACTTGGATATGTGAAAACCTTGTAAACCAAAATGAAAGTGTTCGAAGGGTCTGAAATTTGTCCGATACTTTCAGCTCTCCACTAACAAGCCACTCTTTACAATGAAAAATCAAGTGTCGTTTGGAACAAATATCATTTTTAATTTCCTGCACTCTGTCTAGACCAATTTCCCACCACTCATTTTGTAAAACAAGCCTCCCTAAATCATGCACCAAGTCATGGATAACACACCTACCATCAACAAGTTGGATGAGAGACCTGCTAATTAGTTCTTGAAGATATTTCATTCCAACATCTTCCATGGACATTTTTCTGTCAGGGCTAAGATAGCCTTGAGCCATCCAAAACTGAACCAATTCAAGCATGCCAAATGTTGCACCTTTAGGAAAGACACAACAGTAGGCAAAGCAAGGCTTTAACTGCATAGGAAGATACTCAGCTCATCCTTAACGCTGGAAGTATATCTCTACTGTCTTGTTCTAATTCCCATAGTTGACTTTCCAGGATAATTCTCCAGTTGTTCTCTTCCAATTCAAATCTCAACATACCACCTACTCAAAGCTAGAGGATTTCCACACAACTTCTTGACGATCTTCTTGCCAATTAATTCTAAAAGTGATAACCTGTCATCAAGATCTCCATAAGGAAATGCATGCAATTTGAAAACCAAACAAGAGTCGTCGTATGTCAGGTCATCCAGTTGAATTATCTCCCTTGACCCTGCTGCTTTTGCAACACCACCATTACGAGCAGTTATCAAAATCTTGCTGTCTCTTTCCCCACTAACTAGAGGGGCATACAAGTTTGACCATGAAGTGTAGTTTTCCTCCCACACATCATCTAACACCAGCAAAAAGCGCCTGTCTTTCAATCTACCCGACAGATTTCTGAAGTGAATCGAGATTGTTGAAGTTCTGAAAGCAGATTCGAGAACTTTGGGTTTCTCCGAGGATATCATCTATGACAGCACACTCAATAATCTTTTTGGTCACTGCTAGTAGATGGAAATCTGGAGAGACATGAACCCACATCCTCAAAAAGAAGTGATTCTTGACATGTTCATCATTATAGACATACCGGGCCAATGTAGTTATTCCTATACCACCCATTCCAATTATGCTTACTACAGAGAGTGCTAATGTTGACCGACCATCATCATCCGCTGCCATAATGAAAGCCATCAACTCTTGCTTTTTCTCTTCTCTGCCACACTTGTGAATACACCGGAAGTGAGCTAGTATCCCTGTTCTGACTATCTAATCTAGGCAATATATTTTTTCTGAGACAGAGATCTGCAACACCGGCAAACTCACTCTTGTTCTTGAGTATGTCATCTCTTCTGTTCCAGATATTCTCGAATCGAGGGGCTAGTTCACGACAGAATGAGACTGCATAATGGAAGCTGGGAGGAGGAGTAGGAGGATGAGGAGGCGGAGGAGGAATAGTAGTAGAAGGTTCACCTCTGCCGCCCTGCTGTTGCAGGCAGCTGCTCTCAACCTTGTAGCGCAATTCCTCGTACTCGAACATCCCTAGCACATCCTCCACATCGTAGACGAGATCCTTGAGCTGTTGTAGCAACAATTTGGAGCTCTCGCCCTCCACTGTCCCCTGCTCGGCATCCTGAAGCAACGCCTTGGAGCGCCTGAGGACCGTCTGCAGCTCGCGCACCTCCTTCACCATGGATATAGTTTCCTCTCTTCTGTTCTCCATCGCTGCAGAAGAGCGTAGGTCTAGCGGAGAGGGTAGATCGTGTCTTGTAACGATGTCTCTGTAAAGGGAAAGTTCAGCCAGATAGCGACGGAGGCGCATGGGAAGAGACAAATCTTCTCTCCCAATCTAGTATGCCCATATCAAGCTCAATCTAAATCTTCTCCGTTCGATGAACGGAAAAAAGGGGAAAAACTTCGAGCAGCCCAACGCTTGATCTCTGGATGTTTAAGAGACTAAATCAACAGATGACACATATAAATCCGGCCAATCCAAGATATGGTGTGCATTTCTCTCATTCGTTGAAGGATTGCGCTAAAAAAGTCAGTGTAGGAAGTGGTCAATCACTGTCTACATTAAACAACGCTTGATGTCTTTTTCACCATCTACACTGAACAACGCTTGATCTGACTCAAACGCCGTGAAGATGACAATGGTGGCCGATGTGCGCCCTTCAGATCAGCGTCAGCAGCTGAAACTGGGTATTTGAACAATTGTGAAACAGCTGACCTCGACTCCGCTCCTCCTTATCCTCTCCATCGACTCGCTGACGAGCAAGAAGAAAGTGTTCTTTAATGACGCGCTGGAAGGTCAACGCAGGGCGGCGCCAGGGTGTGCGGCGGAGCAAGGGTGTGCGGCGGGAGAAGGCAGATCGCGGGACCTGTTAGAACGTGCCCATCAAAAACCGGATTCATCGGTGAGGATAGGCAACCGGCGGAGCCGTCCGGAGAGGTCGGAGGCGGATCGTGGGACCGGCGGTCCGACGGTGGCGGGAGGAAGCGTCCGGCGGGGGGCAAAGGAAGCGACCTGCAAGTGAAGGGAGGAGGGGGTGCGCGAGAGAGGAAGGAGGAGATGATGACTGCAGTTACGGGAAGAAGAGAGGACACGCAGACGCTTGGGGTGGATTTAAAAAAAAAAAACTTTTTGAAGCTTTGTTATAAATATAAGACCTTTGTTAGATCATATCCTCTTTGATAAAAGAACCAGACACATCTATCGTATGATGATAGACATCTTAATTTGAGGAATTAACAATCTGTTCATTTTAGCAAAATTCAATTTAATAAGAGATCCTAACTTAAAAACGTTCAATAGAACACTTGTTATAAATATTTTAGTTTAGTTTCACTCTTCTTCTTGTTAATCTGGCCCTAACACACATTTGAGATCCAACCCATAAGAAGCGGTGACTTTCTTGCAGCTTCAAGAGTTTTGTTCTTCATGGATTGAAAAATGATCTTGAATATTGATGACATGACAGAAATAAGTGGGAGTTTCTCTCTTGCAATACCATGATCTATTGGATGCTTTCAAACAATTGCATTCCTACATGGTGGATGATCTTTGATGCCCTGAAGGATTATACTGTGCTTGTAGAGTCCATCTTGATTATACTGTGCCCCGCATTCGTTTTCAGTTCCTTCTCCTTCATCATCTTCCTCAATCTCTCGGCATCTTCCCATCTGCCGGCCTCTGCATATATGCTTGACATGAGGACATAATATGTTGTGTTCTGCAAATCCGACCGGACAAGATGCTCTGCCACAATCTCTGCCATCTCCACATTGCCATGGACTCTACAAGCACCGAGGAGAGCACACCACACCCCAGCATCAGTCCTGATGGGCATCCTTGCAATGAACTCATACGCCTCTGTCAATCTACCTGATCGACCCAGAAGGTCCACCATACATGAATAATGTTCAACGGAAGGCGAAAGCATTGAATCCCTCGTCATGCTATCAAACAGTTCTTTCCCTTCCACAACGAGACAAGAACGGCTACAAGCCGACAAGGCAGAAGTGAATGTGGAACTGTTTGGCTGAACTCCCTCCGTCTTCATCTGTGAGAACAACTCAACTGCATCTTTCCCAAAGCCATGAGCAGCATATGCACCGATGATCGCGCTCCATGAGACTATGCTTCTGCTGGGCAAATTATCAAACACCTCTCTGGCCATTGTGATACTCCCACACTTCGCATACATGTCTAGGAGAACATTACCGACAGTCAGATTAGCGTCGAGACCTCTGTTTCTTGCGATATTATGCACCCATCTCCCAACATCGAGAGCTCCTGAGTTGGCACAGGCCGAAATCACACTCACCAATGTTATGTAGTCGAATGCAACTTTCTCGGTTTGCATCCTGCGAAAGAGCTTGATTGCGGATTTTCCTTGATTGTTCTCCTGATACGCATCAATCATGGCATTCCATGAAACCAACGTTCGTTCACTCATCTCATCAAATATCGACCTGGCAATCTCGACATGCTTACACTTGCCGTACATCGCAATCAGAGAGTTCTGTACCGAATGGTGCGAATCCAAGCCCGACTTGATCGCATACCCGTGAATCAGCAGCCCACGACACAGGAACTCCGGCGTCGTGCAAGCAGGGAGGACGCTTGCAACGGTGATCTCATTCGGCTGCAAATCTGAGCGCATCAACGACTTAAATGCGCCCAACGCCTTCTCGTGGGCACCATTCTGCGAATAACCTGCCACCATCGACGTCCACGAGACGACGTTCTTCGAGCTCATCTCTTTGAAAACAAGTTCTGCATCGGGGACCTCTCCGTTCTGGGAATACATGGCCGCGAGCGCGGTTTGGACGTAGACATCCAAATTGAGGTCATTCTTGACGGAATTACAGTGGATCTGCCTGCCATACTCCAGTTCCGACAGCACCGCACACGACCGGAGCACGAACGGGAACGTGAACCGATCAGGGGGGAGCCCTGATAAATGCATGCCCCGGTAGAGGAGGAGGGCTTCCTCGCAGGGACCGTCGTCGGCGTAGGCGCGGATAATGGTGTTCCACGCGGGGGTGTCCCTTTTGGGCATAGCGTCGAACAGTTGGCGAGCGTAGTCGCGAGTGGGCGAAAGCGCCGCGGCCAGAGCGATGAACTTGGTGGCAAGAGGAAGGCTCCGGAGGAGGAGGCCGCCGGTGACGGCGCGGGCGTGAATCCGGTGGAGGTGCCGGAGGGAGGAGCAGGAGTCCAAGATGCCATTAAGGTGGAGAAAGCTCGGGTAGATGCCGGAGGGAGGTGCAGTTTCTCCCTGGAAGGGCGCCGTGGAGAAACTGGACGCCGCCGCGGCGTCGGCGTCCACCTCCGCCGCCGCGCCCGAGCCGAGGGAAGAAGGTTATTATCAGTACTTTGATTTCTGCCGAAGGACCGAAGTCCTCCCCATATATTATTTTTAATAAAAATACTCTAAATATTCCTTTGACCAAACCTCTTCTCGCGATGGATAGCGGCAATTTTGAAATAATAATTATAGTATTTCGTTTTAATTATTTTATATCTTCTGGGCATCTTGATCGGAGTTACTTACCGAGCTTGAGGAGCGTTTGGAATTCTAAATATTAAAATCTATGAGATCTTTTGACAAACGAGGTAAAATTTAAAATATATTTTAAATAAAATTTATTGTTGAGAAAATCTCATTTTGACATTTTAGGCGGAATGTAATATCTCGACAGATAAAGAACAACATATACAGTTTCATCTTCTTTGTTATTTCCCAATTGATGATACATCGAAAATATATTTTAAACCCAATAAATTTAGCAATACCAATGTAATTACTGTCGCAAATATGTGGCTATCATACGAGTAGAGTGATAATGGGACAAATAGTAATTTAAGATGTATCAAAAAATATATTTTGAACCCAACAAAAATATTAGGCGTGAAATATTCAAAAGAGGTAAAATGGATAACGGTCGCTGTTTTTACCGTATATACCCCGACGCCGTCTCTCGCTCCCTCGAACTCCTCCGGGTTTCGTCCCTCCCGCTAAAACCCCTTAAACCCTAGCGCAAGTCCCCGGTTCCAAAGCAAGCTTCTTCCTAACCATCCTCGCCCCTCCTCCAACTTCGCGAATGGCTGGGATGATGATTCGGAGGTGGACCGCCAATCCCGGGTCGACGGTGAGACTCTTCCACAACTGGAGGGCGATTGGCGGCCGCAGCGTCGGGTTCCTCTCGCAACCAATGCCGTTGGAGACGGCTGATACTCCCGTCGAATCTTCTCCCCGCCCTGGAAGGAAGGTTCTGGAGGTCTTCAAGGAAGAATTCGAGGTAGGTTCGCGCTCCATCACGTTAGAGACGGGGAAGATCGCAAGATTCGCCAATGGGTCCGTAGTGATCGGGATGGAGCAGACGAAGGTGCTGTCCACGGTCGTATCCGCAAAGAGGGGGGATGGCGTCAGTGATTTCCTGCCTCTCACCGTATGCTCTACATATCTTTCCGCGTCTAGTATTTTTTGTACTTTTCTCAAAGTCAAGACTGGTATGAAAGGTGGTGCTCATAGCCTTTGTTCCTACCGTCAGAAAATCTAAAATTTTTAATTCTGTCATGTCATATAATTACACCCTCTATTCGCCAGTCGCCAGAGCTCTTTGTTTGGCCCTGTAAATTTTCGTATGTGACATGATTTTGCGAGTTTGGGCACTATCGAGCCTTGGTGGTCAGCAACTCATGGTTGAAACAAATACTTAAAATGTTTAGTAGAAAGTCGCATACAACTTATGACCTCTGCAAATCTTGTGTGTTGCAGCCTACAGGAAACATCAGGCCTGTAGTTTGCCCTCTGCCGTTTTTGCTTGAATGGAGATTTGTGGAAAAATTATATATATATATATATTTTCTAAAGTCCCATTATTTTTCATGTCTACGAATGGGGCTTCACAACTAAGCCCAACAACTGAAACGTAGGTGGGAACATTGCTCATCACATATTCTTTATTCGTGTTCAAATATCTTATATTGATTTTAACTAGAAGCAGTTCAACAGGGTGGAAGTCTAATTCAATATAGTAGATACTTAGTTATACAAAACTATATATGTCAGATGTTCGCCCTTGCATTAGATAATATTAATTTAGAAGCACAAACCACCTGCTATAGGATATTTTTTTGTAGGGAGAACACAGACTTGCCCATACGATAATTATATACTGTGATTCCTAATCTCCTGTGGATGTTCAGGAAGTCAAAAAATTATCAACCATGTGTTTGGTGATGGAATTTTATGATAAATGAGGCATTATAGTTATTATTAGGACCCAAAAATTGGATAGAAAATGACGGGGAGTCATGTTATTTTGCGGACATGACAGCTGGGTGCAAGTGAAGCAAAGTGTAAGGTTAAAATTTTGAATTTTGAATAACTATCTACTATATTTCCCCACTATTGTTGCTATGAGATTAAGATATGTTTCATCTTTTTCTATTGTCTATTGACATGTCTTTTTGCTTCACTTCGTTGCGTGGATGCAATTGTAATGGTTAAGGTTTGACAATTTTTGTCAGTAAAATAACTTAAAAGTTGTAAGTTTTGAAACTTGCAGTAAATTGGCGACCTCATCTTTTTAGTTGTTAGATCAATGTTTTATTCAATATTGCATATTTTGGCTGCAATCATTTGATAGTGAGGCTAATATGTTTTTGTCATTTAAATGTCCATATAAAATTGTGGTTAATCTAAATCTTATAGTTTTATTATTATCATTAGTTGATGACCTTATTGAAGGTTGTGGTTTATGTTCATTCAGAAGTAAAGATAACCATTTAAAATTGGAAATGCCAAATCTCTTGTATTGGTTATTGGTATGATAATAGAAAGATCAAATAAAGATAACTAAAAAAAATAGTTACTTGAAGAAGTTCTACCATCCCCTCAACGACGAAAGAAGTGCAAGGTCAAAAACAAAATGATGATTTGTAACTTCTTCTAAGAAGTAAGGAATATATGATGTCACCATGGCAGAAAAACATGCTTAATGAATTCTTTAAAGTTTCTAGTATCTGTAGTCATGACAGCTTCTGGAAGCAGAGTTGAGTATATATTCATTTTCTCAATGTACAGGTTGACTATCAAGAAAAGCAATATGCTCAAGGTGTTATCCCAACCACATTCATGAGGAGGGAGGGTGCTCCAAAGGAACGAGAGCTCTTGTGCAGCCGGCTTGTTGATAGGCCGATAAGACCTCTTTTTCCACCTGGGTTTTATCACGAAGTACAGGTTTGTGCAATTTACCTGGTTGATATTTCATAACTTGTTTGTATTGACATTTATTTGATGACATGATATCTTTATTTTACTGTACAGGTCATGGTAAATGTCTTATCTTCTGATGGAGAGCAAGATCCTGATGTCATGGCTGCAAATGCCACTTCTGCAGCTCTTGTGCTGTCAGATATACCTTGGGATGGACCTATTGGTGTGATACGTGTAGGAAGAATAGATGGACAACTTATCTTCAATCCAACCATGGATGAGGTTTTTTTTAATTTGTTTTTTATATTTTTGTTTGTTGTAAGAATTACCTTATTGAGTCATGAACTTGTAAATGTGTTTGTTTTTTTACTTTCTAGTTTTTTTAACAATGTCTTATTCATAAATTCATTTGCATTCGTATTTATTACTTCTTTTGATAATATGCAGCTTAGTTTAAGTGATCTGAATTTGGTGTATGCATGCACATGCGACAAGACTTTGATGATTGATGTGCAAGCTCGTGAAATCACCGAGAGAGATTTGGAAGGTGCCTTGAGGCATGCTCATCCCGAGGTCTGTTTTAATTTGTGCACAAATTACCATGATTGGCATGCTTTCTTTCTAGCTTGACGCATAAAATCTTGGTTTGGAGTGAATGAGTGTGAAGTGTCCTCATTTTTTGGTTACCATGACTAACATATTGGATGTCATATTTTCTATTTAGGCTCTCAAATATATTCAACCTCAGATCTTGTTGGCTAAGAAAGCGGGTAAAAGTAAGAAAGAATACAAGTTATCTTTGATGTCAGAGGCAGCAATGAAAAAAATTAGTTGCTTAACTGAAGCACCCATAGAGTCTATTTTCTCAGACCCGTCTTATGGCAAGGTCATATTGGTCCTATATCATCTTTTCTTTTTTTCCTATTCAGTTTATTCTGGTTGTTTATAAAATTAGGTATTTTCAATCAAGTAATAACATTTATTATCTTTTGTCAACAGTTTGAAAGGGGAGAAGCCTTGGACAAGATTGCACAGGATGCAAAATTGGTACTTGAAGAGCAAGGCGATGAGGAGAGCTTACATATTTTGCCAAAAGCAGTTGACAGTGTTAGAAAAAGGGTATATTTTATTTGTCTTTGGAGTGTTTCCTCCATGCATGGGATTGGTTGATCTTGGATGAGGATACGCAGGTGCCGACTCAATCTTGGTGTTGGTTTGCAATGGGATTAGGCTAAGTTCGTTCAGATCAACCTGTGTCTATGGATCTTGTCAAGATTGGCCACTTCTGGCTGTGGGGGCCAGCCACCATTGGGAGCACCTGATGGCTGATGCCACCCAATCCAGCCCTCCGCTCCACCATGGATTGATTCGGGCTGATTTTTTTGTTTTTTCTTATCAATTTTTTAAGGACTGATCCAAGCCAACCCTATATCAGTTTTGCTTCCGTTGGATTGGCCAAGCCAACTGATGCCAACCTTCTGATCCTGACTTGGATTTCCTTGCTTTCATGTTTATTCTTTTTGTATGAGCAAAATATGTGTTGATCCAATCATTAGTAATTTTGTCATCCACACTATGCGTGTCAATTTTTGTTCACATGTCTTATGAGGTGGGTATCCTGCAGTTAATTACTAACAAAGTAGGAAAATGATGAATAAGTACTTGGGAGTAATCTGGTATTGTGATTTGTCCATTGAACAGTAGCCTATGGGATCAAGATGCAGTTTCCATTCAGAAGGAAGTTGTGATTTATAATCAATCCTAATAGAACATAATTTAATGCTGTGCATGTCTATGGGACATTCCCATGTTAACCAGATGTATGTTTTTATAGGAATTAAAGTTCAAGGTACATCAATCATTATAATTCATTAGAGATGGAAAATTTCCATCAAAGTGGTCTTTAGTTTCAAGGATATCTTTTATTTTGAAGGGCTAGCTATTGAAGTGTTTTGGCACCCTCCACAAAAAATGCAGCCTAGCATCAGAGGCTTTTGTAGGTTGCTTTGTCTTTTCATTGTAGTATAAGACTATGACATTAAATGTTCTATTTTTAACTATTAGGTAGTTCGAAGAAGAATTATTGAGAAAGGGCTTAGAGTTGATGGCAGACATCTCGATGAAGTTAGACCTCTGTATTGTGAAGCTGGAACAAATCCCATATTACATGGTTCATCTCTCTTTTCACGTGGAGATACTCAGGTACCCTATATGCATCATTTTACTTTTTACTGATTGAATTAAAGAGACTATGATCATAACTATGCAATGCTGATACTTGAATGTTGCTTGATACACACAGGTGCTATGCACAGTTACACTTGGGGCTCCAGGAGATGCTCAGCGGTTGGATTCCCTTGTTGGACCTCCAACGAAACGTTTTATGCTTCATTACAATTTTCCTCCATTCTGCATTAATGAAATTGGAAGGAGAGGTGGCTTGAATAGGCGTGAAGTCGGACATGGTATTTTTATTTCTTATTTTGTCTATTAAAATATATTTACATAATTTGTGAACTTGCCTTGCATGTTTTTTCAAAGATAGTGAGCCCTCTTTGCAACTTTTTTCTATAAGTAAATTAGCTGATTACTTTATTGTTTGCATATCTTCCTTGGTCCACGTAATCTTTCTGCAAAATTTCAAATATTTTTAAATTTTTTGCGTTCTATTCTTTCATTAATTCATTTTTCTAGTCTCTGAAAAATTTATCCAAGTTTCTATATTTTTAAATTTTTTTGATTTTGGAAAATATGATGTGCAACATGTTTCTCATTTCAATTGTCTTGTAGGCACTTTGGCAGAGAAGGCTTTACTTGCTGTACTTCCTCAAGAGGATGATTTTGCTTACACTGTTCGTGTCAATTCTGAAGTAATGGCCTCTGATGGTTCAACATCAATGGCTAGTGTTTGTGGAGGTAAACGCTGTCATATATTTTGACTCCCACCCCCTTTTGTATATACTTCAGTGTTACTACTTTTCTAAATACATATGGCTTGTATACCTACATTCTGAAACAGAGATTGATGTTTATGTATACATACAAGTGATTTATTTTGTAATAATCTTTTTTTAGGAAGTTTGGCTCTTATGGATGCTGGTATTCCTTTGAGAGGGCATGTTGCAGGAGTTTCAGTGGGTCTTGTAAGTGATTTAGATCCGTTAACTGGGATGATCAAAGATTATCGTATATTGACAGATATATTGGTAATAACAATGTCTTTTATTTTTTGATTTGATCTTTATTTGTAATGATGACAATTTTTATTTCATGTAAGCATGGCTCCCCTCTTACATGCATATTTTCTTGCACATGTGCCTTTTTGCTATTTTTTCTTATGTTTTCTGAGAATATAAAATTATTCTTGTTTACAAAATACATTGTTGTCTTTTGATTGATTTTTGTAGGGTCTTGAGGATCACCTAGGGGACATGGATTTTAAAATTGCAGGAACAAGAAAAGGGATAACTGCTATTCAATTAGATATAAAACCCGCTGGAATACCTCTTGATATTATTTGTGAAAGTTTAACTCATGCAAGAAATGGTCTCAATCACATTCTTGATCGAATGGAGGAAGAGATAAATACACCACGCACACAAGATGATACAAATGCACCAAGATTATGTGAGTTTTGTTTTTCTTATGGAAGATGTATTTTTTTTCTTTATTATGGATGACCAAGATAAATCCACTGCACACACAAGATGTATTTTTTTTCTTTATTATGTGATACAAAAGTAATTGTGGTTCAACTTCAACATTTCCACCTTCTCTTATGCACGCATGCATATATAATACATACATAATGTGTGCATCTACAAATTTGTAGTTATGATGAAGCTAAGCAATTATGGTCTTCGTCGATTACTTGGACCTCAAGGTTCTCAGAAGAAGAAAATAGAAGAAGAAACAGGTACTAGTGCATTATTTTTGTTTTATTATGCGTAGTTTGATTTATTGACATAAAGCTAATCGGTTAAAGAGAATTCTTCATGTGAGTTGTTACAGTTGAATTCATCCATTCCCAGTATGCTATACAGAGTTATTTACCAATTTGGTTTTCTTTATGTTGGTTTCTCGGTTTTGGCTAGATCCAACTGTCTATCTAAATTTGTGTATGTCCTTTATGGACTCTTGTACTAGTATTATTTGTCTCCCTCAGAAATCATTTTTTTTTGTTACAAGTTATCTGCAATCGGTCAACTTTACAGTTAGAATTGGTTAACAAAATGCTTTGTAGAGAAAGAAGTTGGACATAACAGGTCCACTGAGGCTTTAAAACGAAAGCTAGGTTGGCATCTTTCTGGCAGGTGGTTTGATACCAATTCTGAGTACTGACTGTCTGCATCAAGTGTGGTGCTCCTAAGAGCTGTATGTAATACTGTAGTGCTAGGAGAATCATGCCCGGAAAGTATGAAAATGCAGGGGAAATGTGCTCGTGTTAAATATGGTGTTTTAATCTGCATTGAAGTAGTCTTCCTCTACTTTATGGTCAGTGACAGTGTAGTCCTGGAGAATCATGCCTGGTAAGTGGAAGTACATGCTCCACCTATGAACACTTTTGCAGAAAACTCCTAGTGCAACTGCATTAGATCTGTAAAGAAATTCTCATCACATGTCCATTGTGGCATGTCACATGATTTTTCTTCTGATTAGTGGTTACACTAGAACACATTATATGTATATAGATAGACATATGTACAGATAGATAAGAAGATAGATGATGTTATCAGAGAAATGTGGCGAACTTATTTTGACAATTCTTAATGGTAGTTCTAGTAAAAACAGCATGAGCATAATATATATGGTTGAGCATAATGTGAACTATGCTGAAATGATTGGAAAAATTGTGAGTTAGATAATTTGAGAAGATGGAAGTTGGTAACGTGTGAACAAGATAGAGTGCTCATTGAAATGTGCAAATGTCTGAAAGAAAAGAAACCTTGGAAAATAAGTCAGATTATTCGAGGGTGAACACCCTGACACCTAATTTTATAAAGAAGCAGGATATGCTAAGTTGCTCAAATCATAGAGAGATTAATCTCATGAGTCATTCCATAAAATTGTTGCAGAGTTTTGTAGCTTAACTCACATGACATTACAACTTTGTCCGATCAATTTGACTTTCTGAGGTTAGCAAACGAAAATTATCTTTCTTCTTAGCAGCTCGATAAGTATGCAAATGATCTCTACGTGGTGCTTATTGATTCAGAAAATGACCTATTGGCACTTGGCAGTATTTTAAGAGATCCTTGTGATGGTAATCATACAAAAAGGTAGGGTTGAAAAGACCATAGATTGTCTGGGCAGATCCCAATCCACATTGTATTGAATCGGTTGGATAGACTGACCAGATCTAGGGGTGCAAATGAACCAATACACTTGACAAATTGCTTGAAACTTGTTGCAATAAAAGCTCAAATTAACTTGTTTCTTATGGTAGCAAACTTGAACAAAAAAACTCAATTCATTAATAAGTTGAGGTTGAGCAAAACCTTACTCAACTAAATAAAGCTGGTGAGTAGCTTGATTAAATAAATAATTAAATATTTATTTAAAAATTAAATTGAGTATTCATATTTATATAGTGCCAATTAAATTTATTAAATAAGTTAAACTTGAATTTACAATTTAGTTTGAGTTTAAGCTTAAATCAAACTTCATAAATGAGCTCAATTGAGCGTCATAAATAAGATTAGATCGAACTTGAGGTTCAGCTTTGTAAACGAGCTCATATTGAGCATCTACCGTGCTTAAGTCAACCTTCTTTTGTGCTCGAGCTCAAACTCAACTCAATTAGGTAAATACGTAGCTCAACAATTTGAGCTCAAATATAACAAACTCTTAACAAGATGAGTTCACACACGGGTTGAGCTTGCTTATCAACACTTAAGTTGGAGTAGAGATAAATGAGAGGAGACATAGCAGCATGCTACTTGGCTTGGCTCTTCTTGTTTACACTCCTAACCATATCCAAATATGGGTGTGCAACTGTGCATGGTTGGATTTGGTTCAGTTTGGACCATTTTTAAAAATAGAACTGAATTAGTTCAATTTTGTTTGGTTCGATTTGAGACAGAAAATCAATAAAGTAATGAATATAATAAATTATTTAAATAAATATACTTATTTTTAGTTATAGATAGTTCAAATAAATATTATTCTATTCTAAAAACTATGTACATGCCACTTTTGTTAATAATATAATAATAGTTTTCTTGGTTTGGTCCACTTTGGAAGACCTCCAAACGAGTTGAACTGAACCGGCACTTCAAACCAAAGCGAACCAGTCACATCTGGTTTGGCTGTTGCATATGGTTTGTTAGTTTGAATCATTTTGTGCACACCCCTAGATTTCAATGCACATTGTATTGCATTGGGATGGATAGGTCGACCAGTGGTGACTCTAATTGGGCTAATTTAGTCTGGCTCAAATTGACTTAGCCTCCAAATTCTGTCTAATTCCAACCCGGGATCTGTAGATCTTAGCCATGGTTTGGTTCATCAAGATTCAACACCAAATGACCAATCCTGATCCATATTTGGTTCTGATGAACCAGGGTGTTAGAATGGAAAAACTGTGTTCTTTAGTTGCAATGTGCTAAAAGTTATGTAAAATGAAGCAACCACTGGTATTTGTATAGTTGAAGATGAAAAAGGAATTTTCTTATTTTGGTTGAATCATATCAAGGGAGATTGAGATGGTTTGGATAAGTAAATTTCAATTAGAAAAGTAGAAAATATCAAAATACCATAAACAAAAAAGGATGTTGTAAGCGTAAGTTAACTTAGAGAAAGATCATTCTATATGATTTTGGATATTTGAATAACTATGAGGAAGTAACTCAAAATTGACATGAGTGGAGAGAGAATCCATATGGTTGATCCCAAATATTTTGGGATTAAGGTTCGAGTTGAGTTGAGTTGAGTTGAATCATATCAAAGATGTGCTCTAATTTTTTATATTCTATTGATAGATGAATCACAAGCAATTATATATTTATGTAAATTGAATAAATATGGTAAATTTGTTAGTTCCCGGTAAGAAGTTGTATATGATTTTAGAAGATTACATGGATTAATACAAATACTCAACATGCAAGGAGTAAAATATATTCAATTTATCTATGGGGATCCAAAACTAAACTTGGCATGATTAACAACATGAAATGTGAGAGCCAAAACATTGATATAAGCTTTAAAAATGTTGCTTCCTAGGGCTCGTGGATAAAGGGTCTCAATGAGATCTCAAGATATAGTGTTCAATTTAAACTGGTTCATTCACAGATGTAATTAGCAAATGTGCTAGCCTTGTACTGAAACTTGTGATTGTCATTAAGGATTGCCATATTAGATCTTAGCCTCATCTTGGAAGGGTGAAAAAGAGATCTCACAAGAATCTCGAGAGATCAGATCTCAAATTAGATCTATGTAAGACATATATTATGTAAAAAGATAAATAAAAAATAAAAACCTAGAAATAAGAACTATGGGATTTTATGTAAAAATATATTCTACATATGGATCACTTTTATATTAACCATGAGATTATCTATTTTCTTTGGAGAACCATATTGAATGTTGGAAGATCTAATGGATGGAACTTGCTCATAAGGATTGCCATATTGGATATATACTTCATTTGGAGAGGGTGAAAGAGAAGAAAATTTGCGAGAACCTCAGAAAAATCTTTAGACTTCAGATATTGGATTAGATCTATGTATTATATATTTTATGTAAAAATATAAGTAAATCATAATTACGTCTAAAAATAGTCTTACATAGTCAATATGCTTTTAGGTTGGATTCTCGTTTGATGCAATGCATTCGGGGTCGAATTGGTGCCGGAATCCGGTGTTGGGCGGCTCTACCACTGTAGTGCACACCGTTGTCTGTCGCCATATCGGGTGGCAAAGGCATTCGTTCCTTAAGTGACTAGATTCTAGTAATACAAAATGCATTCCCTGCGTAAAGCAGGGAAGATGCAACGTCATGTGCTGTGACAACTTTGGCTGGGCATGACCAGTGCCTACGATCGGACTGCCCAGAAATCTCATGGGACTCATGAGAATCCTGTGAGATGGCAAACCAGGCATGCTAACACTATGTCCGGCCACGTTTGAACCTTTGGCCCTTGGAAGTTAATGTGTTCAAGCTCACTTTACTGACTATACCTTGGTCAGTCTGGTGTACAAGGAATAGAAATTTTTTTGAAGAACATTATGTGAACCCAAGGGTGATTTTTCATTTAATGTCTTCCTATGTTAAAGATTGGATGCTGGCTTACTATGGCTCTCATTTAGAGAAGGCCATGGAATGCCATCTCACAAGATTTTTGGTCTTGCAGACCTTGTGAAAACAGGAACAGCTGGTCAATCTGATTGCTGGTGCCAGCAGCAGCCATGGCTGGGCAGAGCTGCCGCAATGTCCCTGCTGTGTCTTCCCCACTCGATAGGGTTCATACTAGGATCTGGTCACTCTAACAAAATCAGGTCCCTTGGATCTGTTATCACTGGTTAAGTTATTGGATTTTATCTGAGCATTGTTATTTCACATTTTGGTTTTGTCTCGAGGTTATTAGAGAGAAGGGAGTTCAGAGAGATTTTGGAAAAATCTTGGAAGATTGAGTCTTATTATGTTAGTGTAAAATGGCATAATAATCTATTTAAAAATAGACTTGAGACTTAAGAACAAAGACTGACAAGAGGAAGCACGACAAATATGTGAAGAACGAGCATTGTTAATATTATATATATTAATAGATTCTAGCATAGATTTAGGCTTTTTCTCGAACATCAATATAAGAAATGAGAAATGTCCTTGAAAATTAAGAGATTGTGTGACAGGTATAGTCTTATAGAAATCTTAAATTCTTAATTTATAATTATAATAGAAATAAATCAACAACACCTAAATAAAACCTTGGATAAATGTAACAATAGAGTTTTGTTAACATATATGTCATCATAAAGTCATCTAATTGAATTAATAATAGGAAAAATGAGAGATAATATGAATGATATAGACAATTTGCACTAGCACAAAACTTTAAAGTTAATTATCATCGTCTGGTGTAAAATAAAAGATAATATATAATTATATATATATCTGATATCGATGATCTCATTTCTGGGAGGCAAGGAGAGAGATTTTTGGGAGATCTCGAGAAATTGTCTAGAGATTGCATTTTATGTCATTCTTTGTTGTTCTTCTTTGTTTTGGTCTAAACATAATTTGTTTAATCGTGCTATTGAAGTTTCAAACTATTTGTTTTCAACAAATTGGCCGAAAAAATGCATCAGCTATAAAGTTTGTTGTTAGCTAGAAATGTGGATTAAGTTTGGCGATCTAACCTTCTTTAAATGCAAGTAGGCTATATGCAATGACTTGTAATTGTGATTAAGGGTTTTCTAGTACCATGAGGCTTTTCACAATGAGTTGTTTGGAAAAATAGTATGGTTAAAGTACATAACTAGTTTATCAAGATTGGCAGATCTAGAAATCTCAAGAATTACTTTTCATCATGGTTGATTTAATTGTAAAATTTTCTTATTTAGTGATAGGGCATGCTATAAAGCTATATTCGCTATTAATAACTTGTCCTTGTAGAGGTTGGCAGCTATGCAAGCTGTAGTGATTAATTTTTGTTTTTTATGCATCTCATGATTTAGGTGCACGGTTTTCTTTTGGTGATGGGATGCTTACAATAGTTGCAAAGAATCAAAGTGTCATGGAGAAAGCTCAAGATAAGGTATGGACCTTACCCCTTAATCATTTTTTCTTTTCGTACTTATGGGATCCCTTGATTTATATAATGTGATTCTCTTGGATAATGAATGATTAGTTTTGATTATTACTACAGGTTTTATATATTTTTCTTTTTATACATATGCATGTAAGGGGTCCCTAGGATTGTGGTTCAGGGGAGACATACTTGAATTTTACATATGGGGTAGTCCCTTTTTGTTCCATTTGCTATTGTCTGTATGCTCTTCACCTTCAAGAGCTATGCCTTTGGTACTACCCATATGTGTTAGTCAATTTCCAGCATCTGGCTTTAGTTTTTGTTTTATAATAGGATCTAAAGCAACTCATATTGTTGATAGTTGCTACTTGTATATCTATGTTGGCAACAGTTTTTCCCTTGACAATTTGATAATTGGCAAACAATATGGTTCTTTGCTGATGTTGGCAAACTTGTAGTTGAGCATCCAGGCTCATTTTTTAGTCTTTACTTTTCTCTCTTGCAATATATAGATTCTTCAGAAATCTAATGTTTTACCTGTCAATTTGCAGATTGATTCCCTTATCGGCCAGGAAATCGAAGTTGGTAGGATCTACAAAGGTGTTGTGGGCTCTATCAAGGAATACGGAGCTTTTGTGGAGCTTCGTGGTGGCCAACATGGCCTTCTGCATATTTCAGAGTTATCACATGAACAGGCAAGTATTATTGACATTTTAACATATGAATGTTCAAATAGTTTCTCTTAAAGTTGGCATGAAATTTGACAAAATGATGCATACAAGTCAAGACAACCTAGTGTTTAATTGAACTCTTATTTTGTGTTTGTGATGAGGATGTAACTGGATCCTGTTTACTGGAAATTTGGTGATGGTGTCGTTCGAGTCTTGAGAAGATGACATATTTACTTTTTTTATTTAGTAGTATTAGACTATTAGAGTTAATTTCTTACACTTTCTTTTTGAAGTTTGGAGTTATTAGTCTTTTCTTATATTTTAGTCTTTAGAAGGACACACGTAAATGGATTTATAAGGGTCTTTTTTGTAACTTGGTCCCTCGTATGGTCTTACCCATATGATGCAATGAGCAAGTGATGAATGAGTTTTTGGAAGAAGGATCTTGTTCTTTATGTTGGGTTTCTTGGCCCTGGTAGCCCTTCCATCCTTTCCTTTAAGAGGTCCCCTTCCTCATCTCCAGCACCAGCCGGCTTCCTGTCACCTGTCACCCCTGGCAAGAGGCCGGCTCTATGCTCTCCTCCCCTCCTTCCCTCCGGCCTCTGTAGCATTCCTCATTCCCTTCTTTTTCACCAGTTCTACCACATCAGTCGCAAGGTTCTACATTTGTCCCCAGTTCTTTGTTTTCAATCGGTCGTGCAATCGGACTACACAGCAGACCACAACACAGCCCTCAAGTGTTGTTGGCGCTCTCCGGTCAGAGACCCTTCTCCCACCCCCATGGTTTACGGAATCGGTGGAATCGGACCGATTCCGACCGATTCCTGGCGGAAGGACCGATTCCGGGAATAATTCCGCGGAATCGGTATGAATCGCCTGGAATCGGTCGATCCGACCGATTCCTTCGGAAGACCGGTTGAACCGGCCCGGTTCGATTCCCGGTTCGATTCTGGACCGGGAATCGAACCGATTCCGGCCCTTTTAGGGCTGGAATCGACCGCCGCGGTCGATTCCGTCGATCCCGCGGCGGTAGGGCTCGATTCCGGCGATTCCGCAGCGATTCCAGCTTCGATCCGGCGATCCAGGCGTCGATCCGAGGGCCGCCAAAGATCGATTCCGGAAGGATTCCGGCGGATTCAAAGACCGATTCCGGCGATTCCAGCTTCTTTCCGCGGCGATTCCGGCGATTCCAGCGAATCCAAGCGATTCCTTCAGCCGATGCCGCCGATTCAAGCTCGGACCGGCATCGAATCAACCTCTTCTTCGATCTTTGACCGGTTTTTGATAAGATTTCTTCGCCGAAAGCTTCGTACGTCCATTCTTACGCGTTTCCGACGAGTCCGAGCGTCGTTAAATGTTGTGATTTCCGACCGAACAAGTCCGTCCAAGTTTTGAACTATCCGTTTAAGTCCATTTTGCACGGGAAAAATTACGGATATCCCGTACGCTAATTTACGACGGCTCAGGCAGGGACTCCAGCTCCACCTCCATCTACTTCTCAGGCTCAGGTAGGGCCTTCTTCTACCCCAGCAGCTATGGAGCAGCCACCTGCAGCTTTAGCCCTAGCTCCAGCTCCAGTTCCCCCAGCAGCCGCTACCCAGCCCATTCGCAGTCCGGGGAAAACGAAAACAAAGATGACTGCACGGAAAATGGGAGGATTTGCAAAGTTGAAAAAAACTTTGGGTTCCGGTTCTTCTGGTACTTCAGAGATGGCTGAAGAGGTGAAGAGAAGGAAGCTAGAGGTCGCGTCTGTCGGCCCCGTATGACAAGACGCAGCTCCTTCTCACTTCTCGTGATGATGACGAGGAGTGCATACCGCCGACGCAGCCCATCGGCAGAATCGAGTCTCCTGATTCACGGCTTCCAAAGCCGTATTACACGCTGAATGAGCAGACACCGCATTCTTATATTATGGAGCCATAGTATCCAGCATTTGGCCAGGTTGACCAGCAGTGGATTACACCACCAGCTCCACCATCCTCTGCTTACGTCCCGGTCGTCTCGCAGTCCGATCCATACGACTTTGATGGTATGGCATCGGCATTATTTTCATATGGATATGGTCCCGGACAGTATACAAGACTGAGCACGAGGGAGGAGCATCACGAGCAGCAGGGAGAGGAGGAAGACCCATATCTATATCCTGGATATTGGTAGTAGATTGATATGATGTAATTTTTTTTATGATGTATCAACTCATTGATTTTTGAATCAATGGAATTGGAATATGTACTTAACTTCAAGTCTTCAATTGGAGTTCATTAGTATTTATTCGATGTGGTCCTGTGGATGAATGCATTGGTTATTTTTAAAAAAATTTCTAACTCATTTACTATTTTTTTAGAATTTTTCTGAATTTTTTGAATTTTTTTGACGAAAAAAAATTCAAAATAAAAACCGATTCCGGACCGATCCGGAATCGATTCCCTTCCCAGGAATCGGCCGATTCCAGTTCCGATTCCGATTCCGATTCCGATTCCGATTCCGGAATCCTTGCCCACCCCCTAAACTCTGACAGTGGTTTCCAGCACCTCCCCCCCTGCAGCAGGTCCCACCGGTGATCCCCGGAGGACTGCCAGTCTCCTCCCGATACCTTCCTTCCCTTCGACTTCATCGCCTTCCCGCCTTCCTCATTGGCCGTAGTCCATCAGCACCTCATCAACCTTCCGTGACCCTGCTGGCCATCCTGGATCCCCCTCTTCTCCCCTTTGCCCTCAACCTTTCCCAATCTTACTGGAGCACGCCCACAGAGCTCCCCTTCCCATGCCCATCGACACCCCTCCATGCGAGGACACCTGCGGACCTCCATCCCCATGTGAAGACACTGATGAAGGAGAATAAAGCGATGATGTCGGAGCCAACACCTGGAGGCCTCTGCATTCCTTCCGGCTTCTCTTTGCGTGAGGAACCCCAAGTGCGTCCCCTGACATCATCTGCACCCATCACCGCTCTCTGCTGTCCAGACGCATGAAGGCAGCAGAGTTGTCATTGCAAAGGAGCCCTTACCTCAGGCTCTGTCATGACCTGCCGCCAGTGCAGCTCAGGCGGCTGAGAAGTCTTCACCTAACTGCGCTGCACGAGGGCGCACCATGGCCCTCGCTTCGCCCACTTCCTGCCATGCCATGCCATGACACCCCCAAGGATCGCGGGATCGGAATCGGTCCCTGGATCGGTGGGGACCGATCCGATCCGATCCGGATCGGATCGGACCGATCCAGGCCGATTCGTCGGAAGGAAAATCGATCCGGATCGACCCTTAAAAAAACCCTAAAACACCAAAAAATTAACTAAATAAGGAGGTAGATCGGATTCCGATCCGATCTACCCCATTTTGGGGCGATTTCGGGCCCAAAAGTGGCCCGAAATCACCGCCACGGCGGCAGCTTGCCGCCGTGACATCTTCCCCGCCCTATCGGGCGGGGAAGATGACCTTACCGGGTCCATCGGACCCGGTAAGGATAGGATCCGGTGACTTAAGTCACCGGATCCTCAACCGGTAGGGTTTATACCCTACCGGTTGGCGTATTGGGTCCATGGGACCCGATACACTTGAATCGCCGGATCCGGTGACTTAAGTCACCGGAACCTGGCCTTACCGGGTCCGATGGACCCGGTAAGGTCATCTTCCCCGCCCGATAGGGCGGGGAAGAGGGCTGCTGCGGCGGGATGGCCGCCGCGGCAGCCTGTGGGTCGATTCCGGCGAGGGAATCGCCAGAATCGATCCAGAATCGACCGAATCGGTCGATTCCGGCACCGATTCCACCTACAAACACCGATCCGGATTGATCTTCGGTCCGGATCGGTAGTTCCGCCGGGAATCGGATCGGAGGGGTCCGATCCGATTCAAGAATCGGCCGATCCCGATCCGGATCGGCCGATTCTGCAATCCATGGACACCCCCCACTGAAGATTAAACCAACACCGCTCAAGATGGCGATGTTTCGTCTGCTGGTCAAGCCAGCCCCACACACACAGCACCCCTTCAACATGGTTCAAAGCCCACTGGCACCTTGACCGGTTCACCCTCATCCAGTGTGGTAGGCTCGGTTCGGCCCGGTTCAAGCCAGTTCAGTGTGGTTTGGGCTGGTTCAACGCCATTTCGGTCTGATCGTCTCATTTCATTGTATTTTTGGACTGGTTCAGCGGGTTTCAGTATGGTTCAGCAGATTTTTAGCTTTGTTAAGTGGATTTCAGCACGGTTCAACCTTGCTACGACCATGTTTGGTCTGATCAAAGTTATTTCAGCTTATTTGGGCCTGTTTATGCATCTGGATGGTGATGTCTTTGCTTATGTCCTGCATCAGTTTGCATTGATATATTCATCTCATAACATTGGCCTGATTCAAAAGGTGACCTCATTGCCTTCTCTTTAGATGATAGCATGGTTATGATTAGGGGTCTAGACTTGAACATGAAAAACTCGGAAGCCGATCAAACCAAACCAAAGGACTGGTTTGGCTCGGATCAAAGGTTTGAGTGTTTGATTTTTTCCAACAGAACCGAACTGTTCTGTTAAAATATTATTGGTTTGGTTCCTTTGGCCCCTCTTCAAACCGAACACCGAATTGATAAACCAGTTGACCTACTTGACCGAGTTTATTTTTATAATATATTTGTTTTAAATATATATCATTGTAAATCTATATCAAATAATATTAAAAAAGGTAGTTTTATCTTATACATAAAATATTAAACTTAAGATTTGTCCTGCATAGCTATTTTATTTTGATTTAATATTATTTTATTTTAATTTTTTAAATAAATAATACATGTTGAACCAATCGAACCAAACCTAACTGAACCATTCGGTTTGGTTCCTTGTCAGTTTCGTATTTAGCTGAACTAGTTCGGTTTGAATCGATTTTCTGTTCAGTTTCAGTTTTAGAAAAATCACATGGAAACTGAACCATTTACACCCCTAGTTATGATCTTAATATACCCCCTTTTTGCTATTGAAGTCTTTACTGGGCTGTTCCCTGCTTTTCATTTTCTATTTTTAGATGTCGGTTCATCTCGTGGACTACGTAATTTAGACGGTCATACATGCCTTATTTGTGTCCGTAGTAATGTAAGCTTTTCTCTTGCATTTTACACAGTTGCCAAGGCAGGCTGTCTAGGCCTTGTGGCTCCTAGACACCAAGGCAAATTTGAAGGGGCACTTGCCACAGCACCCATTTAATGGTCATGTAAATATACTAACATGCTTTA